>CM030368.1:166930536-168419914 GCA_017893485.1 Hemerocallis citrina
TATATATATATATATATATATATATATATATATATATATATATATATATATATATATGCAAATGCATGTGCAACTTTATCTCATTTTTGTTCTATTAAATTTTATCAAGTTATGCATAAGTTTCTTTTTATTTTTGTCTCATTTATTTATTTTTTTTCTTTCTCTAAATTAGAAGCCCATAGGCCTAAAAGACTAATTTAAATTCATTAGAAATAAATAAAAATTAGTGAAAGCCCAATGTGAAGCACACGAATAAATCCTACATTTATTTTGTATACTTTTCTACACTTGTCTTGTAACAAACTAGTAGCTACTAACAAATTAACAAAATATAAAATGAAAGAGAGTGTGCATGTGTACTACACGTGTATTTGTGCATGCATAGAGAAGTGGCCGGTTTTGGAGAGTGAGAGGGAGAGTGGAGAGTGGGGGTGAGTTCATTGGTAGTTATTTAAGTAGTGGAGTTAATTCTGGCCACACAATTTCCCACTAATCCCCCCCCCCCCCCCCCCCCCATTGTATGTTATTTGCACCTAATATCAAGAGTTAACAGAAAGAAAAGAAAGAGTGCTAGAGAGTGATTTCGGTTTTCAACTTGGAGGCTTGGAGTTGCTTTTGCTAGGAGGAGAAGTGCTAGGCCATTGGACTGGAGCTAGGAGCTTTCCTTTAGGAGATTTTCAATTTAGGCAACAAAAGAGGTGGGTGTCTTGCTTGTTTTCTAATTAGCTTAGAAATCATATTTAGGTGTTATGTGGTAAATTATAGCCTAGTTTAATAATTCTTGCCAATGAAATTTTGATACATGTTGAAATGATGAAATTTTATAAATTAAAGTAGATGATGTGAATGATGAATTAGAATGGGGGAAAGGGATAATTAAATGCAAGTGTTAGGCAATTGCAAAAGAATGATTTTTTTTGTGTTGCATGAATGTCGTCTTGTACAAAATTAGACAAAATATGAATATAAAATGTGATATATAGAAAAGAGGAATTAGGAATGAATTGGGGGAAGAAATGGGTATGGTTGAATAATGGAAAATCACACTAAATGTATGTTGGACAAAATTTGCATAGTTGTATCGATATTTAAATCTATTATAAGAGGAAAATGACTAATTTGGGAAAAGAGAGTTAAATCCTCAATTAAAGAAGATAAAATCAGTAAAGTTGTTAATTGTGGGTGCTACATAAATAAAAATTTATATTATTATTTTGAAGAAAAGAAATAATTGTTCGAAATCGAATTTCATGTTTACACACTTTAGAAAATGACTATGTAAAAAGAAAAGGGTATAAATCTCCATAAATATAATTAATCCACTAAGAGTGATAATCTGGAGCTTAGAAATACTTTTTTTTATAATATTAATTTGGAGAAGAAGAATGGGAAACAAAATAGTTGAAAAATAAGAAAAGAGAAATAAAGAGAGAACGGGTACTTAAAGTAATTATCCCCATAGTATATCAGTTGGGCATTTGTCCTTAGCGGCTAGAACGCCACGTGTCGTTTCGTTGGGGTTCACGGGTCTCGGGTTCGAGGCTTACTTAGCTCTTTTTACTTTTTGAAGTCCTTTTATTATTTTTTTAGGGATTTAAAAATCCACAAAAAATTGTGCAAATATTTTTAAAATATTATGAGGACAATACAAATAATTCTCACTATTTTAAATATATTTTGGAGATTTAAGAGTATATCCATGTATTATATAAGATTGAAATTCTAGGAAAACATATATAAACAAGAAAATAAAGGCTATTTGTGATGAAAAGAAAGTGTTAAAGTTTTTAATAATGAATCCTAAGGGTGAGTTGCAAAAATGGTATTTTAACTCTTAACAAACTTGTGGTTGAGAAAGTTAGGTGAATACGAAAAAGAAATCTTGTGAAAGTGAATAGTAGAAATTGTTCTCCATGATTGATAAATACACTGGTAAGATGAAAGAATCGAATGTGATGTGAATAAATAGAGTTGAAGATGTGAATTACAAGAGTATGAGTACTCCTGATCATTGAATATGAAAAGATGTGGATAAATGAAATTAGAAATATTGAATATCGAAGGGCATGAGTACCCATGATTATGGAACATGAAAGGTTATGATATAGAGGTTTAGTGAGACCCAGGTGTCGGCAATGTTGAAAGAATTAATTGATTTGAGATTTGGCTATATGGGCTATCTCGGTATTTTGTTTAAGTTCGGTAAGACGGAAGCTAACTCTAGGTAGTGTAATTTATTCATGTTTAAAGAATAAGAATTAGGCACTAAGTGAAGGTGTAGTAAACTTGGGCAAACGTAAGTGGGTTGCCTTTATATAGTCTGACGGTAGACTCCGAGATTATAGACCCAGTTTGACGGTGGACTCCGGAACTTTGGTTGCTTGCGATGGAGGCAAGCCTTAATTAAATCCGGACTATGATTGGTTTGATGGTGGACTCCAGGATCATAAATAGTCGGACGGATGGGAGGCTATGCTCCAGAGTATATGCTTATATTGGGGCTAGAGGGACACTTGCGGGAAGTTCGCACAACGAGGATTTCCGTATAAGCTTGACGGTGGACTCCATAGATGGGATCCGTACTCGTGGGACGTCTAAATCTTTTTTTATTACTAGGTAGTTTTCATGGTTTTCATGGTGATGGATTAAACCCTTTAATGTGGAGTACGTAGGTGCTTGCCCTCGGACCTATGTAGTATGCGATGCATAGAATCCGAACAAAAAAACATTAGTGTCATCTTAGCATAAACATCTGCATTAGGCATTAAGGTATTGCATACACAGACATGTTTAGGATAGTCACTTTTCACTCTTTGTTTTACATTCAAGGTTGTGTATGCTAAAATAAGTGAGTCGTTATGTTCTGGCATAGCGAGAATGGTCGTGTATAGTATTGCCTCAGTTGTATATAACTGACGTGCCCACAGTATTCAATGCAGGCATTGAAATTGCAAGGAGATATAAAGATAATTGATGGTAAAGATTACTTTCTATTTTAAGTTGATGATGTTCAATTGTACATTTATATCATGTTGTACTTTGTTTAATTTTTCCGCTGCAATGTTGTTAAAGAAGTTGATGTAATAAAGTTTCAAAATTCCTTGTAAAATTGTACGAAATGAAGTAAAGATTCTGTTTATGTTACGAATTATCGTGTTTTGGAATTCAGGGCGTTACAAGTCCGGTCGGGTTGGGTCCTTCACTACCCGAACCCGGACCTGGACCCGGGTTTGGACCCATGAGGACTGGATCCTGTTCCGGATGAAGATTTTGTTAAAAGATTCATACCCGTTCGGGTAGGAGAGGGAGCGTGTGCGGCGAACGGATGATTTAGAGTAGAGGATAAAAGGAGAAGACATGAGTTTTGAGTTTAGAAGAGGAGGAAGGAGGCGAGGGAGGAGGGTAGGATTTTTTTTTTTTTTTCAGTTTATTTTAATGGGTTCAGGTCCGGGCCGGGACTATTTTGAGCGGATCCTAACCTGGACCGAAAGTACAACGGGTCTTATTTTAGGACCCGGGCCCGGATCCGTAATCGGATCCATATAGATCGAGTGGGTTCCGGTCCAATGTCGTGATCGGATCCAGGTCGAATTCGGATACAGGGTATTTATACCGTACAGAGTAAAGAGAAAGGGTATTTTTATGCAATTCAACGTAGATAACTTTAACCAGTTATTTGTGTGGTGCATGAAGAAAATAGCTACAGTTATAAAGAAAAAGAACCACATGTAAATAATTTTATATTCAGCAAAATTAAAGATATACTTCTGGAGAGTCATGTCCCTACTAGGATTTTGGCAGAAACATGACGAACTTATTGGGCCAATTTTATGACCAGTACATCTTGGACAATTCAAGCAATTTTCGCGTAGTTCCAAGTGACGTGAGAAACCAGCAGATTGTAGAGAGAGGCAGCCATCTCCATGCCAGCACTAAATGATAGTTGATCACTCAAACAGTGCGGGCTGATCGATCACACAGTTATGCATATAAGCAGCCATTGACCAATCTTCCCAATCATTCCAGTGGAAGAGAATTTCGTTCTTGCATTTAATCGCATGGAATGACCCACCAATGAAATTCTGATAATAGACATCGTAAGGACCAGACCCACAATTTCTGACCGGGTTGCTGGAGGATTCAAGTTGAGAACCGTTGAGAAGATGGAAATGGGGAAAGGAATATGTAAAATATTGAAGGAAATCACTACTTCGGAGAAGTTAAACACTGAATGCTGGTTTTTTAAGTTTACAAGGAAATCACTACTTTGAGAACTTTATTTGAGAACTTTTGTGATTTCACGTTTTTTGTTCTGTTCTTCAAGCAAAATCAACAAGGTCTTTAAATAGGCAAGAACTAAAAAACAAAACATACAAGACCATTAACTACTCTGCCACCCCTTGGCTTTTCACTTATACCCCTTGGCTTTTCACTTACACCCCTTGGTTTTTCACTTACAAAGACTCTTGACCTTTTATTTTTCATAACCCACTAATATGGCATTTAATGTTTATTCAACAAAACTCCCCTGTAAACTTAAATGCTTCTACTATCCGTCATGCCAATCATCTTCTTGCATCTGTCGAGAAGTACTTTCGGTAGCGGTTTTGTGAAGATATCCGCAGCTTGATCCTGACTTTTGCTTGTATCCCTTCGCAACAAGTCGCGCCTTGTACCATTCTATCTCGCCTTTAGCATTCATCTTTTTCTTGAACACCCATTTCACACCAATAGGCTGACTTCCTTTCGGTAATTCTGCTAGTTCCCATGTGTTGTTGCGGTCAATCGCCTTAATCTCCTCGTTCATGGCAGTTTGCCACTTCTTGTCTCGCACCGCCTCTTCAAAACTAATATTTTCAGCATCTGCCAAAAGACACACAAGGTGTATCTCATTTGTCGAATCATACAAATCTTGCAAACTTCGTGTTTTGGGTTGTCGTGGTTCATCTTCATTATCGGTAGTTTCAGAGTTTGTTGATATGCTTGTTGGTGCAACGACTGATGATTCTCCAACTTCGATGATAACCTCCGTCGAATTGTTCCAGTCCCACTCGCTTGCTTCGTTTACTCGCACATCATGACTCACCATCACCTTCTTGCTTATCGGGTCGAGTAGCTTATACCCCTTTGTCTTCTCATCATACCCAATAAAAATATATTTTTTGCTTTTGTCTTCGAGCTTCGTTCTTCGTTGATCCGGTACGTGTGCATAAGCCACACTACCGAACACTTTGAAATGAGAAACTGTCGGCTTTTGACCGCTCCATGCCTCTCGTGGTGTCTGATCATCTAACTTCACATGTGGACATCGATTTTGTACATAGATGGCACATTGCACGGCTTCTGCCCAGAATTCCTTCGGCATCTTCTTGCTCTTGAGCATTGATCGAACCATGTCGAGAATAGTCCGGTTCTTCCTCTCGGCCACACCATTTTGTTGAGGAGAGTATGATGCGGTTAGAAATCTCCTTATGCCTTGCTCCTCGCAATACTCCATCAAAGCCATCGAAGTATACTCGCCACCTCTATCGGATCGTATGGCTTTGATGTGTCTACCAGTTGCCTTCTCCACCATCACTTTGAACTGTTTGAACACTTCGAATGCCTCGGATTTTTTCTTCAAAAAATAACCCCAAGTTTTTCGTGAGAAATCATCGATAAAGGAAATGAAGTACCTTTTACCGCTGAAAGATTCGGGGGTGATTGGTCCACATATGTCGGTATGAATCAACTTGAGAATATGTTTAGCTCGATATTCTGCCTTCTTTTGAAACGAGGTTCTCGCTTGCTTGCCAAGCACACATTCTTCACAAAATTTGCCCTCATAGTCCATGTCTGGCAGCCCGTGCACCGAGTTCTTTTTTACTAACTTCTTTAGACCACCATAATGTAGGTGACCAAAGCGGAGATGCCACAGCGATGCCTTGTCTTCTATGTTGACTCGCAAATATTTTTCTCGCACGCTTCTCAAATCCAGTTTGTACATCCGATTTCTTCCCATCTCGACTCGAGCAACCAGACGCCCTTGATTGTCTTTCAATTGTAGTACCCGGTTTATCATGAATACCGAGTATCCCTTCTCCATGAGTTGCCCCATGCTCAAAATATTGCTCTTAAGATCAGGTACGTAATAAACATTCTCGATTGACCCTTCAGTGCTAGTTTTTTGTAAATAGTGAACCGTACCTTGGCCTTTTACTTAGATCTTTGACGCGTCTCCAAACGAAACGTGTCCATCTTCAACCTCTCGCATCTCCTTGAATAGGTGCTTGTGCCCGCACATGTGGTTACTAGCGCCGGTATCGAGATACCACACTGTGTCGTTGTCGGAAACGGTATTTTTGTAGGCCATCATGAGAACACCATCTTCTCTTGTCTCCTCTTCCGCGACTAGATTCGCATTTTCTTCTACCTTTTTTTCGGAATAGCACTCTTTTACATAGTGCCCATACTTACCGCAATTATAGCACTCGATGTTTGATTTGCACTTTTTTTGCGTAGTGCCCATGCTTGCCGCAGTTGTAGCATTCGACATTTGAATAATTTGACCGGCCGCCTCTCCCATGACCACGTCCTCTACCTCGACAATTTTGTTGGCTTGACTGCCCCTTTTTCTCATAATATTCACCTCGACCGCGGCCTCCACTGCCGCAACCATTGTTGCGACCTCCACGACCGCGCCCTCTACCACGAAAATTTTGAGAATAGAGTACCTTTTCGTCTTTGATTGACGCCTTGGTTTGAAGTGCCTGCTCGAGTGTCTCCTCCTTCTTTTTCTTCTTACATTGTTCGTGTGCCTCGAGAGAGCCTGCAAGCTCGTCGACTGTGAGCATCGCAAGGTCCTTTGACTCTTCTATCGCGCACACAACATTCTCAAAATTGTCGGTTAATGATCTCAAAATCTTCTCCACAACTCGCGCATCGGTTAATGCTTCGCCATTACGAATGAGTTGGTTCACCACAGCTTGTACACGGGTGATGTAGTCAGATACAATTTCCGACTCCTTCATCTTCATGTTCTCCAACTCGCCACGAAGAGTTTGGAGATGCACTTGCTTGACTCGGTCGGCTCCCTTGAACACTTTTCCTAAAGTGTCCCACGCTTCTTTTGAAGTAGTTGCACGGGCAATCTTCTCAAAGCCCGACTCGTCAACGGCTCGGAACAACATGTATAGTG
Source organism: Hemerocallis citrina (assembly GCA_017893485.1). Lineage (NCBI taxonomy): Eukaryota > Viridiplantae > Streptophyta > Magnoliopsida > Asparagales > Asphodelaceae > Hemerocallis > Hemerocallis citrina. The sequence goes on from CM030368.1 coordinate 166,937,714, forward strand.
CCGCCTTATCCTTCGATCGTAACTCTTTTAATGCCTTGGTTTGAGCCGCCGTATATCCCGTGGTATTTGTTGGTTCTTCGAAACCTTCTTCGACCACCTCCCATGCATCTTGAGATCCGAGAAGAGCTTTCATTTGAATGCTCCAGTTCTCGTAATTCGCCATCGTTAGTCGTGGTAGCGGCATTTGACCCATCACATTCGCCATTTGCTCTGATACCAATTTGAGAACTTTATTTGAAAACTTTTTGTGATTTCACGTTTTTTGTTCTGTTCTTCATACAAAATCAACAAGGCCTTTAAATAGGCAAGAACTAAAAAACAAAACATACAAGACCATTAACTACTCTGCCACCCCTTGGCTTTTCACTTACACCCCTTGGCTTTTCACTTACAAAGACTCTTGACCTTTTATTTTTCATAACCCACTAATATGGCATTTAATGTTTATTCAACACATCCTGTAATATAAGAAGCTTTTCTTCCGATCAGATATTCTTCACAGCAAAGTCACGCCCATCAAGTTGGATCACTGGATTCGTCTCATTATCACAGCGGATCGAATAATTCCCAGAGCACATATTTGGAACAAAAGGAAGCCTGATATTAATGCTGCCACATGTTACCGGATGATCTGGACAAGAGAGGTAAGCTTTAGAGCATCTCCAACCCTAACACCATTTTAGTGCACATCATACAGTAATTTCATCACCAACACATTACATCATTTCTAACATAAAAAAGAAATAATCTCTGCATATTATTTTCTATCTATTTTTTATATTCTTTCTCTAAAAAAAAGTTGCAATAAAAGGAGGGAAAAAATGGCGTTCATGAACAATAGCACACCAGATTTGGTGTGCGTTCACAGAACACCATTTACTCCAAAATGGCATTGAAAATGGTGCTCGGTTGGAGTGCTCCAGCGCCAAATATTGTAAAACAACGCCAAAATGGTGTTGCGTCGGAGATGGTCTTAGGAAGGAAGAAAAGGAAGCTAAATAAGAAAGGATGGAAGAGCCACAATAGGATATGAATTCCACCAATATTTAGTACTTTACATGTGTTGGCTCTCTGTTTATAATTGTTTACTACTTAACCATATGCGGTCTATTAATATATACTAGTAATCTGCACGTGCATTGCACGTCCTAATATTTTTTTCTTTTTTAAAGTAAATACTAAGATAAAATATGACATCGAAACTGAGACCGCCCTTTACTCAACACATACTCTATACAAATTACCTATAGTGGCATCGACTTTTATTTTCTACTAGCAATCTGCACGTGCGATGCACGCCCTAATATATATTGATAGAATTATTGGATTTATTATTGATTGCTGAATGAATAAACTGAGTACAATATGTCTCCTATATATAGGAGAGAAGGAAAGACTAAACTAATACATTATTCGATATGGGACTAAACTAATCTCTCTGATAATATAATACCTAATATAATATCTAACACCCCCTCTCAAACTCAAGCTGGTTCAAGCAACATGAGTTTGGAATATTGATGATGTTGATGTGACAGGGACGGCAAACAGTGATGCAGGAACGACGCTCAAGTAGATAGCGCAGGGAAGGCACTTGATAGCGCAAAGAATACGCACTATTGGCGAATATTGGAATCTCACCCATGACTAGAGAATTGTCGTATGTTGTGGAAAGAAGTGTCACACTATTGGCACATGTTGGGATCCCACCCCTAACTTAAGAATTGTCGAATATTGTGAAAGAAAGTGACATCCCTGACGTGAGAATTGTCCCTGAACTGAGAACTGTGATGATGTTGATATCTCCCCCTCTTAAACTCGACATGAGTTTGCTGATGAAGACTGTACAGGCCGAAGACCTGCAAGATTTATTTATTTATTTATTTATTTATTTATTTTATTTTTTTTAGAAGTAGGGTTTGGAATTTTGGGTGTAGTTCGGGTTTGGGTATTGGGTTCAGTATTTGTTGGGTATTGGGTATTGGATTTAGGTCAGGTAGGGTTTAGGCGTCATTTGAATTTTGGGTCAGGTTGTACAGGAAACATGGTAAATATGGATTGGGTATATGTGAGGGTTTCGGGTATGGAGTAAGCGGGTCGGGTTTGATTTAAAAGGAAAGAATGGTTTCAGCGGAAGGAATAGGAGATAGGTCTGTGAGTGGTCGAGAGGCCATCGGTGAGATGGCTTTGGGATCTCCCCCATGGTTGTTGACATAGCACTGGAAGGACGAGGAGGCCATGGTAGGTTGTTCCCGAGTTCTGGTAGGTGGGGGATTTCATCTTTGATGTTTGGTGGCATAGGGTGGAAGTGGTGGAATTTGGTGTTTGGAGTTTGTAGGTGATGACACTACAAGGAATTTGACATATAGTGACAGCAAAAATCCGTGGGTAAAAGGCGAAAAGCCGTAGGTATAGCCCGTAAAACGTATACCAACGGACATATTTTTCCGTCGTTTTTAATTAGCTATACCCACGGCAAAATGCCGTCACTATAGCCTATAGCGACGGTTTTTTTACCCGTTGGACAAAACCTCGGTGTTATACCCACGGTTTCGTATCCATTGGTATAGGTTTTAAAGACACATTTTGCTTTCCTATACCCACGGTTGAAGCTCCATTGCTATAGGTTTTAGCGATGGTTTTCGCATCCAATTATATGAATATATACCCATTGCTCCATACACAATTTTTTCTTTAATTACGATTATGATAATTTAATATTTTCTTTTATAATATTAATTCAATTATAAACCAAATACACAATGAAATAAATACATGTGTTTATGAAACAAAATTAAATAAAATTAAACTTCAATCATATTAAAAATTAATAAAGTATTACAAGCATGTCAAATTCAAATTACAAAATAGTTAAAATGTCAACCTAAAAGTACCATACCGACACATAATAAGCATATAAAGTCTTATAACAATCTCATCCACTTAATTTCGAGGTTTGCCCCATCAACAAAAAATTAGCTTCCATTGCCAATAAATAGTGTACATCTACAACTTGCCAATAAATATCTCCGATCTACAATGCTGACTGGAAAATCATCTCAGCAAGTTCTTGTACCATCAAAAATTTAAAGAAATAGTTATTAGGCACATTCAGCGAAGGGTAATAAAGAAAACTTGTTCGGCACAGGGCAAATCTCAAAACTATTTTACCATCAATCTACAAAAAAGAAAACCATGTAACATATCAGGAAATAAATCACTAATGAAAGCAAGTATAAACGCTTAAAAATAAACTTACTTCTAATGTATTAAAGATGGTTTTAGCAGCGTGGTGGAAAACCGTTTCAGCATAACCTCCTGAGCTTCCGGATTAAAGACGGATTCGGATACGGATACGGATATGATTCGGAAAATAAAAATCATATCCGTATCCGCAATTTTCAGATATGGATGCGAATCGGATACGGTCTACCGGATAACGGATACGAATTCGGATAACAAATATAAAGTTTTTGCTATTTATTTTTCTTAACCAGTACTTATACATGTAGAGATTTGGTAAATCTTGTAACTAGCAAGCAGGTTTTATGAACGGAAAGAGCCAAGTATCAGAATTCAGTTGATAGATATATGGTGTAGTTATCAAAGTGTTTAAACTTAGGGGCAGTTGGTACCATATCTACCATAGATATCGATCGGTGCAAATACAAAGTGAGAGGCGAATATAAGGATGCTGAACAACCTCTCAGATAACTAGATCCCATATGTAATTACGAAAAAGAAGTATACGATTAACTTTATCCTTAGAAGATTGGGATATTTGGTTATGTTGCAACTAGGCTATACGAAAAAGAAAGCAATTATTCATGAAGATTTCCAGCAACTAACTAAAAGTGCAAATAATTTCAAGAAGTACAAGTGAATAAAGAAAAACCTGAAAAATCAACCCTGATGCTAATAGAACATGCACAGGTATCATTAAGCTTCGTCTGAAAGCCTGCAGGGTGAAACACATCGATCGATCAAGCCAGTTTACATATGGTTTTAATTTGCTTTTATATATATTTTAAAACAAGCTATAGCTGAGATATGTTTCAAGTAATAGAAAATTATCATGTTTGGTACCTTATCAACAAGGTTGATGATGCCATCATTAACAGCACAATAAATTCTGAAGCTTTCTTTCAATACCTGCAAATAACTCCCCCACAAATAATGTGATCATGTACTTTTGATGAGCAAAGAAATATACATGAATAACAACTTGCATATCAAGATATTTTGCAGAATAATCTGGACATCTTCAAACATTAGGGAAGAAAAAGAAGATTTCCAAAAGGCAGTTAAGCTGCAGTCATTACAAATAGTTAACTTTATACAATTGTGGAGACTTTTCCCTGTAGCAAAAAAAACTGTATAAACATTAAAATGTATAGCAGTTGCCCCTGTAGAAGCCACTGACATGTCACATTAAACATAAGGAAAGAAATTATTTCAGTACGCAAATTTTATTGTAATGATACTCTTTAGGAATTCTGCGTACTACAAAAGTAAGTTATTAACAACAGGAGGCCAAAACTTTATAAATCTTTCTACTGATAGATCCAATTCACTCATAAATGATTTGTCCACCTTAAAATTGACTCAGCTATTTGGAGCTCCAGGATGCCACACCAGCGCTGACAAAAATTCATAACATAAGAACTAATAAGACTGATTCATAGATACCGCTTGACTTGCACATGCATACTTGGTTTCAGTGCATGCAAATCCAAGAGCTTGTAGGCTAAACCAGCCTGGTTGTGTCACAGAAAAGCATTTCACTACATTAGCTTCATCCATGTGCATTGCTCAGGAAAATGTGATGATTTTAAGATGGTTGTTGGAATAAGGTATGTGAATATTACTTAATGACTGGCTAAAACACATTTTTCAATAATTCGCACTTATATTACCATGAAATTATTTGCTTGCAGCTGGTATCTGTGGCTCTTCGTCATTTTATTTCTGCTGCTTAATGTTAATGGTATGTTGGAATGAAATTGTAACTTCATTTCAGATGCAATTTCTTACCAATTGAACTCTCTATGAGACTAGGACAAGATAACCGTTTTAATTTCATCTTGTGAGAGTAGACTTCTATTATAGAACTGTTACTATGAATAGAACTACTGTCTGCTTCGAATGTTAAAATAATTGAAACTGACAAATGCCCCTTTCTTAAATTATTCACTATTCTTTTATCCAAATACCTGTAGTATATGGTAATTTTAAGATTTTATTGATGCCTTTGGATGATTATATCCTATAAAACAAAATCAGTGCAAGTCTCATGCACATAAATGGAGTAGTCTAATTAAGGGTTGACTTGATTAGTTTCATTCATGTAATTCTGTAAACATGCCTTTTTAACTTTCCAATATGTTTTTATAATGCAGGATGAATTCATATTTCTGGCTGTCGTTTGTGCCACTAATTGTGAGTGTAAAGAACCATTATGCAACTTCAAACTTCAAACATGCACAAAATAACATTGATAGCCAAAACTGTACTCAAGATGGATAAAACATTTTGCTCAAGTTGAGGTATCAACTAATGTTAAAGACACTGATCTACAAAATTTTGAACTCCTATCAGGCATTTGCCCCTGTAGAAGGCTAATTGTAAAAAATAAATACCACAAAATTTGAACAACTTTCAAAATAAAATGTACACAGGTTTAATAACTCATGAAACAAATTCAAAACAAAACCAATCATGAAACAAAAATATCAATAACTCACATTGACAAATTCACCAGGATTCCCATTATCCATAGAAGCCCTGGGCGAGGATCCCTCGTCAAATTCCTCAGGAAAAATCAAGCGATGAAGTGGCAAAGGGAATGACACTGGTGTTGAGTACAGTGAGGTTGAGCTTCTCAATCTCAGATAGAGCCATAACTAGGACTCCCTTCAGATTTTTGTAATGAAGAATAAATCAAGACAAGTTACAATATATTACAATGGAGCAAATTAATAAATAATATCATTTGAATTAATAAGCATTCACAAAAAACACTCACTTGGGCATTCCCACAAACAAGTGTTCTGCAACAAACAAAGATTCGAATAACAATAAATGCAAAGCTAATAATCATCAAGTCAATTAGTACTAATAAGATAGGCTAATGGTGACTCAATAGGGCACGAGTTACAAATTTTAATGTAGACTGAATATTAAATACATATATATATATAGCTTGCAGAAACGAACAACCAATTTTCTAAAAGGGACTTCTGCAAAATGGCTATTAATTTACGGTTTGCTAATAAACTGATGCGAAACAAGGAACAACATATGTCAGAAGATACTGTATCTATTTCCTAGCAATCAATTTTGAACGAAGTTTACGAAAGGGGACAGATCTTACAGCATACAAGCATACCACTACAACAGCCTCATAAGGGGATTATCAGCTTGACATGAACATGAAAACAAGAATGCTTTTAACAAAAGCCCCTGGGAACAAAGTTTCAAGCTGCCAAACATCCAGATGTTAAACTAGAAACAATGTGAAAGAACCACACTCCAAAACAGCTTGCGGTTATAGTTAACTAGCCTTCTATGGTAAATCGATAAAATTCATCAGCTTTTCACCTGACTTGAAAAACAATATGTACGTAGTTACTGCACATGCCAGGCTACCAGTCTACTTGAAAGTTTTCTCATCTATCAAATGAGCAAAAAAGTTAATTTAGTTTCCAACTCAAACTTCAGAAAAGTAGGCAGTAAGTAACTTCCTTAAATCAATTTTAAACGACAACATCTAAACGTAGACATCAGAAATAAATGCACTGATGATTCTAGTATACCAACAGCCTAAACTTGTGGCAAATATGTATATGATTCATTAGAAGTTCATTAACACCAATTCTTATTAGTGGTTCAACATAAAAAAGGGAAACCTAAACACCATACAAGCAAAGGTAGAAAGCAAAGAGCGAGTAAGCAGGTATATCTCCTAGAATTCAACATTTGAATCCAATAAAGTAAAAGCAAAAAATATTACCAGAAAATTCTAGCAGAAGAACATCACAAAAATATAGCTCAGAAATACGCTTGTATCCACTTTAGCTGCCAGAGTAAACATAGATCACATCGACCAGTTTTGCTATCTACGAATAAACTAAGTCCATACAATATAATGAAAATCAAATTCATACATCAAATTCATACCTCGGGTTTAATTGGAAAGGAAAACAACGACAGTGGAAAGGAAGACGGCGGCGGCGGTGGCAATGGAGGAGCAACGGCGATGGTGGGAAAGGGACTACGACGGCGACATGGCGGGACGCTGACGGCGACGTGGCGGGACGACGACGGCGACGTGGTGAGTCGGGGATTCGGGTGTGACAGAGAGAGAGAGGAGAGAGAAAGGGGATTCGAGCGTGAGAGAGAGAGAGAGAGAGAGAGAGGGAATTCGGGTGAGAGAGAGAAAGAGAGAAATTGTATAATTTGGGAATTTAAGATTTGGGGGGAAAATGAAAAAGTTTGGCGGCAAATGAAATAATTTAGGAGGGTTAATTGGCAGATAAATAACTTAAACTTTTCAAGTGGGTGGACTATACCCACAGTGTTTTAAGATCTAAAATTATAGGATACTTATACCCACAGTTTACTATTCGTCTGTGGGTATACAATGTCTGTACCTACGATTTTAGTGATCCGTCACTATAGGTGTCCGTTGGTATATGGCAATTTTCTTGTAGTGTGAAGGGTGATGGTGATGGTTGTGACAATGGGAAATGGGTTTTGCCAATTGGATTAAACAAGACATTAAGGAATTTATTAGGAGGTGGTGATGGATAATGACGATGGTGATGGCTGTGTTGAAGTGGGGAAGGCAGAGGAAGAAGAATTTTGCTGCTTCTTTTCATTCAGGTAGGTTAGGGTTAGGATTAGGATTTTGGTGTGGGGTGAGGGTTGCATCTGTTGTAGTCAGAGTTGTTGTTGTTGAGGGTTGGAATTGGTTATTTCGCCGGAGTTGAATTCGAGAAGAGGAGAGGTATTTGGGGGTGCTGAACGGCTAGAGTTTTTGATCTTGTCATTTGGTAGAGGTAGTTGATGACGGCTAGGGTTGTGGATCTTGTCATTTGATGACGGCTAGAATTTTTGGATCTTGTTGTTTGATGACGGCTAGGATTTTAGAGACTTGATCGGGAGAGAGATGTTGGGAGGTGGAGTGATTCCGATGAAGACGAGAACCACTCCACCTCAACGACGATGATAGAAAATAGTATAGGACTATAGGCTCTGATACCATGATAGAATTATTGGATTTATTATTGATTGTTGAATGAATAAACTAAGTACAATATGTCTCCTATATAGAAGAGAAGAAAAGTCTAAACCAATACATTATTCGATATATGGGACTAAACTAATCTCTCTCATAATATAATACATAATATAATATCTAACACACACACACACACACACATATATAAAGTAAAGACTGACGTTGTCGAGTATCGAACCTAAGATTTCTTTTTACCCATCTCAAATTCTTACCATACTCTTTACAATTATCCCTAGTGGTATCAATTTTTATTTTATATGAGTGACACTTTTGTAAATAATTATGTAGTAAATAAATTTTAACTTCGATGGTATTATTGTAACTGACAACATTTGACTAAATGGATGGTTAATATAATTTCCACTTAAAAATAAGTGGTTGAAATTAGATGATTGAATGTCTATAAATTACAGGTTGTCTACAAATGACAATCCCAACTCTCCCATTATAATATTAGAGATTAGAGATTAGAGATTAGAGATGAATGATATTTTTATAATAATTATGTCGTAAATAAATTTGAAATTTGAGGGTATTATAGTAACAAACAACAATTGAATAAATAAATGGTTACTATAACTCATACTTAAAAATAAATTGTTGAAATTAGATGGAAACTTGTCTACAAATTACAGGTTGTCTACAAATGACAACCCAACTCTTTTATTAAACCATCTCCAACCATGCTAGCTATCTTTCAATTTTAGCCAAAATAGCTCATATAAAGATAAAAATATGCTCCAACGGGACTAGCCAAACCACTTGCCAAAATAGATTTCTAATATTCATTCGCCAGATCTGGCGAGTATGTACTGCCCGCTAAACTTCTTCCCAAAACCACAAAATTGCGAAATCAATCGCGAAAATTGCAAAATCAATCGCGAAAATTGCGGAATCACGAAAAATTGCGGAATCGCGAAATTTATATTTTTGTTGGAGCATAATCGCGGAAATCAATTGCAAAAATTGCGAAATTTTACTTTTTGGGCTTGGAAATTTTATTTTGTATTGGGCTTTATTATGGGCTTTTATTTTATATTTTTATTTTATTTAATTTTGGACTTTAAATTATTAATGGTTATTCAAAATAGATAACATGGTTGGAGTGGAGACTTTTTTCACTAGCCAAATTATACATTTGTTATCCATTTTGGCTATTTTAGTTAGCTAAAATAGTTAATTTGGTTGGAGATGCTCTAATAATATCAGATATTAGAGATACAAAAATTGCTCCTAATTTACAGTAATAAGGTTCAATCTAAAAAGACTTACTGTTTCTAATTTCACTACTTCGAAAAGTAAGATATATCTATATAATAAAACACAAGACGAAGCTATCAAGTGGTTCACCTTCAATTGAAACAAAATCAACGGTTCAAATTCACTCTCACAAAACATATTTTTCCTCCAAATGTTTCCTCCTCAAAACCAATTTTCCCCCCTCAAAACTAAAAATCTCTTTACTTTAGTACTATCTCTCTCTTCTCTCTTAACTTTTTCATATTTCTCTCTTTCTCTCTTCCTCTTTCTCTCATTCATTCCTTCTTTATTTACTTAGAAATATAGATTTTCTGATTTCAGTTTTGTAAATTTTCAGAATTTTTATATTTATTTTATTGCTCATGTTACATTGAAAATAACAAAGATCTCTTCAACAGTTAAATTTCATCATTTTCCACCCTCAAAGTTCTAAGAAGTTAGATTTTACACCCTCATTTATAACTATTTTTCAACATATACTAATGGAAACATAGACTTTTATTTACAACTAATTATTGTCATACTATTCAAACTTGAGCTACATAATTATTGTTTTACTGTTTACAAGACTTTTCGTGTGCTATATCATTCCGAAGACATGCCATAGGCACGTGCCCATAGAAAAATATAGTCCACATAAATTATCATTTTTCTACTTGATTATATGCATTAACCCCCTCCAAAGTCTCCAAATGAAAAGAGAGAGAAAGAGGAAGTAAAAAAGGGGTTAAAAGGAAAATTCCAATAACACCTGGGTGTAGAAGTTACTGCACTCCAACGGTCAAAAACGCGGCAAAATTTCAAAAGTTGTGATCCAACTCCAACCAATGAAAAACATTCTTCTCTCCCAGACCAATGGATGGTAAACTACCCAATTTATTTAAAGTCGAGGGTTTATATGAAAATACGTCTAAAAGAGAGTATATATATATATTTGAATTAAATCAGAATACAATTATTGGAAGGAATAAATTTTGAAGTATATGCCCCGAGAGCATCTGTAGTCGTTGGCCAATTTGCCAAATTTTGCAAATTTTGACAAAGAAGATACTGTAGTCGTTGGCCAAATACCCCAAATTTGGATTGCGGCGCTATAGTAGCCGGCTATATTTGGCAGCCGAAATGGCAATTGCTAAAATATAGCTAACGGAAGATGATTTTTCGTCGGAGAGATCGGACGGAAGATGATTTTTTGTCGGATAGTTTTTTTTTCACGCACACTCATTGGAGAAGGGATTATTCCCCGTCAGATGAATTAAATTATTAAAAAAAAAATTATTTGAATATTACAGATAATCTTATTAACTATATATTTCAGTAATTATTTTGGGAGATGATGTATAACAATGAACTATATTTGTATCATATATTTGTAGCACCAAATACTTATTATGTTCAATTGTTACTGTAACTTTCAAAGGTAACACAATGAACTAATTGATACTGAAAATTTATGCTTTATTGGTTTCAGGGCTAAGAGAGGAAGAGGTGCCATCGGCTCCAGAATGGATGAACCTGGCCCGTATCCTTTGTCGATCGATCGTGATGGAAACGAGCTGCGAGCTGGTCCTGACTCGAGAGAGAGAGAAGATTGGGAGCGCCGTGTCGTTGGCCCTCCTAAGCCATCTTTTATAAAATCATCACATGATTCGTCATCCGAAGAACACTATGCTGATGGCTCAAAAAAGAAGCATCATTCCAAAGAGAAGAAGAGGAAGAGACCGAAGGAGGATAGATCTGAAAGAACAAAGACGAAGGAGAAGAAGTATACTGCATAGAGCATAGAAAAAGAAGTTAATTGTTAATGCCGAAATAGAGCATAGAAAAAGAAGTATACTGCAGGAGATTATATCACAACAAGAAAAGCACTTTGTGAGATGTGAACTGAAGTTTTTATTCGATGGGTGGGTTTGTGCAGTGTCAGTTCTTCCTGTTATACATGTGTGTACCAAGCAAAAAAAACCAGATACACAATTAATCAAGTAAAACTATAACAAAAGTAGGGGATTAATTTTTCCAATTTTCATGTGTACATTTGCAGGTACCATGGCAAACACTAGAATAGGAAAAATTATGCCCTTTCATGCTAAGCATACTATCTATTGACAAACGTATCTCAAAGTTAAACTCGGTTGTTTTGTGCTGAGTCAATATCCATGTACGCAAATATTCTAAGCTGAGCTTTGATTTAGTCAATGTCCATGAATGACTGGTCCGGCAGCAATTTACAAAATGAGTAATTCATAGTTCATCCTTGCTATAGAAAACAACAGAAACTTGATATGTATATAAATTTCTTTTCTGTTCTTTAAAATTAACTTCTTTTTCTTGATATGTATATAAACTTGATATGTATATTAAACTCGGTTTGATATATTTCTGTTCTTTAAAATTTTCTTTATGTAGATTAAATGGGTTGATAATTTTATATATAGAGAAATGTTCCGTTGTACACTAGACCATTGTGTGCGCTCACTCAGTATTACCACATTCGTATCAATGGTCCGTACCGTTTATATTGATTCACACATCTAAATTAGTCTAAATGTGTCAAATCATTTGAAATTTATTTGCCCATTTATTGAAGTGTTACAAAATAGTATGGCTGGAAATCCTTGAAACATTTTAAGGACGTCGTATTAGAGAACTATTAGGAAACAATATAATTTCAGATGAGGCCTGTATAGAGTAGTTGATTGTATTAGAAAGGTGAGTGTATTTGTTTACACCCACCTTTTTTGTTTATACCCACTTATTCGTTAAAATGTTTTAATTTTTTTAGAAATTTATATGCAGTTCACCCAATCAAATAAATCTTACTAAATTTACATGTAGTCCCGAAAACGTGCCGTAGGCACGTGTCCACGGGCATACCTAGTATATTTATAAGTTGCAACTAATCAAATCAAAAGCGAAGGCGACTTAACTATTGATGTAACCTTTTTGGACCTTATGCTCTCCTCTCTAACTGTTTCCATGCCACGTCCTACTGGCTGCTTAAACTAAGGTTGAGTTTCTATATATTATTGAGATTCCACTCAGCCAAAGCTCCTACATTCTCATCTCCGTCTGAGACAAAGATGAGATTGAAACGAATATTAATTGAACGAAGGATTTTTTCCGGATGGATCACTAACAAATACGAAAATTTTATATACCTTACTAAAAAATTGATATTTTCATATAAATCACTTACAATATTGATCAATATAAAAAAAGTATGAGTGCGTTTGTTTTGATATTTTGAATAGAGTTTTCTGAATAGAGTATTCTGAATAGAGTTATTCTGAAAGTGAGTTTAAAATCTGTTTGTTTATATTGTATTCTGAAAACTGTATTTTGAAAGCTGTTTATCTGAAAAAGAGAGTTTAGAAGCTGTTCTGTTATATTTCTAGCTGAAAACTGTTATCTGAAAGCTGTTTTTCTGAAAAAACGAGTTTAAAAGCTGTTTGGTTATATTTCTGGCTGATCCCTGTTATCTGAAAGCTGTTTTTCTGAAAAATGAGTTCAAAAGCTGTTCTGTTATATTTCTTGGTGAAAACTGTTATCTGAAAGCTGTTTTTCTGAAAAACCGAGTTTAAAAGCTGTTCGGTTATATTTCTTGCTGAAAACTGTTATCTGAAAGCTGTTTTTCTGAAAAAGAGAGTTTAAAAGCTGTTCGGTTATATTTCTTACTGAAAACTGTTATCTGAAAGCTGTTTTTCTGAAAAAACGAGTTTAAAGGCTGTTTGGTTATATTTCTAGCTGATCCCTGTTATCTGAAAGCTGTTTTTCTGAAAAAACGAGTTCAAAAGCTGTTCTGTTATATTTCTTGCTGAAAACTGTTATCTGAAAGCTGTTTTTCTGAAAAACCGAGTTTAAAAGCTGTTCGGTTATATTTCTTGCTGAAAACTGTTATCTGAAAGCTGTTTTACTGAAAAAGAGAGTTTAAAAGCTGTTCGGTTATATTTCTTGCTGAAAACTGTTATCTGAAAGCTGTTTTTCTGAAAAAACGAGTTCAAAAGCTGTTCGGTTATATTTCTAGCTGAAAACTGTTATCTGAAAACTGTTTTTCTGAAAAAGCGAGTTTAAAAGCTGTTCGGTTATATTTCTAACTGAAAACTGTATTCTGAAAGCTGTTTTTCTGAAAAAGAGTGTTTAAAAGCTGTTCGGTTATATTTCTAGCTGAAAACAGTTATTTGAAAGCTGTTTTTCTGAAAAAGAGAGTTTAAAAGCTGTTCGGTTATATTTCCAGCTGAAAACTGTATTCTGAAAGCTGTTTTTCTGAAAAAGAGTGTTTAAAAGCTGTTCGGTTATATTTTTAGCTGAAAACTGTTATCTGAAAGCTGTTTTTCTGAGAAAGAGAGTTTAAAAGCTGTTCGGTTATATTTCTAGCTGAAAACTGTATTCTGAAAGCTGTTTTTCTGAAAAAGAGTGTTTAAAAGCTGTTCGGTTATATTTTTAGCTGAAAACTATTATCTGAAAGCTGTTTTTCTGAAAAAGAGAGTTTAAAAGCTGTTCGGTTATATTTCTAGCTGAAAACTGTATTCTGAAAGCTGTTTTTCTGAAAAAGAGTGTTTAAAAGCTGTTCGGTTATATTTTTAGCTGAAAACTGTTATCTGAAAGCTGTTTTTCTGAAAAAGAGAGTTTAAAAGCTGTTCTGTTATATTTCTGACAATTTTGAATATCAATTTGAAATAATAATAATAATAATAATAATAATAATAATAATAATAATAATAATAATAATAATAATAATAATAATAATAATAATAATAATAATAATAATAATAATAATAATAATAATAATAATAATAATAATAATAATAATAATAATAATAATAATAATAATAATAATAATAATAATAATAATAATAATAATAATAATAATAATAATAATAATAATAATAATAATAATAATAATAATAATAATAATAATAATAATAATAATAATAATAATAATAATAATAATAATAATAATAATAATAATAATAATAATAATAATAATAATATATATAATAATAATAATAATAATAATAATAATAATAATAATAATATATATAATATATATATAATATATATAATAATAATAATAATAATAATAATAATAAATAATAATAATAATAATATATATATAATAACTCCCCCGTCGTGCGCCACCAGCTCTCTTGCTTTGTAGTTGCTGTGAGAAGAGAGTAAATGAGGTGTTTTGGAAAATAGGGGGTATGAGTATTCTGAATATTGGTTGGGAAAAACACTTAAAATAAACGCCAACTCAGCATAGATTATTCTGAAAATGAAATTCTGAATACTAAAACAAACGCACCCTATATTTTTTTGTTATTGTCACTCTACTTATGTTAAATCTTACTCTGAGTTTAAAAATGATTATTTTGCCCTTCTTTTAGGGTTAGGATTAGGAATTTAGGATTTATGGTTTAGGGTTAGGGTTAGGAAAATGCTATGATGTTTGAAAAGTTCGTATGTCTCACTTTATGCTGATACTTGGAGAAGAAGTATGAAACGTTTGTGCAAACCAAGTAGATATATTCATGTAGTAATGGAAGGAGAACATTCACAACAGCTGATGTAACCCCCGTTTCTGATTGTACGAATTTGTGTTTATTTATTTTTCGTATTCTTGTACTTCAGTTTTCTATAAATCTTTCTATTCTTTTGAACACAATTACACTCATTTGGATATTCGATTATTTTGTTTGAACCCAAATCATATTCATTATACAATCTATTTCTTTCCTTATTGATTATATATTTCAAACCCAAATTATATTTCTTTCTATAATTCTATCCAATTCTATAATTTTATTGTTTTCCTGCTTAATTATTTTATTATTAATTATTTTATTATGAAGCCCAAACTAAGTCTAATCTTATATTATTTGATTTATTAATATTTTCTAAACCAAAGCCCATTAATTTATAAGTCCAAATCCTAAACTCTACTTTAACCAAGCCCGACCTGAACTCCTTTAACTGCACACCACCTTCTCCTTAATCTCCTCCCCACTAACCCCAATATCAATCCTTAACTACCCCATTATCTCTTCATTACCTCGTAATTATCTTCGTTAAACCCCCTTAATCACCTTCTTCCTCCTGTGCATTTTGAAACCCCAAACCAAGCTCTGCCTTCAACCCACCACCCACCACTGCAAGCCTCACTCTCACCCTCGCCGACCACCGAGCTCCATTCCTCCATTGGCAGCCATCGAACACCGACTGCCTTCAACCATCTCCTACGCGCGCCCATCGCTTACCACCGCACTCCACTATAGCCACCGCTTGCCTCATCATCGCTGCTTCTCCCCACCAGCGGCCATCGCCAGCCACTGCTACTGCCTCTCGCTGCAGCTGCAACACTGAGCACCACCTCATTGCCATCATCTCGCGGCCCTAACTTCTTACCCCTCCCACTGCCGCCATCTTCAACCACTGAAGCACACTGCCACACCTCGCTGTCGTCACTACCATGTTGCCCTGAACTTGACTGACTGCTGCACTCCTCCCCACCGTCCCTGAGCACCACTCCAATCAGCCTGAACCACCACCACATCGTCATAGCTGCATCCAGATCCTCCACTGCTTGCTCCTCCTCCTCTGCCCTGCAATTGTTGCTTGCCATCGTCGCATGCTGCAGTTGTTACTCGTTGTTGTTACTCTCTCTTGCTGTCCTTTTGCTATTGTGTCATTTTCACGCTCATTGTTGCTGCCACTCTTACTGTGGTTGTCATTCGTGTCGATTTTGCTACCGTTCTTGTTGATGCTGCCATGAATTGCTGTCACCATTGCTTCTTCCTTCCTTCGTTGGTTCTCGGTGCATTCAGAATCGTCACTAAAAAGGAAAGCTTCTCTTGTACACATTTTATTGTTCATGTGCAAGCATTTTCTTTGAAATCCGGCAAGTAGTTATTGAATTGAATATCGTATCTAATTGAATTACATTATTGATTCGTTATTTACTTGATCGTACCATGTTATTGATTCATAGTCTTCTTATCGTGCTATTGTTATTATTTTAAATTATGAACCGTTAATTTATCGTATTATTGAACATTCAACTTTACTACCCTATAAATTTCTTGACCTTGTGCTGAGGTTTTGACCCAGTTTCTGACACTAAAATTTAGAATTTTGTATATATAAATTACAGCACACTGATTCTGAATTCCGGAACATTTTACAGATTCTAAATCTGATTTATAGATTGTAAGTTATTGACTTTTTAGTACTGTCACGTTGTAAATTCCAAAACACTGCCCTGTCTCTCGTCTGAGCTTAAGAATTCGAACATGTTCTTTATACTGAATCCAAGAACCATGTACATATAAATTGTAGCACACTGAGCCTAGAATCCGAAATATCTTAAGATTCTAATTCCGATTTCTAGATTGTAAGTTATTGACATTTTAGTATTGCACCATCGAATTTTTCAGAACTTGCATTGTTACGATTTTGCATATAAATCCGTTATATTTCGTATTTAATGAAATGAATCTTGTTTACATGTTATGGTTATTGTTTATTGTTTTTCGATTGATCATCGTGTATTGAACTAGCTAATATTTATGTGTTTCTTGAGTTCATGATTCTCGATTAAATGTTTACAAATTTACAAGTTACAAGTTATCATATTGCTATGGGTGACGGAACTAAGTGCCACAGGGAGCTAAGTACCACGTAGAACTAAGTGCTACGTCATAGACGGGGGCCACCTCTAGAATTTTTGGGGGCCACCACTAGAATCCATGGGGGCCACCTCTAGAATCCAATATCCCAATAAGTAAAATGACTGTATTGATACTATCGACTGAAATGACTCCTAAAATGATTCCTGAAATGACTCATTTTTACATGTTTACATGTCCCTGTTTAAATGAAATGATTCCTGAAAAGATTCATGAAATGAATCTTGTTTACATGTTTCAAGTTTTCAAGTTACATGTTTTCTCGTTGACAAGTTTTATGTTTCATGTTTTCCGTTACAAGTTTATATGTTACTAATGCATCATTGACTATCGAATATTGATCCTGTTATTGACTACTGGTAATCGATTATTATATTACTGATTATTGACTATTATTTATCGACCATTGTACCATTGATTATCAACTTTTGATCTTATTATCGTCTATCATTTATTGACCTTAGATATCGTTCTAGTTCATTATTTATTGTCATATCGTCCTTTATTATTTCACCGCTTGCTCCTACTTGTCGCCCGAAGCTTGCTTTAACGGGTGCCCTCCCTCTTCCTTTTGAGTTAATGTTTATATAGGTACAAATGATGGGATATTGAAAGAACTTGACGAGTTGTTATTGCACTATGTATTCTCGGGCATTCTGTAAGTTCTTGTATCTCAGATATTGATTATTGTATGATATTTTTGTTCATGTCATTATTATTATTGCATTGTTGAGTTTACTGGTATTGTACAGCTTATGGATGATATGAGTTGGTATACTTATATCATTCGCTGGGCCTCATTACGTGCCCGTGTTTCCGTATAACGAGAAGCGGGACGTGACAGCTGAACTATCACTAAAAACTGCAAACTCCAAAATTATCACAGCACTTTATGCAGGGTTGAATAATGAAGAACTCATGCGATGTGGACGAAACTGCAAAATAGCTTACAAAATCTGGAAGAATATATTAAAACGTCATGAAGGAACCACATCTGAGGTAAAAGCTAAAGTTACTTTATGTTTTTATAAGTTGGATGTTTTTTGCATGATTCGAGGAGTTAACGTTGATCAGATGGTAGCTCATTATGATATTATTGCGCATGAACTTGAAGGCTTAGGTATGCGGTTAGATGATGATCGAAATGTCAGAAAACTCATAAGTTGTCTCACACCTGAATGGAATATCAAAGTTGCTGCAATGAGGGAGACACTCGAAGAGAAAGGATTTGACTACTATACATTTCAAGAAAAAAATGAAAACGTATGAGAAGGAGATGGCAGAGACAAAGAGGTACCAGGAGAACATTGGAATCATTCTCAAAACTGAAGAGAAGATTTTTGCCTTGAAAGCAACAACTTCATGATAAACAAAACGAGAAAAAGACAATGAAGAATCTGACAAAGAAATCACTCTGCTAACCAAACAATTCAATGAGTAACTTAAACATAAACAATATGGCAGGTTTCAAGGAGGAAGAGACAAAGACAAGGAGTATGTATGTTATAAATGCAAGAAGCCAGAACACGTCTGCGCAAACTGTCCTCTCTCTGAAGATAGGAACAAAGCTTATCAATCAAATCTAGGATTCAAGAAGGAAGCACTAAAGGTAACATGGCTCGATTCAGACTCAAGTAATAAAGAGTAAGGACTTAACGACTTTAAATTTATGGCTCTTGAAGATGGTGATGGGCAATCACCACTCCAAGAAGAGGTAATCAAATAACCCACATTTGTTAAATTAGTAGATATATGTAATGACCTCAAAGATTATGCAACGAAACTTAATCGTGAGATAGAATAATATAAGCGTAAGGAAGATTAAGGACTTAACGACTTTCAATTTATGTCTCTTGGAGATGATGAGGGGCAATCACCACTCCAAGAAGAGGTAATCAGAGAACTCACATATGATGAATTAGTAGATATATGTAATTATAACCCTTGTTTTTCATTTTATGTATTTTTGACTGTATTTTTTATTTTTGGTGTATTTCTCTCTCTTGTATTTTTCTGAACCGTATATTAGATTTGATTTCAATATATATTCATTTTATTTCATTTTGAGCTCCTTGTGTTTGATTGTTTATCTCTTTTGATCGTTTTTCATTATTTTGATCATTTTCTCATTTTTGGTCTCGATATCTTTATTTTTATTTTCTTGATGTCGTGGTGGATTTTTTGTGGTGTTTTCCTTACCTATGATTTTTGACCCCTAATAAGATTTTTCAAGAGCCATAGAATTCACTCTAATTTGTATTCCTATTTGAATTTGACCCAATATCCATTACCCATTTGTATACCTATTACTACATAATAATATCCACAATCCATTAACCCACATTTGCACTCTATATATATACCCTAACCCTAATAATCCCTCTCCTAAAACCCTAGCCTCCAACTAATCTCTCTCCCTCTCTCCTTGCCGGCTACAACCTCAACCCGAGCTCCCCCTCATCCCGGCCTGCCCTACACCAGGCCGACACCCCCTTGGCCGAGCGCCTACCCTACTTCGGCCACCTCTACCCTAATCCGGCCATCCATCCACACAAAGCCCGAACCCCTTGCTTCCTTGCTTGCTGACCACCAAGACCAACACCACCATCATCAAATTTGCAACTTTGATCCCCTTCTCGTCTCTTCGTGGTGTTTCTCAAAGTGGGTGCTTGACACTTTGATCGTTGCTTCAAGGAATTCGTTCGTGATAGGATTTTGTTCATAGTTGCTTGGATTCTCTCTTGGAGCAGATTTTTTTTTGTGGGTTTCGCTTCTAGGAGTATTTGCATCGTGTTTCATCCCCTAATTAAGGCAAGTAACTTGTACTCTAATTTATTTGTTTGATACATGTACCAAAGTTCACATATAGTGTAGTTGGGTCTAGAGACAACCTAAGATTATGTTTTTCTTAATGGTTTTTGTCTCTATTGTGATATTTTGGCCATAGAAGACTCATGACACAAATCTTGACATGATATAACCTAGGATTCGCCCAATTCTTGATTTTAGACGTGTATGTGAAATTGTGTACAAATTCTTGTTTTGATTGATACCCATGTGAATTAATAGGCGTGGACATGTTAGATACCCTAAATCATGATGTTTAGACACTTGGTAGGTTGTATTTCAAGTTTGGATGTGTTTGGAGCAATAATCTTGAATCTATGTTGTTTTTGTGCTTGAGGGTAAAATCTGTAATTTCTAGATGTTCTGTTTTATTTGCTTTTTTCGTTGATGCTACAGTCAGTATCTTGATTCCAGTATAAAATATGAAATTTAGATAATTTCGTCTATTTTCAAACCCCACTGGTTTTTCTTTATTTGGATTTCGTATGACTGAGTTATAATTATGACTGTTTTGGTACAGAGGTGTCGATCGTTTTCAGATTCTGTTTTTGGTTGATTTGGTTAAAAAACTATTTTCAAGACTATGTTGTACATATTATTTTGATCCAATATTTTGGTCAGTATTTCTTTATGATATTAGGGACTACTCAGAATTTTGATGAATTTTATTGATAAGTTTTATGTGATATTAGGAACTCCATTCACTTGATTACAAGAGCACATCACTCCACTAGCTTTAGCCTCTTTGATGCAACTCCTGAAAGGAGGCTGATAACTATCTTCCAGACCTTTCCTTAAATTATTCCTTTGAAAAATTATCAAAAAATAAGTTGCAAAATTGGATTTTGGATTTATAAGTGCAATTTGTTCATATTTTGATTCCTCTTTGAGATTGTGCAGAAGTTTTTATTTGTCATGACTATGAATTCACTTAATATTTGAATTGTTGTGATGGTTGGGATGCAAATGATACAGATTTGAGGACCAATGTATATTTCTTAGTTTGTTATAAAAGCAAAGAGTGCTTAATAGGAACACAGTGGGTGTTTATTAAACAAAATATTTCATCAAAGAAAGTAAAAAATATTTCAATTTTGTATTTCTTTTTCAAGCATTTGGCACTGCCTGCCACCATTTACTCTTTATCAACATGCAATGGTTGAACACTAAAGATTGAAATTGTCACCTCTCCAACCTCTAGCTTTTTTTTTGTGTGCATCTGTATGTGTGACTTGTGCACCCCCCCTCCCCCCCCCCCTCCCCCTCTGTCCCATGACGATACAATAGGGTTGTCTATGGAGCACAAGGCTCTACGAGAGATTAAGTGTCAAAACTTGATTGGTTGTCAAAACTTGATCAACCCTCTAATTTGGTGTTAATTTATTTTTGTACTGGGCATGGGATGGTAGATGGGATAATTTAAATTGCAAAAACAGACAAGTGCATATTTTTTTTTGGTTTATAAGTATGATCGATATATAGTTTAAAATTTAAAATTAGCAATACTTAAAAATTCAAACTAGTTTATAAATGAATGCTTTACATAATAGTAGAATTATATATGTAGTTTTTGGAACCTTGTAGTTACAGTCAAGTAGATGCTTCACATGCTCACTTTTTCGATTGACCTGAACACAAAATTTTTCTTATTGGCAGGATTGAAGTTATAAATTTTATTTCACTTGAATATGAAATGTGAATGTTGGTTGTGTACTTTTGTTTTGTATTTGTTGGAACACTGCTCTTCACTCTGTTGTTAAAGTTCTTTCCAATTTCGGCCTAGCTTACTGCATGTAACTTTCTGGACATGATAGTTGTATCGTTTAATATTGGAGTTGCTAAATCTTTTCAACATTTGTATGCAGGTTTGCGCAGGAGCTATACTTGGTTACCTCGTGTCCTATTTAATGAGGAGATGTTCTATATAAAATGAAAATTACGCTAAAGTTGTAAAGTTGCCTGAAGCTTAATTCTGATGGGAACACCAGTTCCCAATCATTATTGTAACTAGTTTTTTGCTCTGTGCTAAGGAGCTATACTTCTGGTGTTAAACAAAGTGAATTTTATTTTGTAATTTGACATGCTTGTAATACTTCATTAATTTTTAATATGATTGAAGTTTAATTTTATTTAATTTTGTTTCATAAACACATTTATTTATTTTATTGTGTATTTAGTTTATAATTGGATTAATATTATAAAAGAAAATATTAAATGATCATAAGCATAATTAATAAGACAAAATTGTGTATAGAGTGATGGGTATATATTCAAATATTTGGATGTGAAAACCATCACTAAAACCGATAGCAATGAAGTTTCAATCGTGGGTATAGGAAAGACAGAGGTGTCGTTAAAACCTATATCAACGGATACAAAACCGTGGGTATAACACCGAGGTTTTGTCCAACGGGTGAAAAAACCGTCGCTATAGACTATAGTGACGGCATTCTGCCGTGGGTATAACGAATCATTGACTACAGAAAAATATGTCCGTCGGTATAGGTTTTATGGGCTATACCTACGATTTTCCGCATTTTACCCATGGATTTTTGCTGTCACTATATGTCAAATTCCTTGTAGTAGATATTTGATGATATAGTATCTTAAAATATTTCTTGTTTTTGTATCAGTTCAATTGAGTATCATTCATTTACAAATTAATGGTATATTGTGATAATTTGTGGTTTTTATAAATTTATGTTAAATGACTTGTCTCAATTTAATGATTTTACTGTACATATATCCTTAAATATTCATTATTTTCATGTATATTTCCTTAAATATATTTATTTGGTTTTTATAATGTTCTGTAAACAGGTGACAGATGGCGAGAAGAAAAAGGAAGGTGGTCACGATTAGGCAGGAGGTGCTAGTAGATCCTTCCAGCATGGGACCTTTGACTGAGCACTCTACGGGAGAAAGTGGATGTTCGGCACATACAGATGCCACTACAATCGATGTCGGTGAAGATAACACCCCTACCACCGTAAGGAGGAGAAGACCGACCAAGATGAAGGATGTATGGAAGCTCCATAATGATGAGAAAAATATTAGTGAGCATCAACAACGTCGGACAGTCGATTGGAGAAGGTGGGAGAAAACTCGGTAAATTCTGCAGGGTAATAGTAAGAAATGGACGTCTGCTTCCCCTATACTACGAGACTTGGTCAAAAGTTCCAAAAACGACCAAGGAGGAAGCGTTCTCTGTTATTAAGGTATGTGTGTGATAGTATTCTTTTCTTTATATATATATATATATATATATATATATATATATATATATATATATTGCGGCAATACTACTTATGTTAGGTCAGCTATTATAAATTTGGTTTGTGGGATATACTAGAAAGGCAATTATATCTATATATGTGTGTGTGTGTGTGTGTGTGTGTGTGTAACTCAAAAAATGAATCAAAAAAATATATGTCAAAGAACTAGCAAGTGAGCTCGAAGAAAGCTGCACAATCCGAGGGATAGGACTAGCAAGTGAATTCAAAGAAAGATCAAGAACTTGAAGATAAGTAAGCTGCACAATCTTTAAGAAATTCGTGTTGGTTGATGTTTTTAATTTGATAATTTGAGATTGGATGATTATATTAACCCCCAGAGGATATAAAAATGATTGTTATCTTTTGTATGATGAATTAGCCTGGGGAGGTTATATATTTTATTGCCTATGTGTGTATATTTGATTATTTACAGAAGTCCGTAAGGAATTGCTATAAAATGGTCAATATTTTAGGGGAGGTGCTGCCAAAATTTTTCGTAAAATTTTGAGAATTAGAAAGATTGAAGTACGGAGTTTTTTAATTATATAGGATGAGAAAATAAATTTTCTAGATGCTTTCTCAGTGAATTCGATGAAGAAGTCGTTGTGGTTGATGGTTTGGATGTAGCTGGGAAGGTCCTGAGCCGAATGTCTTTCATTTCTTGGATATTGTCTAGAAATTGTTCAGGTCACATTTATTTTTAGTGTCACATTTCCTTTTAGTGCGTTTTAGAAATTGTTCAGATGTCACTTTTCTTTTTAGTGTCACATTTCTTTTTATCTGGGAAACTCCAGAAATTGTTCAGGTGTCACATTTCTTTTTAGTTTTCTTGGAACCCTGGATGTTTTTATGTGCATCCATTAATTACTTTTACAAGTACTTTATCTTTTTGAATTGGTGATACCTTTTTTACATAATATCCTTAGCGTATTGGAATTTTATTACTTGGCTGAACGACTTCTACTGGAGATTATTTTTATCAGCCTAATTGAAGTTGTAATAATTTGGTGTACACAATAGAATCTGCATGAACGCTGCTACCTCATTATTTTATGTAAAATGTAAGGTCACAATTTGGGTGATATCAAAAGCATTTGCATTGATTTATTCTCTTCGTTGCAATCAGTTTTATGGATACAAAACTTCCTTTTGCACTAAGAGAGGATCTTCTCTAGTATATTAAACCCAAATAGTAAGATTGAGATGGGCTTTTTTGGCTAAGTATAATGCATAATGTTAATAAGTTTTCTTAAAATTAATTTGAAATGTATTCCAATTTCTAAAATTAAAAGTAAAGAATGGAGCTCTTTTGACATGAAACTGTTGCAAAGTATTCTAATATTAGATTTAGTACTACTGTTAGATTATAAATTGATGAATCTTTTTTCTTTACATAAAATTCCTTATCAACAACAACAACAAAGTCTTTATTCCAAAAAAATTTCATTGTCTCCATCTATAGTATCAGATACAAGCCTCCCGGAAACATACACTTGCTGACCCTTCTCCACATGTGCAAAAGCTACTTGTGCTAGCTCATCCCAAAATGTCAAATTGATCAGCACCAAACAAAAGATTTGATATTCCTCATAACTAAAGGAACTGCCTAAGGCATCTACAAATTCATGCTCTCACATCTAAAACTTTCCCCATCCAGATTGCTACCTATTGCCAAAAAATAAAACTTCAATTCATTGGTGATGATACTTAGACAAGTAAGCTAACATATATTGCAATAGGATAGAATTCACCATAAATAAGCTAACACAACTTGTAGAAGGAGTTTTGAACTCGCAGTTTGCAAGATACAATCATGTATCACTTGCAACTCGATATTTTGAATATTATAACCAAAAGAGAGCGACACGATTGAAAAGCACACAATCGGTATTCAAAAATTACGAAATTATGCGCTAGGTTAGGATTCACTACACATAACCTAATTAAACTTGTAGAACAGAGTTTCGACTCACGGCTTGGAAGATATAGTCATGTATCACTTGCAAGCCGTTTAATTTTTAATTTATAACTAAAAGAGAGCAAAACGAGTGAAAAGCACACAAATGACCATCTTAGTCCCACGTCGCTCTCTTGCTCACAAACCCAAGTTCGAATACAGACCATCGTGCTCCCACGTTGTTATCACTGGTCTGATACCATGTTGTCACGATGGAGATAATCTACTTATCTCTGTCAAACTGATCTATGTACAAATGAATTTAAGAATTAGTTAATTTTTCAAATTTTCGAATTTGTGGTTTTGAGATGAATAATTAAAGATTATCGAATTCTATAGTTTTTTTTTTGTGTGAAAATATTGTAGTTTGTTTGATTGTAAATTTAGACTTAAAAATGAGTAGAATTGATAGAAGATAGTTCGAATTTTAAAATAATAATATACCTATCCCGGCGTTTACTTATAAAATGCTGGTGTATATGCAACATATACCGGCGTTTTCTAGTTGAAACGCTGGGATAGGGTTTGTAAAATATTTCTAACCCCCCCCCCCCGGCGCCCATTTTTCATTTTCCCCTAAATTACTTTAACCTTATCGCCTCTCCTCTCTCTCCTCGCCAATCGACGACTCTCTAACCCTCCCCAATTTCCGCCGCACCACCCTTGACGCCTCTCATCCTCACCTTAGCACCCGACGCTCATCACCTCAGCTCTCCCCCGACACCTTAGCTCCACCGTCGAAGCCCTAGCTCCACCGCAATCTCCATCCACCTTCCCCCACCGTCGAAGCCGATCTCCACATTCCACACACCACCGTCGCCTCAATCTCTAATTGAGTAAAAAAACCCTCTATCGATCTCACCACTGCCGCCTAAAATCGATCTCACAACCGCTGCCCCTCCATCCCGACACCCCGCTCCCCCAACGTAGCTTCCCCATTCCCCCTTGATCTCACCGCCGCATACATCACCTCTAACTTGCCGACCAATTGGGTGCTAAAATTAATTGGTACAAATAAATTTTGAGTTCCATATCATAATTTGTGTTCGTGTTTAGCTCGGTTATGAAAGCGTTAGTGTGTTGTTGTAGTAGTTGTAGTATATGCATGGTTGTATGTTTTAGATATATATATATATTTCATATAAGGATTTATCTTTCCCAATTATTGTTCATTTAAAATTACATTGCAATAGTTGTTTGATTTACATGAATTATCACACACGCGCGCGCGCACTCACACACACACATGTATGGAAATGCTAAATTAGGTGGACATTCATTGTTTCTGAAAAGAAGTTTTATATTAGAAACCCTCAAGGAGTGTTTGGTTGGAGGGGAATGGAGGGGAGGGGAGGGGGGGGGAGGGGTTTTTTAAAACTTTTCATGTTTGGTTCATTTTTTAGGAGGGGAGGGGAGGGGAGGGGAGGGAGGGAGGGAGGGAGGAGCGGGAGGGGAGGGGGGGGGGGGGGGGGGGGGGGGGGGGAGGTGCAACACCCCTCCTGAGCCAATTTTGGCTCCCCTCCAATATTGAGGGATTTGGAGGGGAGAGAAATTATGTCTAATTTTTTAATGTGAATAGACTAAATTGCCCTTTTAGTTAGTTCTCTTTAATATCTCGACCCTCTGAAACGAAAATCCACACCGTTATATGTCATCCACAAAATTTCATAAAAAATTGACAAGTTTTAACTATTTAGGATGCGACAAAAAAACAATGTTATGAAGGATCTAAAATTAATCTATTTTTAGGTCGCATGATGAATGGCTAAAACTCGTCAAATACATTTGAAAATTCGTATGCATATAATTTTTATATTGTAGATCACATCCTACGGTGTGGAGGGTATAAAAGTAATTTTATTATAAAATCCATTCCCTCCCCTTGTGAACCAAACAAGAAGATAATTATTTTCCCTCCCCTCCCCTCCTTTGAACCAAACAGAGTCTTCATTAAATCCCCCTTTCCTCCATTAAAATTCCTCCCCTCCCCTCCTTTGAACCAAACAGAGCCTAAGTTAAACGCAATCGGTAAATGCTTGTGTCTGTACTAGTGCTATTACCACATTAGACACTGAATATTGTGAAATTTAGACATATGGATGAAATTTCCTAGGCAACCTAACACTGTAAGACCATGCCGATATTTGAATCCTTGATCTAAACTTAGAAATTCATCTATATTGCCAATAAATTAATCCATAGTTGTGTACTTGTCTAAGGGAATATTTATAATTAAGTCTTAAATATATAACAATAAAAATGGAACTACTGCAAAATTTTAAATATCCATAATGTCACTCTTTGCTTGTTAAGGAGTGCTCCTAACATACAAGAACTTGAGTTGAAGGTAACTGTGCCTAATCTGTCTATTCACTTATCTTAGTAAAAGCGAGCTTACTAATTGAAATATTCACGGTCTCTCATTTATTATGACTATTTGTAGCGCACTTTCATCCAATTTGATTACTTGCTTGATATAGCCCGAGATTTTTGGATAGACAAAGAAGATGTGGAGGTCTTTGATAGACTTCATACATTGAAAATGACCAAAATCACGGATGGAGGAGCTGAACTTCACTTCATTCAATTTGTTTTAGCAAAAGCAAAAGTTTTGCTCAAAATCATGATTAGCTTGGATAAGCTCTATGGTTTTGACCTTAACAAGGACTCTATTTTGGGAAAGATATCGGAGTTTCTGATGGTTTCAGAAAACGTCCAAATCTTACTTACATGTAAGGTCTATTTTCATCTCAATTACCATTGTTATCATTACCATTGTCTTAGTAATGATCTTTCTGTCAATAATTATCAGCCTATTATCTAGATTATGTTTCTCTAGTTTAAAATCTTAAAATAATGCACCTTTTCAAGACTTCATTGTACTTCAGCTCGGTGTTTCTGTTTGCATGTCTTTTGGTTATGACTGGGTATAGATGCAGGTAGTGCTTCTCAAGTGGAATTAATAAATGTGTCAACCTTGTTCTAGTTATAGAATTGAATGCTACCTTTGCTAGACAGAAAGAGAGATATATATAGGGACCGAAATGCAACCTTAACGAATGTGCTGGCTGCGCTAGCTCCTACCAAATGTTACTCACAAAATAAAATGTGTCAACCTTGTTCTAGTTATAGAATTGAATGCTCCCTTTGCTAGACAGAAAGAGAGAGATATATAGGGACCGGAATGCAACCTTAATGAATGTGCTGGCTGCGCTAGCTCCTACAAAATGTTACTTATTCTGTAAGTAACATTTTGTAGTGTCATTGAATTAGACTTTTTTAATGTCATTGTCTGCCTTTAATGATTTATCTTAATTTTCTATAACCAGGTGACATATGGCGAGGACAAAGAGAATGGTGGCCACGATTAGGTAGGAGGAGCTGGTAGATCCTTCCAGCACGGGACATTTGACTGAGCAACCTACGAGAGAATGTGGAGGTGCGGAGCATACAGGTGCCACTTCAGTCGACATGGGTGAAAGTAGTACATCCACCACCGTGAGGAGGAGAGGACCAACCAAAATGAAGGAGATATGGCAGCTCCCGAATGATGAGAAGATATTGGTGAGCTGCAACACCGTCGGTCAACCAGTTGGAGAAGCCGGGAGCAAGCTCGATAAATTCTGCGGGGTAGTCGCAAGAAATCCCCGTCTGCTGCCCTTAACCTATGAGACGTTGTCAAAGGTTCCAAAAACAATGAAGGCGGTACCATTCTCTGCTATTAAGGTATAATGCAAATAATTTATTTATAAACTGGGTTAATACAAATAATATATAAATTAAAAGGGTTAAAACAAATAACATATATCCATGAACTCCTATTGATAGAGACAAACCAGCAGCCGTTTTAGCAAGTTAGTACTACTATAATTGACTAACTTTGCCTTTCGTATTCATGTGGCCTCTGTTCTTGTTATACACACACACACTTGTTCACTACTTGGCTTAATTTCTTAGCTGTAGTGTTGCTTCTAAATAATCTTCAACATAAACAATTGCATGTGCATGAGCAAGTATAATAGAGATGTTTTACATATCTCTATTATATCCAGATTTGCATGTGCTTAAGTAGCTTTTGGCAGTGAACATATTAGTCTATTTCTATAAATTAACCCTTCTTTAGGCACACCCTTTAGAAAATGGTTTTAAGAAGTTTAAATAAGAGGTGTTTAAAATAAATTTCAAGATTTGGAGATTGTGTATACTAATATATATATTTAATTAATGTTATTTGGTAGCAAAATTTTTCTTACCATGACGTTGTTAATGGATGGGTGGACAAATCGGTCTCTAAGAAATGGAGGGACCACAATAGCTTCCTAAAAGGGAAGTTCTATATGCCGGAGATGACCCAGGCGGAAAATGGAGGGAGGTCCCTCTTGGTGTGACGGCACGAGATTGGCAACTTCTTGTCAATTTTTAGAAAAGTGATACAGGAAATGTATATACTAATGCAACTTCCAGCCTTTTGAATTTTTTTCATGATATATTTCATTGATGTTTCTAATTATAATTGTTAACAGAGGAAGGCCGACATCGGTGTAAAAAGCCGAAATATGTTGAAACTGTAGCAAACTACTAGGAGCGAGCTTTGCGGTAGTTCGAGATGACCTAGTAAACTGCGCTTCATTTTATTTCAAGTCTTTTATTATAGCTATTTCCTTTATTATAGTTATATACATGTGCATTTCAAGTTATTTGTTACTGTTGGAAAGCATTATATACTTGTAAAATATATATAATATTAGGGCTTAATGAAAAATAAGATAGAGATGAACATAAACATAGATTATTTGGTGAAGTATTCTACCAAGCTACCTCATATATCAGGTAGATATTGAATCTATTCCCCAATTAGCGAAGTATTCTACCAAGCTACCTCATATATCAGGTAGATATTGAATCTATTCCCCAATTAGCGATATGGATAATAAATTTTGATTTTATAACTTCGACATCTATTTCATTTTACTTGAAGTATTTTATTATAGTTTTAAATACTGATCTTATATAGGAAGCATCAAAAGAGGGACAGAGTATGGACGATGTAGACTTTTTTGAAACTACTTACACGGGTAAGGATGAAAAATTTAGAGATGACGTTGCAGCAGAGATAGTGGTAAATATAAACCTTTCAAATTAATTTTAATCTGTTATTTAATTATTTGAACTAAAATAATTTTAAAAACTTGAATTTCTCTTTTGTATCTTTTGCAGAAGGACGTTAGAATGAAGATTATGGAGAGGTCATCTTCTTCCGCTGATCCATTGACGTTCCAGCGTGAAGTTCTCTTTGAATTTAAGGGAAGCGAGCGTCCCGGTCGTGTGCATGGGATGGGTCTAGGACCAACGTACACTCACCAACGTCTGCGGTTCTCGTGCATCTTCTTTCTATGGGGTCACAAAGGACAAGGTGGATCAGTTGAAGGCAATAGTGGTACTTCTACAGGCCTAAATGGCCGAAATGGTGACATTAATTAGGCAATAGTCACAAGGAGCTCAACCACCGGTTAGTATTGTACAACTCAATACCCACTTTTAAATAATTTGAATTAAATGGAGTCACCGGTTAGTATATATCATTTTCATTGCAAGTATAGTTATCCTTTCGCTATATCTATTCAATGAACTTTTGCTATATCCTTTTGCTATATCATTTTACTAGTTTAAGTGGGTTGCTTCACTACCTTTCTATTTTGTTTCCTGCATGAGATTATGTTTATATGAGAACTCATAAAAATTTGAGTAGGAATCATAGATGCTACCTTCAATACACCTTGAATAGGAATCATAGAAGAAGCGTGTGATGGAGACAAATTCGTATGGTCCAAGATCACACTCTAGGCATATTT
Source organism: Hemerocallis citrina (assembly GCA_017893485.1). NCBI lineage: Eukaryota > Viridiplantae > Streptophyta > Magnoliopsida > Asparagales > Asphodelaceae > Hemerocallis > Hemerocallis citrina. The sequence continues at coordinate 166,968,892 of CM030368.1, forward strand.
TGTCAAGTGGCTTACATGTACCCAATCTTCCAGTTCCAGTAAGCCTTCTCCATCAAGAACAATAAGGCTTCAGCCAGGGCCAACCCGTAAAATATGTTTAGTGCCGGGCTTAGGTTCTTCGTATCAGTGTCCCTTCTCTCCGTAGTGTTGCTGAATCAGGCGCGTTAAAGATAAAGTAGTGCAAGCTTAGTTATCTTGGAACTTAAAAGGATTATGAAGTGACTCCAAGCAAGTTCAGTGAATTAATAAACTTACTTTGAGAATAAGTTAGTAGTAAACTTGTTGAATTACTTCTTCTTTTCGTTATCAAAATAACTTGAAAATTATACCGTAGTTTTTTATATTATAAATGTGTACATACATACACATAAGCACTAGAAATTCTATGAGCAGATTAAACACTTAATTTTTGGGAAATTAGCTGAAGATGAAATTCAGACATCAAAGGCAACAAAAGAATGTGATACTTTGGAAACAAATTAAGAGCCTGATGATGGTAAAAATCGCAGCAGATCAGAGCCGTACGATTCCTACACAGATCTCAAAGCATCTACAGGCAGATTAGCAATCACAGGTCTCTTTTACAGGTCTGAGCCCACTCCAAAGCATATGCTTCTTCCAAACCCATAAAAAGTGACAGACTCGGCTCACTAGGAGAGACACCCAACCCATGGAGGCTAGGAGTCAAATCTCGTATCCCCTAACAAGGATATCTCATCTCTTGAGGAGGAGAGGCATGAAAGAGATAAGAAAGTTAAATCGATCCAACGGACACAAATCAATCTCTTGAAATGTCTCTCAGGCCTATAAATACTCCTCCTCCTCTACAGTCAGAAGGTAATCAACAATTCACCAGTTTTCACTCTCATACTCTCTCTCTCTTTCTAGTTCTGACTTGAGCATCGGGGGATCTGTCCCGGGGCCACCCCCCGATGTTTCAGGATTTTTGCAGGTCCATCGGCCCCATTAACAACCGTCGAATTCAGATCACGGTGGTTAATCAACGATCCAGATTCATTCCCAGGAGCTCTAACCGCTTTTAACGGCCAAGGTCACAGGTCAGATTTTTAGTAATTTCCTTCAATTAATAACTCACTATCTGTTTGCTCCCACACCGAAATAAGCAGCAACAGATTGGCGCCATCTGTGGAAAACTACACAATTCAAGCTTGTTGCCATGCCACCAAGGCTAGGAGGTAAAGGGGCGGCCTCCAGCCGTCGCACTAACTCTCTTCGTCTACCAGCTCCTCCTATGGAAGATCAGATTCCTCCTCAACAGTTGTCCCGACAACCTAATTATGCTCCTTCCAACGGAGAGGCACCAGGGGGCTCCCAACATGAACATCCTCAGTACTATCACATCTCAGTCCATAATGCTTCAACTATTCAATGGCCTCACGAGGCTTACGGGGGTCTAGAGATCTCCGCCAGATCATTAGTAATAGGGAACAAGAAACCGACCTACGAATTAGGATGGACGAGAGGCACGCCCGATCTAAGGCCTCCCATTCGGGACATTAAGCGAAACAGAGAACACATTTTCCTAGACAGAGATCAAGGCACTCCTCTTCTCCCAGGGAGCGTCCAACAATGAGAAGCCAAACTCATGAGAGTCGAAGGCTTCCTGTGCAGAACAGAGGGCAAAACGTCCTAGTCACCAGGGCCGAATTGGATAAGTTCAAGCTTGACATCCTCCACGCTATCCGCTGACTCAACTGGATCCAAGGAAAAAGACGACCAAGTCCTTCGCCGTATCCAAGAAGTAGAAGATCTTCTAGAACAGACGAAGAATGAGAGAAACCGCTCTTACAGGGCCTACCACCCTAGTCAACCTCCCTTCAGCAAAACCATCATCGCTGCACCCATTCCAAGGGACTTCAAAGCTCCTCAATTTGAATCCTACAAGGGAGAATCAGACCCGACCAACCATATCGAGATCTTCAAAACACTCATAATGGTCTATAACTCCACTGATGCACTCATGTGGCTGACAATTCCCCCAATACTGAAAGGTTCAGCAAGGGAATGGTACTCGTGTCTGACTCCCAGAATCAATATTCTCTTTCGATCAGCTCGAGAAGCTCTTTATTGCGCACTTCGTTACTAGCCACAAGTCTAAAAAAACAATTGTTTCCATATTGGAACTGAAACAAAGAGATGGAGAACTGCTAAAAGACTTCGTCAAATACTTTACAACTAAATCAAGGTCAATTTCCTCCTTGAACACTTCAGTGGTAGCTGCAGCTTTCCGACACAATGTCACTAACAAAGACCTGAAAGCCTCCCACAAAAAAACCAACCAAAAGTTTCACTGAGCTCCTGAAAAGGAGTGACAAGTATATCAGGGTCGAGGAAGCTCTCTATCCTTAAGGCAAGAATAATTCATGTTCCGGGAACAAACGGAAGAATACAAGCGAGGAAGAACCCAGAAAGTTTCAGAAAAACGGCGTAGGTCAACGCCGTCCAACTCTAGTGCTACACTTCGACAAGTTCAGTCCTCTCAATGCAAGCGTATCAGCCATCCTCATGGAAGTTGAAAAGGACAAAATAATCTGCCCTCCCCCAAAGATGTCAACGTCTGTAGGAGAAAAGACAAAAATAAGTGGTGCACATTTCACAGAAATAATGGACACACTACTGAAAACTGTCGAGCCCTTAAAGAAGTACTGGAAGCCCTGATTCGCAGGAGCTATCTCTCCAATTTCGTTCAGAAAGACAACGATGCCGAAAACCCTCCGTCCCGGGGGGCTAATAAGCATCAAGAGAGGCCATACGAATCGCAGTACTTTGAACACATGGCCGTCCTCTACTCCATTCATAGAGGCCCATTGGGGGGAGATTCCAACTCCACCCGCAAAGCTTCATCAGGGAAGTCAACTCCATAGATTACATTCCGCCTGCCAGAAGCACCGGTGTCCCGATATCTTTCTTTGACAAAGACTTAGAAGGCGTCCGAACACCTCATTGCGATGCATTGGTCATAAACCATTGCATGGTGAATCATGAGGTATGCCGCATCCTGGTGAACAATGGCAGCTCAGTGAACATCCTCTTTATGGCCACGTTTGAGGCTCTTAAACTCTCCCGAGACCGACTTAAGCTAGCCGGTTATACACTCCATAGATTCTCCTGTGTTCCGTTCAAGTAGAAGGAGTCGTCACACTAGATGTGACAATAGGGAAGGCCCCCACTATTCGAACGAAAGCACTGGACTTTATGGTAGTCGATGTCAAAGCTGCATGCAACGCTATATTCGGCCGTCCCGGCCTAGCGGTCTTCCCGGCCTAGCGGCCTTCCATGCTGTTGCCTTCGCATTTCACATGAAAATGAAGTTCCCAACAGTAGTTGGTGTAGGCCAAGTTGTAGGGATCCAACAGGTAGCATGAGCATGCTACACCGCTACAATGGGGGGCTCGATTCTCCCCCTCAACGCCATAGAGCTACCGCCAGAAAGTAGTCACGATAATTCAAAAACTGTAAACGAACTTGAAGCCACTATCATAAACAACTCTACCAAGAACTTCCAAACCTGCCAAATCATCTCTCACAGGTCCAAACTAGTTCTGATCATATCACCGTAATAAACCTGAATCCTTCGCTCGAAGCCACTCTGCTTATTCAACGGAGACAAATAGTCATGCCTAAACACATAGGTGCATCAGAAGATTTCTCTTTCTCTATGCAAAATAATAGGGGGCTCCCTCCAAAACAGGAAAGTCCAGGTAAGGTCTACCAAGTTGTTCGCCTAACGGCTCATCAACTTGAAGACCCGGGGGGCAGAGAGATATCAACAGAACTTGGAAGGTGAAACACCTTGTGAAGGTGAACGAGTGCATCTTTAATGCCCTCTCTTAATAGTAGTAGTAAATTCTCTCAATTTATAATAACGACCATCCACTAGAGCAGCCTCTTAGTTCCATTTCCTAACAAATTTTACCAATTTGTAATAACGGCCAGCCACTAGATTAGCTGCTTAATTTTATTTTCCAATAAAATATAAAATTCTTGTACAACTCTACGGATGCATACAATGAGTAGAGCGCCAAACTTGTACACAAAAACGGCACCAAAAACTCGTTAAGAGCTTCCTACACTATGGGTTCGAAGTCTATACCCATGGTTCGAAGTTACTCTAGAAATTTGCAATGAAGCAAGTTCAGAATGCGCTGTTCCTGCAACGTGTTAATTCATCAAAGCACAACGAGCTAAACGCCCTACTTACACCTAGAGCGGTGCTAAACACTGTTACAAGCTTTCCATAAGGCGGATTCGGAGTCCATACCCATGGCTCGAAAGAGACCCTCACAATTTGCAAAAAAACAAGTTCAGAGTGCGCTTCTCCATTCGATCTGCTCCTGCAACCCGTAAGCACCTCGACGACCGGTTCGGAGTCCATATCCATGGCTCGAAAGAGACTCCCGCAATTTGCAGAGAAGCAAATTCAGAGTGCGCTTCGCCATTCGATCTACTCCTGCAACCTGTTAATACTCAAAAACAAGTTTGGAATCCATACCCATGGCTCAGAGTTACTCTCACAACCTGCAATCACACACGTTCAGAGTTTAACTCGCCATTCGACCTGTTCCTGAAACTAGTTAAATTTCTCCAACGACAGATTAAGAGGTCCAAAATCGTGGATCGCAGTTACTCTAGCAACACTTGTAAAAAGCAACACTTAGAGTTCAACTCTCCACTCGATGTGACTCTCACAATTGGTTAGAGGACCCATACAGCAAGTCTGGAAAACAACTCTCCTTCAGAGTTGTCCCTACAACTAGCTGAGTTCAAGACGGAGCAATGCCAAACTCCGTCATACACCATCAACGGTTCGTTAGCTATACGCAACAGACTTAAGGTCATGTTATTTAGCTACAAAGAGCCCAGTAGATGGCACATCAACCATGACAGCAAGGATCAAGCATATGAAAAGAATTCTTCAAATCAAAGAACCATCGCAAACTCATATGTTCAGATCCAGTACCACTACAGACATCTACAAATACAAATTGGCTAGTCCAGAGTCTAACTCTCCCCAAGAGCAGCTCATACAACCAGCCGAATCCCAAGACGATGAATCACAGGACGAGACACTGGCACGTAAAAGACTTCTTATTCTACAAACTACAAGTCTCATTACAACAACAGAATTACAATGAGTCTACGTTTCACGTCTATGAATCGCTACCAAAAGTCCTGCGAACACTGTACGACAAACTGTCATGTAAGCTGTTCTTCCAGCTACACACTGGAGAGGTGATCTAACTAAGAGAAACAAACCTCTTCACCGGCCTCCTACCAGCTAATAGCTCCATAGGTCCACCTCAACTCTTGATCATGAAATTCAAGACAAGTCTTTCTTAGACAAGCAAACTCCATGTTTATCCGACCACCTTCACTTGAGCAAGCTCCAACTCCGTATCGCTTAAAGCATCGCGCGAACGGGAGAGTCCCAACTCTGTCAAGCACAGCGTATCACGAAGGAGAGTAAACTTTATGTCTCAAGGACCTCGTTCGATGTACGCAACTACTTGTCAATGAAGAGAACAATGGAATCACCTTAACGCTGAACAAACACAAGTGACTTCACTTCAACATTAAGAAGGTTTGGAATACTCACAACTCATTCACCCTAAAAATGAGTTCGGTGCTACACAAGCCACTTGAGTTCCTCCGGCCGACAACCTGTCAACATCGAGCAACAAGTTCAACACCTTGATCTTCACTCAGGTTCCTCAACAACTCGTTGGCTCCAAAAAATGAGTTCAACGCTTTGCTCTCTGTACGAGCTCCATCAACAACTCGTTGGCCCCAAGTAATGAGTTCAATGCCTGGGTCTTCGCACAAGCTCCACCAAATAGCTCGTTGACTCCAAACAATGGGTTCAATGCCTTGCACTTCGCTCAGGCTTCGTCAACAACTCATTGGTTCCAAACCACGAGTTCAATGCTCTACTCTCCACTTGAGCTCCATCAACAACTCGTTGGCTCCAAACAACGAGTTCAATGTCTTGGTCTTCGCTCAAGCTCCACCAAATAGTTCGTTGGCTCCAAACAACGAGTTCAACGCCTTGCTCTTTGCTCGAGCTCCACCAAACAACAAGCTCAATGCTCTGCGCATGAGCTCCATCTACAACTTTTTGGCTCCGAACAACGAGTTCAATGCCTTGATCTTTGCTTGAGATCCGTCAACTACTTGTTGTCTCTAAGCAACGAGTTCAATGCCTTGATCTTCACTCAGGATTCGTCAACAACTCTTTGGCCCCAAACAACGAGTTCAATGCTCCGCACTCTGCTCGAGCTTCATCAACAACTTGTTGGCCCCGAACAACGAGTTCAATGCCTTGCTCTTCGCTCAAGCTCCGCCAAACAACTTGTTGGATCCAAACAATGAGTTCAACGCTCTGCTCACCATTTGAACTCCATCAATAACCCGCTGGCCTCAAACAGTGAGTTCAATTCCTCGGTCTTTCCTCAAGCTCTACCAAATAGCTCGTTGGCTCCAAACAACAAGTTCTACACTCTGATTACCGATTGAGCTCCGTAAACTACTTGTTCACTCTAAGCAACGAGTTCAATGCCTTGCTTTTTGCTTAGGCTTCGTCAATAACTCGTTGATCCTAAACAACGAGTTCAATGCTCCGCACTCCGCTTGAGCTCCATCAATGACTCATTCACTCCAAACAACGAGTACAGCACCCCACTACATGCTCGAGTCTTTCTAACAACCCCTCATCTTCGTGCAATAGGCTTGACATCCAAAATCGGCCTAAAATTGTCTTTACAAAACTTGCTAGACGCAACAGCAAGTTCCAACTCTGTCTTCAAGTTTGTCTCTACAAAACTCACTGGGCACAAATAGCTGGTTCAACGATCAAAATGGGGAGCTCTACGACCAACTTAATCTCAGAATTGTCTCTCTAAACTTGCTGGGATCAAACAGCAAGCTCCAACTCAGCTCCACCATGAGTTGTCTCTACAAACTTGCTAGGATCAAACAACAAGCTCCAACTCAGCTCCACCACGAGTTGCCTCTACAAACTTGCCCGGATCAAACGGCAGTTTCTACATCAACTCTATCTTAGAGTGGTCTACAAACTCGCCGAGGATCAAACAACAGTCTCTACAACAACTTTATCTCAGAGTTGTCCACAAACTCGCTTGGATCAAATAGCGAGCTATATGTCAACTCCGTCATAGAGTTCTCTTCATACTTGCTAGCATCAAACAGTAAGCTCTGTGCACAACTCCATCGCAGAGTCGCCTCTACAAAACTTGTCGGGTGCAAACAGCAAGCTCGAACGTCCAACTCCATCATAGAGTCCTCTCCAAACTTGCTGAGATCAAACATCAAGCTCTGTGCACAACTCCATCGCGGAGTTGCCTCAACAACTTGCTGGGACAAATGGCAAGTCTGTAACAGTTCTCCTAGGACAGCTTTATGTGCAAAAGATCCACCAATCGAGGGTTATGAAGTAAAAAACTGGGTATACACATATAAATATATACATATAAATAAATAAATAAATATATATATACATATGTTGTTTTTTTGTGGAAACCCAAGTTCAAAAATCTCTACAAAAGCTCCAAAGAGTTGCCAAAAAATGAAAAAAATTCAAAAGCAGATACACTCTCAGTTTGAGAAAGAGGAGCTAGGGTATAAGGGGCTTCGGATCGGGTCGGATCTACCACCCAAACCTGCAAGTGAAACCAAGGGGAGTTAATGAAAGGGTATTAACGGGTCGGATTTGAGCCCACAGACCTAAAAACCTGCTCCGCTTCTTCTCCCTCTCCTTCTTCTTCTTCTTCAAAATGAGCACCAAAACTTCTCCAAAGAGCTCGCCCTCCACGGCTCCAGCTCTAAGCTCTGCACCGTCAAGAGCTCCGTCGAAACTCCTGGTCGACAACTTCACCATAGCTCGCCCACAACAGAGCTCGAAACAGAGCACTTGCAGCTCGATCAAACGAGGCGCCTATAGCTCAATAGCTCGACAGATTGGGAGTTCGACCGAAGCTCAAATATCATCGCTCGACCACTCACCCTTAGCTCGTAGCTCCACAGGTCGATGAGAAAGCAACAGCTGATAGCTTGACCATAGCCCTGTAGCTCGATGGCATCCAAAGCAGAGCTCGACATGCTCGACCAAAGTAGCGCGATGAGGGGAGCTCCATAGCTCGACAACTGCCATCCTCCATAGCTCGACTAAAGGAATTGGCCATAGCTTGACAGGTTGAGAGCTCGAGTGAAGCTCAATCCCATAGCTCGACCAAAATGGCTCGACGACGACCTCCTACCATTGCTTGATGGCAACTCTATAGCTCTGTAGCACGAAGAGACCCTCAGAAGTTGAAAAAATTAGTTGTAGCTTGACCAAACAGTCGGCCGAGCTAAGGGGTCGCTCACAGCCATTGTCGACCTTTGGGTCTCTCCAAAATTCGAGCTCAAGTGTAAGGGACGTGTGAGATCGAGCCACGTCGCATATCGTCTTCCCCGCTCTCTCGCTCGCTCCTCTGCCAATCGATTTCCCTCAACGGGCGAGCCGATCCCTCATGGACGTCCCTAATCATGCCACATCACCCTCCATCACAGGCGATTAGATCACATCCGTCAAAACTCATCAGCGCGCGAGCCACCACCTGATAAGCAAGCCAGATCGCTTCAAATATCGTGCTCAGATCTGAAAATCTCTTCCACCGTCAGATCTCCCTCAACGCGCGAGCCACCACCTGATGAGTGATCTAGATAACGTCAAGATTCGCGCCGAAGTCGGTATATTTTCAAAAAGAACCCTAAACTCATTTTTAATTCGAAAATGTAATTAAAAAATCCAAAAATAATTATTTAAATTCGGAAAGTTAATTTAAAAATCTGAAAAAATAATTAAAATTGGATTTATTAATTATAAAATTAAAAAAAGTGATTTTAAAATTGGGATAATTCCAGAAAATTTAAGAAAAATCGGAAAAATTTGAAGAATTATGGAAAAATACAGGAAAATATTCACTGCCTTCAGAAGCCACAGATCAGTTCCAGGTATCTCTGTACACTCTGACTGCTAAGATTATATGTCAGATTCCAAAACTAAGACGTACTACTCCCCGAAAACCAAGAAAATTACTTTCCGAGAGTGGGGGGCTTATGATGATGATAAAAATCGCAGCAAATCAGCCGTACAATTTCTACACAGATCTCAAGGCATCTACAGACAGATTAGCCATCACATACATCTTTTACAGGTCTGGGCCCACTCCAAGAAATGAGCTTCTTCCAAGCCCATAAAAAGTGACAGACTAGGCCCACTAGGAGAGATACCCAGCCCATGCAGGCAATGAGTCAAATCTCTTATCCCCTAACAAGGATATCTTATCTCTTGAAGGGGAGAGACATGAAAGAGATAAGGAAGTTAAATCGATCCAACGGATACAAATCAATCTTTTGAAATGTCTCTCAGGCCTATAAATGCCCCTTCCCCTCTACAGTCAGAAGGTAATCAACAATTCGCTAGTTTTTACTCTCATACTCTCTCTCTCTCTTTTTGGTGTTAACTTGAGCGTCGGAGGGTCTGTCGTCGGCGCCACCTTCCGGTGTTTCAGGTTTTTTGCAGGTCCATCGGCCGCATCAGCAACCGTCGAATTCAAATTACGGTGGTCAATCCGCGATCCAGATTCATTCCAAGGAGCTCTAACCGCTTTTAACGGCCAAGGTCACATGTCAGACTTTTAGTAGTTTCCTTCAATTATTAACTCACTATCTGTTTGCTCCCTCACCGAAATAAGCAGCAACAAAGCCTAACAACTATCAATCTTGGAAGGAGACAAGAATGACTTCAATTATTATGTATGGATATAAGTATATCAATATGTAGTCTCTTTAAGATTTCTAAACTGAAGAGAGATGACAATGTGTAAGTTAGGGTTGTGTAGCTATAAATCTAGACTGTTATAAACTCATGTATCAAAGTATATGTTCACTGGATGAAATTATTTGCGATGTTAACAAGATTTAAGTTACTAAGATTTGATTATGTACATGCATGATGACAGAGGCAAAGTGATGCAAACTTGATTGATTTTTTTTTCTTCTAATGTGATTGAAGTGTCCTTTGAGGTCTCTCATTCTGGCTTTGCTTAGACCTCAGATTATGTTTATAGGCAGCTAAGAACTTGATGTTGAGTTCTAAACGTATCAGACCCAGGTTGAGGGGAATGTCTCAATATGATGCCTATAAGTGCAGATACACTCAGATTGGATTCTCCAGATGTGCGCTCTCTACATTTCTCTGAATTTCGAGGGTTTCATACAGGAAATCCATGTGAGTTGTAGATAACAGTATTTTATGATAAGAACTAAAACAGTATAGTTTCGGTCATCATCTGATAAATTAGCCCTAAATAGTACCGTGAAGTTCTTCATTTCAATAATGTACATGACCTGAACTTGGCCTTACTGTTCTCTACTCTCATTCCATAATTGGTTGGTTGTTATGAATCATGACACATTACACAGCTAGGCATTAAATAGTTACTCAAACGTGTCGGTTGTTATGGATCATGAAACATTACACAGCTAAGCATTGAATAGTTACTCAAACGTGAAGAATGGATTCCACACTCACTCACCTTCTATATATCTCTATATGAGAATATTCAATCAATGATCACAATACCATTATTACTGTTTTTAAGTGGAACTGTGGAAGACAAGATTTGGATGCTTGTTAGTGTCAACTGTCTCAACATGCACCAAAAAGGTTTTAAGTATATCGTCAAACTTTACAATCTTGTTAGTGTCAACTGTCTCAACATGCACCAAATAGGTTTTAAGTATATCGTCAAACTTTACAATCATAAGCCTTCAGTATGCTAGGTAAGTAAGCATGTACTCTCCAGCTTCTAGCTAGCAAGTGTCAGCATTTATCCCCTCGAGTACATATTGAGCTGTGTGTTTAGGGATGGCAATTGGGCCGGGTCAACCGCTGACCCGCCCGCGACCCGCTCGTAGAACCCGTCCCGCAAAACGGCAGTTCGGATTTGGGTCGAACCCGTGAACAGTAACGGGTCAACTCGGGTCTCGAAAATAGCGAATCAAACCCGCTGAACCCGGCCCGCGAACCTGCTAAAATCACCCCAACCCGCCACCAACCCGCAGGTTGCGAACCGTTTGTCAAACGTTCGACCCGCCCCAGGTCGACCGTTGACCCGCGGGTCAGCGTGCCGTTGGGCACTGTACAACAGAGAGCAGCAACGGCTCTTAGAGTCGTTTTGTTGTTTTTTTTTAATTTATTTTTTTTTATTTTTACCCTATAAATACCCCCCAAAATCCCATCAAAAAATTCACACCTTACTCTCTTACTCTCTCTACTATTACTACTCATTTATAAGCAATTTTTGAACAATTGAAGTATTGAACAAACAAGTGTTCAAGGCATATACACGATCAAATTCCGATCGTATCGAAGTTAAAATTCAACAACGTCTTCAACTCTTCAACTCTCGTCCAACTCCAAGTGATCAAGTCTTCAACTCTCCTACAAGCTCTCCTTAACTCTTCAATTCCGGATTTGAGGATTTCTACTTCTACTTCTATTCTTATTTTCACGGATTTTTTTATATACGCGTATCCACGGCGAACGGTATCAAAATTTCATACCTCTCTTCTTTTTATTTTATTTTTTTTGTAGTTATAATTTTTCGTATCTTAACTGTTTGTTGGTTTTTTGATCTTCTCTATTTCAACCCTCTTGTTTTATAGATTTTTTTTTGTAACTCATCGCTCCTACATTGTGTAGTTTTTTTTACATACATTTTACATTATGTCTAGATCACGCAGTAGAGATCGTAGCCAAAGTGGGTAAGATTCCACCGGCACTTCCCGTAGGCCACCAATTGTCCCAATTAGTGAACCCGCCGAAGAGTACCATGATCCTCCTACCCAACAATGGGGTACACACATTGAGTTTGTAGGAGACATACAATTAGAAGAAGAAGAACAACAACAACCAACCGAAACAACACAACCCCGTAGTGGTAGGAAAAGTAGAGGGGAAAGTACTGATTGGCATAAATTTTACGATTTTATCCCGGACGAAGAAACTCCGGGTATAGGTTTGAAAGTTTGTAAAACATGTTCTAAAGTATACAAATTCAAGAGGGGTGATGACACCGGTACAATTAGTATACACATCCAAAATAACCATAAAGACCTTTTTGTTGACCTACCCGGCCAACAAAAAATTCACCCTAGGACCGGTCTAGTTGATAGCCACCTTTATGATCCCGATCTTGTTCGTCGGAAAATGGCCCGATTAGTAATAAAGGAAGAGTTACCATTTTACTATCCCGAGAGTAGGGGCTTGGAAAATTTTAATCAAACGGCCTTAAACCTTCATTTTAGAAGAATCCCGAGAAATACTTGTAAATTGGATTGTTTTAAAGTGTACAATAAAATGAAGGACGCTTTGATTGTAATTTTATGGAGTTTAACTTATAGAGTTAGTTTAACTTCGGATTGTTGGACGGGTGTCAACAATATTCCAATGATGGGAATAACCTGTCATTAGATCGACAATGATTGGATTCTTCAAAAAAGAATCATATCACTTGCCGCGTTGCCCTATTTCCATAGTGGTGTTGAAATAGCAAACCGTATTTTTGAAATTTGTGATGTGTTTCATATTCGCGATAAAATTATGTGTATTGGTTTTGATAATGCATCAATTAGTATTTTAAAATCCGTATTAAACCCTCCATCTGACATTATTTTTCATATTAGATGTGCATGTCATATTTTAAATTTATGTGTTCAAGATGCATTAAAAATAGCCGATCCATGTTTACTTAAAATTAGAAATCGTGTACATTTTATTGCATTAAGTCGCAGCTGTAGGATTTCAAATGTACCTTTTAGAAGATTTCCAAAGGATGTTAAACACCGATGAAACTCTACTTTTGATTTACTACACGTTGTTACTGAATATAAAACATGTGTAAACGATTTTTGTATTGCAAAAAATATGCTAAATTTTGAAATGACTCCCCCCGATTGGTTTTATGCCGAATCTTTGTTGAAATTTTTAGAACCTTTTAAAACCACAACTTTAAAATTTTCAAAATCATATGAATCTACTTCTAGTAGCATTTTTATTTCAATAGTTACTATGATGCAAACATTTAACGAAATGTTAAATGATGCTTTTGTTGGTGATATTGTAAAACCTACATACAATTTTTTTTTGAAGTATTTTAATCCTCCTCCTATGTTGTTTTGTCTTGCTACCGTTATGGATCCTCGTATCAAATTAGAAGATACGAAGAGTTTGATTGAAATATTTTTTGCATTACATGAGGAGAATGTAGAAATAGAAATTGATTGCATTACTTTTTTAGTTAAATTTGAATCTACATTAAATAACTTGTATGATTATTATGACAGATCTTTTGCTTCTAGTAGTACAACTTCTGTAGTTAGTTCTTCTTCTGTTACTTCCAAAGGTAAGGGTAAGAGTAAATTTGATGATAGAACATTTAATTTATTTGCACAAATTCAATCCAAAAAACCTAGGACTAATCAACCAAATGAATTAAATTGGTATAACCAACAAGATTCTGAGTCTTCTACTTCTCCACTAGATATTTTACAATGGTGGAAAGACCATGAACACACTTATAGTATTCTTAAATATATGGTTAAAGATCTACTAACTCCTCCTGTCTATATAGTTGCTTCTGAAAGTACATTTTCTTCAAGTGGCAGGGTTCTAACTGATTACAGGAATCGTTTGAAGCCCGACTCGTTAGAGATGCTCGTTTGCACAGAAGACTGGCTGAAGGATGAAGATAGGACACAAGGGAAAGCATTATCTACGTCCACAAGTGGGAGCAACTCGCCGGAAAAACAACAACAACAACAATAGAAACCAAAATGAAGAATTCAAGATCAACAGCAACAAGTCAACAACAACAAATTGAAGGCCATCAACTTGAAGACAATTGTAAATTGATAAAAAAATTGTATTAAATCTTTGCTTGTTATTTCAAATTAGAAAAATTAAAGTAAATTGAAATTGTATATAAGAATTATGTTAGTGTATAAAACAAATTTGTGAATTCTTTATTTCTTATTAGAAATTGTGAAACTTGTATAACTTGAAATCATACGAATAATATTTCAATATTTTTTGGCAATTTCACTCTTTCAATATTATTATTATTATTACGATTTTTAATGTTTATTATTATTATTATTATTATTATTATTATTATTATTATTATTATTATTATTATTTTAAGTTAAAAAAATAAATAAATAACCTATCTAAACCGGCCAACCCGCGACCCGACCCGGGTTGGACCCGAAAGGGTTCACGGGTTGGGCGGATCTCCATTTCCACTTTTCGACCGGGCCCGGCCTGGCCCGGTTAAGCTACCAACCCAACCCGAACCCGCCCAAGTCAACATCCAACCCGGGGCGGGTCCAGCCCGGCCCGTTCGACCCGAATGCCATCCCTAGTGTGTTGTTGCTCTTCTCACCAGGGGCCCGGGGTGGCCCCCCCCCTAAAATTTTGAAAAACCCCTTGAAAATTTTTAAATTTTTAAACCCCCCTCCCCCCTTAAATCTATTAAATTTTATTGTTTGCCCCCCTAAAAATTATGAAAAAATACATATATATTTATATATGGTTATAAAAATTTTCTTGCCCCCCCTGAAAAAATTGTTCTGGCTTCGCCCCTACTCGTTGAACAAGCAAAACATGGATTTTCCATATCAAGGGATTGAATTGTGGCTCCTGTCCCTTATAATTGTTTTATTACAAAAGAGAATATATATAGTTTGAGTAGAATATGTAAATTTGTTAAATTTGTTAATAAAAGCGCGTGTTTTAGTAGAAGAAGAAAAATATTACTAATTTATAAATTAAAGATGAAACATCTATGTTTTTCTACAGGGCCAGCGAATTACATCGGTTTCAAGTCACGCACATACACCATGGCAAAATACTGATGGGATTGGAAGTAACATCGGGCCACATCAGGAGACTTCCCTGCCCTAGTTTGTAGTATTTGGACATTCTTTTTTAAAGTTTTGTCGGAATTAAGATGTTTTGGAACAGCTGTGTTGTACAACATAAACATTTGTAACTCGTTATATGACAGTTTATATGTGTTAGATATTTTGTTTTCTATTGAGTTGTTTGTTGTGATATATGAATTTTAGTTGTTTATTATGAAGTTATTATTGATGCACTTTGATTTAAGCATTTAAATTTAATGTGATTACAAGTATCGTAATGTGCGATTAATTACAGGTTTTTTAAATTGGAAATTTTTGAATAAAGTGCATTTAAAAACATAGAAATCTATCCCGACGTTTAACAAAAATGCCGGCGTAGATATCTAGCCTAAATTGCCAAAAAATATTTTTAAAAAAATTAATTTGACATATCGGGCATTTTCGACATGCCGGTAGAGCTCTTTTTAAAAAAAACTACGGCAAAAAATCCTCCTATAACGGCATTTATGAAACGCCGGAAGAGCTCATTTTCTTTTGAAAACTAAAATGAAAACTTAAACTATAACGACGTTTTGTAAACGTCGGTATAGGTTTCATACCTATAGCGGCAATTGGGAAAAACACTGTGATAGCTCATATATCTGTCCCGACGCATGCTACAACTATGCTTCTGGTGACGTTTCCAGAAGCGCCGCTATGTTCAATAACGGCGCAAAAAAAGCCGGGAAAGCCCTTTGAAAATGCCACTAATGCCCATGGGATTTGTAGTGATATTACATGTTGTTGATGATGAGAAATGTGCTCGCATAAAAAAGAGACAGGTACACACAGACAACAAATTGCATGAGGACTCTCTAAACAATTCAATTCAGCTAGACGAATCCTTGTCACAACAGATAGTAAATAAAAGCCCACATGAATCATTGATGGAAGAATCACCACAGATTGATCCAATGGAAGACGATCACAATCCTACTACCACTCCAACTCAAACTCATATCATCAAGAAACGCCCGGCTTAGAAAATCATGTCTAGCCATCCCTCAAAACTAATATGAAGCGATATGACAAAGAGGGTAACAATTCGTACTCAAGCAAAAAAATTATGTTTTTTTCCGCATTCGTATCCAGACTTGAACTTAAA
This sequence comes from Hemerocallis citrina, assembly GCA_017893485.1. Lineage (NCBI taxonomy): Eukaryota > Viridiplantae > Streptophyta > Magnoliopsida > Asparagales > Asphodelaceae > Hemerocallis > Hemerocallis citrina. Next base: position 166,985,045 of record CM030368.1, read on the forward strand.
AATATTAAGGAGGCTCTGCAAAACAATAACTGGATCATTGCCATGAAAGAAGAACTTAATCAATTTGAAAGGAATCAAGTTTGGAGACTTTTCCCTAGACCCCGTAGTAGAACCATAATTGGAACAAAATGGGTGTTTAGGAACAAGCTGGACGCACCCGGTAATATTGTTAGAAATAAGGCTTGTCTTGTTGCTCAAGGCTATAACCAACAAGAATGAGTTGATTTTGATGAAACTTTTGCTCCTGTTGCATGGCTTGAAGTCATTCGCATTTTACTAGCTTTTGCATCTTACATGGACTTTACTCTTTTTCAAATGAATGTTAAAAGTGATTTCTTAAATGGATTTATCTCTAAAGAAGTTTATGTTGAACAACCACCAGGGTTCACTAATCCAACACACCCAAATCATGTATTCCATCATGATAAAGTGCTATATGGTTTGAAGCAAGCTCCTCGTACTCGGTATGAGCGACTAAGCTTATTTCTCATTCACATAGGTTTTCAATAGGGAAAGTAGAAACTATATTATTTATCAAACATCACTCTAACGATATTTTCATTGTTCAGATTTATGTTGATGATATTATTTTTGGCTCTACTAATGAAAATCTATGCAAAGAGTTTTCCAAGCAAATGCAGGACGAATTTGAGATGAGTATGATAGGTGAACGAAATTACTTCCTCGGTCTCCAAGTACAACAATGAAAAGACGGTATCTTTATCAATCATTCCAAGTATGCCAAAGAACTTGTCAAAAAGCTTGGACTATCCAAAGATGAAGCCAGTTACAATGTTGATATTTCTACCTATCGTAGCTTACTTTATATTATTGCATCTCATTCTGATATAATGTTCGGTGTTTATTTATGTGCTTGTTTTCTATCATGTCCAAAAGAATCATATTTGGTTGCAGTTAAGCGTATCATTCGATATCTTTAAGGTACTTTAAATGTGGGTCGCTGGTACCAAAAAAATATAAACTTTTCTCTTGTAGGGTATTCAGATGCTGACTATGCAGGCAGTCTAACTGACAGAAAAAAGAACAAGTGGCACCTATCACCTAACTGACATGTATTATAGATGAAACATACACTAGAAGACTATAAGGTATTCTTAATCACATTCCTATTAAATGTGAAAATACTAGCACTGTTCATATGACTAAAAATTCTTAACAACACAGTCCACAAACCATATAGAAATTTCGCTATCATTTCATCAAAAATCACTTTCAAAAGGGAGATATTATTCTTGATTATGTTTCAACAGATTTACAATTGTCTGATATTTTCTTAGACAAATAATATTTTCATTTTTTAAAGGATAATTAAATGTCATTGATATTTCTGCTTGATTTTTTTGTATGAGCTCATGAATGTTTTGTATTTTTCTTAATCTTTTCAAAAGTCCCCTTCTGTTATGCACTAGCCATGGTGTGCACTCCGTGTACATTCGGCCTTCGGGCCTTTTGTATCGATGATCTGAACGTTTCACATTTATCATCTACGTGTATAAATTAGTATAAATATGTAAAATCAAGTCATTTGAAATTCATTTGCCTATGCATTGAAGTGTTACAAAATTGTAAGGCTGAATATCGTTTTTTTAATATATATATATATATATTGACATGATGGATGAGAAAATGAATTTCAAATGACTTGATTTTACATATTTAGAATAATTTAGACGTGTAGATCGATGTGAACGGTTCGGAACGTTGATACGAAGGCCTGAAGGCCGAGTGCACACAGAATGTACATGTAACCCCCATTCCCGACAATTACTATTTTCCGTGTATTTGCTATAGTTTGATTTTTATAAAGTTATTTGTGCTAGACTCATTTCGAATTTTTATTAAAGTATTTCTTTTTAATTGAAAATTTATTCATTTCGAATAACGGTGTGTTTTAATCTTACTTTCTGCATCTTATGGATCAGATATTTATATTTGAGCCAAAATCAAGTGTATTATTATTATTGGATTATTTTAATAAAATTGTTAAACCCGAATACTATTTTATTGTATAATTTTAATATTATTATGATTATAATTATGAATTGTTATTTCTTGATTATTTAATTAAAATTCGTTTATTGAATTATTTTATTATTGTACTGGATCTGATTTTATTGGTGAATTCCAAATTTATTTTCAAGTCCCAATTTATGTTTTATTCATTTGTATTATTTATTTATCTGATTAGATTTAAATTTTCATTCATGAACTATTTTATCTTTTGTTGGGCTATATATATCTTGTGGGTTTTGTTTTATTGGATTGTGGTTATTTTAATTGAACCCTTGTGTCTTCAAACCCATCTCTTATTGAACTCTAAAACCCAATTGCAGGTTGTTATCAATCCAAACCCACTATTATTGTATCCTAACCCAATTACCCCGTAATCTATTTGTATTCTATAAATACAACCCCAATACAAACCCTAAAAACACAAAATTGCAAATTATAGCCATCTGTTCTCTCTCCTATTTTCTCTCTCCTCTCTCCTTTCTCCTCTCTCAAACCATCAGCCAAACCCAAATCCCGACCATCCCCTTTTTCCGACCTTCTTCTCCGGCGAACTTCTCTTCCCATCGCCCCCCTCCCCGCCTCCCTTTCCCATCGTCGACCTCCTGTCTTCCCTGTTCTTGGTCGACCCCAGATCCGAACACCCCGACGCCAGCCGCCGACCCATCGACGCCCTGACGCGCCTCCGATCGAATTAACCCCAGTCGATCCCCTCTGCCAGGTCCCTTGTTTCCGATCAACAAACGGTAGCGCCTTACCCCTACCGTTGTCCTCCTCCCTCAACATCAATGCCGCCCTTGTCCCTGTTCCCGTCGCGCAGCCGCCGTCGCGAAGTCACCGTCCGATCATCGTCGTCGAGTAGCCGAATCCAGCAAGCTGCTTTACTTGCTGACATTGTTCTTGTTGTGAACTCTTGCTGTTATTGCTTGTCTCTCTTTTGCACATATATTGTACGTGTTAAATTGATTAGTTCGTGGGTTCGTTGCTTCAGGATCCTTATGCCGTTATTCATGGTATTTGTTTTCACCGGTTATAAGGCAAGTCACCGTCCTCTTGATTTGTTAATTGTATCAGATTCAAGTTTTGTTGAAACTTTTGCAAGTAGATCCTTTGTTTATCGTATTATACTTTGTTCATCTCTTCGTTGGGTCTATTGAGGGTTTACATGAGCTAACCCCAATATTCTTGACAACGTGCCACTTTTGACTCTAAAGATTGGATCTTTCATGCATTCATGTAGAATTGATAATAGGGTTAACCGTAGAATCATGACACGATTAATTATTGAAGAGACAATTGCTAGGTTGTATGTTATTTGATCGATTGATGGTTGATTTATGATAAATTACTGTATGTATGTGTTCTAAATTTGTTTATCATGTTTTGACACTCATTATGCTGATTTTCGTTTATCGACTAAAAGAATCGATACCCATCATGTTTAATTAAATTGTTTCATGAAAATATACCCAAAACCTATATATTGCTTGCTGGTTGTATCTTGACTGCTATTTTTGAACTAGAAAATGATCTTAAAATGAATTACTTTCTGAATAAGAGTTGTAGCCTTATCTTTCTAGTTTCCAGAACATCATGAATTTCTAAATTCCGAGTTGTGTAGAGAAAGTTATACCCATTACTACAGCTGTGTTTTTGCTTTCAGATTTTCAGATTCTTGTACATTTCATGTTTAAACTGTAAAAAGGCTGATCAAATGATAAAATTTTGCTCTGATAATTTCTAGATTGTTAGTAATCATGTTTAGGAGTCTAGAAAATATTTTTAATGAATTTAATATTGAGTTTTTATTGTTTCTAAAATTATAATAACATGATATCGAAATTTTGCTTGTACATGAAATTTGTAAAGAATTGTGTGTTTGACCTAGCTACTGTTGTCGGATTTTGAACTCTAAATATGCGTTGGAACCGTGCGGAAGTCTAGTTTCTAGAATTTCTGACGGTTTCAATTTTTGAGTTCTGAAATAGTAGGAAATTATATTTTTGTGCAGACTACTCTTGTTGTCCAAAATTTCACTTTCAGTTTTTAATAAATTAATTATTCCTATATCGTACTATTGCATGTATCGATGTGTGTATGTTGTATTGCATGATCCTAGTATCTCGTTGTCATCATTTTAATTGACCTATCTAAGTTATCGTCTTATTGTTCTCTTATTGATACTATTGTTCATCTCATGTGCATATTGTATTCTTGCATTGATAAAAAATTAACAAGCCGGGGTTTAAGGGTTGATTGACTTTAGTAGTTGACAATATAAGGACTGTACTCAGAGGAGGGGCCCGTGTTTCCCTATTTATCGGTCTATTGGTCTATTGGTCTATTGGTTATATCGGTCATCGATTAATTGTAGATTACTGACTACAGTATCTCGATTGATTCGGTCATCAGTCATTATTGAATATCGTTGCTGAGTACATGAAATATAAAATCCACCACTAAGTCTAAAACGTAACTTATTTGTAGGTAGCAACCATGTGGTAAATAAATGGGACGCATGAATTGCTACATTAGTTAGGATTAAAATGATAATTGACTTAAGAATTGACATGATAGCGACACTGCATATTGTTCCTTATTGTTCCTATTGATATCGAATATTGGCTAAGTGTTATTCTTATTGATCATTGATTATTGTTACCGAATATTGAATTATTGTTTATAGCCATTACATCGATTACCGTAATATTGATGATTGATTATTGTCTCATGTTATTGATTCCTATTGATCCTTTGAATTCATTATTATATCGTTATTTTATTGTTCCCTACTTTCTCTACTTGCTGTCCATGACTTGCTCTAAGAACAATTTTTCTCCACTTTTTAGATAAAGTGTTTACAGTTGTTGATGGAGAATTGCCTGATGGATTGGGAGAACAACATTGGCGAAGGAATTGTTAGCATCGCCGCTTAATAAATTATTGTTTTATCATGGAGATTTAATTATTGAACTATTATTATTTCATTGTATTGTGGGCTTTTGACCTGAATATTGTTATTATTGTTTCCAGATGTTGGATTATTATTGTATTTGGTATTTTATATTGTTTTATTCCAAGTATTATTGTTCATGAGATTATTATTATTGCCTTCGCAATTGTTCTGTATTGATTATATTGTTGAGTTAATCGGATAAACAGCTTATGGGTGACGTTAGTCATTTGCTGGACCAATGTCATGTACTCATATTCCGTATATTTGAAAAGCGGGGCGTGATAGTACACCATGGCTAGTGCACAACGGAAGGTTTGTCTTTTTTCAAAAGAGACTTTTGGTCAACTGAACAATCGACCGTCACCCTGTTGGGTGGTACGGTCGACTGCACGATTGACCGTCACACCTATTGTTCTTCTCTTCTTACAGTTGCTTCTTTACAGTAGCTTAACCGGTCGATTGTACGGTCAAACGTCTCTCTTACTGTCTTTTCAACATACATGGTTTAACACATAATTACAGTCAGGTCGGTCGACTGCACAATTAGTCTACTCTCAACCCGACTTCTTCTTTCTGCCTCTATGACAACTAGGGCCCACATGTTTTGTAACCCTTGTGACTTATTTTTGTATTTTTATTTGTATTTAATTAAATCTCTGGTTATTTTATTTTAATTCTGAGTATATCTCTTTTCGCCCCTTTTGAATTGTATGTTGTTGTTCTCCTTATAATTCATTTCTTACTTTGATTCAGTTTTTAATTCTCTATTTGATTGATCTACATGTTCTTGTCCTTGTGTTTTTCCTAAACCTAATTCATGGCATATCTGTCTCATATTAGACTATTTTCTTCCTATTGGATACTACCCAATTAACCCAAACCCGCTTTGACTCTATATAACCCACTAAACACCCAAACCCTAATCATCTCTCTCTCTCTCTCTCTCTCTCTCTCTCCCTATCAGCCGTCACCCTACCCTCTCTCCTAATCTCCCCTCTACTGTACCCCCTTATCACCAGTTTCCCACCTCCTCGCCGGCATCCCCTTCTCATCCTCGCCCCATCCCCGTAACGCCTCATCCCCGTCCTGTCTCCTTCTTTGTCTGCTATTGTTGTTGCTGTGGTCGCCCGTTGTCCCTAGCGTCACAGCCACCCAAGTCATCCCTGTCCCCGCTCGAGCCCGCAACGCAGCGATTCCCCTCCTGTCATCGCTGCCATGGATGCCCTGCAGCCTCGCCGCCGTGCCGCTGTCATTGCCTTGCTGTGCCGTGCCGCTGTCGACCCCCCTTGCTGTGACATCTTGTTGTTGTTGTCATGTGTGCATGTGAGACACGTGCTCCGGTCGTATTTTGATTGGTGTTGATTCTTGCTCTTGTTCGTGCTATTCGGTGTTGTGTTTGTTGTTCGGAATCCGTTCCCGTTATTCTTTCTTCATCTTCATCTTCATCGTCGTTTTCAGGCACATAGCTTGTATGTAATTTTTGTCATACAAATTAAATACCGTAAGTAGTCTTGCATACATTTGTTTTGTACCCTCATGATGATCATGTATACTCTTGTTAGTTGATTCGTTCCTTCCTCGCTTGATCATGAATATTTCACAGTAGTTGCCACCCATTCCATGAAAAACAAATTAGTTTAGATGGACATCTTGATTGTATGCTTGTTTGTGACACACCGTATGTTGTAGATATCTATTACATGGATGCTTGTATGAGGTATCATCTCATCTTAAACGGTTTATTCACATGCCATGCTGATTTGAGTTACCTATACACCATGCTTTGTGTGACATCTTAGGTTGGATCGTTTGTGATTAAACTATTTGATGAATTGCATAAAAGAACGTTTGTTTTTACTGTTGCTCTATTTTTTATAGTAAATTTGACCCTATTAAATTCAGTAAAATAAATAAAATTGTGAACATAATTTGTAGGCTTTGTTTTCTAGTTTTCAGAACTTTTGACGGATCTGAATTCCGATTTTTTATGCATGAGTTATCGTTGTTTTACTGCAGTCATATTGTAAATTCCAGATACTGAATTATATGATTTCTGTATGAATTATTATTTTAAAACTAATATTAAAAGTAGAATTTGAATTTTATATTTTCCTGGGTATGTTTAGACATGACTGGGATCAATCCCTAATTTTCTTGGAATTATTTAATGACTTTTGTATCTCATTTCATGCTTATGAAACCAATCGATATATTTCCAAACTGCATGCTGTTCAGTAAAGAATTATGTTTTCAACCTGATTCTATTCATTTTTGATTAAAACTTTGTGAATATAAATTGTAGCCTGATTTATCTATTTTGTCACCCTTTTGACGGACCTGGATTTCGAACTGTATTTTGTGAATTATCTCTGTTTTGTTACTGCCGTGTCTGAACTTTCAGATTCGAAGTTTTGTTGTATTACTCTATTTTCCCAATTATATTGACTATACTATCTGTAATATAATTTCATGACATTTTATATGTTGAGACTAGATATGCTAGGGAATCTTCCAGATTTTTCTCAGATTTAATTATGATGTTTTAAAACCTTGTTCATACTTATGAACAAGATTTTGTATTTTCTGACTGAACATAATTTCTGTATTAACCGTTGTCTTCAACCCTGTTTCTTGCCTGGTGTATGACTTGTATATATGCACTGGATTCGGAAGAGAGTCTAGTTTTTAAATTTTCTGATAGATCTGGATTTGCAGTTCTGTAACAACGGGAATCCCAGATTTGGTGTAGTAGTATCTTGCTATCCAGAACTGAAAGTTTTGTTGTTTTGACTGTTATAAGTTGTTTTCGTCACCCTTTTGTGTTTCCTATTCATCTTAGATTTGTCCTTTGTTCTTACATGTCTTTAGCCCTGTTTGTGTTTGTTCACACCTGTTTAATAATAATGAAAACTAATCAAGCCGTGGTTTTAAGGGAAAGATCTAGTAATGGACAATATAGAAATGTGTATTCAGACGGAAACTCGTTTCCCCACTGTTTACTTTGGTACCCACTGTTTTTCTCTGGATGCATGAGGGCATGATCCATGACACTGTTACTATTTGTTATTACTGTTACTATTACTATTTGTCTGAATATACGGTCCTATAAGTTCCACTACGAAATCTTAAAACGAAACTATTTGATGTAACAACCATGTGGTATAATTTGGGACGCATGAAATGCTATTTAGATAGTAATGAACAATAGACATAAGAACAACTGTTTCACTGTCACATCCTGTTACTGTATTATCATCCTGTTACTGTTACTGTTACTGTTGACTTCACTGTTACTGTTATTGTTATACTCTTTACTGTTTACCCACTGTTTACTGTTATCTGTAGACTGTCATCCTTTGTTGCTTTTCCTCCATGTCAGTACTTCCTATTTTTGTATTACTTTTCCCCATTCATTTTCCTATTTGTACTACTTGCGGCCCGAAACTTGCAACTAACAGGCATTATATTTTCCTATCTTCCTATTTTGCGTGTAATTGTCATATGAGCAGATTTTGGTGATCGCTTGCCTACTAGAGTCGGTGAGCAAAAGCTTTAAGCTGCACATTGGAAAATTTTGCTTAATGTTTTGTTTTGAACTATCATATTTATATTTCTGTATTGAGACTTGTATTTGGGCTTGTAATCCCAGAATATTATTTTGTTTTAGATCTCGTATTTGTTTGGAATATTCATTATCGTTGCAAATAAATACTGTTGATTTATAATTGTTTATGCATGCTTGGTTGAGTATATTTCTATATTTACTGTTTTGCTAAGTCAAGTAGATCTGTACCGCTTATGGATGGTGAAAACTATCCGCTGGGCTTAGTCACGTACCGTATTCCGTATTCCTTTTGGGAAGCGGGGTGTGACAAGATTTTCGGTGGTATCAGAGCCTCAGATTTGGATAATGTGTTAGCTTGACTAATATATTAGACAGGCTTAACTCAATCAGGATTTACTTAACTTCTAACAGGCCATGCATTGCACGAAAAATTAATAATCAACTAGATCTGAATGCTAATTGTTTTGGGTTTGTGAAGACTATGGCTCATGGGAATGCTTCATCTTCTCGCTCGCAAGCGGACCATCCTGAGTTAGCAGCTGTTACTCAGGTGCTCCAGCAGATTACTCAGATGCAACTGGTTAAGGCTGCATTGGAGGCTGCTAACCGGAATGCTGTTCGGACCCCCGTTGTGCCTGCCCCAGTAGTTTTGCCCCCTTGTCTGGGTACCGTTGCGGACTTCATGAGGCTTCACCCTAATAAGTTCGCTAGTACTGAGATGCCACTTGAGGCTGAGTAGTGGCTGATACGGACGGAGAGTCTGCTACAGGCAGCTAGGATCACCGATGCCGACCGTATGGATGTGGTATGCGTCCAGTTGGTGGATTTGGCCCACATCTGGTGGAAGGCAGAATTCGAGAGGCTAGAGCAGCCTACTACTTAGGCCATTTTTGCTCAGAGCTTCCTGAAGAAATTCTTCCCCTGCATAACCCGGGTAGAAATGGAGGATCAATTTCTTGCCTTGGAGTCGGTTGGTTGGTTGGTTGTCTGGTTGATTTACTAGTGCCATGTTTTAAGATTTGTTACATATTATACATGTATTATTGTAATACCAAGTTTTTCTTGGAACAGGGCACTAGATCCGTGGATGAGTACGCCATAGAATTCACCAGGCTGAGCCGATTCGCTACCACCTTGGTGGCGAATGAGGAGGATCGTGCTCGGAGGTTCCATTTGGGTCTTGATCAGAGTACTCAGGTACACTTAGTCGTCCATCGTCTCCGTACCTATGCGGATGCCTTGGAGGCAGCTCGAGTGACAAAGCAGACTCGAGCTCGGGAGACCCTTTCTCAGTGGGTTGTGCAGTACCCCACTGCTATTGCTGCCAGGCCTGCTGGAGGCCCGATCAGGAGGCTAGATTTGGTCCTTGCCGTCAGGACAGCTCCCTACCGTCCTGCTACTCCACGGAGGGATGTTGTTTGCAACTTTTACCAGACCCCTGGGCACTTACGCAAGGATTGCTGGAAGGCCAACCGCTGGTGTCTCGGTTGTGGTGCTACCGACCACTTGGTTTAAGATTTTCCTCGGAGGAGACATGACCAGGCCGCATTCGTGCCAGTCCGTTGTCAGGTCAGACCGCCACTTCTCCCGTAGCGTCAGATCGTCGGTCAGAGGACTGTTGCTCCAGGGAGAGGCCAGGCTTTTAACTTGACAGCGGAGGAAGCTGAGACTGCAGATGAAGTCGTTGTAGGTATTCTTTTGTGTTTTCTTTTGTTGTTCTGTTATTTGTTCCTTGTTTTATTTATTTCTTTTGCATCCTTCTTTCATGTTGTCTTTCTTGCATCATTTTTCATATTCCTTGGTTATCTTTCATCTGTTCATCTTTTCCTTATTTTGGCTCTATCTTAGGTGTCATTCTTGTTCATTCCTTTCCCGCTCGTGTTCTTTTTTATTCTAGGGCAACCCATTCTTTCGTCTCATCCTGCTTTGTGGATCAGCATCAGTTGGAGTGCAGTGAGTTTTCAGTAGCTTGGAACATCACCATAGGTAGCGGTGTTGTCGTTTGTTCCCGGGAGTGCAAGCAGAGTCCCGTGGTGATTGGAAGTGCTGATTTCAGAGTAGATTTGATTGTGATCAGCAGTTTAGGGTTTGATGTGATTCTCAGCATGGATTGGCTGGGTGAGACCCACGCTATCATTGATTGTCGAGCGAAGAAGGTTGTTTTCAGGATGCCAGACCATGCAGAGTTTGAGTTCCATGTTGAGGAGTTACCCCTTGGGCGTGGTTAGGAAGTAGTTGTCGATGTTGGTTGTGCAATGGAGTTGCACTCAGGCTGTGAGGCTGCACCTCTTGTAGTGCAAGAATTTCTAGATGTATTTCCAGAGTGTTGTCTGGACTACCCCCGGATAGGAAAGTGGAATTCAATATTGAGGTTCAGCTGGGTACTGTGCCGATATCGAAGAGTCCCTACCGGATGGCACCAGTTGAGCTAGCGGAGCTGAAGGTGCAAGTCTAAGGATTGCTGGATTTGGGCTTCATCAGGCCCAATGTGTCCCCGTGGGGCGCTCCTATCTTGTTTTTCATCAAGAAGGACGGGAGTCATCATCTGTGCATGTATTATCGTGAGTTGAACAATGTTACAGTGAAGAACCGGTATCCACTACCCAGGATTGATGATTTGTTTGATCATCTGGGTGGAGCTACTATCTTTTCAATGTTGGACCTTCGCTCTTGTTATCATCAAGTAAAGGTGAAGGCAGCTGATGTGCAGAAGACTGCATTTAGGACCAGATACGGACACTACGAGTTCCTAGTGATGCCTTTTGAAGTCACGAATGCGCCAGTAGTATTCATGATTCTGATGAACAGAGCTTTCTATCCATTTCTTGACATATTTGTGGTGGTCTTCATAGACGGCATTCTGGTGTATTCTCGGAACCGGAAGGATCATGCTGATCATCTGAGGTTGGTTCTGCAAACTTTGAGGATAATCAGCTCTATGGGAAACTCAGCAAGTGTGAGTTCTGGCTTAATCGAGTTACCTTTTTGGGGCACATTATCTCAGGTTATGGTATCTCTGATGATCCGTCTAAGGTTGCTGTGGTAAAGGATTGGCCTGTCCCTAACTCAGTTTCGGAGGTGAGAAGTTTCCTTGGTTTGGCTGGGTATTATCGGAAGTTTGTCCAAGACTTTTTGAAGATTGCTGGCAGTTGACTAAGATGACTGGGAAGGATCAGAAGATCGTCTGGGATGGAGCTTGCAGTGGAGAGTTTATAGAGTTGAAGAGCCGGTTGACATCAGCGTCAGTGTAGACTATTCCGGATGGTTTAGGTGGTTTTGTGGTTCACTAGGATGCTTCTGGCATGGGCCTAGGTGCAGTGTTGATACAGAAGGGTCGAGTTGTTGCTTATGCATCCAGACAGTTGAGGTCGCACGAGAAGAACTACCCTACCCATGATTTGGAGTTGGCTGCAATGATCTTTGCTTTGAAGTTGTGGAGATACTATATACTTGGAGACTGAGTGGAAATCTTTACTGACCACAAAAGTCTCAAGTATGTCTTCACTCAGAATGAACTGAACATGAGGCAGAGGTGCTAGTTGGAGTTGATGGCTGACTATGACATCAGTTTCCAATACCATCCTGGTAAAGTGAACTTGGTGCCAGATGCTTTGAGTAGGAGACTAGTCGTCATGTTCCTGACTAAGCAGAGAGAGCTTAGTGAGCAGTTAAGGAGGTTGGATTTGGATGTGATCTTGCCAGGTTCTGATTGGAGTTGCATGATGCTTTAATTGCAGTCGTCTCTTGTTGAGTAGATTGAGGAAACTCCGGTAAGTGATGAGCAATTGCAAGGGTACAGAACCAAAGTTGAATTAGGTACAAGGACCAATATGGTTGTTCACTCAGATGGATCGCTTCGTTTTGGGTCCAAATTGTGTGTTCCAAAAGGTGAGGTTCGTCAGAAGTTGCTTGAGGAAGCCCACCATTAGTCGTACTCTATTCATCCTTGTGGTACAAAGATGTACGGGATATGAAGCTTCACTTTTGGTGGCATGGTATGAAGAGGGCCATGGTGAGATTTGTGTCGTAGTGCTTGATCTGCTAGTAGGTGAAGGCAGAGCATTAGAGGACCACCGAACTTCTTTAGCCCATTCCCATTCCAGAGTAGAAGTGGGAGCACATCACCATGGATTTTGTGACCACTTTGCCGAGGAGTCCTAAGGGTCACAACGCCATTTGGGTGATTATGGATCGGTTGACGAAGAGTGCCTACTTCGTTCCCTTCAAAGTTGGACAGTCGACTGAAAGCCTTGCTAAGAAATACATGCAAGAGATTGTCAGACTTCATGGGGTTCCAGTCAGTATTGTATCCGACAGGGATACGAGGTTCAGGTCGCAGTTTTGGGAGAGTCTTCAGAGTAGTCTGGGGAGTAAGATGAAGTAGAGCATAACTTTTCACCCTCACATAGATGGATAGTCAGAGAGAACCATCTAGACTCTAGAAGACATGTTGAGGTCCTGTGTGCTGCAATTTGGAGGTTCTTGGGAGGACCACTTGCATCTTGTAGAGTTCTCGTACAATAACAGCTTTCAGGCCAGTCTTAAGGCTGCTCCGTATGAGGCACTCTATGGTCGAAAGTGCAGATCGCCAGTGTGCTAGGATGACATTGACGAGAGGAAGTTGTTGGGCCCAGAGTTGATCACCAGGATGGTGGATGCGGTGAGTCAGATCAGGAAGCATCTTCAAGCCGCACAAGACAGGAAGAAGAGATGGGCTAATGTTCATCGGAGAAACTTGGAGTTTGAGGTGGGAGACCATGTTTTCCTTGAGGTATCGCCGTGGCGAGGTGTCATTGGTTTTGGTAGCGGAGGCAAGTTGACCCTTAGGTTCATCAAGTCATTTGACATTGTGGAACGAGTAGGCAAGGTGGCCTATCATCCTGCATTGCCACCGGCTTTATCGAGAGTGCACGATGTCTTCCATGTCTTGCAACTGAGGAATTATATCCGTGATGGGAGCCATGTGATTGACTACTCGGAGTTATCCGTGAGGCCGGATCTGTCTTGTGAAATTCTGCCAATTGCTATTCTGGACCGGCGGGAGAAGGTGTAGAAAAACAAGGTGATCAAGCTTGTTAGTGTTTCTTGGAATCCTCACTCGCCGGGTGAGTCGACTTGAGAGCTGGATGAGGATATCCAGTGGAGGTTTCCTCATTTATTTGTGTAGCTCTTGTTTTGTTTTTTTTGTTTTGTTGTTTGTTTTCTTTTCTTTTCGGGGTTACCCTATGTGCTTCTTGTTGACTTTCGAGGACAAAATTTTTCTTGTTAGGTGGGTAGGATTTGTAACCCCTGTGACTTATTTTTCTATTTTTATTTGTATTTAATTAAATTCCTAGTTATTTTATTTTATTTCTGAGTTTATCTCTTTTCGTCCCTGTTGAATTGTATGTTGTTGTTCTCCTTATAATTCATTTCTTGCTTTGATTCAGTCTTTAATTCTCTATTTGATTGATCTACATGTTGTTCTTGTCCTTGTGTTTTGTCTAAAACTTCATGGCCTATTTGTCTCATATTGGACTTTTTCTTCCTATTGGATACTACCCAATTAACCCAAATCTGCTTTGACTCTATATAACCCCACTAAACACCATAAACCTAATCATCATTTTCTTTCTCAACCTATCAGCCGTCACCTTACCCTCTCTCATGATATCCCCTCTACTATACACCCCCGTCGCTAGTCTCCCACCTCCTCACCGGCAGCACCTTCCCATCCTCGCCCCATCCCCATCACGCCTCATCCCCATCCCCGTCTCCTTCATTGTCTACTATTGCTGTCGTTGTGGTCGACTGCAGTCCCTAGCGTCGCCAACGCCCAAGCCGTCCCTATCCCCGCTAGAGCCCGCAGCACCGTGATTCCCCCTCCTGTCGTCGATACCATCGATGCTCTGCAGCCTCGCCGCCGTGCTGCTGTCGTCACCTTGCTGTGTTGTACCACGTCGACCCCCTTGCTATCGACATCTTGCAGTTGCTGTCGTGTGTGCGTGTGAGACACGTTCTCCGGTCATATTTTGATTGGTGTTGATTCTTGCTCTCGTTCGTGCTGTTCGGTGTTGTGTTCGTTGCTCAGGATCTGTTCCCGTTATTCTTTCTTCATCTTCATCTTCGTCGTCATTTTCAGGCAAGTAGCTTGTATGTAATTTTTGTCACACAAGTTAAATACCATAAGTAATCTTGCATACATTTGTTTTGTACCCTCATGATGATCATGTATATCTTGTTAGTTGATTCGTTCCTTCATCTCTTGATCATGATTATTTCACAGTAGTTGTCACCCATTACATGAAAAACAAATTAGTTTAGATGGACATCTTGATTGTATGCTTGTTTGTGACACATTGTATGTTGTAGATAACTGTTACATGGATGCTTGTATGAGGTATCATCTCATCTTAAACTGTTTATTCACATGCCATGCTGATTTGAGTTACCTATATACCATGCTTTGTATCACATCTTAGGTTGGATCGTTTGTGATTAAACTATTTGATGAATTGCATAAAAGAACGTTTGTTTTTACTGTTGCTCTATTTTTTATAGTAAATTTGACCCTATTAAATTCAGTAAAATAAATAAAATTGTGAACATAATTTGTAGGCTTTGTTTTCTAGTTTTCAGAACTTTTGACGGATCTGAATTCCGATTTTTTATGCATGAGTTATCGTTGTTTTACTGCAGTCATATTGTAAATTCCAGATACTGAATTATATGATTTCTGTATGAATTATTATTTTAAAACTAATATTAAAAGTAGAATTTGAATTTTATATTTTCCTGGGTATGTTTAGACATGACTGGGATCAATCCCTAATTTTCTTGGAATTATTTAATGACTTTTGTATCTCATTTCATGCTTATGAAACCAATCGATATATTTCCAAACTACATGCCGTTCAGTAAAGAATTATGTTTTCAACCTGATTCTATTCATTTTTGATGAAAACTTTGTGAATATAAATTGTAGCCAGATTTATCTATTTTGTCACCCTTTTGACGGACCTGGATTTCAAACTGTATTTTGTGAATTATCTCTGTTTTGGTACTGCTGTGTCTGAACTTTCAGATTCGAAATTTTGTTGCGTTACTCTGTTTTCCCAATTATACTGGCTATACTATCTGTAATATAATTTCATGATATTTTATATGTTGAAACTAGATATTCTAGGGAATCTTTCAGATTTTTTTCAGATTTAATTATGATGCTTTTAAACCTTTGTCATGCCTATGAACAAGATTTTGCATTTTCTGGCTGAACATAAGTTCTGTATTAACCGCTGTTTTCAACCCTGTTTCTGTGCCTGATGAAGGACTTGTATATATGCGCTGGATTCGGCAGAGAGTCTAGTTTCCAGATTTTCTGACGGATCTGGATTTACAGTTCTGTAGCAACGGGAATCTCAGATTTGGTGTAGTAGTGTCTTGCTGTCTAGAACTGAAAGTTTCGTTGTTTTGTCTGTTATAAGTTGTTTTGGTCACCCGTTTGTATTTCCTATACATGTTAGACTTGTCCTTTGTTCCTACCATGTCTTTAGCCATGTTTGTATTTGTTCACACCTGTTTAATAATAATGAAAACTAATCAAGCCAGGGTTTAAGGGAAAGATCTAGTAGTGGACAATATAGAAATGTGTATTCAGACGGGAACTCGTTTCCCCCCATGTTTACTATGGTTCCTACTATTTTTCTCTGGATGCATGAGAGAATGATCCATGACACCGTTACTGTTTGTTATTACTGTTACTGTTTGTCTGAATATACGGTCCTATAAGTTCCATTACGAAATCTTAATACGAAACTATTTGATGTAGCAACCATGTGGTATAATTTGGGACGCATGAAGTGCTCCCTAGATGGTAATGAACAATAGACATAAGAACAACTATTTTATTATCACATCCTGTTACTGTACTATCATCCTGTTACTGTTACTGTTATACTCTTTACTGTTTACCCACTGTTTACTGTTATCCGTAGACTGTCATCCTTTGTCGCTTTTCCTCCATGTCAGTACTTCTTGTTTTTGTATTACTTTTCCCCTTTCCTTTTCCTGCTTGTACTACTTGCATCCCGGAACTTACAACTAACGGGAATCATGTTTTCCTGTCTTACTATTTTCCTTGTAAGTGTCATATGAGTAGGTTTTGGTGATCGCTTGCCTACTGGAGTTGGTGAGCAAAAGTTTTGAGCTGCGCATTGGACAATTTCTCTTAATGTTTTGTTTTGAACTATCATATTCATATTTCTGTATTGAGACTTGTATTTGGGCTTGTAGTCCCAGAATATTGTTTTGTTTCAGATCTCGTAGTTGTTTGTAATATTCATTATCGTTGCAAATAAGTACTGCTGATTTATAATTGTTTATGCATGTTTGGGTAAGTATATTGCTATATTTACTGTTATGCTGAGTCAAGTAGATCCGTACAGCTTATGGTTGGTGAAAACTATCCGCTGGGCTTAGTCACATACCGTATTCCGTATTCCTTTTAGGAAGCGGGGCGTGACATGTTTAGTATTTTTATGCCTCTTTTTTCTCCTCTTATTATCCACGAAAATCCTAGCCCCCTTTCCTAAACCCATCAATTCTCCTTTTGATTTTCACGCTCTTTTCCGTCCAAATTTTCAGAAATTTCTTCACTACTCTTGCTCACAAATGGCTTCTAGAGATCCATCTTCCTCTAACCGGTATAAGTGCAAGAAATCTATTGCATCCACCTCCAAACTCATTTCTAGAGAAGGTATTATCTTTCAAAATAATGTCTGTGTTGATCTCTACTTTCATACCCTTATTAATAGTGCGGTTGCACGCAGTCACTAAAAAAATTTAGGCTCTTTAGGTGGTCAATTTAGTGATCTTGTTAGAATTCTCCGTGAATTTGGGTGGGAAGATTATCTAACCACTCCTAGCACCCACTCCGAATCTCTTACTCGCAATTTTATGCAAACCTTGATGGCCTTAAAGATAACGACATCATCATCATCATTAGGAAACCTTTCAAGATCACACTGAGTATATACACACCCGCTATAACATTTCTGAGGGCGATTTTGTATTCTTTTGATTTTAACTCTCTCGAGTACAAATCGGGTCACGACAAAATCACCATCAATTCTATGATTCTTAAACCCGACTCCCATTCCGTTGCACGACCTAAACTCGCCAACTTCATGGATGTTGCCTGTGTTGTTAACAAAGTTGTAAATGCAAACATCTGGCCCAAAGGAAATGATAAAACCGAAATTTGTGTCGAGCAATCCTTCATTATCTTTCTTATTTTGGGCGAATACAAATTTGATCTTGCCACCTTCATTATTCACACTATGAATTTCGCTTCTTCTGGTCATCATGCCCTTCCTTTTAGTTCTCCCATTCACAGTCTTGCTATCGACTCCTGTATCATGGTTGGAAATTACCTTCTTAGCAAGCCCCATATGGGCATTGATGTCCCATTCACTCATCGGGTTCATCGTCGACAAGCTCCACAACATCAACAAGCAGCTTCCTCCTCCTCTTCTCATCGCCATGCTGCTCTGTCCGGTCCCATGACTAGTGCCCAATTAGAGATGCATTAAACCAATGTCTGTGGGTACCATCTAAGCATTGTGGAACTCATTCAAAATCCGGACAATTAGGAGACTCTTCCTCCTCCTTTTCCTCTCTCTGCTCCTGCCAAAGGTGATGGCGAAAATGATGATGATGATGACGGTGATGACGATGATAAGTAGCATCCCTTTTGATGTGTACAAAAAGGCAAAGAACAACTTAGAATTTTAAATCTTTGTTGCTTGGTTTAAGTACTATGTATTTTGTATTTGGGAATCTCAATCTATGATATCATGTAGAAATCTCTCTATAAATCAAAGAATTTCGTGACAACGGTATCATACAAGTAGACTCCTCTAGTGAACTCCGAAGTTGTAATATCGTTTGAAATGAAATGAAATGCTTTTGCGTTATATCTCCTTTATTTATCATGAAATGAATTGCTTCTTGTAACTCCGTTTTTCTATTAAATATTTCTCCTTTATTTTGATAAATGAATTCTACTAATATATGTGTGTGTATGTTTTCATGCATGTTTTGTTTCATGCATATAGAATGCATCATGAGCATACAAATAACTAAGTCTTGTTAGCATGAATTAAGGGGGAGCATTTAAATTTAAATTCTAAGGTATGTTTTGTTCACACCAAAATGGGGAGATTGTTGATCCTAAGTTTGGTGTCACGCCCCACTTCCAAAAATACGGAATACGAGCACGTAACATTGGCCCAGCGAATGATTTTCATTATCCATAAGTTGTTCAGAAATCTTTACAACATATCACAATATAATCAGAGTCGGAAGCCAGAAAAGTCAACCACATGCACATATGAACCAAATACCAATAAGAATACTTGAAATAAAATATATTAATCTCAAATAATCATGATCTGAAATACACAAATAATCCTGGATCACATTGTCCAAATACATGAATAAATCCAAGTATCAAAAATACAATATTGTTCAAGCAACTACAAAGAATAATCATAACAAGATCCAGCACTAATACTTCATGTCACCAATACCATCTGGAACCTGTTCTCCAAAATCTACAATTTAACAATTGCAGGGAAGAGGAAAAGAGAAAACAAGGTACCCGTCAATTGCAGGTTACAGGCCGCTTGTAATATAGAATACAAGTACATGGGGAAAACTAACTAATAGCATGGAATAAGCATGATGTCAAAATAAACAACTAGCATGGTAAGGTGAACAGGTACAAGTGGCATGTATCAAGTGTCAAGTGAACAAATGTCATGTAAACAAGCAACAAGGATCAAGTATCAAGTAACCAAGTGTTAAGTATCAAGTCTCATGTATCATGTAGTCAAGTATCAAGTAAGCATGTATCATGTTCAAGTATCATGTTCAAGGGTCATGTATCAAGTCTTGTAGTGATTACTATCTAGGTAGCACTTCATACAGCCCACCTTACATGGTTGCTACAACAAACAGTTTCGCTTTAGATTTTATAGTAAACCATAGAGGGCAGTGTACTCAGGGACAAGTCAAGTAACAAGTATCAAGCACGAGTCACGTAATTGTGAACAAGTGGAAGCAAGTATCAAGCATGAATCATGTAGTCATGAGACATGGCAACAAGTAGTAACAAGCATGAATCGTCACGAATCATGGCAACATATAATCATATAGTAATAACAAGCATGAATCATGTAATCATGAAACATGACAACAAGTAATATCAAGCATGAATCATGTAATCATGAGACATGACAAAAAGTAATGGAAAACACGGGCCCCCTTCCGAGTACACGTTTCTGAATTATCCACTATTCGATCTTTCCCTTAAACCCCACCTTGGTTATTTATTATTAATGTCAAACATGCATGTAGGTGTACAAAATATATCAAGAATATCATGGCATGATCATGTGGCAAGTTCAAGTTACAAGATAAACATATACGAGTGCAAGATATCACATAAAAGAATAAACTAACCAAATTTCAAGTTCAGGACAGTAAGACCACACTGCAGTAAATCAGTGATTTCCAGTGTTACAGACATGCAAACCTGAATTCGTCGAAACGTATAGAAAATAGACTCCCAACCGAATCCAGTGAGTATAAATAAGTCATATAGTAATTCACAAAATCATAACTCAAGACTGATTTTAATCCAGAAAATACGTTCAACCAGAAATCAGTCTAACCAATTCTCAGTCAGGAAAACAGCATCAAAACTCAATAAATAAATCCACAAAAAATCTGGGGTATTCCCCTATATGCCTAGTATCAGAATATAAAGTTTCAGAATTTTCCAGTCAAATTAGATCAATCATCAAAAATCAGAAAACATCAATAAACGATGGTTTGGCAAATTTGAAATTTCCAACACTGCTGTACGAAAACTATAATATCTCGCAACCGGTGAAACGAAATCCAAATCCACCAAAGGGAGATGAAAATAGATAGAATAAGATAACTTTTATATTTTACAAATATTTTCCATACAGTAAAAGGAATCAGGGTGAAAATACGATTCTTTACAGAACAGCAAGCAAAATACAGTAAGTATAGTTTTCATAAACAAGCATGAAACGACATATAAAACTTATCATTAAAATTCGTCAAAATTATGGGTAATTCCTAAGTAGATATAGAAAAATTGAACAAAGTTTCAGATCAAAATAATATGGGTAGCACAAGTATCAAAATAATTTAATCATCAAAATCACCAAGAAATGGAATCTAGAAAAGATACACCTCTGTAGTAAAACAGTCATATCTCACACATACAAAAATGAAATCGAGCAAGGTCAGAGGGGTTGGAAAGAAGACAAATTTCTCTAAAACTCATATTTTATACTCAAATTAAGATTCTGACCTTAATATGGTCTAAATTACTGATCAAGACAGATCATTGGCAAAATACAGAATTTCCTCAACAACTAAAATCAACATAGATCCAATGAAACTTGATCCAGACACAACCAAACATGAAATCGAGTCTACCAAGTGTCCAAACAACATGAAATAGGGAATACAATATGTCCACAACAAGTGTCTCACATGGGTCTCACAAGCACACGAGTTCTCATAATTGTTTCACATATACATCATATCAAGAACGGGCAAAACCTAGGGTTGTTTCATGTCAAATTTTGTGTCGTGAGTCAACTATGGTCAAGCACTATAGAGACAAACTCATCAAGAACATCACACACACGAGTTGTCTCTAGAACCCAACTACACTACAAGCGGTATTTATGACTTGTATCATACAAAGGAATTTGAGTACAAGTTACTTGCCTGAGGGATGACGATGGGAACAGCACAAGAGCAAGAATAACGGGAATGGATCGGCAACAAACAAAACCCACAAAAAATAAATCAATGAACCCACGAACAACGATCCAACGAATGACAAAAACACGAACCACGAGATCACACCCACACCAAGAGAGAGAGAGACAAGCGAATAGCGGGCTGCGAAGATGTTACACGCTGCCGCGACTGTTGCTGCTGGCCTGCAGGTCCCTGTCGTGATGACTGGTGCGTCGGGGGCAACTGGGAGGAGGTAGGGAGACCGGAGGTTGGGTGAGAAGGTCGGGGGTAGAGGGCAGGTGCTGGGCGAGGATTGGGGCTTACGGGAGGAGTAGATGGAAGGGGTTTTGGTCGGGGTATACAGAGAGGTAGGGCGCTCAGGGTGGATGCAGCACTAGGAGGAGGAGGGCCGACCAGGGGGTGCGACACAGCAGGCAACGACGAGAGGAGAGCTGCATCGCGATGGGGCGCTACACTGGCACGACAGGAACGTAGGGGAGAGGGATGGACGGGAGAGGGATGGATGGCAGAGAGAGATAAGAGGCCGGAGGATAGGGAGGAAGGTGAAGGGTTGGCAGGAGGTAGGAGAGGATATGAGTTTTGCAGCTGTAGGAGGAGTAGAAGATGAACATTCGGTTTATAAATAGGAGTTGGTGTTAGGGTTAGCTGTATAGGGGATAACGGGTTGTAAACGGGTTTGGCTTGGGGTTTATAACGGGTTTGGGTAGGGATAAGGAATTTATTGGGTTATGATATTGGGTTGGGGTAATAATAGGGTAATGGGCTTAATTGTTGGGTTTTGGGGTTTATTTAATTAGAATAGGATATAATGGATTTAGGAAAATACAATAACCAATAAAATATACAATTAGGGTTTTATACTAATAATAATAAAAATAATAATAACAATAACAATAATAATATTAGGATTAAAACAACAGTAATAATAAGAGTAATAATAACAATAAAAATACGAATTGTGTTTCAATATAAAAATCATAGAAAATATTTACAAATAAAGTTATTGATCGAAACATATTTTAATAGGAGATCCAATAATACAATTTGACAAAAGAATTTGAAAACCAAAAAAAATAATTTGTGAAATTTTTAAATACAGAAAATACACAAAAATACAATTTTGGAAAAACAGGGGTTACATTTGGTGTGCACAAAGTATATCATTAAGACTAATATTCTTCGGTTGAGATATTTTACAGGAAATATAAATTCAAACAAAGAGCCAAAAAGATTTGGAATCAAGAAAAAGAGGAAAATATAAAAAGATATTTCAAAATATCAAGAGATTGGCCTCCGGAAACATGTGCTTCAATTCCTCAAAGAAAGCCAGCAAATACTGTAAATTTATTTCTGTTTATGTGGGGAAATATCATGTAAAGAATCGTTGATTGAATAATTAGTTATGGAATGAATATAATGTGAATTCACCAAATAAAATTGGATCTGGCAGATTAGCGGTCAACCGCAATTGTGGTCAGTCGAATGTCACACAGTCAACCGCACATCATAGTGCAAAAGTCAGAAATTCGACCGACCACCTCTCTATCTTCGGACTTAGGTGGACGATTGACTGCTCATAAAAGCGGTTAACCGTTACTTATGCAGAGCCAATTATTTTTGGAATATCTTTTCATTTTTTTTTTGGAAAGATATAATTCTCCGCCCTATAAATAGAGGTAAATTCACTGAGTATTCTTCATCCCTTTCAACTATTATTCTTATGAACTCACTATTCAATCAATGATTGAGAGTGTGACCTTTTATTATTTTCTTAGTCAAGATCGACGTAGATCTTGCATGTTTTTCTTTTCTTCCAGTTCGGTGAGTGTTCGAGGCTTATTCATCGAAGTCTTGTGGGTGTAGTAGGACTCTCGACCTAAATTCTGAGAACACTGTACTAGGTTTTGAGTATAGTGGAACGTTTGTGGGGAGAATTGCTAAAAGTATGTGATGTGGATGTAGACATGGGGGTTGAACCACGTTATATCACTATATCTTACATGCTTACTGTGTTTACTTTCTCTAACTCTATCTCTTTACTTTACGCATTTATTTTAAGTTTTTAATTTCCGTATAATCACCCCCTTCCCTATCCCCCCCCCCCCCCGCGCGCGCAGGGTGATTTACACAAACATGCTCTTGAGATTCTAACTCAAATGCAGTATATGCCAAAGCTTATGAAATACCCCTATAGCATGTCATACTGCATGCAGATTGTTGCTGCTTTTTTCAGTGTAGGAGAATTTAGATGATAAGTTCACTTTTTAGGGAGAAACTATAGATGTAATCATCGATCATGGCTTGGAAATATGGCTAAGAACTCCTTATTGCTGAATCTGAATTGTTAGGAGGGCTTGGATCTGGTTTGGACAGCTGAGATATCGCAGAGGCCAGCACAAAGTGTAAATCGGGCTTGTCCCCAGTGAAAGACCCTCCGACACTCATATCAGTAACTCAGATTTAATAGTAAAGTTTTGATGGCAGAAGATTGATTACATGGTCATGAAAGAGGTGGAGAGTATTCATAGGCCTAGAGATTTGTTACAAAAGATTAGCTTAAATAAGAATATTTTATGTTTAAACCCCAGATTTCTCTTGTGAGGTGATAGAGTTAGTTAATAATTCTAGTATGGATAGAGGATTTCATTAACAACTTTTAGTTAGCTATAAATTCTCTTATCGAGCTGTAAATTAGCCCTAATTATAGGCCTGGTTGAGTTGATGGGCTTGGACACGACCCATGTTGTTCATGTAAGCTGTAGATTCTTGATTTTGATGACTACAACACAATACAAATTTTTTCTCTATTACATATCTTTTGCAATGTGTATCAAAAGTGTTCAAGGTAGCATTCAAAGCCAATACAATGTGATGAAGCTTTCAAAAGTATTTTCTCAAGCTACAAAGGCAAGATCAACTCACAATGACTCAAGTTCAAGTTCAAGACTTTCAAGAGCTTTCAACTCAAGACATTCAAGTGCTTTAAGTTAAACAAATGTCTTGTAATATTGTTTGTATTATTTGTGAGTCTTAGAATCTTGTAAAAGCCTTGTCACACACACACACTCACACATTCCCTAAAGAAAGAAATTGTTTTACAAACTCAAAATGTCAAAACAAAGCTTGTATAAGTTCAGCTGATTGAGTACCAGTCGACTTCCTCTTGGAAGCAGTCGATTGTTAGAGTACGAAACTGACTGAACTCACTAAAGCTCTGTCCAGTCGACTTTTATGGAAATCCAGTCGACTGCTCAAGCCGTTTTTTACAGTTTTCTGAATTTAAAACTTGTTTTTCAAATTCAAACATTTTTACTGCCGTTGTAAGGCAGTTGGGATACGATTTCTCAACGTTGAAGAGTTTCTAACTCTTTATATAAAGTATAGTTTTCAAATGGGAAAGGTTCCCCTACAACTTAACTCCTAAATTTTTTATTTCAAGTCTTTTGCTTTTGAGAAAAGAAAAGAACAAGTTGTTCAAAGAATTCAATTTCTTTAAGACTTGGTTCTCTGATTTTCAGTCTAGTATAACATTGAATTCGTTCTAGACTGAAGTAAGAAGCCAACCTAATAGCCACTATACTAAAAGCACTTTCACATACAAGGCTTTAGGTTGTTGTAAAACTCATTTTGTTGTTGTTTCACTCTCGGGTTATGAGAGTGGTCCTCTCGGTTGGAAAGTAGGACTCTTGGTTTAGAGTCGGTTTCACTCTAGGGTGTAGAGTGGGTTGTGCTCTCTCGAGTGGTGAGAGAGGTCTACGGATTTGACATAGTTGTTGTCAAAGGCCGTAGAGTATTCTTGTAACTTTTTCAAGAATAGTGGAAAATCTTAAGTGGGTTGCTTGGGGACTGGATGTAGGTCGGGAGGACCGAACCAGGATACACGTGGTGTTTGCTGTGTTGACTCTCTTTGGTTGTATTCTCTAAACTTGCATTTTTAATTTTTCTGTTTCTTGTATAAATCGAGTCTGGTCAGTCGACTGCTTTACTCTCTAAGTCAACTTAACAGACTTGGAACTCTTCAGTTAAATTACTCTTCTAATCTGACGCTTCAGACGACTGCCTGCTATTTCCAGTCGACTTATCAGTGCGAAATTTCAATTTACTGTTTAAATTTTATACAACACTATTCACTCCCCCTCTAGTATTATTTGCCTTGCATACAGGATCCAACATAAGCCTGTAGCTGCTGAATTTACTGTTCGACCCTTAAAAGCTTCAAAATTCTTGTTGGAATCGTGCAGCCTTGATTTGCTGCAGTTTTTTCTCACATCATAAGCCCCCCACGCCTGAGGTTAAACTTTTCAGCCTTCAAGAAGTAGTTTGATTTGTGCTGCATGGTCTGGAGAGCCTGCATAATTTTTGGGGACGAGCGAATGTACTAAGAGCCTTATTCAGAGCTTCTGAGTGTAGTAACGGTGTTCCTAAAATTTTCTAGATTCTTTCCTATTTTCAATTATTTTTCGAACTTTTAAATCAATTTTATGAATTTTCTGATTAATTTTTGAATTTTTATTTAACTTTTCTAAATTCATAATTATTTTTTTGGAATTCTTAATTATTTTGCGAAATTATCGTTATTTGTTAGAAATTTTAACTAACTTTTCCATTTTTTTAAATTTTTTGAACTTTTAATTAATTTAACCTAATTAATAATTATTAGATGGGATTTTCAATCAAAATCAAACCTGGCGCAAATTTTGAGGAGACCCAACGCCCCATATCAGTCACACCGAGCAAGGAACTCGGGTGGCGAATTTCCCAAGCTCCTCACTAGCTTGGCATGCCTTCGAGCTATTGCTAAAATCAAATGTGACGTCATCTAGCTTGTCGAGTAACAAGAATGTGCGAGTAGTTTGGATGAAGAATTTTCTGAGCTACTCGCTAGCTCGGCATGCCTCCGAGCTACTACTGACGTCAGAAGTGTCATCAGCTATCCTGTCAAGTAGCGAGAATATGCGAGAAGTTCGAATAACGAATTTTCTAAGTTGATCATTGAGTTGGCTGCCACGTGGGAATTGTAGTCCCGCCTTTGGGGGAGCTGGCTACCACGTAGGACTTGGGTCCCTTCTCTGGTGATCTAGCTTCCACGTGGGACTTGGGTTCCACCTTTTGCTGAGCTGGAGAACTGCTAACGGCCACGTCGGTCACCTATTTTGAATGCGTAGATTGACGCTACATGTTTCGACCGTTACTATTCTTGATAGTTGCCATTCCCTCTCTATATGTTCAGTCCCCTTCAACTCTTCCACTAACTCCTTTGAATTTTCTCATTTTTCACTCTCTCTCTTTTTCTAGGTGGGAGCTTCTTTCTCTAGAATTTCCACTCCGACGGGTCTTCAAGCTTCCGTCTTGTCGATGTTCATCATTGTCGGGCAAAGTAACTTATTGCAATTTCTTATAAGTTATGTCTAGGGCTTCATCGGGAGACTCCCCATCCCCCTCATGTCACATCGTAGAAGGTGTCTTATTCTCATCCTTGTAGGGAGGACATGGAAAAAGTGATAGTTAGAAATTTGGTATTTGTAGAGAAGATAGTCGA
Organism: Hemerocallis citrina; assembly: GCA_017893485.1. Classification (NCBI taxonomy): domain Eukaryota; kingdom Viridiplantae; phylum Streptophyta; class Magnoliopsida; order Asparagales; family Asphodelaceae; genus Hemerocallis; species Hemerocallis citrina. Next base: position 167,011,985 of record CM030368.1, read on the forward strand.
GCTAAATAAGGAGTCTTCAAAGAATTTGTTCGATCAACCCCATCCTCCTCGCATCCCACTTCTTATTCGCCAGTATTTTGAAAATCTAGGAGAGCTCAATCGGGCATGGTATGCATTATGAGGAGCCGGATTATGTCCAAACTACTGAAGCATACTTCGCAAAAAGACTATTTTGACGAAGGAGGATCGGGTGAAGATCAGGGTTGTCTTCGGAATTCCTCCTAGGTATGAGTTATTTCTTCCTGGCCCAAAGAGTTAGAACTTGTTACGGTTTACTCCCCAAATTTTGCTTCTTCCCTTTCGATGCCTTCTACGCAGGGTTGCACCTACATATCCATCTTTTTTTGCGAGAGGTTCTAAATTGGTATAGGTTGTGCTCAATACAGCTTATGCCTAATGAGTGGAGGCACGCGATCGATTTTTCCCTTTACTGTCGAAGCATTGGAGTCGAGCCAAGTCTGCCTCTCTAGCAGAGGCACTTCCGAGTGATTCAGCTGAGTAGATCGGAGGAGCGGTTCTACATTTCCCCTAGCCCAGAGATGAGAGTGATCGAGAACCCTCACTCGATCATGTATTGGAAATATAAGTTCTTCATAATTAGCAGTCCAAGGCTGTGGGGTATACCCACAAAGTGGACGGAGAGTTTGCCCTCAGCGGTGAAGGCAGATCCAGAGGTGACCGAGGAAGAGAAATGAGCGAGCGATACTCTCCTTAAGTAGAAGCCAGTGAGGTGGAAATATGTGACTGAGGAGGTCACTTTGAGGGGGGGTCTTAGCTCAATGGACCCTAGTATAATTCGTGCTAAATTTTTTATTGTTGTTTACTTTCTGTTCAAATTATCTAGTCGTTCGGGTTCTCATAGTTCCTTTTCTTGTTTGTTTTTTACAAATAAAGAAGGCATGGACTTCGAGAATCTCTTTGCCAATCGGGTTTCTTTCCATAACAAGGTGTCTGAGGATTTGAAGAAGAGGAAGATGACGTTAACCAAGTTGCCTTCTTCGAAGTCGGCCAAGAGCTATTTGACCTCCACCCCAATGCCCCCCATGGAGTTGCCCCCAAAGGGGTGATAAGTCCTACCACAGAGAGCTCCTCCTTTACTGCAATTGTTGCCGGTGCACCCCCCCCCACGCCAACCAAGGCTGAGGCGTTCTTACAAGGAGGAGAAGAAGATCTTCAATCCTATCTGGAACGTGAAGTGTCTTGACAGTTTCGTGGTCAACTAAGTCGCTTGCCTAGACGTTGTTAGGAACCTCACAACTCCGTTGGATTATATGAGGTCAAGAAAGGAGATGTCAGCTATTTCTATCATGGAGATTGTTCAAGGCAACATAGCGGTACGTATTACAATTTATACTGTAGTTCTCATATTCATCTGTGTGTTCCTTAGTCTTGATGTTTTTCCTTCTTGCAGATCACCTGTCTCTTCGACAACTTGCTTGTATAGCATGAGGCCGAAGGAAAGGTACTGAAGGATCAGGTCGGTCGTGCCGAGTAGGAAAGATATAGCTAGGGAGCTTGAGGCAACTCTACGAAGGGAGAAGGAGATTCGTCGGGAGTTTGAAGAGACCAAGAAGATGGTTTCCTCTCTCGAGGTTGAGCTAGATACCGTGAAAAGGGAGGCGCAGGCTACGACAGTGAAGGAGGTGGCCGAAGTGGTGACCAAGGCAAAGAGCAAATTACAGTGTGTGACAAAAAAGACATATGCCAAGGCGATACGGGTCATGGTCGAGCGAGTCCTGGGTTTCACTGGAAAAGGATACCATGTTGCTCTTCTACCTGGCAAAAGGAGAGAGAGGAGGAGCCCACATGCGAGGAGGTGCAGAGCTTGAGGGGGGAAGTCAAGGAGAAAGGGAAGGAAGTGGCTGATACTTCTTCCTCAACAGCTCTATCAACCGAGGTGGACCCTTAATCTTCTCCTTATGTTTCTGCTTTCCTTTACTTTTATTTTGTAAGAATGCCTAATAGTGGACTGGCCACCACTGATGTATCATCCACATAGACTGGATGAAAGTACTTTTCAGTGTCCAATGCTTGTGTCTCCTTTGTAAGTGATAATTTTGGACTTGACTTTTGAACTTTCCTGTCATCGGAGCTATGTTTTGCTAGCTATTGTAGTAACCCCTTGTTGTTCCTTACTGGCATATTTTCGTGTACAATGCAGGGATCTCGAGACGTAGAGATTGCCCACCTTTGCAATTGTTAGGTTTTGATGGCAATCACAAATTAAAAACACAGTGGAAAAATCACAAAATATTGAAACCTAGCGATGGATCTAAGCGAAAAAACATAAATCATGTTTAGGAATTATACCATGAAGATGGATCTGGTATCTCCACAGTATGCCAATCACGGCACTGTAAAGGTTGCAGTGCCTCTACTGTATCCACACGAATAGATCAAATCAAGCTCTCCCTCACGCCGTAGTGCTAGTTGCGGGAAGGGGATGTCCTTCATGATCTCTCTTTCTCACAGTTTTTGTGATGGCTAGGGTTTTCTCATGCATCTTTTCCACAGAAATATATCATATATATAGGTGCATAAAAACAATCCTAAGAGAGTGATGAGGCATTTGGGCTCACAATCTGACATGGGTCAGGTTCGTGTGTGGGCCTTCCAACTTTAGTTGGCTCATTTAATCTAATTAATTACCCAACCATGTCAGGAGTCTAAGTCTTACTCGAATTCCCAATTAAATTCATCTCATCAATTTAAATCCCAATTTCGATCTATTCTAAGTGTGTGACTATGTAGGTTCCCATTACGTTCACAGTAATACTAAAATCATATTATAGTGCTACAAACATAGAGCGATATCTAGCAATACATCACTGCTACTAAAGTAACGGGAATGTCAGTAATTTGATATAACCTATCTGTGACTAATGTTACCATGTAATTTAGTTATTTTGTCCAGATATCTTAATTGACCACAAGGCATAAAACTTGTCATCCTTGTATAGTCAATCATTGGTTTCTTGATGTCCGAGTAGACCTACTAAAACAAATGAGATCAATATCTCATATTGATTCATTTGAGTATGGCCATGCATTTTGCAGTCTCACTCAATCAAGGGGCCCGAAGATATCGCTCATGTTATGTAAGAAGAACATATCCTTTCAAAGTCACTCACATTCCTCTGCATGATTCATAATATGTCCAATAGTTGACTTTATAATCACCTTATCACAGGCGACGTTTGACGGTATTAAAACATATAACTTCTCAAGTAGGGAACCATGGTGACTTCAAGTCAAAGGACCACATATACCATGGTCACTGTGATAATTGGTCATGACACTCACGTAGTGATCTATGCAGCATTCTCATGGTGGGCCAGTCCAGTACATTATTACTCTAATATGTACCCATGTGAAGACTTGATATCTCATATTGATGACCTGTGAGATATGGTCATCAGTCTACGCACATACTAGTCTCTATGTATTATTATTGTACTATTTCACAATAATACTTGATTAGGGACATTTAAGAATAGTGTTCTGATTTCAACTAATAGGATCTCACAATTAAGTCATGCACTTGATACCCATGGCATTGAACCTACTATTCTAAGGACTTTATTATGTTCATTTAATCATAATAAACAACACAATAAATGAAATGCCTCATGTATGAAATAAATGTCATAATACAATGTAAACTAGTAAAGTCAATACTCAACTAGCCTCTAGGGCATACACTAACAGCAACAGGATGCATGTAACAAAGTTGGGACTTGTTCATTCACACGAGAAGTCATGTGAGACGGAGCTAGAGCTTGCTCATCTGAAGGCCGATCTAGTCAAGAAAGACTTGGAGTTTTCCCATCTAAGGGAGGCTTATCATAATGGTTCAAAATGACGCTGTGTGTCGGGGCAAAGGATCCTGAAGGAAGGAGTTCCTAGCGAAGATGTTCTACTCAGATAGTTGATTATCGAGAAGAATTTGCAAATCTACCACAAAGAGGCAAAACATAGAGGGTTGCAAATGCAAAGTATTCCTCATCCTAGTGGTACTACCCCAAAAGCAATGTCTAAGGGAATAACCTTGTATGCTCGAGTGGCTCAGAGGAACCTTGAGGATGCTCAAAGTGGAGTGGCTGGGACATCAAGCATGACTCTTATCAGGTATCTTGGGAGAGTTTGGTGGTCTTGAGGCCAAGACCAAATCTGCAGGGTTGGCACCCTTCTCGAGCAGATCGGGTGACCGAGGTGGTTCTTTGGTGGTCTGGATGCGTCACAAGCATATCGTGTCTCATAACCTAAGTGCCCTTCTTCCTTGGTGCCTGGGGTGATGGGAATTATAGAGTGGTCCATGTATTTCACATCTTAAACTTACACTAGAGTGGACAAAAGTCTCATCTTATATTTTTGAACTTGTAATAAGATGTCATAATAAAATAAAGAATCTTATAAATGTTTGAGTATTGTCTCTCACCTTCTTTGCATTGTGACCATTTGTCTAATATTACCGAGTCGTTGGAGCAGCTCTAGAGGGGAGCTGGCTCTGGACCCAACTTGCTTAAATCCAGTAAGTTGTGGGGGTAGCCTCCAAGGGGGGCTAGACTCTGAACTTGCCTCTTTGGCAAATCAATGGGTTACAAGAGCAGTTTCGAGCGACAAGTCGGGCTTTGAATTTGCACATTAGCTGTGGGTGCGACATTGAGTTACGATTTTGGACACTTAACCTGTTGTTTAAATATTTTAACGAGTTGTGGGAGTAGTTTGAGTGAAGAATCGAGCTCTGAACTTGCTTTTTGCGAGTTGTAAGAGCAACTCTGAGCCACGAGTTTTGGACCCCGAACTTGTTATTTGGGGGGTCAACAAGTTGTGGGAGCACTTTCGAGTGGCGAGCCTAGTTCCAAATTTGCTTGTTAGCAAGTTGCGGGGCAACTTCGAGCCATGATTTTGGACTCCGAACTTGTTGTTTGAAGTTAGCTAGTTATGGGAGCAACTCTAGAGAAGAGCTGGACTCTGAACTTGCTATTTAGGGGATTAATGAGTTGTTGGCATAGCTCGAGAGAGAGGGGTAGCACCTAACTTATTGTTCACATCCGTAGAATTGTACAGGATATTGTAAAATAAAATACTAAGTTTATATTGAAAAAATGAACCTAAGTGGTTGCCTTGATGATTTGCTTTTATTGCATGCTCTAGACATTATAAAGATCGGCCTTATTACAAATTGAGAACTTACTATGGGTGGAAGGCGTTAAGCATCATCATTGTACTTCATGAGGTGCTCGGCGTGCTAAGTCCGTGATATCTTCGTGCCCCCTAGGTCTTCAATTCAGTAAGCCCGAGGCGGACGACTTGTGAGATCTTGTATGGTCCTTTCCAGTTTGGAGTGAGCTTCCCCTTCTTGAGCGGATTGAAGATTTCAAGCTTCCGTAGGACTAGGTCACCAACTTTGAGGTTTTCTAGGTGTACCTTCTTGTTGTAATACTTCTCCACCTACTACTGATAGATGCATCATCATAGGGCAGATTTCTCATGAACCTCCTCAATGAGATCGAGGTTGCTTCAAAGATCATTCAAGTTCTGGTCCTTATTGAAAAAGAGATGGCGAGGAAGGGAATCAACCTCTAGAGGGATCAACGCTTTGAAATCGAAGGTGAAGTTAAATAGTGACTGTCCTGTTGGGTTTCTTTTTAGGTCCTGTAGGACTAAAGTACACTTGGGAGATTTTCGATCCATTGTCCCTTATGGGCTTCGTCTAACCCCTTCTTGAGGCTGCCAAAAATTTGTTGGTTGGCATTCTCAACTTGGCCATTGGTTTGGGAGTGTAGGATGGAGGAGAAGCATTGGTCAATCACTAGACCGGTGCAAAACTTGCGGTGATGAGGATTTGTGTCACACCCCGCTTCCCAGAATATGGGAACACAAGCACGTAACGAAGGCCCAGCGAATGATTATAAGTCATCCATAAGCTGTACCAGTCTAACTCAACAATATACAAGAGAAACAACCATGCAGGCAAAGAATATAATCACATAAATAATAAATAAACTCAAAGATAATCATGAAATAAATTCACTATATAATAATCCAACATCAGGGATAAAATAAAATTCGGGTCATAAAGCCCAAGAATACAAAGTATGATGAAAAGAAATACAATAAGCAAGTAAGAAAAGATAGCTAAGGAGTTTAATGGTCCAGCTCCAATCTTCAAAAGAGTTTGCTCACCAAGTTCTTCTTGTACTGTTCCTTCGGTACCTGTCAACTTGTGATCTAAAAGAAAGAAAAGAGAGCCTTTAGAGCAAGTCGTGGGCAGCAAGTAGAGAAAACAGAGAATAAAGGAAAGCATGAATATCAAAGAAAAAGGGACATGGTCAAAGACAAAGAGCAAAGCAAAGGCAGGCAAAATATCAAGGGTCTACAGTAAATCACGCATGTAATGCGGGATGTCAGGATCAGACAGTAAATACAGGTTATTAACTATTTTATTAATCTATCTAGTGCACGTACTACTGCATTCCATACTACAGGTTCCGTGCAAACACACCGTGAACATTTTAGACTGATGGTGAATTCTCGGTCTGTGTACTCGGCCTAGTAATCAGTATTTCATGTTCAGTATCAGTGTTTCTCGAGCAGTGTTTATCGGGCAGTAATTATGCCCATCAGTATCGATCAGTGCAGTTCAGGCAGTAGGGCCCGACCGAGTACAGTTTTCGATCGTTCACTACCTAGTCAACCCATGATACCCCGACTTTTTATTAGTCATTTTAATCCTATGTGAGCATGCAAGAAGGTGTCAAGTTATTCATTACTATGTGTGGCTCATTCTATGCGCTACAGACAAAGCATAAAGCAAACAGGTCAAATCAACACACATCACATGATCAGGACAGCATAACCTTGCTGTACTAAAACATGGATCACAGCCACTACAAGATAGTAAAACTGAAACCGCCGGAAGATCTGGAAAGTAGACTTCCACACGGTTCCAGCGAGCATAATTAAGGTATATAAAAGGTATGGGAACTAAGGTGAAAACTCTGTTCTAATCAGATTTTTAGTCCAGGTAGCATGCAGCAGGTTGTATTCAACTAAATGTTTCGGGTCAGAGAATTCATTATTAAAATCTATAGAAATTCTGGGTAAAACCTATATATGTCTAGGTCCAGCCCAAAATATTTCATATTTTTCTTGTACTATTAACACGGTCAAATAAAATAAACAACAGCAAAAGACGTATGAAAATTTGAGTCTGAAATCTAGCACAGTTGCGTTAAAGTGATGATAACTAATAGATGGTAAATTGGAATTTAAATCCAGAGTAGGGAAAAATTATCTACATCAAGGGCTACGTTTTATGTTTAGTGAGTTCTTTCAGAATATGTCCATAGCATGGTCAAAAATCTATTTCAAAATGAAACATACAGCAGTCCAGCAATTGTCTAAACATGAATGGCAATTAAATAAATCATATGATCATACAAAGCATGCAAATTTGTAATCAAGTGAATCCTAGGAGTCAAAATGCAATTTCTAAGGTTCATGGTACAATTATTACAGTCATTGTCATGCCCCGCTTCCCAGAATACGGGAACACATGCACGTAACTGAGGCCCAGCGAATGATGCGATACATCATTCATAAGCTGTATATTTAGCTCAACAACAAGATAACAATATCAACCACGCAAGCATGTAAAATCACAATAGGATAACAAAGTACATGACATAGTACATGACATAATACATGACATAACCAACAACTGGAAAAGAAACATGGTTACGGGTCAAACACGCCCGGATTACAACAAAGATACATGAATAAAACATGAATTAAAATAACATGAAATTAAAAAACACTAAAATCTTTGCTCAGCAACACCTTCGGGTAATTCTCCATTTGGGTCTGCATGTATATTATTACAAAAGGAAGAAACAAAGAGGTACCCGTTAATGCAAGTCACGGGCCGCAAGTGGTACAAACTAACGGGATAGTTATAAAACAAAACAAAAGCAGGGAAAGAACAGAGAATCAAGAATAATATAATAGGACTACATGCGAACAGGAAAACAAGACATCATGGAACAAGTGGCATGCATGAAAACAAGTAAATAAATCCATAGGAACATGTACATGTAAACGAGTAAGCTAGTAAACGTGTCAACATGAACGAGTAACATGTAAATAAGTAAACAAGTCAACAAGAACATATAACATGTAATTGGATCATGCAAGTGTACGTGTTAATGTCATGTCTTTTATTAACCTAACTAGGTAGCACTTTATGCGTCCCATACCACATGGTTGCTACTCGCAATCAAGTGAACGTTTAGACTAGTGGTGGATTCTATAGATCACGTACTCAGTAAAACATGTCATGTCAAGTATATCATGTATCAAGATACGTGCAATGTGGAACATGTAGTGTGTCTTGTAACGTGCACATGTAAACCTGTAATTTAGCAAACTTGCAACTTGTAACTTGCAATTTGTATCGAGGAACCACGAGCCCCCGTCCGAGTACGCTCTTCTATATTGCCCACTACTAAATCTTTTCTCTTTATACCCCGGCTTGTTATCTTTTTTTTAATCAAACATGAACAATGACTACATGCAACAATAAGGACGAGTAACATGGCAGGATCGAGTATCAAGGCTTATGTAATGCAGGAAAACATATTTTAGGGCTTATAGAACATGTTGAAGCGACTAATGGCATGTATAAAACTTAATCAAGAATAGAATATATTATAACAACATGCAACCTAGTAACACGCAACTCATGCACAATATCATGTATAATTATAAGAGTATATATATGTGTATCGTGTTCATACAATGCATATGACAACAAAGTATTCGTGATCTTGTACAAATACGGGATCAATAGGTTATGTATAATACGAATAGAGTTAAGGAATATACTTGCGGTATTTTGCAAAAGAGTTTGTACTAGAACAAACGAATTGTACAAGAGATACTTGCCTTTTAGTTGACGACGATTAAATTTAACACAGAATAACAGAATCCCAGGCAGTCGAACACGTGCAAGATGTGTGGCAGCCATGCCAAATCAGCAACTCCAATCGGATCCTCCTTTACAAGCACTCAACAGCAACAAAAGCAAACTCCAACACAGCAACACCAAATAGCAACTCCAAAGTAGTAACACACCAACTCCACTTCACAACACCAAACCCCAGTACATCAACAGCAACTCTCCAACACAAACTCCAAAGCAACAACTCACCACCCAATAACAAACAGAAATAACACCGACTCCACTTCTCCACACAAAACACCAAACACCAATAAAATTACTCCCAAACAGTAATTCAAACACCAACAGAGTTACAAATCAACCTAATACCAAACAGCAACAACAATCCCCAATCTCTTCTTCTTCTTCACCTTTCGACACACATACAGAGGGAGAGAGAGGGAGCGGGAGAATGAGCGGGAAAAGAAAATAGCGACGGGGATGGAAAGGCGTGACGAGGGCGGCGAGTGGCGGCAACGGGAGAGGGAGAAGATGGAGGAGGCTGTTGACGAGCTCGAGGGTGAAGCTCGATGGGTTGCTGAGTCGAGCGGAAGAAGAAGGAGGAAGAAGACGAGCGGCGGTGCAAGCTTCGAGCGGGAGGGAGGTTCAGTGGGAGCGAGGCGAGCAGCACTGGGTTCGGTAATGGTGAACGGGGAAGAGGCGAGACGAGCGAAGCTGTAGGGTCTGTAGAGTTCGAAGGAAGCTCGCAGTGGTGGAGGACCTCGGGGTCTCGGCAATGGCAGAGCGGTGGCGCTGTATTGCAGAGCGTCGAGGAAGATGGCGAGGCGAAGTGGAGCTTTGGTTCTTCGGAGGTTGAGGGATGGCGCAGGCAGTTGCGGAGTAGGGGCGAGGAAGGGTACTTCGATGATCGAGAGAAGCAGCGGGGGAACTCGAAGTTGAAGACGACGCGGGGTATTGCAAGAGGGAGGCGGAGTGGTCGAGCGTGGAGGCGCTCGCGAGGTGGTTGATGGAAAGGCAGGCGGGGGAATCGACGGAGGCTCGAGCGAGAGCGGGGCTTCGATGGTGAGGTACGGCGCTATGGCGATGGAGCTTGTGGCGGTGCGATGGGGTCGCGAGTTCGATGGAGGAAGAAAGAGGGGAAGAGTCATGGGTTCCTCTGTTCTTTGGTTGAGAACAGAGAGGGAGAGATAGTATGGGAGAAAGAGTGAGAACAGGGAAGGGGTTTTTAATATAGTATAAGATAAAATAAAGTAATGGGTAAGAGAGAGTGGGGGGTAATTACTAGGTTATGGGGGAGTGTGCAGGTATGGGATTAGAAAAGTGGGGAGTTGGAGTACGGGACAAAAAGTGGGGTGAGTAAATAAATCTGTATACGGGTAGGTGTCTGCACAATTATATGAGTTCTGGTTTAGTGGGCTTGAGCTTCAAAATATTAAATACAATAACTAGGGTATTGGGCTAAACAATTGGGCTTAGATTAATTATATAAATAAAATAAAACAAAGATATGGAATTGGGTTTATAAAATAGTTTAAATAATAAAATCAAAATATAAACTTGGGCTTTTAATAGATAATTGGGTTTCATAAAATAGTTTACTTAATAAAATCAATTAGGAAAAAATAGTTATAAGATACTGAGAATTTAAATACAGAAAAATACTTTAAAAATACGTATTAATGGAAACAGGGGTTACAGTCATGGTGTCAATTCAATATTTAAACCAAATCAGTACATTCATATCCATTTCATCAAGCAGTTCTAAGTACAAATCTAGTTATTTTAAATTGTGCATATGCATGAAACATTGGGGACTGGGTTAAAGATCAAAGAGATAGCACAAAGTTAAGAGTATGTCGAGTTAGCTCGTGTAAACCCTCGATAATCTTAACGGAATTGTCAAAACAGATTTTTTTGATAACAAAAAGGACGGATCTACTTACATGAGATCAATTAATCTTGAACACAAATAAAAAGAGGGTTCAAGAAGAGACTTGCCTGTTAATACAAATATAATTAAAAATAGAATAATGGGATCCGAAACCCGGGCGAAAATCTCTCAAAACTGCATGAAGAATCCACAGCAACAACAAGATCTTAGAGAAATTCCCACACACTAGATCGGGACAGAATGCAGAACACCAAACTCAGATCTGGCGCACACAGAACACGGAACACCAAAATCTAGCCAATAGAATCCTCTACCTCACACCAGATCCTGTAACGCCCCGAATCCCAAATACACTGAATTCGAGATGTTCTACAGGATCTTCCCGCTTCATTTAGTACAATTTTACAAGGAAATTTAAACTTTTCACTTTACATCAGAGTTTACATCAATATTACACTTTACATTGCACAGCGGAAGTAAACTTTACAACAATGAAACAAATGTACAACAACATTGAATAATCTTTAAGCATTTGTTCCTCTTTAATCTGTATCAAGCCATTTACCTGCATATAAGACTGTGGGTACGTCAGTTTATTCAACCGATGATCATTATACATGGCCATCCTCTCTATGCCGGAAATAGTATAACTTATTTTCCATATTTAGCAAACACAAACTTGTCACATATCAAACTAAAGGGGCTACCCTATTGATGTCGTGTTGTGATTGTGCACTTAGTCCTTAATGCATTTATTTATATTACATGACACTAATGCGCACTTGTTCGGATTCTATGCATCCCATACTACATAGGTCCGAGGGCAAGCCCTTAATCATTCTTCATCTTTGTAGGGTTCAATCCCTCGTCATGACTTAATCTACTACTGTAACTACAGTAAGTATCCTAGATATTTTCTGACCTACGAACTCATATCTAGGTGCCCTGGAGGGAATCCCATTGCTGACATAACTCATCATGCAGACATCCTGTGGTAATTCAGCTCCTACCATAGACATGACACCACCCGTAGTCTTCAAACATCCCACGAGCGTCGCCATCGGGACGGTACTCTGAAGCAGTATTCTCGCCCAGACTCATCATGGGACATCCTGGGATACGCTCTCGCCGCTATCTAATGGCCCTCATACTCAATGTTTTTCTCTTACTTTCATCACGTCTTCACTATGTACTAATCCTTAGTTTTTATTAAAAATCATGAACAAAATCAAAGCTCTAGAGTTAGCCTCTCCACTAAACCGGAATTATTCATTCATTCAAACATGACCAACCTTGGTCTTTCTTTTCAATTTTCATTTCATTTATTTCCAAATGCTGGGGGAGACTTAGCTACTCTTTGTTTCAATTTCAAATTCACAATTTCCAATAATTGAGCATTTCCAGCTCCTGAGTTCATTTTCTTCATAATCACCATGGGTTTTCTTTTTCATGTTCATAGTTCCACAATTATAACTTTCATAAATTCAAATAAATGATTCACTCCATATTAATTCATGCAAAGACAAATAGAGTTTACTGTCACAACCAATATTCAACATAAGATTCACAATTTTTATCATAAAACAATTCATAGAATTTCTGAGATGACAAAAGGTGCTCTGAACAATCGACTTAGAACTCATCCAGTTGACTTGTTCAGCCAAAGAAAGTTCTTCAATAATCGCTCAGAAGAGTCGACTGCTGCACACGGCCAGTCGACTTTTCCGCAGCATTCGAAATCTAAATATCATTTATGGGGAAGTCGACTGTCGTTCATATCAGTCGGCTGTTCATATGATCGGTCGACTGTACAGGCAATTTCTAGTTCTCTAAACGTCTTTACTTCTTTTTCATTCATTCATATTTTCCTCATTATGTATAGCACAGAACATTTCAACATAACTTTTATCCTATCAATCCACTAATACATTCTTTTTCGACATTATAATTTCATTAATCTCTATACCAGTTTTCTACTCTTATTTATTCCACGAACATAACAATTGTATCGTAATTTATTCGTTACAACGTCATAACAAAATTTCCAATTTAGCACATAAAGCGACATAGTCAATATACTAATCTTGCACATAACTTTTCATGCTACTAACAAAGGTTTCTTCACACAATTTATAGCCATATTCGTATTGCACACAATCTTGAATTTTACTAATAGTAACACACATAATTTGCATATTAACAATTCAATCAATTAGAGATCATCTTTTCAATTAAACGTGCATTCTTATTAATCATTTTCATGCATTATTTTGCTAATTAAATCTAGCATGCATTCCTATGTTAGAAATAGGGAAAATTTACCCACCTCAAATGGAGAGACAAACACAATTAGCAACAAAAGTCCTTGCAACACGAGTGCACGACGCGCACACAAGCTTCCAAGCACACCTCACCGAGAGCTCCTTCTTCCTTGATGCAGCCGGCCTCCCCTTGACGTTGCAAGCACAATCCCACACTCTCTCAATCTTTTAACTCACAAAATCACTACTAGATAGTATAATTGAACTATAGGTTTTGGAAGAGAATAATTTAGCACAAGAATAACTAGCCATGGAGGGGGGTATTTATACTAAAATCTTGATGGAATGGAGGGCCAGGATCAAGTAGTTGGTTGTAAGATGGAGGGCTAGGATGAAAGTAGGAGTTGCATTAACTATCCACAACCAAGTAACCACCACACCATGATCTCCACCCAAAATTTGATTTCCCTCCAAAAAGATTACAACCGGCCTACTAGGAATGTGCATATTGCACGTGTACGTGTAGTGCACATGCATGCAACTAGGCCCAAAAAATTGTACATTAAATTTTGTATAAAACTAAAATAGTCTTTAAATTGTATTCTACATGACAAGTTGCTTAAAAAATAGTCCATGGGCTTTAGTTTATGGACCAAAATAATTATTATAAAAATGATAAATTAAATTAACTTTGGGCTTTTAAAGAAAAGGCTTTTTGTCTAATTAAAAAGAAGGCTTTTGTATAAAATAATTGAAAGCACATATTTAAATATCTTTACTCATCTTGATGAAAATATTTATCAAAAATATTGCACGTGCACACTACGTGTAAATAAATATACTTTTTCATTAAATAAAAAATCAGGGCATTACAGATCAGACCCAAAACAGGGGACAACAAAGCGAGACCGGGTGTGGCAGAACACAAAACAGCAAGATCGGCCAATAGGAAACCTCCCACATAGCGGATCCACACCAAACAGGAGACAGCAAAGAGCGGATCAGGAGCCCGAACACGGAACAGTGAGACTGACCAATTGTGATCCGTCTTCTTCCCCATTTCGACAGAAAGAGAGAGAGCGCACGCGGGGGACCTCTGGCGACTACTGCGGCGGGCTCGGGACGAGGCAAAGCGACGCGACATGCAGCGGCGAATGGTCAGGAAGCGATGCAACGCCGGCGGCCTCGACGAAAGAGCGGAGCTCTGTTTCACGCTCACAAATAGATGAAGACGGCGATGGCTGGCGCTGGCTCTGAACGGTGATAATGACGATGATGAGGGCTGGGTTCTCCGGTGGTTTCGGGGGTGAACGAATTAGGGGACCGGAGCACGGGATGGCGGAGGCAAAAAATGGGTTAATGGCTCTCGGCGAGTTGGGTTGCGGTGGTCTTGGGCTTGGGCGATGGCGGGGATGGGGAGGTGATGAAGAGGAGACAAGGGCGAGGATGATGGCGGAGGATGGAGAAATGGATGGTGATCGGAGAAGGGCGATGGGTCGAGGGCTGAAGCTTAACAGGGAGAGGGATAGTGGGAGATGGACAGGGTGAAACAGTAAGAGGATGGGGTTTAACAGTAACAGAGGAGATTAGGGGTTAAGCGGCTGTAGGTTTAGGAAAATAATTAGGGTTATGGTTTTAATTAGGGTATTTATAGGAAAAGATAGGGTATTGGGTATTGGGTATTTGGGTATGGATCCAATAAGATAATAATACATTATATATGAATATAAAGATCAATATAAACCCAAATACAAACGAATGAGATATCCGACAAAATATGATTCATAACAAAATACAGTTTGTTCCACGTAAATTATTTGAAATAATTATAAACACAAATATTTAATAAGAATTTAATAATCAATAGGAATAATAAGTAATCATAGTGACAGTAAGAGTAGAAATAATAATAATGACGATAAAAATACTAACATTAATAATAGAAATCCTCAGGATATTGTCAATATATAAAAATAAGAATTTTATTGAAATATTCGAAACAATAATAATAATATTCTTGAAGGCTAAAATGTAAATAGTTGGTCAAGCAGAAATGAAAACAAAGCTTATTCGCAATAATTATAATTATTGTTTAGAAAAACGTTTTAACAAAGAACTCAAAACGAATTTAACAATAACAATTTTTTATAAATCTCGAAATACAGAAAATACTCATGAAAATACGTATTTCCGGAATTAGAGGTTACAATTCGAGGGAACCCGGACCTGCATACAATGTTTTTCTAGAAAAATTGATGAATTTTGTGCTTAGTGATAGAAGCTAGTGGTTTCGCCTTAACCCACTTTGTGAAGTAGTTGATGGCTACCACGAGGAAGTTCCTTTGTCTAGTAGCAGGGGAAATGGTCGGAGTAAGTTCATTCCCCACATGGAGAAGGGGATCGGACTTGACATGAATCTGAGGTTAGCTTGGGGCATCTGCTTGATGGTGGAGTACTTTTGGCAAGGGGCGCATCAACGAAAGTACTCTTGGGCATTTTGGAGGAGCGTGGGCCAATAGTGCCCATGATTGAGGATCTTTCGTGCAAGGGACCTCGCAGCATGGTGACCACCACCAATTCCTTCATGTATCTCTCTAAAGGCATAGTTTGCCTCTTCGGTTGAGAGGCATCTTAGGTAAGGCCTTCCATCTACTAAAGTGTAAGAATGTTTGTACCACAAGTGTATATCTTTCAGCCCTCACCAGGATCTTACTTCTTTGGGATTTGCCGTAAGGATTCCCTTGTCGAGGAAGTCGATCAAGAGTTTCATACAATAAACTCCGGGTGTTTGAGAGGTGACGAACATGAGCTCTAATGCTCCTTCTTCGATGCTTGGTTTGAACAAGACTTCAATTAGCACTATATGGTCGAGTCCGTCGAAAGAGAGGAGGCTAACTTAGAGAGGGCATCTGCTTGCCAATTTTCCTTACAAGAATGCGAGTAATTTCGTCTTCTTTGAATGCGGCTAAGAGTTTTTCCACACAGGCTAGGTACATGACCATGCGGTCATCTTTAGCCATATAGTCTCCTCAGATTTGGTTCACTATCAGCTGGGAGTCACTAAAAACTTTGACCATTTATTGCCCTACCTTCTGAGCTAGGAGGAGGTCGGCAGTCAGTGCCTTATATTTGGGTTGTTGTTGGAGGCTAGGAAGTTGAAACATAGCAAGTATTGAAGAGTGAACTCAACGAGTACGAGAAAGATGACTCCAACCCTCCTCCCTTCGAGGCAAGAGGACCCATCAATGTAGACGTTCCAGACTAGGGGATCCTTGGCTTCCTCGGGGGGTTTGGGGATTATGCTTTGGACTATGAACTAACCTAAGGCTTGGGCTTCAATTGTAACACCCCAAATTCCAAACACAGGTAATTCATAGGAAAATATGATCTTTTACTTCAACTTCGTACAAATTTTACAAGGAATTTAAAACTTTTCATTATACATTGTTTGTTACAATTACACAGAGAAAATAAAATATAAAACTTTAACATTCAATAACTCTAATCTGGCAATAATCATCAGTATCAACTCATCTTTACGTCTTTCACAAATCTAAGTCCTCCACTTGAAAACTGTGGGCACGTTAGTTGCATATAACTGACGCAATGCTATAATACAACGATTCTTCTACTTTAGCAATCAAAAACTTGAATGGGAAGCAAATTTTGAGAAGTGACTATCCTAAACATGTCAGTGTATGATATGACCTAATGCCTAATGCAGACATTACACTATGATGCACTAATGCACACTTGTTCGGATTCTATGCATCCCATGCTATATAGGTCCGAAGGCAAGTCCTTATCGTACTCCTTATTATAGGGTTCAATCCCTCGTTATGAAATCCTACTATGGTGACTAATGTAAGGTTTAGATATCCTGAGAGTATCTAGTACCGCCACGATAAATCTTGAGAATCGCTCTCCCATTGCGAGTCATAACCCTGAAAATTATGGAGACGAAACCCACATCGCAAGCTATGACCCAGATAATTCTTGAGAGTCGTTCTCCGACCGCGAGTGATTTTCGGACGTCACGCCTCACACCCCGATAATTCTGGAGATGAAACCCACACCGCGAGTCATATGGTACCTCATTACACAAATATCCCACGAGCATCTCCTCGATCCCGATAATTCTGAAGAAATATCTCCCACCGCGAGAAATTTTGGACATCACGCATCACGCCCCGATAATTCTGAAGATAATCTCCCACTGCGAATCTTGATCCCGATAATTCTGAAGAAATATCTCCCACCGCAAGTGATTTTGGACATCATGACTCACACCCCGATAATTCTGGAGATAATCTCCCACCGCGAATCAAATAAGGCCCTCATACTCATGTTTGACCATAATTCATCACATCTCCCCTTAGTGTCTGTCCTTAGGTTTAATTATAACCATCCCAACCTAGAGCTAGCTTCCCACCGGACTTAAATCAAATACTGAGAGTGTTAGCCCACACTGGCTACTTCTTAAATTTTCACATATCATAATCTGCCTGCACTCTGGGTCTCGCTCAGCCTCTATATTCCAACAATCTCAACACAGAGATCAACTAGGTTACATCTAACCTCTTATAAAATTTCAATTCATTAAACATTTTTTAACTTCTTTTATCCATTCTTTTTGCTATTATCAATCATGAAGTAACCAACTTCTTATAGCAACATTCAATAACACTTGATGAATTAAAACCCTTATAAACAACACATGTTTAATATTCCAAATTCATTCTTTAATTATCTCTTAATTCCTCATAAGGTACAACTTACTAAAATTCCAATTTTAAATCTAACTTTATACGTCGTAAAAATTTTAGAACACTAGATAAAAGACATCAACCCAATGGTATTGTAAAAATCATATAAATTCCAATACTACTTCAAAAAATAGATTTCTTAGTTTCATCGGAAACATAAATGAGTCTACTACAACTTTGTAGTTAAGATCATCTAAGTTCATCCTCAATTACTTCGTCTAAAGTCATGTGCAAAATAGTAGGTTCAAAATTCGAAAACTAACGCTCATGCTACATGTAAAAATCACAAAATATTCTATATTTCATGAAACTTTGTGTTCTTTAGATCAAATTAAAGGTATAAAAGACTATAACTTTGTAGTTATAAGTTTCTCCAAAATATTGTTTCTACAATCTTGAATTCATCGAAGTCTACAGTAGGGTCGAAACGTCATACAGACTGCCACTGTTCAATCTTGTAAAATTCATTATAAATTCTATTTTTCATGAAAATTTGATTTTTTTTAGACTTTAAAGAAAGGTTAACGAGTCTACTTCAACTTCTTAGTTGTGACCTTCCTCAAAATACTTCATCTAAGATGATGAAATGATCAAAATCCAAAATGTGTACAAATTTTCAGTAACTAACTAAATTACTAACCAGTCCTAATTTCGGATTTTATTAAAATATTAATCGACATACAAATTTTATGAAATTTTAAGGAGATGTTCTTGACATATACGAGATGCTCTTATAAAAATTTTAACTCTAGATTCCACCTAGTTTAATAAATATGATTGTCTGAAGTGCAAATAAAACTTAAAACATAAACTTATGAAAATGCCCCCAAATCAATCATATCATAATTTCACACCTTTAATCAACAACACATAATCTAAACATGAATACTCAATCTATATAAGTTATCATGCATTTAACAATTCACACATATATAGCATTCTACTAATAAAATTATATTAGAAAGTTGGAGAAACACCCACCTATTTGGTTGAAGAATCCTTGCAATTAGAACTCCTAAAAAAACTCCAAGCTCCTCCCTCCAATACCAAAGATCCAATGAAGCAAAAGAAATCAATAGCAAGGCTTGAAACACACATCATACAATGAAATTTATTTTTTTCTTCTTCTTGCTTACACAATGGTCGGGAGGGTTATATGAAGGGGATGATTATGGGAAGTTTAATTAAGCACCCACTAACTTATTAACTACCCACTAACCTATTCAAAATTTATTTTCCCCCTTAAAGATTGGCCGGCCACTAGTGATGTGGGGTTGTTCACGGATTTTAAATAGGCTTTTATTCATGGGTTAACTATGTGCTGGTGTGTGCACGTACAATGCACACCAAAATTTTGAATTTTATTTAATTAAAAGTAGTATATATTACTCAAATAAATATAAATTTAATCAAACTAGTTTAAATAAATAATAAAAGAATTTTATGCACAAATAAAATAAACATACATACTTCATAAATTTTACTTTGAAAAAGAATTTAACCAACACATGCACTGCAAACACGTGCGTTGCACATGTAAAAAAATATTCGAATACAAAATGGATTTGAGCAACGGAGAAATGTTCATAAATAGTCGAAATAAAACACACATAAAATATTTATGTTAATAGTGTTACGGAAATTTCACGTAACAGTAAAATATACGTAATCGACACGTGCAATGAAAGCACGTGCGATGCACGTAAAACCCCAAAGATTAAGATTAATATTTGAGTTGGCTCAAAATGGGATAAAAAATAAATTTTGAGATGATGAAAAACATATAATTAATCGAACTTACTAGGGTAAAAGTTGTAACTTGTACACACCAAGAAAAAGCATTGTTGTATATAGAAAAGCTGCTAATACTAAGAAAATAAATGCAGTATGTAATGTGAAAAATAAGTAAACTTATATAAGGAAACTATGAGTATTAAAGTTAATAAGAACGAGACAAGAAAAACTAGTAAAATGGCAGAAAAAGAAACGTGACCATAAAAGATAGTATAGATTGAAAGAAATTTTCATACAAAAATAATATTATATAAAGTTTTAGATAAAAAGGAAATTATAAATTAATTCTTTAATTGTGAAAGAATTTGGAAAACAAAGCAATTAGAAAGAATAAAGAGAAGCATAGTCAATAGATACTTTAATAAATTATTAATAGGTTTAGTAATCAAAATTTATCAAAGTAATAAGTGGTAGAATGATTGAAATCGCAAACTGAACTAGTACTATATATTATGAGATAAATATTGAATTAGCAATTTAAGAGAATGTCGTTGGATAAAAATCTGAAAATATATGAGTGTTAAATTTTAGTTGAAAAAATAAACAATATAATATAAGTATAATAATAAAAATTATATAATGTGTATAAAATAATATCATAAAATTTTTATTTGTAAAAGTTACATAATAATTTTATAGAATAATGATTATTATATATAAATATATCTATATATGTTGTCAGGTATAGCACGACAATCAATGTATATAATATTTTTACGTAAATACGCGTAAAAACTATATGACGAAACAAAAATACTATACATGAAAGTTGTAAGCAATTGGACTAACAAACTAAAGTAAAAGTAGCCATATATAATTGAAATAATATATAATATTAATTGGGACAGAAATAAAATGTAGATAGTAAACGAAAGTATAAATAATAAAAATCATATTATATGAGTAGCAAACATATCGAAGATAGGTTAGCGATAAAATACAAAAATTGAATTGTATAAAAATACAAAGTAATAAAATAATTAATAGTAACCAGTAATATGGATTGAAAAATAAATAAAATAATAATAACACATATATGATAGAAGTAGAAGCAAATATAAATAGTAAGGTAATTAATTAAATAGGTATATAAGTATATCTGTATTATAAATAATAAAGTTTTTTTTATATGAAACGGATAGAGTCTTATGACTCCAGCCAGACAAACGATAATATTAATCCAAAGAAGTACAAAAGTGATTTTACAAGCCGTAAAACCAAACGAAACAGTTGAAGGGCCAGCGAGCACCCGAAGAAAACAAAAAACAAGCATCGACTAGTATTAATTACAATGACTAAATAGTCAGAAAAAATGCGGCTGCGAACGGGCCCACAGACGAGACCTAGGGCCGAACGAAAAGGGGCGTCCGACGACTCCCTTGTTCAGGAGTGAAGCGGCGCTACTGCAAGATGAGTGCTCTAGAAAAAGTCACCCACTGCGCTGCATCTAGAAGGGCAGATGGAAGCGAGACCGGCAACCACTGAAAACCGCCAGGGGCGTGGTAACCACTGAACTCAAGTCCTGAAAGGGAAAGAAACGCCAGGCCACAGCGAGGCCAATAAAAAGCGATCTACACCCCTAACAATAACACCGAAAGCCTACAAACATAGATGGTCGCAACGAAACGAAGCAAAGTGGAGAAAAAAGAAGTAAAACAGCTCATAACAAAAACCGTAAATCAGCTCTTAAATCGGCTCATAACATGATCAGCAGCATGAGGAGCTCATAGGGAGACAGTGAGCAAAAAAGAGTAACGAGGAGGCAAAGCTCCTTCAAAGCCATCACACCGACTAGAAGAGCATCACAATCCTACAAGCTCGTCAAAACAGAAACTGCCCAGAAACAAATAAGGCAAACAAACCAAACCACCCGACTAATAGATCAAAGCTCCTCAATAGAGAAACATAAAAACAGACAACCAAGGCCACCCCATCCCATATAATATCAGAGACTCGGTAATGAGGGGCCAACTCAAAAACATCCAGGGGAACATTAGGAGAAGAGCATGATCCATCATAGTAACCAGTTAAGAGCCAAAGGAGGTTCTCTAAAGCAGAACAACATAATGAGTTATGAACAAGGGAGACAAAAGAGGAAAAGATCTGATGCTTTACATGCACAGATAAAACTATACCAAGCAAAAATGCGCGTCAGCACAGTAGAGAAGAGAGAAAATCAATAACATCTTCGAACCTGTGAAAAGGAAGTTAGGTTATCAACAAGAGCATCAGACAATATAGCTAAACCCAAAAACTCAGAAATAAAGAATCTTATAAAGCATTAAGGTTACGAAGGCAAAGTAAAGCGTCGACCAGTCTGCGATAGTAAAGGGAATCTCTGGCTTCGATATTTAACGTTGAAGACCAGAAATTAAAAAGAAATAGAAAATCTTCAATAATGAGATTGATTGGAGAAGCACTATGTCTGAATAACTTCTTATTTCTTTCCATCCACATGATCCAAAGAATAATTTGAACCGAAAGATTCCATAATCTGTGGTACTTTTTGTTTGTGGGAAGTATAGACCAACAAGAGATTAGATTGGACGGTAAGGTGGGGGGTTCCCAAGCTAGAGAACTAATTTTCCATAGGGGACGCATGACTTCGCAAACAACAAACAGATGATCTACGTCTTCGAAATTATTAGAGCAAAGGGGACACAATTGTCCCCAAGATAAAGTTCTTTTGTTAAGGACTTTGACTGTAAGTAACCTATTGTTGAGAGCAAGCCAAGTGACAATTTTAACTTTTAGAGGGGCACAGGTCTGCCAAATGAAGTCGGCAAAGGGGGAGAGGGTGCCCCTAAAGTTGAGAAATTGATAAAAAGATTTAACAGAGTAATTTCCCGCCGAGTTCCAATGCCAAGAGAAATCTTCTTTTGGGCGCCACTCAAAATTGTTGAGGGAATCAAGGAGGGCGTTAAAGTCAGAAATTAAATTACTCGGAAGACTGGCCGTGAAAGGGATAGACCAATGTCTTTGTGAGTTAATAAGAGTGAAACATTCTGCCACTGTGGCAAGGGGATTGGATGACAGTCGGAATAGAGCTGGGAACGAAGAGGCGAGTTTGGTGTTACCAATCCAGAGATCGGACCAGAACTTGGTCTTGGATCCATCGAAACAGTCATGCATGATGGCACATTGGAATGCAGCGGCAGCTTTCCAAACTCCCTTCCAGAATGGGGAGGAACTGTGAGGGATCCTGGGGGGGGGGGGGGAAATCCCATAACTGGCAATTGGAAAAGCAGTTAACTTTGATACATTGGATCCAAGGTAAATGGTCGAATTTTAAGATCCTCCACAACCATTTACCTAACAAAGCAATATTTTGGTGTCTGAGGTTCAAAACCCCTAAGCCCCTACCTTTTTGGAAGAGCATACCAATTTCCAGTTGCTAAGATGAGAACCTGGCTTGTGACTAGAGGAGCCTGTCCAGAAAAAGTTGCTTCTGATTTGGTCTATCCTCTTGATAACCCAAGAGGGGACATAATAGAAAGACATCATATAAAGAGGGATAGATGAGAGGACCGAGTTAAGAAGGATAAGTCTAAATCCACGGGAGAGTAGTTTCCCAGCCCAGACGTTGAGCCTGGATTCTACCTTATCAACCATGGGCGACCAGTCTGATTTATACATTTTACCCCATCTCTGAGGAATACCCATATACATGATGGGGAAAGAAGTAATAGGGCAGTTAAAGAAGTTGGAGATCTCGTTCTGGCGATTGGGAGACCCTCCCAGCCAGAGAACCGAAGATTTTTGAAAATTAATCGATAGACCCGAAGCTAGTTCGAAATAGTAGAGTATAAGTTTTAGATTACGAAGAGAGTGAGAATTTGGTTTGGCGAAAATGATAGTATCATCAGCGTATTACAGATTGAGGACACCCGAGAAAAGACGAGAATCGTCTAGACCTTCAATGACCTGCGCTTCCCATGCATTGCGAAGAAGTTTACTAAAAACGTCTGCAACAAGGGAGAATATAAGGGACGAGAGAGGGTCACCTTGGCGAAGGCCACATTTAATTTTAAATTTGTGACCTTCAGAGCCATTAATCAGTATGGAAGAAGTGCCTGAGAAAAGACTGGATTTAATCCAAGCAATCCATTTGGGACCGAAGCCTCTGTTAATCAGAATATCGAACAGGAAATCCCAGCTTACATTATCGTAAGCTTTTTGGAAGTCGAGTTTGAGAAGAATGCCTTCGGAGTTAGAGTTGTGACAATGAGATATAGTCTTTTAGGCCAAAGCTACACTATCAAGGATAAAACGATCCTTGATAAAGCCTGATTGGGCAGGATCAATGAGGGGGGAAATGACCGTGTTGAGTCTCATGGAGAGAACTTTCATAATGATTTTGAAGGAAGAGTTGATCAGGATAATAAGCCTAAAGTTCGACACAGAATGCGCCCGTGATTTTAGGGATGAGCACAATGTGCGCATAATTGATACGGTCAAAGGAGAAGGATCCCCTGATGAAGTTCCGTAAACATACGAAAGAGGTAATCTTTAAGCCAGTGCCAGAACTTTTGGAAAAAAAAGCAAAAGGCGGGGAATCCGTCCGGTCCTGGGGCAGAATCGCTTTTTAACGAGAAAACTGCCAATTTAATCTCTTCCAAGGAAAAAGGAACCTCAAGGGAGGAGAGGTCCAGAGACTGGGAGCCGTAAAGGTGGGACCAATCAAGAATAATGGATCGCTACTTATGCGAACCAATAAGGTTTTTATAGAATGAGAGGAAGGTTCTATGGATCTCATAATCAGAGTTAAGATCAACACCGTTATCAGAAATCAAGGAAATCCGATTACAACGTTGCCTATGCGACGCAAAATTATGAAAAATGGCTGTATTACCGTCACCCTCCTTTAACCATCTATATTTGGCTCTCTGAGCCCATTTGATGTGGTCCTGAAAAAGGATGTCGGCGAAGTTTCACTTGCACGAGAGACGTTCGGCACAAAGAGAATCTGATAATGGGCCTAGTTTCTCCATTTTATCAAAGGACTCGATGGAAGAAAGGAGGAAGTTTTTGAGGAAATTGGTGTTATTCTGTCTATCGTTATGCCAAATCTTACATCCATGTTTGATAGCGTGCAGTTTGAGGAGGATGCCACCCAGTCCGGAAGAACCGATAACTGAGGATAAACATTCCTCAATAAGGTTGACGAGAAGTTGATCTTGTAACCAAAATTTTTCGAAACGGGATTTGTGATGATGAGGAAAGGGGAAGTTAGAGTAGAGGGCTATGGGAACGTGGTCAGAAGAGGGATTGGGTAAAGCCTTGGAGAAGGTGTTGTGAAACTAGTTAATCCAGTTTTGGGAGACAAGGAAGCGGTCAAGTTTGGCCATCGTCGGAGATTGACAAAGGTTAGACCAGGTAAAAGATCTACCATTGAGTGGGATATCAGTTAACTACAGTGCTCGAATGCAATCATTAAAATTGTAGGAATGAAGTTCATAGTGAGAAAGGGATGACCTTTCGGAAGAGAACCTGGTGACATTAAAGTCCCCACAGAAAAAACAGAGGTCGCTTGTGAAATTGTGAAGGGATCGGAATTCGTTCCAAAAAAGAGTGCGACTACCAGTGGATGATGGACCATAAACCAAAATCACCGTGAGGGTGCATTTGCGTACCGTCCATTGCAGTTGGACAATAAGGAAAAAGTGAAGTCGTTGAACCGCAATGAGAGAAAAGACCGACTCTTTGAAGCCGAAAAGAATCCCTCCCCTAGATCATATCGCGTCTAGAGAGATCCATTTAGGGATAATGGATCCGCCTATAGTGCGAAAGATGGTAGGGGAAGGTGAGTCAATCTTTGACTCTTGGATAGAAATAAGATCGCAGTGAGAAGAGGATATTAATTGGAAAATCGCTCTTTGTTTAACGGGGCAATTGAGACCCCGGATGTTCCAAGAAAGACTAATCATTAAAAAGTAGATGCTCCCAAACTCTGTTACGTTCTTGCTGCCTAATGGAAAAGAGCAGAGGAGAGTTATCCGAATTGACTACAAATCCCAAATCCTGGGCAATTTTAGCCAAATGTTTATCTGACAGAGAGTCGAACTGAAGATGGAATATGGAGCTTAATAAATTTTGCTCTTGATGGGGTTGGGGTAGAGATGGGTAGGGAGCTGATAACTCTAAAGCTAGTGGCAAGGTGCCAGGATACGGAGTAGAAGTAGTAAGTGCCAATTTTTTAGCCTTAATGCGGGCGCTAGATCTAATAATACGATTTGGGTGCTTACGGTACGATGATAGTCCCAAACTGGGGGACCCTATCTCCTTCACAGGAGCAGATAGGAGAGGATTATTACAGCTGTCGAAATGAGAGAATAGAGAGAGGGTGTAGATTTCGTAGGGATAGTTAGTGGTGATGCGACCCGAGACATCGGGCTAGTATTTAAAAGGACTGTGGAGAAAACTCTGGGAGTCAATATACCCAAGTTTGCCTCCACCTTCACCTTCAAATCAGGGGAAACCCAAGAGAAATCCGCCAAAGTGATAACGGTAGAGAGAGGGACCCGTAGAGGGCAAGAAGAATGATAGGTAAAACACCAAGACAAAACATGTAGCCAATCTGAACTGATAATTGCAAACTGAATGAAAATAAAGGAATTAATAACCGGTGATACCTGCTTGAGCGCAAGCTCGCGCTTCAGATCCTCTTCCTTTTCTCCAAGCAAGTTGTCCTGATCAATCCATCCCTCATCTTTTGTGGATTGAGACTTCTTGACCTTGATGGGGGGAAGATTCAGAGCAGGGATAGTACGGGTGGGGAAATGAGCTTGCCTTTGGAAATTTTCCCAGTCGGAAGTGAAATGAGGGTTGGCTTCCCAGGCGGGCCACTGAGAGGCCGAAGGATGCTGCTCGGGAGCTGGGGGGAGGAAGAGGGAGGGATTGTTGTGTCGGGCCTCTCTAGAGTAAAGGACTTGGAAATACCAGAGGATGGCGGTAAGGGCGGCAGGACAGCCGAAGATGAAGTAAAAGAAACCGGCACCTTCCCAGCTTGATGAGAAGCAATATCGGGGTTGATCAAAACAAGATTTGGCGCTTTGGAGGGTGAAATCTTCTGACTGGTAGGAGGAGTAAAATGCTTACGAGGAGGATGAACCTTGTACTTGGAAGAAATCTTTTGAGACCCTTTCACTGCCATTTTAGACAATGAAGAGGAGCCAGGATGGAAGGGAGAGGAGGAGATTGTAGACTTGTGCGGTGGCTTCGGGGATCCATTGGAAGGCAGAGGAGGAGCTCCGCTCCGATCAACCGAGTCGTGATATTGCACAGAGATCGAAAAGGAGGCTCTGCCATCACTCAGGGAGATTGCGAGAGCGGGATGTTAATAGATCGAGACAATACATTAGAGTTTTAGAAACGCTATTATGTCATTATGTTTTAGTGATTATTAAAATATAAGTTTATTATGTCTTTATTTACTGCGTTATAAATGTTAGCATAATAAATGTCCTTAGAATATGATACAAATTATATAGATTCAAATATGAGATTTGAACATGAGATTATATATGTTAAGAGTATCATATTCTTAAATGTCCCTAGTCGAGTATTATTATTATAAGGACAATAATAATACATCGAGACTAGTATGTTGATTGACTGATGACCATATCTCATTGGTCATTAGTATAGAGATGCTAAAGTCAATGCATAGGTACATGTAAGAGTACAGTGTACTGGACTGACCCACCGTGAGATTCTACATGGAAGATTATTAATTGTGTCATAAGAAATCTCACAGTGATAATGGTGTAATGATCCTTAGACTTGAAATCATTATAGTTCTACATGAGAATTAATATACTTTGATTTCATCAAAAGTTATCTTTAACCGGGTAATGATAAAGATGGTTGTTGGGTATATTATGAATCATGTGAGAGATATGAATGATCTAGATGGGATTTAACCCTCCTATTTATAGGAGTGATATTATTGGCCTCTTGTTTGAGTGAGACTATGAAATGCATGGCCATGCTCAAATATTGATTTGTTTGAATAGTCTACTCATCGATCAAGAAAATAAAGATTAAATTATGAAGAGGATGACACAAACCATGCCTCAAGTTTAATCTATAATATCAAGGTTAAAAGGATTATATTACATGGAACATTAGTCACGAAAGGTTTAATCGAATCACCGATTTATTATTATTACTTGGGTAGCAATGATGTATTACTAGATGCCGCTCATTGTTTATAATTTTATTATTAGATAATAAAATTATTGCCAACGTAATAATAACCTAAAGGGTCACACACTTAGAACGTTTAAAAGGAGTTTTAATTTAAATTCGGAATTTAAATTAAATGATTCGAAATTAGTTATTTAATTAATTGAGTTAGACTTAATTAATTAAAGTATAATTCGAATTTTAATGATGAAACCAAATCAGATTGGTCTTATCAGAAGCCAAACCGATTATGGTTAAGCCCAGCTCATTCTCTCCCTATAAATACATAGAGATGTATTGGTTTAAGTTTTGATCTTTTGGCAACTTCGTTTTCCATAGAAAACCCTAGCCGCTCCAATTGTTGAGAGGCAAGAGGGAAAACCCTAGCCGCTCCAATTGTTGAGAGGCAAGAGAGAGAGAGATAGAGGCAAGCTTCATCGGCTAGTACCGGCTCCCTTGATCGTTGGACGATCGGACGTTCGTGTGGACTACATTAGAGACGCGGATCCTGCTACAAGGGTTGCATGGTGATTGAGGACCTCCATCTTTCAGCCTTCGTAAAGCTCCAAAAGGTAAAATTTAATTTCTCCATAATCAGCCATGTCTTGTACACAGATCCTAGGGTTAGGGTTTCGGTTTTTTATCTATGGTTTTTGCTGCATAAGTGCCCCGAAATCCTTCAAGTAGACCTCGATACGATCCTGATGTTTGGGGACTCGAAAAAGGGCCTCCACTTGAAGACTCCTCGAGGCTAACTTCGTCGAGGAGGAGATGCTAATGATTTCGCCGATGCATTTAGACATGTAACCCACCAGACGCAGAGATTCACAAAAAGGGGGAGACCAAGTAGAGTGACCTTGATGGTAGGAGAGCTGATGGCTTGCTTCGGAGGATCAAACTGGATCCATTTCCGAATGGAAAGGGAGATAGCTCCGATAGCAAACGAAGAATTCCAATCAGTTCTTCAAGAATTTTAGGGGGGGGACAGCGGATCACCACATCGCAGTTAGAACAAGCGCTGAGAACCCAATCCCAGTCCTTAACATTGCAGGAGATGCTGAGGAATGAGTTAAGGGTGAATAAGGGAATCGATCCACTGCTGAATGCGATAGCTCCATAAGTGTCAAAAAATTTTAACCTATCTGAAAGTTCCATGTTCGAGATGAAAACATGAGTAACTATCGGCTTGGGAAGGAGAGATTGTGAAGCAGCCAGCGGGGGAGAGGGAGAGGGATAGCTTTCGGCCTATCGATTAGCTATAGGAGGAGTGGGAAGCAAAGGGGATTTAGAGGAAGCTTTCTGTTTTTTGACTTCGTAGGCTTGATCTTCTGTTAGCTTACGCTGCAGAGAAGGGAAATCAAGAGCAGCAAGGACTGGCTCCGAGATGGGCGCCCCCAACGTGAGACCTAACAACTACTGCAGCACGAAGCAACGAGGACGCGCATGTCCCGATTTGAGACAAAATAAACATTTCATCTTGAACGCACAATTTTTCTTCAAATGCCCGGGTTGGAGGCACTGAAAACAGATGAGAGGAAGGCGATGAGAATGAGAATGATGGGAGGAAGAAGATGAAGAGGTCGGTGGAGAGAAAAGGTAGGAAAAGGTGCTCTTAAGCTGGCTAGGATGCTTCTCGAAAGAGGGCTTTGGGGGTATAGAGACCGCCGGCCCAGAAATGGGTCCCAGCCTACTAACTTTTTTGTTACTAAAACCTTTATTATTATTATTTTTTACCACTTCCACCCATGTAAGATCCATGGGCCCAATAATGCAACAGCAATGGAGCAAAGCCCAATAGAGAGGAGCTTCGAAGTAAGCTACCGAAATAGGGAAATAGTGCTGAGGCACTGTAGCTAAAGAGAAATGGAGAAGCTTGGGGGACTACAGGACAGACTACGCACATAGGAGGAGGGGAGAAATCTAAATGTAAACTAAAGAAGACTGCGCTAAACCCAATCAAGAGGGTCAAAAGCTCCCATGGAGGAGGGAGGGAAAATAAGAGGGAATAAATTGCTCACAACGAAGAATAGGGCAAAGAACTCACAGTAACTCCAGATCCACGAAGGTGGATAACCAACACTGCATCAGAAACTAAAATGAAAAGAGGAGATTAGATGAACTTACAGTGATGGGTTTGGGACAATAAACAGCAGTTGAGCATACACTCCCTGAAGGAGCCGCACTGGGAATACCGCTGAAGGGGACGGGAAGGAGAAGAGATAGAGCTCGCTCTGAGTGCTAACGAAAGGTCCCTCACGACCAAAAGCTACTGCACCGAAGGGGAAAGCCACTCCCAAGAGACGCTAATAAGCCGGACAGACACGTCGGCAGGTGACGCTGAGGGGGCACGCCGGAGAGGAAGGAAAAATCGGAGGGAATGACAAAATCGAAGGCCAGGACAAACACTAAAAAAGGTATGGGGATCTTGGAGAGACGAATAACTTTAATGAAGGAAGGGGATGGAGAGAGGGCGGAGAATCGTCGGATCTGAGTGATCAGGACACAAGAGAAAGAGGGCAGAAAAAATCGCCAGACCTTATCCTTTTCCTTGAAAACGCCTTAGAGACCTTATAAATAATAAAGTTGAAGTAGTATACACTAAGTTGTAAAATATTATAAATGGTATAAACTAGTACAAAAATGGAATAGTATTATGTAAATATATATATAGAAATAAAAGTGGGGGTTATTAAAGTAGAAAAATCTCTTTTGTTGTGGGTTCGCCTCGTCAAGTTGCAGATTTGCTTCCACGACATCCAGTTGCGGTTTTCCTTCTGGACATTTAGTTGCAGATTTTGCCTCCTCAACATCCAATTGCAGTTTGCCTCCATTGATGTCTAGTTTTATATTTGCCCTCTCGACATCAGGTTGCACCAAAACGGTGAATTGAATGATGTAATTTTCCATATGTACTTAGATATTGGATGTTTGATTTTAAGTTTGATGTTATGTTTTTGAAAAGAAAAAAAAAATAGATGTAAAAGTTGGGATAGTAAGAGGAGGAAATGAAGTAGAAAATTACAACAATAAAATATTAAAATAGAAGTATAAATTTTAAATATCGAATATATAAAATTAGTAGTAATGAAAAGGATTTATAACATTAAGACAAAAATAGAATAAAATATACGAATGAGCTGAAATACAAATGAGAACAATAATTATGTAGTGTAGTTAATTAGGATAATAAACATAAATAATTATCTTAAAAAAAAATATAGTAATGTAGTAATTGGATAAGGAAAAAATGATATGTATAGTAAGTATATTGAAATACATGATATATACATATATCGAAAATAGTGGAAAACATATGTAGTAGCCAAGAATGTAAAAATATAAATAGTGAGAACATAGTACGTTAGAGAAGTATAAAGCGACAAAATTAATAAGTAGCTATTAATAGTGAAAAGTAAATATAACATTATTGGTAGCAACAACAGATGAGGCTCCTCCACCCTCTTCCCTTTCCTTCCTCCTCCACCTCCTCCACCAACCCCTAACTTTCTTCTTCCGACACCTCCTTCCTGCTTCATCCCCCCCCCCCACCCACTCTCAGATCATTTCACCCCATCCTCCATTGTCGCCTTCTCAACTTGCACCTACAAAACCCTTTTTCTTCACCACCTCTAACCTGTTTCTCCCCTTCTCTCCAACACGGCAACCAATGCTCTCAGTACTCGAACTCAGTGGATGCGGGCCCAATGAGAGGGCCTGACATCCACCCACTCTTACTATTGAAGCAGCAACAGAAGCAATAGAAGCTCCTGCATTGCCCCCCTCCACCAATCAACAACCCAACACCGAACCAACCCAACCCTCAACTGAACCAACCCAACCAAAGGGAGGGGGAAACCCAGAGGCTTAGGCCAACACATTCCCCGGTGTGTGCACAACGCAGTGCACACCAGCGCTTGGTGGGGAATAGGTATCATCATCACCACGAGGGGCTGCATAGGGGACGGGCCCATGGAGGGGGCCCTCCTACTGGCCACATTTGGCGTAAGAAGACCCCCCCTCAGTCCAGCATCACCATTACAGAGAGGGACAAGCCCAGGGAATCAGGCGACATTTCAAACCACAGTTTCAAAAGAGATCTTCTCAGGAGCACAGGTACTTCTACCAACAAAAGAGACATTCTCACTCTAATAGGTACTCAGAGTCCTCCTACCACAACCATCCCCAAAGACAATACCACCATCAACAACAGCAGCAACACCAGTCTCCACCACCCCAACAGAACCCCCTACCGGCACCTAAATCCAACACTGAGCGGGCCCATGAAGGGGTTCCGCACGGTGGGATTATAGCTGAGGCAGAGTTTCCTCAAGATAGGGAGATGTGGCCTCTGGTTACAAACAAAAGTAACAAAAGACAGCACTACCCACCAACCAGTCATGTTTCTGCTTCCTCCCACCATCACAAACACTTTCAATCCCCTCCAGCGACTGAATCCCACCACAAATACCAATCTCTACCACCTCAAAGAAACCCATGTACTGCACCGAAATCCGGTGTTCAGCGGGCCCACAATGGGGAGCCGCACAACGGGACTACAGCGGAGGCAGTGGTCCCTAAAGATAGGGAATTATGGGTTCAAGGTGCCAACAAAAGAATCACAAAATAGACCAACTCCCCAACCCCCGATCCCGAACACAAGAAGAAGCTACGAAGAGGGAAGCGCAAACCAATACCTTGTTTCGATTGCGGAGATGTGGGCCATTACCGGAAGGACTGCACAATAGAGGTCAGATGCCTCAAGTGCATGAAGTAGGGACACCTTTCCTATGTGTGCACTAATGTGATTGAGTCTAACAACGACGAAGAGCATCCGGTCAGTAGAGGAAGATCCCCCAATAACCCCATCTCCATTCGGCTAGAAAAGAGCCTAGACATTATCAAGAACGATGAGAAGTGGCTGCACCAATGGTGCGCTATAGCTAGGGTTAAGTCTGGGAGCCCTTCGGAGACTCACCTACTCCAAGCATTAAACGCAAAGTGGCCAATGAGAGCTCACAGAGACTGGGTAGCAAAGAAGTTATGCCATCTCTAGTTCCTGGTCTCCTTCCCGTCACCTGAGAATGTGAGCGAAGTAACCGGGATGGGCACTATCGACTTTGGACACTTCAAACTGGAATTCTTTGCATGGTCACCTAGCTTCGGAGCGGAGCTACCACAATGGGATAAACAATTGATATGGATTCATAATGTGCCACTCCACTTTTGGAAACGAGAAGCCATCCAAGAAATCATCGCCGACTTCAGTTCCATCGAAGAGATAGATGAGAAGACAGTGCGTCGCTCGGAGATTGTTTCGGCTAGGATTCTCATAAGGAATGCTGACATCGCATTGATGCCTCGCTTCGCTAAAGTCTTCTCCTACGAGGAATCCTATCTGATCCGATTCGTACTCGACATGCGAGCAGAGTCGGAGGTGGAACTAACGGCCATCACGTCCCCCACTCTCCCCTCTCTACTCAGAGACAACCGCTCCTACAGACAAGTGGTCTCCACTCAGTGGGATCTGACCATAGACGGGGCCCACGAGGTGGAGCGCGCTCACAAGAAAATCATCAGGGCGGCCAAAGGGAAAGAGCACAGCCATGAGTACACGGTGGAGGGATCAGAACCGAGGCATGTTTCTCCGATCAAAGGGGGTCGACAAGGAGGCTTGACCATCAGATCCAACGACCCAAATCCATCGGATCCAAAAGATACAATAAACCTAGCAAATCCAATGGTGGACCTGCTCAAATTTCCGAATTCGGAAGGCCTCGGTGCTCACAAAAGGGATCTTCAAAAGGAGGACCAAGAGAAACCTTAAAATGGCAGTCAACACCATGGAGTTGGTGGTGGAAAGCTGCGAGAGGAGGCAGACCGTGCAAAAGCTAAAAAGGGCAGAAATATCTTGGAAAACAACATGCAAAATGTCATGCAAGGTCGAGGTCAGAAAGGACTAGAGTTGGTGGCTTTGGGAGGAGGGGGGAGGAAGGAGACTTCCATTTTGGGGAAGACGACGACAAGTGTCAGAGAGCCCACCCCAAAAACAAGCTCTGCAAGGTCAGAGGTTGAAGAACAGAGAAAGAGGAGAGCTCTAAGTAGTAAAGAGCAGAAGAGAGACAGAAACGATAAGAGCTTCGTAAAGGAAAACGAAGTGTCTCATTTGGCGCTTACCCCTCGATAACTCTGCCCTTCTCCTCGTTAACCACCCCATCTTCATCGACCACAATGCCCCCCACTCAGTCAAAGCCATGTGGCATAGGCAGTGAGGCTACCGTCCCATTAAAGCAGTCAGTACACACGGGTTTCGAGAGGGGGGAGGGGGTAAGTAGTCTCGTAGAGAAGATAAAGGAATTTGTGCGATTCGAAAGGTTGTCGTGTCTGATCATGGTTGTGGGCTCGAAGGGGAATCTTTCATAGGCGTTAATGGGCCTAAAGAGGGGCCCAAAATGCAATGTATTGCATCCGGGCCAAGTATAACTACAGATTTGCACAATGAAGAAAGGCTTGTGACGAATAGCGGGCCCATTGAGGTGTCTGTTACAAGTGTCCACACTACTCAAATTGTTGCGACAACAAATTGTAAGCTCATTGAGGGGTCCACTTCAGGAGAGCCTACCATACAGTTGGCAAACCAAAGTGATGAAGACAATCGGGAAGACAGGTTGAACCGTGAAGATGGCATGGTCTACTCTGAGGGGGGAGTTCGGGGAGTCAGAAGACTATGATTTCGATGTTGATTTTCACGCCACCTCCCCGGAGTTTGTTCCGTCCACATACCCTTCTTACCAAATATACTCAGGCTTCACAGTCCATAAAGTGTCAAAGAGGACTAATGAGGAGTCCCTAGATGACTATCTGGAGATCGCGGCGGTTGCCAAAGTCGCAAAGACTAGCGACGGAGGTACGCATTCCTTTTTAGCATCTATTTTTAATTTCATGACTGATAATAAAATTTTTAGTCTAGTCAAAACTTGTGGTCTTGCGATAGGCGATACCGATAGAAATGCATTTCTCCTGAATAAGATCAGGGGATGGGAGACCGATAGGGTCAACCATAACTCGATCTCGTCGCCCATAACGAGTCATGATACCCCCCCATAGTTGTAGTTAATGGAGGCCCTTTTATGGAACATCAGAGTCCTCGGTAGGCGGGGCAAACGAGAAATGGTTAAGGAAGTCATAGCCAGGTCAAAGGCTAATATTGTTGGGACCAAACTTTCTCACACGTCTAGACTTAATAGAGTTCAAGAGACCAAACTTTCTCACACGTCTAGACTTAATAGAGTTGGGGGTACCCAAGTATCTTAATGGAGAATGTCCCCGTCAGTTAAGGCTTCTGGGGGAATCGCTCTGGGTTTTAACCCCATCCTATTTGGTTATATTGACGAGTTCCACGGGCAATTTTCTTTGTCGGTTGTGGTAATGCAGAAATCCAACGGTTGGATTCAGACGGTCACGGTGGTCTATGGACCGCATACATCTGCCGCTAGAACGGCCTTTTGGACAGAACTAAGAGTGATCCAGGCTAAATGGCCGCACCCCTGGGTGGTGGGGGCAACTTTAATATTACTAGATTCACCTCAGAACACAGAGGAAGAGGATCTACCACCCTAGATAGGGAAGCTTTTAATGAAGTCATCACGGAACTGGAATCGGTGAACATCCCCATCTCAGATAGGCTATTCACCTGGTCGAATATGCAAGCGACGCCCATTCTGGCCAAGTTAGATAGGATTCTGGTCTCCACGGACTGGGAGACCAAATTTCCGTTGACATCGGCCAAATCTCTCCCTAAACCAACATTAGATCACGTGTCTATTTTCCTTTCCTCCGGGGAAGACAAACCCAGGAAACTGTCAAAGTTTCGGTTCGAGAAAGCTTGGTTAAATATCCAAGGCTTCCACCATATGGTTTACGATAGTTGGTCTCGCCCAACCAAGGGTCGGGAGGCATCTGCTATATGGTGTGAGAAACTTAGCAGACTCAGGGACAAACTCAGGAAATGGAACCGGACCTGATTTGCGCTGATCTAGAGAGCAAAGGAGTCCCTTCTAGAAGGAATTGAGGAACTTGAAAAAATTGAAGAATCTAGGGATCTGCTGCAGGAAGAGCAGAATTGGCTGCTCCAATTTAGACAGGATATTGAACAACTCTACAGGATTGAGGAAACCTAATGGCAACAACGGTCCAGAATTTTATGGCTCAAAGAGGGAGACGCAAACACTGCATTCTTCCACCGAGTGGCCAGTGCCAGACGTAGATCTAACCTCGTTCACTCGATCCACTTAGACTACGGCATGGTACAAGGTGATGTTGCTATTAAAATGGCTTTCCAATCCCATTTTAAATGCCTTTTTGGGCATAAAGCGGACTTCAGGGTCCCTCTCCAACATGACTTCTAGTAAGACCATGCGGGCGACTCAGTTCCGAGTCTGCAATCCCTCGAAGCAACCTCCTCTGAGGAAGAGCTTAGAAGACAATCCAACAACTTGGAAAAGATAAAACCCCAGGTCCAGATGGTTTTCTGATACTGTTCTATCAGATATTCTGGGAGGAAATCAAAGGTGACTTGATGAAGATGTTCGCAGACTTCCACGAACATAAACTCAAACTAGGGAGATTCAACTACGCGGAGGTGGTGCTGATTCCTAAGAAAGAAGATTCGCGATGAGTCGGAGACTTCCGCCCCATAAGCCTCCTTAACTGCTCTGTAAAGATCATTGTAAAGACTCTCGCTATTAGACTGGGAAAGGTTATGGATGGTATCATTAGTCAAGATCAGACGGGATTCATCAAAGGACGATGTATTCAGGATAGTATCGCAACGGCTGAAGAGACTATCCATCATTGCCACACCTCGAACTCTAAGAGTTACCTCCTTAAGCTAGACTTCGAGAAAGCATATGACTCTATTGATTGGGACTGTCTGTTGGAAGCACTTGCTGGGAGAGGTTTCGGAGACAGATGGATCAGATGGATCCACACCTGCCTTACCACCAGCAGGACGGCAATTTTGGTAAACGGGGTATCAGGCCATCCATTCTCTTGCAAACGGGGACTCAGATAAGGCGGTCCGCTCTCACCCCTCCTCTTTACCATAGTGGCAGACGTGCTTAGATCCATGATGGCCAAGTGCAGTAGAGCAAGCTAGATTTCACCAATGGCTAAGGGAACTAATCGTCAAGGTTGCTTTATACTCCAATATACAGACGATGCTCTTCTTTTTGGCAATGGCAACCTAGGGGAAACCACTGTCTTCAAAGGAATTTTGTATTGTTTTGAAGCCTGGTCTAGACTCAGGGTTAACTTCCACAAGAGTGCTCTCAACCCCATTGCCCTTACTCCCACAGAGACTCTTGAACATGCCACAATCCTCAATTGCTCCACAGAAAGTTTCCCCATTCAGTACCTTGGATTGCCACTAAAACTCGAGAAGCTAAAAAAGGCGGACTGGATGCCAATTATTAACCGTGTTGAGAAACGGCTAGCAGGTTGGAAAGGTATAGCCCTATCCTTAAGGGGGAGAGTCACGCTCATTAATGCATTCCTCTCCAACCTCCCCACCTATTATCTATTCTTCTTTGAGATGCCGCGATGGGTAATCCAAAGAATTGACCGGACTCGTAAACGTTTCTTATGGAAAGGGGTTGACCCGGATCAAAGGGGTTATCACCTCATTAGGTAGGAGAATGCGTGCAGGAAAAAGATTCATGGAGGCCTAGGTATAATTGACCTGCGAGATATGAATCTGGCACTTCTGGACAAATAGTGGTGGAAAGTGTTCCACCCTAATGGAGAAGGGTGGCAGCAATTTGTTCAGGGTTATATGCATGGAAACGAAATGAGAAATCTGGGCTTCAGGATAGGGCCGCGGGTTTCCTGGTTTTTGAAAGGCATCACTAAGGCATACGAACCCTTCTCATGTTGTGTCAAGTCAGCTATCGGTAATGGCCGATTCACAAGGTTTTGGTGGGATAAATGGTATGCTGATCACACGCTAAGAACCCTGTTCTCCGACTTATACGAGCAGGCGACACAACCACACTACACGGTGGCCGCAGCCTGGAAAAAGGCACCTTGAACCCTGCGTTCAAAGAACCGCTTGACATAGGCTCTCAGCTCAGACTTACGGAACTTCAGGCCTACATTTCCAACACTGGAATTGGCTGCTCCCAGGGCCCTGATAAAAAATCGTGGGGAATGGAGAATAATGGCAAGTTCACGGTTCGCTCCATGTACAAACTCATCCATTTTAGGGGTTGTACCCCAAAGTGGGCTGCCGTCATGTGGAAAACGAAAGCCCTGCTAAAAATCAAAGCTTTCTTATGGTTGACTCTAAATGATGCGATCCTGACTAGAGAAAACCTCGCTAAGCACCAACCGAGTGTGGACTCCCAATGCGGATTCTGCAGTGCCGCCCTCGAGAATAGAGACCATCTTTTTCTTCAGTGTCCTAGGAGTAAAGCAGTACTCGTAGAAGTACTTAGTGCCCTAGGGACAACACAATATCCTAGTACTTACGAGGACCTATGGGTAGGCCCAAAGTTCGCAACGGAGAGGGGTGCTATGAGAGAAGCTGGGTATTTAGCTATCGCCGCAATGACCTGGGTTCTATGGCTGGACAGAAATAATCTTTATTTTCGTAGATCTTGCAATAGTATTGCTGGCAATTTGACTCACATTATGCATTTTTTTGGGGGGCTAATGTGGCAGCAGCAGTTCCCAGGGGAAGGATTGCAAGTGTTTTCCAGATAGAGGAGTTCGATGATGAGGAGATCAAGATCAGGCCGACGATCGAATGACGGCTACTAGGCTCCTTGATACCCACCGCCCCAGGGTTTGTTAGAGGGATATGATGTATCTCAGTGTGGCTACTCGATGTTTATTTTTGTTTGTTTGTTTATTTTGTCCCACCCCCCATGTTCGGGGTGGAGTTTATGTTTATTTTGTCCCACCCCCCATGTTCGGGGTGTAGGTTATGTCATTTCTTTATGGTTGTAGGATGTTATAGTTGGCTCAGTACTCTGAGTATGTTTCATTAATCTCTTATTAATGAAACAGGGTGGCCAGATTCCACCTTTTCTTCACAAAAAAAAACAATAATATCGAATATAGGCTATAAAACAAAAATAGAAGGAAAAAAAGATAATGTGTAGAAGTATGTCATATTTATATAATTTAAATAA
Organism: Hemerocallis citrina; assembly: GCA_017893485.1. Lineage (NCBI taxonomy): Eukaryota > Viridiplantae > Streptophyta > Magnoliopsida > Asparagales > Asphodelaceae > Hemerocallis > Hemerocallis citrina. The sequence goes on from CM030368.1 coordinate 167,051,038, forward strand.
AATATTGCAATCTTGTTAAAAATATACTGAAATGAATACGACAATATAAAATAATGAAAAAATATAGTATCATAAAATCATAGCATTTATAAAATGAATGTAAATATGGAAAAATCAAAAATTCAAAATCTAATAGAAATAATAACAAAGGAAAAAATAATAGTCTTAATAATAATTTAATAAGTAGTAATTAAAACTAATAAAATATGTAAAAGTAATGGCAAAATAAATTGGTATACATAAAGGCACATAAAATATGAACAAAAGTTTAAGAATGAAAAATGCGTAACACAAAATGAAAAGATTGAAATCAAGGAATGTAGATAAAATAGATATCGAAGTGAATTAATAGTAGAAGAAAATAATTCTTTAAAAAATATTAAGCGTTAAAGATGAAAAGTACTACGAGGAAAATATACGAAGAAAAAAAAAGGGAAAAGTTAGTCTACGTATAAGGTATCATGAATGTAGATTTAAACCAACCATAACACTCGTGACACAAAAGAAAACATGCTCGCATACAATATCACATCATTGGATACGAGGAGAGTTTCATAAATGCAAGTTCAATAACTATAATATTCATAACTCCAAACTGACACTCACACTATAAAGTCTACCCTAATTATGTTTTTCTTATAGTTTTGTACTACTTGTTGAAGTCGGCACTGATACCATTCTGTAACAACCCGAATTTCAAACACATGTATATAGCAAAACATGATCTTTTACTTCAACTTCGTACAGATTTTACAAGGAATTTAGTCCTGCACTTGAAAATTATAGGCACGTCAGTTGTATACAACTGACGAATGCTATAATACAGCGATTCTTCTACTTTAACAATCACAAACATGACTACAGAAAATGTGAGAAGTGACTATCCTAAACATGTCAGTGTATGATATGACTAATGCCTAATGCAAACAATACACTACAATGCACTAATGCACACTTGTTCGGATTTTATGCATCCCATACTACATAGGTCCGAAAGAAAGCCCTTATCATACTCCCTATTATAGAGTTCAATCTCTCGTTATGAAATCCTACTACGGTGACTAATGTAAAGGTTTAGATATCCTGTGAGTATCTAGTACCGCCCCGAAAATTCTTGAGAATCGCTCTCCCATCGCGAGTCGTAAGTCCGAAAATTATGGAGACGAAACCCACACCACGAGCCATGACTCCGATAATTCTTGAGAGTCATTCTCCCACCGCGAGTGATTTTTGGACGTCATGCCTCACACCCCGATAATTTTGGAGATGAAACCCACACTGCGAGTCATATGGTACCTCATCAAACAAATATCCCATGAGCATCGCCTCGATCCCGATAATTCTGAAAAAATATCTCTCATCGCGAGCGATTTTGGACATCACGCCTCAGCCCCGATAATTCTGAAGATAATCTCCCACCGCGAATCTTGATCCCGATAATTCTGAAGAAATATCTTCCACCGCGAGTGATTCTGGACATCATGCCTCATACCCCGATAATTCTGGAGATAATCTCCCACCGTGAATCGAATAAGGCCCTCATACTCATGTTTGCCCATACTTCATCACATCTCCCCTTAGTGCCTGTCCTTAGGTTTAATTATAACCATCACAACCTAGAGCTAGCTTACACACCGGACCTAAATCAAACACTGAGAGTGTTAGCCCACACTGGCTACATCTCAAAGAGAAAGATAACTCACACTGGCTACTTCTCAAATTTTCACATATCATAACATGTCGGCACTCTGGGTCTCGCTCAGTCTCTAGATTCCAACAATCTCAACATAGAGATCAACTAGGTTACATTTAACCTCTTATAAAAAAAACCATTCATTAAACACTTTTTTAACTTCTTTTATCCATTCTCTTTGCTATTATCAATCATGAAGTAACCAACTTTTTATAGCAACATTCAATAGCACTTGATGAGTTAAAACTCTTATAAACAATACATGTTTAATATTCCAAATTCATCCTTTAATTATTTCTTAATTCCTCATAAGATACAACTTACTAACATTCTAATTTTAAATCCAATTTTATACATTGTAAAAGTTTTAGGACACTAGATAAAAGACATCAACCTAATGGTATTGTAAAAATCATATAAATTCCAATACTACTACAAAAATTGATTTCTTAGTTTCATAAGAAACATAAATGAGACTACTACAACTTTATAGTTAAGACCATCTAAGTTTATCCTTAATTACGTTGTCTAAATTCATTTGCAAAACAGTAGGTTCAAAATCCAAAAACTGCTGCTCATGCTACATATAAAAACCACAAAAAATTCTATACTTCATGAAACTTTGTGTTCTTTAAATCAAATTAAAGGTATAAAAGACTAATATAACTTTGTAGTTGTAAGTTTCTCCAAAATATTGTTTCCATAACCCTGAATTCTTTGAAGTCTATAGTAGGGTCAAAATGTCATACAGACTGCCACTGTTCAATCTTGTAAAATTCAATATAAATTCTATTCTTCATGAAAAATTAATTTTTCAGACTCTAAAGAAAGGTTAATGATTCTACTTCAACTTCCTAGTTGTGACGTTCCTTAAAATACTTCATTTAAAATGCTGAAATGATCAAAATCCAAAATGTGTACAAATTTCCAGCAACTAGCCAAACTGCTAACCAGTCCTAAGTTCGGATTTGATTAAAATAGTAAACAACATACAAATATCATGAAATTTTAAGTAGATGTTCTTGACATATACGAGATGCTCCTATAAAAATTTTAGCTTTAGATTTCACCTAGTTTAATAGATATAATTTTCTGAAGAGCAACTAAAACTTAAAATAGAAACTTATGAAAATGCCCCCAAATCAATCATATCATAATTTCACACCTTTAATCAACAACACATAATCTAAATATGAATACTCGATCTATATAAGTTATCATGCATCTAACAATTCATACATATCAAGCATTCTACTAATAAAATTATATTAGAAAGTTGGAGAAACACCAACCTATTTGATTGAAGAATCCTTGCAATTAGAACTCCTAAAAAAACTCCAAGCTCCTCCCTCCAATACCAAAGCTCCAATGAAGCAAAGAAATCAATAGCAAGGCTTGAAATACACAGCATGCAATGAAATTTATTTTTTTCTTCATCTTGCTTACACAGTGGCTAGGAGGGTTATATGAAAAGGAGGATTATGGGAAGTTTAATTAAGCACCCACAAACTTATTAACTACCCACTAACCTATTCAAAATTTCTTTTCCCCCAAAAGATTGGTCGGCCACTAGTGATGTGGGGTTGTGCGCGGATTTTAAATAGGCTTTTATGGTTTGGTTAGCTATGTGTTGGTGTGTGCACATACAGTGCAGACCAAAATTTAGAATTTTATTTAATTAAAAGTAGCATAGATTACTCAAATCAATATAAATTTAATCAAACTAGTTTAAATTAATAATGAAATTTTTTTATGCACAAATAAAATAGACATACACACATCATAAATTTTATTTTGAAAAAGAATACAACCAACACATGCACTACAAACACGTGTGTCGCACGTATAAAAAATATTCAAATACAAAATGGATTTGTGCAATGGAGAAATGTTCATAAATAGTCAAAATACAACACACATAAAATATTTATGTTAATAGTGTTACGAAAATTTCACGTAACGATAATATACGTAACAGACACGTGCATTGAAAGCACGTGCGATGCACGTAAAAATCCAAAGATTAAGATTAATATTTGAGTTGACTCAAAATGGGATAAAAAATAAATTTTGAGATGACGAAAAAATATAAAATTAACCGAAATACAAAAATACATAGGATATTTATATTAAAATACATTACGGAATTTACCTGTAACGGCAAAATACATGTACGTAACTCACAAGGGGGCAAAATTGTCATAACTCAATTTTTCGGGGTGTTACATCAATATACATCCATGGTCGGTAGCTGATGTCGTGTTGGCTTAACTTTATGGACCACTTCATGAGTCACCCAGACTTTTTTGGCTTATGGAGTACTTTCTTGAGAGGCTGGTCGGTGATTACTGAAATGGAATGTGCATGGAAGTAGGGGCAGAGCTTACGAGCTACCGTGATCATGGTGTGGGCCATCTATTCCATCTTGGAATAGCAGAGATTATTGCCGAGGAGGAATTTGCTCACATAGTAGGTGGGATTTTGTTTCCTATCCTCTTCCCTTACCAAGATAACATTGAGAGTTTGATCGAAAGTGGGCTCTAAAGAACGGAAGGGTCTGAGGGTTAGCTCACATAGTAGATAAGCTTTTTTTTTCTTATCCTCTTCCCTTATCAAAACCTTCTGCCCCTCAGTGGGCTTTGAAGCGCGGAAGAAACTTCTCCCAAGACTTGGAGAGGAAGTGCCCAATGGTGGCAAGACGCCCTGTAAGCTTTTGAACTTCCTTGATAGTGGTTGGGGGAGCCATGTTGATTATAGCTTGGATATTCTCAGGGTTGGCAACAATTCCTCTTTGAATACCCATGAAACCCAAGAACTTCCCCGAGGAGACCCCGAAGGTGCAGTTCAAAGGATTCAATCTCATGTTATGTCTTCGTAGCACATCAAATGCTTATTGAAAGTTCAGAACGTGCTTCTTGGAGGTCGGGCACTTGTTCTTCTTTCATGAGGCTCTTGATGAGCATGTCATCTTGTAGAATTCCATGTTTCTCTCGATCTGCTCCTCGAAGACGTTGTTCACAAGGCAATGGTAGATGGCTCTGCGTACTTTAGACCGAAGGTCATAACCCTATAGTAGTAGAGGCCTTAGTCAATAATGAAGGAAGTCTTGGGGATGTCAGGTGGAAATATTCCGATCTGATTGTATCCTGAGAAGACATCCATAAATCTTAAGAGATTATGGTCGGACATGGCGTCGATCAAGGCATCAATGATGGGTGAGAGGGAAATGGTCCTTCGGATATGCTTTGTTGAAGTCAGTGAGGTTTGTGAGATTCTCCATTTTTCATTGACCTTCTTTACCATTACCACATTGGCTAGCCACTCGAGGTAGATAACTTCTTGAATGAAGCAGGCGACTAGGAGCATGTCGACTTCTTCCTTGACTACTTGTTGTCTATCGGCGGAAAACTTGCGACGCTTTTGTTGAACGGGCTTAACATCCGGATTGACACTTAGACGGTTCATAATTAACTCTTCAGATATGCCAAGCATTTCTGCGGCGGTCCAAGCGAACAAATCTGGGTTTTCCCTTATGCAATGGACGATTTGCTCTTTTACTTGGTGGGAGAGAGTTTTGCTTACTCGAAAGTACTTCGTCTTATTTTCTTGGGAGAAGGGAATTTCTTCCAATTCATCTACAGGCTCGGAGTTAATTAGGCTCCTCACTTGAAAGAGCTCTATGGCATCGAGGAGAATGATCGAGCTCTTCACTCTGGCCGTATAACAAGCACAAGTAGCTTCTTGGCTACCTTCAACTTCTCCTACCCTTTTTTCTATGGAAAATTTCATCTTCATGTGGAAGTCTAAGGACACGACGTGAAGGACCGGTAGGCTGGGGTGACAAAGAATGAATGCCTTTCGAGAGGAGTAGACTCTCCACCCATAGCCCCCCTGTGGACTGTGGAAGACTGCCATGTGATCCGAGTCGGTAGACCCGAGCTCTTTCTCTGGGAACTTGTTAGCACCCCGAATGGGAGGAGGCATGGTACTGTCTTTCTAGGAGAATTTGGAGATGTAACCTCGATGGATCAGGGCCTTGATCTCCTCTTTAAGGGCTCATCAATCATCAGTGTTATGACCATGGTCCCTGTGGAGTCGACACCACAAGTTCTTGTCCCTTATTCTACTTGGAGTCTACGTCTTAGGAGGATAACGGAGCAGTCCTTCTTTCTCAATCTCCATGAGGATGGCTGATATGCTAGCATTGAAGAGAGTTAACTTAACAATACGAGGAGCTAGAGCAGGGCGATGTTGGCCGGAACTGTCCTTCTGGGACTTCTTGGGCCCTACTTCATTCGTGTTCTTTCGTTTCTTCCTTGAGGGGGACTCCTTCTCGCTCTCGGGGTGAAGGGCCTCTACAGCTCGGATATACTTTTTGCTCCTTTTCAGGTGGTCGATGATGTCCTGAGGAGGCCTCTTAGCGAGGGATGCTTTGAGCAATTTGTGGGTGACATTATTCCAAAAGGCAGCAGTCGCTACCGCTGAATCAATGTAGGAGATGGATCTGGCCTCAACTGTGATGCAGCTGATAATGTCTTTGATCGACTCTCTTTCCTTCTGCTTCAATTATAGTAGGGAGGCACTTATCTTTTCAGTCTTGCGACTAGTGACGATGTGAGCTATGAAAAGCTCCTCAAGCTGATTGAAGGAGAAGATAGACCATGGAGAGAGTCGGGAGTAACATTCCCGAGCTGATCCTTTCAAGGTTACTAGGAACGCCTTGCACAGAAGAGAGTCGGAGGTTAGATAGATCATCATGATGGTTTTAAAACTCTTGATGTGGTCTGCTGGATCGGAGTCACCGTTATATGAGTTGAAGTGAGGAGCTTTGAAGTTCTCTGGAACAGGGGCTTCAGAATGGACCTACTGAAGGGAGGTTGGGAGGGCGGTATGCTTTACCGTGGTGATCCTCCTCTTGACCGATTTGAGCTAGGCTGTCCTCCATATCTTGGAGGTGATGCAGGACTGGGTGTTCCTATCTACCGAATCGGGGTGACACGTGAGACTCTTCCCCTTGCACATTTGTAGAGCGGCAATTTATTGTTTGTCGGCCTCTGTTTAGGGTGATTCGAAGGGCTTGGAGGATTTCATCATTGAAGTCGCGGAATTCAGCCCCGATGACGGGGGCCTCCTGTTCCCGATTGTTCCTGAGTGTTTTTCGACTGACTAGAGTTAGGCTCTTCTTACTTCCTCGGCCCTTTGGTGAGGGTGACTGAAGGGACCTTTGTTGACGGGGGGAAGGACTCATTTTCCTCTCTTGATATTCTGAGCGGGGAGCTCCATCTCGAGAGTGTTGTTGCTCTAGTCGGAGATGGAGGTCTACTTCTTGCTATCGGGCATTGATGATGCCATGGAGGTCTGGTTGCACTAGAGGCACCTCATAGGGCATCGTAGAAGTGGTTGGGGTGAGAACCGACCCCCTGATTTCAACTGAGCAAGGGTCAGGACAACGAAGTCAGGAACCCCGTGAAGCAGCCTTACTGGGGGATGGATGTGATGGTGGGTGGGGAGGTTGTGATAAGAAGGGAGGGAGTTGTACTGGCAGAGGAGGAGGAGGGTTGGCTCGACGGCTAGTGGTCACTGTCCTCTGCCCTATTGGAGCCATGACTGAAAAAAGTGGTTTTTTGCCGGTAAGATTTGATCAGAGAGTTAGATATATATTTTTCTCACAAATAGCGTCAATCTGTTGCTGCTTTTTTGTGTAGGTGTAGTCAGATGATGAGTTCAAATTTTAAGAGAGAAACTATAGATCGAACTGTCGATCTTGCTAGATAATATGGTTGAGAACTTGTTGCTGAATATGAATTGTTGGGAGCGCTTGGATTTGGATTAGATGACTAAGATATCGTCAGCGAATCTGCACAAAGTCTACACATTGGGGTTGGCCCCGGCGAAAGATCTCTTATGCTCAAGTCAGTAACTCAGATTTAATAGTAGAGTTTTGATGGCAAAAGTTTGCTTACCTAGTTATGAAAGAGGTGGAGATTATTTATAGGCCTAGGGGTTGGTTATAAAAGATTATCTTAAACGATCTTCTTTTGTGTTTAAACCCTAGATTTTCCTTTTTAGGAGATAGAGTTAGTTAATAACCCTATTCCAGATAGAGAATTTGATTAACTAGTTTTAATTAGCTAAAACTCCTCTTGTTGTGATGTAAATTAACTCTAACTGTAGGCCTGATTGAGTTGATGGGCTAGGCACGGTCCATGTTGTTTATGTAAGACTGTAGTTGCTGAATTTACCATTATGCCCTTAGAAGCTTCAAGATTCGTGCTGAAATCGTGCGGCCCTGATTTTTTGTAAGTTTTACTCACATCACATACTTCAGTTCATGAGTTTGGCCAAGTCATATTTCATACACATACTTCTGAATGTATCCTCCAATTAAACGCCTAATAGGGATATGATATGATTAGATTCCTACCTGACCCTTTGATACAATCCAAAGAACGAGCGAGCAAGCTCAATCATGGCAGAGATGAATCAGAGAAGATTGAAGAGAAAAGCAGAGTAAGGAATCAAGGCAGCTGAAATGAACGTATCTGATATTTGGGTGTATCAGTAGGGAATGTAATAATTGTAAGTAAGGGGACTTTGATGTAAAAATGTAAATGAAGGGGTATGAGTATATGTAGGCCATTGGATGAAAGATGATGTAATGTCAACCGTTGGATTCAGGTGGGGACCAACTGTAACCGATTAACAGCTTTACTGTAGACAGATTCATACACGTGCAGAGCACGTATATCTTCAATATAAATAGAGGACGATCAGCTAACTGATCGATCAGCTGTTAAACTGAAATCATCTTCTCTCTTCATGAGTTCTCTCTATAACCTTCCATTTCCAATCCTTCTTGACCTATTCTTCCTCTTCGCATTGTGGCCATGGCTAAAAACAAGGCTAGAGTCGTATCAATGGTATTAAAGCCGAGCGATCCTGTGGTGAATCTAGAAAGTGAAGGCGAGATTCCTCAAGATCCAGTTAATGATGTATTCTTGGTATAGCACCAGAACTGAAGTGGCAATGGAGCCATCAGTTATTGAATGATAGAGTGGGAGTGGTGGAGAATCAGATGAAGGAAATTGCATCGTAAGTTTCTCAGATTTCCTTGATACTCGCACAGTTACAGCTGCTAACTCAACAAGTAGGGGGATCTCGATCAAATCAAGAATCATCGGAAGTGATTCCACCATCTAAACCTAATGTTCAGCAGATTCCTAACACTGAGTTTAATGGAGGTGGAAGTTTGATGCATAATGTTAGAAATATAGAAATTCTTGATGGGGGAAATTCAATTGGGGGAAATTTCTTTACAAAACTGCCAAAACTAGATTGTGATTCCGTTCTCAGGAACTGGTGATGTGCTCAATTAGATTTTTCAAATTGAACATTATTTTGAAATGTATCGGATCCAAGGGGAAGAGAAAGTGAGAGTAGCATTTTTTTCCTTAAAGATGATGTCGTTCAATGGTGTCGATGGATCCTTAAAACTAATGAAGGGGTAGTAACTTGGAAAGAGTTCAAAGAAGGAATTCGCAATAGATTCGCGCTTGGCATTTATGAGAATGCAGCGAAATCCTTAGGTAGATTGGATCAAACCTCCACAGTCACTACAAGAAATTTGACATATAGTGACAGCAAAAATCCGTGGGTAAAGGGCGGAAAACCGCAAGTATAGCCCATAAAACCTATACCGACGGACATATTTTTCCGTAGTCAATGATTCGCTATACCCACGGCAGAATGCCGTCATAATAGCCTATAGCGACAGTTTTTTCACCCGTTGGACAAAACCTCGGTGTTATACCCACGGTTTCGTATCCGTTGGTATAGGTTTTAAGGACACCTTTTGCTTTCCTATACCCACGGTTGAAACTCCATTGCTATAGGTTTTAGTGATGGTTTTCGCGTCCAAATATTTAAATATATACCCATCGCTCTATACACAATTTTTTCTTATTAATTACGCTTATGATAATTTAATATTTTCTTTTATAATATTAATCCAATTATAAACTAAATACTCAATAAAATAGATAAATGTGTTTATGAAAAAAAATTAACTAAAATTAAGCTTCAATCATATTAAAAATTAATCAAGTCTTACAAGCATGTCAAATTACAAAATAGTTAATAACCAAATACACAATTGAATTCATGTGTGCAGACATGAGAATCAATACTTTAAACTACGATCAACATATTCAATGGCATTATAAGATAACATTCAATTGACTCCTCACTTGAGATACGACACTAACAATTTTCTTATTTTACGGCAACCAGATCATGATTGATCTTGATTCTCTTTGCAGTAATCTTCTTTTAGCATCCTGCAAATCTTCTTTACAGCCTTCTTCACTTCATCGTCGGCAAACACAAACTCGGCTACATTTTGAGCAAGTTCAATCATTTCTCGCTTGTTGAGAACCCTTCACAAACAAAGCAAAGCAAAAAGATCTAACTTTGGTCATCAACAAATAGTCAATATTCAGATGGCATGAAAAATGTGTCATTCGGATTCAAAATGCCAAAGAAACGTAGATTTGCAAAGTACCTTACTCGATCGAGCATGTGCAATAGTAAATTGAGTTGGGTCCTTGATGACTAGGAATGAAAAATCTGCAGTCCCATCCTTGCTCTAGAAACAAAAGTATTTTATTAAGATTTAAAAGTAACCAACTTAAGATTGTAAAAATAAGGTGTCACAGGATCACCTTTTCATATACGTATAGGTTTCCATCAGCATGAGCAGCTATAAAAGAACCATCACCTTCTAGTACCCAAGCAACACAAGTGCAATGGCTGTAGATAAAAAAATTGAAGAATAAATATTTGCAGTTCAAATAAGGGTATCAATCTTGCATTATTACATACATAAGAGAAGCAATTGAAAAGCCAGAATTGTCAAATCAACTAGTAATCATGAAGTTTTCATGATGACTTATATCTATCTAGGATAAACGGAAAGAACTATCAAATACTAAAATTTTCTGTATAATAGTTTCCACCAAACTTCTTCAACTTCAGAAGACGTTCACAGCTTTTTCACCTTGTTAAACAAAAGTATAAAATTGAGGCCATACAATTAAGCTGGCAAGTTTTTTTATTTTTGTGTATTGGGCTAGATATTAGCCACCAATATCTTACCAATTGGGTATAAGGTTTCTCTGGTCAGAGTTCTATTGTATTTTTCTATTGAAATTATTCAAAATTCTACTCATAATTAAATTAGTTATGCATATGCATATTAATTATTGCAAATCAAACCACCTTCCATTTGTAGTTTGTTTTCCAAATATGTCGGAAAAGAAAATTCATGGGTATTTTATGTTATGGAAAGATTTTATAGGCCATAGGGAGGTTAATATTATTTCCTAATTTATAGGATCTGGATCTGATAGGATTTGATTGAGTCCTAATTTATAGGATTTGGATCTGATAGGATTTGATTGAATCCTAATTTATAGGATCTGGATTTGATTGAATGTGTATGAGTTTGTATAAGCAGGCTGATGAATGAATGAATAAAGCATGAACTTTTAACCCAAACTTTGGCATGGTATCAGAGCCAGTCATCTAAGCAAACCTTACCATCAAAACCTATTTTGCCACTCACCCACAGCCTGAAGCTGTGTATCGTTGATCATCAATGGCGGATGGCACAAGTGCAAGCACAGGGGCCGGTGATTCAACATTGTCAGATCTCAAACCTGAATAGGTCCAAATTTTGAGTATGATTAGTAATCATCAGCATGATCAAATGATGGGTGAGTTCCATTCTCCTTCCTCTTGGATACTTGACACAGGGACATCTCGTCATGTGACCGGCAACTCACAACTTTTGACTCAAGCACAGGACAATCTTCCATGTCCCGTTGGTTTACTGAATGGGCAGTAGGAATACGCCACATTGGAGGGGTGTGTAATTCTTGCTGATGGTTTAGTGCTTGAGCGTGGCTTATTTGTAACAGCATTACAATGCAATTTAATATCGGTGTCGCAATTAATTGATGATGCAAACTGTTTTGTTCGATTCACTAATTCTTTGTGTGCTATCCAGGACCAACATTCGGGGAGCCTGATTGGTGCCAGTGAACGGAAGGATGGACTCTATTTTTTTTTTGAACGATTCCTACAGTGCACACCGGTAACAGTTCCTGAATTATCTGAATTTGAGTTATGGCATAGAAGAATGGGTCATCCGTCGGATAGAGTCGTCAAGTTAGTACCTGTAATCAGTTCTAATACTAATACTGCTGGGAAGAAATTGAATAAAGCTTGTGTTATTTGCTCTCAGGCAAAACAAACTCGTGATAGTTTTCCTGTTAGTGATAGCAAAGCCAGTTGTATTCTTGAACTCATCCATTGTGATTTGTGGGGGCCCAATAATCAATCACCCTCTTTGTGTGGTGCGTATTTTTTTTTTACAGTGGTTGATAATTTCTCTAGAGCAGTCTGGGTATATTTGTTGCATAATAAAACTGAGGTTTATCAAGCTTTCTCCTCTTTTGTCGCCACTGTGGAACGTCAATTTGAGCAAACTATTAAGATTTTGCGAAGTGATAATGGCATGGAGTTTAAGTGCATGCTTGATTATTTTGATACGATTGGTATTTTGTTTCAAACCTCCTGTGTTGGAACTCCTCAACAAAAGGGAAGAGTGGAGCGGAAACATTAGCATATACTTAATGTGGCTCGTGCTTTAATGTTCCAGGGAAATCTTCCTATTACTTTTTGGGGGGAATGTGTACTTAGTGCAGTGTATTTAATAAATTGCACTCCATCAGGTTTGTTACACAATAAAACACCTCTTAAGATCTTATGCGGAACAACTCCTAATTTTGATGTGCTACGGGTGTTTGGGTGTCTCTGTTTTGCTCACAATCAAAAAGCAAACAGAAATAAATTTGCACCAAGGAGTAAGAAGTGTGTATTTGTTGGCTATCCTCATGGCAAGAAGGGTTGGAAATTATATGATCTCGACACAAGTGAAATTTTTGTGTCTCGCGATGTCAAGTTTCATGAAAATGAGTATCCCTATCTGACTGAGAATGCTTCTACTATGGTTGACACTCCTATTTCCTCTTCTAGTGACATGGTGGGAGTTGATAACATTGTTCTGGATGATTTGGAGGGGGTCTTAGAGGAAGCTCAGACTACAGGAACAGTGGAGGATATAAATGGGCCGGAGGGCAGTCCCGTCGTGGAAGGTGCTGCCAGTCCCACCGATGCTGCCAGTCCCGCCGTGGAAGGTGCTCCGCCGACTGCTAATTCTGCCAGCCCCGCTATGGAAGGTGTTCCGCCGACTGCCATTGCACCCGAGGCTAATTTGGGTCGTGGACTGCGGGACAAACATCCTTCAGTTTTGTTACAAGACTTTGTTGCTGAACCAGTTCGGAAAAAGAGTCCTTCCTCAAGTTCACCACCTCTACCAGCTCCTCCGGTATCCCCTATCCTATAGCACACTATGTGAATTGTAATAAATTTTCTATGCGACATCGTATATTTCTTGCAGCTGTAATTGCAAAGATTGAACCTAGAATCTTTCATGAGACCATAAAACATGCTGGATGGCATGAGGCAATGCAAAAGGAGATCGGTGCCTTGGAGGCTAATGAGACTTGGGTTATGGAAGAACTACCTCCCGGGAAGAAGGCTCTTGGTTGCAAATGGGTATATAAGATCAAATATCATGTAGATGGTATGATTGAACGGCTAAAAGCTCGCCTTGTTATCTTTGGGAATCATCAGGTTGAAGGAATTGATTACAATGAGACGTTCACTCCAGTTGCTAAAATGGTGACGGTTCGTGCCTTTCTAGCTATTGCAGCAGCGAAAAACTAGGAGTTACATCAGATGGATGTTCACAATGCTTTTCTACATGGCGATCTTGATGAAGAGGTATACACGAAATTACCACCAGGTTTTACTGTTCATCAACCCTGCATGGTCTATCATCTAAAGAAATCTTTGTACGGCTTACGACAAGCCCCGAGGTGTTGGTTTGCTAAATTGACGGCTTCATTGAAAAACTATGGCTTTACTCAGTCCTATTCAGATTACTCACTCTTCACGTTGCATTAGGGACCTGTCCAGATCAATGTTCATGTTCATGTGGATGACTTGATCATTTCTGGTAATAACTCTTCCGCTCTTGCTTCATTCAAGAAATATTTGGGTGAATGTTTTCATATGAAGGATTTGGGGATCTTGAAATATTTTCTCGGTATTGAAGTTGCTCATAGTCCAGAGGGTATCTTTCTGTGTCAACGGAAGTATACTCTTGATATCATCGCCAAGAAGGGGTTTTTTGGAGCAAAGCCCGTCGGATTGCCGATGGAGCAAAACCATCAACTCGCTCACGCTAATGGTGAGTTGTTAGAGGATCCCGAAAGTTATCGACGTCTTGTTTGGTGTCTCATTTATCTCTCCTTCACGCATCCTGACTTGGCATATACAGTACATATCTTGGCACAGTTCATGCAGGCACCAAGACAAGAACATTGAGATGCGGTAACTCGCACTGTACGTTATCTTAAAGGCTGTCCGGGGCAAGGTATTCTTCTTCATTCTGCTAGTGATCTATCCTTATCAGGTTGGTGTGATTCTGATTGGGTGAGTTGTCCTTTGACTCGTCGCACTCTTACTGGTTGGATAATTTTTCTTGGTTGTTCCCCCATTTCCTGGAAAACCACGAAACAACATACAGTCTCCCGCTCGTCTACAGAAGCAGAGTATCGTTCTATGGCTTCGGTTACATCTGAACTCAAGTGGCTGAAAGCGCTTCTTGGTAGTCTTGGGGTGGATCATTCCCGTGCTATGAATTTATTTTGTGAAAGCAAATTGGCTCTACACATTGCTTAAAATATTGTCTTCCATGAGCGTACGAAGCATATAGAGGTGGATTGTCATTGTGTGTGAAATGCAATTCAAGAAGGAATTATCTCTGCGAGTCATGTGTGCACAAATGAGTAGCTGGCCGATATCTTTACGAAGGCATTAGCCAAGGGCCAATTTTTATACTTACTTTGCAAGTTGGGCATTTGTGATTTGCATGCTCCAACTTGAGGGGGGGTGTTATGGAAAGATTTGATAGGCCATAGGGAGGCTAATATTGTTTCCTAATTTATAGGTTCTGGATCTGATAGGATTTGATTGATCCTAATTTATAGAGTCTGGATCTGATAGGATTTGATTGAGTCCTAATTTGTAGGACCTGGATCTGATAGGATTTGATCGAGTCCTAATTTATAGGATCTGGATCTGATAGGATTTGATTGAGTGTGTATGAGTTTGTATAAGTAGGCTGATGAATGAATGAATAAAGCATGAACTTTTAACCCAAACCTTGACATTTTAACTGTTGATGAGATATTTGCTATTTTCAATGAACATAAGCAATAAAAAAATGCATAAAAAATCTGAAAATTTACAAACCTGAAATCTGAAAATATAAATTTCTAAATAAATAGAGAAAGATAAAAGTACTTACATAGGGATCGCTTGTTCCTCTCAGATCAGTAGCAATAAGGTCCTTCGCTTCAATTAGGGCAAGTTCAATAGTGCCCGATCTCGGAGGAGAACTCTGGATAAATACATAGGTGATTAATCAGAGAGTAATATAGATAACTCTCTAGATAATGAAGTAGATAAAAGTACTTTTAAGGATGAAATCCATGTAATTTCATTATGCGGCTTTCTATTTCTTCCTATCTTCGATGCAAAACAAAAAATTAAACAGCTCAGGAAGTTAAAAGCATACCCTGTATCCTTCATAATCATCTCTTTACTGCTTCTATTTGTAGCCTCGGTTCCCCTGAGCTCACCTTTTCAAGGGGGACCCAAACATCCCTACAAGTGCCTTCTTGAATTCATTCCATATTCACATGTGCATTGCCAATATTCTCATTGCCAAATTTATCTGCAGTATAGCATTTTACCTTCAGATATTCACCACCACCTATTTCTTCTAAGTCAAACATCTGGTTCCACACAGGATTTGTAGTGTGAGAAACTGTTTTTGTTCTATGAATAGCCTAAAAAGTTGAAAGAAACTCGGATCAGATGTACAATGAATGAAAAAAAATAGTTTCGCAAAAAATAAAAAAGTTAAAACCAAGTTTGAACAAGGTTCAACAGACCTTTCCATACTGCTGTTTTACATAAGGATCACATTTCCCAGATTTACCTTTTGTAGTTAGATCCTTCCATCTACAACAGTTACCATGAGCTTCCTTCCTGTTCTTGAGGAGGCTCGGTAAACCATTTATAGAAGGTTGTGACTGACTGCTATCCAAGCTAATAGAACCATTTGAATATTGCCATTCTTTTAAAACAAGCTGCACAGACAACTGAAAAGAAAAACAAATAGAGACTGTTTAGGTTCATGAATATTAAAAGAAATCTTAGACAAAAGGAAAATTAACCTCATGTAACCATTCATGACCTAACTAAAGGCAGATAATACACATACGCTGATCTTCAAACAAAAATGTAAATAATGGATCCCTTGCAAAATCTTCATCCAGTTGCTTCATTTGTCTAATATCCCATACCGAAATCTATATCTTATCAAAAAAGCCTTGAAAAAGCTGCTGGAAATTGAAGTTAGTCCTAGTAAATGTTATACCCTTATGTTATGCGCTAATAGTAACGTTATATTTCATCCTAATCTAAGACTATCTTAACATTCTACAAAGATCAATTGAATATTCTAGCAACCGAATTTCTAATAATTAGCACTAATCTATTATAAACCTAAAAGATTGCAGGGAGGGGCAGAACTTTTGGATTCCCAAATTTTCCCAACTATTTTCTCTTATTTAACCAAACCGGTTCTTAAAGAGGTCCCATCGTCTTCTTATCCAACATAGTATGCAAGATATAAACCCAACAGAGAATGGTAGTGAAATTGGTACTGGATGAGCATTACTCATCTTACTCAAATTTCAAATTTGATAACTGACGATTAGAACGTAAATCTATATGGCATGCAGTTAATCGAATTACCACTTTCACATTTTTTGTGATTGTTCAAGAGATCTGAAGACAATCTGTGCAAAAAAAAAATAACTTCTACTAAAACAAAACTTTTACCAAATAGACCGAGGAGCATAGATAACAGAACTAAGAACACTTCACAAGTTTTTAAGAACAAAAATAGTGCCAATTGAAGAAATTTATTATATAAGCCATGTACTCCTTTTAGTTGATACTGAAGAAGAAGATTTCTAAACTTTAAATATATGTACTGCCAATAGAAATTAACTGAGAGGCATAAGTTACTAAGATATAAAACTTAATTCACATACATATTCGACTTTGGACAGCGATATGGATATTAGTAATGCCCACATCCGATCCTTATTCGATCAGAAAGCATCCCTAAGCACAGTGCATTTATTGTATAAGGAGGTTTTATCTTTTCACATTAGGATCATCTATGAAAGAGATTCACACCAATGGTAATAACATGAAGTTGGAGTATTTATCGAGTTTATCCTATAAGGATACATTCTCGAAAAAGTTCTTTCCTCTTTAAGATCTATGAAAAAGATTGCTCAAATTGATTGATTGCATCATTTTTCCTCATGAATCAAAGTTTTATCATCCAACTGTATTATTGCACATAAGGGTTCTTTGTAAAATAGTTTTTTTAAAGTAACTTCAATGGCTAGACCATTATTGTCTTCTATATTTCTTGAATCTGAATACTAATTCGGGAGCTTGATGGTTCTCATCACGTAGAGGACCAGAATCTTCTCTCCTCCATCTGGGACGATACCAGGTTCCCAGATGAAGTTACACGTGAGTAATTAAATCACTTGCAGTTCTGTAGTGACCCTAACATCAGTGCAATTGAACGAAAGAATAAAAATTAGGAACCGATTTATTTAGAATCAGGATATTAAATCAGCATTCAATATCTAATTGACAAACAGGCAGAGTGTAACACCCCGAATTCCAAAATACAACTGAATTCGAAGTTCCACAAGATCTTTACACTTCTCTTCGTACAATTTTACAAGGAAATAAAAACTTTTTGTTACATCAGAGTTTACACTTACATTACATATTTACAACGGAAGCAATTTACAACAATTTACATGAATTGAAATGTACAACTCTTGAATCAATCTTTAATCAGCATGCATTCTTTAGTCTTGTTAATCACTGATATGACTAAAAATAGGGTTAAATCAGAACTGTCCAAATCAGGTATGAATCTTAAAGATCAGGGGTAAAATGGTAATTTCACCTACAAACGGGTCTGAAATGGGTACTGGGTCTTTTTTCCAAAGGCCCAATAACCCACAAACTGATCCATCTCAACTAGGTGCGGGTTCCAACCCGCAAGAAACCCAGTCCAGCTAGATAGAATTAGGATTTATGATTGTACTTAATCAACGGCCCTGATCACTTCTATCCATTTAATGGGAAGTAGGGATTTGATATTATTCCGAAACTAGTTCCTAAGGCGGCTATAAATACCCCCCATTCCCCACTGTTACTAGGTAATCAATCTTTTACCAATCAAAGCTCTTTCATAATCCTTCTAATTACTGACTAGAGCGTCAGAGGGTGCGTCGCCGGTATCAACCCCGGTGTTTCGCATTTTTTGCAGGTCAACCACGGGAGATCACGGTCAAACTTCGGTGAAAGTTGTTCAGGTTTGACTATTCAACATCCCAAAAATCCATAAATCTATCTGGTTGCCCCCACACTGATTTCAGCGGCAACAGATTGGCACTGTCTATGGGAAACACGAATAGCAATCCATCCTCTTCCATCGGTTAAGATCACCTCCAGCCATGCCTCCAAGGAAAGTAAGATCTAGAGGGTCCAACCGTGAATCCACTCCTCCTCAACCGCAACAGGTGGTCCCCCTCCAAACCGTCCAGCAGCAGGGGCAACTCCCCCCTCAGCATGATCAGCCCCTGCAGTAGGAACAGCCTCCTCTTCAGAACCTTCAGTGCCAGCGGGGTCAAGTCGGGCCCCAGAATGCCGGTATTGGGACCTCTTGTCCTCATCCTCAGAAGCAACCTCTTCATCGCGACCACGTCTCCGTACATAACCCTTCAACCGATTCCATGGCATCTCAAAACCCTCGGCCTTCGGAAGACCTCCACAACATCCTTATCAACCGGCAGAAAAAGGAGGACCTTCGCCACTGTTTGGATGAAAGGTGGGCCCGTGAGGGAGTCTCCCGCTTAGATAGTCCAAATGCGCGATCTCCTCGTTACCGCGACCACAGGAGGTCCCCTCTTCATAGGAGACGGAGGGAGTCCCCTGAATACCGTTGAAGAAGGCATTATTCTCCCACTGGTCGGCAGCCCCAGAGGGACGAGAACGGACCTATCACCCGAGCCAAATTTCAACAGTTCCAGGCTACAATCTTGCAGGCCCTCAATCTCCCACCAAACAACAACATCAATGTTCCGAGGGCCCCCACTCCTCCGCCAGTTCAAATCCCTCGTCCTCGGTCTCTAAGTCCTCCTCAAGCTCCGAGCCACCGCCATCATATTTCAAGTCCTCGCCATTCTCCGAGCTACCGCTGCCGAAGCCCATGCTCCCCTTCGTACGAAGATGAGTCCAGAGGCTCACCGGGATACCGTCGAAGGGATGATGCGGTCTATTGCCATCTCCATGAGATGGAGAGGCACCTCGGTCAACTAGATAGGGAAGAGGAGCTGAGAGGGAGGACCCTCCGTCCAAGCAGACCTCCGTTCTCTCGAACTATCATGGAGGCTCCCGTTCCAACAAACTTCAAGCCCTCGTAGTTCGAGACATATACAGGGGAGTCAGACCCATGGATCACATAGAGAGTTTCAAAACTCTAATGATGATCCACCAGGCTTCCAATGCTCTACTGTGCAAGACCTTTTCAGCCACTCTCAAGGGTCCAGCTCGGGAATGGTACTCCCGCCTCGCCCCGTCCTCCATCTTCTCTTTTGAACAATTTGAAACCCTCTTCATCACCCACTTCGTGAGCAGCCACCGAACCGAGAAGACTAGTATTTATCTACTCTTCCTCAATCAGAAGAAAGGTGAGAAACTAAGAGATTATGTCAAGCGGTTTACCGTGGAAGCTAGATCCATTGCCTCCCTCGACCAATCGGTCGCTGCAGCCGCCTTCCCGTCCAATGTCCTCAATTCGAGCCTCCGTTCCTCCCTAGCCAAAAAGCCCTTGCGAGACTTCTCCGACCTTCTTTTCAGAAGTGAGAAGTACATCTGGGCTGAGGAAGATGAATATCGCCCCACATTCGAGGGGTCTTCCTCAAGAAGCAAAAGAAAGGCAGCCGAAGATAAGGGAGCTAAAAAGCTCCAGAAGGACAACGGGGGTCAGTGCCACCTGCCTCCCAGATTTGAGAAGTTTACCCCTCTCAACGCCAATGTTTCAACTATTCTCATGGAGGTTGAGAAAGAAGGAGTCCTGCCTCCTGCCCCGAAGATGAATACCCCCGGGAAAAAGAGGGATAAGGAGAAGTGGTGCCAATATCATCGAGACCACGACCACGACACCAATGACTGTCGGGCTCTGAAGAATGAAATCGAAGCCCTCATTCAGAGAGGGCAGCTATCCAAGTTTGTAAGAAAGGACCGGAACGATCTTCCTCCTCCCCCAAGGGGGCTAATAAGCGGCCCGAGAGGCACGACGAGACCCCCAAATTCGAAGAAGAGCGCATCCTGCACCTCATCCATGGGGGTCCAATGGGAGGAACCTCCAACTCTTCTCAAAAGGCTTTTATCATGGAGGTCAACTCGGTGCACAGCATACCCCCTCCCAAAGGCCTCGGAGTCCCGGTTACTTTCTCGAATGAAGACCTGGAGGGTGTCCGAACCCCCCATTGTGATGCACTAGTGATTAACCTCCACATGGCTAACTTCAAAGTGGAGAGGATTCTGGTGGACAATGGCAGTTCTGTCAACATCCACTTCCTAGTGGCCTTCCGAGGACTCAAGTTATCATGGGACAGGCTCAAGCCCACCGGCTATATGCTCCATGGGTTCACGGGAGTGCCAGTGACTATCAAAGGGGTGATAACCCTCGACGTAACCGCTGGCAAAACTCCTACTACCCGGACGGAGCCAATGGATTTCATGGTCGTCGACATTCCAGCTGCTTACAATGTGATCCTAGGCTGACCTGGCCTAGATGCTTTAGATGCTGTCCTGTCGGCTTATCATCTTAAAATGAAGTTCCCCACCAAGGCAGGTGTAGGGGAAGTAAGGGGTAGTCAGGAGATGGCCCGCAAGTGTGACATGACCTCGACCGGGGGACATGTCCTTTCCCTCGAGACTCTTAAGATTCCCCAAGGGAACACCCAGCCTATGTCAGAACCAGTAGACAAGCTGGAGGAAGTGCGCTTTTGAGAGCAAGATCTGAACCACAAATTCTTCCTCAGCAAGACCCTTCCCTCTGCCCTCTGTTCTAACATAGTCCATTGCATCAGGAAGAACCATGACCTCTTCGCCTGGACAGCTGCCGACATGCCTGGGATTTCTGAGGACCTCCTCGTCCACCACCTAAGTGTAGATCCGGGGTCCAAACCGGTCCAGCAGAAGAGGCGCAAATTTGCCACTGAGTGCCAGCAGGCCATCAAGGAAGAAGTGGATAAGCTCCTCAAAGCCCGGTTTCTACAAGAAGTCAACTATCCCGAGTGGCTCTCTAATGTTGTTATGGTCAAGAAGGCCAATGGAAGTTGGAGGATTTGCATTGACTTCACAGATTTGAACAAGGCATGCCCTAAGGATCCTTTCCCTCTCCCCAGCATAGATACCTTAATCGACGCTATTTCAGGCCATGAGCTGTTGAGCTTCATGGATGCCTTCTCCGGATACAACCAAATTAGAATGTTTCCTCCGGATATCCCGAATATGTCCTTCGTCACAGATCAAGGCCTCTATTGCTACTGAGTGATGCCCTTCGGGCTCAAAAATGTCGGTGCCACCTACCAGCGCCTCGTCAATAAGGTCTTCCAGAATCAGATCGGCCGAAACATGGAAGTGTACGTTGATGATATGCTAGTCAAAAGTATCCATGGGTCCGACCTTGTCGCCGACCTACAAGAAGCCTTCGACGAGTTGAGGAAGCATAATATGAGACTAAACCCAAACAAGTGTGCATTTGGGGTCTCGTCTGGTAAGTTCCTGGGCTTCATGGTCAGTCAGAGGGGGATCGAAGCCAACCCCGAGAAGATCAAAACCATACTGGACATGGCTCCTCCTACAAGTGTGAAAGAGGTTCAAAAGCTTAAAGGAATCCTCGCGACCATAGGGCGCTTCCTGTCTAAGTCAGGGGAGAAGTGTCTTCCTTTCTTCAAAGCCCTCAGGGGGGCTAAGGGCTTCAAGTGGGGCCAACAGCAGCAAGAATTGTTCGACCAACTGAAAGCCTATCTGGTCAACCCCCCCACTCCTCAGCAAGCCTATTCCCGGGGAAACACTCTACCTCTACCTCGCTACCTCCGAGCAAACCCTCAGCGCTGTCCTAGTGAGGGAAGAAGACAAGGTTCAGAAGCCTATCTATTTTGTGAGCAAGGTCCTTAGAGATGCTGAGCTCCGCTATCCGAGGTTGGAAAAGATAGCATACGCCTTGGTTATGGCAGGCAGCCAGGAAGCTCCACCCTTATTTTCAATCCCACTCGGTGGTTGTTCTTACCGACCAGCCGCTCAAGCAAGTTCGGCACAAGCCCAAGACCTCCGGGCGTCTAATGAAGTGGTCAATCGAAGTCAACATGACATATCTTATCAGCCTCAGACCGCTATCAAAGCCCAAGCTCTGGCCAAGTTTATCCTAGAGAGCACCATCTCGGAAGTGAGTCAAGCAGAAAATGGGCCACCCATCTGGACAGTATATGTAGATGGGTCTTCTTGCGTCGAAGGGATCGGAGCCGGAGTCATTCTGGCAGGCCCAGATGACTTCGTTCTCCAATACTCCCTCCGCCTTAACTTTAAGGCCTCCAACAACGAAGCTGAGTATGAAGCCCTAATAGTAGGCCTGGGCATGGCTCATAAGGAAGAAGCGCAACGTGTTCGAATATTCAGTGACTCACAACTGGTGGTTAATCAGGTCTTAGGAGACTACGAGGCGTAAGACGACCGAATGGTTAAGTACCAAGCCAAGGTCCAAAGTCTCATGGCTTCGTTCGAAGAGGCACAAATTCAGCGGATCCCTAGAGAAGAAAACTTCCAAGCAGATGCCCTCTCAAGATTGGCCTCCTCCTCCCTCCAAGGTCTCAAGTAGACCATCCTAATCGAAGTGCTCATAAGACCAAGCATAGAAGAGGAAGCCCCCGACTTGATGGAGTCACTGCTCGTCCAACTCCAGGACAACTGGATGAAGCCTTTGATAGAGTTCCTCAGGGATGGGACCCTTCCCCAAGATCCTAAAGAAGTCTGTCGAATCCGAACAAGAGCAGAGCGGTACGCCCTTGTTGAAGGAGTCTTGTACAAACGCTCCTATACCCAAGTAGATGGCAGACCCTACTTGAAATGTCTCTCCCCGGAAGAAGCCTCGTATGCCCTGCAAGAACTCCACGAAGGCATAGGAAAGTTTTGAACTACGGGAACTTCTGGCCTACCCTACTTCGAGATGCCGAGCAACATGTCCGGCATTGCAGCCCTTGTCAGCAGTTCTCCAACATCAGTCGCCTACCCCAAGCACAACTCACATCTCTCTTGAGTCCAATTCCCTTCGCAATGTGGGGGATGGACTTGCTAGGTCCGTTCCCACCAGCTCCAGGACAACTCAAGTTCCTAGTCTTGGCAATCGACTATTTCTCTAAGTGGATCGAGGCCGAACCATTGGCTACTATTACTGAGAACAAAGTGATGTAGCTCTTCTCGAAAAATGTCATCTGTAGGTTTGGCGTACCTCGAGTCCTGATAACAGATAATGGAATATAGTTTACAGGGGCAGCATTCCGATCTTTATGTAAAGACCTCGGCATTCAGCAACACTTCTCCTCCGTCTCCCATCCTCAGTCTAATGGTCAAGTAGTGAACAGCAATAGGCAGATCCTCTTCGGCATCAAGAAGAGACTAGATAAGTCAGTCAAAGGCTTATGGGCAGAACAACTTCCCAACGTATTGTGGAACTACCGCACTACGAAAAAGACCCCCACAGGAGAGTCGCCCTTTAATCTCACCTATGGGTCCGAGGCTGTAATCCCCTTAGAAGTTGGTCTGCCATCCCCTCGTCTTATTGCCTATGATGAAGAGCAGAATGCCAGAGAGCTCCGGGTGAATTTGGACCTGAATGATGAGCTCCGTGAAAGAGCTTCAATTTGCAAGCAAAATTATCGGAGAAGAATCGAGCAGGCCTACAACAAAAGAGTTCGTCCCACAGATCTCAAGGAAGGGGACTTAGTCCTCAGAAAGCTAGCTATCTCATTTCCCAGTTAAAAGAGTAAGCTAGCTCCGAATTGGGAAAGACCGTACAAGGTTTCTAAACTAGTCCGCCCCGGAGCGTATCGTCTTGAAGACCTTGAAGGCAGAGAGATACCAAGAACTTGGAATGCCAACCACTTACTGAAGTACCGAGAGGGTGTTTGAACGCCTCTCCGAGTACCTTTAAATGTCGAGCCATTCCTATCTTTTTATTTGTACTTGCTTCTTTATTTTCTCAACAGCTTGCAACTTAGAAGCAGTCGATTAGCAGTTATCAATAAAGAACTTCTTTCCCCTCATAATTCTCTTGTGATTATTTTATCTCTCTGTTTAAGACCTTTAATGACGCTTACTCAAACGATGCGTTCGGAGTCTAAAATTTGGCTCGATTCCACTTTACAAGCTCGCTCTTAAGCGAGCTAGAAGTGGTTCGCCATTCGGAACTGCTCCCACAACCGTTGAAACTTACTTGAACGACGCGTTCGGAGTCCAAAACTTGGCTCGATTCTGCTTCGCAAGCTCGCTCTTAAGCGAGGTAGAAGTGGTTTGCCATTCGAAACTGCTCCCCCAACCGTTGAAACTTACTCGAACGACGCAATCGGAGTCCAAAACTTGGCTCGATTTCGCTTTACAAGCTCGCTCTTAAGCGAGCTAGAAGTGGTTCGCAATTCGGAACTGCTCCCACAACCGTTGAAATTTACTCGAACGACGTGTTCGGAGTCCAAAACTTGGCTTGATTCCGCTTTGCAAGCTCGCTCTTAACCGAGCTAGAAGTGGTTCGCCATTTGGAACTGCTCCCACAACCGTTGAAACTTACCCAAAACAACCTGTTCGAAGTTTAAAGCTTGGCTTGACCCCACTTCTACTCCTCGCTCTTAAGCGAGCTAGAAGTAGTCCGCCCTTTAGAGGTACTACAACCACAGATGACTAACAAAACACACAAGTCCAAAAGAGGAAACAAGCTTCGCTTCTATAAAGTTTGGGAACAAATCAAATTACAAGACTTGTACTTTTTTCTACAACGAAGTTACAAGAAAAAGCCAAAGTTACAAGACCGACTCCTTGTACTTAGACAAGATTTAAAACTTGGAAAACAAAAGACTACTTCAACACCTCCTAGGCACAGGGATGTTCTGCTTTAAAGACACCCGGGGATGGCGGCGCCTAACCTTGGAGCTCGTCCCTAGACTGGCAAACTGAGATGTATCTTCTGCGCTGCTTCTGACAGTCGCACCGACGGATGCTCCGCTCGACGAAATAGCCACCCCACTTTGGGCATCGCCTGGACTTTGTCGAGCAACGGGCGGGCGAGTCGCAAGCTCGTAAAACGAAATCCCTCGCTCGCTCTCTTCACGGGTACACGAGGTGCTTCTGACGTTGACCCGTCGCGATTGGGGTTTGAGGCGCCCAACCTCCGCCTCTAGCTCGATTATTCATTGCTTCAGAGAGTCATCCTTCACGGCTATCTTGAAGCGAGGGAGCACAGCAGAGCCTGCGGCACCAGAACTATCGGCAATAATTCGGCGGAGCTGAATAACCTCGATACTCTTGTCGACCGTAACCCTCTTCAGCTCGTCGACCTCCACCGTCAACTCGTCGCGCTCCGCCGTCAACTTCCCCATCACTGCTATTAGTTCTTCTCTCCCCGCCAAAAGCTCATCTTCTACTATCCGCAAGTGGTG
This sequence comes from Hemerocallis citrina, assembly GCA_017893485.1. Lineage (NCBI taxonomy): Eukaryota > Viridiplantae > Streptophyta > Magnoliopsida > Asparagales > Asphodelaceae > Hemerocallis > Hemerocallis citrina. The sequence continues at coordinate 167,076,808 of CM030368.1, forward strand.
AATTTCAGCTAATAGTTCATCTCTCTCCGTTGTCATCTTCGACAAGGAGAGGCGAAGACACTTAAGCCTCAGGCCGAGACTAAAGGCTGTTGACGAGCCATCATCATCGCCTTTGGGGGTCATCTCAGCAAGCCTCCCTTCTAGTCTTCGAATCTCGATGTCTCGGCGGCCTACAATTAGTTGCAGATGGTTTCGTTCACTTTCGGCTCTGCGCAGCCCCAACTCAACTTCATAAAGGCGCTCTCGGCACCTAGCGAGGCACAACTTCGTCGCCCCTAGGCCGACCTCGGGACGTAACTCCTCCGCCGCATCAGTTACTTCGACAAGCTGTGTCACCTCAGCGAGCTAAAAATTCCAAGGCAAACGACGAGAACACTTAGCAAAAATTGGCAAATTTGGTTAACACAAAGCCAAAACTCCTAAACAAGGCAACGTGTACACAACAACATCTCAAAAAAAAATTGTGAACACGTAGCCGAACCTTTAGGCAGGGCGACGTGAACACTTAGCCAAATTTCAAGAAATTTTTTGTAAATTCAAGATTTGCAAGCACTCAATCGAACTCAAAAAGTTGGATTTTCATTTATTTCAAAAAAAAAAGTGCGGTGGCCAGTCCGCAATTAGGCGATACATCAAAAAGTACAAAAAAAAGTCATGGGGCGACCTCTTTCTCAGGGCGACGGGAATGCACGGGGTCGGATTCCCCCAAAGGCGCGACCATCGCTAGCGGAGTCACCTCGGACCCCTGCTGTTCGCCGACGATCTCGACCTCGACGTCTCCTTCATCATCCCCTACTTCCCCCTCGGACTCAGCATCGAAGCCGTCGACGTGGTCGGGGAAGAGTCACCATCCGGAGCAGTCGACCCTGGGGTACCGCTCCGACACTTGCTCAATGACTTAAGCGTATGCCTTGGCCATATTGGCCGAGAGAAAGCCCTGCGTTTTCTCCATCGTTGCGGCTTCGGCCTCCTTCGCCGCCGCAACCTTAGCAGCTTCCACAGCCTTGGCCTGCTGCTTGACCGACTCCTCCCTCTGCCAAAGCAGATCGCCCTCAAGCTTCGTGACGAGGCCTTCGAGGTATTCCAGCCTCGTCGTCTTCCCCTCAGCCTCGACCTTCAATTTCTCGAGCTCGTTGGCAAGACGAGCTTTTTCAGCTCGAGCACGGTCGACCTCCTTCTTGAGGTCCTTTTTGAGCTCTGTCATCTTCTCCATAAGATGACCGAAGTGGACGGTTATCTGCAGACGAACAACAACAAAAAAAGGGGGAGTTAGAGAAACAAATATGCAAGTTGTCTAAAGGAAATAAATCGATACTCACCGATACCGCCGAGCGAGCAATCTCGAAGGCATCATCACCCACGCTGCCAGCGTCCATTGCAGCTCGGTCCTTCGACGTCACCAAGTGCTTCACCGCTTGCATGCTCGACGTCGAGTCGCTGAGAAAGCAGTCAAGTTTCCAAACCTGCCAGTCCGGGATGTAGATCTTCTTGTGCTCCTCGGTCAGGAACACCTCGCGTCCACTGTCAACGGTGGTGCCTCCATCCCGAGGGCAGCGGCCATCGGGAGCTCGCTAACCTCGGCCGATGCCGAGGTCGCTGCTGGCGCCCTCCTTGGGGTCACCATTGCCGAAGCCTCCGCCTCCTGAATGGCGGCGTCAACAGTCTTCGGCTTCTGCACAGTCACCTTCATGGCGACCCTCTTGCGCTTCTTAGGTGCCTTGCTTCCGAGGGCCGCCCTCTATGCCAGAATTGCATCGTAATCCATAGTCTCTGCAATGAAAGAAAAGTTCAGTTAAAACAAGTTATGATTGAATTAGAAAAAATAACAAACGGATAAAGCCGCGTACTGGGATCCACACGACAGAGCCCTCCCCTGAAGAGCGCGTCTTCGGTCAAATCTCTCCAGTCGAACTTTGGCCGATCAAGAAGAATCTGAACCGCCTCTTCTTCGTTGGTGTGGAGCACCGGCGACTCCCTTACCCTTTTCGTCACCTCCTCCACCCAACCCGAGGGTATGGGCCACGCTTTGCGACTCCGAACTATGAAATACTTGTCTCGCCAGTGCTTGATCGAGTCGGGGTAGCTGACGAGCCAAGCACCCTCACCTCCGGCTCGATCTCGGCTGCCTGACAGTGGAGCGCGAACCCGTTGATAACCCTCCACGCATTCGGCATTAGTTGGATGGGGCTGACCCCAAACCACCTAAGCACTTGAACTGCGAACGGGTGGAGAGGAAGCTGCGCCCCGGTGATGAAGTCGCCGACCGGCCAGAAACACATGTTTACCGGCATCGGCGAGTTGGCCCTCACCCCGGGACCCGACAGCATCAACTCGTACTCCTCCGGAATATGAAAACATTCCCGGATCGCCGCCAGGTCTTCCTCGTTAAGAATGGAGACTGCATTGTCCGCTTTTGAGGTCTCTCTCGCTGCGTTCTCCTCGAAGCTCCGCCCCCTGCGTATACTATACACTCGGCGTGCTCCTCCGGAAGCTCTCAAACCCTATGGAGCCCTGTCAACACGCCTGGCAGTCTGTCGAACTCCCCCATATGCTTCGGATCTTCCACTATGGTGTCTCAACCATCAACCCTCTTGCCCTTGTCGATGCGAGGTCTCTGACTCGGAGACGGTGCTTCGCCAGCAGAGGGGGAGGGCTCCGAAATAGGGGAAAGAGACATTTTCTACTTGAAATAAACTAAGTATAAGTTACCTTGAAGTGACAGTTACGGTCGGAATATTCACCGGAAAACGGTCGATGATCGCCAGAAGCTCTCGATAGTAAAAATCACCGCCTGAGTAAAAATTTGGAGAAGTGAAGAAATGAGGGGGGGTTGAGTCTTATAGAGGTTGGCACACAAAACGAGGATGTTGGGCTTCAAAAGACCAACAGTAAGGCCCATTTATGCAAAACGACAAAAGTTGTACCGTCGCATTAATGACTAACGGTCAAAATCGTCAGAAGATCAACAGTCAAAAGGCCAGCTGTCATCTCCAAGCTGTCAGACTCGCGTTGCACTTCGGCATGCCTTGCCAAGTGCTCTTGGCATCGACGCCCAAATGTGAGAAAAAACTCTCGCGTGGGACTTCGGCATGCCTTGCCGAGCGCTCTTAGCACCGATGCCCAAACGTGAGAAAAAACTCTCGCGTTGGGCTTTGGCACGCCTTGCCGAGCGCTCTTGGTACCGACGCCCAAACGTGAGAAAAAACTCTCGCGTGGGACTTCGGCACGCCTTGCCGAGCGCTCTTGGCACCGATGCCCAAACATGAGAAAAAACTCTCGCATTGGACTTCGGCACGCCTTGCCGAGCGCTCTTGGCACCGACGCCCAAACGTGAGAAAAAACTCTCGCGTTGGACTTCGACACGCCTTGCCGAACGCTCTTGGCACCGATGCCCAAACATGAGAAAAAACTCTTGCGTTGGACTTCGACACACCTTGCCGAGCGCTCTTGGCACCGACGCCCAAACGTGAGAAAAAAACTCTCACGTTGGACTTCGGCACACCTTGCCGAGCGCTCTTGGCACCGATGCCCAAACATGGAAAAAATTCTCACGTTGGACTTCAGCATGCCTTGCCGAGCACTCTTGGCATCGACGCCCAAACACGGAAAAAACTGTCGTGTTGGACTTCGGCACGCCTTGCCGAGCGCTCTTGGCACCGACGCCCAAACATGGAAAAAACTCACTTTGGACTTCGGCAAAGACTCGCCGAACCCCTTTTTTACACGAGTCACCACGCCGAGGTATCTCCGCACCTCGGCAGGAGGCCCCGAACCACCCTAGACTTCGGCCTCCTTCCTAACACGTAGTTGAAGGGGGTTGGCAATGTCGTCGAAGCAACTTGCCATCAAATGAAGAGAAATACACCTTTTGAGCAACCACAGGCATTGGATCTCCCCGAAAGTCGCACCCAATGCTGATGGAGAGCCCAGATCGTGCCACGTCACGTCTTAAATGGTATTAAAAATTAATTTTTTATTTATTAAAATCAAATTATTTATTTAAAAATTGTGAAAAAATGATTAAAAAATTCAGGAAAATTAATTAAAAATTCTAAAAGATAATTATAAATTCAGGAAAATATTTTTGAGCCCTTGGGTAAATAATTATTGCTTAGAATAATTAATTAAGACCCCCGAACAATAAAACACCACTTTGCAAAATTAAATAAATGGTCCGATAAATAAATAAAAATTAAGAAAAATTACCAAAAAGTTCAGGAGAGCTCAAGAACACCCTTGAGCGTGCAACTAACTCAGAAAACCACCATAATACCTCATAGGAAGATTCGACACCCCTCATTTGGACTCCGATACAACTCTACAAGCCATTAAAACAGTAAAACTACTCCTCGAAGGCTGATCAAACTCAGTCTTCGGGAGTGGGGGCCTCGTGATATAGCTAAAATAGGGTTAAATCGGAACCGTCCAAATCATGTACGAATCTTAAAGATCAGGGGTAAAATGGTAATTTTACCTACAAACGGGTCTGAAATGGGTACTGGATCTTTTTTCCAAAGGCCCAATAACCCACGAACGGATCCTTCTCAACTGGGTACGGGTTCCAACCCACAAGAAACCCAATCAAGCTGGATAGAATTAGGGTTTATGATTGTACTTAATCAACGGTCCTGATCACTTCTATCCATTCACTGGGAAGTAGGGATTTGATCTTATCCCGAAACTGGTTCCTAAGGCAACTATAAATACCCCCCATTCCCCACTGTTACCAGGCAATCTTTTACCAATCAAAGCTCTTTCATAATCCTTCTGATTACTGACTAGAGCGTCGAAGGGTGCGTCGCCGGGAACAACCCCGGTGTTTCGCACTTTTTGCAAGTCAACGGCGGTAGATCACGGTCAAACTCTGGTGAAAGTTGTTCAGGTTTGACTATTCAACATCCCAAGAATCTACAAATCTATCTGTTTGCCCCCACACCGATTTCAGTGGCAACAATCACTTTACCCTGCATAAAAACTGTGGGCACGTCAGTTGCTTACAACCGACGAAATATTATACATGGCTATTCTCTCTATGCCGAACAGTATAACGATTCTCAAATACTTAAATAATCACAAACTTGATCACAAACAGAAACTACAAGAGACTATCCTATAGATGTCGTGTTGTGCGGTGCACTTAGTCCTTAATGCAGTTGTTTATATTAGATGACACTAATGTGCACTTGTTCAGATTCTATGCATTCCATACTACATAGGTCTGAGGGCAAGCCCTTAACCGTTCTTCATCTTATAGGGTTCAATCCCTCGTCATGACTTAAACTACTATTGTAACTACGATAAGTATCCTAGATGTTCTATGAGTTACGAGCTCATGTCCATATAGCCCGGAGGGGAATCTCACGTCATATCACGACGCATCGTGAAGAACCTATGGACAATTCAGCATCCGTCATGGGGACATGACACCATCCGCAGTCACCAAATACCCCACGAGCATCGCCTGCGGTACGGACTCCTGGAGACATATCTACGTCATGTCACGATGCATCGTGAAGACAACGTGTGAATATTCTCACACCGTAGCTCCGAGGCCCTCATACTCATGTTTTTCTCTTATTTTCATTACATCTTCACTATGTATCTAGTCCTTTGTTATTCGAATCATGACCAAAATCAATTCTCCAGAGTTAGCCCTTCCACTATACCGGTCTTAACCATTTATTCAACATGACCCAAATCTTGGTCTTTTCATCTCTAATTTTATTTCAACACATTTCTTTTCAATGCTGGTATGAGGCTTAACTACACTCTAGTTCTCAATTTCAATTCATAATCACAAAAAATGAGTCTTTATACTCATAAATTCTTTTTCATAATTAACATGATTTCCATTCTTTTCTATGCATCAAATCTCATACATAAAGTTCAATTTCAATTCATGTATTTCATACTCAAATTTATTTCAATAAATCCATTAGATTCCCAAACTAGTATTTCTTTCTTTTATTTAGTTCATTCAACAAAGTTGTATTTTTCATCTATCTTTAGAGTGCACACAAAACCCAAAATAGATGAACAAAAATCCATAATCAACACACTTAGATTTTCCTCCCTTCAAAATATCTCTTTTATAACTTAATAAAATTTTCTCAATGAAAAAAATAATCATTTTTCATATTTATACAAGTGTCAATTTTCATACAAGTCTACTCAATTTTTACTTCTAAGTCACTTTTATTTTAGTCAAATAATGCACAAATATTTTTCATTGAATCAACATATTTTTAAAATAATTATAGTATTTTTTCGGATTTTTAGAAGCCAAGAAATTAATTTAAAATCCAAAAAAAAATCAAAATTTTAATTCCTGCCGAAGCCAGGAATCAAACCCAAGTCCTGAAGCTAGATGCCCACCACCGAAAGCCAACTGGGCTAAGGCGCAACCCCGATATGGCATGGGCTTTAATTAATAAGGGGTTTCGGTTTCGGGTTGGGGGTTTTATTCAAAAACGAAAACAAAAGGGCAGAGCCTAGTTTCGAACCCGAGACCACAGACACACCCGCACGCTACAGTAAGCGCCCAAAGCAACCAATAACCAAATGGTCTAAGAGACCAACCTGATATAGAGTGGGGTTTTTAGGGGTTTAAGTCCAAGACTCAGTTATTTCGAATTTTTACCAAAAATGAATATTTTTGAGTTCTTTTCTTCTCCAAATTCATTCAAAAATTCCAGATTTCATTTTTCATCTTATTACAACATTTCAGTAAAATAAAATTTGATTTTAGATACAAAACAACATAATTTGCTCCCTACTTCATTTTTATTCTTCAATTTCGAATTTAGGGGAAAATAAGCATAATCTCCTTATAAATTACACTTAAAATTTTCCTATATCACTTATAATATTTTTATTAACATTGTACAATTATCTCAGTAATAAAATTCATTTTTTTCATGTCATTTAACAACACATTAATCAAAATCACCTATAACCATAGTTCTTTATTCAATTGTTCAACATACAAGCATGTATTTGTTTATCTAACACATCACAACAAAATTGAGCATGGTAACATGATAATCATTTAACAAAACATAATTTGGCAATCAATTTAACACTCTTTTAACATATAATCAAACTAATATTAATTTGTCTCATTTTCATAATGCATGGCTATATTTGTTAGAGTTTCTCCTTAATTTGTCAACCACATCCTAACATGATGTCTAATTAGAAGTTTAAGAGAAACACCCACCTTAAATAGAGAGAAACAATCAAATAGACTCCTAGAGATCTCCTACGACAAACGAGTAAAGGCTTCTCCTCCTAGATCAAACCACGAAAATCGCCTTCTCCTTGTTGCAATCTTGAACCTGAGCCTCCCCTATGCAGTCCGGCCTCCTTCTCCTTGGTTGAAGCACTCACACAAAACACTCACTCTTTTCAACTCACAACTCCTCAATCTTTTGCCTTACTACTTGTATTCTTTTATCTCTTTCTATTCTTTCTTTTTCAATTTTTTTCCAAGTGTGAGAATGAAGAGTGTGGAAGGGGGTATTTATACAATTTTCTATGGTGAATGGAGGGCCAAGATTAGATCAAATGGTTAGAGATTAAGGGCCAAGATGTACTAGGGAGTTATAGAAACTACCCATGATGAGAGTAACCAACTCTCCACCACTCCCATCTCTCCCACTCTCCCTATCCTATCCGGCCATGGTGAAAGGGTGTGCATTGCACACTCCATTGCATGCACATGCCACCCAGTGTCCCCCATTTACAAATTTATTCATGTGACCCAAAATTAATTGTCCATGAAATGAGTCTACACTACAAGTTAGACCATTTCAAAAGAGAATTAAAGTAAATGGGCTCACTAATGGGCCAAACTAACCATGGGCTTTAAAATAATTAATTTAATTAATAAAATAGAGTGGGCTTAAAGACAATAAGGCATAGATTTTAATTAGGCTTTTAAAGAGAATAATTTTTTTGGAAAAATAAAGAGAACAAATAGTATATAAAAATATTTTATACGAGAAATTATATGAATGAAATTACACGTGCAAAACACGTAAAATCACAAAATCTCATAAATGAAAACTAGGGTGTTACACTGAGATCACATATAAACTCAATGGTATTACGGTACAAGCATGATGTTAAAGCTTAGCCTACCTTACCATTACCAACATCAATCATCATTGGAAAACAGAGGGCAAGCCAGGTGTTCTCGATAAAAGGTGATTGTACCCTCCAAGTATATAAGCACTCGCCTGTTGCAAATATAAGGACACTTTAGCTAATCCACAATAGGGGGAACTCATTCATAACACTATCACAACAAACATAGAAGGAAAGAATACTGGTCTGATCTAACAAATCGTGAGAACCTTAAACCAAATATAGGTGTTCATTGTATTGGTAATCATTATAAATTGGAAAGAATTACCAAAAGATTAATACCTTAACCATTGTCTCATGCAATGCTGGCTTATCAAGATACTCTCTTGCCTTTACTGAAGCATATGGTTGATATGATATAATATGCATCAGATGTTTATATGAATAAATAACAATGTAATTAACCCATTTAATCACATCCATTAATGTTTCTGATTGGAGGCATCAAAAGAAAAATTCTACGATTTTTAAAGTCAGATAGTGAAATGTACGGGTAAAATTTCATAGATGTCTCTAGAACTGTTGTTATTTATTCATTGAATGTTCATTCTGGAAAACTTTACACATCCTAATATATAGCATTAGTGTGTTTGGAAAGAAGACTGTTTGAGGACTAAGGCACATGCCCAGTTTAGCTGATACGAAAAAGGACTGGCATGCCTTACATGTTTTATTGATTGATAACAAGTTATTGAAACAACAATCACACATGTCATAATGCTGAAATATAAAAGCAAGGTACATAGGGCCAAAACCAATATTCATACAAGTAGCATTGAGCTGTAGCTGTACAAATTGCTTTCAAATTTAAAAGATTTTGTGGCAAGCAATCAAAGCTGAGTATTGATTAACATAATAAATGTTTATGCAGTTAGTCAATAACATTAAGGATTTCTTCCTACTAAATACAACAACAACAACAAACATATTAAACACAATGGAAATATATCAAGTATAGTCATGTAGTTTCTCGAATAGGGTGGAATGATCCTTTACTCACTCACACATAATCATATCATTGAAATGGTAAAACAGAAGCTACAAGACCAATCACGATATAGAGTATATGTTTGCAAGTAGAGAAATTTACGGTATTTTTTTTCAAAATTAGCTATATCTCCTAACAAGAACATAATGACATTCCTCCATCGATCAACAAAGAACCAAATTCCCCCCAAAACAAAAACCCATTTTTTTCTACAACCAACAAAACTATTTCTAGAAATGTATATACCTTAAGGCCCATTGTAACCTTGACAGCATCAGCCAGCTCCTAAACACCCTGCTATTGAAAACTGATTTGGGAAAACAATTATTCTTATTCTTGTTGTACTTTATTCTTTACTGTATACATCTATATATATGGATTACATTCTTGGAGGGGAAGAAAAGAGATTAAGAGAAGATTGAGGGGTGAGAGATTTGGGAAATCTGTTTCCTATAGATTGGGAAACAGAATATACATATTAGTACTTACTACATTTCAACACTCTCCCTCAAGTTGGTGCATATATATTGATCATGCCCAACTTGTCAACAAATTTCAAGAAGAGCCGACTTGAAACTGCCTTGGTCAGGATATCTGCGAGCTGATCTTCTGACTTCACTTTAGATTTCTCAATAACTTTCTCATCCAATTTCTCCTTGAAGAAGAATCTATCCACCTCTACATGTTTCGTCCTATCATGTTTCGTCTTATCCACCTCTACATGAATAATCTAGACACAGAAGGAGACTTGAGGAGCTCGGGACAAAGGCGACACATCAGCATCCAAGGAAGAAAAAGAAATCAGCTTCCAAATAGCGACTTGACAGTTTGATGTGTCTGCTCTTCGGCACTGAACTCGAGGACGGCTCAGAACGTGGCTCTGTGGCTCTGCACGTGCTTCAACCAGAAGATCAGCATGTTGACGTGGCGTGCCGGTCAAAGCCAGAGGGCAACTTGCCATCTGACGTGACGGTGCTAGATCGAAACATGAAAGACTGAAACCGCTGTGTGCTGCAGCAGAAGCGATAACGACAGGAGCTAACGTCAGCTACGGCGGCTCCGACTTCAAGAGAGAAAGACTTACCGCGTGTTTTTCAAGACTGTTCGGTTTGCAATTTTTATTACAAAACAGTCTACTTTTATATCTCTTTTTTCTCTCTAATTTTTATAATGCAATCCATGAACAAATTTGTTAATTGCAATTTAACTATGAACTAAATTTATTTTTCTAGGGTTTAGATGTAGCCTAGTTTTGAGAACCTAATTTTTAATTTCATATTTTTCTATTTCTTCAGGGTTCTGTGTTTAATTTTTGTGCTTAATGCCTACAATTATTTGGCCGATTTTTGTATGATTATTGGATCATGGAGAGACCGAGAAGTAATTTGTGATTTAGAACTATAAAATTAAACACCATTAATTGAGCGAAATTAGAGATGATTTACCGCGATTGATGTGACCATTAAGAAATCCACAGAACTTAATGAGTCTTCGATTAATTAAATTTACATAGAGATATGTCAAACTGTTAGTTGGAGATATTTTTTGTGTTGTTCGAGAGAAAGCATTGAATAATTAGGGGATTTTGGTCTACAACCTGGAAAAATAAATTCTTTATTCATGGAGTCATAAATTGTGTTTGATTAACTAGGTGAAATCAAAAACCCTAGAATTGATTTTATTTGCAATTAATAAACAACATAATTTCTTATTCCACTTACTCTTCATTAATTTAGTTAGTTTTCTTTAGATTAATTTAATTTATTTTTTTTATCATTTATTAATTTCGATCTTCCAAATAGTGAGTCATCTAGTAATATCGGTACTCAATAAAATAATTAGTCTCTGTGGGTTCGACACTCTATTCACTTATCTATATTACTTGTTGCGATTTTGTACACTTGCAAATATTCACATCAATTTTCTCCAACAAATGTGAAATATCCTGATGTGAAGCGCCTATCAATTATAGATCCTGCCCAATTAGCATCAGTATATGTCTCAACCTTCAAGTGACAATGTTTCGCAAATAGGACCCCCTTTCCTAGAGCAGACTTAATATATCTAAGTATTCTCATCACTGTATCCATGTGGTGTTCCTGAGGTGCATGCATAAATTAACTTACTACACTTAAAGCATATGATAAATCTGGCCGTGTATGCGCAAGATACATCAGTCGCCCAACTAATCTCTGATATCTTTCCTTGTCACAAGGCACATGATCAGAATCGTTGCAAAGTTTCAATCCTTCTTCTAACGGTGTACCAATCGGCTGACAAGCAGACATTCCAATTTCCTTCAATAAATCGAGAGCATACTTTCTTTGAGACAGAAATGTACCATTTCTTGAGCGAGAAATTTTAATACCAAGAAAATATCTCAAAGAGTCAAGATCCTTCATTTCGAACTCTTGTGATAAGTAGCTCTTCAATGCCATTCTCTCCTCAGGATCATTCCCAGTTATTATCATGTCATCCACATATATAATGAGAGCAGTAATCTTACCTTCTTTCCTTTTCAGGAATAGGGTATGATCTGAATTACTCTGACAATATCCAAATGTCCTCATTAATTTTGTAAACCTCCCAAACTAAGCTCTTGGCAATTGTTCGAGACCATATAGCGCATTCCTCAACCGACACACTTTATTACTGTGTTGGACTGGTCTATTTGATCCTGGCGGTAGATCCATATAAATCTCTTCTGTCAATTTTCCATGTAGAAATGCATTCTTCACATCAAATTGCTCCAACGACCAGTCAAGATTTGCAGCAAGTGACAGTAGAACTCGAACAGTGTTGAACTTCGCCACAGGTGCAAATGTTTCGTCATAATCAATTCCATAAGTTTGAGTGTACCCTTTGGCAACCAGCCTTGCCTTGTATCGCTCTATCGAACCATCCGATTTATATTCACTGTATAAATTCATCTGCATCCTACCGGCTTCTACCATGCTGGTAGTTCGACTATCTTCCAAGTCTCATTCTTCTTCAAGGACTTCATCTCCTCATCCATAGCTGCTTTCCACCTTGGATCGGCTAAGGCTTCCTGCACACTATTAGGAATAGATACAATAAATAATTGATTCACAAATGACTTATTTGATTCAGACAATTGGTGAGTGGACACATAATGACTCATGGGATACTAAACTTTACTAGTGGGATTAGGCTTATAAGTGGGTTTTGGGATACCTCTAGTAGTACGGTTTAGGAGTTCTCTTCTTGGAGCTTCGGACAGCGATGACGATTGGTTTTGGAGTTCTGCTAGAGGTGGAGATAGATCTGATGGTACTGGTGGTGGAGATGGTTCAGATGATGCTGGTGGTGGAGATGGCTCATCTTCATGAAGGTTCGGCACTGACTGCAGTTATTCATGGAAATTTTCTTCCTCAACCAAGTCTTCATTCGAGTGATCGTCACTACTTACATCTTGATTTTCTTCCCTTATATCCAATTGTTCAGTCTGAATAGTAACCACTTCATCATAGGCAAGAGTTTGAACTTCACTTCGGTACTCCCCCTAAAGTTTAACCTCAGAGGAAAAATACATCTCATCTTCATGGAACACGACATCCATAGTTACAAACATCTTTTGAGTTGGTGGGTGAACCGATACCCTTTCTTATTCTATGTATATCCCACGAAAATACAGTGGACAGCTCGAGGAGTTAACTTATTGCGTTCATGTTGATGAAGATGAACAAATGCAACACACCCAAACACACGAGGTGGCAAGTTGGCGACTTTTGGTGCATTTACAGCTTCAGTTAATGCTTGAAATGGTGTGAGAAAGTTTAGGATATTAGAGGGAACTCGGTTAATTAAGTATGTAGCAGAAGCAAGGGCTTCTCCCCAATAAATGAGTAGCATATATCCATGGATGAGAAAAGCACGAACCACCTCGAGCAAGTGTCTATTTTTACTTTCTACAATCCCATTCTGTTAAGGTGTATATGAGCATGTAGTCTGGTGAACAATTCTGTATTCCACCAAATATTGTTACAGATTCGAACTCATGTACACACCGCCATTATCACTCCTAAGAACTTGAATATGTGATTTATATTGAATCATAACATGCTTGTGAAGTTTCTGAAACAAGGCACTAACTTCACTTTTCGATTTCATCAAACAAATCCAGGTCATACGGGTACAGTCATCAATAAATATCACAAACCATTTGGCTCCTCCAAATGTAGTGGTTTTGGATGGATCCCAAACATCAGAATGAATAATCATAAATGGAAGAGAGCTTCTACTTGGATTTGGAGGAAAAGAGACACAGTGACCTTTTACGAGTTCATACACATCACACCGAAAGGCAGATATATCCAACTTCAAAAATAAACTTGGAAATAATTTCTTCAAATAACCAAAAGAAGCATGCCCTAAACGTCGATGCCATAGCCAAATATCTGATTTCTTCTTCTCATCTTCGGATTCTTCCATACTTAGAGCTTGAGTCAACTTACTTGAACTTTCAGATTCTAAATCCAGGTAATAGAGCTTCCCGTGTCTAATCCCATAACCAATCATCTTGCGAGTCTAAATATCCTTAAACACACAATGTGAAGGCCAAAAGACTACAATACAATGTAAGGCAGTAGTTATTTGAGCAACAGCTAATAGGTTAAAATTCAAGGATGGCACAACTAGGGCAGTATCTAAGGTTAGGTTGTTTGTGAGATGTATGGTACCCTCTCCAGTAACAGTGGCAGGATCACCATTGGCAGTGGACACAGTTGATTTGGTGGATGGTTGAAAATTTTGAACATGTCTAGAATCAAAAGTCATATGGTCGATTGTACCTGAATCAATTATCCATGCATTATTCATAACAGAAGCAGAAATATTAAATACCTTACCATCATTACTTGCAGCTATAACTAATGTAGAGGCGAGTCCAATACTCTTCTTAGCTCCATCAGTTTGTCCCATGGTAGCGGCATAAGAAAACAACGGATCTGATCTTCAGCAGCCAATAGCAAACGACACAACTTGGCCAAGAACAGCTCCAAGTCTTCAACAAATAGCAAAACAGCAACAATCCAACACCCAAACAGCAACTCCACAGCGGATCAAAAACACCAAACACCGAGATCCAAATGCCAAACACAAGATCCAAATGCTAAACACAAGATCAAGATCCCTCCTTCATAAAACACCAAACACCAGCCCAAATCAACCCTTCATCTTCACCCAACAGCAAAGAGAGAGAGAGAGAGACAGCAGCAATTGTAGAAGGGAGAGAGGGCAAGAGGGAGGATCTGGATGGCGGCGGTCAACGACTGATGTCGACGAGAGGTGGCATCGCTGGCGGCAACGGGTCGCTGCCGTTGAACGGAACAGAAGGGCGGCGGGTTTGGGAGGCTGCGAACGGTGCTGGTCGACGGGTAGAGGAGCAGTGCTGGGTTTCAATCTGGTCGCTGCTAAAGTTGAGGTCAGAGGAGAAGGGCATCGACGATTAGGGAAGGTAACGACAGGGTTTCGATCTGGGGGTAGAATTCGACGAGGTAGGTGGCAAGGAGAGGTCGGGGCTCGATGGCCGATGGGGGGTCGTCGATGAGAGATGGAGCACAGGGGAAGGTCAGCAGAGGTCGGGGAAGAAGGCAGTGGGTTCACTGTGTTTGGGGAAGATGAACAGTGCGGGAAATGACGGGGAGATTCGGGGATCGGGGTTTGGTCGGGATCAGATCGGGATGGAGGCATTAGATCCGATCGCCTCTGTCTCTTCTTCTTCTTCAACTAACCTAGATCTTGTTAGGCTTTGATAACATATTGAAAACTAATTTGGAAAAATAATTATTCTTATTCTTGTTGTACTTTATTCTTTACTGTATACATCTATCTATATGGATTACATTCTTGGAGGAGAAGAAAGGAGATTGAGGGAAGATTGAGGGGTGAGAGATTTAGGGAATCTGTTTCCTATAGATTAGAAAACAGAATATACATATTAGTACTTACTACATTTCTACACCTGCAGCATCGCCGCCCTTACTCCCATCCCGAAATCGATACTTTTCGCTCCATAGCTCCTCCTCCCTAATAAACCCCCAACTCCTCCAAAAACCTGTTTTTCTTTTCACTCCAAACTTTCTCAAATCGGACAATGCATAAGAAATGTAGAAAAGGTGAGTTAGAAAAATCAACAAAGTTATGCTGACTTGAAATAGAAAATGTGGTTACCCCAAATCGACGGCATAGGGGTCGACGGTCGAGAGAAAGAGTTGTTACCCCTGGCGCGGTGGTCAACGGTGCGAGAGAAAGTGGAGTAAGGAGGTCAGCGCTAGCTAGCGATGGGGGGATGGAGAGCTCCAGGGTTTTCAATGCCGGTGCCAGCGACGGAGGAGGAGGAGGCAGCGGATGCGGGGGAGATCTCGTCGAGATCGACGCCGAGGAAAAAGAGGAGGATGTGGGGGAGATCTCGTTTTCTTCCTTTAAGTGAGGGAGATGGGGCGACGGCGGCGGGAGGAGGGGGACGCCGACTCGGGAGGAGGAGGATTTAGAGATTGGGTTTGGTGAGAGAGGGATTTAGGATTTCTAGAGGGATAAATGAAATATTTTGGGGGAAGAGAGAGGGAAAATGAAAAAGGTGGGGCTAAAATTAATTATGGACTATACCCACAGTGTTTTATCCCGTCAGTAAAACTTATAGTTACGGATTAAAAGCTCTAAAGCTTTAGAATATCTATACCCATAGTTTATTACATGTCTGTAGGTATATAATACCTATACCCACAGTTTTAGTGACCGTCACTACAGGTGTCCGTTGGTATATATCAAATTTCCTGTAGTGAGTGATTGATTATAAAAAGAAATTTGAGAAGCTTCAATGTTTAGTTGAAGGGGTAAGTGAGCCCTACTTAGTACAGCAATTTGTGAGCAGTTTCAATGAAGAGCTACAACATGATGTTGCCATGGCTAAGTCACAAACACTTAGTGAAGCTTTCAAGGTTGCGCTGAGATTTAAGAAGAAATTTAACTCATTAAAGCAATTTTATAGAACCTCGTATAGAACACCCTACAGAGAGTCTGCTTCTGGGTATAATCCTCTACCTCTCCATTCACAGTCGACCGTCCAAACATAGACGATCAATCAATCAGTGCAATTCCCAAACAATTCAAACTCCAGTCATTCAGGTGGTCCTATTTTGAAGAAGCTAACACCTAATGAGGTGTGGGATAGAAGGAAGAAGGGTCTGTGCTTTCATTGTGATGAGAAGTATCTTTCGGGATATTTGTGCAAGACAAAGACTTACATGTGTATAGAAGGAGAGTGGAATTTGTTTACTCTGCCGGATGAGGAAGAATTAAACCAACTTATAATAGAAGATGAAAAAATAGAGCTTACTAAGGATGTTGATAATCATCAACTTCGCACAGCAGCATTTGGAACATGGGTAAACACTGAATGTTTAATTCTCAGAGCTCAACTCAGGGGTGTGGATGTTCATGTTTTAGTAGATAGTGATGCTACTCACAATTATATTGATCCCTTCATATTAGAAATAACTGGGTTGCCAATCTCAATTAAACAAGCTTTTAATGTGAGGGTTGCGGGTGGTAAAGAGGTGGAGGGAAGTGGATTATGCTCAAATGTGAGAATTAATTGTCAAGGTTATGATTTCGTTGATGATTTTTTAGTGTTCCCTATTGGAGGGCATCACGTAGTTCTTGGAGCCAAATGGATTAAGCAGGTAACTAAGGTTACAACAAACCTAATCAACAAGCAATAAAAATTCTTCCATAGGGGGACTAATTGGGTTTTGCAAGGCCTACACCCAAGCTCCACTCCACTCTTATCAGATAAGGAAGCTAACAAAATTGCTCTTCAAACAACCGTAGGGGGTCATTCTGGTTATGACAAGACCCTGCAGAGGCTTCGCATGTCGTTTTGGTGGAGAGGAATGAAATTAGATGTCCAAAATTATGTGAAGGAATACACAACATGTCAAACTAGCAAATATGTGTGTCAATCACCTTCGGGGCTGTTGCAGCCTCTACCAATACCTGATCAGATATGGGAACAAGCAAGCATGGACTTCATTGAAGGCTTACCCCTTAGTTGTAAGTACTCAGTGATCCTTGTGGTTGGCGACAAATTGAGTAAATATGCCCATTTCTCCCCCATAAAGCATCCATATACTGCATCTTCAATCATCCAAGTACTGATCGAGGGAATCTTTGAACTATATGGGATGCCTATCTCTATAGTATGTGATAGAGGGACAGTGTTCACAAGTTCTCTCATGAAAGAATCCCTTAAATTGCAAGGCACTAAGTTGAAGTTTTCGACTGCCTATCATCCGCAGACTGACAGCCAAACAGAGGTAGTCAATAGTGATCGGAGTAACTGGTTGCCACGGGCAGAGTATTGGTATAACACATCATACCACAGTGCTATTAGAACTACCCCGTATGAAGTGGTTTATGGCAGGCCACATCCCAATTTGATATCATATATTCCCCATACTGCGAAGAATCCCCATATTGAAGAAGCATTATTGGCAAGAGATGTCAGCCTTCAACTGCTCAAAGATAACCTGAAAAGGGCACAAGGGAGAATGAAGAAGCAAGCGGATGGCCATAGATTGGATAAAGAATTCCAAGTGGGAGATTTGGTATATGTAAAGCTGCAGCAGTATTGGCAGGTGTCGGTGGCCACTAGAGCTGTGCGCAAGTTATCTCTCCTTTATTATGGTCCCTATGCCATAATTGAGAGAATTGGAGTTGTGGCATACACGCTAGTATCAAAGGTTCTCATCAAATGGCAGCATCAGGATATTGCAAGTGCAACATGGGAACCTTAATGGGAATTGGCTCGGAAATTTCCTCTCTTCGACCTTGAGGCAAGGTCTCAAAATTTATTATTTCTTTTTTGGTGGGTGGGGGGGGGGGGAGTTGATACAGTCCAAGGAACGAGCGAGCAAGCTCAATCACGGCAGAGATGAATCAGAGAAGATTGAAGAAAAGAGCAGAGTGCGGAATCAAGGCAGGTGAGCTGAACGTATCTGATATTTGGGTGTATCAGTAGGGAATGTAATAGTTGTAAGTAAGGGGACTTTGATGTAAAAATGTAAATGAAGGGGTATGAGTATATGTAGGCCGTTGGATGTAAGATGATGTAATGTCAACCATTGAATCCAGGTGGGGACCAACTGTAACCGATTAACAACTTTTTTGATGAATCGGATAGAGCCTTGCGGCTCCAGCCATATCAAAAAATATATTGATAAAGAACAAATATACAGATGAGTCGCTTTACAAGGAGTAAAAACGCAGAAAACAAAACAAAAAGCGGGAGAAAAGCAACAATAATCACAGAATGAGTAAGACACAAGCTAGATCCCAGAGCAGCACTGAAATGCTGGCAAGGAGCAGCGAGAACATGGGTGCATTGATCGATAGAGGAGAGCGCACAGCCATCGCAAAGGAAGCCCCATCCTAGCGGCAAAGTCGAGCAATCACGCAACCAACCACAGTAGATAGACTGAGCAATACATCATGCACCTGAGTCGACCAAAAGTCTGCACAGGAGGAGATCGCCCAGTCGATGCGGCTCTCACAATATCCAAGCAAAAATCCAGCACAGAACAGAGAAGGATTAAACAACACAGATCAAAAACGACCACTGCAGCGGAGTTGCATGATGCCACCCGACACAGAGCCGAAAACGCAGGAAGCGAACCGAGTAAAAGCAACAAAGATCAAACCTGAAATGCAACCACACAGAACAAAAACACGCCACCGCAAAAAGAGAGCTGCGGAAAAAAAGGGTCCAGTAGAATCCAGACAAGAGCCAAACACAAGAGGAACAAGATAATAAGTACCCCCAACCATACATAACCACCTCCAAATAACAACAAAGAGAAACATACAGACAATAAAAATCAGGAGAGAATATAAACAGTGGATAAAGGTGTAGGCGCAGCCTGCATAGCCAGGAGACCGAGGTAGAAGGATCTGGGCGGTGATCAAAATAAAGCCCGATAGCTAGGCTAAATCAAAAGTCACCAGATCCTCCAAAAGATCCAGCCAGCTTCATTCCTGAAGAGACAAAGAAAGATAGAGTGAACAGAAAAATAGTATAAGGAAAATAGGCTGGCTGTCTGCTGACTAGCAGAGCCAACAATTATCAGAGCTATATCAAAAAACCCAAATTAAAAAGCCTGTAGGTTGGTGAGACAGTTGAGGGCATTAGAAATTCTATGACCCTGGAGGGTCTCCCTCGTTGCGGGAGGCAAAGCCGAGGACCAGAAGTCGAAAAGAAATAAGGATTCATCTATAAGATAGGAGATAGGGGATTCGCGATGCCTGAAAATCCTGTTGTTCCTCTCCTTCCACGTGATCCAAATAATGATGTGGACTGAGAGACACCAAGATTTGCGATGCCTAATTAACAACTTTATCGTAGACAGATTCATACACGTGCAGAGCACGTACATCTTCAATATAAATAGAGGTCGATCAGCGAACTGATCAATCACGTGTTAAACTGAAATCATCTTCTCTCTTCTTGAGTTCTCTCTCTAACCTTCCATTTCCGATCCTTCTTGACCTATTCTTCCTCTTCGCATTGCGGCCAAGGCTAAAAACAAGGCTAGAGTCGTATCTCCCTTCCCTACGTCTTCAACAGATAAAAGTCCGATCCAAATTAGGGTAAAAAATGTTACCACATGATTAGGGCAAGCATAGGGACTTTTTGTGATCATGTTTGGCATTCTTTCCAGTACCTTTAGTCTACTTGGTGTAGGGATAATTATGATAAAGATGGTCATGCCCTGAACATTTGTTCTTCTGTCTCTGCCGTGTGGCTTAATCGTAACGCTCTATGTTTCAATCCCGAGACTGTTGGTATTTATACCGCTGTTTCCCAGATATCAGGTACATGTTGTTCCTCATACTGGGCAGGACTTGTTTCATGGTCACCTACTGCACAAGACAAACCGGCTAAGATTCTTCCCTGAAGAGAAGGGGAGCGATGAGATACCATTGAATCGGAGACAATGGCCATATTGTGCAGGAGTTCTAGCATTCAAACTGCAATTTGCTTTGCAGTCTTGATTGTCGGACAGTTAATTTATTTTCATATACTTCTGTTTTTTGTGTTGTGGAGCGCATCCAACATTTGTAGTATGCCTTTTGGGCTTTTTGTGCTGTATGTGGTGGTTATATATGTTGTTTTATTTTGGTTTCAGGTTGCTTTATTATGGATTATTGGTGCATTCTCTTGGTCTCATTACTTTCTCAATAATGAAACAGGTGGTCGTATCAGGATGTTCGACAATAGAATAAACAAGAAACATTACAGTTCCTGGAAGAAGTAAAAATAGTCACATGACAGAGGAAAAACGAGTGGGACATTTTCATGTTTAAGAACAGCAGAAACAAGAGAACTAATACGTGCTATAGATATTACCTCCTGCTAACAGATATTTCTGTTAAGCAATATTATTGAGTTCTTGAAGACTAGCAAACTTACTATACTTATCCGAGACAAGAACATTCAAGATAAGCAGCACATTGTATCAGTTAAAAGGCGATTTAAGTATACTAGTAATTTACACGTGCGTTGCACGGCTTAATAAATACATATATTTATATTTTTAAAAGTAAAAATTCAGGCACGCGTGTTGCACGGGTTGGTAGAAGGACAAATTACACTAAGGCCTTTTCCCATTATAGTAGTAGAGATATCAGAACAAATTGCTTCCTTAAGAAGTTACTACAATTGACTGAATGCTGCTAGCTATCCCACAAGTATCCTGAATAGAGGTATTACCTAAAAGTGAACCAAACGGGGATGAAGATAAATATGGCTTTGGCGGAACATGCAAGTCATCGGTGCTACCTTCCAACATCTCAATAACTTGGCTCATCGATGGTCTATTTTGAGGCATTGTTTGAATGCACCACAAACCAACCAAAATCATTTTTCTTACAGTTTCTTCACTTTCAGCAGTCACACCACAAGCTAGTAGGCCACCTTTTTTATCCAAGTGTTCGTATATCCAATGTGGGAAATAGATGTCACTGTTATTTTCAGCCCTACTATTAGGATTTTCTCTTCCTTCAGCCATTTCTAACACCATCATTCCGTAGCTATAAACATCAGACTTACTAGATACGACTCCAAAATTTCTTGAAAAAATTTCAGGTGCTATATAACCTGCAGTTCCTCTCATACCTGCAATGGAAATTATGCTTTCTTTTTGCAAACACAACTTAGCAAGTCCAAAGTCGGATATCTTGGGACGAAAATCTTCATCCAGTAAAATATTATGCGGCTTGATGTCAAAATGTACTATGCGTGTGTTGCAGCCACGATGCAGATACTCCAGCCCTCGAGCAATTCCAATTGCTATTTGGTACAACTTTTCCCACTCGAGATTTGTTTTGGGTTTTTCTGAAAGCAACTTCTCAAGTGAGCCATTGCACATGAAGTCGTAGATTAGAGCCCGTCTGGAACCCTCTATGCAAAAGCCTAAAAGACTAACAATGTTAACATGGGAAGTCCTACTGATGCTGGCAACTTCATTAATAAATTCCTCGCCGTCGCCTTTAGAGTCTCTTAAGATCTTTACAGCGACCACTTGACCATCGCAGAGAATGCCTTTGAATACAGTTCCATAGCCTCCTTGACCTACTTTCTCTTTAAATGCGTTGGTTATTTTCTTCACTTCTGAATATGTGTATCTTTTAGGAGCTACAGATCCATATTCCTTGAGAAAGGCCTGAAGATTCTGATTGTTCGTTAAATTATTTCGAATACAGATGATCGAGGTGGAAGTCTCTGTGTACTGGCAAAAGAAGAGGGCAAGTGACAGACAGACAAAAAGGAAAGCACCAACAATTGAACCTAGTAAAAAGCAGAACATGGATGGCATCAATAATACACCTTATGTACAGGTTTCTTGACTTTTCAAGTTAATAAAAATAATTAAAAACAAAAAACAAATATGTGCAGGTTTCTTGTGCATGTAAGTGTATGACTGAACTTCATTAATTGCAACTTCAATAGCAAGCGAACCTCTATATATCTAGCAGTTTCAATTGTATTAGATGAATAATAAGCATGTTTTGTAATGCACTCAAAATTTACTAAACTAAGAGTTACAGAGTCTGATACCTTAATCACTATTTAAAAAAGAGTAAGCACCCCAGATTGCACTACTAGAACCTGTAACTGGGTCGTTGATATCCTGTATTCAATATGACTATATGTGGTATACGGTCCCTCCTCTTAGTTATGGTTTAAATTATACAATGATTTAATTTAGAGTGTTTCAAGAGGGAGGAGGAGAGGACAGGATGACGGAGGGGGGAGAGACTCCTTGTTTTAATAGTTGTGATCTAACAAAGATCTATGACAACAGATTGCTAATCACATGAACATCGAACATACACAATTAGAAGGCAGGTGATCTTTTACTTTCGACTTGAAAAAAAATCTACTCAGTTTAGAAATCGTGTTAAAGAATTATTATGTTTACGGACCAAAAACTGTTTGGCATAAGAGGGTTGGATTTTGTAGCGATTGTTAAATTGACAAATCAAACAAAAGCAGTACAACAACCATTTCAGTCATCAATATGAAAACCGTTCAGCTCGATTCAAACAAATTCCATATAAAATTTGATTTGTGACACAGTCATGACTGTCGGAGAAATCTACCCTCAACTCGTAGTGCTAATAGCGAAAGTGCACCACAAGCAATAGAAACTCCCAAGACTTTGATGAACCAAGAACAAGCCACCACAATATATGGATCTCACAAGAACACAGCCAATATGCAGAGATAATCAATACTTATTCCCAAAGAAATACAAAAATTACAAAAGAGATTACAACTCTCAATCTCTCTCTCACCTTTGAAACACTCGGCACAATCTCTCTAGAAGTTGAACAATGATAACGGCTCACCTCTTGATACACAAGTTAATACTAACCCTAGAGTTTACGGCCATATATATAGCCCCCATGTAAACCCTAAAAGATAAACACAAATATAGTAATTGGACCTTTAAACACCACGCTTCCAAGTTATTGCAATCTTTTCTCGCATTATCTCTCTCATCTCCCACTTTCATGGAAGAGCTAAGTACTCTCCACTCTCATGAAGACCACCTCCGTCACTCCACCACGTGGAGTGCACCAACCACCCCTCATCACCTCATGAAGGATGTGCTCCACCAGTTGCATAGAGCACAGATACCGGAGAAACAATCTCCAGTGTCGGATTCCGTGTTATGAGACTCCCCACTTCGCAAGATCTCCATCAACACCGGACATGGTTCGAAGCCTCTCAATGCACCCTCTGCACTAGAAACCTCTGTGGACGACACATCCACAAACTCCGCAGACTGTTCAACCCCTACGGTCCCAATTCGGTTACCCTCATCGACATCACTTCGCATATCGATACCAGTGCTCTCTATCACACAAGATCGACTTGAAGCTTCAACTGCCAATTCGCAAAGTATCCTCTCCGTAGCAACGTCTTGCCCTCTAGGATCACTTACATGGCCATTAGTACCCACTAAATTAGTAACCTCCTCTCCACAACTAAAAGAACTCGGTTGCACCCCACACAACCTACTACTCGATTTTGGCTGAGAGTCAACTACAGGAGAAACGCCTCTCATGTCTCTAAGCAAATACAGCGTTTCCTAACGCTTTTCTTTTGCAATCACCCTTGAACCTGCAGCCATACACCACTCTCCACAACGAACTGTAGTAGACAACCCCTCCTTGTCTAGCCTTCCAATCGAGATAAGATTTTTCTTCAAGTCTGGAACATGTCTTGTCTCCCGCAAGACAACACTTTGATCATCAATGGTGTTCACGCGAACAGTACCAACCCCACGTACAGGACACCGGTGACCATTCCTCACGATCACAACTCCAAAGAACCCTCCTCGTAGTCATCAAATACCTCTCTCCTGGAAGTGCAATGAAAGGAAGCTCCTGAATCGATACACCAATCTTGATTGCCCAACTCCTCCCGAGCTAATAAGCATAACTCCTCAACAAGCCCTCCTTGGACTTCCTTTGGGTTATCTCTCTTCGGTTTCTCCTGCTTCTTCTTTATATAAACCTTACAACTGCGCATCATGTGACCCTTCTTGTGACAATACCAGCACTCAGGCCCATGTCCCCTATCGCTGTCATCAAACTCACTCTCAGATGAACTACTCTGATCCTTTCTTCTTCAACTGCTCTTAGATCTCTCACGTCTCTTCACAACGTACATGGAGGAATCTCTAGAAGATGATGATGGATATCCCTCGTTTCTCACCCTTCTCACCTCCTCATTCAAAATGCTACTCACCACATCCGGTAAAGTCGTCGAATCTGTCAGAGTACCTATAATAATCTGTTCCATTGTACCATAACTATCGGGTAAAGTAGATAGAAGTAACAATGACTCCCCACTCTGAAAACTTCAAAACTGCAGCTTCCATCTGGTTGTAAACCATACAGTAATTGTTCACATGCTCTGCTACTGAATTCTCTTCCTTCAACTTCATATTAACCAATTTTTCAGATGAAGAATTTGATTAGATGCCGACGGTTTTTCATACATATCCGTGAGAATCTCCATAGCTTCCTTTATGGTCTTTGCCTTCGTGATATGAAATAATGTCTTCCTACTCAGCCCCAACTGAATCTACCCCAGCACCTTCTGATCCAAACGATTCCAATCCGCCAAGACCTTCGCATCTTTGTCTGCACCTTCTGGCTTCACATCAAATAACGGACCATCATGATCTTTCTAACGAAGATATGCTATCATCTGAATCTTCAACATTGCGAAGTCACTCCCATCGAATTTCTTGATCTTCATCTTGTATCGGCCATCTCGAACCAACTGCTCTGATACCACTTGTCAGAGAAATCTACCCTCAACTCGTAGTGCTAATAGCGGAAGTGCACCACAAGCAATAGAAACTTCCAAGACTTTGATGAACCAAGAACAAGGCACCACAATATATGGATCTCACAAGAACACAATCAATATGCAGAGATAACCAATAATTCTTATTCCCAAAGAAATACAAAGATTACAAAAGAGATTACAACTCTCAATCTCTGTCTCTCACCTTTGAAACACTCAGCACAATCTCTCTTGAAGTTGAACAATGATAACGGCTCACCTCTTGATACACAAGTTAATACTAACCCTAGAGTTTACGGCCATATATATAGCCCCCATGTAAACCCTAAAAGATAAACACAAATATAGTAATTGGACCTTTAAACTCGTAAGCCCAAAACAATCAGCCGATGTTACCGGTTGATCGCACCCCTAGTGACGGTCGACTGCAACGTGTAGAACCAACCCAGAGAGCTGACCGGTCGACTACACCCCCTAGGTCGGTCGACCGTCCTATCCTCTGTTGGACTTATACACTCGAAGAACTCTCAGTCTAGGGTCGGTCGACTGCACTCCCAGATCAGTCGACCGCAACCCCCCAGACTACTTATTCTACTTCGCTGCTTGTCTTCTCTTGCTTCTTTGTCTCATCCTATTCTTCTCCAACTTCAAGTACCCCGTGCCTACGTGTATTTGAGGCCACAATTTTTAACAATGACTACCTTCATACCCATTTTACCAAAATCACCAAATCCCTGAGATCAGAGAATTGAAACTCACATTCCAAAACATGATCCAAAATCGACTTCGAAAGCTTTAAAAAAACATTTCGAATTGTTTTCTTCGAGAGCAGTTCAGATGGACATTTGTGACTTGGATTACATTTATTTTTCTTGTTTAATTTAATAGCAAATCGCAGATTATGTACTAAATGACTCATATAATTCATTACATAATCAAGTTCATTAATAGTAATAGAGGCGCATTTATCTCATTTTATATAATCAAACTGTCCCATATATATTAAATTATAATCCATATGAACACGTCCTTTGCAACACTATAAAATTCTCTCTCATTCTATATTCCATTATGATCATGTGACCTTAAGAAGACTACCACTAGCGTACCACGTATCTATATTCCATTATGATCAAGTGATCTGAAGAAGCCTACCACTAGCGTACCACGTTTTAGGATAGGTAGAGAATCGTGTTCCCATTCTCATTCCACGTACCAAAGTGATCCTTGTTTCTAGGAACCTTACTTCGTTCCATGTACCAAAGCGATCCTTGTTCCAGTAACCTTACTTCTTAGTGGACTTCCTCCTATCCTACCACAAATGGATTGTTTTTTGTACTTGAAGGCAAGTACTACTGTTGTCTGTTGTATGAGAGAACCAGAAAATCAATATGACCTTTTACTTTTTTCTTGGACCCTGTGGACCCAGTGATTTTCATTTTCTAATAGAAAGTAGTATCTTGGACTACCAGTTCTACAATTACCACAGCTAATCAAGAATTGATAGCAAGTTTTATATTGCAATCACATATAACAGAAGTTCTCTAATTATAAAATATGCAAGAGTTTCGTGTAAAATTACCTATTATTACGTACTTTATTCCTTTATGGCTCTTTCCTGCACCAAAAATAAACATCACATGTGGTGATTGGTAAATATTAGAACACCGGAAGATTAAGGTAAATTAATAAGTTCAACTCAAAAGAGTAAATTTCGAATTATGACAAGCATATATCTAAGCAATAGTGGCACAGATTAGGTGTAGTAGATTGATAGAACTCTAACTAAAAAGAAGTGTCAGCTTAAGTTTGAAAAGTTGGCAAAAGAATTTGTCAATGGATTCGAATGAATAATGCGATTCAAAAAAGCTATATTAATATAATCTGTGGAATATAGTTAAAACAGGGCGACCTAAATCTAATTCAAGAGAAACGAGAAATAAATACACAAAAACAAAAGCAAACACTATTATTAGCATACAGAACGACAAATCCAAGAATGTTGGAAAAATCTGCTCTTACTTTTGCAACTGCTCTGACACCTACAGATTTCAGTATCAACTGGATGATTGTTGATACCACAACTTGGACACTTGAAGCAATCATTCTGCAGTTCCAGTTCATGTGAGAAGCCTGCAGGCAGTAGTGAAAGGCCGCCATCAGCTTCACTAAATGACAGCACATTCAAATAATGCATGTTGGGAGGACACACAATTAGCTCTCCGAGCTGCTGATAGGAATTTGCTATTGAGTTTGCTACAACCGATCACTATGAACAAACCACCAAGCAATAGTAGATCAAATCAAACACAAAGCACACAATTTTGTCCAGGTTTGGGTGAATCCGAATCTGCCGGAGAAATAACTAAGATATTATCCAACTAAAGAAGATACAAGAGTTATAATCACTCACCAAAAATCTATCTGTCTCCCAAGTCTCACTAAAAGATAATCTGCTACTTGCAATGGAGAACTCTCAATGAAGTACTTTCTCTCTTACTTCTCAAAGGAGGATGTTACAATGATATATAGATACCTAGTGACCCTAGCTTGTAGTCTTGATACAATAGCCGTCCGATATATCCTGAAGAAAAAGTTACACGATAAGAACCGTACGATCTAACTTGGAGAAAAAATTTGGCTTCAATTAGATTACCAAAACCCAGGCCCATCCAACCGTTGCCGCTAGTTGCGGTAAACTATCCAAAGTGGCAGTCGACTGCATTGCAAAACCTCAAATCAGATAGCTGCAACAGTCGACTGTACTTGGTTGCAGTCAACTGCCATTGCACTGCTGCTGCCTCCCACTGTTGCTGCTGCTTCTTCCACCAATGCTTCGAACCTCTTCTCATTTCATTGTTTTCTCTTCATATCAAACCATAGTATGCAAGACATAAACCCAATAATCTCCATTTTGGATCACATACTCATACTTCCAACACTGTGTAACTAATCCCCTCTAGACTCTTTTATTCTCCACTTGTAAACAAAGTCGGTTCAGTGGTTAATTCTACTAGTCAAATCTATCTCCACCTTTATTTTTCCAATAGGATTCCCCCTCAAGGGCATACCCAGTAGATGTTAACACGGAGACGCCACCCTCCACATGAACTCTACCTACCCCCAGGCACTCTCCACCCCTCGATGATATTCAAATGCCGTTGTCTCAATTCGATGATTCTAGTGGCGGCTTACTAAATACTGGTTTAGGAACGCGAAGCTTATAAACACTTCACCGGGACTTTCCATTTCCACAGCTTATAGAGGTCATGTTGAACACCCCTCCTGCCCTTCATCACCTTACTATGATCTTCCTAAATTGATAGAACTCCACCTTAAGCTGGTACCTGCAGCCCTGTGCTTCCAAAGATCTCAAGAATATCAGGTTCTATTTCAACAAAGGAATATGCATTACGTTCTCTAGTACGCACCTCTTTCCATCTAGCATCTCCAACTCAATTGTTCCATCACCCAATACTTCACAAATCTCACCAACCACCGCTCTCACACAACAATCTCTTGTGGACTTGTAAGTAAAAAACATCTCCTTCTCCAAGCAAATATGAGAAGAACTTTCCGAATCAAGAAACCATCCAGAATACACATCTATAGAACTAGAGACAAGAGTACAGTCAAAGTTTTCACTTGATTTAGTGGCAATGGCTAAGTTGTCACTCTTCTGATTCAATAACTTGTGACAATCTTTCTTGTAATGCCCAATCTCTTCACAATGGCGACAAGGGATCCTACCCTTACGTGCATTTTCCTTTCCACTTGAAGTACCATTCACCCTGATGCAACTCATAGAAGTAGATGCCAATTTCTGAGTCTCCCACCTAAGTTCATCCTCCTTCAAGCCGTCGATCACACCTGCTACCGAAAACTTCTCGACAGAATCTTCGTCTAGCATGGCGGTTATCAAATGCTTGTATGGATTGGGTAGTGGATCTATCAAGTTGAAAGATTTTAGATCAACTATGTTTGTCGCTCTCAATTCAGATGACTCTGAATTGACTTTCTCTATATAATCTAGAAGGACGGTATTTTCCTTCATTGAGTAATTGAACAGTTTTCTCTTCTAGCACATCTGATCTTGTAATAGCGATTCTGAATAGTCAGTTCTGAGTCTTTCCCACAGACTCGCCGCGCTTCCACACCTGACATCGTTCGCCAATAATATCCGGATTAAACCTAAGGTTTCTAAAAATTCTCTTCCATATTCTCCTGCTTTTTGCCAATTGGTCTCCCTTTATCTCCTTTTAGGGCTAAATCCAAGTCATGTTGAACCAATGCGTTGTGCATGTCCTCCTTCTATAGATTAAAGTTGATCTTACTGTCGGACTGCTTGATCTTCATGAAATCGAGATCTGTTATCTTCTCCAAGAAACTTGAGCAACTCCTGAACTGCAAAAAATTTATGACCTAAAGCTCTGATAACAATTGTTAGGAATTCACTGCTGAGTATGAGACAACCGATCACTACGAATAAACCACCAAGCAATAGTAGATTAAACCAAAGATACAAAACACACAATTTTGTCCCAGTTTGGGTAAACCCTAATCTGGGGTAGAAATAACTGAGATATTATTCAACTAGAGAAGATACAAGATTTACAATCACTCTCACCAAAAATATATCTATTTCTCAATTCTCATTAAAAGATAATATGTTGTTTACAATGGAAACTCTCAATAAAGTATTTTCTCTATCATCTCTTAAAGGAGGCTGTTACCATGATATATATAGATCTAGAGAAATCTTAGGTTGTAGGCTTGATATAATAATCATCTGATATATCCTGAAGAAAAAACTACATAATAAGAACCGTAAGATCTAACTTGGAGAAGAATTGACCTTCAATCAGATTACCAAAACCCAGGCCCATCCAGTTATTGTTGCTAGTTGCGGTTGACTGCCTAAAGTGGTAGTCGACTACAATGCAAACCCTCAAGTTAGAGCTGCAGCAGTCGACTGCCACTACCCTGCAGCTGCCTCCCACTGCTGTCGTGTTGCCTCGTGCTTCTGCTGCTTCTTTCACCGATGCTTCAAACCTCTCCTCGCTTTATCGTCTTCTTTTCACAACTAACCAAAGTTTGCAAGACATAAACCTTATCAACTCCAATCAATGAGTTAGGTGCTCAGCTTCACTTCTGAGCTACATCAACAACTCATCAACTCCAAGCATTGAGTTACGTGCACAGCTCTTCTTTTTAGCTACACCAACAACTCATCAACTTCAAGCAATGAGTTCGGTACTCAACTCCTCTTCTAAGTTGCACCAACAACTCATCAACTTCAAGCAATAAGTTAGGTGCTCAGCTCCTCTTCCGAGCTACACCAACAACACATCAACTCCAAGCAATGAGACCGGCTCAGCTCCTTCCGAGCTACACTAAAAACTCATCAATTACAAGCAATAAATTAGGTGCTCAGCTCCTCTTCCGAGCTACACCAACTAATCGACTCCATACAATGAGTTCGGTGCTCCGCTCACCACTCGAGCTTCTCTAACACCTCATTGACTCCATACATTGAGTTTGATGCTCCGCTCGTCGCTTAAGCTTCTCCACTAGCTCATTGTATCTAGACAATGAGTTTGGTGCTCCGCTCGTCACTTGAGCTTGTCCACTAGCTCTTTGACTCCATACAATGAGTTCGGTACACCACTCGTCGCTCGAGCTACTCCAATAGCTCATTGACTTCATACAATGAGTTCGGTGCTCCGCTCCAGCTCGAGCTCCTCCAACACTTCATTGACTCCAAACAATGATTTTGGTGCTCTGCTCGCCGCTCGACCTCCTCGAACAACTGATCATGGCCTCCATACAATGAGTTCGGAGTTCCACTCGTCGCTTGAGCCACTCCAACAACTCATCGACTCCATACAATGAGTTTGGTGCTCCGCTCATTGCTCGAGCCACTCCAACAACTCATTGACTCCATACAATGAGTCTGGTACTACGCTCCACTCCCAAGCCCCTCCAACAACTCATTGACTCCATACAATGAGTTCGGTGCTCAGCTTATCTTTGGAGCCCCGCCAACAACTCATAGACTACGTACAATGGTTCGATGCTGCGCTCCTCTCCCGAGCTACATCAACTCTTTAACTCAAAAATAGCAAGTTCAGAGAAAATTAGGTGATAAAGAGATAAGGGAATCAAACATGCTAGGAAGGTGATAAAGAGAAAATTAGGAGGCTTATCAAATGAATTGGATATGATTCAAAAACGAAGTACTTATTTTGCAGTAAGTTAGAGATTTTATTAGATGTTGAGATGACAGGGACTAGCTGTAGATAACTGAAGCACCAACAGAGAAGATAATGACACCGTATCGTTTGTATGTTTGTTTGTTCAAGCAGAACTTGAACTCCTCTAGCAATGAAACTTGCTGTCATACCCTAGGATCTCTCACTGAATAACCCCTATATCAATTGGTATGATTAAGGTACTATATCAATTCTCACGGAACTTAGTATATCAACATATCATACAAATAGTGTGTTGGAAAATGGGTGTATTAACACCATTTTACGTACTAGTTTTGAAGCAATTTTTAAAGTAAGATCCACTATGAATTAGTGAAATATCTTAATGGATTTGTGTTGCAAATCTCAGAAGAATGGATTTGTAGTGCTCGATAGAAGAAAATTTCATCCTCTAACATAGGACCTCCTATCGTTTTTTAGAAACTCGAATTGTCGATGGATGTTTTTTTCAAATTAAGCACACCACACGAATAAAGTCTACTTTCATGGCCCATAGGAGGCAAATTGTCCACAGGGACAAAAACTCTAAACACTAGATACTTTTGGTATCTTCATTGATAAAGCTTACCTTACCAAATTAAAATAAGGGTAATGCTACACCTACTACCAATTTTACTACCTTTTTCTTTACTACCTTAAGTGGCACACTATTAGTGGAGATTATTTTAGAGTCGGTGGTTAGGCCAAGCTCTCCACGGACATTTCGGTATTGATTTTGGACAACTTTTGGTACGCTAATATTGTTGTTAGTTCACTAGTATAATATGTTTAAAAGACTTGACAACAGGGCCGACTCGTAGTTTACGAGGGCTCGAGGCAAACTTCCAAAAAAATTAAATTTGGAGGCCATTAAATGTAGCACCCCGGATCCCCGTTACCGGACATCCGTGACACTTACGAGAATCTTTGTCTTCAAATGCATCTCAACACAGTAAAAACATGAAAATTTAAAAACTTTTTATTGCCAAATAAGGTCATTACATAATTGATTAGAACCGATACCTTGTTCTTGGACAAGGAGTACAAATTACATCCACTCTTTACAACTTATTACAAATATTTACAGACTCCACTTGTAAAGCTATGAGCTGCCTCTCGAAATGGTAATCGACTAATTACTGCCGAATTTCGCTGAGTGGCCCATCGGCTCTCCTGGGACTTGCTCCTCGGCTTGAGGCTTCTGCTGCACGACTCTGATATCTCTGCACTTGCTCGAAAGGTAGGAGTCGATACCTAAAAGGTGGGGACCGTCAGTACTTTGACTGACGCAAAGCTGATAATAACAACGATCCTCTAAAATTCAATCGCAACTAATAATTTATGCAAAAGAGAAAAATGATGTGCCAAAACAAGGGTTTAATGGATTCCGGTTCTAGTACAGTGGTATGCTATGATCCTATGACTAGATGCAGCAAATCACATGCCTGACTCTAATGCAAGCAAGACTTTGGAGCACGAATGCATCACATACTACATACGCCCCCAAATCTAGCCGTCTTTCTCCACAGTTTTAGGGATTCGAACCCTCGCCATGCATCCTACTCTTGTACTCAACCAGTTCCTAATAGATTGTCTGTTGCCCAAGGAGGTTGCAGTTGGTCGGTCTAGTTCCACCACTATAGTGCCAAAGTGGTGGTCATGTTTGCCACTCGGTACCCGCATACGGACCTCTTCAAAAAGCCGCGTTGAATTCGGTCGCAAGACCTTGTGATTCGTGTGTTCACCCCTAACCCGGACTATAGACTGACACATGCGTGTTCACCCCTAATACGGGCTATGAACTTATATATATAAAAATAAAAAAACCCACGTGCATAGGAATGTGAAGGCTTCAAGGGTCAAATCCCTCTAGCCTTCCGTTCCTTACTCCGACAAAACTTTGGGAATTAACAGATCGAGATACGAGCCGAGGACTCACTCATAAGTGCCGAAAACGTATCCCTATGACAGGAAGGTACAACACCGACTATGATCTACTAGTACTAATGCAATTACCAACCCCTAATGCATCACTCTAATCCCAACCTCATTCTAATCACTTTGGGTAAAAGATAAGATTGCTTTCGAAAACTTGCCTATCGACCTCTGGCCCTGGCGATACCAGTTCGGTTCGCCACTTCCCCGGGTTTGGATTTGTCCAGCACCATGGCCTATATTCACCCTAACCCGGCGGTGAATGTATGTGTTTAGCCCTAATGAGCTTAATTTGACGGCAAGGTTTGGACGTCCTACGCTTCGGTGGAAGTTCATGACTTAGGGTCGACAGGTGCAGGGTATCACCTTACCCTAGTGACTAACCCAAGTCACACACCCACTATGGGAGTCAACAAAACCAACAACAGATACCAAACGTCTCTAGAAAAGAGTTATTAAATCTAATAGTACACAGGGAAAAAGTCGTCACAATACCTAGTCAACACCTAAAACTAAGCAACCTATGGCGTTTCTGTCCGAAACTTAAAAGGTCATAACTCCCCCGATACAACTCCGATTGGGGTGTACGAGCCCAATCCAGAAAGGTAAGAATCTAGGCTACAACTTTCTAGTTGATCATAACCTCAAATTCCATCATCTAAGTACTCAAAATGGCCTCTCAAGCCTCAGCCTGTGCATTTCCTGTACACGGGATGCACCTTACCGGTAGCATAAAATCCTGCCTACTTATCAGAATGCTACAAACTCAAGTTCTATGGGAAGGTGTGGATGTCCTTTACAATCCTCTAGTTGGTCATAAGTTCAAAATATGCCAATAGATCACCCTAACACACACATCACTCACAAATGTACCAAGTCACACACTAAGATTTCTCAATCAGAGCACTCAGCTCAATTCCTGGTCTCTGTCCAGTATTGTCAAAATCATAATAAATCAACCACTTACTGGAAACACGTCAAATAGGTCTTGTTGGAAAGGTATTGATGTCTACTACAATCCTCTACTGAAATACTTCCTCACAATATGCTCTTAAAGAGATTCAAATGTGCCATCTCTGCAGGGTGTCAAATTTTGCTGAAACTAGCACAGTACATGCTAATAAAATCATCATAAATTCTCTACTCATCCAATTTACACAACATTTACAGTAAAGAAACTAGATATCATAGTGAACAACATGCAAAAGGTTTCATGTCCAAACTCCAAGTCTACACTGAGTTCTTCATATTTCAATTAAGCACAAAAATCATCATGCTCTTCAGTTACAGCTCTAGCTACTGTTTAAAGATCAATTTTTCACACGCGTAAATTCATCCAAATATTTCTCTGATTTTTCTGTGGAATATAGATACAAGTGGGAAAACAAGATAAAAATTTTAAATTAAGAACTTGCTCTAATTAATTGTGGAAATTCCAACAATCTCAGGCATCATGTTAACCAACTGCTGCCGCCGCCGTACGACACAGTTTCACAAATAGATTTTATTAAAATATCAGATCATCTCAGAAAAATCAGAAATAATTCATGAAGCATTTAGACATATATAGGAACAATCTGTAAAAATTTCATGATCTAATTCCATGTGGTTTGCTCTGGAGAAAATCTAGAAAATGGCATACAGATCAAGATTCTAGTTCTAGTTTCTGATTTCATCTTCCAATCTTCTCAAATATTCATCCTAACACTTACTACCACACATGCATCCAAGAAATCAATCAAGAAACATAAAGAAAGGTTTATAGTAACTCCCCACCCTGAGTTGATGTAAAGTAGTTGATGTCTTTGAGCTTTCCTTCCTTGAGAATCCCTCCTAGAGCTCCTTCTTCAATCTCTCTTCTTTCTCTCCTTCTCTTCTTTTTTTTCTTGGTTGAGTTCTGAAATTTCAGAACAAGGGAGATGAAATGAGGGGTTTTTGATGGAGAAGTGTGTGAGGAAAGAGGGGGGAAGGTGGGGGGTAGTAGGGTGTAGGTTTTAGGGTGGTTTTGTAGTGAAACCATGGTCTAGCCATTGGTTTTGAGGTGTGTTATGTTAGCTGCCCATTTTAACACTTAAACGGGTTCTTTGATGCGAGACGAGGGATTTATCGAGTGTACGCAAGATATACCCACCGTAGTATCATACAGTATTATATTTGCATAGGCGTCGTACCAAAAACTAGTGTTTATACCAGTATCGGTCCTCCTCATTCTCGTGCATCTTCTAGAACGTAACCATCCTCATGAACCGCCCTGCAAACCTAACCACACACCAACGATAGCAAAATCAAACAAAACACTACAATCATGTGCACGCATACAGACAACATACATATATACACATATATATAAGCATCGTATAATCTGGGGTGTTACATCACTTCCTCCTTAAAGTCGTTCTGTCCCCAGAACGTTCCTACTGGGAGAAAAGAACAACAAATAAAATAGAAAACACTTAAAACAAATCCGGATATAAAGCCTTCATGCGGCTTTCCGGCTCCCATGTGGTTTCTTCCACGAACTGGTTCTTCTAGAGAACTTTGACCATCGGAATGACCTTATTTCTCAGTACCTTGTCCTGATGATCAAGTATCCTGACTGATTGCTCTGTACAGAAAAGATCTATCTGTAAATCTTTCGGAACCTCTGGCAACCAATGGCTTGAATCCAGCACGTACTTCCGTAACATAGAGACGTGGAACACGTCATGTACTTGTGATAACTCGGCTAGTAGCTCCAACTTGTAAGCCATCTTGCCAATACTCTTCAGAATCTTGTATGGTCCAATGTATCTCGAAGCTAACTTCCCGCCTTTTCCGAATCTGATAACTTCTTTTGTCGGCGAAACCTTAAGAAATACGGAGTCACCTTCCTCAAATTCTAACTCTCTTCGATGGTTGTCCGCATAGCGCTTCTGCCTGCTTTGTGCTCCTTGAAGCCTTTTCTGAATAAGCACGATCAGCTCCGACGTTTGCTGTACGATTTCTGGCCCATACATCTGCCGCTCTCCTACCTTGAACCAACAAACTGGTGTTCTGCAACTTCGGCCATACAAAGCTTTATATGGGGCCATGCTAATGCTTTCCTGATAGCTGTTATGATAAGCAAACTCTACCAAGGATAGGTATTTCTTCCAACTTCCTCCGAAGTCCAAAATGCATGCCCGCAACATGTCTTCAAGAATCCTGTTGACTCTTTCCGTCTGTCCATCCATCTGAGGGTGAAAAGCTGTGCTGAAGTCTGTTCTAGTTCCCAATGCTGACTGTAGACTTTGCCAGAATCGAGTTGTAAATCTTGCATCTCGGTCAGATACTATCGACACTGGCACTCCATGTAGTTTTACTAAGTTCTCGATGTAGACCTCGACCAGCCTCTCGACTTTCCAGGTCATCTTTACTGAGAAAATGTGCTGACTTTGTCAATCGATCCACAATCACCCATATTGAGTTATTTTCTTTAGGGCTCCTACGTAATCCAGTGATAAAATCCATAATGATGTTCTCCCATTTTCATTCTGGAATGGGTAAAGGCTGTAGCAATCCTCCTGGTTTCTGATTCTCGTCCTTAACCTGTTGGCATGTCTGACATTTGGCGATGAACCTTGCTATATCTCGCTTCATTCCTGACCACCAAAAATGCTGCTTTATATCATGATACATCTTGGTGCTTCCGGGGTGAATTGCAAGCAATGTGGAGTGAGCTTCCTTCATGATGTCTTCCCTTAACTTCTCGTCCTTTGGTACACATAGTCTGTTACCAAACTATAGTGAACCTTCTCTTATATTGAATTCGGGCAATTTTCCTTCGTGCACTTGCTTCTTCATGTTTTCCAATTCTGGATCTTCGGTCTGAGCCTTTTTCACTTGCTCATTCAAGCTTGGTCGTAACACCAACTGTGCCAAAACTGCACTTAAGTGTTGTGTAACCACTTCAATGCCTGCCTGCCTTATCTATTCATCTAGCTTCCTCTGGGTTGCTACCAATGTAGCCATACTTCTCTTCCTACTGAGCGCATCTGCTACCATGTTGGCTTTTCCTGGATGATATATAATCTCAGGCCTAATGTCTTCGAGTACTTCCAACCATCTTGTAGTACCCTGTATTTTTAAATATAATTTTAAAGATTTATAAATGAATTAAAATAATTTTTTTGGAGATTTAATAAATATTTTCATAAGATTTACCCTTTTTACACGTGCAAAACACGTGCAAATATTTTCTTGGAAAGTTCAAAAGGCAAAATTATTTTGTGGAAAATCATTATTTATTATTTGAGATTATTTATAATTTTTTTAGATTTTTCTTATATTTATTAGACCTATTTGCAAATATTACAAAAAAGAAGGATCTTTTTGCAAAATTGTCATTTTGAAGGATGAAAGTGCAAAACTATTTTTTGGACTTTTCAAACAGTACCGGCTGGAAAATAAGGTGTTTATTTTGTTTTTAAACCTCAATTTAATTGGTTTTATCAAGTTTCCAAGTATAGGGATCTATTTATGTAAAGTTATACTTTAAAAGGGTTATTTTGCAAATGTGTTCAAAAACCCTAATTCTCCTATTCCGGCCTATTTAAAAGAGTGAAGTGCAGCCGTCTTTCGCTGCACAACACAAAGGTTTATTATTTCTTGGAGAATTAAGGAGGTGATCTTGGATTTCGCAAAAGAAAGGCTTTCCTTATTAGATTTCTTCATTTGAGGTGAGTGACTAGTTTTGTTTTCGTTTTGTTTTGTGTATGTCATATGCGAGTGATATAATTTGTTTTGTTTTATTCTTGTAATGTTGAATATGGTATTCCATCTATTAGAAAGCATGTTAGGGTTTGATTATGAATATGTACATGATGGATTGGATGGATTGGATGGATTGATGAATTAAAAGTTGATCTTTTATGAACCCTAATTATCTGTGGATAGATTTTCATGTGGATGATGTGAGTTCTTATTATCATTGAGTTTGGATGAACACATCTTGATTATAGAAATGTTAGATTTGTTCATGTTCATAAGTTAATAATGGTGATTGAGTTTGAGAAAATTTTGAGAAGGACAAATGAATTAGGAGATCATGTCTCGAGAATTGGATTTGAGATAAATTGGATTGAGTTTGATGAATACAACTAAATTGGGGATCTTTTTGAGGTCTTGGTATTGATATGGTTTGGATCTGAATATGAAGCTATTTCGATAAACAATTAATTTTTAGGAAAACTCTATTTTGTTTATATGCACAATTCATGTTTGATTGAAAGAAATTAACAGATCGCTATTTTTATAAATTTAAGTAGTTTTGATTTAGTTTTATGGACTATTATATA
The DNA here is from genome assembly GCA_017893485.1 of Hemerocallis citrina. Classification (NCBI taxonomy): domain Eukaryota; kingdom Viridiplantae; phylum Streptophyta; class Magnoliopsida; order Asparagales; family Asphodelaceae; genus Hemerocallis; species Hemerocallis citrina. Next base: position 167,115,349 of record CM030368.1, read on the forward strand.
TCCTACAAGTTGTATTTGATCAAATAAGAAATATGCTTTTGATAGAAATAGTTTTCATAAAGTAAAACTAGGTATCAGTTGAAATATGCACAACCAAAATCTGCAGTCTGCAGGTCGACAGTCGATCGGTGTGACTTTCCAGTCGATCGTCGCTGCCTGGCTGCTGTAATTTTCTTGAAGTTTTTAAATTATCACGCAGAACAGTTGACTGAGTCTGCTCCGTTTTTAATGTCACCCTGAGAATTGGATTTTTCTCTGGACAGTCGACCTATGACCTTTTACAGTCGACTGCTATACTTAGAATTATTTTCTTAAAGATTATTGGATTTATCGCTCTGGACAGTCGACCTATGACCTTTTAGAGTCGACTTATAATACTTAGAATTATTTTCTCAAAGCTATTGGATTTTCTCTTTGGACAGTCGACCGATGGCTTTTGTAGTCGACTGATACTGATATATCTATACATATTTTAATGTTCTTTTAAATGATTTATCCTCCAAATGTTTTTAATCTATAACTTACTATTCTATATTTTATCTTCTACTGAACATATGTTTTCAAGTGAGTTAACTGAGCAATTTATGTTGGAAGTTTTGTTTGGATATTTGGGTGTGAGTCTCTAGAGGGTGTGTGTGACCCTAGTATACCTGTAGTTGAGATATTTATGTTTGGACCTATTGAGGCATTTTAGTTGATCAGTTGTTGAGTTAAGTCCGGTAGGGTACACCAACTCTAGGAGATTCGTAAAGTAATCAAATAACCTAAATGATAAGGACAGGCACTAGTGGTGATATGATGAACGAGAACATGGGTTATGGACCTCAGTATGGCTCGCGGTGTGAGATAATCCCCGAAATTATCCAGGTGTGAGTGAAAGTCTCCGGAATTACCTGTGGAGGGGGATTGATCTCCGGAATTATCGGGGTCGAGGTGACGCACTTGTGGTATTTGTGTGATGAGGTGCCATCGCTTGCGGTGTGGGGTATTCTCGAAAACTCCCAGGTGTGAGTGAAATAGTCTCCGGAATTATCTGTGGATAGAGATTGACCTCCGAAATTATCGGGGCATGGGCAAATACTCACAATTTATCTTTATTTCGTAGTAGTCATCATGTTAGGATTAGTTGCATAGCGGGGGATTTAAACCCTACAATGTAGAGACATTAAGGGCTTGCACCGGACCTATGTAGAGTGGGATGCATAGACTCCGACAAGTACGCATTAGAGAGTCAGCATATAGAATTGTGTTTTCTTGACTTGGTTTCATGCATGTGTTTTTCCTGTTTTCTACACTTGACACTTAGTCTAGTTTCACTTGATGTTTTCGTGTTTCCTTGCTATGTCATATCTTATGTATTCTAGTTTATTTCATGTCGTTTATGATTCTATGCTTTACTTATGTTGTTTGTTTTATGTCACTCACACCATTATGGCTGACCCCTTTAGTTTTGGGGGTTAGGGTTATCTCTAGCCTCATATTTTACAGGTGATTACTTGTAGCTTTGGATTTGGATGCATGAGTTAAAGTGGTGTAATGGGTTATGTAATTTGTAAAAGAAATTGTTGTAAGGAAAGAAAATTTGTAATTCAAGGTGTATTGTATTCCGCTATGCTATGTAAAGATTAATGTAATGAAAGATGAAATTTTTTTTATTGGTAGTTGGTTGTGTTTAATATTACATTTGAAGTTAATGCTGGGAATTGTGCCACGTATTTCTAAGATATCATATTGGAAATTCGAGGCGCTACTGAGATTGGTATCAGAGCATGCTTCAATAGTAATAATAAACATGGTATAAAAATAACGTAGGTATAGACACTGGAGCATGAGTACCTAGGTGTGGACATTAGAGAGTGAGTATCACATAGAACTGAAATATGATGTTTTGGGGTATGGTTGTGGTTTTGCTATAGGGTATTGATGTGAATATGAACTTTGTTGTGATGCTCTAACTCTTCCCTCATTTTGCAGTATTCAGAATGGTTGGACCCAAAACCAGAAATGGTAACAATGGTGATGGGGCTGGAAGTTCCCAAGGAACATGAGTTGATCTCGAGGCCGAATTTGCCAGGGTGTATCAGACTTTGAATGCACTGATGGCAGCTAATTTGGCACAAAATCAGAACCAGAATCAGAATCATAGGGCTGGACCAGGGTTTGTTAATGCTGATCCTATCAAGTAGATTGAGTCCTTCAAGAGGATGAGGCCGCCCGTGTTTGAGGGGCAGTCTGATCCAAATGAGGCTGATGATAGGATTAGACGGATGGAGACAATCTTCGAGGTCTCAGAAACTTCGGCAGCTAACAAGGTGAAGTTGGTCACTATGCAGTTGGAAAAGGATGCTGGTGTTTGGTGGCAAATGGTAACGAGGACTTTGGGGGACCAGCAAATGACTTGGGAGGCTTTTCTGGAAGAATTCAGAGATCGTTTCTTTCCACTGGATATTCAAGAGAAGAAGGCGACAAAGTTCTTGAATCTACAGCAAGGCAGCATGACCGTGCGAGAGTATGAGACTAAGTTTGCTCAGCTGTCGAGGTATCCACCGGAGCTGATAGTTGATGAGGCGAAGAAGGCCAAGAAGTTTGAGCAGGGCTTGAGGTCAAACTTGAGGTTGAGAATGATTCCTTTGGCAGTGTTCTAAATGGCGTTCGCCTCGGACGCCTAGGCGCTCAAATGGAGGAGAACGAACTGCCTTTGCATTAGGCGGTGGTCTAGGCGGTTAGAGGCGATTAAGCGTCCGTCTTGTTGAGTAGGCGTCTGCCTATGTCCAATGCTCAGGCATTTTTTATTTTTTAAAATTTTAAATACTATAAAATAACACAAAAAAAAGAGAACTATTATTAATCTATTAATTTGTTGTATAATATGTATTGATCTTTAATAGTAGTGGATTTTTTTAAAAACTTTTTTTGTATTATTGGTGATGGATTGCACATATTACACCTATTAAACATATTAAAATAGCACATGTTACACATATTACACATATTGGCATGTTACACATATTACACATATTGGCATATTGCACATATTACAATTGAACAATTATTTTTTTTAATTGCACGAGGAAGCTTTTTTTATGCATAAACACTTTTTATGTACACATTACACAAGAATATGATGAATATTTGCAATTGGATTGCATGATTATACTTACGATTAAAGAATAGGGACTGAAATTAACTAAATCGGCAAAATAAATTCAACCACCTAGGCGCTGCCTAGGCACCGCCTAGGCACCCCTTGACCGAACCGCCACCGCCTAACGCCGTTTACAACCTTGTCCTTTGGGCATAAGGAGGTTCGATAAGCTGATCAGGAGAGCAGCTATGACAGAGGAAGATATGGATCAATTCCAGAAGAAGGAGAGACCTGGAACAGGAACAAGAGGCCAGCATCAAGTCAGAGTAGGAAGGAATTCCCAGCGAAGCAAGTCAAGTTCAGTGGTCCAGTGCAGAAGGCACCTGCAACTCAAGAAGTGTCTTATTACTACTGCAAGGAGGCAGGTCATTACAGGTCAGCGTGTCCTAAGTTAGCGAAGCAGACTTGTTTCCAGTGTGGACAGGCGGGATATTCTAAGCCTCATTGTCCGCAGTTGAGGACGGATGGTCCAGGCAGAGGTAAATTCCAGAGGCAAGGGCGAGTGTTTGTATTAACTAATGAGGATGCAAGTAACTTGGAAGATGTGATCCAGGGTATGCAAGAGTTTTGATTTTATTTTTTTAATCAATGTAATAAGTAAAACTTTTAATTGAGAATAATTGGAGATTAAGTATCATTCTTCTTGTAACAGGAATTGTCTTGGTTAATGGAATTAAGGCAAAAGTTTTATTTGATACTGGTTCCTGGCATACTTTTATGTCGCCCAATTTTGCAAAGGTCTTAGGTGTGGAGCCTAAGTTGTTCCCAGGAAAGGTTTGTCGGTGGCAATGCTGTCAAGTGAAGAATTGACTGCTGATCGATATTACGAAGGCTGTGATATTGAGATTGGCAGGAGATTGTTCGGCATTGATATGATTGAGCTGCAAGTCTTAGGAGTGAATGTGATCGTGGACATTGATTGGATGGCAATATATGATACCACAATTGAATGCAAGAAGAAAGAGGTGTTAGTGAAAGCACCAGGTGGTCCCGCAGTGACTTTCCAAGGGAAGAAGAAGGTTTCGAAGGTGGCTGCAATGGTATCCAAGATGGCGATTCTAGATGAAGTCAAAGGCATTCCAGTTGTCAGAAATTTTCCTAAGGTGTTCTTGGAAGATTTGCCAGGATTACCGCCGCAGAGAGATGTGGAGTTTTGCATCAATGTTCAGCTGGGGAGTGCTCCAATTTCTAAGGCTCCGTACAGGATGGCACCTGTAGAGCAAGACGAAGTGAAGAAGCAGATTGAGGAGTTGTTGAGCAAGGGGCTTGTTAGGCCGAGTTCCTTACCGAGGGGTGTGCCGGTGTTGTTAGTCAAGAAGAAGGATGGGTCAATGAGGATGTGCATTGACTACCAGGAGTTGAATATGGTGACTATTCAGAACAAGTATCCACTTCCGCAGATTGATGATTTGTTCGACAGGCTTCAGGGAGCAGCTGTGTTTTCGAAGATTGATTTGAGATCAGGGTATCATCAGGTTCGAGTCGAGGAAGATGTGAGTAAGACAGTTTTCAGGACTCGTCATGGGCTCTATGAGTTTTTGGTGATGCCATTCGGGTTGACGAATGCGCCAGCCGTGTTCATGGATATGATGAACCGGGTTTTAAGGCCATTTATTGACTCCTTCATAGTGGTCTTCATCAACAATTTTTTGGTGTATTCGAAGTCGGAGGAGGAGCATTCTATGCACTTGATAGCGATATTACAGAAATTGTAGAAGCATAGCTTGTATGCCAAGTTGTCGAAGTGTGAGTTTTGGAAGTTTGAGGTAGCTTTCCCTGGTCATATCCTTTCTAAGGAGGGAGTGGCTACTGATCCTCAAAAGGTGAAAGCAGTAAAGGATTGTCCCAGGCCAATGTCTGTGAAGGAAGTCAGGAGTTTTGTTGGGTTTGGCTGGTTACTACAGGAGATTCATCCAAGGTTATTCTCAGATTGTAGTTCCTTTGACAGGTTTAACCCAGAAGAATGTGGCATTTTCATAAACTGATAAGTGTGAGACGAGTTTCCTTAAGTTAAAGGAGAGCTTGACTACTGCACCTATTTTAGCTTTGCTACAAGCTGGGAAGGACTGATATCTTCAGTGATGCGTCTCTCAGAGGTTTGGGTTGTGTCTTAATGCAAGAAGGCAAGGTTATTGCTTATGGTTCGAGGCAATTGCGTCCGCATGAGAAGAATTATCCGACGCATGATTTGGAGCTAGTAGCTATTATCTTTGCCTTGAAGCAATGGAGACATTATGTTTATGGTGAGAAGGTCAACATGTACACTGACCACAAGAGCCTGAAGTACATTTATCAACAGAATGATCTAAATCTTCAGCAGAGAAGATGGTTGGAAGTATTGGAAGACATTCGTCCTGAGATCAAGTATCATCCGGGCAAAGCAAATGTGGTAGCTGATGGACTTAGCAGAAAGAGTAGTTTATCAAGTTTGGTCACTACTCGAAGCGAGCTAGCAGCAGAGATTGATCAGGCAGGTATCGAGGTGCTGCTGCAGGGTTTGGGGGCGTCTTTGGCTCAGATGAGGCTGCAGCCTTCCTTGAGAGAGAGGATTGTGGAAGGTTAGAGATCAGATTCAGAGATTCAGAAGATGTTGCAATAGGTTTCAGAAGGCAAGCTATCAGAGTTTCGTGTCCAAGATGGAATTCTATGGATGGGTGAGAGGTTGTGTTCCGGATAATGCGGATTTGAGAGAGAGTATCTTGCAGGAAGCACACATTACCTTGTTGTCAGTACATCTTGGAGGCACAAAGATGTACAAAAACATCAAACAGCACTTTTGGTGGTCTGGTATGAAGAGGGATGTGGCAGATTTCATGGCAAAGTGTCTGACTTGTTAGCAGATTAAAGCAGAAAATTAAGGACCTGGAGGTTTGTTGCAGCCGTTGCCCATTCCGGAATGGAAATGGGAGCATATCAGTATGGATTTCATCACGGGTTTGTCGAGGAGTTCGAAGGGCAATGACTCGATTTGGGTTATTGTGGACCGTTTGAGTATGTCGGCTCATTTTCTGGCCATGAAGATTAATTGGTCGTTGGAGAAATTGGCTGAGTTGTACATTGGTGAGATTGTGAGACTTCATGGAGTTCCTGTGTCGATTGTTTCCGATAGGGATGCAAGGTTCACTTCAAGGTTTTGGAAGAGACTACAAGCAGCTTTGGGCACCAGAACCAACTTCAGTATCGCTTTTCATCCATAGACTGATGGTCAGACTGAGAGGGTGAATCGAGTGCTGGAAGATATGCTGAGGGCTTGTGTTACAGATTTCGGTAGTAGCTGGGAGAGATACTTGGCATTGGTTGAGTTTGCTTATAACAACAGTTACCATGCTAGTATCGGGATGGCGCCGTATGAGGCTTTGTACGGACGGAGGTGTAGGACACCTGTTTGTTGGTACGAGGTTGGCGAGAGGCGGTTGTTTGGTCCTGAGATCGTGCAGCAGATGTCAGAACAGATCGAGCTGATTCACAAGAGGTTGGTTGAGGCTCAGAGTCGGCAGAAGAGTTACACTGATACTCGACGAAGGAACTTGGAGTTTGAGGTTGGGGATGTAGTTTTTCTGAAGGTATCTCCGACCAAAGGAGTGATCAGGTTTGGTAAGGGATGCAAGTTGGCAGCAAGGTATATTGGGCCATACAGGATCGTGGAGCGGGTTGGTAGGACTGCATATAGGTTAGAGCTTCTCGAGGTGTTGGCACAGGTGCAAGATGTGTTCCATGTGTCATTATTAAGGAAGTATGTGCCAGATCAGAATCATCAGTTGGTAGAGGTTCCTAAAGGTCTACAGGTGAACTTGAGTTACAAGGAACAGCCTGTGGAGGTCACTGACTGTAGGGAGAAAGTTCTTAGGAGTAAAGTGATACCTATGGTCAAGGTGCTTTGGAGGAATCAGCAGTTCGAGGAGGCTACTTGGGAGCTAGAGGATCGCATGCAGAAGGATTTTCCTGAGCTTTTTGTATGATTGTATCTTATTTGTGTAATGGTATTTCTTTGGATGATTGTACTATTGGATTGAGTTGTATTTCATTTATTTGATTATGTCCTTTTATGTGAATGTTTTGAATTATGGTTCATTTATGAAATTTCAATTTCTTTGTTTATTCTTGTTTTGGACCCCATTAGCAATAGTTCTGAGGACAGAACTCTTTTAAGGAGGGAGTGATGCAGTACCCCGTATTTTTAAATATAATTCTAAAGATTTATAAAAGAATTAAAATGATTTTTTTGGAGATTTAATAAATATTTTCATAAGATTTACCCTTTTGACACGTGCAAAACACGTACAAATATTTTCTTGGAAAGTTCAAAAGGAAAAATTATTTTGTGGAAAATCATTATTTATTATTTGAGATTATTTATAATTTTTCTAGATTTTTCTGATATTTATTAGACCTATTTGTAAATATTACGAAAAAGAATGATCGTTTTGCATATTTGTCATTTTGAAGGATAAAAGTGTAAAACTATTTTCTGGACTTTTTAAACAGTGCCGGCTGAAAAATAAGGTGTTTATTTTGTTTTTAAACCTCAATTTAATTGGTTTTATCAAGTTTCCAAGTATAGGGATCTATTTATGTAAAGTTATAGTTTAAAAGGGTTATTTTGCAAATGTGTTCAAAAACCCTAATTCTCCTATTCGGGCCTATTTAAAAGAGTGAAGTGCAGCCGTCTTTCACTGCACAACACAAATGTTTTATTATTTCTTGGAGATTTAAGGAGGTGATCTTGTATTTCGCAAAAAAAAGGCTTTCCTTATTAGATTTCTTCATTTGAGATGAGTGACTTGTTTTGTTTTCGTTTTGTTGTGTATGTCGTATGCGAGTGATATAATTTGTTTTGTTTTATTCTTGTAATGTTGTATATGGTATCTACTAGAAAGCATGTTAGGGTTTGATTATGAATATGTACAAGATGGATTGGATGGATTGATGAATTAAAAATTGATCTTTTATGAACCCTAATTATCTATGGATAGATTTGCATGTGGACGATGTGAGTTCTTATTATCATTAAGTTTGGATGAACACATCTTGATTATAGAAATGTTAGATTTGTTCATGTTCATGAGTTAATAATGATGATTGAGTTTGAGGAAATTTTGAGAAGGACTAATGAATTAGGAGATCATGTCTCGAGAATTGGATTTGAGATAAATTGGATTAAGTTTGATGAATATAACTAAATTGGGGATCTTTTTGAGGTCTTGGTATTGATATGGTTTGGATCTGAATATGAAGCTATTTCGATGAACAATTAATTTTTAAGAAAACTCTATTTTGTTTATATGCACAATTCATGTTTGATTGAAAGAAATTAACAAATCGCTATTTTTATAAATTCAAGTAGTTTTGATTTAGTTTTATGGACTATTATATTTCCTACAAGTTGTATTTGATCAAATAAGAAATATGCTTTTGATAGAAATCGTTTTCATAAAGTAAAACTAGGTATCGGTTGAAACATGCAAAACTAAAATCTGCAGTCTACAGGTCGACAGCCGACCGGTGTGACTTTCCAGTCGACCGTCGCTGGTTGGCTGCGGTAATTTTCTTGAAGTTTTTAAATTATCACGCGGAACAGTCGACTGACTCATCTTTACAGTCGACTGAGTCTGCTCCGTTTTTAATGTCACCCTAAGAATTGGATTTTTCTCTGGACAGTCGACCTATGACCTTTTACAGTTGACTACTATACTTAGAATTATTTTGTTAAAGATTATTGGATTTATCGCTCTGGACAGCCGATCTATGACCTTTTAGAGTCGACTTATAATGCTTAGAATTATTTTCTTAAAGCTATTGGATTTTCTCTCTAGACAGTCGACCGATGGCTTTTGTAGTCAACTGATACTGATATATCTATACATATTTTAATGTTCTTTTAAATGATTTATCCTCTAAATGTTTTTAATCTATAACTTACTATTCTATATTTTATCTTCTACTGAACATATGTTTTCAAGTGAGTTAACTGAGCAATTTATGTTGGAAGTTTTGTTTGGATATTTGGGTGTGAGTCTCTAGAGGGTGTGTGTGACTCTAGTATACCGGTAGTTGAGATATTTATGTTTGGGCCTGTTGAGGCATTTTAGTTGATCAGTTTTTGAGTTAAGTCCGGTAGGGTACACCAACTCTAGGAGATTCGTAAAGTAATCAAATAAACTAAATGATAAGGACAGGCACTAGTGGTGATATGATGAATGAGAACATGGGTTATGGACCTCAGTATAGCTCGCGGTGTGAGATAATCCCCAGAATTATCCAAGTGTGAGTAAAATAGTCTCCGGAATTACCTGTGGTGTGGGATTGATCTCCGGAATTATCGGGGTCGAGGCGACGCACATGTGGTATTCGTGTGATGAGGTCCATCACTTGCGGTGTGGGGTATTCTCGAAGACTCCCAGGTATGAGTGAAATAATCTCCGGAATTATCTGTGGATAGAGATTGACCTCCGAAATTATCGGGGAATGGGCTAATACTCACAGTTTATCTTTATCTCGTAGTAGTCATCGTGTTAGGATTAGTTGCATAGTGGGAGATTTAAACCCTACAATGTAAAGACGTTAAGGGCTTGCACCGGACCTATGTAGAGTGGGATGCATAGACTCCGACAAGTACGCATTAGAGAGTCAGTATATAGAATTGTGTTTTCTTGACTTGGTTTCATGCATGTGTTTTTCCTGTTTTCTACACTTGACACTTAGTCTAGTTTCACTTGATGTTTTCGTGTTTCCTTGCTATGTCATATCTTATGTATTCTTATTTATTTCATGTCGTTTATGATTCTATGCTTTACTTATGTTGTTTGTTTTATGTCACTCACACCATTATGGCTGACCCTTTTAGTTTTGGGGGTTAGGATTATCTCTAGCCTCATATTTTACAGGTGATTACTTGTAGCTTGGGATTTGGATGCATGAGTTAAAGTGGTGTAATAGGTTATGTAATTTGTAAAAGAAATTGTTGTAAGGAAAGAAAATTTGTAATTCAAGGTGTATTGTATTCTGCTGTGCTATGTAAAGATTAATGTAATGAAAGTTGAAATTTTTTTTATTGGTAGTTGGTTGTGTCTAATATTACATTTGAAGTTGATGCTGGAAATTGTGCCACGTATTTCTAAGATATCATATTGGAAATTCGGGGCGCTACACATCTTCTCTGCTTTAAGTTGAGATCCTTCTGCTGGTAGATATACTTTAAGCTCTTATGGTCAGTGTAAATTTCCACCCTTTCTCCGTAGATATAATGTCTCCATGATTTAAAAGCAAAGATTATTGCTGCAAGTTTCAAATCATGGGTCGGGTAATTCTTCTCATGTGGTCGTAGCTGTCTCGAACCATAAGTTATATCTTTGCCCTCCTACATTAGCACACACCCGAACCCCAAATGCGACGCATCACTGTTGATGACGTAGTCCTTGTCCTCCTGAGGTAAAACTAATATAGGTGCAGTGATCAAACGGTTCTTCAGTTCCTGAAAACTCTCTTCACACTTCTCCGTCCAGTCGAAACTTTGGTTCTTCTTAGTCAAGGCTGTAAGGGGTACAGCTATCCTTGCATAATTCTGGATAAACTTCTAGTAATATCCAGTCATATCCAGAAAACTCCTTACTTCTTTCACCGTCTTTGGCTGTGGCCATTCATTGACTGCCTCTATCTTCTGAGGATCCGTTACCACTCCCTCCTTAGAAAGGATATGGCCTAGGAATGCAACTTCCGATTTTCAGAACTCACACTTAGATAATTTGGCATACAAATGATGCTCTTGTAGCTTGCTCAAGACTGCTTTTAGATGTTCAGCATGCTCCTACTCTGTCCTTGAATATACCAAAATGTCGTCGATGAAGACCACGACAAATGAGTCAATAAACGGACGTAGAATTCTGTTTATCAAGTCCATGAAGATTGCTAGAGCGTTAGTCACTCCAAACGGCATTACCAAGAATTCATAGTGTCCATGTCGAGTTCGAAAAGCTGTCTTAGGTACATCCTCTTTCTTGACTCGCACTTGATGATATCCGGACCGTAGATCAATCTTGGAAAATACTGCTGCTCCCTGAAGCTGATCGAACAAATAGTCGATCCTGGAAATTGGGTACTTGTTCCGAATAGTGACTTTATTCAATTCCCGATAATCAATACACATTCTGGATGACCCGTCCTTCTTCTTAACAAGCAATACTGGTGCTCCCCAAGGTGATGCACTTGGTCAGATAAATTCCTTCTGCAAGTACTCTTCAATCTGCTTCTTGACCTCATTCTGCTCTACTGGCGCCATTCAATAGGGTGCTTTGGATACTGGAGCGCTATGTGGTTGAACTGTGATGCTAAACTCGACATCACGGTGTGGGGAAATTCTAGGTAAATCCTCTAAGAATACAAGTGGAAAACTCCTCACCACTGGTATCTTGTTCACCTCCTCTGGTACCCGTACTTCACTAGCGGCTGCAAAAGTCATTGCCTTCGATCTCTGCTCCCCGTGGAATACAAGTTCCACTCCTTCAGCTGAGATGACTACCTCCTTCTCCTTGCAGTCAATTCTTGACTTGTGCCTCGACATCCAATCCATACCAATAATGACATCTGTTCCGGCAAAATCTAACTTCAACAAATCGATACTTAGGGTTTCTCCGCTAATCTGGAGCTTACATCCCCTATAGCATAGATCTGTAGTAAGGGTTGCCCCTGACGGCGTAGCTACCATCAAAGCTAACTCTGTGACTGGCTTTTGTGTGCATCTTAATTTTCTCGAAAAAGATTTTGACACAAAAGAATGATTAGATCCACCATCGAACAATGCTACTTAACTCGTCCAGGAAGTCCCCCCCATTCTATGGGTCCTCTTCCCATTCTTCGTCTTACAGATTTCCTCCATTGCCTTCCTTGGGATGTTGCGAATTCTAGTCTCAACCCCGAGCCACGGTGCGGCCTTGTCGTTCCTTTCCAGCCTTGTGCTGCGACTCGCCCTCATTTGTCGTTCGACCATAGACTGCTACCTGCACATTAGGTTATGAATTTGATTTTTCGACATCCAGTTGCAGATTTGCCATCTAGACATTCGGTTGCAGATTTGCCCTCCGATATCCAGTTGCAGGTTTGCCTTCTGAACATTCAGTTGTAGACTTGCCCTCCGATATCCAGTTGCAAGTTTGCCTCCATTGATGTCCGGTTACAGACTAGCCGCCATTTGAACTTGATTGCACCAAGCTTGTTAGTAAAAATAAAGTACACTGGGACTGGTTCAGATATAAGAAAGATCATGATCATAAGTTGTAAGCACTACCATATGATTTATAATCATCCTATCTGCCAACTAGAATCAATTTATCTAGCTTTCAAGTCTAATTTCCTACCATGTTAGACTGCAAACTGAAGTCGGCTCAGATACCACTTCTGTAGTGCCCCGGATCCCCGTTACCGGATATCCGTGACACTTACCAGAATCTTTGCCTTCAAATTCATCTCAACACAGTAATAACATGGAAATTTAAAAACTTTTTATTGCCAAATAAGGTCATTACATCATTGATTACAACCGATACCTTGTTCTTGGACAAGGAGTACAAATTACATCCACTTTTTACAACATATTACAAATATTTACGGACTCCACTTGTATAGCTATGAGCTGCCTCCCAGAATGGTAATCGACTGATTACTGCCGAACTTCGCTGAGTGGCCCATCGGCTCCCCTGGGACTTGCTCCTCGGCTTGAGGCTTCTGCTGCATGACTCTGATATCTCCGTACTTGCTCGAAAGGTAAGAGTCGATACCTAAAAGGTGGGGAACGTCAGTACGTCGACTGACGCAAAGCTGATAATAACAGCGATCCTCTAAAATTCAATCGCAACCAATAATTTATGCAAAAGAGAAAAGTGAAGTGCCAAAACAAGGATTTGATAGATTCGGGTTCTAGTGCAGTGGTATGCCAAGACCCTACGACTAGATGCAGCAAATCACATGCCAGACTCTAATGCAATGAAGACTTTGGAGCACGAATGCATCCCATACTACATACACCCCCAAATCTAGCCGTCTTTCTCCACAGTTTTAGGGATTCGAACCCTCGCCATGCATCCTACTCTTGTACTCAACCAGTTCCTAATAAATTGTCCGTTGCCCAAGGAGGTTGCAGTTGGTCGGTCTAGTTTCGTCACTGCAGTGCCAAAGTGGTGGTCGTGTTTGCCACTCGGTACCCGCGTATGGACCTCTTCAGAAAGCCGCGTTGAATCCGGTCACAAGATCGTGTGATTCGTGTGTCCACCCCTAACCCGGGCTATGGACTGACGCATGCGTGTTCACACCTAATTCGGGCTAGGAACGTATATATATAAAAACAAAAAAAACCCACGTGCATAGGAACGTGATGGTCTCAAGGTTCAAATCCCTCTAGCCTCCCGTTCCTTACTCCGGCAAAACTTTGGGAATTAACAGATCGAGATACGAGCCGAGGACTCACTCATGAGTGCCGAAAACATATCCCTATGACAGGAAGGTACAACACCACTATGGTCTACTAGTACTAATGCAATTACCAACCCCTAATGCATCACTCTAATCCTAGCCTCATTCTAATCACTTTGGGTAAAAGATAAGATTACTTTCGAAAACTTGCCGATCGACCTCTGGCCCTGGCAATACCAGTCCAATTCACCACTTCTCCGGGCTTGGATTTGTCCAGCACCATGGCCTACATTCACCCCTAACCCGGCTGTGAATGTATGTGTTTAGCCCTAAAGAGCTTAATTTGACGGCAAGGCCTGGACGTCCTACGCTTCGGTGGAAGTTCATGACTTAGGGTCGACAGGTGCAGAGTATCACCTTACCCTAGTGACTAACCCAAGTCACACACCCACTATGGGAGTCAACAAAACCAACAACAGATACCAAACGTCTCTAGACAAGAGTTATTAACTCTAATAGTACACAGGGAAAAAGTCGTCACAATACCTAGTCAACACCCAAGACTAAGCAACCTATGGCGTTTCTGCCCGAAACTTAAAAGGTCATAACTCCCTCGATACAACTCCGATTGGGGTGTACGAGCCCAATCCAGAAAGGTAAGAATCTAGGCTATAACTTACTAGTTGATCATAACCTCAAATTCCATCATCTAAGTACTCAAAATGGCCTCTCAAGCCTCAGCCTGTGCAATTTCTGTACACGGGATGCACCTTACCGGTAGCATAAAATCCTGCCTACTTATCAGAATGCTATAAACCCAAGTTCTATGGGAAGGTGTGGATGTCCTTTACAATCCTCTAGTTGGTCATAAGTCCAAAATATGCCAATAGATCACCCTAACACACACATCACTCACAAATGTACCAAGTCACACACTAAGATTTTCTCAATCAGAGCACTCAGCTCAATTCCTGGTCTCTGTCCAGTATTGTCAAAATCACAATAAATCAACCACTTACTGGAAACACCTCAAATAGGTCTTGTTGGAAAGGTATTGATGTCTACTACAATCCTCTACTAAAATACTTCCTCACAATATGCTCTTAAGGAGATTCAAATGTGCCATCTCTGCAGGGTGTCAAATTTTGCTGAAACTAGCACAGTACATGCTAATAAAATCATCATAAATTCTCTACTCATCCAATTTACACAACATTTACAGTAAAGAAACTAGATATCATAGTGAACAACATGCAAAAGGTTTCATGTCCAAACTCCAAGTCTACACTGAGTTCTTCATATTTCAATTAAGCACAAAAATCATCATGCTCTTCAGTTATAGCTCTAGCTACTGTTTAAAGATCAATTTTTCACACGCCTATAAATTCTTCCAAATATTTTCCTGATTTTTCTGTAGAATCTAGATACAAGTGGGAAAACAAGATAAAAATTTCAAATTAAGAACTTGCTCCAATTAATTATGGAAATTCCAACAATCGTAGGCATCATGTTAAACAACTGCTACTGCTATCGTACGACACAGTTTCACAAATAGAATTTATTAAAATATCAAACCATCTCATAAAAATCCAAAATAATTCATGAAGCATCTAAACATATATAGGAACAATCTGTACAAATTTAATGATCTAATTCCATGTGGTTTGCTCTGGAGAAAATCTAGAAAATGGCATACAGATCAAGATTCTAGTTCTAGTTTCTGATTTCATCTTCCAATCTTCTCAAATATTCATCCTAACACTTACTACCACACATGCATTCAAGAAATCAATCAAGAAACATAAAGAAAGGTTTATAGTAACTCCCCATCCTGAGTTGATGTAAAGTAGTTGATGTCTTTGAGCTTTCCTTTCTTGAGAATCCCTCATAGAGCTCCTTCTTCAATCTCTCTTCTTTCTCTCCTTCTCATCTTTTTTTTCTTGGTTGAGTTCTGAAATTTCAGAACAAGGGAGATGAAATGAGGGGTTTTTGATGGAGAAGTGAGTTAGGAAAGAGGGGAGAAGGTGGGGGGTAGTAGGGTGTAGGTTTTAGGGTGGTTTTGTAGTGAAACCATGGTCTAGCCATTGGTTTTGAGGTGTGTTATGTTAGCTGCCCATTTTAACACTTAAACGGGTTCTTTGATGCGAGACGAGGGGTTTATCGAGTGTACGCAAGATATACCCACCGTAATATCATACAGTATTATATTTGTATAGGCGTCGTACAAAAAACTAGTGTTTATACCAGTATCGGTCCTCCTCATTCTCGTGCATCTTCTAGAACACAACCATCCTCATGAACCGTCCCGCAAACCTAACCGCACACCAACAATAGCAAAATCAAATAAAACACTGCAATCATGTGCACGCAAACAGACAATATACATATATACACATATATATAAGCATCGTACAATCCGGGGTGTTACATTAAAAAAATATACAAATTGTAATTTAACTTTACCTGAATATACTTATATATATAGGTATAAGGGGAAAAAAAATTGGGGTCACTAAAAATAAACAAAAATCGGGTGCCCAAGGAGGCCGCCTCTCTGGCTTTCACCTAGGGTCGGTCATGCTTGACAACCAAATTGATTTACATTCTGAACGATTTTACTCACGACAACCTGCTAATCTGGGCCCTCACCTTGAGGCCAGTGAGACGGCCGCCTCAGGCCCCCAATTTTTTTGCACTTTTAGAGGCCCCCAAATTTGTATTCCCCTTATAAATATAGGCACGTATTTTGCCCGTAAAAAAATATATTGTAATTAGGGGCCCCCAAAAATAATTATTTAGGGCTTTCGCCTTAGTCCCCCAGAAACTCAAGGCCGGCCCTGTGACAATGCATTACTTAATGACTAGCTTCACAATACTAATGTTGGAATTGAGTATACATTCAAAACACTTCTCTTGTTGACAACATTGTTGTATGGCCCAACGGTTAAAGTTTTGAGTTCACATTGTTAGGAATTGTGGCCTCAAATACACATAGGCACTGAGTACTTGAAGTTGGAGAAGAAAAGGATGAAACAAAGAAGCAAGAGAAGACAAGCAGCGAGTAGAAGATGCAGCCTGGAGAGTTGCAGTCGATCGACCTGGGAGTGCGGTCGATCACCCCTAGCTGCTGAGAGTTCTTCGTGTATAGGTCCAACAGAGGGAAGGACGATCGACCAGCCTTGTAGGTATAGTCGACCGGTCAGCCCTCGGGTTTGGTTCTACACGTTGCGGTCGACCGACCTTGGGGGTGCAATCGACCGACATCGGCGGCTGATTGTTTTTGGGCTAACGAGTTTAAAGGCCCAATTGCTAGATTTGTGTTTATCTTTTAGGGTTTACTTAGGGGCTATATATATAGCCGTAAACTCTAGAGTTTAGTGGATAATAATCATTGTTCAACTTCAAGAGAGAATTGTGCCGAGTGTTTCAAAGGTGAGAGAGAGAGATTGAGAGTTATAATCTCATTTGTAATCTTTGAATTTCTTGGGGAATAAGAAGTATTGGTTATCTCTGCATATTGATTGTGTTCTTGTGAGATCTTTCATATATTGTGGTGGCTTGTTCTTGATTCATTAAAGTCATGGGAGTTTCTATTGCTTGTGGTGTCTTTCCGCTATTAGCACTACGAGTTGTGGGGTAGATCCTCTAACAAGTGGTATCAGAGCAGTTGGTTCAAGATGGCCGATAACAAGATAAAGATCGAGAGATTCGATGGAAGTGACTTCGTGATGTTGAAGATTCAGATGATAGTCTATCTTTGTCAGAAAGATCTTCATGGTCTGTTGTTTGATGAGAAGCCGGTAGGTGCAGACAAGGATGCGAAGGTCTTGGCAGATTAGAATCGTTTGGATTAGAAGGTGCTGGGGCAGATTCAATTGGGGCTGAGTAGGAAGGCGTTATTTCATATCTCGAAGGCAAAGACCATAAAGAAGGCTATGGAGATTCTCACGGATATGTATGAGAAACCGTCGGCATCTAATCAAATTCTTCATATGAAAAAATTGGTTAATATGAAGTTGAAGGAAGGGGGTTCAGTAGCAGAGCATGTGAACAATTACTATATGGTTTACAACTAGATGGAAGCTGCAGGTTTGAAGTTTTCAGAGAAGGGATAGTCATTGTTACTTCTATCTACTTTACCCGATAGTTATGGTATGGTGGAACAGACTATTACAGGCACTATGACAGATTCGATGACTCTACAGGATGTGGTGAGTAGCATTCTGAATGAGGAGGTGAGAAGGGTGAGAAACGGGGGATATCCATCATCATCTTCTAGAGATTCCGCCATGTACGTTGTGAAGAAATGTGGGAGATCTAAGAGCAGTCGAAGAAGAAAGGATCAGAATAGTTCATCTGAGAATTGTTCTGATGACAGCGATGGGGGTCATAGGCCTGAGTGCTGGTATTGTCACAAGAAGGGTCACATGATGCACAGTTGTAAGGCTTATATGAAGAAGAAGCAGGAGAAACCGAAGAGAGATAACCCAAAGGAAGTCCAAGGAGGGCTTGTTGAGAAGTTATGCTTATTAGCTCGGGAGGAGTTGGGCACTCAAGATTGGTGTATCGATTTAGGAGCTTCCTTTCATTGCACTCTGAGGAGAGAGGTATTTGATGACTATGAGGTGGGTTCTTTTGGAGTTGTGATCGTGGGGAATGGTCACTGGTGTCCTGTATGTGGGGTTGGTACTGTTCGTGTGAACACCATTGATGATCAAAGTGTTGTCTTGCGGGAGACAATGCATGTTCCAGACTTGAAGGAAAATCTTATCTCGATTAGAAGGCTAGACAAGAAGGGGTTGTCTACTACAGTTGGTAGTGGAGAGTGGTGTATAGCTGCAGGTTCAAGGGTGATTGCAAAAGAAAAGCATTAGGGAATGCTGTATTTTCTTAGAAACGTGAGGGGTGTTTCTCCTATAGTTGACTTTCAGCCGGAATCTAGTAGTAGGTTGTGTGGGGTGCAACCGAGTTATTTCAGTTGTGGAGGGGAGGTTACCAATTTAGTGGGAGCTACTGGCCATGGAAGTGATCCTAGAGGGCAAGACGTTGCTGTGGATAGGGTACTCTGCGAATTGGCAGTTGAAGCTTCAAGTCACTCTTGTGTGATAAAGAGCACTGGTATCGATATGCGGGGTGATGTCGATGAGGGTAACCGAATTGGGATTGTAGGGGTTGAACAGTCTGTGTAGTTTGTGGAGGTGTCGTCCACGGAGGTTTCTAATGTAGAGGGTGCATTGAGAGACTTTGAACCATGTCCGGTGTTGATGGAGATCTTGCGAGTTTGGGGATCTCATAACATGGAATCCGATACGGGAGATTATTTCTCCGGTATTCGTGCTCTATGTAATTGGTGGAGCACATCCTTCATGAGGCGATGAGGGGTGGTTGATGCACTCCACGTGGTAGAGTGGCGGAGGTGCTCTTCATGAGAGTGGGGGGTACTTAGGTCTTCCATGAAAGTGAGAGATGGCAGAGATAATGCGAGGGAAGATTGTAATAACTTTGAAGCGTGGTGTATTTGGTCCAAGTGGGAGATTGTTAGGAATTGTGGCCTCAAATACACGTAGGCACTGAGTACTTGAAGTTGGAGAAGAAGAGGATGAGACAAAGAAGCAAGCGAAGACAAGCAGCCAGTAGAAGAATGCAGCCTGGAGAGTTGCGGTCGACCGCCCCTAGCTGCTGAGAGTTCTTCGAGTGTACAGGTCCAACAAAGAAGGGGACGGTCAATCGGCCTTGGGGTTACAGTCGACCGTTCAGCCCTCGGGTTTGGTTCTGCATATTGCGGTCGACCGACCTTGGGGGTGCGGTCGACCGACATCGGCGGCTGATTGTTTTTGGGCTTACAAGTTTGAAGGCCAAATTGCTAGATTTGTGTTTATCTTTTAGGGTTTACTTGGGGCTATATATATGGCCGTAAACTCTAGGGTTTAGTGGATTATAATCATTGTTCAATTTCAAGAGGGGAATGTGCCGAGTATTTCAAATGTGAGAGAGAGAGATTGAGAGTTGTAATCTCTTTTGTAATCTTTGTATTTCTTGGTGAATAAGAAGTATTGGTTATCTTTGCATATTGATTGTGTTCTTATGAGATCTTTCATATATTGTGGTGGCTTGTTCTTGGTTCATCAAAGTCTTGGAAATTTCTATTGCTTGTGGTGTGTTTCCGCTATTAGCACTACGAGTTGTAGGGTAGATCCTCTAACACACATGAGGTTGGGGGTTCATTTCCTACATTCCACATAATATATATATACACATGAGGTTAGGGGTTCATTTCCTACATTCCACATAATATATATATATATATATATATATATATATATATATATATATATGACCGGGCCTTAGGTCCTTAGGTCTCTTGAAAAAAAAAATTTAATTTTTTGAACTTTCGAATTTCAAACAGATCAAAAACGTTTTTTGCAATTAATAATACTAGTAAATTACACGTGCGATGCACGTCTTAATAAATATAGTTTTTTTAAAGTGAAAATTCAGACGTAATCTGGGTTTGAACCTAAGACCTTCTTTATAATAGTTATGCACTTGTGTTGCACACGTTAGTAGATTTACAAATGACACTAAGTCATTCTCCCATTATAATATTAGAGATTAGAGATTAGAGATTAGAGACTATATATTATATCATAGATAGATAGTAATTTACACGTGTGATGCACATTTAATATATTTAAAAAATTAAAGTGAAAATTTTGACTTGGTGAGGACTCGAACCTGAGACCTCCTTCATATTAGTTATGAACGTGCAATGCACGCGTTGGTAGATTGACGAATGACACTAAGGTCTTCTCCCATTATAATATTAGAGATTAAAGATAAGTGTTTCAAGAAGTAAATGGGTGTTATCTTATAACCGTTTCATGAATTAAAGGATCTTTATGATGTAGCCGTTTTTGATTAAATGCATACAATTTTCATTCCTCCTGATTACTAGTTATAAAGAGGAATCATTTTAACCACCACAAGTGGCCTAGTGGTAAAGAGCGATGGGACTTGGAGTGTGCTCCTCCAAGGTCCTGGGTTCGAACCCTATGGTAAACACCTCTGGAGTGTGGCCAGTGGCCGTGGGCTATAGATGGGCCTGCGCAAAACCTAGCCACGGGACTGAGATTAGTCTGTCTGGCCCATAGAGGGGGATAGGTCTATCTGGCCCATAGAGGGGGATAGGATACCTAGTTAAATCAAAAAAAAAAAAAAAAAAAAAAAAAGAGGAATCATTTTTTTGGAAAAAGACAGAAAAACAATACAGTCCTTCTCTTCTTTTAATCTATTTTTGAGAGGTTTTTTGCCTTGATTTGGGTGGTGCAAGTTGGTACGTGGTACTATTGGAGCATTAGGCAGCACTGTAGACAAAAGCTCGTTGTATCCCAGGATAAGTGTTTGGTGAATAACGATTCGTCTCCAGAATCAGCCAAATAGTTTCTTAAAGAAAATGCAACTCATGCCTCGAGCCACTTTTTACTTTTTTCATGTTGCAGATCAACTCCAGAGCCATTCTCAAAAGGTTCATTTCGTGCCCTCAGGTTTAACCAATTTTTTTAAACAACTAATATGTGCTACATTTCTCAGTTATAAATTTATACTTATGATCTTTAATAATAGTTACGAAAGAATGACACGATGTGAAATGAATGTTAGAATTGTCATTTCTTTTCTCTTTTTTTTTTAACTTTGTTGACTTTTGTCCGGTAGATAGGAGAACTTTTTTGAAGAGATATAAGAAAAGGGAGAATTTTGTTTAAGGTTATTTGATTTAGGTTATTTGAAAAGGATTAGGGATTCAATTTGATTGGCGTTGGTTTTTTAGATTGATTTATTTGGAAGAGGTTAGGTGAGGTTGTGATCACAGTGTCTGAAATAAAAAAAGTCATTGCTAAAAGTATGAAATTTGATTTCGAAAATCATCATTAAGTGTGAATGATGTATATACATATAATGATGAATTAGTTGTTTTTTCCTCTTTACCTACTTGGTTTTAGCAGCATCTAACTACTTGTGCAACAAGCTAAATATATACGTAGCTAACCATTGATGAAACAAACTTAATTCTTTCTCAAGGATTGCCGAAACAGTCCAAGAAAATAGGTGCACAATCACTAGGAATTCCATGAACCTTCAACCAGAGCTAAACTAGTCGGATTTCCTAAACAAGAACTGAAACTTAACATTTACGTCTAAAATCCCACCACTAGTTACCAACAAGGTGAAAGGGGAGAACGAAACCGATCAATTCTAGTTAACTTTTCTATCGAATGAAGAATCAAGAAATCAGAAGACAGAAAAAGGATAATACGTACCGGCTTCTTTACAAGTTCCACTCACGCTGGCATGGTTGGGACAGAAACAGGCCTCACCATTTGTCGCACTACAATTAAACCCACAGATACCACTAGTCGCCTCACATTGGCCACACCAACCATCACCCACTTTCCATGTCAACACAAATCCATCCTTCAACGCCTCCAAAAACCCGTTCACTGTCAAACTACCAACCGGTTGTATGGGAACGTAGACCACAGAAGCACAGTGTAGCCATGCATCAATAGGTACCGCAGACAGAGGCAAGCTGAAGTAAGAGTTTTGCCCATGTAGGCAACTGATACCATAGAGGCCTGGATTTGCTCCGAAATTTGATGGGCAGTCCAAGTAAACAGTTGCGTTGGTAACCAAACTGTTGTACTCGAACTGTGCAGAATCTAAATTGATGTTGGTGAAATCACTAGGACAGGACACTCCATCTGTGAAGTCTAGGTCGACGACGTATAACTGATTAGTGGTGTAATCGATATTGTTCACCTTGTAGTCTCTGCCCCCGATTTTAGTGACAAGGGTCTTGTTGTCATTTTGGCATATTAGATCAAAACCGGGGTGGCCACAGAAGTAGCTGTCATTAAGTAACCAGAACGGATAAGAAACCTTATAGGGCTCACTGCCGCATGTGTATTCGGTAGGAGTGCACATGCCAAAGTAGTCATTGGGGACAGCTTCGGATAATGAGTACAGAGTGAAGATTGCAGAGAGAGTGAACAAGATAGAGCGGCAGTGAGGAAACATTGGATTGGATTTTGATTATGAGTTGAGGTGGTGGTGGTGGTTCATGGTTGTAGTTGTTGTTGTTGTTGTTTGAGTTTGAGATAGAGTAGGGGAGACAATAGGAATAAGAAGGGTTGGTACGATGACCAAAGGAAACAGGGTCGAAGGTGAGAGTGAAGTTGAAAGGAAAGAACATGAGTTAGGCAAGATGAATGATTCAACTATACAAAACGAACAAAAGCAATCACAGAATCACAGTTTGGCATGGTGTATTATGCTAGGAAATACGAATTTCCTCATACCCTCATAGATTACATCATAGTTCAGCAAGAAAAAAATATAATTTTGGAAATAGCCTAAAATTAATGATATAATCAAATTTCTCTATTTAGCATATTTACAATCAGTCCAAAGTAAGGTATTTGTTAATTTCCTTGTCAAACAGAACTGAAAATAAATACAAGCCAAATTTACAGCTATGGAAGAGTTTTACTCTTCGCAAAGACTAGTCATAAATATTATTGAAAACTTTCTTATAAATTATAATAACTTCATGCAGTCAGAATCTCATGAGTGACATCAGCATATATTGGAAAACCATCAAATTAATGTGAACTGAACAAGTTGAATAGTAATTAATAAACATGAAATGATTAACATAAAGAATCATTTGTCGAGGGTGCTTCAATCTAGTGGGAGTGCTAGAGAGTCTGTATTGAATTAACTCGATAAAAAAAAAATTAAGGGAATCAAACATGCTGGGAAGGTGATAAAGAGAAAATTATGCGGCTTATCAAATGAATTGGATATGATTCAAAAACGAAGTACTTATTTTGCAGTAAGTTAGAGTTTTTATTAGATGTTGAGATGACAGGGACTAGCTGTAGATAATTGAAGCACCAACAGAGAAGATGATGACACCGTATCACGTTTGTATGTTTGTTTGTTCAAGCAGAACTACCCTAGGATCTCTTACTGAATAACCCCTATATCAATTGGCATGATTAAGGTACTATATCAATTCTCATGGAACTTAGTGTATCAATATATCATACTAATAGTGTGTTGGAAAATGGGTGTATTAACACCATTTTATGTACTAGTTTTGAAACAATTTTTTAAAGTAAGATCCACTATGAATTAGTGAAATATCTTAATGAATTTTTGTTGCAAATCCAGAAGAATGGATTTGTAGTGCTCAATAGAAGAAAATTTCATCCTCTAACATAGGACCCCCTATTTTTTTTAGAAAATCAAATTGTTCGATGGATGTTTTTTTTTTTTTTTTTTTTTTTGCAAAATTAGCACGCCACTCCAATAAAGTCTACTCTCATGGCCCATAGGAGGCAAATTGTCCACTGGGACAAAAACTCTAAAGGACTAGATAGTTTTGGTATCTTCATTGATAAAGCTTACCTTACCAAATTAAAATAATTATGATCAATCCCAACAAACCAATCAATCAATTCACATTAAGTAAAAATAACTCGAAAGACGAACTTATTAAGCATATTCAAACATAAAATCAATTAATTAAGATGACTCTTCGCATACCTGGACAAGTTCCATAGGTGGCGCTTCCATCGCTACAAAAACACGCCCATCCATTAGGTGAATTGGGGTCATTCCCACATATCCCACCCGATTCCTCACAATCATTGCACCATCCATTGTCAACGACCCAATTCAGCCCAAACCCATCCTGCAATACACCCAACAAATCCATCCTCCCTCTCACCAGAGGACTAGCATCATCCTCGTACATCGGAATCACTACAACTGAGCTACAGTTTCCAAACAAATCGAGCGGAGGTGGAGAGCCATAACCCTCCACTTGATAGTACGACTTGTTTGCACTAGGCTCACTCGAAGAGCAAGAACTGTTGAGGAAAGCTGAGGGCCGGGCAAGGGGAGTGCAGTTGAGGAACATAGTTATGTTGAGATCATTTACGGAATACTTGAACAAGGAGATGTCGATGGTTGTGTTGTACAGAGCTTGGGGGCATGTATCATTGATGTAGTCTAAGTTTGAGACCGCAATGAATTGCTTGTCGTAGTTTATATCACTCACTCGGTAGTGATTACCTGACATGTTAATTGACAAGATTGAACGAGAATTAATGTTAATGCATTCGACATCAAACATTGGATGGCCGCAGTAGGGTGGCATGGAGGGCCGTCGGAAAGGGTAGGAGATGTTCCAATCGCGGTCCTGGCAGTGGATTGAAGTGGTTGCACAGTCGAGGAATTTGTTTTTGGTGTAGGACTGAGTTTGCGAAGGGAAGACTAGGATTGATAGAGCGAGGAGGAAGAGGGATTGTGGGTGATACATTGCTGTTGAGATTTGAGAAGAGAGACAAGTTGGGTTTTGTAAAGTTATTGAAAACATTGGATTTGAGAAGAGAGAAGTGAAGGAGAAGTAAATAAATATGCTTCAGTTTTTGAACAAATAAGGAAGAGGGATGCAAGACTTGTTCGCAGCTGCCGGTTACTTGACGCAAAACAGAGGTTATGGTGCAGCTGGTTAACGTACTCTATCCGTTCAGGTTGTGCACAGTGACTAAATTGTTAGGGGAAATTTATTTCAGGCCCTTCATTGGCCTTAACTTTTCTTTTAATTACTTTAAACTCAAAAGTAGAGAAGTCATGTACTCCCAAAAAAGTTATTGAAAACGGACCCGAAACAGAACTACGAGAAACAACAGATTTTGCCCTAGGAAAACAACTTTAGAAGGATGTTATCTATGCTAGAAGCCAGATGTTGCTTACTCTTAGTGGTAGTTCTTTATTAATCTTATTTTAGCTTTGTATCTAGTGTTTATTCCTCTTAAGTTTTTGGGTGGTAATTTTGGTTCTTTTTCTTTTGGCTTTATTTTGTGTTATTTTATTGGAACTTCTTCTCCAGTATTGATGGATCTTGTTTTGTTATTTACGTTTTAATGAAATATGGTGATACTGAATCCATCTTTTAAGAATACTTTAAGTAATTGTGTGGAACTTATTTTGAACTAGTTTGGATGATTAGGGATTTGAAATGTATCGAAAAGGTCCAAGGGGCAAATGAAAAAATGGAAGTCAAGTAATGGTACTGATATGGGTCAGGAATAAAGCGTGGCTCACCCTGAGCCACCAGATCTCCTCAGGATACGCGTCCTTCCTGATCCTTCAGATCAGCCACGTCAGCACCGGAAAACCGCCCGGAGATCTGCCACGTCAGCCCGGAAACCACTCCGGCGCCTGCCGCGTCAGCCCTATACCGCCCGACTTTCCACCGCTTCGGCCAATCGGGTAACCGGGTCCGGCCCAGCCCCAAACGGGTCTAGACCCGATTAGAATCTCCTATAAATACCAGGCCCTCTCCTTTCTAAAAAGGTAATCAATCTTTTCTCCCCTAAACCCTAGTTACTGTTGCTCTTATCTTAAAGTAACTGACTAGATCGTCGGAGGGTCTGCCACCGGGACCAACCCCGGTGTTTCGAGACCGTCTGCAGGTACACCAGACCTCGGATCCGAGCCACCTGATCCGAGCCCAGACATCCACCTCACTCCAGCCTGTCGCAGGTACCGCTCGGCCAGCCTAGGGTCGCCTCTGAAGAAGCTTTCTCCTTCAATACAAATCGAGTAAGAACTCACACCTGGTGCATCCACACGTCTCCCAGAAACAAACCGCATCAGGTTGGCGCCGTCTGTGGGAAAGCGACTTCGGAACCCGACCCGAGTACTACCGCCGAGGTACCTCGATCACCGAACTCCTATGGCTTCCAAAGGCAAGGGGGCTGCGTCCTCCGTCAACCGACGAGACACACTCCCATCAAATACCAACGCCGGGCCCCGCACATCAAAGCATAGGGCCTCCCGACAGGGGTCCCAGCGGGCCCCCACTCCTCCAACCCAACCTGACCTTCGAAGGGTAATCTCTAGTCGGCAGGCTGACCGCAGTAGGGAAAGGGCCGCTTCCAACTCGGCCCCGAACCGTCCTAGGCCACCGCCGGAAGAACGAAGGCCAGCACTCAGCCGAGTCGGGAGGCAACCTCCGGTCCAACCGGCCCGAGCTGAGGGAGCTCCTGTTACTCAGCAGGAGTTCCAGGATTTCCGAAGGGAGATCCTTGGGGCTCTCCAACGGGCCCCCAGGGAGGAAGCACGCCGTTCCCAAACCAGGTTAGACGCTGAGGCCAGCGTCTCTCGCTCCTCAACAATCCAGCCCGAAGCCGAGGGCGTGCTCCTAAGGCGCCTCCAAGAAATGGAGGACCGAATCGATCATATGGGCGACGGTGTCGGAGCCGGTCAGGGGTACAAACCTGTCCGACCCCCCTTTTCCGCCCTCATTATCCAAGCTGAAATTCCCCAGAACTTCCGACCCCCACAGTTCGAGACCTATAACGGCGAAGGGGATCCTGCTGATCACATGGAGGGTTTCAAAACCCTCATGATGATTCACAGCGCATCGGATCCTCTGCTGTGCCGAGCTTTTCCTGCCACCCTTCGGGGTCCGGCTCGTGAGTGGTTCTCAAAACTCGCCCCCGGCTCCATTTACTCCTTTGATCAACTGGAAGGCAATTTCCTCGCCCATTTTGTAACTAGCCGGAAGGCCGAAAGAACGAGCGCCTCCTTACTGGGGCTCAGGCAGGAAGGGGGGGAATCACTCAGGGCGTTTGTCCGGAGATTCACGGCGGAAGCAAGGTCGGTCTCCTCTCTCGATCCGGGCGTCGCCTCCGCGGCATTTCGGCACAACGTCCGTCATGGACAGCTGAAAGCTTCTCTGGCAAAGAAGCCCCCGATCGATTTTTCCGACCTCCTCAACCGAGTCGAGAAGTACATCAGGGCAGAGGAAGCCCTAAACCCCGACGAATCCAGGGAAGCACTCGGGAAAGGGAAACGGAAGGCCGAGGAAGTCGAGCCTTCGAAAAAGGCTCCAAAGGACGGGGGCACCATGAAGAAGGTACCACCGGTTCCTCGCTTCGAAAGATATACCCCACTCACACAAAATGTGTCCTCCATACTCCTGGCGATCGAGGACAGAGACCTCGTTCAGTACCCCCCTCGACCGTCCAACAACACCAGCAAGAAAAGGGATCAACGGTTCTACTGCCGCTTCCACCGAGACAACGGGCACGACACAGATCACTGCCGTGCCCTGAAAGATGAAATCGAGGCCTTGATTCAGCGAGGATACCTCCGGGAGTATAAGAGGGATGATGCTCGGGCGCAAAGGGACACAAGGAACAGGAGAACCTCACCTCCTCCTCGAGCTCCCCTACAGCTCCCCAGGCAAGAGCAGGAGCTGGAAGAACCGGACGACCAACCCATACTGCACTGCGTCCACGGAGGGCCCATGGGAGGGGATTCTAACACCTCCCGTAAGACATTCATCCGGGACGTTAACGCCGTCCAAGGACCTCTCACTCCTCAAATCCAACCACTCCCCGTCTCCTTCTCGGGTGACGACCTGGAGGGGGTTCGGCTCCCACATTGCGACGCCCTCGTAATCAATCTCAGCATGGCAAACTTTGATGCTCGGCGGATCCTGGTAGACAACGGGAGCTCGGTTAACATTCTGTTCCTCGATGCTTTCGAGAACCTAAAGCTCCCCCGAAGCAGACTTAAGCCGGCAGGATACACCCTGCACGGATTTTCTGGAGTTCCGGTGACAATCGAGGGGATCGTCACGCTGGATGTCACAGCGGGCACGGCCCCGAATCGGAGAACCGAGTCGATGGACTTCATGGTTGTCAACATCAAGGCAGCCTATAATGCCATACTCGGCCGACCGGGCCTCTGCTCCCTCCAGGCTGTCCCCTCGGCCTACCACCAGAAGATGAAGTTCCCTACCAGTACCGGGGTAGGAGTGGTCCGAGGGAACCAAGAAGCCGCTCGCTCCTGCTATATGACAGCAATAGGAAGCGGAGTGCTTCCCCTCGACGCCGTGGAAATGCAGCCCCAAAGGACCCAGCCAGAGCCGGAGTCGGCAGACGAGCTGGAGGATATCTCCTTCGAGGCAGAGGATTCATCGAAACAATTTCGAATAAGTCGCTCCCTCGCACCTCGCCTCAAGTCCGACCTCATCACCTGCATCCGGCGCAATGTCGATCTGTTTGCCTGGAAGCCCTCTGACATGCCGGGAATTTCCGAGGAACTCATCATGCATAAACTCAGCGTGATCCCCGGCTCGAAACCAGTAGTACAGAAGCGACGCAAGTTCGCGCCAGAGCGACAACAGGCGGTTAATGCAGAAGTCGATAAACTCCTTGCCGCGCGCTTCATTCAGGAGGTCAGCTATCCCGAGTGGCTGGCAAACATCGTCATGGTGAAGAAGGCGAGCAGGAGCTGGAGGATCTGCATTGATTTCACGGATCTCAACAAGGCGTGCCCGAAGGACCCATTCCCCCTTCCCAGGATCGATGCTCTCGTCGATGCAACATCGGGTCACGAGCTCCTGTCCTTCATGGACGTGTTTTCAGGCTACAACCAGATCCGCATGTTCCCTCCCGACATCGCCAAGACGTCCTTCGTCACGGACCAGGGGCTCTATTGCTACAGAGTCATGCCCTTCGGGCTGAAGAACGCCGGGGCCACATACCAGAGGCTCGTCAACCGGGTCTTCAAGGAACAGATCGGGCGCAATATAGAAGTGTACGTGGATGACACACTCGTCAAGAGCCGGCGGGGAGAGGATCACGTAGCCGATCTGGAGGAGGCCTTTGGGGTACTTCGGACCCATAACATGAGGCTTAACCCGAGCAAATGCGCCTTCGGCGTCTCCGCGGGAAAGTTTCTCGGGTTCATTATCAGCCAAAGGGGAATCGAAGCGAACCCCGAAAAGATCCAAGCAATCCTGGACATGGCCCCTCCGAGGAACATCAAAGAAGTCCAACGGCTGATTGGGAGACTGGCGGCCATCGGCCGTTTCCTCTCCAAGTCCGGAGAGAAGTCTCTTCCCTTCTTCAAAGCCCTGCAAGGCACCGACGGGTTCGAATGGGGGGTCCAACAGCAAGAGGCCTTCGCCCAGTTAAAGGAATACCTCGCGAACCCCCCTCTTCTCAGCAAGCCCGAACCGGGAGAGCCACTCTGGCTCTACCTATCAGCCTCTGAGAAGGTGCTCAGCGCCGTTCTCGTTCGGGAGGAAGAGGGATCACAGAAGCCTGTATACTACGTCAGCAAGGTCTTGCTCGACGCCGAGACCAGGTACTCTCGGATGGAGAAAGTAGCGTACGCCCTGATCATGGCCTCGCGAAAGCTCCGTCCATATTTTCAATCTCACTCTGTCCAAGTACTGACGGACCAACCCCTGAAGGCCGTACTTTACAAACCAGAAAGCTCGGGTCGACTCGTAAAATGGTCGATTGAGCTCAACCAGTATGACATTGGCTATCAGCCTAGAACAGCCATCAAGGGGCAGGCGCTCGCGGAGTTCATTACGGAGTGCACTATCTCCGAGCACCCTGCAAACACGGAAAACGACCAGACGTGGGAAGTCTATGTCGATGGTTCCTCCTGCGAGGCAGGCAGCGGAGCGGGCATCATCCTGCGAGGCCCAGACGGTTTTCTTCTGCAGTATTGCCTCCGCCTCAACTTCCCGGCCTCTAACAACGAGGCCGAATACGAGGCAATGATCGCTGGGCTCACCCTGGCCCATCAAGCCGGTGCCAGACAGATCAGGGCTTTCAGCGACTCCCAGCTCGTGGTCAACCAGATCACCGGGGAGTACGAGGCCCGAGACGATCGCATGGTTCGTTACCGAGCTGTAGTTCAACGCCTACTCTCGTCCTTCGACGAGTCGGCTGTTTTGAGGATCCCTCGGGAACAGAACGTCCAGGCTGACGCTCTGTCAAAATTGGCATCCTCTTCCTTCGAAGGTCTCGACCGCACGGTCTTGATCGAGGTCATGCTAAAACCCAGTATCGACATCCCGGAGGTCCTGTGCCTCGAAGATGGAGCGCCCCCCGAAGACTGGACAACTCCAATTAGGCGATTTCTCGTCAAGGGAGAGCTCCCGGAAGACCGAGCCGAAGCAAGAAGGGTCCGGGCCCGAGCGGAAAGGTTCACAATGATCGACTCAACACTCTTCAAAAGGTCCTACACAACCTCGGATGGACGGCCTTATCTCCGCTGCCTCACTCCCGGTGAAGCCGAATATGCTCTCAAAGAATTACACGAGGGGATCGGCGGGTGTCACATGGGAAGCCGTTCGCTCGCGCGAAAGGCTTTGAACCACGGGTACTACTGGCCCACCATGCTGCAGGACGCTCTAAATCTCGTCAAAAAGTGTGGCCCCTGTCAAAGATTCTCCCCCATCAAGAGGGTTCCTCAAGCAAACCTACGATCCATGGCCAGTCCAACCCCCTTTGCAATGTGGGGGATGGATCTGGTAGGCCCTTTTCCCAAGGCGACGGGGCAACGAAAGTTCCTTATAGTTTCCATCGACTACTTCACCAAATGGATCGAGGCGGAGCCACTAGTTACGATCACCGAGCAGCAGACTCAACAATTCTTCTGGAAGCACATTATCTGTCGGTTCGGGATCCCCCAAGTGCTCGTTACGGATAACGGAACCCAGTTTGCAGGCAAGCATTTCCGCAAGTTCTGCGAAGACCTCGGTATCCAGCAGCGCTTCTCCTCGGTATGCCATCCCCAATCCAACGGACAGGCAGAGAACGCGAACCGTCAGATCCTCGATGGACTCAAGAAGCGACTTGATAATTCCTCCAAGGGGCTATGGGTCGACGAGCTGCCAAGTGTTCTCTGGGCCCATCGAACAACAAAAAGAATCCCGACAGGGGAGTCACCCTTCAACTTAACGTACGGTGCTGAGGCCGTCATTCCCTTGGAAATAGGTATCCCCTCTCCCCGAATTATGGCTTATGACGAAGCAAGCAACTCCATGCAACTGCGAGCAGACCTGGACCTCATTGACGAGGTCAGGGAGAAGTCATCCATCAGAAGGAGCATCTACCAGCAAAGAATCGAGAGGTTCTATAACAAGAAGGTGCGCCCAACAAACATTGCTCTCGGAGATCTTGTCCTCCGGAAACTGGCGGTTTCCAATCCCGGCTAGAAGAGGAAGTTGGCACCAAACTGGGAGGGCCCTTATAAGGTTTCAGAGGTCGTACGACCGGGTACCTATCGCCTGATCGACACCGACGGCAAGCCTGTCAAGAGGCCCTGGAATGCGGAACACTTGATCAAGTTCTTAGGAGAATAGCCTCCATGTAAAACGTAATTCTAAAAACGGCACGTTGGGCCTTGTCTTTTGTAAAGTTCTGTAAACGGCACGTCATGCCTAGACTTGTCTGTAACAAGCGTATATTGTAAACGCCAGCTTTCTTAGAAACAAACTTATGACTCCAATTCTTGTAAACAGATGAAGGACCCCTCACAAAACTCGTCACTCGGATGAAATCGCGAGTCCAAACACGCTTCTCTTACAAGCGTGGGGCTCGTCACTCGGATTAAATCGCGAGTCCAAACACGCTTCTCTTACAAGCGTGGGGCTCGTCGCTCGGATGAAATCGCGAGTCCAAACACGCTTTTCTTACAAGCGTGAGTCTCGTCCCTCGGATGAAATCGCGAGCCCAAGCACGCTTCTCCTACAAGCATAGGGCTCGTCACTCGGATGAGATCGCGAGTCCAAACACGCTTTTCTTACAAGCGTAGGGCTCGTCACTCGGATGAGATCGCGAGTCCAAACACGCTTCTCTTACAAGCGTAGGGCTCGTCACTCGGATGAAATTTCGTGTCCAAACACGCTTCTCTCACAAGCGTGGGACTCGGCTCGAAGCACCTTTCCATGAGAACATGTGCAGGTGCTCGGCTCCGACCCCGAGCAGGGCGGGAGTCCCCTCCGGGGGCTCCACGACCTAAACGCTTGGCGGCGGGGCTACGCTACGCCTGCAGTTGTCTTTCTCACCGTTGTGGGGGCTCGGCACCCGTCCCTCGCTCGGTTTGACCTCCTCGGAGGCCGTCAACCGAGACTCGAGGCGACATTCGCCAGCCACTCCTGCACCGTCTCTCCACGAGAACATGTGCAGGAGCTCGACTCCGACCCCGAGCAGGGCGGGATTCCCCTCCGGGGGCTCCACGACCTAAGCACTCGGCGGCGGGGCTACGCTACGCCTGCAATTGCCTTTCTCACCGTTGTGGGGGCTCGGCACCCGTCCCTCGCTCGGTTTGACCTCCTCGGAGGCCACCAACCGAGACTCGAGGCGACATTCGCCAGCCACTCCCGCACTGTCTCTCCACGAGAGCAAGCGCAACATCTCGGCACCGACCCCGAGCAGGGCGGGTGTCCCCTCCGGGGGCACCGCGACCTAAAACGCTCGGCGGCGGGGCTACTACGCCTGCAGTTGTCTTTCTCACCGTTATGGGGGGCTCGGCACCCGTCCCTGGGGCCTCATTTATCACGCCTGGGAGTGTGAAACGGTGGATGACGAAACGTCACCATTAATAATGCCTAAGAAGGCGAAACGTCGCGATTATTGACGCAGTCACACCAACTACACTCGGCACCCGAGGCAATCGAGGCTCCGAAGAACAAACGATCTTATTCATTACTCATCGCTTACAACTCAATGAATGAAAACGCAAATACAATGGAGGCTCTCAACTCACTCACTCGGCCGGGAACTCGAATTCAGGGCTCCTGTGACGCTCGGCTATCCCAACCAAGGAAGACGTACCCGCCACCGAGCTCTCCGCATCATCCGGCTGTGTCACAACCGGCGAAGGAGGCGGCAACCTCCCCGGAGTGGAGTTACTCGCCTCTTCAACAAGACCGGCACCCAGTATGAGCTTCAACTGGCGAATCTCCAATTCTTTCTCTATGACGGCCTCGCGAAGAGAAGACTCGGAGGCCGACCGCCCGCTAGAAGTATCCGAGACCGTCCAGTCCTTCTCAATGACCCACCAGTCCCGGTCGGCTACGATCTTTCTCAAACGAGCCACCTCTAGACCGAGCTCTCTAGACTTGTCCAAAAAGTAATTCTTGGCAGCCTCACGGTCCCGAGCCAACTTTCGTTGGCGAGCTAGCCTCTATCAAAAAGAAAAAATACAAGTATCACAAAATGCAAGTGTTGTAGAGTCGGCCCAAAAAATTCTATATTTCATTTCATCTCAAAAAGTAAGATACAAAATTTGCGGTGGCCAGTCCGCCGAGGGCATTTACAACAGGAAGAGAAATAAAAACAAAAACATCTAGTCTTGAGGGTCGAGGTGCACCTCTTCTTCGTGGTGGCCGCCGTCGTCACCATCACCCCCCGGGGTCGGAGGCAAGTCTGGCTTCCACCCGAAGCCGAGGTGGTCAACATTGCACTCCGGATAGATATACTTGAAGTGAGACTTGGCCTGCTCGTAAGCCTCGTCTTGCGCCATCATCAACGTATCCCCAAGGCCGCCTCCAAGTCCGCCAGGGCCTTCTTCGCCTTCTCCTTCTCCGCCGCCTCGGCCGCGATCTTCTTCAGCAGGTCCTCTCGGTCCTGCTTGTGGATCTTGTCCAGAGACTCTATCTGGGCCTCGCGCACCACCACCATGTCCCGAGCCTCCTTGAAGTCCTCCGTCGCCTTGGTCAATTCCCGAAGGAACTTCTCCTTCTGCTTCCGCTCGTATGTTATCTCCTTCTCCAGACACTTGTGGAAGTGCTGACCGTGGAGCATCGACTGTCAAGAAAAATCAAACTTAGCAACAATTACAAGTTTTTACAAGCCTATTTACCAGGTGGGCTTCGGACGACTTACCGAGAGGTTGGCTTGGGCCCAGCGCATGTAGGCCTGATCGGCCGTCTGCGCTGCCAAGGCCATTCCGTCCCGATCGGTGATGGCCTTCGAGACGAACTCCATCGATACGGGTCCGTCGAGGATGGAGTCGCCCTTCAAGATCGACCAATCAGGGGCGAAGGGCATCGTCGCCATCCTTCCCACCAACTCCGCCGCACTCGGACGTATGGGGGGAAGCTGTTGTGACGGGGCTTCAACTGTTTTCCCCGACCCTCCCGCTGGGTCTCGAGCCGATCGCGAAGAATGGTGGTGCTTCTTCTGCTTCTTCGGTAAAGGCTGTTCCTCGGGCACCGGGGGAGGCACGGTGGAAGGCCCTCCAGCTTGCGAAGGCTGACCAGGAGTCTTCCGCTTCTCGGCAGCGAGGCGTTCCTGCTCTTCTTTCTTCTTCTCTTGCCTCGCCTTCTCTGCGGCGGCGAGTAGGATCTGCTTGGCGTGTGCCTGTTGTGTCGTCATCCCTACAACAAGACAGAAAAGGAAGGCTAAACGTTAACACGAAAGCAGAAAGATGAAAAAATGAGGAAAGAAACATACTAGGGTCGGCGGGACTCAGTCCGGCCCTCGCTAGGTGAACCTCGGTCACCCGGCACCACGCGATGCTGTCTCCCCTGAGTAAATGATCGACCCTCCCCCACTCTTGGGCGGTTAACTCATTTCTCTTTGGGGGCTTGCGCTTCGGCTTCACGAAATTCCACTGAGTCGGGATGTCCCATTCCCCTTCGGTCTTCACAACGAAATACTTATCTCTCCAATTCTTGATCGAGTCCGGGTGGCCGTGCACCACTTTCTTGTTCGGTCTCGACGTAAAGAAGAACACGCCCTCGATATCCCCAAGCGAACCAATGCTGAAGATTGCGCGGAAGTACGAAAGCTTCGGCCTCACCCCTTTCTCTTGGCACTTCAGGATGAAGCAGATGAGATGCTTCCAAGAGTTGGGGCCATACTACATGGGGGACAGCTCGGCCCAGTTCAAGACCGTCTTCACGAAGGGGTGCAGGGGGAACCTCAGCCCCGAGATGAAAGCTTGCTCCGGAAATAAGCAGTAACCCGGAGCCAACACTGTCGTAGGTCGAATACCCGGGCTCGGCAGCAGGAGCTCGTACTCCCTCGGAATGTAGTAGGCAGCCCTGATGATATTCAGATACTCCGGTCTCAAGACGCTGGGAGTACTGTCCGCACGAATCTTCGTTCTTGTGTTTTCTTCAGGTACTGGAGGGATCGGCTGGATGTCCTTCACATCATCGGGATACATCCGTATCGACACAGGATTCCAGAAGGTGATAGGCGGAACATCAAGGCCCGTCCTCGGCGCATCCTCGTCAGACGAAGAAGGACTTTGAGGCATGGTGAGGACTATCTTCTTCCGACGTGGCCGGGGCTTGCGCTCGGGCGACGGCGTCGACAAGGGGGGCAACGGAGGCAGATCTTCTCCGTGGCCGGCCTCCGGCGCACCAACGCCCTCCCCTTCCTCACTCTCCGTGTCGCCCTGCTCTCCTTCTTCATCCTCTTCACCATCACCAGCATCCGACTCCTCGTCCTCATCATCACTATCCTCGTCCGCACCACCCTCTACCATCGGTTCCTTCCCTGGCCTCCGAGCACTCAATGGTTGCACGATTAGAGCTACGTCACTGTCGCCCTCGGAGCCATGTTCGGAGAAGACCTCCTCTTTAACCTGGTACTTGCCCAGAGACGATGACGTTTCCAAATCTGACTCCATCTCCGAGTGACCAGACGTTGTAGCCTCGGAATCAGACTGAGTACGCGACATTCAGAAAAAAGGAGAATTACTAACCTGATTCTTTGAAAGTTACGCTTCTCTGCGAAGGATCCGCCAACAGCGATCGAAATGCCTGCGCTAAAGCTGAAAAATTGGGAATTATGAAACGATAAAGTGAAAAGAAATGAGGGGGGGGGGGGGGGGTGGGGGTTTTAAAATAGACAGCGACTCCTCGATTTCCGCAAATGAGCATCTAGCCGTTAGATCTTATCTGACAAGATCAAGCGGCTAAAACAAACGTTGAAATTTGCACCATTACGTCAGCAGAAAGGGTAAAATTCCAATACTGCCCCTCCCTATTTGCCCGGCAGGAATCACCTCCTAGCATAAAGTGTAAAGTTGCGGCCAGTCAGAGGTCTCGGAGGGAGTCTAGTGCGATAGCGCCTTCTCCTCGAGCGGGGCTCGTCACCCAATAGGTCGGGCTCGACGTTTGGATGAGAATTCGAGCCAAGCCACCTTCTCCTCTCATAGGTGGAGGCTCGACGTTCGGATGGAAACTCGAGCCAAGCAATCTTCTCCTTTCACAGGTTGGGCTCGACGTTCGGATGAAAACTCGAGCCAAGCTACTTTTCCCTCTCACAGGTTGGGCTCGACGTTCGGATGAGAACTCGAGCCAAGCAACTTTTCCCTCTCACAGGTTGGGCTCGACGTTCGGATGAGAACTCGAGCCAAGCCACCTTCTCCTCTCACAGGTGGAGGCTCGACGTTCGGATGGAAACTCGAGCCAAGCAATCTTCTCCTTTCACAGGTTGGGCTCGACGTTCGGATGAAAACTCGAGCCAAGCTACTTTTCCCTCTCACAGGTTGGGCTCGACGTTCGGATGAGAACTCGAGCCAAGCAACTTTTCCCTCTCACAGGTTGGGCTCGACGTTCGGATGAGAACTCGAGCCAAGCCACCTCCTCTCACAGGTGGAGGCTCGACGTTCGGATGGAAACTCGAGCCAAGCAATCTTCTCCTTTCACAGGTTGGGCTCGACGTTCGGATGAAAACTCGAGCCAAGCTACTTTTCCCTCTCACAGGTTGGGCTCGACGTTCGGATGAGAACTCGAGCCAAGCAACTTTTCCCTCTCACAGGTTGGGCTCGACGTTCGGATGAGAACTCGAGCCAAGCATCCTTCTCCTCTCACAGGTGGGGCTCGACGGTCGGATGAGAATTCGAGCCAAGCCACCTTCTCCTTTCACAGGTGGGGCTCGACATTCGGATGGAAACTCGAGCCAAGCCACCTTCTCCTTTCACAGGTGGGACTCGACTCTCGGATAACAACTCGAGCCAAGCCACCTTCTCCTTCAACAGGTGGGGGCTCGACGCTCGGATGCGAAGTCGAGCCAAGCCACCTTCTCTTTTCACAGGTGGGGCTCGACGCTCGGATGGGAACTCGAGCCAAGCAACCTTCTCCTCTCACAGGTTGGACTGGACGTTCGGATAAGGATTCGAGCCAAGCCACCTCTCCTTCAACAGGTGGGGCTCTTGGTCTCGTCCGCCGACCCTCTTGGTCTCGCCCGTCGACCCCATTGGTCTCGTCCGCCGACCCTCTTGGTGTCGTCCACCGACCCTTTTTTTGCCTCGTCCGCCGACCCTTTTTGCCTCGTCCGCCGACCCCCCGAACTCAAGCCAGGCAACCTTCTCCTCTCACAGGTTGGGCTCGACGGTCGGATGAGAATTCGAGCCAAGCCACCTTCTCCTTTCACAGGTGGGACTCGACTCTCGGATAACAACTCGAGCCAAGCCACCTTCTCCTTCAACAGGTAGGGCTCGATGCTCGGATGCGAAGTCGAGCCAAGCCACCTTCTCCTTTCGCAGGTGGGGCTCGACGCTCGGATGGGAACTCGAGCCAAGCAACCTTCTCCTCTCACAGGTTGGGTTCGACGTTCGGATAAGAATTCGAGCCAAGCCACCTCTCCTTCAACAGGTGGGGCTCGACGCTCGGATAGGAATTCGAGCCAAGCCACCTCCTCCTTCAACAGGTGGGGCTCTTGATCTCGTCCGCCGACCCTCTTGGTCTCGTCCGTCGACCCCATTGGTCTCGTCCGCCGACCCTATTGGTCTCGTCCGTCGACCCCATTGGTCTCGTCCGCCGACCCTCTTGGTCTCATCCACCGACCCTTTTTGCCTCGTCCGCCGACCCCCCCGAACTCAAGCCAGGCAACCTTCTCCTCTCACAGGTTGGGCTCGACGGTCAGATGAGAATTCGAGCCAAACCACCTTCTCCTTTCACAGGTGGGACTCGACTCTCGGATAACAACTCGTGCCAAGCCACCTTCTCCTTCAACAGGTGGGGCTCGACGCTCGGATGCGAAGTCGAGCCAAGCCACCTTCTCCTTTCCCAGGTGGGGCTCGACGCTCGGATGGGAACTCGAGCCAAGCAACCTTCTCCTCTCACAGGTTGGGCTCGACGTTCGGATAAGAATTCGAGCCAAGCCACCTCTCCTTCAACAGGTGGTGCTCGACGCTTGGATAGAAATTCGAGTCAAGCCACCTTCTCTTTCAACAGGTGGGACTCTTGGTCTCGTCCGCCGACCCTCTTGGTCTCGTCCGTCGACCCCATTGGTCTCGTCCGCCGACCCTATTGGTCTCGTCCGCCGACCCTCTTGGTCTCGTCCGCCGACCCTCTTGGTCTCGTCCGTCGACCCCATTGGTCTCGTCCACCGACCCTCTTGGTCTCGTCCACCGACCCTTTTTGCCTCGTCCGCCGACCCCCTGAACTCGAGCCAGGCTACCTCAGCTCTCAATACGGATTCGGCGTTCGGATAAGAATTCGAGCCGCACCACTGTCTCCTTTCGCAGGTCGAGCTCGACGCTCGGATAGGGATTCGAGCCATACTACCTCCTCCTTTCCCAGTACGAGCTCGGCGCTCGGATCAGAGTACGAGTCTCATCCGCCCACTCTCCGAACTGACCAGACGCTCGGATGACCGACCACAAGACCTCGGACGCCGTCCCAACGAAATGGCCTGGACGACCCCCCGCTCTTCCAACCAGCGAGGCAGTCGTCCGCCGATCCTCTTGGTCTCGTCCGCCGAGCCTTCCGGTCTCGTCCGCCGACCCCCCTGAGCTCAAGCCTGGCTGCCTCACCTCTCAATGCGGGCTCGGCGCTCGGATCGAAATCCGAATCAAACCCCTCTCCTCACTCTCTTAAAACTAGCCAAGATGCTCGTCCAGCCGACCTCGCGACCTCATGCAAAGACGAACCCCATCGAGTGGCCTGGACGACCTCTCGCTCTTCCAACTAGCGAGTCGGTCATCCGACCCCTGGAGGGTTCGTCCACCGACCCGTATGGGTTCGTCCGCCGACCCGAAAGATCGTCTGCCGACCCCCGAACTCGGCCACCGACCTAGTGAGCTCGGCATTCATACTACCGACTATCCCCTCCTAAGAACTTCACCCCACGCACATCCAAACGAGGAGTCCATTCCTGGTGCCCCTGGCCCTCTTCGGGGAACAACAGACCCTACTTCTTACCCTGACATCTGCCCTTCCCCCGAGGACCATGAGTCACCCCCGCACTGCTGGATCACCCAACCCTGCGGGAGTGTGGGGCTTGTGATATGGGTCAGGAATAAAGCGTGGCTCACCCTGAGCCACCAGATCTCCTCAGGATACGCGTCCTTCCTGATCCTTCAGATCAGCCACGTCAGCACCAGAAAACCGCCCGGAGATCTGCCACGTCAGCCCGGAAACCACTCCGGCGCCTGCCACGTCAGCCCTATACCGCCCGACTTTCCACCGCTTCGGCCAATCGGGTAACCGGGTCCGGCCCAGCCCCAAACGGGTCTAGACCCGATTAGAATCTCCTATAAATACTAGGCCCTCTCCTTTCTAAAAAGGTAATCAATCTTTTCTCCCCTAAACCCTAGTTACTGTTGCTCTTATCTTAAAGTAACTGACTAGATCGTCGGAGGGTCTGCCACCGGGACCAACCCCGGTGTTTCAAGACCGTCTGCAGGTACACCAGACCTCGGATCCGAGCCACTTGATCCGAGCCCAGACATCCACCTCACTCCAGCCTGTCGCAGGTACCGCTCGGCCAGCCGAGGGTCGCCTCTGAAGAAGCTTTCTCCTTCAATACAAATCGAGTAAGAACTCACACCTGGTGCATCCACACGTCTCCCAGAAACAAACCGCATCAGGTACCAACATTTTAAACAAAATTTCCAATATGAAACCACAGAGATGGTCTTCAACTTGTCTGACTGATAAGGACCCAGAGATCAGTAAAAGATATTTTGTAGTGTCATTTCTAGCCTCTCACTCTCCTTGTCTGCCACTTCTTTCTTTCTTTCTTTCTCTTGTATCCACTTGGGCTTTCCTTGTTTTCTACCCTTCCGTTCAGATTATGGACATTAAACTAGAGACATGTTCAAGAGCGCATTTTGTACAACATCAAGTTGGTCCCAGATTGACTCCACTTGAAAAGCTTAATGGAAAAGTCTCTAGTGTCTATTTGTCTCATCCTTAGGACCAGGGCCGGCCCTGAGTTTCCAGGGACCCGAGGCAAAAAGACCCAAATAATTAATTTTGGAGACCCCTAATTACAATATTTTTTTTTACGCGCAAAATACGTGCCTAGTTTTATAAGAGGAATACAAATTCAGGGCCCCTAAAAATGCAAAAAATTGGGGGCCTGAGGCGGCCGCCTCACTGGTCTCAAGAATGGGGTTGGCCCTGCTTAGGACCTTAGCCAAGACCCAACACGTATATGAGAAGAACTTTGGTAAACTGTGATGTACATGATTCATTTGGAGGGTGAAGAAACTGGCACGTTTTGATCTTTGGGAATTACTTCCATTCTCTTATTTTGAAATAGGCTTTGTTTTTATGCCCAACTTTCTTTCAATTTCTATTATGTCTGGTACACTGCATGAATATAATACGGGTCTCCCGCTTGTAATAGATCGACCAAACTTATATATTTGACAACATTGAGGATCGAATGAAAAATTCTCATACCCCAAAGCTGTTGGGGGTAATGATTTATTTTCTGCACCTTATTATGTAGTTTATTTTCTGCACTTTATTTTATATACTACATAGTAGTCATATTCAACCTTTCTCTAAACAAAAAAAGATTAAAAATTTGAGGATCCAGTTTTGAAACGGGCCAGGTAGGCAATGAATTAGAAATTTTCGAATGTTTGGTCCGTTCCTAGTGTAAGTTCCAAGAAGGAAAAAAAAATGTATGTGCGGGTCGAGGTCAAATAAACCCACAGGTACCCACCCGTGTTTTAAAGTTATCTAATAAACAATTTATTCTGCACATAACTCTTATACCCAAAACAGTAATATTCCTAGTACCATCTTATGAGAAGATTTGCTTGGAAAAAGATACATGGTGGGTTGGATGTTATCGACTTGAGAGATATGAATCTGACCCTTCTTGGTAAATTGTGGTGGAAAACATATCACCCGAACGGTGAAGGCTGGCAAGACTTCGTCCAGTCTTAATTTCAAGGAAAGGGTTCACGTAATCAAGGTTTCAGAGTAGGCCCCACGGTCTCGTGGCTTTGGAGAGGCGTTTCAAAAACTCATGACACATGTTGTAGTGAAGTAACAACTTTCATAGGTAATAACCTGACAACTAAATTCTGGTGGGACAAATGGTGTGCAGATCATGCCTTACGTGACCTGTTCCCAGACCTCTATGAGATAGCCACTCAATCTCAAATTTAAGTGGCCAAGACTTAGAAAAGGGGGTCATGGAGACCCTCTTTCTGACCTTGCCCGACTTGGGAATTCCAAGTGAGATTAGTAGCGCTGCAGGAGTTTATTACACAATCAGGGGTGAGATGCTCACAAGGTCCAGATCAGAAAACGTGGGAGCTGGAAAAGTCAGGATCCTTCACGGTCCGCTCTCTTTATAATCGCATCCATTTTATGGGCCGTAGACTGGGTTGGTCTTTGATTCTTTGGAAGGCGAAGGCCCCCTTGAAAGTTAGAGTAATCTTGTGGTTAGTCCAAAATGATGTTATTTTAACTACAGAAAATCTAGTGAAGAGACTTCCACATGTTGGGACCAATTACGGCTTTTGCAATGCTGACCTGTAGTTGAGAAACCACATTTTTCTAGAATGTCATAGGAGCAGATCAGTGTTATCTGAGGTCCTTAGAGCCCTCAACACTATGTCATACCCCCAATCGTATGAGGAGTTGTGGGTAGGCCACATGTTGGTATTGGAAAGAGAAGTCATGAAAGAAGTGCATTATATCGCTATCGCCGCAACGACTTTGGTTTTATGGCTAAACAAAAATACTTTTTACTTTCATGAGACTTGTAATAGTATTTCTGGTAATCTAACTTATATCATACATCTTCTTTTTTTGGGGCTACAGTTGCAGCGTTGAGTCCAGAGAAGGGGGGGGTCACCCAGAGCATTCAGATGGACGAGGAGGAGATCGTGATCATCCCTTACTCTTGATTGATCGGTGCACTGATACCCACCCTCCATGGTTGTGTTGGAGGGATCCCCGATCTTTGTTTGTACTCTCTATGTTGTTACTTTGTTGATTATGATTTTTAGATAGGTCGCACCCTCCAAGAATTTGTTGGAGGCTGTATGTTGTTATTTTTCTTCTGCTTGGTAGTTCTTGTATTTGAGCCTCTGGGCTTATTCTCTTTAATGAAACATGGTAGTCATACTCCACATTTTCCCTAAAAAAATATTCCTGACCCAATTGGGGGTTGGGGGGTTGCACGTAAAACTTTTCTGAAGTTGTAAGATTATTGTAGAGAAAAGAAATCTGTAGATTTGAATTCTAAATAAGTGGTTTGGTTTGATGTAATTGTATAGAACATAGAGGAGAGAGAAAAAAAATAATGTAGAGGATTATGTAAAATTATTTAATTGGATAAAGTAAAAAGTAGGAGAGAGAAAATATTTTTTTATTGCTACAATAGCGCTACCGTACTCTTCTGAGAGCTTTCAGTGAAGTTCCGCCTTATTTCTTCTAAGTTCTTTTTTGGCTATTGTAATGCTACAGTAGTACTGTAGTGCTGCAGTGTCGAATTAAAATCAAAACGAAATTTA
This sequence comes from Hemerocallis citrina, assembly GCA_017893485.1. Taxonomy (NCBI): domain Eukaryota; kingdom Viridiplantae; phylum Streptophyta; class Magnoliopsida; order Asparagales; family Asphodelaceae; genus Hemerocallis; species Hemerocallis citrina. The sequence goes on from CM030368.1 coordinate 167,158,517, forward strand.
AGTGAAACAAACCAAATTTGGAACCCATTTCGCTGAATTTGAGTTCGGGGATTTGTTTTCAGGGGTTTCAAACAGCCCCTTAATGTACCCAATACCCTAAGAGCATCCACAGTCGTTGTAGGTAAAATATGCATATATGTAAAATTATGCATATTTTACCATAGCATTTCACCGTTTCGCTGTAGTGGTACAAAGGCGAAATATCCTAGGATTCCATGAACTGTAGCGCCCCGGATTCCCGTTATCGGACATCCATGACACAACCAGAATCTTTGTCTTCAAATACATCTCAACACAGTAAATAACACGAAAATTTAAACATTTTTATTGCCATCAGAGTTATTACATCAATAATTACAAATATCAATTTGTCCTTGAATAAGGAATACAAATTACATAACTTATTACAACTAATTACAAGAATATACAGGCTCCTCTTGCGAAGCTATCAGCTGTCTTCCAGATTGGCAATCGATTGGTCATTACCGAAACTTCGTTGAGTGGTCTATCTGCCTCACTGGGACTTGCCCCTCAGCTTGAGCCTTCTGCTACGCTACTCTGATATTTCTGCACCCGTTCGAAGGGTAGGCATGCACACTGCCACCCTACTTGGATGTCCTGCTGGTCTGGCTTTCCTGTCCTTTCGACCCGGTATCCAGTACCTAATTAAGTGGGCATGTCAGTAATTCTACTAACACAATGCTGATAAGAAAACAACGATTCTCCAACTATCACACTCACAATTCATCTTGAATGAAAAATAAACATGTATCCTGATTTCCTAGTGTTCTTGTATGCCATGACCTGAGTCTAATGCAAAAATACAGAGTATAGAACATGTAACACCCCGAATTCCAAATAAGGACGAATTCGAGAATCCACAGGATCTTTACTTCACTTCGTACAATTTTACAAGGAATTTTAAAACTTTTCATTCACAATAATACATCAAAGTTTATTTACACTTGGTTTTTACACAGCGGAAGAAACAAAGATTACAACATTTGAAAACAAAAATATAACTTATACAACTTTATAAATTGAGCCATCGATTGCATCATATTATCCTTTCTCCTTCAAGAATAGTCCATTTCCTGCATGTCAATTTGTGGGCACGTCAGTTACTTACAACTGACGAAATGTTATACACGGCTATCCTCTCTATGCCGGAAATAGTATAACGATCTCATACTTTAACAAATCACAAAAAGATTGAATGAACAAGTAAAGTGTCAAAAGTGATTATTCTAAACATAAGTGTATGTCATGCCTTAATGCCTAATGCACATAATCCTACACTAGGATGACACTAATGCACACTTGTTCGGATTCTATGCATCCCATACTACATAGGTCCGAGGGCAAGCGCCTACGTTCTTCACAATACAGGACTCGATCCCTCGCCATGAAAACTACCCGGTAGCAAAACAAAGTTCAGACTATTCCACGAATTTGAATCCCAGCCTTGGAGTCCACCGCCGGCTGTTATAACAGATTCCACATCGTGCGAATCGTCCCGTATGTGACCCTCTGGCCCAGTATATATATATATACACATTGGAGACGGTAAACACAAAAATCCATCCGTCCGACTACTCAAGATCCCGGAGTCCACCGCTGACCCGTCCTCATAGTCCCGGACTAAAATACAATAATCCGTCTCCCACAGGGCAACCTCAGTCCACCAACTGCGTCTATAGTCTTGGAGTCCACCGCCGACTATATAAAGCACCCCACTTACGTTTTCCTAAGTTTACTACATCTTTACTTATGTGCCTAAATTTTCTTAAGTTCAAGACATGAATAATTTCTACTCATAGAATTAGTTTTACCTCCTACTGGACTTGATCAACAAATACAAGATGGCTCCTTAGCCATATCTCCAAATCATTTCTCAAATCCTTTCTTCCAATAATGCCGGTACCGAGGTCTTACTAACTCTAAATCATAAACTTTCATGTACAAGAAACATGGGTACATATACCCTTTAATGAACATGTCTTAAACCTAGATTTTCTCATTTTCAACTTATTCATAATTTGATCAATGTCTCATCTTTCAACTTAATCACAAAAATAATCAAATCTTGTCACTATTTATGATCTATTCATTCATTCATCATCTTTATAAGCAAAAATTATTCTTTTCAAGCAAACAATTTCATCACATGAACTAATTCAAGCTCTCATAATGTTTCAATTCACATAAAATATTCTTAAACCAAAACAAGTGCATAATTTCTTCAAATGAAAATATTACTCACACAATCAATATTTTACTCTTCTAAAAATATTATCATGCTCTTTATTAATTAAATTCTAATCACAACCAAAGTGCCATTTCAATTTCTGCTCTTTAAATTCTCAAATATACAAAAGAAATTCTAAAACTATATTTAATGAATTATATTCCATTTTTATTCCATTATTATCCAAAAAATGTTAGAAGATCTCCAAAATGAAAAAAAATGTTAGAAGATTTTATAAACCAGTAAGGGCCTTTAAAAAAAATATGTTCACAAACCAAGTCAGAAACTCCAAGTCAGAGACTCCACAAGGAAAAAAAATGTTTAGAAACCAAAAAGTGTTTAGAACCCAAGTCAGAGACTCCCACAAAAACTGTTTAGAAACAAAGTTAGAGGCTCCCACAAAGATTCGAACCCACAGTCAGCAAGAAGAAAACCCAGACACCAAGCCGATCGGCCAAGTGCGCCCACATAACTAAAGTACAAATGGTCTTTTAAATACCCAGACTCTGCCTAAATACTCCCTATTTAAAATTTCTCTTTTCTTAAAAAAAAACAATTCACGACCCCAAATGTCAAACCCACACACTCTAAAAATTATTCAAGAACAGTATACTGAACTCTAGGGCGACAATAAGTTCATACAATTGAAAATTTCTACCGCGTGAAGAGTAACTCAACTTTCGCTATAATTTGTGAAATGTAAATTTTACTTCACTATATATATTTTTCTATGTCCATTATCAATAGGAAAATATTTCTCATTTGTTATCTCTAGCATGCATAATTCTAAAAAATTAGAAAGCATGTGATCACCCACAAACATAATGTTAATCCATTTGTCAACATAGCATGATTCACTATTAGTCTCACCACATTCATAGTATAGTTATTCTATTTTATCACCTCAAAACTACTCATTCATTTTTATTAGCATGCACATTCTAAAAATTAGAAAGTAGGAGAACACCCACCTTGAAAGCTTGAACAATTGAAAGAATGATCACCACTTCTAGTTCCAAGACTCCTAATTCCTCTTCTCCTCCTAGCAATGGCCTCCAAGCACAAAACTCTCTTCTCTCTTTCTTTTCCTTTCCCTTATTTCTTGATTACTTTTTGGTGTGAGAAGATAGTAGAATGGTGGGCTATTTATAGGTCTTTGCTAGGGTTCTAATTGCATAATTTCACACCTAATAAATTGCTAAATTTAATCTACCAACTCTTCATATTTTTAACTCCCAAAACCTCCCTACCTCTTCCTCTCCCCACTACAAAAAATCTGGTCACCCACTTGGTACCACCCGGCCAAAAAAGAAAAACATCAAGTGTGCACATACACAAGCACACAATACAACATTTGTAGGTGGGCCTCCATTCAATTTACACTAAACACTAAGCCCACCATCAAGTGAAAGCACAATAGCAAGCACAACTTGCTGGGTACTTCTCCTTCCACCGTGGGCCCACTCCAAATGCACATATTACTATTTCATCACTTTCACAAATGAAATCCAGTGATACACCATCAATATTTTTAACAAATGCCATCAAGCCAATATATAACAGCCACTATATATTATATACTACTATCTTTCTATATATATAATACACTATATATATTATACTCCATATACCATAATATTAAGTAAAAATTAGTTTAACTAAAATTAATAATGTAAAAATAAATGTGCATACATTTTATGAAATTCATTTCGAGAAAGGATACGCTCAAACGCGTTCGCCGAAAACAAACACGTGCGTCGCACGTGAAAACATGAAAATGCGAAAATTGACTTTATTGATGAAAGTTATTAAATATAATCGAAACAATATAAGCAAAATTAAATTTACTAATTTACATATATTTCATGATGAAATCACAACACGTAGAAAATACGTGCAATATACGTGCAGAAAATCGAAAAATGTATTTTAATCAAAATAGGGGGAAGATGAATTTCCGTTTTTATAAAAATATATTTGAAAACATAAATAATTGAAACCCAGAAATTACCACCCGTAGCGGCAGAAAAATATGTAATTAATACGTGCATTGAAAACACGTAGAAAGCACGTAGAATACAAATATCGAAATATTATATTTTTGTTGACTCAAAATAGGAAAAAATTAATACTGAAAATATATAAATAGTCGGTAATCAAAATACGTGGTGAAAACATGTTACAGAATACACGTGCGTAACACACAAGGGCAAAATTGTAATTTCCAATTTTGCGGGGTGTTACAGAACATATGCACTTAATCTAATGTTAGCAAGACTCTGGAAACACATGCATCACATACTACATATGCTTCAGATCAAGCCGTTTATCAAGTTTTAGGGATTCGAACCCTCGCCAAGCAATGAATTCTATTATTGTACACTTCCTGTTCATGATAGTAGAGCGTGGCTGAGGAGGTTGCAGATTAATCGGTCTCATCCATTTTGTAGTCACTTAGTGGTGTCTTGGTTTTCCACTAGTTCCCGGTGCCCGGACCCCTCTCAAAAGCTGTGATGAACCTACAAATACACTGCAGCACACCCATTGTGCAGAAGATCCAACATAGTCCATTTGTGTCCACCGCATAGAACATGACGGCCTCAAAAGTCTAAAACCCCTTATCCGCCAGAAAATCAACATCCTGTTCTTACCACGGTACTTCAGGAATCAACAGTGCAAGATACGCACCGCAGCACGTATCCCTAATGACAGGAAGAGACAATTCCACGGTTATCACCACCTAGTGCTAACTCTCAGAACAAGTCGGATTATAGGAAATCACCCCTAACACCAATTCGATCTTCAAGCGAAACAATAAAAGAAAACCTAATCAATGCAGTTTACTGAAAACATGTTGTTATTCAAATCACACTCGGTGTCGATCAAACAAAGTCGAGCCTGACTGGTCTGCCAAAGTAACAACCATCACGAGAATCACATCCACTGATTCTCAATACCTTCACAGGTCATCGACCCAATAACCCCGGCCCGTGACCCTCAGCGAGTAGTCCAACGGCGCCCAAAGGATGCAAAACAATTTGAATGAAGGTAAGCACACACATAACCAACAATTCTGAACATTGACAGACTCAGGCATCGAGACACCAAACACAAACCGACCAGAGCTATAACCCAACTCACTCATGTCCACCATGAGCACTAAGCACATGAACTTGTCTAAGTTCCAAATAAAATGCTAAAACAATCTTCAAAAGCACGATAGCTCGTGATCACCACACTGCGATAAGCAAACGATTCCTCATCAATTTCCCGATAAAATAGTCCAAGAAATAGCAGTAGTTGTGACCCAAACTACGCTCATCGGAATCCAACACAATCAGACTTTCTAAAAGGGTAGGGAGATCCACTGCAATCCGCTAGTGGACGACTCCCTCAAATCTTATAGAACTCAAGTCTCCGAGTCAACTTATGCTTGAAGTTTAGTCTAAACATGTTGCTAACTTGCAACGTCCATAACTTCCAACACACAATACATAATTTCTTGATACTACCCATTTTGGAAAGATAAAAACCTAGTTTACAACTTTCCAGTTAAACATTTTCTCAAATTCAATCATCTTGATGCTATAAAAACCTCATATACTGTTAATAGTATATTCCTTCACGCACTCGCTGCACCTTTCCGATATCATAAAAACTTGCTCATTCATCGGAATTACTTTTTCCGGGTTCAATAAAATGGTGGGAGTGTGTAATACAACTTTCTAGTTGAACACTTAGATTCAATCAATACAGTCCTCAAAAACACCAAATTCCATCAGGTATACAAACAGGGGAAAAATTGATTCTTCTAACAAATACTGCCTTGACAAGGCTAAATCTGTCCCAACTCTGAAAAATCATAACCTTCAACCTACAAACTGGAATCACAAAATTTCAGTTGGGTTAGAAATCTATGACTCCCTACTACAACTCTCTAGTTGGTCAATTTTCTAAATTCTTAACAAATAGTTCCAAAATTTCTCATTTTCACAGACTAGTCAACTTGTACTAGGCCGAACATAGTCCACTTTGAAATTCAATAACAAATTCACCTTAAGTCAAATGCTCATGAAATTTGAAACTCTTAACCCACACATATACCATTTCATTGTATCCAAAACTTGCATTGAGATTCATATCACATAATGAGTTATGACACCTCAAACAAAGCACAAATTTCAGCTGCTCTTCAACAGGGTATTTACTACCCGTCACTAACTATTTTAGAAACCCCATAAATTGACCTCTAAAGATTCTAAAATTTGAGAATCGTCAAATAGACGTATACCATAAGCTACTCCCAAAGTTTCATAGCAGTATCATAAACACACAAGGAGTTATGGCCTTCTGAACTTCAGTCCAAATCACAGACAGATTCAGCTGCCACTTCCAGATCAGTCGCATTCTTTCAATTTTTCGTGGCATCAAACGACCTTGGAAAATTACGAAATTTAAGAATATAGTTTTAGACACATACAAGAGTTTCCACAAAAATTTTCAGCTCAAAATTACCAGGGTACACTGAGTTACAAGGTCGAAAAGACACCTCACAATTTCACACAGCAGCAGCACTTCTGGCTGCTTACTGTCCTGAGTTGGGTCCAATGTTTGAGCTATTAAATTGCTTTCAAATATTATGAAAAAAATCATTGATGTTCTACATACATAGGAGAACAATTTCCCAAAGTTTGAGCTCAAAATTCGGAGCCATTTGAGAGCAAGAAATTCTCAAACTTACCCTGACAAACAAGCTTCTTAACAAAAACTCATAAAATGAGTTGTTCTAATTATACAACTATCTTTTCTTAGTATGCAACTATCAAATATGTTAATCAAAATTTCTCTAACTATTTCCACATGCTAAAAATTCACATACACATCAAAACTAAAATTTTAGAGTTGAGAGAAATCACCCGCATGTTGATTTTGCAAGAGAATCTCCTTGCTCCTAGCCTCTCCTCCTTTGCAGTTATTCTTCTTCTCCCAAGCTCCAAGAATCCAAAAGCAATTTAAAAACCCTCTTCTTTCCTTCTTTTTTTATCTCAAGAACAAAATAGTGGAAGAAGATAGAGAGTAGAAGAAGTAAAAGAAGATGGAGGTGGAAGTTTCTTGGGTGAAAATTTGAGATGGAGATGGGGGAATGGAAGTCGACCATGGGGATTTGGGTCCCCCCCCCAATTTTTGCAGCCGAAATGGGAGTGGAAGGAAGAGAGAGAGAGAGAGAGGTCGGTGGAGAATGCGGGAAGAGAAAGGAAGTGGAGGATTTTATTTGATTTGGTGTGAGTCTCTCGCACACCCCTACAATATATATATATATATATATATATATATATATATATATATATATATATATATATATATATATATATATATATATATATATATACTCCAATTATACATATGTGTGTATATGTACAATCCACTTCAATGCAATTCAATTAAATATGCATACCTACAAAATATATATATACATATACATGTAAAATACATACTGATATGGCTAAAAATGGGGTTAAATCGGAACCGTCCAAATTGGGCTCGAATCTTGAAGCTCAAGGGTAAAACGGTAATTTCACCTACCAACGGGTCTGAAGCGGGTATTGGTTATCTTCCCCAAAGACCCACTTACCCGCAAACGGATCCACCTCAACTGGGTTCGGGTTTCAACCCAAATCCAGACCAGCAAGAGGAAATCAGGGTCTCTGATTTGACTAAATCAACTGGCCTGATTCGCAGTTATCCTCTCACCGGGAATTAGGGACCAGTTTTCTATACTGATTATGAGGATTTTACTCCTAACAGAATCAGATCCCTAATCAAATCCCCATGGCGACTATAAATACCTCCTACCTACCACTGTTACAAGGTAATCACTTTTTTCCAATTATAGCTCTTTCTTAATCATATCCCTGGTTACTGACAAGAGCGTCGGAGGGTGCGTCGCTAGGGTCAATCCCGGTGTATCGCACTTCCTTGCAGGTGAACGGCGGGAGTCAGAAGCCCAACTCAGACGAACAGGCTTGGATTCGATATTCAGGTTTTTCCACGAACCCACAAATTCTATCTGTTTGCCCCCACACCAAATTTAGCGGCAACAGATTGGCACCGTCTGTAGGAAAATCAGACGAATATCAGCTCCTCCTCTTCCCATCGGAAAGATCTTCTCCAGCCATGCCGCCTAGAAAGGTAAGATCCCGGGGGTCCAATCGTGGACCCAATCCCGATCAGCAACAGGATGTACCCCTCCAACCCGCTCATCAACAGGGGCAACTTCCGCCACAGACCGAGGATCTACCTCCTCTTCCAAATCAGCAACATCCCAATGGTCCCACCGGCGCAGGGGTCTCACGTCCCGACCCGCAGAAACAAGCTTTCCATCCTGACCATGTCTCCATCCACAATGCCTCCTCGGATTCTATGGCCTCCCAAAATCCCCGAGCTTCCGACCTCTGCAACACCGTTCTAAATTGGCAGAAGGATGAGGATCTTCGCCGCCGCCTAGATGAGAAGTGGGCCCGAGAGGGAGTCTCCCGCCAACATCAAGGTGAGCGATCTCCTCATCGCCGAGATGGCAGGAGGTCTCCGGACCGAAGAGGATGGGAGAAATCTCCCGAGCATCGTAGGAGGAGGCCACATTCCCCTGCTGGTCGACATCATCCGAGGAACGATGAGGCACCCATCACTCGTGCCGAGTTCCAACAATTCCAGGCAACGGTGTTGCAGGCCCTCAACCTTCGCCCCAACAACATTAATGCCCAAAGGGTTCCAACACCCCCACGGGTCCCAAGTCCTCGCCACCGGTCCATAACTCCTCCTCCGGCTCCTAGTCACCAGCAACACAATCATAGTCCTCGCCGATCCCAGGACTATCGTCGCCGTAGTCCCCGCTCCCCTTCCTATGAAGACGAGTCCAGGGGATCGTTCGACTACCACCGGAGGGACGATGCTCTCTACCGCCGTCTCCACGAGATGGAGAGATGCATCTGTCGAATGGACAAGGAGGAAGAGTCGAGAGGAAGGACCGTCCGCCCCAGCAGACCCCCTTCTCCCGGACCATAATGGAGGGTCCTGTCCCGAGGGGCTTCAAGCCTCCGCAGTTTGAAACTTACTCGGGAGAGTCGAATCCCGTTGACCATGTCGAAAGCTTCAAGACCTTGATGCTAATCCACCAAGCTTCCGACGCCATGCTTTGCAAAACCTTCCCTGCCACTCTCAAGGGTTTGGCTCGGGAATGGTACTCCCGGCTCGCTCCCTCTTCCATCTTCTCTTTTGAGCAGTTCGAAATGCTCTTCATAACCCACTTTGTGAGTAGCAGACGCACGGAGAAGACCAGCATCTCTCTACTCCACCTCCGATAGGAGAGGGGAGAAATTTTGAGGGACTATGTGAGGAGGTTTACTGCGGAGGTCAGGTCCATCGCTTCCCTCGACCAGTCAGTGGCGACCGTCACATTCCAATCCAACGTTCTCAACTCTAACCTTCGGTCGTCCCTCGCCAAAAATCCCCTGCATAACTTCGCCGACCTTCTCCTTAGATGTGAGAAATATTTTCGGGCGGAGGAGGCCGAGTGCCTCCCGGGTTTCGGAGGATCCGCTTCCGGGTCGAAGAGAAAGACAACAGAAGAGGAAGGGGCCAAGAAGCTACAGAAGGATAATAGCGGTCAGCGCCGTCCTCCTCCCAGGTTCGAGAAATTTACTCCTCTCACTACCAATGTCTCCACCATCCTGATGGAAGTCGAGAAGGAGGGGGTTATACCTCCCGCTCCGAGGATGAACACCCCAGCCAAGAAGAGGAACAAGGAGAAGGGTTATACCTCCCTGATGGGGCCAGCAGCAGCAGGAGTCGTTCGACCAACTAAAGGCTTACCTCGTCAATCCCCCTCTGCTCAGCAAGCCAGTCCCGGGCGAGACCTTGTATCTCTACTTGGCTGCTTCCGAGCAGACCCTCAGCGCCGTTCTAGTAAGAAAGGAAGATCGAGCTCAAAGGCCCATCTACTATGTGAGCAAGGTGCTCCGCGATGCCGAGCTTCGCTACCCGAAGATAGAGAAGATGGCATACGCTCTGATCATGGCGGCGAGAAAGCTTCGCCCCTACTTCCAGTCCCATTCGGTGGTCGTCCTAACCGACCAACCGCTGAAACAAGTCCTCCACAGACCTGAGACCTCTGGCCGCCTCATGAAATGGTCCATCGAACTAAGCCAACACGACATCTCGTACCAGCCCCGGACTGTAATCAAGGCTCAGGCCCTTGCGGAGTTCATCGTCGAGACCACCATTACCGAAGTCAGCCAGGTGCCGAACGGACCCCCAATTTGGACGGTTTTTGTGGACGGTTCCTCTTGCAACGAGGGAAGCAGAGCCGGGAACATTTTGGCGGGTCCAGACGATTTCATCCTTCAGTACGCCCTGTGCATGAATTTTAAGGCCTCGAACAACGAAGCGGGGTATGAAGCACTAATCGCCAGCCTCGGGCTTGCCCGAAATGCGGGGGCGCAACGCCTCCGGGTCTATAGTGACTCTCACCTGGTAGTGAATCAAGTCTTGGGCGATTACGAAGCACGAGACGATCGGATGGCGAAGTACCTCGCTAAAGTCCGAGCCCTCATGGCCCGGTTCGAGGAAGCGCTCATCCAGCGAATCCCCCGAGAAGAGAATTCACAGGCCGACGCCCTCTCCAAACTAGCCTCATGCTCCCTCCAAGGACTCGAGCAGACCGTCTTGATCAAGGTCCTCTTAAAATCAAGTATAGAAGACGAGACCCTCGACTCGGTGGAGTCGCTGCCGGTCCTACTACAAGATAACTGGATGAAATCGCTGGTCGAATTCCTAAGGGACGGACTCCTCCCCGATGACCCTAAGGAGGCTCGCCAAGTAAGGACCAGAGCGGAGCGGTACACTCTCATCGAGGGAATCTTGTACAAACGTTCCTTCTCGCAAGTGGACGGCAGGCCGTACTTGAGGTGCCTCTCCCCAGAACAAGCCGATTACGCCTTGCAGGAGCTCCACGAAGGCATCGGCGGAGCACATTCAGGGTCCAGGTCCCTGGCTCGGAAGGTGCTGAATTACGGTTACTTCTAGCCCACCATCCTCCGATATGCCGAGCAACACGTTCGGAAATGCAACTCTTGTCAGAAGCATTCAAACATTCGTCGCCTCCCACAAACTCAGCTCGCCTCCCTATCAAGTCCTATCCCCTTTGCCATGTGGAGAATGGATTTACTAGGGCCATTTCCTCCGGCTCTGGGCCAGTTCAAGTTTCTCGTCGTGGCAATCGACTATTTTTCGAAGTGGATAGAGGCCGAGCCTCTGGCAACAATCACGGAGAACAAGGTGCTCCAATTCTTCTGGAAGCACGTCATCTGCCGATTCGGTGTTCCCCGAGTCCTCGTAACTGACAACGGAACCCAATTTACTGGGGCCGCATTCCGAGATCTGTGTGAAGACCTCGCCATCCAGCAACATTTCTCCTCCGTCTCTCATCCGCAGTCAAATGGTCAAGTCGAAAATGCTAACCGGCAGATTCTCGCCGGCATTAAGAAGAGGTTGGACAAGTGTTCCAGAGGTTTATGGGTAGATCAGCTCCCCAACGTGCTGTGGAACTACCGCACCACTAAACGAACACCTACAGGAGAGTCCCCGTTTAACCTTACCTATGGGTCTGAAGCTGTGATCCCTCTAGAGGTCGGAATACCTTCTCCTCGCCTTGTAGCCTACAACGAAAAACAGAACGCCAGGGACCTTCGGGCAAACCTGGATCTGATAGACGAGCTGAGGGAAAGAGCATCAATCCGCCAGCAGAACTATCGAAGAAGGATCGAGCTGGCGTATAACAAAAAGGTCCAACCTACCGATCTCAAGGAAGGGGACCTAGTCCTCAGGAAACTAGCAGTCTCCTTCCCTAGTCAGAAGAGCAAGCTAGCTCCAAATTGGGAGGGGCCCTATAGGATCACGAAAGTAGTCCGGCCAGGAGCTTACCGTCTCGAAGACCACGAAGGCAGAGAAATCTCTGGGACCTAGAATGCCGACCATCTTTTGAAGTACCAAGAAGGTGCCACGACACCCCTCTAAGTATTTCAGGATGTCGAACCGTTCCTCTCCTACCCCTGTATTTTCTCTAATATTGTCTCTCATATGTAATATCGGCTCGCAACTTTAGAAGCGGCCGACCATTAATCAATAAAGAAAGCTTTCTTATATTTTACTGGTAAAAACTGTTTGCAACTTTCTGCCTTTACTCTTCGCTCTCACGATAGTTCCGGAGTCCAACACTTGGCTCGATTCTACTCCGCGAGCTCGCTTCTAAGCGGGCTAGGAGTAGGTCGCCATTCGGAATTGCTCCCACGACCGTTGAACTCTAACGATGGTTCCGGAGTCCAACACTTGGCTCGATTCTACTCCGTAAGCTCGCTTCTAAGCGGGCTAGGAGTAGGTCGTCATTCGGAATTGCTCCCACGACCGTTGAACTCTAACGATGGTTCCGGAGTCCAACACTTGGCTCGATTCTACTCCGCAAGCTCGCTTCTAAGCGGGTTAGGAGTAGGTCGCCATTCGGAATTGCTGCCACGACCGTTGAACTCTAACGATGGTTCCGGAGTCCAACACTTGGCTCGATTCTACTCCGCAAGCTCGCTTCTAAGCGGGTTAGGAGTAGGTCGCCATTCGGAATTGCTCCCACGACCGTTGAACTCTAACGATGGTTCCGGAGTCCAACACTTGGCTCGATTCTACTCCGCAAGCTCGCTTCTAAGCGGGCTAGGAGTGGGTCGCCATTCGGAATCGCTCCCACGACCGTTGAACTCCAACGATGGTTCCGGAGTCCAACACTCGGCTCGTCCCTACTCCGCAAGTTCGCTCGTGAGCAAGCTAGAAGTAGGTCGCCGTTCGGAACTGCTCCCACAACCGTCGAACTACTCTTACGATGGTCAGCAAACCCACTATTAGGTGAGGCTCGACTCATCTCCCAAGTTCGCAAGATTAAGAGACCGAAGCGCCGCTCGGCACCACTGGCCGAACGCTCATGTAGCCAAACCGCGAACGAGCAAGAGGCCGGCTCAGGGACCTCGGCACGATGAACATAGCCACAAACAAAACGACTACACAAAGCTACAAAAGGACATGCGAGTTCGAGAAAGAAATGTTCTTAATAATCTCGATACAGTACAAAGCAACTCTTCCATACAACAGGGTTACAAGGCCTTAAAGTACAAAAATTACAATGACGACCCACTACACTTGGCTTTAAAAATGATCATCAATGACGCCGTGGCGCCGGGATGTTGCTCTTCAGGGACGCTCGAGGTCGGCTGTCAGTCCCTCTCCCTCCGTCCGAAGTCCCGCCTCTACAGTCTGCAAGTGACGGATCTCAGAAAGCAGATCGTCCCTCTCCGCTGTTATTTTTGACAAATTGTGCCGAACGCACTGGATTCGAAGGGCGTTGGTAAAGGCAGTCGACGAACCTTCATCCTCTCCTATGGGGGTCATCTCGGCGATCCTGCTCTCCAGACGCCGGATCTCGATGTCTCGCCGACCTAGGATGAGCTGAAGATGGTTCTGCTCGCTTTCGGCTTGGTGCAATCCCAGCTCGACTTCATAGAGCCGCTCTCGACACCTCGCCAAGCACAGCCTCGTCACCCCTGAGACAGCCTCGGCTCGAGCGTTGTCATCTGAGCGAGTGGGCTTGACATCTTGAGCCACCACCACGAGCTGAAAAGAAGAAGAGTCAAACAACAAAATTTCAAACATTGCCGAAGCCCAACACTTCAAGAATTTTCAAACAAACTTTCAGACTTTGAGTAAGTTGTCAAAGATTGGAAGTTACACAGAAGCAAAGCAAAGGTTTTTATTCAAATAAAGTAGCTCTACATACAACTAGACCGACGCTACAGCAGAGTTTTACAATGACTTAAAGGAACGTAATACAACTTGTTTAGTGCCTCTTCGGAAGGGGAACGCTCCGGTTCAAGGAAACGCGGGGCCGGCGATGCCTAACCTCCGAGCTCGATTCCAAACCAGCGAAGCGAGATCCCCCTTCGGCGCTAACTCTAACTGTGGCACCAACTGAGGCGCCGCTAGACGAGACAGCTACACCACTCTGAGCGTCAGCTGGACTCCGCCTCACCGCAGGCAGACGAGTCGCAAGTTCGTAGAAAGTAATCCCTCTCTCGCTCTCTTTGCGAGTACACGACGTACTACGAACGTTGGCTCTCTCAGGTAGAGGCTTGAGCGACGCGATCTCTTCCTCCAGCTCGATAATCCTATCTCTCAGAACATCATCTTTTGTCGACATCTTCAAACGAGGAGGTCTTGACGAGCCTGCAACATTGGCACTATCGGTCGCAAGACGTCGATAATGGGTGACCTCGATCCCCCTGTCTATCGTAATCCTCCTAAGCTTGTCGATCTTGGCCAACAACTCTTGGCGCCCGGATGACAACTTCTCCAACTCGGAAGCTAACTTCTCTTCTTCCGCCGAGTGTTCTTTCTCCGTTACCTCCAAGTGACGGATCTCAGCCAAGAGCTCGTTATTCTTTTGCTCGATAACGAAAAGCTCCCTACGAAGCTGCTCTGTCTCACCTTCGAGACGAGAAGCTTGGGGTTGTTTCCGTAGTTGCTTCAACTCACGACAATATCCCCTCGCAGCTGCTTTTATCTCCTCCAGCTTCAAGAGCATATGAAACCGCCTCTCTCGGCTATGAGAGAGCTCTCGCTTCGTTTCTTTCAGCTCCTTACGATGATGCAAAACCTCCGTGATCGGACCAAACTTCACCTGAAAAGCAAAGATAAATCCGATGCCCAAACACTTGGAGAAATTTTGCGACTAGTCAAACACAAAATCCGAGGTCTAACACTTGGAGAATTTTTGGCCAAGCAAAAAGTGTTTTCATTCAAAACTCAAAGAGCATTACAAGAGCGGTGGCCGGTCCGCAGTTAGGCCTTACAAAAAAAAAAGGGAAAAGAGCGAAAAGAAGACCAAAGATGCAACCAAGTCAGGGGTCGACCTTTTTGTCGTTCGGGTCTGCCGACCCCTCGACGATTCCCACGTCCTCGTCCTCGTCGTCGTCCTCGGAGCTGTCCTCCTCCTCACCCTCGGCCTCTGTCTCGCCCGTGCTTTCGACACCGTCGGCCTATCCCTCGGGGCCGAGCATTGCCGAAGGAAGCTCCTCCTCCCCCTCCATAGGGTCGTAAAAGTGGTAGGAGGAGGTGTCGAACCCCGGGTTCCGAGCTGCGATATGGAGTAGGGCTCGGCCGTACACATCCTCCATGTTCTTAAACATGTGCTCCTCGGCCTCTTTCTGGACAACCCTCTTCGCCTTTGCCACCTTCGATTGGTGCTTGGCCGTGACCCTCTCGGTCTTCTTCCGAGCTTCCTCCGCCTCCGACCGTGCTTTGGCCAGCTCCTCCTTAAGCACGGCATTCTCCTTCTCCGAGGCCTCGAGCTTGGCTACCTCGTCCGCCGACTGCCGCATAACTTCGGCTAGCTTCACCTCCAACCCCGCCACCTCGGCACCGCGCTTTGCCGAGAGGAGTTGCTCAGCTTCGAATAGCTTCACAGCTTTCGCACGCTCCGACCTCTCCCGGTCGCACAGCGCCGTCAGCTCCTGTTCTTTGCTCGCGAACTCTTCGAGCAAAAAGTTGAAGTGGCAGAGGGTCTGAAAAGAGAACAGACAGTTAGAATCCGGACCTAGAAACTTAGAAAATTTCGAAAAATGCTTCAAGAAGAAAGTGTTCGGTCTACTAACCGACATCGTGTTCCGAGCGATCTGCATTGTAGCGTCCCTGACCTCCCTGGACATAAGTGCCGCTCGGTCCTTTGGGGTCGGCAGGTGCTTCACCGCCTGCATACAAATGTTACCGTCCCCCAAATAGCCGTCGACCTTCATTACTTGCCAGTCGGGGACGAAGATCCGCTTATGCTCCTCGGTCAGAATCTTCTCCGCTTCGGCGGTAAGAGGCGGAACTTGAAGGGCTAACGCCACACTCACGTTGAACGCACCGCTCGACGAGCCGGGAGCATCTGTCTTCGCCGTTGAAGTCGGCGCATCCGAGGGAGAAAGATCGGAGGCCACGACCTGGTCTTGCTCGGGATCGGCATCCGTGACCTCGACCATCTGCAGGTCGGCAGTCTTTGGGACCGAGGGTATCTTCGGTGCTCGGCCGCCCTGAGGCCCTGTCGAGGGTCTCTTCTTCTTCCTCACCTCCTGCTCCCTAGCCGCCTTGGCCTTCACCATCAACGCCCTATAGTCCATGCTGGAAGACTCTGCACAAACCGGATGAAAAAACTTAGAAAAATTTTCAAGAACATCAAGGAAAAAGTAAAAATACCAGAGGCGTACTGGGGTCGATCGGACTGAGACCCCCTCGGAACAAAGCCTCCTCGGTGATGTCCTTCCAACTAAGCGTCGGCAGGCCGAGGAGTTTCTTGAGGACTTCCGTTTCCTCGTCACCAAGCACTGGCTCCCTCTTCGCTCGCTTGGGCAGGCCCTCCCTCGACCAAGCTATCGGAATTGCCCAGGGTTCGGGAGCTCGGACAATAAAGTACTTCTCCTCCCAATGCTTGATCGAGTCCGGATTCTCGATCAACTTCACGCCTGTCCGCGGCGAAAGGTGAACCTCTGCTCGTTCCTGTTCGGCTAGTAAGGACAGTAGAGGCTCCAAGGAGGAACAGACTTGGCTCGGCGCCGATCTCTTGACACCGAAGAACAAATGCCAAGACATGCCTCCAAGTGTTAGGCATCAGCTGGGCAGGACTCAGGCCATACCAATTGAGGACCTCGGCGATGAATGGGTGCAACGGCAAACGAAGCCCAGCGGCCAAGGAATCGACCGGAAAAACGCACATGTCAGCCGAAGACGACGTGCAGGCTCGGAAACCGGGTCCGGGGAGAAGTAGTCCATACTCGGCAGGGATCTGGAATCCAGTCCGGATCCGATGCAGATCAGCCTCAGTAAGAACCGAAGAGATCTGGTCCACCTCGGACATCTCTCTTGGCTCGTTCTCCTCTACCGACTTGGCGGTGCCCTGTGTCACCTTCTCCAGCATCTCTTCGGAGTAGCTCCGTACTCCCCCACGCTCGACAGAGCGATCGGCTGCCGACCGAACTCCCCTGCCGTCTTCGGCTGCTCTATGACCGTAACCACTCCCTTACCCTTCTCGGAACTCGCTGCAACCTCCTGGAGTGGCTCGGCAACCTCCCCACTCTTGCTCGGTCGGACCACGGTCTGCTCGGCCGGCTCTACCACCTCCTTCTCTTTACCCGCTCGGCTAACGGCTCGGTCCGAGGCAGGGGTCTCATCCGAAGAAGTAATCTTAACCATTTTTTCTAAAGAGAGAGGAGAGAGACTGACCTTGAAGTGACTGTTACGGTCGGAAAAGTTCGCCGGAGCAAAGAAACGCCTTGTCGCGACAGCTAGCAGCGCCACCCAGGAGCTAAAAACTTCGATGGTGAAGAGTAAAAACTTGAGTAAGAAAGTAAAAGTGAATAATGAGATTGGGGGTGAGGGAGTGAAGTCTTATAGTAAAAGAAAAAGTCTCTTGGACTTCGTAACGAAAGGGCGCGACTCTCGATCGGCTCTTGAAGCGTTACGAGAGCCCAAACGACTTTGTAACTGGGCAGCAACGGTTGGCGAAAAGGCAAAATGTTTCAATACAAGTCAAATAGCTCGGCACACGCTGGATCAAAATCCGAGCGACGCGCGATCCGACCCCAACATCAAAGGCTCCGGTTGGCTGCCGAGCAAGTGCCATCCGAGCCCCAAAACAGAGAAAAACCACTTTTCCCTCAACATTCGTGTAAGATCTCGATCGGACGGCCCAGATCTCGCCAGCATCGCTAAACGACAAGATAGTGTTTCCTTCTGGGCCCGTCTCGAGATTCGTGCCACCATCAAACGGCTCAGATCGCGCCACGTCGCTCGGACAGCCGAACTCCTAGACCTCCGGTCGGCTGCCGAGCAAGTGCCCATCCGAGCCCCAAAACGGAGAAAAACCACTTTTCCCTCAACATTCGTGTAAGATCTCGATCGGACAGCCCAGATCTCGCCAGCATCGCTAAACGACAAGATAGTGTTTTCTTGGGAACTGGGTCCGTCTCGAGATTCGTGCCACCATCCAACGGCTCAAATCGCGCCACGTCGCTCAGATAGCCGAACTCCTAAACCCCCGATCGGCTGCCGAGCAAGTGCCCATCCGAGCCCCAAAACGGAGAAAAGTCACTTTTCCCTCAACATTCGTGTAAGATCTCGATCGGACGGCCCAGATCTCACCAGCGTCGCTAAACAACAAGATAGTATTTTCTTGGGAACTGGGCCCGTCTCGAGATTCGTGCCACCATCCAACGGCTCAGATCGCGCCACGTCGCTCGGACAGCCGAACTTCTAGACATCCGGTCGGCTGCTGAACAAGTGCCCATCCAACGGCTCAGATCGTGCCACGACGCTCGGACAACCGAACTCCTAGACCTCCGGTCGGCTACCGAGCAAGTGCCCATCCGAGCCCCAAAACGGAGAAAAAAGCCGCCGAGCGACAACGACCGTTGGATCTTCCAGAAATTCGCGCTTCTAGTGATGGACGGTCCAGATCGTGCCACGTGCACTAAACGACAAGATAACGTCTTTTTTGGGAAACGCGCCTCCTCGAGATTCATGCCGGGATCCGACGGCACAGATCGCGCCACGTCGCTCAGACTGCCGAGCCCCGAGACCTCTGGTCGGCTGCCGAGCAAGTGTCCATCCGAGCTCCAAAACGGAGAAAAGAGCCGCCGAGCGACTACGACCGTCCGATCGCCCAGAAAATCGCGCTCAACACAGATAAAGGGCCCAGATCAAGCCACGCCATAAATAGGTATTAAAAATTAGTTTTTATTTATTTTAATCGTTTTATTTATTTAAAAATTGCGAAAAAATTACTAAAAATTCTGGAAAATTAACTAGATATTCTAGAAAATAATTATAAATTCGGGGAAATATTTTTGAACCCCTGAACAAACAATTATTTCCTAGAATGTATTGTTAAGGCCCCTGAACGACTGGTTAACACATCGCAAAATTAAATAAATAATCCGAGAAAATAGATAAAAACCGTCGGATATCCAGAGAAGCTTAAGAACAGCTTACAGCTTGAAAAATCACCTCACTACCCCCTTCGACATTCAAAACCCTCCATTTAGACTCCGATACAACTCTACTAGCCATTAAAACAGCTAAACTACTCCTCAAAGGCTGATCAAACTCAGTCTTTAGGAGTGGGGGCTCGTGATATGGCTAAAAATGGGGTTAAATCGGAACCGTCCAAATTGGGCTCGAATCTTGAAGCTTGGGGGTAAAACGGTAATTTCACCTACCAACGGGTCTGAAGCGGGTATTGGTTATCTTCCCCAAAGACCCACTTACCTGCAAACGGATCCACCTCAACTGGGTGCGGGTTTCAACCCGAGACAAACCCAGACCAGCAAGAGAAAATCAGGGTCTTTGATTTGACTAAATCAATGGGCCTGATTCGCAGTTATCCTCTCACCGAGAATTAGGGACCAGTTTCCTAAACTGATTATGAGGATTTTACTCCTAACGAAATCAGATCCCTAATCAGATCCCCATGGCGACTATAAATACCTCCTACCTACCACTGTTACAAGCTAATCACTCTTTTTCCAATTAAAGCTCTTTCTTAATCATATCCCTGGTTACTGACAAGAGCGTCAGAGGGTGCGTCGCCGGGGTCAATCTCGGTGTATCGCACTTCCTTGCAGGTGAACGGCGGGAGTCAGCAGCCCAACTCAGACGAACAGGCTTGGATTCGCTATTCAGGTTTTTCCACGAACCCACAAATTCTATCTATTTGCCCCCACACCAAATTTAGTGGCAACACATACAAGTACCCATACGTATATATCATGTACAATTCAGTCAAAACATACATACATTCACATATGTATATGTATATCCATATGAGAATAAAATAAAATATATGAATATACTTGATGAAAAGATTATTTTCTCAAAAGATTGTTTCGTTAAAACAATCGGTACAATACACGGAATTTAATTGAGAAGATACCCCGAATATAGATTGTCGGGTTCAGAATAACTAATATATCTGAAATCTCTCAATTAAAATCAATTTTTATTAAAAAATACATAATCGCGTGCAATTCTCTTCTGTGCACGGATTATAATGCAAAATAGCCATATGCTATTTTGCGGGGTATTACATCACTCCCTTCTTAGAATCATTCTGTCCTTAGAACGCTGCTAGTGGAGAGGAAAACAAAGCACAAATGTCAATGGTTCACGAGACATTTTCTTGAATCATCTCCAGTTCCTCAAGTGATATTCTCGACAAACTGGTTATCTACCAAGTTGAAATGTTGTTCTTCAGTCTTCTGGACATACCCACCATGAATTTGATGCTGACATTCTTCTGCTCCTGCTCTGGAGTAGACAATGGCTGCATTACTTTGCCTTATTCTTGACTACCATTTACTCCTCGATTACGAATCCTGTTGGTTGGTGACCACTCCCTCCTTAGAAATGATGAAGTCACACATTGCCGCTTTAGCCCCTGAGCAGCTCCTCTTAGTGACCTTGCTGAATTGTTAACATGATTGCCCTCTGTCTAGGCAAGATTTTCTCCTTGGTGTGCTCCTGGTGGTTGCTTAATCATAAGCTGATCTTGAAGAACTCTGCCACTTCTGAGAATGATTGAGTTGATTGTTGATAGATCCTTCTTCGAGTCCAGTCTTGATTAGTTTCTGGTGATGGCGCCTGGTTTATGCTAATTTCTACCAGTGCCTTCCTTGGTATGGCGCGAATCCTAGCCTCAGTATTGAGCTTATCGGTGTGGCCTTATTGTTCTTTCTCAACTTTTGTGCTACCATTCGCACTCACTTGTCGTTCGACTGCAGACTTGTTACCTGCACATCAGGTTACGAATTGGCTTTTTCAACATCCGATTTCAGATTTGCCTTCTAGACATTCGATTGCAGACTTGCCTTCCGATATCCAGTTGCAGGTTTGTCTTCTGGACATTCGGTTGTAGATTTGCCTTCTGATATCCAGTTGCAGGTTTGCCTCCATTTATGTCTGGTTACAGACTAGCCGCCATTAAACACAACTACACCAAGCTTGTTAGTGAAGAATGAAATACATTGGAACTGTTTCAGATATAGGGAGGATCATAATCAAAAGTTTGAAAGCGCTACCATATGATTTACGATCATCATATCTGCCATACTAATCTCAATTTATCTGGCTGCAGGCTATCTGCTAGATACTTGGTTGCAAACTTGCCCTTCTAATGTCTAGTTGTATCACGGTTATAAGGAAAAAGTCATTCATCCAGGAAGTAGCGCATCAAAAAAAACTTTTCCCAAAATACAATACCATTCTGTAAAACACAGATGAGTTTAGTTCTGGTTAGAGAGGAATAGCAGATATATATCGATTACACTCATTATCTGAATGTAACCCTGCCTCTAACAGGCATTTTAAGTTTTAATTTCCTACTATGTTAGACTACAATTTAAAATCAGCTCTGATACCACTTCTGTAGCGCCCCGGATCCCCGTTATCGGATATCCATGATACAACCAGAATCTTTGCCTTCAAATGCATCTCAACACAGTAAATAACACAGAAATTTAAACACTTTTATTGTCATCAGAGTTATTACATCAATAATTACAAATATCAATTTTTCCTTGAACAAGGAATACAAATTACATAACTTATTACAACCGATTACAAGAATATTCAGGCTCCTCTTACCAAGCTATCTGCTGTCTTCCAGATCGGCAATCGATTGGTCATTGCCGAAACTCCTCTGAGTGGTCTATCTGCCTCCCTGGGACTTGCCCCTCAGCTTAAGCCTTCTGCTACACGACTCGGATATTTCTGCACTTGTTCGAAGGTTAGGCATGCACACTGCAACCCTACTTGGATGCCCTGCTGGTCTGGCTCTCATGCCCTCTCGACCCGGTATCCAGAACCTAATTAAGTGGGCACGTCAGTAATTCTACTGACACAATGCTGATAAGAAAATAATGATTCTCCAACTATCACACTCACAATTCATCTTGAATGGAAAATAAACGTGTATCCTGGTTTCCTAGTGTTCGTGTATGCCATGACCTGAGTCTAATGCAAAAATACAGAGTATATAACATATGCACTTAATCTAATGTCAGGAAGACTCTGGAAACACATGCATTCCATACTACATATGCTCCAGATCAAGCCGTTTCTCCAGTTTCAGGGATTCAAACCCTCGCCATGCAATACATTCTATTATTGTACACTTCCTATTCCTGATAGTAGAGCGTGGTTGAGGAGGTTGCAGATTAATCGGTCTCATCCATTCTGCAGTCACTTAGTGGTGTCACGGTTTGCCACTAGTGCCCTGTGCCCGGACCCCACTCAAAAGCTGTGACGAACCTACAAATACACTATAGCACATCCATTGTGCAGAATTTCCAACATGATCCGTTCGTGTCTACCGCATAGAATATGATGGCCTCGAAGGTCTAAAACCTTCTATCCGCTAGGAAATTGACATTCCGTTCTTACCACGGTACTTCAGGAATCAACAGTGCAAGATACACACCGCAGCACGTATTCCTAATGACAGGAAGAGACAATCCCACGGTTATCACCACCTAGTGCCAACTCTCAGAATGAGTCGGATTATAGGGAATTACCCCTAACACCAATTCGGTCTTCAAGCGAAACAATAAAAGAAAACTTAATCAATACAGTTTACTGAAAACATGTTGTTATTCAAATCACACTCGGTGTCGATCAAACAAAGTCGAGCCTAACTGGTCTGTCAAAGTAACAACCATCATGAGAATCACATCCACTGATTCCAATACCTTCACAGTTTATCGACCCAATAATCTCGGCCTGTGACCCTCAGCATGTAGTCCAACGGCGCCCAAAGGATGCAAAACAATTTGAATGAAGGTAAGTACACACATAACCAACAATTCTGAATATTAACAGACTCAGGCATCGAGACACCAAACACAAACCGACCAGAGCTATGACCTAACTCACTCATGTCCACCATGAGCACTAAGCACAAGAACTTGTCTAAGTTCCAAATGAAATGCTAAAAACATCATTAAAAGCACGATAGCTCGTGATCACCATATTGCGGTAAGCAAAGGATTTCTCATCAATTGTCCAATAAAATAGTCCAAAAAATAGCAGTAGTTGTGACCCAAGCTATGCTTATCGGAATCCAACACAATCAGACTTTCTAGAAGGGTAGGGAGATCCACTGCAATCCCCTAGTGGACGACCCCTTCAAATATTATATAACTCAAGTCCCCGAGTCAACTTAAGCTTGAAGTTTAGTCTAAACAACAGGTTCCTAACTTGCAACGTCCATAACTTCGAACACACAATACAGAATTGCTTGATACTACCCATTCTAGAAAGATAACCCTAGTCTACAACTCTCCAGTTAACCATTTTCTCAAATTCAATCATCTTGATGCTATAAAAACCTCATATACTCTTAATAGTATATTCCTTCATGCACTCGCTGCACCTTTCCGATATCATAAAAACTTGCTCATTCATCGAAATTACTTGATTCCGGGTTCAATGGAAATGTGGGAGTATCTACTACAAATTCTTAGTTGAACACTTCCTCAGATTCAATCATTACAGTCCTCAAAAACACCAAATTCCATCAGGTACATAAATAGGAGAAAAAATTGATTCTTCTAACAAACGCTGTCTTGACTAGGCTGAATCTATCCCAAATCTGGAAAATCATAACCTTCAACCTACAAACTAGAATTACAAAATTCCAGTTGGGTTAGAAAGCTATGAATCCCTACTACGACTCTCTAGTTAGTCAATTTCCCAAATTCTTAACAAATAGTTCCAAAATTTCTCATCTTCACAGACTAGCCAACTTGTACTAGGCTGAACATAGTCTACTTTGAAATTCAATAACAAATCCACCTTAAGTACAATGCTCATGAAATTTGAGATTCTTAATCCACACATATACCATTTCATTGTGTCCAAAACTTGCATTGATATTCATATTACATAATGAGTTATGACACCTCAAACAAAGCACAAATTTTAGCTGCTCTTCAACAGGGTATTTACTACCCTTCACTATGTATTTTAGAAATCCCATCAAACGACCTCTAAAAATTCTAAAATTTGAGAATCATCAAATAGACTCATACCATAAGCCACTCCCAAATTTTCATAGCAATATCATAAACACACAAGGAGTTATGGCCTTTTGAACTTCAGTCCAAACCACAGACAGATTCAGCTGCCACTTCCAGATCAGTCGCATTCTTTCAATTTTTCGAGGCATCAAACGGCCTCGGAAAATTACAAAATTTAAGACTGTAGTTTTAGACACATACAAGAGTGTCCACAAAAATGTTCAGCTCAAAATTACTAGCCTACACTGAGTTACATGGTCAGAAAGACACATCAAAATTTCACACAGCAGCATTACTTCTGGCTGCCACTGTCTTGAGTTGGGTCCAATGTTTGGGCTATTAAATTGCTTTCAAATATTATGAAGAAAATCATAGATGTTCTACATACATAGAGGAACAATTTTCCAAATTTCGAGCTCAAAATTCTGAGCCATTTGAGAGCAAGAAATTCCCAAACTTACCCTGACAAACAAGCTTCTTAACAAAAACTCATTAAATGAGTTGTTCTAATTATACAACTATCTTTTCTTAGCATGCCACTATCACATATGTTAATCAAAATTTTTCTAACTATTTCCACATGCTAAAAACTCACATACACATCAAAATTAAAATTTTAGAGTTGAGAGAAATCACCCCCATGTTGATTTTGCAAGAGAATCTCCTTGCTCCTAGCATCTCCTCCTTTGCAATTCTTCTTCTTCTCCCAAGCTCCAAGAATTCACAAGCAATTCAAAAACCCTCTTCTTTCCTTCTTTTCTTATCTCAAGAACAAAATAGTGGAAGAAGATGGAGAGTAGAAGAAGTAGAAGAAGATGGAGATGGAAGTTTCTTGGGTGAAAATTTGAAATGGAGATGGGGAATGGAGGTCGGCCATGGGGATTTGGGTCCTCCCCTCCCCCCCCCCCCCCCCCCCCTTCCCCTTTTTTTGCTGCCGAAATGGGAGTGGAAGGAAGAGAGAAAGAGAGGTCGGTAGAGAATGGGGGAAGAAAAAGGAAGTGGGGGATTTTATTTGATTTGGTGTGAGTCTCTCGCACACCCCTACAACATATATATATATATATATATATACTCCAATTATACATATGTGTGTATATGTACAATCCACTTCAATGCAATTCAATTAAATATGCATACCTACAAAATATATATATACATATAAATATACACATATACATATACATGTAAAATACATACAAGTACCCATACGTATATATTATGTACAATTCAGTCAAAACATACATACATACATTCATATATGTATATGTATATCCATATACGATTAAAATAAAATATAAGAATATATACTTGATCAAAAGATTATTTTCTCAAAAGATTGTTTCGTTAAAACAATCGGGACAATACACAGAATTTAATTGAGAAAATACCCCGAATATACATTATCGGGTTCAGAATAACTAATATATATGAAATCTCTCAATTAAAATCACTTATTATTAAAAAATACATAATCGCGTGCAATTCTCAACTGTGCACGGATTATAATGCAAAATAGTCATATGCTATTCTGCGGGGTATTACATGAACCTTGAACTAGAGCTAAACTAGTCGAATTTCCTAAATAAGAACTGAAACTTAAGATTTATGTCTAAAATCCCACCAATCCTTACCGGTTACCAACAAGGTGAAAAGGGGAGAACTATGCCCAACAATTCTAGTTAACATTTTTATCGAATGAAGAATCAAGAAATCAGAAGAAAGCGAGAAGGATAATACTGGCTTTTGTAATTAGGCATTTCCTAATGGCCAGTTCGGATTAGGGTCCAGGCTATTCAAGTTAGCAAGTGGAGAGGCAACATGTTTTGGGCATTCAGGAATGGGTGGATCCACTGGTTTTTGTAACATAGAGCATGATTTTTCAATTTCAGTGACCGTGAACAAAATGTCACTTGGGGCGTTGGGCCATGGATGACTGTGTAGGTCATGTAGGAGGAGAGAGAGAATATGAAGAGATTCTTTTAATAATAAAGGGGAAAACAATACTAAAAAGTAGTGGTCCTTGTCTTTTGGTCCATTAAAAAAAGAACTACCGAAACTAGCCCTAACTTTAAAAAAAATTAAAAATTAACTCCACTTTTGGTAGGGCCATCTAAAAGTAGTTATAATAGTTTAGAGTTTGCATCATAGAATGACTCTTTTTTAATAGTTTGTTTTAAGGTTTTTTTAAACTTTTAAAAAATTATTCTAATTGAATAATTGATTTAAAATATAACCAACATACTATCATTTTTTAGAAAAAAGTGTAAATGCAAAAATTGAATAACTGAAACAACAAACAACTACTATGATAACACCTAATTTTTCCAATTCGGCAGTTCGATGTAATCAAGAATGATAACTTAAAAAGTTTGTTATTTGGTGCCTTGGTAGGCTCCTTGTTCAAATAAATATATGATATCAAGATTCAAAATCTAACTAGTACTTCAATTTATCATTTCATCAACCCAAACAAAAGAGCAATAAATTGCCCAATCATGCAAAGAAAGAGCCATCAATTTTCAAAGCATGCAAACATAATAGAGATTAAACAGAATCCGAACATAATCAAAACATACAATAGCAAAATCTAAACAATGAAACCATATGACAAATAAGTTTCTAAATTCTTAAAATTAATTACATTCAAAACAATGAAATCAAATAAAAAGTAAACTCAAAACACACTCAAATAAATTACAACTCATGTTGATGAATATTTTATTTATTTAAATACATGGGTACCCGTGGGTATAACCGACTCGACCCGCGAGTTCACAGGCCAGGTGGAAAAGTAAACACTCTTTTTTAAAAAAAAAGAAATTCATTCCCGTACCCGGCCTATACGGGTACACCAGCAAGTATCCATGGGTCACGGGTTAAGATTGTCAGGTTTAATCGAGACCTATAAATAGGCTACAAAACTTGGGCATAAAAAATTCATCTATTATCTCAAATAAGGATAATATATATCAATCCACATATAAATCTTATCTAACCAAATATGAAATATTAACGAAATCTAAAATATCATATCACATATTCCAACACTCCCACCGCAAGTTGAAAATAAACGAAGTTGAAGTCCAACTTGAATGGAACTGAGATCTAGACCGAGCAAAGAAAGCTTCAGGGAATTCAAATATATAAGTCAACACTCCTATCTAACTTCCTAAAGAAATCGAGTGTGTTGTTGATGAAACAGGAACGCACGATAGAAATTGAGCGCGTTGCGGATGAAACCAGTTAGCGAGAAGGAAATCTAGCACGTTACAGGTGAAACCGGAGTGCTCATAGAAAATATGAATTTAAATGAGATCAGATATGGATATACAAATTTGGAGGAAGATCAAATCTGAAAATCTGAATCTTAAGGAGAGTCAAATCTGAAATTTTGCATCTTGAGGAGTACCATATCTAGAAAATCACATCTGCATCTTGAAGTGGATGGTCCATGAAACTAAATATGGAGGAAGACTAGATCCGAAAATTCGAATATGGAGGAAGATCGGATCTAAAAATTTGAATATGGAAGTATAATGGATCTGAAAATTCGAATGTGGAGGAGGACCAAATATAAAAATTTGCATATTAAGGAGGATCAGATCTAGAAATCTGCATATGGAAGAGGACTGGGTCTATAATTCTGAACGTGGATGAGGATCGAATCTGAAAATCTGAATTTGGAGGAGAACCAGATCCGAAAATATAAATATGGAAGAACGGTTTGAAAATCTATATCTGAATGAGTGTGGCAACTAAAAAAGAAGAAGAAAGAAAGCAAACAAAAAAGAAAGAGAGAATTTATAAGAGATATGCCACTCTTCTTGCTACTCAAGAAAGAAAGTGCTTAATGAGGACTGAAACACTCTGATATCATGTTGAACAATAAAAATATTATTGAATTTCTTGATATTCAGAGATACATAATGAAAAGAAAATAAAGACCTATAAATAAGACACAAATTTAGGCATAAAAAAAGTCATCTATCATCCCCAATATGGATAATATATATCATCCTAGATATAAATCTTACCGGTGCGAGCACGCCGTAAGCGCACTACCGAGTACCGCGAGTACACTAATGAGAGAGGAACCCATGGACACGCACAGAAGAAGAAGATGCCCATACAAAATCTGTATAATAAATTACAAGACAGTTTGAAAAATTTTTTTCAAGTGGCTCTTATTCAATTGAAACAAAATCAATGGCTCACATTCACCATTCCAAAAGATATTTTTCCTCCACAAATTTTCCCCCAAAAACATAAATCGTCCTCACTTTATTACTCTCTCTCTCTCTCATTTCTTTACTTTTTCATATATATATATATATATATATATATATATATATATATATATATATGAAAAATGAGGAGCTACAAAATCAGACTAATCATTTAACCGTTGAAGAATGTCTGAGTTTGTAGCTCCTCATTTTCCCTCAACGGTTGAATGATTAGTAGAACACTAGCATGCTGGATTTGTTGGAAAATAATCTATGTGGGCTCACATATGTGACTAAATGTATGATTGCTATCCTAAAGTCTAACCCAAATTAAAGTGATCTAATCAAGATTAAGTAATGGGTTAAAAGCATATAATGTTAAGTGTGATATAACACGTATAGAGACCGTAAAGTAGATTTCTTATTTTGTGATGGGCAAAATTGGAAATCAATAATTATCAATTAGGGTTATGGTCCCCTATATATACGCATCTTCTTATTCCATCTGTCATCCCATTAACAGAAGAATAGAGAGACGGCATCTCATAGAAGTGCGTATCATATAGGAAGATCCAAACCCTCTGCGCAATCTCCATCAATGACTTCAGGTTAGTGCTTCCGCTTTTAATGTTCTTCTTCTTTTAATTTAGCAAAGATCTATAGTTTCATGCTTTAGGATTTTATATTAAAGCACTTTTGTAACATGATTAAGATCTAGATTCATGGAAACATGTTTTCGATTGTTATTAATATTTTATGCATGTTCTTAAGTGTTTATAAAATTCCAACAATTGGTATCAGAGCCATCTTTGCTGAATTAATTGAAGAAATTTATTGTTTCTTGTTTAAAGAATTTTAGGACTTCTTGTTTAAAGAAACTTAAGAAATTTAGGGTTCTATTTAATCTGCATGTATAAGAAATTCAATTGATGAAGTAATTGAATCAATTGCTTCATATCTAGAATCATAATAAAAAAATAAAATAAAAGTTCCACACCGTAAGCATTTTGTTTCAAAATTTAGTTTTAGATTTTGATAAACCAAGTGTGCATTTGAATGGCTCCAGATATGGTAAAGTTTCTATTTAAAGATATGTTTAATTAAGGGGTAGTGGGGCTTGAATTAATTAATGGATTTGTTAATCAGATTTGGTAATCTTCTTTCTTTTTTTTAAAAAATTCTGAATCAATCACCCGAACCAAAACTGTAAGTATTGATTTAAAATGGCTTCAGTTTGTTATGTTGCACCAATCGAGGTGATTAGGGTTGAATCAGTTTGGATGGTGTCTTGCTTGTGTAGTGGGGTTCAGCCCATTCACATTTGTTAATTCTCATTGTTGAATTTCAGTTGATAATGACTTCTTGTTTTGGATTTTAATAATTTTTTTTTTAATTTAAAAGATACAGTTTTGATGTCGGTTTGATTCTGTTATGAATAATTAATTAGAAGTGGCTTCAGAGTTTCCTATAGGATATGGTTTTACATGGATTTATTTGGTTGAAAGGGGTCCCACGGTCATGTGAGGCAGCTTTGCTGCCTTGAAATGCTGATGACGTGGCGGTTGTATGTGTGGGGCCCATCCGGTTTTAAAAAAAAAAAAATCAATACTTGGCCATGCGGTTTAAGATTTACCTTTTTGAATTCACTAAACATCTTTCATTATATATAAGTCATTTCAATCAATATTCATGTTTTGTTTACAAATTGTATATGTTTAATATTTCAAGTGAATTAATTGAAGCATGATGACACCAAAGTGTCCTCTCTTGTGAAGATTATTCATAAAAAATATTAAATGTTGTGCAAGTGTATGTCCATGCGAGTATTGATCGACCCAAAGACAGGTCTATACTTGGCCGGATTACATCTGCACTTGTGATGGTAAACATGTGATGATTATAAGGTTGCACTTGTGAATAATAAATCGATCCAAAGAGAGTTTTGTTATTGCACATGCATTATTATCAATGTTTGATCATTACATCAAGAGTATCACTAGCAGTTAATATTACTGTCCAAAGACTTGATATTAATGTTGCACTTGATATCTTGAGATGTGAAGTACAATTATTTGGTTTTGAATATTGATTGATTTTTTGTGAATTATATGGTCATTTGTTCTCATTAAGTTAATATTGCTGCGGTGTCTGCCGACATTTTTTTAGGTGCATAGATCTAGACCTTGCATGGATTAAGACACTCATTTCTGTTACAGATTCAAGTTCTCTTTATGAGAAAATAACTTTTGAGAAATGAGAGTGTTCTAATCGCATTGGTCTTCTGGTCATAATGAACACCATTTCAGAAACCTTTAGATGTGTTAAAGAGACCAATCTTAAAGATTAAAAGTACTCATTCGGCTAACACATTTAAGGTAAAGGGCAAAAGAAAGAAATTTGAGTTCACCAAGAATAATGCTGCTAAAGGTACAAAAAAATAAAAAATAAAAAAAATCCATATATGGTTATGAATTGATAGACTTTGCCCATAGAAATTTGTGAAATTTGTGTGGGATAGTTGTGCTTGAATTTTTGGATTATGATGTTCAATTATCTGTTATGGTTTTAATTAATTTGATACTATCAAATCAGTAGATAGATATGGTTCAATTATGGTTTTGTTATCATAGATATTATCTTGAAATTATCCATCTACAAATAAAGTAAAATTATGATATTAAGGAAAAGATAAAATTTTGGGAAACAATTAAATTCAAATTTTGGTTTTGGTTTTTCTTATGAATGTCTAATATTTTGAATAGTTTAATTGAAACAAAATGTCGCCAAAGTGACCTCTTTTGTGTAAATTAATTTATTTAAAATATCAAGATGATTGTGTGTTTGTAATTCATGCATTTATTAACTGACCCAAAGGTAAGTTGATATTTGGCCGAATTTCATACACATCTGTGGTAATAAATATGTGACAATTATAAGGTATTCTATGTGAACAATAAGTCAGTCCAAAGAATGACTTGTTGTTTGACCGGATTTATTGTCAATATTTGATTACTACAACAAGAGTACCGCTTACAGTTAATGTTACTGTCCAAAGACTTGATATTAACGTTGTGCTTGGTATCTTGAGATGGGATTAACCATTATTTGAATTTATTGTTTTATATGGATTTTCATGTGAGCTTATTTTGTTTGTTTAGTTTTTTTTGTTCTATATTCAGCTAGTTTATCATCTGCTACCTCAATAACTGCTAACATCAATTTTGTTCCCATGCTTAATGGAAGAAATTTCAAGGATTAGAAAAGGACTCTTAAGGATATGGTAAGGAGTATGATTACCTGAGTCCCTCTGGGGAGAAGCATTAAAGACTGTAGCTTACATTCTCAATAGAGTACCAATTAAAGCAGCTGCCAAAACACCTTATGAGCTTTGGACAGGTCGAAAGCCTAGTCTAAAATACTTTCACATTTGGGGATGTCCAGCTGAGGCAAGGCCTTACAGGCCATATGAAAGGAAATTGGACTCCAAAACAGTGAGCAGCTACTTTATTGGTTATTCTGAACGATCTAGGGGCAATAAGTTTTATGATCCCACACTTAGGAATATTTTTGAGATGGGATGCAATATTTTTTGAGGAAGTTGAGTTTGGGGGAGAAATAAAGTTAGGGACATTGCTTTTGAGAAGGAATTGGATTCAATAACAAACCCAATTCCTACTATCACTTTTGACAATATACAGGTTCCCACACCTATTATTGATCAAGAAGTGAATCTGGAACCTCAACAAGACAATGTTGAACAACCCTCCATTCACGATGAGGTAATTATTCCAGAAGAACAAACTCAACAACCTCAAGAACCAGTGCCATTAAGGAGATCCACGAGAGAAAGGAGGAATGCTATTCCGGATGATTATATTGCATTTGTCCAAGAACATGAGGATGACAATGGAATGATGGAAGATGATCCAATCACATTTCATCAGGCCATAAAAGGTTGTAACTCTCAAAAGTGGATTAATGCCATGAATGAGGATTATAAGTCTATGCAAGACAATAAGATTTGGGAACTTGTCCCATTACCAGAAGGTGCAAAACCAATTGGTTGCAAATGGATATTTAAGACCAAGAGGGATGCAAATGGTAATACGGAAAGGTATAAGGCACGTCTTGTAGCTAAAGGCTATACTCAGAAAGAAGGCATTGATTTTACAGAGACTTTCTCTCCAGTTTCATCGAAAGACTCGTTTAGGACAATTATGACAATTGTTGCTCATCTTGATCTTGAGCTACATCAGATGGATGTCAAGATGGTGTTTCTCAATGGTGACATTGACGAGACAATTTATATGGTGCAACCAGAAAATTTTGTGTCGGAAAATCCAAAGAATATGGTTTGCAAATTGACAAAATCCATCTATGGACTCAAGCAAGCTTTTCGTCAATGGTACCACAAGTTTCATCAAGTAATTATCTCATTTGGTTTTGAGATGAATGTAGTTGATGATTGTGTGTATCACAAGTTCAGTGGGAGTAAGCATATATTCATAGTTCTATATGTCGATGACATATTGCTTGCCACTAATGATATAGATTTACTGCATGAAACTAAAAGGTTTCTGTCCAAACATTTTGAGATGAAGGATCTTGAGGATGCCTCTTTTGTATTAGGAATTCAGATACACCGAGATCGTTCTCGAGGTACTCTTGGATTATCACAAAAGGGATACATCGATAAAGTACTCAAATGGTTTGGCATGCAAGATTGTAGATCAGGGGATACCCCTATTGCTAAAGGAAACAAATTTAGTCTCAATCAGTGTCCTAAAAGTAACCTTGAAATTCAGGAAATACAAAAGATCCCCTATACATTAGTTATTGGGAGTCTAATGTATGCTCAAGTATGTACGCGTCCGGATATTGCGTACATTGTTAGGATGTTAGGCATGTATTTAAGAAAATCTGGTATGGACCATTGGATAGCATCCAAGAAGGTCATGAGGTATCTTCAGAGAACAAAATACTACATGCTCACATATAGGAAATCAGATCATTTGGAGGTCATAAGGTATTCTGATTCTGATTTCACTAGGGTGCCAAGATAGCAAAAGTCTACATTAGGCTATATTTACCTGTTAGCTGGAGGAGCTATATCCAGGAAAAGTGTCAAACAAACACTTATAGCTTCATCCACTATGGCAGCAGAGTATGTAGCATGCTATGAGGCATCGAATCATGGAATATGGCTGTGGAATTTTTTCACTGGGCTGCACATTTTGGAAAATATAGAAAGACCACTCAAGTTATTTCGTGACAATAAGTCGGCAGTGATGTATTCCAACAACAACAGGAGTTCGACAAAGTCGAAACATATTGACATAAAGTTCCTAGTTGTGAAAGAAAGAGTGCAAAGTGGACAGATGTCCATAGAGCACATTGGGACAAACTCCATGATAGCGGATCCGCTCACAAAGGGATTACCACCCAAGGTCTTTTATGAGCATACTGCTCATATGGGTGTTGTATTTTTGAGGATATCATGATTTAGTGGGAGTTTGTATTTTATTTGCATTATGTTTGTGTGAGATATTTATACATTTGGTTATTTTCTGATCAGAAATAAAGAATTCAGTTTTCTCACTCTTTTGTCATGTTTTGGTTCTGACCTCACTTAAGTTTTAAAGAGGACCAGTTGGAAATAGGCATGTGTATAGATCACATTACATGAAATTTCCATGCTACACATTCACACTTGATCTATGTCATTTGATTATGTTGATATATGTGACCATTGATGAATTTTGTTACGATAAATGTAACGAAAATTGCTTTGATCCTATATTTGCATGATTAATGAACGAGATTGTTTGGCTATGCTTCTGGTTATGATAGCAAAATTTTGAGCTCATAAAGTATGTACATTTATAAGGAGTAACATATGTGGTCTAAGTGGGAGATTGTTGGAAAATAATCTATGTGGGCTCACATATGTGACTAAATGTATGATTGCTATCCTAAAGTCTAACCCAAATTAAAGTGATCTAATCAAGATTAAGTAATGGGTTAAAAGCATATAATGTTAAGTGTGATATAACACGTGTAGAGACCGTAAAGTAGATTTCTTATTTTGTGATGAGCAAAATTGGAAATCAATAATTATCAATTAGGGTTATGGTCCCCTATATATACGCATCTTCTTATTCCATCTGTCATCCCATCAACAGAAGAATAGAGAGACGGTCTCTCATAGAAGTGCGTATCATATAGGAAGATCCAAACCCTCTGCGCAATCTCCATCAATGGCTTCAGGTTAGTGCTTCCGATTTTAATGTTCTTCTTCTTTTAATTTAGCAAAGATCTATAGTTTCATGCTTTAGGATTTTATATTAAAGTACTTTTGTAACATGATCAAGATCTAGATTCATGGAAACATGTTTTCGATTGTTATTAATATTTTATGCATGTTCTTAAGTGTTTATAAAATTCCAACAGGATTTTCTTTAACTTCTTTATGTGCTTTGAATGTATTTTTTTATGTTCTTTGCTTTGCGAGCATTTTCTTTATGTGTTTACAAGGCTTTTCATATGCTGCATCGTTTATAAAGAGTGCCATATGCACATGTCCACGGGCAAATCTATTATTAACTAAATCTAAAATATCTTATCACATATGGTAATAATAATGAAGGAGAGAAGGAAGCCACCTAGTGATAGGAAGAAAATTTCTTCATATAGTGCTTGTAATCAGACAGTGAAACTCTACATTGGCAATCCACATCGTTCATCATGTTTTGTGTCATATGACTGATGTGTTCAAAAAATGAAATTGTTTGGATGTTTCTTATCTATGATTCTCATGGTGCTAATTTAAATTATTGACAGATCATTCCTTCTACAACCACTTCAAACATGAATAAAAGGATGTCCAAAGCACTCATGCACAATGACACAAAAAGCGGCTCGTCCATAAGATGTTCGATCAAGTATTTGCATTCACTCTATATGAGGGAATGAGGCTCTCTTTTCTCATAACTAAAATCTACTTCCAACTAGATCAACTTCTCATCTTATGATTAGGGCCGGTCCTGAGTTTACGGTGGTCCGATGCGAACTCCCGAAATGGAGCCCCCATATATATTTTCTTTTAAAAAAAATTTGTAACTACAGTTCTGAGAAACAACTGATATATATGAAGACATAGGGTCTGTTCTTTTTTTTGCCTCTTATAAGAGGTGAACTCTTATAAGAGATTTACAGTAAGAGCCTCTTGTAAGAGCCTCTTTTTGAGGTGTTCTTTTATATAAAAATAACTTCTTATAAGAACCTCTTATAAGAGATTTCTGTTCTTATTTTACCTCTTACAAGAGCATTTTCTCTACTTTTAGACATTTTTGTCCTTACTATATAATTTCTCTATTTTTACCAACATTTCTCCATGCAACTTCATGTCCACTTTTGTATTCTGTTAAAAAAAAGAGAGAAAAAAACACAATATAGAAATCAACCCAAATAATTGTGCCCAAGTTGATTAGCAATTTCATCATGTACGTTCTTCATAGCCAACATTTCTGAAGCCCTGAATATGTCACTGTTATCTTCATCCCCGCCTTCTCCTTCGCCATTGTTGCCTTCATGCTCTTTAACACTATTGATCAGCAATTTATGCATGTCAGAAATTTGGTTTTATAATTTATTATCCCTTTCCAATCACTCCCTGCTTACCATATGCCATATGTCACACACAAGTTATTCGTGTGCAGCTTATACGCACACACATACGTCAAGCGAAGCCATCCAATTTGAAGATGACTCATCAAATTTGTGACTGCTCAGTTTTAGTGTGTATGCGGACCTCACACACGCATCTGAACCGAACCCAAACTGATCGATTGTCGTTATACAATTGTTGTGAACATTATGTTATGTCAACACAACTATGCTTGATTATTACTCAAATTGATAAAACAAATTTGCGGCCTCATTTTTGATGTTGATATATGAAGTATTTATATGTTATGAAATGATAAGGCTGGGTGTGGATATGGACAGAGATTGATATAGATGGAGATGATATCTAATTATCTATTAATAAGAGTCCTATCCTGCAAGCGAGAATATTTTTACTGGTGATCATATTGACTGATTTTGATTTTTGAGTGCAAGAGTTGTTTGGGATTTGAAACAGACAAAAGTCGTGATTCATAATTGAAAAGTTTATATGTAATGTATTAGGTTAATGTATATGTAAAGTTTGTACATATTTCAATATTGTATTACATGCGGGAGTAATACAATACAATTTCATAACTCTCAATTGTTGCACTGTAGTGGAAAAGATCTGGAAATCATTAATTTAGGGGTAATATAGTCTTTTTAAGTGATAGAAGACTTTTAAGATTTTGAAAGAGGCTAGTAGAAGCCATTTAGGTTTAGAAGCAATTTTGGGAGAAATCTCTTATAAGAGGTAAAAAAAGAACACTAAAAAAACTCTTGTAAGAGGTGGACCACCTCTTACAAGAGGTAAATCACTTATAAGAGGAGAAAAAGAACACTACCATAGATGTAGATTTAGGGATTTGAGAAATAAATCTTCATACAAACTCAATCCCAATAAAATAAATCGTCCCAAATACTAATTTAAAAAACAAAAGCCAAAAAAGATAAATTTGGGGTCCCTAAAATATTATTACGCGCATAATAAGTATACATAAATACAAGAAATTTTTTTTATAACTTCTAAAAATGTATGAAATTTGGGGGTCCAAGGCAGCTGCCTTGCCCACCTCAAGGCAGGGCAGGCACTACTCATGATTTATAAACACCGGTCTCTGGTCAAAGTCTTCCCCATCAAAGACTCGAACAGCATTAATTCAGACGTCCAACACTTGTTTATTTGAGAAATTGATACTTCCAATTGGATGTGGCCTCTATTGACTAACTGGCTTCATTTCCGTTCACTAACTAGTATTGGTCAAATGTAGAACTCTCTTTCAGAACCTCCCAAGGTGTGTTAAAAAAACAATCAAACAAAATATCAGGACTAGTTCTTTAGGGTGACATCCCGATCAATCTACTCTTCTGAAAATTGAAGGGATAATATTCCAATTCATATGTTTGTTTCCATAACAAAAGTACATTAAATATATCCAACAGAGAAAATACAATATTTACTGATAAAGTCTGTGGTCAAGAACTCAAGCTGTATCGATGCAGTTCAATTGTCTCATCAGGGCAGATACACATGAAACTATAATTCGATTTCTTTCCAAACTGACCCACTTTTCAAAAGTAAGTACCATACTAATCCACTTTTGAAACTAATTACCAAACTGACCCACTTACTGTTTCAAACAATGAGTTATTTAAGCGAGTTTAGTTGTAGAAATTTCTCCAATACTTGGAGAAATCTCGCTAAATCTTAAAACATTAAATCTAAACTCGTTGTTTCAAACACGACCCTAATTGAACTAGACTCGTTGTTTCAAACAGCGAGTCTAGTTCAATTAGGGTCATTATCGAGTTTAGTTATAAGAATTTATCCAACACTCTGAGAAATCTCGCCAAGACTCAAAACACTAAAGTTAAACTCACTATTTCGAACAGCAACCCTAATTAAAATAGACTTCGTTGTTTGAAACAACGAGTTTAGTTATAGCACTTTCTCTAACACCTGGAAAAATTTCACCAAGTCTCAAAACACTAAAGATAAACTCTTCGTTTCAAACAATGTCCCTAATTAAAGTAGACTCGCTGATTGAAATAGTGAGTAGATGTAACACCACAAATTTTTTTTTTTGAAAACTAAGTCTCCAAATTCAATTCCTTCAATTTCTATATCACTTTAATCATAAACTAAGAAAGTTATATTTCAGGAAAAATTTTGACAGTCTCCCCTGTAAATTTTGCCCCGAAACACAAAAAGCTTACGGAATTCTGCTCAAAATTCCGTAGCTCACAATCCACATAATATTTTCATGGGCTCCCCAGGCCAAAATGAGCAGATACACATAGGCAATATAATATAATGCTCTGGGGGCCAAACTCATAACGGATTATCAAATATCAATTAAAAACTATAAATTTCTTTGAAAAACGAGATAAAATTTTAGAAAAATCCTTGTAAAACCTACCACAAAGCCCGGTACTCCACAACGAGATGGGTACGGGTCACAAACATACCACACCACCTCACACTATACTCATCATCGCCATATACATGCTTATACACCCATAATACAATTTAGATCATAAATTTTACTATTCCTATAACTATATAATACAAATTTTTAAAATAAAAATTTATCCTACCAATCCATGCCTCACCTCTGCACTGATGAGAACCTGCAACAGTGGGGGATCTAGGGTAGTCCTCAGACTCCCCTAACCCCCAAACACTAAGGGGTTAGCCATTTCTGGTGTGAGTATAGTTATTAATCTAATGACAAATTAAAATAGTATAAAGAAAATAATTTAAACTTACGAATACCAAATTAAGATAGTGCAACCTGAATCCTGAACACAACAACATCGTCAATACAATGATATATCAAATATCTTGCCAATCCTGCATTCAACTATTTAATTATCCATAACTTCCCACATTTCATAATATACTTCACATCAACCTCGTATATATATATATATATATATATATATATATATATATATATATATATATATATATATATACACATACTTATTTGACATCCGCATAGTACGAATACACATATCATCCATTACTTATCAATTTAACTACTCTAACCCAATATTCATTCTTCCACAAGTATTGTCATAATAGCATTATAACCATTTGTATGTTATTACTCCTTTCATTAATAACCATTGTATGAATACAATTCACAATACACATACTCTCTTAATAACCGGTTTCATAACCAATCCCATAATATGGGTATTTACTTTATTATGCCATATCCAGTATCATTTCTTACAATTGCTTATATTCTCTTAATACCACATTCGTTCAAGTCTTATAACACAAATATACCATCTAATTGCTTATTGCAATGCTCTTACACCTCATCCCATCATTAACACATTATTGATCGAATACATATACTTATTACCTCAAAAACATGCTTTATGGTTCATTTCCATCTCATTATACCACTTTAAAAATTCTCATTCTTATAAGTAATATATCTTATTATCATTTTCACTTAATCCCCAAACACAATCTGGGGCCGCAACATATCACATCCCATAGCCGATAGCTTGGGTAATATTCACTGTACATCAAACACACAGTTTGGGTAATATCACATCACATCTCAAGCCGATAGCTTGGTTATTAATTTACTTCAATCACTTATCATCTTCACTTCACTTTATTTCTCATTTCTATCAATCATTACCACTATTATATCCACTCACCCTGCGAATTATGCCAAGGCAGGTAGTTCCCACAATTTCCACACAAATTGCGGGCGGGTAGCTCCTTGACACAATTCCAAGGTACAACTCATATCAATCTGTATTTACTTTAATGATCACACACATAATACAATTACTTCGTATTATTCATGATAACACATCTCTTTTATTATTTTCATCTTAAATTAATCACATGCGGCATTTATCATTTCTTTTCATACACTAACTCATAACACTTTCACTTTCATATTTACTTCATTCACAACAACTTTCTTGTCCACACGCAATTCACATTTTACTATCCACTTTCTTTTCCACGCACAATTCACAATATACTATCCACTTTCTTTTCTACGCACAATTCACAATAACTAACCACTTTCTTTTCCACACACAATTCACATTTTACTATCCACTTTCTTTACTCTCACATTTTTATTAACACAAAGTTATTTTATTAGTTTGTCGACCAGTGAGCCACAGTATCCCAACATACTGAAAGCCGACAGCCCAGTAAATACGCGGCCCGATGCTCACACAGAGTCTTACTCGTCCGAGGCTACGTCTTCCTCCTAGCCGAACTAGCGAGGGAACCACTTACCCCAAGTAGAACTTGGGTACTTCCTCCCGGCCGAAGCCAAGAGGGAAAAAGCCACTGACCCCAGGTAACCTGGGTACTTCCTCGCGACGTCTGTCATCGAGGGAAAAACCACTTACCCCAGATAAACTGGGTACTTCCTCCCAGCCGAAGCCAGGAGGGAAAAACCACTTACCCCAGATAAACTGGGTACTTCCTCGCGACAGCTGTCATCGAGGGAAAACCGGGCCTCAAGCCGATAGCTTAGGCGATAAAATCCACTTACCCCAAACATAGTTTGGGTCCACTTACCCCAAGCCGGTCCTTGGGTATTAGGAGGTCTAGCCCAAACCCCAGGATTGCTGTAGGTACTGGTCAATAAAACCATCTGTTATTAGCATTAATCATTTCATCTTTCCATTTTACTAATTCACCATAAAGCATCACAGCTTTTAATTAAACAATAGCCACATCCTTGACTTTAATCACAAAAATTGATACCACATTTTATTAGCACGTACCAGCTGAACTATTATTTTCATATCAATATACCAGGTTATGCACACACCCTGTTATTCCACACATAACTCATCATATCGTATTATTACATAATATTAATGCACCAAGATAATTACTTTGCCATAACAATCCACATTAAGGGTACCATGATATTTACTACTTTCTTAAATCACATATAGACATACGCCAAATTATATCATAAATAAAAGAATTATAAGGTGTTATTCCGTATCGTAAGCATATCAAAATATACTTCATCCCATAATAATATCATATGATTGCCCATTACTTGTCTTCGAACATGATTAGAATGTAAACATGTACCCACTTAATTAATTTCATCGATTATTACATCACGAGTCAACATCATGATATATATATCGCAAACATACACCACACATGTGGGTTTCTAAAAAAAAGGGCCAAAATTCACTTATTTCCTCTAATTAAACCTCATGATATCTCATCATAGCATACTAACTCATATCCAATACTCTATGTGAGTAAAATCACCTATAAGGGTCTATATACCCCAAAATAAATATAAAACATGCACTATAAATGCACAGGTTTTCAAAACATGATCACAATCACTAATTTCGTTTAATTACACCTCATAACATCCATCCATAACATACTAGCCCATACACAAGG
Organism: Hemerocallis citrina; assembly: GCA_017893485.1. Classification (NCBI taxonomy): domain Eukaryota; kingdom Viridiplantae; phylum Streptophyta; class Magnoliopsida; order Asparagales; family Asphodelaceae; genus Hemerocallis; species Hemerocallis citrina. The sequence goes on from CM030368.1 coordinate 167,200,289, forward strand.
CTCAACTTATACCAAATCACCTATATCGACTTATATACCCAAAAACATGCACGAAACATGCACGGGGTAAAAATATGCATAAACAATTTAATATATTCAGTTTTTATACATCAACACATCCCATTAACTCATAATATAGGTTTTATATACTTAAAATAGTTAATTTCACCAAATTTCTCAAAAACCCATTTTCGGGCCCCTAAAAATCCGTATTTTCTTTCAAAATCGACTTTTAGCATAACTTCTACGAAATACATCAAAAAGCCACGAAATTTGGCCACAACATAAAATATACATAAATACAACATACTCACCTGATGAATCGAGCAAACGAAGTCCCACGTCCGTCCTGTAGCCAGTCGAAGTTCGACTTTTTCCACCTAAATAGGAAATTATAGGACCGATTAGCTTAAAACTCAAAACTCGGCCTACGAACCTCCAAACTCGAATCCGTCTTCACCCATACGTTACAAATGACCTAAGTAGCCGAGCTACATCGATAGATTTCGAATTTGGATCCCAATACAAACATTCCCTTATTGATCGGAGGCTTTCTAATAAGAAAAATTCATATTTTCTAATTTCTTTAATCCTCTTTTTTCCTAATCTCACATATTAGGATTAATAGTAATAATGAGACTCAACTACACCTCCGAACCCATCAAATTCTCACTTAAATCTCGCTCGGGCATTTCATTGAACACCCGGCGTGCATACACGGTATACCCGTATTTTTGAGATTCCGACGGGTTCCTAACTCCATAAATTTTTCACTAAACCCATTATAAATTGCTTCCCCTTAATACACAACAATTTCTATAACTCATATTTATCGATTATTCTATTTATTATCCAAATTCTAAAGCCAACACACTAATTAATTTATAACTTGCAAACCACTCAATTTCTTACCAATCTTCCTTCTCTATAATTACTAGCATCGCCTAATTATCCCACTATATCATTTTCTAGCACTAAAACTCAAAATCATATATTCCCATAAAATAAACTTCATAATTTCTTACCTTCCAAGCCTTATCTTTGCAAATGGACTCCGAAAATGAGTAGAGCATCTCCAAATTAGCTAAAACCCTCAAAATTTTGTGAAGAAACCAACAGAAATTGGCTAGGGTTTTGAACCCTAATTCATGGCCGATGGTGGGTTTCCTTCTCTGGCCGAACAGAAGTGGGAGGAGGGGAGAAGGAGTATGAAGAAGTAAATAAAATGGTAAAATTCATTATAAGTCCCTCTTTTGACCATAGGGTTATTTTTATACCCTTCTAGTATATTTCTTTTCAAAAATCACTCCACTATCTGCTTAAATACATCATAAACATAAAATAAAATAGAAGTACAGTTCTATGTATAATTATAATCAATATCAATAGTTATAACCAATAGAAATACATATATATATACACACACAAATATTTTTTAAGCTTTTAAACACACAGGCCTTAAAACTCCCATTTCATGTTATAATCTAATAATTCCTCGAATTAACATTTTATTGCCCTCCGATATCATACAAGCACCCCGGAAAATTTTGGGTCAAACAGATTCATCTCCTCCGAGAAAACTCGTCTCCAAACTCCTGTATTTTCAATTTTTTCCGTTTACCCCAAAATATCAATCTACCACAAATATTCATACTAATATCAATATCTAATTAAAATACATCAAAATAATTTTCACCACTCAAAATATAAAAAAACAGGCATTTTCGGTATTTTGCAAATTCGAGGTGTTACAGTAGATCCGTTTGGTAATTAGTTTCGAAAGTAGATCAGTTTGGTATTTATTTTAAAAAAGTATGACATTTTGAATAAAAAAATTCTATAATTCGTAACGTTGTACCTGCACTGCCCATTACTTGCACTCCAAGCAATTAGGAAAGTGTTTGTCACAATCTAACCCACTTCCCGTAAATATTTGTCAAACTGACCCACTTTACAAACTAATTACCCAACCGACCTAATTTCAAAAAATATTTTATCCAACCGGTTGAATATAAAAACCTAAAAAATAAATTTCCTATATAACCCTACTTCAGAAATAATAAACTACTAGTAATTTACAAGTGCGATGCACGTTTTAATAATTTCAACAAAAAAAAAAACTCTGACGCAGGGAGGATTTGAACCGGAAACCCTCTTTATATTAGTTATGTACGTGCGTTGCACATATTGGTAGAATGACAATATGACAAATGACACTAAGGCCTTCTTCCATTATAATATTAGAGATAATATCCCTCAAACTTCATAAAAACTGGATACTTTACAAAAAAATTAAGAAACTAAGATTAAAAAATCTTTCCAAATTTAAAATAAGACACATTGATAAAAGACTGATTGAATGAAAACATGTAACTAATAAAGAAACATCAGAATATTTATTAGTAACAAGTTGAATAATTGGAAATCTACCTAAGTAAATACGAAAAGTAATAACATACAAAGTATTAAATTATAGGAACGAAAAAACGAGTTGGTATTACCAACCCCTACTAGCACAAAAAATATTAAGCTATAAGAATTAAGTTAGTATGGATAATATTACAAATATACATAAACTGAATTCAAAATTAGAACTACAAATTTATATGATAAACATACATGAATTAGAAGAAGATTACAACGGTCCAGAATTTGTAGGACATATAAGAAAAGATTTAAAATTCATAAATAAGAACATAAAAAAACTAAGTAGATATACAACAGATAACACAGAAGAAGAATTAGGATTAACAGAAGAAGGTATAAAGGAGTTAGAAGCTATTACAAAACTTAATATAAACATTACAAATAGAAGATTTAATGACGAATCTCAATTCAGGGGAAGTAGAAGAAGCCATAAAAATATAGATATAACAAACGAAGAAGTAAAAATGGATCAAGAAAAAGGCAAGATTATTACAAAACCTACAGAAAATTCAATTAATACATACAAAATCTTAAGACCACCACCTAACAAAATCCTTCTCTCTTACCACGGAAATGACAAAATAGAGAAAATAGTAAGTTAGGGAAAGAAAAAGGAAAAGAAACCCCAAAATATGAACCCACGGAAGACTATGAAAATGGAATAGCAGAAAATGGAGAATGGCTAGACTTAGACTGCATGAAGGACGTAGATAGAACAATAGAAGAATGGGTAAAAGCATCCTTAATAGTAGGATTTAGGCAAAACCTCTCAGGAAATACATTTGAGAAATTTATAGAAGTAACATTCATAGGAGTAGTAGGAAAATTGTGGAACAGACTAACAAAAGAAGAAAGGAGTAATATCGGAAAATCAAGACCAATTGATGACAAAGGAATAGAAGAAAATTCAGCACAAAGAACCCTATGACTAAAAAAAATAATTACAAATTACGAGACAGTAATAAGAATAGAATTCAGTGTCTTCGAAAAACAAAAAGACACAAGATATACAAAAAGAACCAAGCAAGATGGAGATTATGCAATTTAGAAATATGCGATATGTGTTATTTTGACAACTATACTTGTAAATTCAGATAATATTACCAAGATAGTTATTATACAAAAGAAGAAAAAAATACGGTCTTAGACTCATTTTATCTAAAACTACCAGATCCATGGAGTATAAACATATATAGCGTGTATATATATAAGAAAGAAAAATTAGAGAAGATACTTTAGGATATAGAATACATTTTGTAAGATATTGTAGAGATAAAGTGTGCCAAGAAGCTATATCAACTATAAAATATTATAGAACATATAAACAAAGAATCTGTTGGGAAAAAGCAAAACCAAGTCATTTGGGATGTAACAATAGCTATTATTATATAAAAAGACGTAAAAACAAAAAAAAATATATAAACCAAAATACAGAATTTTTTTTTTTAAGAGATATAGAATACCCTATAAAAACTACTTTCGAAAAATAAATAAAAACAAACAATACCAAAAAAACCCCAAAAAATGTAATTGTTATATATGCAGAGGAGTATGACATATATCACCAAACTGTCCTAAAAGAATCAGAAAAGAAAATGTAAAATACATAGAAGAAATAGAAGAAATATATAGCATCATAAACTATGAACCCCTAGAATATGAAGAAGAATGGTCGATTTAAGTGAAAAAGAAGAAATAATGGTAATGGAAGAAGAATGTGAAATAAATGTGATAATAAAAAATAACAGAACTAGGAGAACAATTAGATAGAGAAGAAAATAATAAAGAAGTACGAGAAAGAATGAATTTTGAAATACATAAATACGATAAAATGAGAGCAACCAAACTAGATATAAACCCAAAAGAGATATTTAAACTTCAATATTTGAAAGAAAAAGAAATACCATAATAATAGCTAGAAATAATGAAGAATCTATAGACATAAAATAAGCCAAGGGAAAAACTATAATTTCATTGATAACAGGATGAAGAATAAGACAAGAAATCAGAAAAATAAATGAGAAAACCAGAAAGATATTAAGACACATACATTTATGAGCAGTACAAATAATAATAAAAACTTATTTTAAGGAACGAATAAATACACCCTTAGAAATATACTTAATGGATGATAGAATAATATCAAGTACATGTGATGCGTTAATAGAAATAGTACAAAAAAATTTAATGTACCAAACAATAAAATTTACAATAAAACCTAATTTCTCTACTAGTATGGTAGATAAAAATAGAGACAAAAGTTTAAACATGTATCATAGAAATGATAGAAAGAGTATGGTTAAGAGTATACAAATAAGAAATATTTATGTTTTTACTAGTAAGCATGAAGTTAAAAAAAAAGGAATACAGATAATTTTAATATAAAACCACTATTTAGAAAAATTATAAGATTTAAACCAGCTAGAGAAAACCCTGAAATGACCATACCAAATAATATAGAATTTGACTTTAACAAATCAAAAGATATTGTAAAAGGAAAAGCACCACAAATAATATTTGTAAAAAGATCGCTATCAATAAGGAACAAACAGTAAGCTTTAGAACTAATACCAATAATAAATATATTAGATAACCAAAATAATAATCAATTTAAGATAGAAATAGAATATTATGACAATGGTAAATGGAACAAACAAATAGCTCTTGTAGATACAGAGGCCACTAATTCACATATTAAACAAACAAATATAAGAACAACGGAATTAATACCATTAGAAAATCCATATTACTCTTTAGACTACAATAACAATAGACATCCAATTGTTCATAAAATAGTATTACCACTAAGAATAAACAGTCTAAATGAAATACTACTATATCTATATGTAGACCCGAAACACAATGTTAATGAAATGTTATTAGGAACTGACACCCTCACATCAATACAACCATACTCAATAAAGGAAGAAAAATTAATAATAACAATAAATAAAGAAAGCATAGTAATGAATAATATTATCCAAATGAACCCATTAAGAGCAAAAAAAAAAAAAAATCTCCTTCCAAACATAATTTGTATACGAAGAATACATATCAAGAAACTTTCATAGTTTAATTATCACTGGAGAAGGCACAAGCTTATGCCATAAAAATGTACTACCAAAATGGAAACAAGATGGAACTAATAAAAAAGCAATAACTGCATTAACAGGACAAACTATTATACTTTACAAATATCAACAAAATGTTACAATACAAAAAGAAAGCTATATCCTAAAAATACCAATGATATACCAATTTGCTTATATAAATAATGATATATTATTAGGAAACAACTTTTTACAACAATATTATCCTATGAAGATATCACATAAAACGGTTATATTTACAACACCCTGTAAACACTAAGCGATAGCAATTAGAATAACACAACCTTATTCTAGGACATATTTACCACATATTAGAGTTTCGTTAGTCCAGCGTGGTGAATCCCAGTATTTACCAAATAAAACTAGAATACAACAAGTCCAAAGAAACAATTACACAAGAAATTTTACAAAAACAGTTAGAATATCTGTGTGGAGAAGTCCCTATTGCCAAAATTGTACTTAAGTAAACCCACGGCTCATATAGAGTTAATAGACAGAAATAAAGTAATAAAAGTTAAACCTATACGACACACTCTAACATATTCAGACGAATTCAAAATACACATCAAAGAACTAATGGAAAACAATTACATAAGAAAGTCGCAAAGTACACATTCATTACCATCATTCATAGTAAGAAAACACTCAGAAAAAAGTGGTAAATCTAGAATGGTAATAAATTATAAGGAATTAAATAAAAATACTAAAAGATTTGGATATCTGCAACCAGATATGTAAATACTACTAAACACAGTAAAAACAAGAAAAATATATTCAAAATTCGATTGTAAATTAGGATTTTACCATGTAAAACAAACAGAAGAATCAAAATAGTTAACAACATTCAGTACACCCAAGAATTTTATGAATGGAACATATTACCCTTTGGATATAAAAGCATTCCAGGAGTATTTCAAGAATATATGGATAAGGTATTTGAAATATATAATAATTCATACTAGTAAATGAAAATGATATCCTAATAGGATCCGAAAACGAATAGCAACATAAAGAAAATTTAGTAAATTCATAGAATTAGTGGAAAATGCCATAATTATACTATCAAAAAAGAAAATGGAACTATTCAAAACAGAGATAGAATTCTTAGGAACAAAATTATCACATGAAGGAATAGAATTAAAGCCACATATAGCAGAAAAATAAAGACATTTCCAAATATTTTTTAAAAAAAAGAGAAGTACAAGGCATAATTAGACTACTAAATCAAACAAAGGATACATACCAAATTTATCAGTAAAAAAATTTGGCAACAACAAAACCTGAAAAAGTTCAAAAAAATGGAAATGGGCCTTAGAACATGAGGAAAAACTTAGAATATTAAAATAACCAAACTTCATAATTAAATAAATTACGATTACCTGTTAAAGAATGCACATGGATAATAGAAATATATGCAAGCGAAGATAATTAGGGAGCAGTGTTAAAATTTATAGAAATAGGTGAAAATGAGGAAAGACTAGCCAAATACATTAGTGGATCATTCACACAGACACAACAAAATCACCACATAAATGAAAAATAATATTAGCAATTTTAAAAGTAATTAAAAAGTTTGAATTATTCATAATACATACAAAATTCACAGTAAGGACAGATAATACCCAAGCAAAATCAAGGATAAACAAAATAATGGATCCAACTATAGCAAATACAAGATTGATAAGATGACAAATGAAATTAACACATTATGAATTTACAATAGAAAATACAGAAGGAAAATATAACGTTTTAGTTGATTTTCTATCAAGGAATTAACTGTTTCATTTGTTTCAAAAATGAAAATTAGCGTCCAGCAAATAGAACATGATATAGTTTTCCTCAAGGAAACTGTGGAGCAAATAAAGATAATATTTAATCAATTACAATTATAAATATGCGGACTCCAAAGTCTGTTCTCCCAGCACATAAATCATCATGCAACCGTAGAAAATATGATGGACAATGTTAGTGAAAAAATGGGTGAAATAGGCGAACCTACCCATTCCCTAAAAGAAGAAGCAAATATGTCCTCAAATAAAACTAACTGCAAGGAGACATTACTCACTGAGAGATCTCCTACCAAAGTATCAAAGAAAATATTATTTTTACAATATATTGAGAAATTATGCCAAGTAACTAAGGTGAAATAGTTCATCAAAAGTATATCACAACAACATATGAACAAAGCCATCATCCTACCAGGAGCAATCCAAGAACAACGAGAGCACTGTTTGAAAGATGATTTATTCATTGTATCTATCCGTACAGAGAATGTGAAGAACTTATTTAATTGCCAAGAGAAATATATAAAGTAGCCAAGAGTTATTTTGGTCTTACAATGGCCTCAAAAATATATGTCAGAATGTATTCAACAATCTCTGAGTATCTTGAAGAAAATGAAGAACTTCCAGCAGATCATGTTATAAAAATAGGGATGAATACCCAAGTAATCTATGCAGCATCTAATATTATACCATACAAAGTCGAAGATTTTGAAAAGTTAATCACAGAAAGAAGGGCAATGAGATTTAGAAATATGTACTATGAACTAAAAAACAGAAAGTTAAGAGATAACAACATATGGATCTATGATAGTTCAGACCCAGAGACAATAATAATGTCTATCATAGCAAAGATAAAACAACCACAAGATAAGCGTAAGCTGATTGAAAATTGGAACCAAATACTAACCATAAGAGCAATGACAATGATAGAACATACAGCTGGATATTACTATATCCTGATGAAGACAGAGCACCAACAAAAATGTGGAGCATATGAAGATATCGGCCAGGAGGAATCTCTTTTTCTTGAGTAAAGTAAGCAGTGACGTATCAACAATAATTATTGACCTATAATGTAAGCACTGATGTAATCAGAGCAATAATGAATCACTGATGTTAGAGATAATGTAAGATCTGAAGAATGTAAAGCCATCTCTTCCTCTATAAAATGGTTGGGCTAGGAAGAAAAAAGACATAGAATTTTAGGAGAAGAAATTCCATACAATCATGTAAGGAGAGTTTAGTGAGTTCGGTTTGTAAAAAAAGTCTTGAAATGGATAAATATTATATTTCAATTAGCTATTGATCAATATAAGGTATGAGTAGCTGATCTCTTTCCCTAATGAAGACTTTTGTAAGGTTCTGCCTGAAGGATCTTGCAGAAAGGCTCATTTGCAACCTTGTATAGTTAAGCTGTACACCTTGTAGCAGAAAATGAGTTAGGTTGTGGTTGCCTGTACTGAAATAATACTAGTTGTTCCTGACTTATTCCTTGGATGAAGCTCTCTTGAAGAGCATAATAGTCCTGAAGAACGTAAGAGGAGCACTGAAATCGATGTGTATACCAGTGTTGCTACAGATTTTCGTGTGGGAACAAACAGATGAATTTGTGGATTCTTCTAGAAAATGAATAAGCAAACCTGTCAACTTTCACCGGCGTTTGATTGGTTTCTTGAAAGGAGCACTGAAATCGATGTGTATACCGGTGTTGCTACAGATTTTCGTGTGGGACCAAACAGATGAATTTGTGGATTCTTCTTGAAAACGAATAAGCAAACCTGTCAACTTTCACCGGCGTTTGACTGGTTTCTTGCCGCTGCTGTGAACCTGCAAAAAGTTCGATACACCGGGATGGATTTCAGCGACGAACCCTCTGACGCTCTTGTCAGTAATCAGGAAGATTATGAAAGAGATTTATGTGGAAAAAGATTGATTACCTTGTTATGGTGGGGAGAGAGGGGTTTTATAGTCTCCTTTAGAGACAGTTTAGAGATAATGATTTATCCCTATGTCATGGTGTTTTTAGATTAGATGTAGAGTTTAAATCGTTTCATAGAGATTATCATGAATTTGAATTACTCTTTAAATATCTGAATTGGTTTGTAACGGGTTGCTACCCATACCCAATAGGACAGATTGTTTATAGGTTATTGGACTTTGAAGAAAGACCCAGTCCCTATTTCAGACCCGTTTGTAGGTGAAATTATCATTTTACCCCTGAGATCAAGATTTGTTTCCGATTTGAAAGGTCCAGATTTGGTTCTATTTTTAGCCATACAAGCCCCCCACTCCTGGAGACTTAGTTTTACAGACTTTGAGGAGTAGTTCGCCCGTTTTTAATGGCTTATAGAATTTATCGGAGTTCTCGGGGGAGTTTGAATCTTGCTCGAGGTGTAGCGGTGTTATTCTGAGCTTGTAAAATGCCAAAAAATATTCTTAGAATTTTCTGGATTTTTAGTGATTTTTCCAGATTTTTCTGATTTTTTTTCCAACTTTTAATCATTTATTTGAATTTTTTATTCAATTTTCGAATTTAAATAATTAATTATCGAAAATTTTAATTAATTATTCTAATTAAACAATTATTATTTTTAGAATTTTTAAAATTATTTCTAAATAAATAATTATTTTTCGGATTTTTTAATTAAATTTTCCAATTTTTAATTTTTTCGGAGTCTAAAAAAAATATTAATTCAATTAAATAAATAAATAAATAAATACCTGGTGACGTGGCGCAACCCTAGGCGTTGATCACGATCAGGCGAGTGTGCATCGCAAAGCGGCAATTTTTGCCCATTTTGATGTCGGTGGCGCGAATCGTCGACTCACGTTGACCGCGTTGACCAAGTCAACGCCGACCCCCATTATATATATATATAATTTTTTTCCCGACCTCTGCCTTCTTCTTCTTACCTCTGCTCTCTCTCGTCTCCTTCTCTGACTCCTTCTCCGAGCGCCTTGTAACTCGGCATCAGCGAGGTGAGCTCCGGAGTCGAGAAGGAGCTCGTGGGTTCTCAACGAGGAGAGAGGAGCTCGGCGAGAAAAGAGGATGGGAAAGTAGATGGAGCTTGGTAGTGGCGCGCGTCAAATTTTTAGCGATGGCCGAGTTCAGCAATGGGGGTAGCTCGACGAGGAGCTCGTGAAGGGGAGCTCGACGATGAAGGGGTTCGGCAACATGGAGCTCGACAATGGAGGTGATGGGTTTGGAGTTCGACAGCTTCGGAGGAGCTCGAGCTTGGAGGAGTTCAAAGCTCGGTGTTGGTTGGTGAGGGGTGATCGACGAGGAAGGTGCGCTCGTCGCTCGGAGTAGTGCTTGGATGCGGAGATGACCGAGGGGAGCTCTGTGTTTGAAGCGGTGACGGAGCTCCTCGTTGGAGCTCGCAGCGGAAGTGAGCTCTCCATTGGAGCTCGGCGATGGCGAGCTAGGCGATGGAGAAGGTCGATAGAGACGTTGGGTTTGGAAGATGGCGAGGTCTGAGGTTGAAGGTGGCTCGAAGATGGAGTTTGGAGTTTTTGGCGGGAAAGAGTCTTTCACAGGAGGAAGAAGAGAGAGTAAGTTGCGGGTGTGGGTTTCTAGCGGGTTCAAACCCGACCTATTAACCCATCAAAAAAATTTATTATTATTTTTTTCTCTTTTTTTTGTGTGAATCTGAGTCGTCGATCCAGATTTGAGCACGAATCTTGAGGCAAAGTGTTTTTTCTCCATTTTTGAGTTCGGTGGCAAGAACGCTCGCATCGAATTTCTGAACCCAGGAAAGGCTTCGGCGGCTTGACACGTGGCAGTCAATGGTTGACTGTTAACTCTCTCATTTTTTGATTTAATCATAACCGTTGATCTTGACTTGAGTGCGGATCGCGAGAGGGAGTTTTTCTCATTCCAGGATCGGTGGCAAGAATGCTCAACACTTATTGTCGAAGTCCAGGAGAGCGACACGGGGCATCGTTGACTGTTGACTATTGACCATTCAACGCATTTTCTCACATTTGGACGTCGGTGGCAAGAACGCTCGGCAAGATCTGCCGAGGGCCAGGAAGGCTTCGGCGCAGCTATATTGTAACCGATGTTACCGGTGTTACGGAGGTCAGATTGGGGCATGTGACCCCACGTTTCGAAGCTGACTAGAAGAACTACAATTTCTCTTTAGAAGTCAGTTGAAGAATTATCCTTCTTCGTGGTCAAAATAGTCCCGCAATATCTTTGTCTTCATGAAGTTAACAAAAGCTTTGTATGACTGTTGAGAAGATCCATTCTTGGAGGCAGGTCTAAGGAGCGTCTCTAGACAAGTTAGGCTCCGAACTCTCTGAGAAGAAGGCCACTCAAGAGATGAGCAGGACGAAGAGTATCACAAGGTTCTAGGAGAGAGCCATTTGGGAGACAAGTTTGAGGAGCAACTCTAAGGAAGAGTTGAGCTCCGAACTTGCTTGTTGCAAAATTTAACCTGTAGTGGGAGTAGTATGAATGTTCGTTTTGAGCCTCGAAACCGCATACTTGCAAGCTGTGAGGGCAATTTCGAACCATGATTGTGAACTTCGAATTAGTCACCAAGATAGTTTCAACAGTTGTAGGAGCAATTTCGAATGGTGAGCTACTTTGTACATGCTTGTTCGCAAGTATGTGAAGTAGCATCGAACCAAGTGTCGGACTCCGAACTTGTCGTTAAGGTTTCTTCAATAGTTGTGGGAGCAGTTTCAAATGGTGAGCTACTTTGTACATGCTTGTTCGCAAGTATATGAAGTAGCATCGAACCAAGTGTTGGACTCCAAACTTGTTGTTAAGAGAGTTTCAACAGTTGTGGGAGCAATTTCGAATGGTGAGCAACTTTGTACAAGCATTTTCGCAAGTAGCTAAAGTATCATCGAACCAAGTGTTGGATTCTGAACTTGTTGTTTGAGGATTTAACGAGTTGTAGAAGCAATTCCGAATGGTGAGCTACTTTGCACTTGCTCGTTCACAAGCGGCTAAAGCGGCATCGAACCAAGTGTTGGATTCCGAACTCGTCTTTTGAGCTTAGCAAGTTGTTGGAGCAGCCTTGTAGGACAAGTTGGACTCCGAACTTGCCGTTTAACGAGTCGTACATGTGACTCAGAGAGATAGAAATAAGGCAAATGCAGTAATTTTCAATAGGAAAAGCTATGTTTTATTGAGATAAACTAAGTGGTGGCTTCAATGGGGCGAGCCATTATTACATGCTTTTAGCCGTGTTACAAGTATCGGCCTTATTGAAACTGAAAACCTACTTATACAATAATAGGGTGAAGGCCTCTTGGGAGGAGTTTGGTTCTCCCCCCATTGGACCTCCATGGATAAGGTGGAGGATGGCCCCAGGTTCGGAGTCATGGAACTCGTTGGGCCTCTCGGTTCGATTGTTGGCTCCTCGGGGAGGAGGATTGGCCTCTTCTTTTAGTGACGGTTGAGAAAATATTCGTGAAAGAGGCATAAGTCTGATCCGACTATGCTTGGTAGACGAGGTCAAGTGCAGATTTCTTGAAGAAACTGATGTAGCGAGTTTGTGAGAAAAACTCATTGCTGATTACTCTGGTTCATCGGTATTAGATCGGATGCATTGGAAGAGGAAGTTATTTCGTTTATCTATGAAGGAAGGTACCGATATCCAAGACCACATTACATAGTTCAATAAGGTATTATCTGAACTTAAGGCGATCAACGCAGATGTATGTGAGGAAGATAAAGCTTTCAACCTGATATATTCACTACTGGTTTCGTACGAGCCATTGATCACTACCACGCTACACGGTAGTTCTGCCAAGGAGAGTATTTCGGTAGATGGTGTAATTAAAGCATTGAAGAAAAATCAACTTAGGAAGGAGACTCAGAAATCATCGTTTATTCCCACAAGTTGTTTAGCAGTGGATGGTCCTTCAGGGAGAAGACAAAGTGCTTTGCAAAATAATTCGATCCGTTGCCGATATTGCAAAAGGTCAGGGCATATCAAGAAAGATTGTTGAAAATTGCAGAATCAAGAAAGCGCAAAGAATGGGAATTCAGCCGCTAATGTGGTTAGTGCCTTTGATTTAGGTGATTCTTGTCTCCTTGTTTCAAATTCTTTCGAAGTGGATTCTAGTTGGTTTCTTGACTCAAGGAATTCTTCTCATATTTGCTCCGAGAGAGAGTTGTTTTCTACTTATAAGTCTACTACAGGGCATTGTGTGACAATGGGAACTGGGGAGATTTGTGAAGTAGTAGGTGAGGGGATAGTTGAGTTGAAGATGCCATATCTAAATATGTTCACATTAAGGGATGTTTTGCATATTCCTCTGCCGAAACAGAATCTGATTTTCTTGGGAACTCTTGATGCAGGGGGTTGAAGGTTCACAGCTCGAAGTAGAGTTTTGTCTATTTTTCAGGGTCGTCGTAAGGTGATTAGAGGTATGAAAGTGGTTGGGCCAAGCCAAAACAATCTGTACATGCTTTGGGGAATCCGAAATACTAGCACAAGTATTGCTCATTTTCCTGTTATTTCCGCAAGCTCAGCTAGTTTGCCGCAACTAGAATCATCGAGGCGAGACTACGACGTTCGAATATCGTCGAGAGGTGGAGAAAGCCTAAGAGTAGGTGGAGTTTGTGTGGAGTTTGGCAACTTTGTGAATACATCTACGGAGGTGTACCCTTGAAGGGATATACTGGATTCGGTGTGATTGGGTAGAGATCATTTCAACTAGAAGAAGCTATTATTCTAAGTCCTTTTTTGCAAGTGGAGTTCATTAGAGTTTGGAGATGAATAACACATCATGTGATAGCACTCGTATGCAATCCAAGGTGGAGTTTGTTAGGAATGTGTCTTGAATACTCGTGGTTCAGATTAGAAGAAGGTAAGATGAAGCACACAGGTCGAAGCATCGAAGAGAGTAAAAGAAAATAGCAGCAGCAAGGTGCATGCATAGTTGCGGTCGACTGTCCCAAGTTGCGTTCGACCGCACCCCCCGACCGCAGTTGCACTGGGTTTGGCTGAGAGGTGGACGGTCGACCGGTCTTATTGGACGGTTGACCGACCGCGGTGCTGTGTTCTTTTTGACCCTCGATTTGTTAGGTCGTTTCAGCCCAATCTTCAACTCCAAGTTAGATCGTACGGCTCCTATTCAGTTACTTTTTTTCCAGGTTATATTGGACGACTGAGAATCAAGATTAGACCTAGGTTTCTCTCTATTTTTTTATATATATTGTAAACTCTTCTAATATGAGTGTAGAGTACTTCATAGATTATATTCTCCATTGCAAAGAAAGGCTCAAGAGAGAGATAGTTCTTAGTGAGTGAGTTTAATTCCTTGTATTGAGTGAATCAATAACTCCTTGTAATCTCTTCTAGTTGAATATCAGATCTCCCTATATTTTTCTCCGGATTAAGCAAAAGCTAACCGGGATAAGTCATCGGTGTGTTTGTGTTAGATTGGTGGATCTACTTGCTTTCTCAATTGATCCGTCTCATCTACTTCGACTTCCTCATTACTCTATTTAGTTCCGCTGCGACAATGGGCGTTGGTTGATGCCCCAATCCCAATAATAAGGACCCATAGATCACTAAAATATACTTTGTAGTGTCATTTCTAGCCTCTCACTCTCTATCTCTGCCATTTCTTTCTTTCTTTCTCTTGTATCCACATGGGCTTTCCTTGTTTTCTACCTTTCCATTCAGATTATGGACATTAAACTAGATATGTTCAATAGCGCATTTCGTACAACATCAAGTTGGTCCCAGATTGACTCCACTTGAAAAGCATAATGGATGTAGTGTCTATTTGTCTCATCCTTAGGACTAGGGTCGGCCTTGAGTTCCTGGGGGCCCAAGGCAAAAGACCCAAATAATTATTTTTGGAGGCCCCTAATTACAATATAATTTTTTTACTTGCAAAATACGTGCCTAGTTTTATCAGAGGAATACAAATTCGGGGGCCCCTAAAAATGCAAAAAGTTGGGGGCCTGAGGCGGCCGCCTCACCGGTCTCAAGATGGGGGCCGGCCCTGCTTATGACCTTAGCCAAGACACAACAGGTATATGAGAAGAACTTTGGTAAACTGTGATGTACATGGTTCATTTGGAGGGTGAAGAAACTGGCACGTTTTGATCTTTGGGAATTACTTCCATTCTCTTATTTTGAAATAGGCTTTGTAATTTTGCCCAACACTCTTTCAATTTCTATTATGTCTAGTACACTGCATGAATATAATACAGGTCTGCCGCTTGTAGTAGATAGACCAAACTTATATATTTGACAACACTGAGGATCGAATGAAAAAGTTTCATACCCCAGAGCTGTTCGGGGTAATGATTTATTTTCTGCACCTTATTATGTAGTTTTTTTCTGCACTTTAATTTATATACTACATAGTAGTCATATTCAACTTTTTTCTTAAAAAAATAAAAATAAAAATAAAAATAAAAATTGAGGATCCAGTTTTGAAACGGGTCAGGTAGGCAATGAATTAGAAATTTTTGAAGGTTTGGTCAGTTCCTTGTGTAAGTTCCAAGAAGAAAAAAAATATATGTGCGGGTCGGGGTCAAATATACCCACAGGTACCCACCCATGTTTTAAAGTTATCTAATAAACAATTTATTCTGCACATAACTCTTATACCCAAAACAATAATATTCCTAGTACCATCTTATGAGAATATCTGCTTGAAAAAGATACATGGTGGGTTGGATGTTATCGACTTGAGAGATATGAATCTGACCCTTCTTGGTAAATGGTAGTGGAAAACATATCACCCGAACAGTGAAGGCTGGCAAGACTTCGTCCAGTCTTAATTTCAAGGAAAGGGTTCACGTAATCAAGGTTTCAGAGTAGGCCCCACGGTCTCGGGGCTTTGGAGAGGCGTTTCAAAAACTCATGACACATAGTGAAGTAACAACTTTCATAGGTAATAGCCTAACGACTAAATTCTGGTGGGACAAATGGTGTGCAGATCATGCCTTATGTGACCTGTTCTCAGACCTCTATGAGATAGCCACTCAATCTCAAATTTAAGTGGCCAAGACTTAGGGAAGGGGGTCATGGTGACCCTCTTTCAGACCTAGCCTGAATTGGGAATTCCAAGTGAGATTAGTAGCACTGCAGGAGTTTATTACACAATCAGTGGTAAGATGCTCACAAGGTCCAGATTGGAGAACGTGGGAGCTGGAAAAGTCGGGATCCTTCACGGTCCGCTCTCTTTATAATCGCATCCATTTTATGGGCCGTAGACCGAGTTGGTCTTTGATTCTTTGGAAGGCGAAGGCCCCCTTGAAAGTTAGAGTAATCTTGTGGTTAGTCCAAAATGATGTTATTTTAACTAGAGAAAATCTAGTTAAGAGACTTCCACACGTTGGGACCAATTACGGCTTTTGCAATGCTGACCTCTAGTTGAGAAACCACATTTTTCTAGAATGTCATAGGAGCATATCGGTGTTATCTAAGGTCCTTAAAGCCCTCAACACTATGTCACACCCCCAATCAGATGAGGAGTTGTGGGTAGGCCCTATGTTGGTATTGGAAAGAGAAGTCATGAAAGAAGTGTAGTATATCACTATCGCCGCAACGACTTGGGTTTTATGGCTAGACAAAAATATTTTTTACTTTCTTGAGGCTTGTAATAGTGTTTCTGGTAATCTAACTTATATCATGCAGCTTTTTTTTGGGCTACAGTTGCGGCGTCGAGTCCAGGGGGAGGATCACCAGAGCTTTCAGGTGGATGAGTACGACGACGAGGAGATCGATATCAGTCCTTACTCTTGATTGATCGGTGCACTGATACCCACCCTCCATGGTTGTGTTGGAGGGATCCCCGATCTTTGTTTATACTCTCTATGTTGTTATTTTGTTGGTTATGATTTTTAGATAGGTCACACCCTCCAAGAATTTGTTGGAGGCTTTATGTTTTTATTTTTCTTCTACTTAGTAGTTCTTGTATTTGAGCCTCTGGGTTTATTCTCTTTAATGAAACTTGGTAGTCATACTCCACCTTTCCCCTTAAAAAAAATCCTTACCCAATTGTTGGGGGGGGGGGGGGGTGGTTGCACGTAAAACTTTTCCTGAAGTTGTAAAATTATTGTAGAGAAAAGAAATCTGTGGATTTGAATTCTAAAAAAGTGATTTTGTTTGATGTAATTGTATAGTATATAGAGGAGAGTGAAAAAAATTAATGTAGAGGATTATGTGAAATTATTTAATTGGAAAGAGTAAAAGTAGGAGAAAGGAATTTTTTTTTATTGCTACATTAGCGCTACAGTACTCTTCTGAGAGCTTTCAGTGAAGTTTCGCCCGATTTCTTTTGAGTTTTTTTTTGGCTACTGTAGTGCTACATTAGCATTGTAGTGCTGCAATGTCGAATTAAAATCAAAACGAAATCTAAGTGAAACAAACCAAATTTGGAACCCAGTGTGCTGGATTTGAGTTCGAGGATTTGTTCTCAAGGATTTCAAACAACCCCTTAATCTACCCAATACCCTAAGAGCATCCACAGTCGTTGTTAGTAAAACATGATTATATGCATATTTTACCAAAGCATTTCACCGTTTCGCTGCAGTGGTACAAAGGCAAAATATCCTAGGATTCCATGAACCTTGAACCAGAGTTAAACTAGTCAAATTTCCTAAACAAGAACTGAAACTTAAGATTTACGTCTAAACACCCACCAATCCTTACCAGTTACCAACAAGGTGAAAAGCGGAGAACTAAACCCAACAATTCTAGTTAACATTTTTATCGAATGAAGAATCAAGAAATCAGAAGACAGCGAGAAGGATAATACTGGCTTTTGTAATTAGGCATTTCCCAATGGCCAGTTCGGATTAGGGTTCAGGCTTTTCAAGTTAGCAAGTGTAGAGGCAACATGTTTTGGGCATTCAGGAATGGGTGGATACACTGGTTTTTGTAACATAGAGCATGATTTTTCAATTGCAGTGACTGTGAACAAAATGTCACTTGGGGAGTTGGGCCATGGATAACTGTGTAGGTCATGTAGGAGGAAAGAGAGAATATGAAGAGATTGTTTTAACAACAAAGGTGAAAATAATAGTAAAAAGTAGTGGTCCTTGTTTTTTGGTCCATTTAAAAAAGAACTACCGGAACTAGCCCTAACATTAAAAAAATTTAAAAATTAACTCCACTTTTGGTAGGACCATCTAAAAGTAGTTATAATAGTTTAGAGTTTGCATCATAGAACAACTTTTTTTTAATAGTTTGTTTTATGGTTTTTTTTAAACTTCTAAAAAATTATACTAATTGAATAATAGATTTAAAACATAACCAACATACTATCATTTTTTTTAGAAAAAAAGTGTAAATGCAAACATTAAATAACTGAAACAACAAACAATGTAATCAAGAATGACAACTTAAAAAGTTTGTTATTTGTTGCCTTGGTAGGCTCCTTGTTCAAATAAATATATGATATCAACATCCAAAATCCAACTAGTACTTCAATTTATCATTTCATCAACCAAAACAAAAGAGCAATAAATTGCCCAGTCATGCAAAGAAAGAGCGATCAATTTTCAAAGCATGCAAACATAATTGAGTTTAAACAAAATCCGAACATAATCAAAACATACAATAGCAAAATCATAACAATGAAACCATATGAAAAATAAGTTTCTAAATTCTTAAAATTAATTACATTCAAAACAATGAAATCAAATAAAATAACTCAAAACACACTCAAATAAATTACAACTCATGTTGATGAATATTTTATTTATTTAAATACATGGGTACCCGTGGGTATAACCGACCCGTCTCGCGAGTTCACAGGACGGGTGGAAAAGTAAGCAATCTTTTAAATAAAAAAAAATTCATACCCGTACCCGGCTTATACGGGTACACCAGCAGGTATCCATGGGTCACTTGTCAAGATTGTCAAGTCTAATTGAGACATATAAATAGGCTACAAAACTTGGGCATAAAAAATTCATCTATTATCTCAAATAAGGATAATATATATCAACTCACATATAAATCTTATCTAACCAAATATGAAATATCAACGAAATCTAAAATATCATATCACATATTCCAACACTCCACCCCCGCAAGTTGAAGATAAACGAAGTTGAAGTCCAACTTGAACGGAACTGAGATCTAAGCCGAGCAAAGAAAGCTTCAGGGAATTCAAATATATAAGTCAACACTTCTATCTAACTTCCTAAAGAAATCGAGTGTGTTGATGATGAAACCGAAACACACAACAGAATTTGAGCGCGTTGCGGATGAAACCAGATAGCGAGAAGGAAATCTAGCACGTTACAGGTGAAACCCGAGTGCTCATAAAAAATATGAATTTAAATGAGATCAGATATGGATATAAGAATTTGGAGAAAGATCAAATCTGAAAATCTGAATCTTAAGGAGAGTCGAATCTGGAATTTTGCATCTTGAGGAGGACCATATCTAGAAATTCACATGTGCATCTGGAAGTGGATGGTCTATGAAACTAAATATGTAGGAAGACCAGATCCAAAAAATTGAATATGGAGGAAGATCAAATCTAAAAATTTGAATATGGATGAATAGTGGATTTGAAAATCTGAATCTGGAGGAGGACCAAATATAAAAATTTGCATATTGAGGAGGATCAGATCTAGAAATCTGCATATGGAAGAGGACTAGGTCTATAAATCTGAACATGGATGAGGATCGGATCTGAAAATCTGAATTTGGAGGAGAACCAGATCTGAAAATATAAATATGGAAGAACGGTTTGAAAATCTATATCTCAATGAGTGTGGCAACTAAAAAAGAAGAAGAGAGAAAGCAAACAAAGAAGAAAGAGAGAAATTTTAAGAGACTTGACTCTCTTTTTGCTACTCAAGAAAGAGAGTACATAATGAGGACTGAAACACTCTGATACCATGTTGAACAATAAAAATATTATTGAATTTCTTGATATTCAGAGATACATAATGAAAAGAAAAAAGAGACCTAAAAATAAGACACAAAGTTGGGCATAAAAAAAGTCATCTATCATCCCCAATATGGACAATATATATCATCCTAGATATAAATCTTATCTAACCACATAGAAAATCTGTATAATAAATTACAAGAAAATTTGAAGAAAAAAAAAACTTTCAAGTGGCTCTTATTCAATTGAAACAAAATTAATGGCTCACATTCACCATTCCAAAAGATATTTTCCCTCCAAAAATTTTCCCCCAAAAACATAAATCGTCCTCACTTTATTACTCTCTCTCTCTCTCATCTCTTTACTTATATATATATATATATATATATATATATATATATATATATATATATATATATATATATATATATATGAGAAAAAGGGGTATGAGCAACTTGCTCATTTAGTAAATAAGCAATTGATAATGTGGCATACATGTAATTGGAAAATCCTTAATAGGGTTAGTTGGCTCGGGAATGGTTCTCCAAGCTCCCCAGTTCCATCTACTCGTTCGACCAACTGGAGGGCAACTTCCTCGCCCACTTCGTGACCAGCCAAAAGGCCGAGAAGACGAGCGCGTCCCTGCTGGGCCTCCGACAGAAAGAGGGGGAGTCACTCCGGCTGTTCATCCGAAGGTTCACTACTGAGGCGAGATCGGTCTCCTTCTTCAATGCAGGGGTCGCCTCGGCAGCTTTCCGGCACAACGTCTGGCATGGTCAGCTGAAGGCATCCCTGGCGAAGAAGCCTCCGATCGATTTTCCTGACCTCCTCAATCGGGTCGAGAAGTACATCCGGGCCGAGGAGGCCCTGAATCCAGAGGACTCCAAAGAATTTCCTGGAAAGGGTAAACACAAGGCTGACGAGGTGGAGCCAGCAAAGAAGGTCCCAAAGGACGGGGGCGTCGCAAAAAGGGTCCCTCCGGTCCCCCGCTATGATAGATACACTCCGCTGACGCAAAACGTATCAACCATCCTCTTAGCGATCGAAGACAGGGACCTCGTTCAATTCCCTCCTCGATCGAACAACAACAACAACAGAAAGAGAGATCAGCGGTTCTACTACCGCTTCCACCGAGACAACGGGCACGACACTGACCATTGCCGTGCCCTAAAAGACCAGATCGAGGCCCTTATCCAACGAGGGTACCTCCGGGAGTTCAAACAGAAAGACACCAGGGACCAAAGAGACACGGGGAATAGGAGGCCTTCCCTTCCTCCTTGAGCACTTAGACAGCATCCCGAGCGGGACCCCGAGCCAGAAGAACCTGAGGGCCAAGCCATCTTACATTGCATCCATGGAGGGTCCATAGGAGGGGAGTCCAACACTTCCAGCTAGGCATTCGTCTGAGGGGTCAATGCCGTCCAGGGCCCCCTCTCCCCCCAGGTCCAGTGACTCCCTGTCTCTTTCTCTGGTGAAGACCTGGAGGGAGTTCGGCTCCTGCACTGCGATGCGCTCGTTATCAGCCTCAGCATGGCGAACTTCGAGGCCCGTTGGATCCTCGTGGACAACGGAAGTTCAGTAAACATCCTCTTCCTGGAGGCATTCGAGAACCTAAAGCTCTCCCGGGATAAGCTAAAGCCAGCCGGGTACACCCTGCACGAGTTCTTTGGCGTCCTGGTGCCAATCGAGGGGATCGTCACTTTAGACGTCACCGCTGGTGTGACCCCTCACAAGCGAACAGAGTCGATGGACTTCATGATTGTAAACGTCAAGGCAGCCTACAATGCCATCCTCGGCCGTCCCGGGCTCTGCTCCCTCCAGGCGGTTCCCTCGGCCTACCACCAAAAACTGAAGCTCCCCACCAAGTCAGGCGTCGAAGTTGTCCGAGGGAACCAAGAAGCAGCACGAGCATGCTATATGACGGCAATCGGGGTGTGTTCCCCCTGGATGCCGTCAAGCTGCAGCCCGAGAGAACCCAGTCAGAACCTGAGCCGGCGGACGAGTTGGGAGAAGTCTCATTCGAGACGGGGGACGTGTCAAAGTGTTTCCGAGTGAGCTGCTCCCTCGCTCCCAACCTTAAATCTGCCCTCATCGGCTGTATTTGCCGCAATGTCGACCTCTTTGCCTGGGAGCCCTCCGATATACCCGGTATCTCTGAGGACCTGATCATGCACAAACTCAGCGTGACCCCCGGCTCAAAGCCGATCGTCCAGAAGCGACGTAAGTTTGCCCCGGAGCGGCAGCTGGTAGTAAAAGCAGAGGTGGACAAACTCTTGTCCGCTCGTTTCATACAGGAGGTCAACTACCCTGAGTAGCTGGCGAACGTCGTGATGGTCAAAAAGGAGAGCGGGGGCTGGAAGATCTGCATAGACTTCACCGGCCTTAACAAGGCGTGCCTCAAAGATCCATTCTCTCTTTCCAGCATCAACGCTCTGATCGACGCTACCTCGGGTCACGAGCTCCTTTCTTTCATGGACGCCTTCTCAAGCTACAACCAGATCCGAATGTTCTCTCCCGATATAGCCAAGACATCCTTCGTCATGGACCAAGGTCTTTATTGCTACCAAGTCATGCCCTTCGGGCTGAAGAATGCCGGCGCCACTTATCAGAGGCTCGTTAACCGAGTCTTCAAGGATCAAATTGGGCACAACATGGAGGTGTATGTCGATGACATGCTCATCAAGAGCCAGCAGGGATAGGATCACGTCGCCGACCTTGAAGAGGCCTTTGGGGTCCTTCGGACCAATAATATGAGACTCAATCCGGCGAAGTTTGTGTTCAGCGTCTCCTTGGGAAAATTCATCGGTTTCATCGTCAGCCAGCGCAGCATCGAGGCGAACCCCAAACAAATCCAGGCCATAATAGACATGGCCCCTCCCAGAAATATCAAAGAAGTCCAGAGGCTTACGGGAAGGCTAGCGGCCATCGGTTGTTTCCTCTCCAAGTCCGGAGAGAAGTCTCTCCCTTTCTTCAAGGCTCTGCGCGGAACCGGAGGTTTTGAATGGGGCACTCAGCAGCAGAAGGTGTTCGCCCAATTGAAAGAGTACCTCGCCAACCTTCCTCTCCTCAGCAAGCCCGAACCAGGTAAGCCCCTCTAGCATTACCTTTTGGCTTCTGAAAATGTGCTCAGCGCTATCCTCTTCCGAGAAGAAGATGGATTCCAAAAGGCTCTGTACTATGTTAGCAAGGTTCTGCTCGCCGCCGAGACTAGATATTCTAGAATGGAGAAGGTAGCATACGCCTTGGTCATGGCCATGCGAAAACTCCGTCCCTATTTTCAGGCGCATTCGGTTCAGGTACTCACGGACCAGCCTCTGAAGGTCGTGCTCTACAAGCCCTAGAGCTCCGAACGATTGGTCAAATGGTCGATTGAGCTCAATCAATATGACATCGGTTATCATCCAAGGATGACAATCAAAGGGCAGACCCTCGCCGAGTTCATCACTGAGTGCACCATCTCCGAACAACCCGAAAGTAAGAAGGCCATCTAGACGTGGGAAGTTTACGTCGATGGTTCCTCCTGCGAAGCAGGGAGTGGTGCGGGTATCATTCTGCGGGGTCCCGACGGTTTCCTCCTTCAATATTGCCTCCGTTTAAACTTTCTGGCCTCTAACAATGAGGCTGAGTACGAGGCCATGATCACCGGGCTCACCCTGGCGCATCAGGCTGGCACCAGACAAATCAGGGCCTTCAGCGACTCTCAGCTCGTGGTCAACCAGATCACCGGAGAGTACGAGGCCTGTGATGATCGGATGATCATGTACCTGGCCGTGGTCCAACGACTACTGATGTCCTTTGACGAATCGGCAGTCTTGAGGATCCCCAGGGAGCAGAACGCCCAGGCTGATGCCCTGTCAAAGTTAGCTTCCTCGTCCTTCGAGAGCCTCGATCGCACCATCCTGATCGAAGTACTCCTAAAGCCGAGTACTAACTCCACCGAGACTATCTGCATCAAAGACGGAGCTCATCCTGACGATTGGACCACTCCTATCAAGAAGTTCCTGACCAAAGGAGATCTACCCGAAGACCGAGCTGAAGCAAGACGAGTCAGGGTCCGTTTAGAAAGGTTCGCCATGATCAACGAGACCCTCCTCAAAAGGTCATACACAACGACGGACGGAAGACCCTACCTCCGCTGCCCCCCGACGAAGCAAAGTACGCTCTCAAGGAGCTGCATAAGGGAATCGGTGGGTGCCATATGGGAAGCCGCTCTCTTGCGCGAAAGGCTTTGAATCACGGGTACTACTGGCTAACAATGCTACAAGACGCCCTCGCCCTGGTCAAGAAGTGTGGCGCCTGTCAACGGTTCTCCCCTGTGAAAAGGGCTCCTTAAGCGAACCTCCATTCCCTGGCCAGTCCGACCCCCTTTGCGATGTGGGGGATGGATCTGGTAGGCAACAGGCCAACGAAAGTTTCTCATAGTGGCAATCGACTACTTCACGAAGTGGATCGAGGTCGAGCCACTAGCCACGATCACCGAGCAGCAGACCCAACAGTTTTTCTGGAAACACATAATCTGCTGGTTCGAAATCCTACAGGTGCTCATTACAGACAATGGGACTCAATTCGCGGGTAAACATTACCGAAGTTTTGCAAAGATCTCGGGATCCAGCAGTGTTTTTCTTCGGTGTGCCACCCGCAGTCAAACGGTCAGGCCGAGAATGCGAACCGCCAAATCATTGATGGTCTCAAGAAATGCCTCGATAACTCTTCCAAGGGGTTATGGGTCGATGAGCTGCCAAGCGTCCTCTAGGCCCACCGAACGATAAAGAGAATCCCCACGGGAGAGTCGCCTTTTAATCTAACATACGGTGCGGAGGCCATCATTCCCTTGGAGATCGGGATCCCTTCGCCTCGAATCATGGCCTTCGATGAAGCAAGCAACTCGGCACAACTATGTGCCGACCTAGATCTCATAGACGAGGTCAGGTAGAAGTTTGCCATTCGAAGGAACGCCTACCAGCAAAGGATCGAGAAGTTCTACAATAAAAAGGTGCATCCCACCGACATCAATCTCGGAGACCTCATCCTCCAAAAGCTGGTGGTATCCAACCTTGGCCAAAAGAGGAAGCTGCCCCCAAACTGGGAAGGCCCATACAAGGTATCTGAGATCGTACGCCCGGGCACGTACCACCTAACTGACCCGGGAGGGAAAGCTGTCAAAGACCCTGGAACGAAGAGCACCTCATCAAATTCCTAGAAGGGGAGGGTTAGCCTCTACAGCTCATGTAAAAGTATGAAAAATGTAATCGGCACACCGTGTCTTATTTTTGTAAGTTTCAAGTGTGTTGTAAATATACCAACTTTCTTGTAACAAGTTCTCATTAAAAGCATGTCTCGGGCTCGGCATTCAGATGGTGCCGCGAGACACAAAAAGCTTCCCTTACAAGCTCAGGGCTCGGCACCCAGATGGTGCCGCGAGCCACAAAAAGCTTCCCTTACAAGCTTAGGGCTTGGCACTCGGATGGTGCCGCGAGCCACAAACAGCCTCCCTTACAGGCTTAGGGCTCGGTACTCAGATGCTGCCGCGAGCCACAAAAACCTTCCCTTACAAGCTCAGGGCTCGGCACTTGGATGGTGCCGCGAGCCACAAACAGCCTCCCTTACAGGCTTCGGGCTCGGCGTTCGGATGGTACCGCGAGCCACAAATAGCCTCCCTTACAGGCTTAGGGCTCAGCATTCGGATGGTACCGCGAGCCATGAAAAACTACACCCTAGCCATCTTCCTGAGAACAAGTGTGGGGGCTCATCGTCAACCCTGAGCAAGGCCGTACCTTTCTTCAAAGCCTCTCGATCGATACGCTCGGCGATGACCTTCAGCTACGCCCATTACCGACTTTCTCCCCGGTGTGGGGGATCGGCATCTGCCCCGAGCATGGTTCGGGCTTTTTCAAGACCATCAACCTATGTGCTCGACGGTAACTGCCAGCTACACCCTAGCCATCTTCCTGAGAATAAGTGTGGCGGCTCGTCGTCGACCCCGAGCAAGACCGTGGCTTTCTTCAAAGCTGCTCGACCGATACGCTCAGTGACGACCTTCAGCTACGCCTATTACCAGCTATCTCCCCGGTGTGGGAACTCAACATCTGCCCCGAGCATGGTTTGGGCTTTTTCAAGACCATCAACCTATGTGCTTAGCGAAAACCGCCAGCTGCACCCTAGCCATCTTCCTGAGAACAAGTGTGGGGACTCGTCGTTGACCTCGAGCAAGGCCGTGGCTTTCTTCAAAGCCACTAAACCGATATGCTCGGCAACAACCTTCAGCTACACCCATTATCGGCTTTCTCCTTGGTGTGGGGCTCGGTATCTGCCCCGAGCATGGTTTGGGCTTCTTCAAGCCCATTAACCTATGCTCACAGTGGTAACCGCCAGCTACACACGTACCATCTACTTGAGATCAGGTGTGGGTAGGGGTGGGCATCGGTCGGTATCCGACCTAATATGGACCATCCACCACCAATCTAAAGAAGATCGGTTTTTTAATTTTCTCATCCGCAACCAATCTAAACCTTAATTGGATCGGTTTCCATCCAAGCCGATTAAGCTCGGTTTGGATTGGATTGGATGGTCGGTGTGGCATGCTACTTTTCACCTTCAACATCATTCATAATTTTGTTGAAATTTAAAAGATCAACTTTAATCAAATTTAAGAAATAAACTTCAATCAATAAGCTGCTATTTGTTATTCAGAAATGAGCTTAAAATGATGATTCATAAAACCACAAGTTGTTAATGAATTTTGCACTAATTGTTTGAGATGATGACGTTTAAATGAGTGAGATAAACTGCTTTTTCACTTGCATACTTCTGTCATCTTAGTTTATTATCGTAAAAGAAACATCAATAACCATAGCAAATTGAATTTCAGGTGCAATAAAAAAAGATTTAGAAAATAATTTCTACTTGACTTAATTAAAGTAACTACTAAATGTTACATTAACTTTATGATTCTGTTAAGTTGGGTCACACTGTAAATCAAGCATTTCTCAACAATATAACACATAGGATTATGGAGAACCAAAACATAGGTAGAACAACTGCTCGGTTTGTATTAAAGAAATTAAAAAAAGATTGTTTGTATCTCAAGGAAAATGAGAAATAACTATTTTATATTCAAGAAATTAAAGGAGAACTATATTTTTTATGGACTTATGCATAGAGGTATGGTCGGTTCGGTTTCATCGGTTATTTGAAAGCCTCATCCAACAACCGAACCGGTCCAATTGGTTATTGAAGATCAAGAACCGATCCAATCCAAACCCCCAATTGGTTCGGTTAAAAACCGATCGGTTCGGGTTGGATTGGTTCGGATTGGTTGGTTCAGATAATAGTTGTCCAACCCTAGGTGTGGGGGCTCGTTGTCGACCCCAAGCAAGGTCGTGGCTTTCTTCAAAGCCACTCGACCGATATGCTCGGCGACAACCTTCAACTACGCCCATTACCGACTTTTTCCCCGGTGTGGGGGCTCGTCATCTGCCCCGAGCATGGTTTGGGTTTCTTCAAGTCCATCGACCTATGCGCACGGTGGCAACCGCCGGCTACACCCGCACCGTCTACCTGAGAACAAGTGTGGGGGCTCATCATCGACCTCCAGCAAGGCCTTGGCTTTCTTCAAAGCCATGCGACCTTCACGCTCGGTGACGACCTTCACTTATGCCCATTACCGGCTTTCTCCCTGGTGTGGGGGCGCGACATCTGTCCCTAGCATGGTTTGGGCTTCTTTAAGCCCATCAACCTATGTGCACGGTGGCAACCGCTAGCTACACCCGTACCGTTTACCTGAGAACATGTGTAGGGGCTCGTCGTCGACCTCGAGCAAGGCCTTGGCTTTCTTCAAAGCCATGCGATCTTTATACTCAGCGACGACCTTCAGCTACGCCCATTACCAGCTTTCTCCCCGGTGTGTGGGCTCGACATCTGCCTCTAGCATGGTTTGGGCTTCTTCATGCCCATCAACCTATGCGCACGGCGGCAACCGCCAGCTACACCTGTACCGTCTACCTGAGAACAGGTGTGGGGGCTCGTCGTCGACCTCGAGCAAGGCCTGATCTTTCTTCAAAGCCATGCAACCTTTACGCTCGGCGATGACCTTCAGCTACTCCCATCACTAGCTTTCTCCATAGCATGGGGGCTCGGCATCTGCCCCGAGCATGGTTTGGGCTTTTTCAAGACCATCAACATATGCGCTCGGCGACAACCGCTAGCTACACCCTTGCCATCTTCTTGAGCACAAGTGTGGGGGCTCGTCGTCGACCTCGAGCAAGTCCTTGGCTTTCTTCAAAGACATGCAACCTTTACGCTCGACGACAACCTTCAGCTACGCCCATCACTGGCTTTCTCCATGGCGTGGGGGCTCAGCATCTGCCCCGAGCATGGTTTGGGCTTTTTCAAGACCATCAACCTATCCGCTCGACGGCAACCGCCAGCTACACCCTTGCCATCTTCCTGAGCACAAGTGTGGGGGCTCGTCGTCGACCCCGAGCAAGGCCATGGCTTTCTTGAAAACCACTCAACCGTCACGCTCGGCGACGACCTTCTACCACGACCATTTCAAAAAAAAAGTTTTTCATTAAGGTTTAGGGCACCCGCCTTCAGCAAACGCCCTGAGCTTCGAATCGTTGGTTGACCCACCTCTCACTCGCGAGCAACTCGGGGTTTGTACCTTTCAAAAGCTAAAACCCCTAATTGTTCGAGGGTGGCAGGGGAGCCACCAACCCAGGGCTCTCTCCGAGCCTCTGAATCAATTGATCGGCCCACCACTCACCAACGAACAACCCAGGATTTTACGGCCCTTAAGGCTAAAATCCCGAATTGTTCGAGGGTGATTGGTGCGCCACCAATCCGGAACCCTCGGATCAAAGTTCCACTTCTAGGGCGCCCGCCTTCGGCAGGCACCCGAATCGTATAGCAAATAAGCTAATCCCAATTCCTGACAACCAACAAGGAGGGGATGGGGGTTATATAGCCCCCTCAGAAGCACAGTTATTGCATCTGGGAAGCCCAAACGACGGAAGGCGAAACGTCACCATTAATGCTTATCGGAAGGCGAAACATCGCCATTAATGCTTATCCTGCCTAAAGTTACCATGTGGCCTTTCCCCCTCGGCGGTGACCCCTTGCAAGGCCGAGCCCGACAACAATCCTCACTCAATGAAATTATCAAGGTTAAAGAAGTCAGGAGTCTTTTTATTATTATTCATTGCGCACCCGTAACGGCAACACAAATACAATGAAAAGCTTACAAATCGCTTATACTCAGTTTAAAACTCAAATTCGACGCTTCCTTCGGGTCCATTCTCACGCTCGGCCGGCCCGACCGGGGAAGGCTCTCCCGCCACTGAGCTTTCGGCATCAACAGGCTGGGCCCCCGCCAATAAAAAGGTCGGAGATGGTCCTAGTACTGAATTGCTTGCCTCCTTGATCAAACCGATGCCCAGCACCAGCTTCAACCTACGGATCTCCAACTCTTTCTCAACAACAGCCTCACGAAGAAAAGACTCCAAAGCCGACCGCCCACTGGAGGCATCCGAGATCGACCATTTCGTCTCAATTATCCATCAGTCCCTGTCGGCTATGGCTTTCCTCAGACGAGCGACCTCCAAGCCGAGCTCCCTAGACTTGTTCATGAAGTAACTCACTGCGGCCGCTCGGTCCTGAGTCTGCTTTTGTTGGCGAGCCAGAGCTACCTCCATGGCCCCCGGTCTAGCTCAGACCAAGGAGGCCTCGGCGGAAATATGGTCGGCACCGAGGACCTCATGCGTCTATCAAAAAGACGAGAAAAACAGCAAGTCACAAAAGAGACTAAAAAAGCACAAGTCATGGAGCATCGGCCAAAAAATTATCTTTCATTAAAGTTTAAAATTTTTGTGCTACAAAAGGCGGTGGCCAGTCCGCGCAAGGCATTTACAAAATCAAAAAAGAAAACTTAAACTATGCTTGGGGGGGGGGTGGCACCTCTTCGTCAGCAGGGTCGCCCCCGACCTCCTCTTGGCGAGGATTCCCCATCTCCTTGCCACCGGATGTCAACGGATGCTCGGGCTGCCAATTGTAGTGAAGGTGGTTGACCCTCTTGTCCGGATAGATCAACCGGAAATGCTCATTTTCCTTATCATAGACCTCGTCTTACGCAAGGATCAAGGTATCCGCCATGGTGATCTCCGCCTCCTTCCGGGCCTTCTCCTTGAGGCGATCCACGTCCTTCTTATGGTAATCGACTATCGAGGCCATCTGGGCCTCGGGGACGGCCTCTATGCTCTGTGCCTCCTTTTGCTCGCCCGTCTTCTTGTTCAATTCGCGGAGATACTTCTCTGCATTCCTCCTCTTGGTGATGACCTTCTTCTCCAAGCACTTCTAAAAGTTCTTTTCATGAAGCATCGCCTGTCAGAGGAAGAAAAAGTTAGAAGAAATCCTAAGATCTAAGGTCAAAGCAAGAGTATAAGCACTCACCAAGAGCTGCGCCTGAGACCACCTCATAAAGGCCATCTCAGATGTTTGCACCGCCAGAGCCATGCGATCTCGCTCTGTGGCAAGGTTCCTGACCACCTCTATGGCCACGGGACCCTCAAGCAGGGAATCCCCCGTGAGAACCGACCAATCAGGAGCGTGCGGCCTCAGTTTCTGTTGCCCACCATCTGCTCGGAGTGGGCCGAGGGGGGGGGGAAGCCTCTGCTCCGAGACCTCGGAAGCCTTCTTGCTACCAGAGCTCCCCCTACCTCCCTAGACGCCCTTGGCGTGTGGCCATGCTTCTTGGATCTCTTTGGGGACGGCTCCACGGCCTCTGAGGTCGGTCCCTTGCTGGACCCTGCGCCCTGAGCAGAAACCTTATCCTGCTTTGCCTTCTTCTCCTTCTCCGCCCTCCTCTGGGCGGTAACAGCCAACAAGGCCTGCCTATTGTCGAGCTGCTTGGCCGTCATCTCTGCAAAATAGAAGAAGAGAGGCTAATGTTAACACGAAGGCAGAAAGATAGGAAAATTCAGAATAAAAACATACTAGGGTCGGCTGGACTCAGTCCGGTTCGGGCCAGGTGCATTTTCATTACTCAGGGCCACCCTATGCTGTGCCCCACAACGATCTGCCCTATCTTCACCCACTCTTTCTTCATCAACTCGCTACGCTTCGGAGGCTTATGATTTGGCTTGAAAAAATTCCAAGCGATCGGAATCCCCCAAAGCTTCTCGCTCCGAACTACAAAGTACTTCTCCTTCCACCCTTTGATGGAGTCCGGAAGCCCGTGCATCACCTTCTTGTGAGGCCTAGGCAAAAAGTAGAAGATTCCCTCCGCGTCACCCAACGAGCTCATCCCCAAGATAGTGCGGAAGTATGTAAGCCTCGGCTTGACCCCCTTATCTTGGCACTTCAAGATAAAGCAGACCAGGTGCTTCCAAGAGTTGGGGCCGTACTGCATCGGGCTTAACTTTGCCCAATTCAAGACTCTCTTGATAAAAGGGCGGCAGCCTAAGTCCCGAGATGAAGGCATCCTCAGGAAAAACACAGTAGCCCGGCGCGAGACTAGTAGTTGGACGAATACTGGGGCTCGGAATTAGGAGTTCGAACTCCTTGGGAATAAAGTAGGCCACCCTCAAGATGTGCAAGTAGTCCGCCTTCAAGACACATTGGATGCCATCTATCCTGATCTTCACCCGACTCTCGTCACCCGACACGAAGGGGAGAGGAGTGAGGTCCTTAACATCATCAGGATACATCCTAATCGACCCCAAATTTTTGAAGGTGACTGGAGCAAATTCGAACCCCGGTCAAGGAGTGTATTTATTCGGTGAGGGGGGGCTGTCCGGACGGATAAACTTCCTCTTCCTCCTACGAGGAAGAGTCTTCCTCTCCGGAGATGGTGTCGACAATGGTTGCAGAGGGAGGAGATCGCTCTCGCCCTCGGCTACCCCTCCTGCAGTGCCTTTCCCCGCATCTCCTCGAACATCATCTTCCCCGGCACCCTGATCGGGCTCCCCTTGATTCTCCTCGGAGTCTTCCTCGTCGTCTTCCTTATCCTCAACGTCCCCTCTCCCTCGGGATCCTGCTCCTCCTCATCGTCTACCTTATCCTCAATGTCCCCCTCTCCCTCGGGGTCCCGCACTTCTTCGTCGTCCCCCTCTTCCTCCTCCATAGGCTCCTTCCCTGGCCTACCGGATCTCAAAGGCTGCACAATGAAGATTACATCATCCCTACCATCTGACCCTGGATCCGACAGCACCTCCTCTTTAATCCCATAGTCGCCCAAGGACGTCGGGGGTGACTCAGCTTCCTTCTTGGAACGGCCTGACGAGCTTGCCTCGGAGACGAACTGAGAGTGCGACATTACGAGTCAGAAATACTAACCTGAAGTATCGCACTTACGGGTACATCACCAGAAAAAGGTCGCTGACGGCAGGTAAGAAAAAACCACTGTTCTTGAAAGCTGGAAAACACAAGTAAGGAAATGAAGGAAAGAAAAATGGGGAAGGGGTGGGGAATTTATAACAGAGAAAGAGACTCTTCGATTTTTGCAAAAAGATCTGGCCATTGGATCTTAATCACCAAGATCCAACGGCCGCTAGGATCTAAAGTCGCTTCGATTCTTGCGCACATAACGTCAGCAGGTGGCACAAAATTACTCCATTGCCCCTAGGCTTTAACCAAAAAGTCGGGAGGGTCGATGCACGGATGGTACTGCGAGCTGCCAAAAAACCCCCAGGCTTTTTCAACAAGTCAGGAGGGTCGACGCTCGGATGACACCGTGAGACCCAAAATCTTCCTCTATTCAACAGGAGGCTCGGAGCTCGGATGGCATCGCGAGCCCTAAAATTCTCCTCTATTCACAGGAGGCTTGGAGCACGGATGGCACCGCAAGCCCCAAAATTCTCCAGGCTTTTTCAACCAGTCAGGAGGGTCGATGCTCGGATGACACCGCAAGCCCCAAACTCCTTTTCTATTCAATGGGAGGCTTGGAGCTTAGATGGCACCACGAGCCCCAAAATTCTCCTCTATTTCATCGGAGGCTCGGAGCTCGGATGACACCGCGAGCCCCAAAATCCTCTATCTTTACGGGAGGCTCGGAGCTAGGATGGAACCTCGAGCCCCAAAATCCTCCTCTATTCAACAGGAGGGTTGATGCTCGGATGACACCTCAAGCCCCAAAATCCTCCTCTATTCAACATGAGGCACGGAGCTCGGATGGCACCATGAGCCCCAAAATTCCCCTCTATTCAACAGGAGGCTCGGAACTCGGATGGTACCACGAGCCCCAAAATCCTCCTCTATTTCACAGGAGGCTTGGAACTCGGATAGCACCACGAGCCCCAAAATCCTCCTCTATTCAACAGGAGGCTCGAAGCTCGGATGGCACCACGAGCCCCAAAATCCTCTTCTACTCACAGGAGGCTCGGAGCTCGGATGGTACCACGAGCCCCAAAATCCTCCTCTATTTCACAAGAGGCTCGGAGCTCGGATGGCACCGCAAACCCCAAAATCCTCCTCTATTCAACAGGAGGCTCGGAGCTCGGATGGCACTGCGAGCCCCAAAATCCTCCTCTATTTCACACGAGAGACTCGGAGCTCGGGTGACACCGCGAGCCCCAAAATCCTCCTCTTTCCAACAAGCGAGGGGCTCGTCTACCGACCCTCGATGCTCGGCAAGAAGACCCCCTACTCAACAGATCTCAGCGTCCCCTTGTTGTTCCAACAAGTGAGGGGGCTCATCTACCGACCCTCGACGCTCGGCAAGAAGACCCCCTACTCAACAGATCTCATCATCCCCTTGCTTTTCCAACAAGCGAGGAGGCTCGTCAACCGACCCTCGATGCTCGGCAAGAAGACCCCCTACTCAACAGATCTCGGCATCCCCTTGCTTTTCCAACAAATGAGGGGCTCGTCTACCAACCCTCGACGCTCAGCAAACCGAGCCCCGACTCTTCTGCACCCGGCATTCCGCATGACTCCAACAGGGGATCCCTTCATCCTACCCCCCTGACCTCTTCTGGAAGATACAAATCTCATTCCTCGCCGTACACACCACCCTGCTCTTCCTACAGAGGCAAAGAACCACACCTACACGACTGGGTCACCCAGCCCTCTAGGAGTGGGGGCTTCTAATATAGGTCAGATGACGTAGCCCCTCCTGGGCCACAGGATCCCCTCAAAGAATGCTCACCACCGGATCATCCGGGTCTGCCACGTCAGCCTGGAAACCACCCAGGCCTCCGCCACGTCAGCCCTATACCACTTGGGCTTCTACCACGCCATGTCCACGGGCAACCAGGTCCAGATCCGACCCCAAGCGGGTCCAGACCCGGTTGGCTTCTTCTATAAATACCAGACCTTCTACCCCTTCCAAAGAAAATTAATCTTTCCCCTCTCAAAATCCTAGTTACTGTTACTCTCTTTCAGTAGCTAACTAGATCGTCGAAGGGTCTGCCACCTGGACCAATCCCGGTGTTTCTAGACCGAGTGCAGGTACACGAGACCTTTTGTAATGCCCTGACTTTTCAATTAATGAAAAATTATTTTATTTTGCACGTAGTGTGCACGTACAATATTTTGGTTGGATTATTTTTATTGAGAGGTGTATAAATATTTAAATAGGTGTTTTCAAGTTATTTTATACAAAAGCCTTTTCTTTAAATAAATAGAAAGCCTTACTTTAAAGCCTTTTTCTTAAAGCCCAAAATGTATTTTTATTTATTTTATTTTTAAATAAATATTTTGGCCCAAAACTAAAGCCCATGGATTAATCTATTTTTATTTAAACTTTTCATGTAGAAGACTATTTTAATACTATTTTATTTTTGTACAAAATTAAAATGTACAAAATTTTGGGCCTAGTTGCATGCACGTGCACTACACGTACACGTGCAATGCACACTTCTCCATGGAGGCCGATTGCATTCTTTTTGGGAGGGAAACCCAAATTTTGAATAGAGATCATGGAGGTGGTTATGTAGTTGTGGGTAGTTTTTATAACTCCTACTCTAATCTTGGCCCTCCATCCTACAACCAACTAGTTAATCCTAGCCCTTCATTCTACTTGATTTCTAGTATACATACCCCCTCCCATGGCTAGTATTCATATGCAATTATATCCTTCCAAACCTATAGTCTAATTTAGTAGTAAGTTGTGAGTTAAAAGATTGAGAGATTGTGTGGGATTGCTTGCATTTTCCAAGGAGGAGAGGCCGGCCATCACTAGGAGGAGCTCGGGATTGGTGCTTGTGGAGCGTGTGCGCGCATCGTCTAGGAGGAGGTGCATCTTGTTGCAAGGATTTGTTGCTTTTGTGTTTGTTTCTCTCCATACAAGGTGGGTTTGATTTTTCTTATTTCTAATTAGAAATGATGCATGGAAAATATTAATAAGAGTACATTTTAATGGGAAAGTTAGTTCATAAATTAATTGGAATATTAATGAACAACTTGCATGTGCTTCTATTGTTAAATTAAGTTGTGGGTAAAATTCTCCATGCTTATTAGAATGAATGAATGATAGTGGTTAAATTTCCTTAAGAATGATGTTAGTATGATATTGAGATTTGATGCATGAAAATTTCTATAAAGAAAGCTTGTAAAATTGAAAAATTGAAACATGTAATTGATTAAGAAAGAGCACACTTTTTGAAAAGGGTAGCTTTCTTGAATGTTTGAGTTGTGAGCATGCTAATTGATAGGTGGTTATATATTTTGTGATGTACATGATTTGACTCGAAGCATATGTTGATTTAATGAAACTACATTTGTTACTATCAAAGAAACTACCCACAAAGTTAGTAGTTGAGTTTATGTCAAATGGCCCCCTTATGTTAATATGGATAGGAATAAATTCAATAAGAGTCGTATGTAGATAAATTATTAAAATCAGTGGATTGATATGAAGTGTATTGTCAAAAAAAATTTAGAACACTATGGGGCAAAGAAACATCAAAAAGAGAGTATTAGAATGTATATTTTGAGTTAAATGTGTAAAAATATGTTTTTATTATCACAAAAAATTATTTTGCTCACACTGACATGTGAATTATGTGAGGGAGAATTATTCTGGATTTATACAGTATTTTTTGATGAGAGCAAAGTGAAACAAAAGCTAGTTGAACATCGAAATGTTCTCAATAACAGAGAATACAATTTAAATAAAGTTAGAACTATACATTAGACAACTGAGCGCGTAGCTCAAGTGGTCTTGCGGTTCGGTTGGTCTCCCTGTGTTGAATGGTTCGAATCTCCTTTGCCGCATATATATATCCCCACTTTGTGTAAACAGTTAATACACCGACCGATGATAATAAATACCATTTTCCCCTCTTTAAACCGCTAGCACAGTTTGGCCTAGTGGCGGGTGCTCTTGGCTTTGTTCTCCGTGTGCCTGGGTTCGATTCCTACCCTCGGCATCTTTGAAAAAATATTTTTTTTGGGATTTCTAGATGTCCAAAAATTGTGAAAAAAATATGGTTATTCTCATAAAAATGTAAGGGATTTTATAAAGATGATTTGGGCATTATTTGAAAGAGCTAAACTATGGTTTGTGAATAAAGTATACAATTAGAACTATGGTTCTAGAGTATACACTTGTGAAAAATTATAGTTTATAAAAATAAAGTGATATGAAGGATTAGAAGTTGATTTGGCAAAAAGAACCTTGTTGTGTGATATAATGCAATTTAATTCTCATTGGTGGAACAATGTGAAGTATGCATATTGTTTAGTAATGTGAAATTGATATGATGTGATAATTGATAAAGTGCATGGAATTTATGCACAGTTATGGACTTGTAAACAACTTAGAAATCATGAATTGAAAAGAGAATATACATGTGAGTATGCGAACTCAACATGGGGAATTTATGAGTTGGAAGTTGTGAAATGAAAATTGAAATAAAAGAGTAGCTAAGTCTCCTTCGACATTTGGAAATGAAATGAAATGAAATTAGACCAAGGTTGGTCATGTTGAAATGAATGAATAAGTCCGGTTTAGTGGAGAGGCTAACTCTAGAGATTTAATTTTTGTTCATGATTTGATAACAACTAAGGATTAGTACATAGTGGAGACGTGATGAAAGTAGAAGAAAAACACGAGTATGGGAGCCATCGGATTAGCGGTGTGAGAGCGATCCACAGGCTGCCTGCTTGATGCATCAAGACATGGCGTGGGCACTACTCCAGAATTATCGTCCCGGTGGCGACGCTTGTGGGATGTTCGAGTGGCTATGGGTGGTGCCATTGTTCCATGGCGGAGGCTGAATTGTCCATAGGTTGCCTGCTCGATGCGTCGTGTCAGTGCGTGGGATTCCCCTCCAGGCTGCCTGGACATGGGCTCGTAGATCATAAGACATCTAAGACACTACCGTAATTACAGTAGTAGATTAAGACATAACGAGGGATTGAACCCTACAAAGATGAAGAACGATTAAGGGCTTGCCCTCGGACCTATGGAGTATGGGATGCATAGAATCCGAACAAGTGCGCATTAGTGTTATGTAATATAAATAAATGCATTAAGGACTAAGTGCACAATCACAACACGACATCAATAGGGTAGTCCCTTTAATTGAAATGTGACAAGTTTGTATTTGTTAAATATGAAAAATTGAGTTATACTATTTCCGGCATAGAGAGGATGGCCGTGTATAATGTTCGTCGGTTGAATAAACTGACGTACCCACAGTCTTATATGCAGGTAAATGACATGTTAAAGGTTAAGGAGGAATGGATGCTTAAAGATTATACCATGTTGTTGTACATTTATTTAATTGTTGTAAATTTTACTTCCGCTGTGCAAAATGTAAAGTGTAATATTGATGTAAACTCTGATGTAAAGTGAAAAGTTTAAATTTTCTTGTAAAATTGTACTCAAAGAAGCGAAAAGATCCTGTAGAACATCTCGAATTCAGTGTATTTGGGATTCGGGGCGTTACACCTCTGGAGCCGAGCTTCCAGATCCAAGCCGAGCCTCCAGATCCGAGCCGAGCATCCAATCTCCACCTCACTCCCGCCTACTCCCGAACCGTTCCTCCGGCTGAGGGTCGGGGCCACCGTCCGCACCGAAGCTTCCGCAAAAATACAATTCGAGAAGAACTCACACCGGGTGCAGCCATAGCCCCCGAAAACAAACCGCATCAATATATATATATCTTCACTTTTCAAAAAACGAGGAGCTACAGAATCAGACATTCTTCAATGGTTGAATGATTAGTAGCAATGTTCTAAAAGTCGCTAGGCGGTAGTCAGGCGGCCGATGGGTGCCTAGCGCCTAGGCCTTGTAAGCGGAGCTTAAGCGGCTAGGCGTTAGGTAGTTTTATTTATATATTTTATCATTTTGTTTTGTTTTGATATTACCAATTCTTACTCTTGATATTTCTCCTTGCAATTACAGGATGAGCTTTACAAAATCGAATCGGTGTATTATTATTAGTCTTTTTCTTTTTTTTTGTATAGTCCTATACTCATCTATTAGACTAGTATTAATCTATGACGAAGAACAGTAGTGGAGATTACTTATTCGGTTGTTCTAGTCAGAGGAGCAAACAGTGTAGGGAAGTGGGAGGCTTGAGTCGGGGGCTGGGGGAGGGTTGCGTCAGGAGAAGTTTGAGAGAGAAGAGGACGTAGTGTGGACGTCGGAGGTGAAGCAAGGTGGGAGGCAGTGTGTGGTTGTGTTGGTGACTTGAATTTGAAGCTGAAGAGAGGGGAGAGAGGTTGTGCTGACGTCGGCTGAAGTTGAAGCGAGCTGCGACTGCAAGGAGGAAGGTGGATGAGGAGGTTTTGACAATTGAGTGACAGAGTGAGTGAGAGCTGCGACTGCGAGGAGGGAGGCAGAGGAAGTTGTGTTGACGACTGAACGCAACAACTGCTAGGAGGGAGGCAGAGGAGGTCGAAATTGAAGCGCGTTGCAAGCTGCGAGCTGTGAGCCTCTGACTGCAAGGAGGGAGGCAGAGGAGGTGATTTGGGAGGTTTAGAAAAGAGAAATTAGGGATTTAGAGAATAGAACTGATTTGGGGTTTTTTTTACGGGAAATTTAGAGGAGAAAGAGAAGTTTTAGGGGTTTGAGTATATTAGAGCAGATCGGGTTGGGATAAGTTGGGTCCATTTTTCTTTTAATAATTAAGTCATAAGCGGGTCTAGCCCGCCTAGACCCGCTTACACCGATTACGCGCCGCCTAGACTCGCTTTTAACCACCTCGAACCATTAACCGATTTTCTTAAACGCCTAGCCCCTAGGTGAGGCGTTGTAGGGCCGCCTAGCGCCTAGGCGGCCGCCTCGACTACTTTTTAGAACACTGATTAGTAGTAACATTAGCATGCTGGATTTCTTTAACTTCTTTATGTGCTTTGACTGTAATTTTTTTATGTGCTTTGCTTTGCCTGCATTTTCTTTATGTGTTTACAGGGCTTTTCATATGCTGCATAGTTAATGAAGAGTATCGTATGCACATGTTTACGGATAAATCTAGTATTAACTAAATCTAAAATATCTTATCACATATGGTAATAATAATGAAGGAGAGAAGGAAGCCTCCCACTGATAGGAAGAAAATTTCTTCATATAGTGCTTGTAATCAGACAGTGAAACTCTACATTGGCAACCACATCGTTCATCATGTTTTGTGTGTGATATGACTGATGTGTTCAAAAAATGAAATTGTTTGGATGTTTCTTATCTATGATTCTCATGGTGCTAATTTAAAATATTGAAAGATCATTCCTTCTACAACCACTTCAAACATGAATAAAAGGATGTCCAAAGCACTCATGCACAATGACACAAAAAGCGGCTCGTCCATAAGGTGTTCGATCAAGTATTTGCATTCACTCTATATGAGGGAATGAGGCTCTCTTTTCTCATAACTAAAATCTACTTGCAACGAGATCAACTTCTCATCTTATGATTAGGGCCGGTCCTGAGTTTACGGTGGTCCGATGCGAACTCCCGAAATGAAGCTCCCATATATAATTTCTTTTAAAAAAAAAATTGTAACTACAATTCTGAGAAACAACTGATATATATGAAGACATAGATGTAAATTTAGGAATTTGAGAAATAAATCTTCATACAAACTCAATCCCAATAAAATAAATCGTCCCAAATACTAATTTAAAAAACAAAAGCCAAAAAAGATAAATTTGGAGCCCCTAAAAAATTATTATGCGCATAATAAGTATACATAAATACAAGAATTTTTTTTTATGACTCCTAAAAATGTATAAAATTTGGGGGTCCAAGGCAGCTGCCTTGCCCTCAAGGCAGGGCAGGCACTACTCATGATTTATAAACACCGGTCTCTGGTCAAAGTCTTCCCCATCAAAACTCGAACAGCATTAATTCAGGCGTCCAACACTTGTGTATTTGAGAAATTGATACTTCCAATTGGATGTGGCCTCTATTGACTGACTGGCTTCATTTCCGTTCACTAACTAGTATTGGTCAAATTTGGAACTCTCTTTCAGAACCTCCCAGGAGGGAAGGTGTGTTAAAAAAACAATCAAACAAAATATCAGGACGTGTTCTTTAGGGTGACATCCTGATCAATCTACTCTTCCGAAAATTAAAGGGATAATATTCTAATTCATATGTTTGTTTCCATAACAAAAGTACATTAAATATATCAAACAGAGTAAATACAATATCTATATAATAAATTACAAAGAAAGCTATCAAGTGGCTCTCCTTCAATCTTTTATAAAATCAATGAACCAGATTGATTCTTACAAAACATATTTTTCAGTCCAAAATTTCAAACTCCACAATTTCAAAAATCACACGCGCTCTCTCTCTCTTTCCCGAAATACCCCCCTTCTCTCTCTCTTTCTCATTGTCTCTCTCTCTCTCTCACTGTCTCCCTCTCTCTTCCCGCCCTTTCTCACTGTCTCCCTCTCTCTCTCCCTCTCTCTCTCCCTCCGGCGCCTCTTGAGCGCCGCCCTCCTGCCGACGACCCCTCCTGTCACCACACAGCAGCCCCTTCCTCCAGTCGCAACCCCAAGCCCCTGCTCCCCCCTTCCGCTCTCACAGACCAAAGCCCCGACCTCCTCCCTGTTTCGATCGCCGACCATCGCCAGCCAAAACCCCCCTGCTCCTCCCTTCCGCTCTCATCGACAGACAGACCAAAGAAAGCTATCAAGTGGCTCTCCTTCAATCTTTCATAAAACCAATGAACTAGATTGATTCTTACAAAACATATTTTTCCGCCCAAAATTTCAAACTCCACAATTTCAAAAATCACACGCGCTCTCTCTCTCACTTTCACGAAATACCCCCTTCTCTCTCTCTCATTGTCTCCCTCTCTCTTCCCGCTCTCTCTCTCACTGTCTCCCTCTCTCTCTCTCCCTCTCTCTCTCCCTCCGGCGCCTCTTGAGCGCCGCCCTCCTGCCGACGACCCCTCCTGTCACCATACAGCAGCCCCTTCCTCCAGTCGCGACCCCAAACCCCTGCTCCCCCCTTCCGCTTTCACAGACCAAAGCCCCGACCTCCTCCCTGTTTCGATCGCCGATCATCGCCAGCCAAAACCCCCCTGCTCCTCCCTTCCTCTCTCATCGACAGACAGACCAAAAGCCCCGACCTCCTCCCTGTTTCGATCACCGACCACTAGCACCAAGCTCAACTGCGACCCCATCCAACCACTGAACCTCTCACCGTCACCGATTTCAATTTCCCGACCACAACCTGAGCTGATCCTGACCACCGATTTCACCGTCTCTACATCTCAAGTATACTTCACTGCACACCTATCAAAATTTGTTGGGTTTGTGTTACATTTAGTTGATCCCGACTACTGACTGCATTCGTTTTGTTTGGTTTGTGTTAGATTTGGATTTTCATGTGTTACTTTTTTTTTGCGTATCCTAATTCTCATCTAAAGATTGGATTGTAACATAATTCTCATCTATACAAAAATGACTGCATTGTAGATTGGATTTTTAGGTGCATGTAGATTGGATTTTAGGTGAATTGTAGTTAAAATTTTGGTTAGAACTGTTAGAATTTTTAGTTATAATTTTTAGTTTGCAAACCTTGGGTTTTGATTGAGTTAGTGTTAGAGGATAGTTTCTGGCTTGAGTATTATATGTACAATTATATGTAGGATAGTTTCTGGCTTGAGTATTGTTTTTGAGAGAGGTGTAATTAGGGGAAGACACGGTCTTTCTTATATTCACTCCAACTAAAGAAGTTAACTACAGTTTCCGGATTTTAGCTACTTGAATGTAATAGCCTTATTTAGCCATAGCTTAGTATTGCAATTGCGAAACAATATCTAATATTTTATTTTATTGCAATTGCAATTGCGAAGTAGTGTTTCTTAAACTGTCCTTATATTACTTGCAGTCGGGCCCAAGGGACTTCCCGCTCCAATGATTTATTAAGAGGAATCGAACTACTCAGACATACAGCCTTTACCTTGGTCTTACGTCAGGTATGCTTGCTTCCTATCTATGATGGATAAACATCATTGTGTGGAGATAGAGGAAGTCGAAAGCGGAACTGTAGTAGGGAACTTGGTAGTGTTATGGATGATGATGCTCAATTATTTCGTGTGCACTATTAACTTTATTTTGTTTTTCCCTATTGGGTAATGAATTTGCCAATTATATAATGGGACTATTGTGACTTAATTGTTAATAATTCTTCTTCATTTTTAAAACAAATTTTTGATGTAGCTTTGCAATTTTTAAATGCGTGACTATTTTTTTTTCTTGTGGACAGTTCATTTAGTTTAATGACCATATACTTTTGTAGGCGTTTATAACACGTGCAATATACTTTTGTCTGCTTGAGCATCATTGCTAAAAAAATGATTTAGTGAATCAGCACTTGAAAGTAGTAGACGAAGCTGTTTTAGGTAAGCATCTCCTTTCATTGTTCTACAATTCTGGTGAATATTTAAATTTGAAGTGATTATTATTTTAATACTTAAGCAGTAGTTATTGCTTATATTTATATGTATAACTTACCAGATTCTTTTCTAAAGTGGTATGTATGATAGTTATGCCATTGCTTTATGTTGATCTAGAAATGTCATTTAGTTTTTGTCAGAATAATCTTTCCCCTGATACTATATGTGATTGAATTGGACTAAATTTTCATGCTATCATGTACATGCATTAACTGGCACATGTGGATATACCTTTTAAGGAAGTCTATTAGCAGTATATAACTTAGAAGTAAGTTTTAACTTTTACAAGCCAAAATATAATAGGTTTTGTCTATGACATTTTTGACAACACATACGCTGAGGGACAGTAGATTTGCCTACATTATTTGCTGCATCGTTTACATGATTTTTCATATGTTGCATCTAATTTTATGATTGATACTGTTTTGCAGCTCCGTCAACCCAACTTTCACCTCAGCGCATATTTTAGGAATGTAAGTGTTATTCTAAATTTATAATGTTTTCCATCTATTTTTGCATCTAATTTTAGGATTGTATCTGTTTAGGAAGATTTTAGGATTATCGAAATTTATACTGTTTTCCATCTAATTTTGCATCTAATTTTAGGATTGTATCTGTTTAGGGTTGCAGATTTTAGCTAATTGAGACTGTTTAGGGTTATATCTGTTTAGTATTGTATCTGTTTAGGGTTATATTCAATCAGATCGTTTCTCTTTGTCTTTATACTTTTTTAGCTAATTGAGATATTGAATTTCTATTATAGACAATGGTCTGCCTTTTAGATGAGATTAAAGTACCATCGCATCAGTGTTGGTTCTATTAGCTTTATCTGACCTCTATTTTTTCATGACAAATAATATGACGTCTATGGTTCATAGCAGTAGAATTTGCAGGTGATACGCGTTCCTTTTGTTTTGTTTTGTCAAGCCTTCTCAATCGAGGGTTGTATTGTTGTTCCTAACATCTAATTTGATGGGAAAAAAGCTTTAGTGACGATGAAAATATTAATAGAAAGTTCAATTTTTAATTTTAAATTGAGCACTTCGATACATCGCGAACGATAAATATATTTGAAGTTAAGGCATGTTTACTCACAATTATAGTGAGACTGAATATTTTTTGTTTGGTGCTGCCAATAGTTTTGAACATCGCTTGATAGGAATTTTTTGTTCGATACTGCCAATTTTTTTGTTCTAAACATCGCTTGATAAGTACCTTTAGATTTAAAATAACTAAATAATCTTTTTTTTTTAATGTTCGGTGCTGCCAATAGTTTTGAGTTATTATTTTGCATGCTGATTACTGCCCATATTTATTAGGATTGTCGTATTATGCAATATTGATTTAGTTTTTGATTTAGCACATAAGTCATTGGCTGTATAAACCACATTAAGTCTATTTGGCTGTATAAACCACCATCGGTCTTTTTTCTTTTTTTAGTTTTTTTATTTTTTTTATTTTAGCTATTCAAAGATGAGTTTTAGCTAAAATAATGTAAACATAATAAACACGTTTTAGAAAACACA
This sequence comes from Hemerocallis citrina, assembly GCA_017893485.1. Classification (NCBI taxonomy): domain Eukaryota; kingdom Viridiplantae; phylum Streptophyta; class Magnoliopsida; order Asparagales; family Asphodelaceae; genus Hemerocallis; species Hemerocallis citrina. The sequence goes on from CM030368.1 coordinate 167,244,829, forward strand.
CATAATAAATACACATAAAAAATACGTTTTAGCTATTCAAAGATGAGTTACGCCTTCTCATTCATGCCTAGAAGTTAGAGACCACCATCAATTGTGTGAAACGGAAACTGATTGCATTTGTTGTGCCCAATCAAGGATAACTCCAAACCATATACTATATCATCCCGAGGCATCGAGTTGGTTGTCAATAAGATATACACACTTAGTAAGTAGAGACCGACCAATAATGTAAAAATTTTGGTACAGTTCATAATAATGTAAACATTTTGATACACCGTTCTCTTTGAACACTGCATTTATAGCTATCGCCACCATTAGCACCCTGAAACTCTTCTCTCTTCTTCTCATCTTGGCCTGCATTATCGCCACCATATCACCAATGCATTTCTTCCAAAACCTCCAATCACTATGTTCTATCTTCAACAAGGTCGTTGTCACCACCACCACTACCAGCAACATGCCATTCCTTCGCCAACACCCACTGCAAGCATGGTAACCCTGATCAAATTCCCATCCATAATCTTAACCAGGAATAAAGTTTAGGGCAGCTCAATGTTAACTCTGCAAAGAACTACATACAAAGACATAGCTCCAACATTGAAATTTTGGTGACAATAGGTTCGTTACCAATCATTGAAATTTTGATGAAAGACATAACTCCAACATAATCCATAGGTTCATACACATCTTTTTTTTGGAACACTGGCTTTAGAAATTATGAATCAGATATCCGCAAATGAAGGTTATTAACACTTTTGTCGCTGAAAATATATTCAGTAGTCCTTTCCAAACCAGTCAAACTAATTTTGCTTAAGACTCTCAGGAACAATCAAATTTGGAAGCAACAAGATTTACAATCAAAACAAGAATTTTAGAGGATGCATTCATTAAACTTTCGAAAACCTGGGATTCATCTGAAGTAGTCTCAATGAATTTCATGCAGAGTACCACACATTTGGCTCTAATGTCACATGTTCAATTTTAAATTTAGTAATCAGAAAATCGCACTTCCGATTATAAAGATAACATATTATCATTATCAATAAACACTGAAATTTAAATTCCAACCCAGCCAACTGTATCTATTAAGAAAAAATCAAACCTAACACAAGCTGTAAAAGTCTAGAGATCACAAAATTAAGAACACAATGCCATAATTCATGAAACAGTAACAACAGTTAAACAATGACATTGGTAGCACTAGCAATCCTTGGCCATAGGTCAGCACAATCTTTTCCAATGGGCCCAGTAATAGCAGATCCTACAACCATAGCCAATAGAACTCATTAAATTTATGGATCTGAGACTAATCAAAGAATAAGCAAGTAACCAATTAATAATCATTCCGAGGTCAATTTCAACAGAATAAGCTAAAAAAATAAGATATGCATTTGGAAATATTTGCAAATTATTTAGTTAATCATTTAGGAGGGGAAAAAAATAGATCATATGATGCAAGCTACAGTCGGTATATATCCACTTCTAACAAATAAAACGAAATAGCTCTAAAGATCTTAAATTTGTAATTCTATATCTTAATAAAAAAAAGTTAGGTGAGTAACATGTACCAAACATTGATTAGTTGGTATTTTAATTTGTCAAATCAAGAGACTATGTCTATCTTAATAAATAAAGTAAAATTTTTTGTCAACTGACAAGATGAACGTTGTGACATAGTATTTTTGCAAGTTTCTGCAATAATGCACTTAAAACACAATAAGTGTATCGCCTTACCTTTCATTTCTCCCTTTTGATTCACAATCACCCCAACATTTTCTACAAATTGCAAAAATAACATAACCATGTTAAAGAATTATAGATGCATCCAAAACAATGAGCTCCAACAAATTTTCAGTTCTTTAAACTTTCAAATTGCAACAGTTAGTAGTGTTTCCCTATAATAAAACATGGTTAGCAAGTGGACAAATCAGTATATTTCTTGCAACAACAAAATATTAAACATAACAAATATTAAACATGAAACCAACTAATAAGCATTAAAATAACTTAGAAATGCAATTGCGGTTGCAATAGATGTAGGCTTCAAACAGGGGCGGAGCCACACCCAAGCCAGGGTCAGCGGCTGCTCCCCCTGAGTTTGGGTAGGCCTTTTGTATAGGTACAGTTTTTTTTTAATATTCTAAATGGAAGTCCATGCAGCGCTCTCCCTGAGTGTGGCCCACAAATAAAGGTCCATACAACCTCTCCTCACACTACCCGACCCGTTCCCTCTTCTTCTGATACTCGCTTTTTCTTCGTTTAGTTATTCTGATTTCGCTCCCGCTGGATGGAAATCCTGGCTCCGCCACTGGCTTCAAATGCATGTACTTATTACTCTACAGTTTCCAACTACACCCTATGTTTGCCGTTAATTGCCGCTAATTTAATGCTTCTTTTTTTTTCTCAGATTGTCGTCTATACTCAGAACCGTTATGTACATATTGACAGTTTAACTTTTGGCAGGGTGATGAAGAACATGTTGGGTTCAAACTATTGAGTTAAAAGACACTGTCCTATTTGAAAGGTAACGGTTTCAAAACTCTTACTATTGTTTTAAAACTATCATTGTTTTAATTGATTATTGTAAACTCTTACTATTTGTTTCAAAATTCTTACTGTTTTTTTAGGCTCACTGTTTGGTCCTTTTTTTGAAGACTTGAAGCATTGTGTTTTCCTACAACCCTGTAATTTTTTTTGGTCATTCGGTTGGTTGGTGTATATTATGATGGAGGATGTAATAGTTGTAATAGTTGTAATATTTAGCTTTTTGGGAGATGATATAAGTATCTGTATATAATGATGATATAATATAGTTATGTTAATACCCATACCCGTAAAGTTATAGAGAATTGGATTCTGTGTTTGAATTTTGAAATGTTTTTCAAAGGTTTTTCTAAAAATTTATTACGTTTTCAAAACAAATTTTAGTTTTTATTTTGTATCTTTGCATTATATTATGATTTTTTCCCCCCAAAGCCTTATATATATGATGCCTGTGTGATGTTGCTTGGTTTGGCATGGGGAGGATTGATATTTATTTCCTGTGATGTTATATTTTTAATTGTTAGCAGAATTTCGTAAGGAATATTAGTAAAAGGGCTAATATTTTAGGGGAGACTGTCGAAACTTTTACTAAATTTCCTAAAATCTATTATGTTTTCAAACGATATCTTGGTATTTATTTTGTATCTTTAGTCATATGAAGGTTTTTCCCCCCAGAGCCCTATATGTATATGATGCCTGTGTGATGTTAATTGGATTGGCCTGAGGATGATTCATATTAACTACCTGTGATGTTAATTTTTTAATTGTGAGCAGAATTCTGTAAGGAATTGCTCTAAAATGGCTAATATTTAAGGGGAGATTCTGTCGAAATTTTTACTACAATTCCTAAAAATATATTACGTTTTCAAACAAAATCGTGATTTTTTATTTTGTATCTTGGTTAATATGAAAATTTTAGAGGATACTATTTTAGAGGAGACTATTTTATATCTCGGCTAATATCTTGGCTAATATCAAACGAAATCTATTACGTCAAAGTTAATATTAACTGCCTGTAAAATTTTAGAGGAGACTGTCGAAATTTTTACTAAACAACTTAATTAATTAACCATTCTTCGCGATGACGTGCCGTAGGAAACAATTTAAAGCTGATTGTATTAGAAAACAATTAGGAAACAATAAAATTTCAAAGGAGGGCTGTATAGAGAAGATGATTGTATTATAAAGGTGATTGTATTTGTTTATACTCAGATTTTTTTTCTTCTGTCATGGTGCATATTTTTAATGGATGTGCTCACATTTCTTAAAAAATAGCTAGGTTTTTGGAGAATTAAGTCAATATTGAGAAATTTAAGAACAATAAAAATGAAATAACTAAAAAACTGAAACATTTTAACGAATAATTGTTAAAGATGTATAGTGAATGACTTTTGATCTTAGCATGTATAATGCATAAATTTATATATAGTTCACACAACCAAATAACTCCAAATAAATTTATATGCAGTTCCGAATATGTGCCTTAGGCACGTGCTCACAGGCATACCTAGTTTACTGATAAAGTCTGTGGTCAAGAACTTAAGCTGCATAGAAGCAGTTCAGTTGTGTCATCAGGGCAGATACAAATTGAAACTATAATTCGATTGTTTCCAAACTGCCCACTTTTCAAAATTAAATACCATACTAACCTACTTTTGAAACTAATTACCAAACTGAGCCACTCACTGTTTCAAACAATAAGTTATTTAAGCGAGTTTAGTTGTTGAAATACTTGGAGAAATTTCACCAAATCTTAAAACATTAAATCTGAACTCGCTGTTTCAAACAGCGACCCTAATTGAACTAGACTCGTTGTTTCAAACAACGAGTCGAGTTCAATTAGGGTCATTGTCGAGTTTAGTTATAAGAATTTATCCAACACTTTGAGGAATCTCGCCAAGACTCAAAATATTAAAGCTAAACTCGCTGTTTCGAACAGCAACCCTAATTGGAATAGACGAGAGCTAAACTCGCTGTTTCGAACAGCAACCCTAATTGAAATAGACTTCGTTGTTTGAAACAACGAGTTTAGTTATAGCACTTTCTCCAACACTAGGAAAAATTTCGCCAAGTCTCAAAACACTAAAGATAAACTCTTTGTTTTGAACAACGCACCTAATTAAATTAGACTCACTGTTTGAAATAGTGAGTGGATTAGTTTGATAATTAGTTTTGAAAGTAGATCAGTTTGGTACTTATTTTCGGAAAGTATGACATTTTGAATAAAAAAAAATTCTATAATTCGTAACGTTGTACCTGCACTGCCCATTACTCTCTTTGCGCTCCAAGCAATTAGGAAATTGTTTGTCACAATCTAACCCACTTCCCGTAAATATTTCTCTAACTGACTCACTTTCCAAAATAATTACCCAACTAACCTAGTTTCAAAAAAAAATTATCTAACCGACCCAGTTGAATATAAAAACCTAAAAAATAAATTTGAAATTATAAACTATAATATCCCTTGATCTTCATAAAAACTGGATACTTTACAAAAAACAATTAAGAAACTAAGATTAAAAAATCTTTCCAAATGTAAAATAAGACACATTGATAAAAGACTGATAGAAAGAAAACATGTAACTAATAAAGAAACATCAGAATATTTATTAGTAACAAGTTGAATAATTGGAAAACTACCTAAGTAAATACGAAAAGTAATAACATACAAAGTATTAAATTATAGGAACGAAAAAGCAAGTTGGTATTACCAATATCTACTAGCACAAAAAATATTAAGCTAGAAATAGAAGATTTAATGACAAATCTTAATTCAGAGGAAGTAGAACAAGCCTTAAAAATCTAGATATAATAAACGAAGAAATAAAAATGGATCAAGAAAAAGACAAGATTATTACAAAACCTACAGAAAATGTAACACCCCAAATTCCAAATAAGACCGAATTCGAAGTTTCACAGGATCTTTACACATCTCTTCGTAAAATTTTACAAGGAATTAAAATTTTTTGTTACATCAGAGTTATATTTACATTACATATTTACAGCGAAAGCAATTTACAATAAATTACATGAATAGAAATGTACAACACTTGAATAATTCTTTAAGCAGCATACATACTTTAGTCTTGTTAATCACTTTATCCTGCATAGAAACTGTGGGCACGTCAGTTCATTCCACTGACGCTATGATATAATACATCAATTTTCTCTTACTTGGAAAGCACAAACTTGTTACAAACAAAATTATGGGGACTATCCTATTGATGTCGTGTTGTGCGGTGCACATTGTCCTTAATGCAGTTATGTATGTTACATGACACTAATGCGCACTTGTTCAGTAACTATGCATCCCATACTACATAAGTCTGAGGGCAAGCCCTTAATCGTTCTTCATCTTGTAGGGTTCAATCCCTCGCTATGACTTAAACTACTACGGTAACTACGATAAGTATTCTAGATATTCTATGAGTTACGAGCTCATGTTCAGACAGCCTGGAGGGGAATCCCACATCATACCCACGACGCAACGTGTAGAACCTATGGACAATTCAGCCTCCGTCATGGGACATGACACCACCCGTAGTCACCAAACACCCCACAAGCGTCGCCTGCAGTACAGACTCCTGGAGACATATCCACGTTATGACACGACGCATCGTGTAGACAACCTGTGAATATTCTCACGCCGTAGCTCCGAGGCCCTCATACTCATGTTTTTCTCTTACTTTCGTCACATCTTCACTATGTGTCTAGTCCTTAATTATTTGAATCATGAATAAAATCAATCCTCTAAAGTTAGCCCTTCCACTATACCGGTCTTAACCATTTATTTAACATGACCCCAAATCCTGGTCTTTTCATTCAAATCTTATTTCAACAATCTCTTTTCAATGCCGGTATGAGGCTTAGCTACACGCTCGTTCTCAATTTCACTTCATAATCACAAAAATTGAGTTTTCATACTCATAAAGTCTTTTTCATAGTTCTACATGATTTCCATTTCATTTCTATGAGTCAATTTCTCACATAAAGTTCAATTCCGATTATAATTAATTATATTCAAAATAATCTCAATAAATTCATTTAAATTTTGTACTATTATTTCTTTTCTTCAAAAATCATATTTTTGATTCAACTTTCGAATGCATGACTTGCACAATTTATACAATAAAATTCATGAATAAACACTCTTTAAATAATTTTTCTTTTCTCATACAAGATCTTCTTTATAAATTAGGAAGAATTTTCTTATGAATTAAAATCACATTTTATACTTATGCAAAAGTCCATTTATAGAAGCCTACTCAATTTTTACTTCTCAATCTCTTTTATTTAAGTCAAAATAGTGTGTAAATATTTTTCATTAAGTCCATATATTTTTATAATAATTATAGTATTTTTTCTGAATTTTTAAAAGTAAAAATAATCAATTAAAACAAAAAATAGAAAAAAAACTATTTTATGCCAAACTCAAGAGTCGAACCAGCGACCCAAGGCCAAACCCATGCTACAGTGCAATGCACTGTGGCGCCTGCACTAACAAGAAAGGAAAGAGCGCAACCGCGACAGAGGGAGAGGTTTAAATCCCTAAAACTCGTTTTTCAGTTATCGGATTTTCTAATGCCCAATTTCGAACCCGAGACCCAAGACCAGACCCACGGCTACAGTAAGCGCACCCGAATGCACCCAATAACCAATAATACCAAGTGACTAACCTGATATGGGTTGGGTTTTAAGGGGTTTTGATTCAAGTTTCTGTTCACTTCGAATTTTTCATAAAAACAACTATTTTTAAACTCTTTTCTTCTCCAATTTCATTCTACAATTCCCAAACAAAGTTTTTATGCATTTCTAATATATCAGTAAAATAAAACTTAATTTTTATCACAAAAAATGTAATTTTTCTCTCTAAGTACATTTTTATCTACAATATCGAAAATGTGCATCCAAGTGTAGTTTCTTTATAATTTTGCATTCAACCTTCTCATAGATCTCTTTCATTAATTTTTATTATTATTATACAATCATTTCAGTAACAAATATCCCTTTTTCATGCCACTAACAAGTGAATTTGTAAAAGTCACATTTTTGTATGGTTATCATTTCAACTAACTAAGCATACAATCATGTCTTCTTAGTTTAGCACATAACAATCAATTAAAGCATGGTACCATGGTTAATTCTAAACTAACAATCACAATTTTGCAATTAATTAACATTCTTTTAACATACATTCAAACCATTGCAATTTTGTGTCATTATCACAACACATGGCTAAATTGACTAAAGATTCTTCTCAATTTTATCAACTATACCCTAGCATGATGTCTAATTAGAAGTTCGAGAAAGTCACCCACCTCTAATGGAGAGAAAAACAAACAAAACTCGTAGGGATCTCCTACAATGAACAAGGGAAGCCTCATCCTCCTAGTTTGAGCCACCAAGTTGATTCTCCTCCTAGCTTGATGATGTGGGACTCCTCTTCTTGCTCCTTGGATAGGCCGGCCAACTTGGGGGAAGGAACACACAAAAATTTTGCACACAATCTTTTAAACTCACAATCTTCTCAGTTTTTTATCTAATTAATTTTTTCTTTCTTTCTTTCTTTCTATTATTTTCTTTTCAATTCTTTAGGTGTGAGAATGAAGAGTGTAGGGGGGGGGGGGGGTATTTATACAAATTTTGAGGGTAATTGGAGGGCTAGAATTAGTCCAAATGGTTAAGAATCAAGGGTCAAGATGAACTAGGGAGTTGTAGAAACTACCCAAGATGAAGCAACCAACTCTCCACTGCTCCCATCTCTCCCTCTCTCCTATGCACTATCCGGCCAAGGTCAAAAGGGTGCACATTGCACGCTCTAGTGCATGCACGTGCCAAACTAGTATCCCCTTTTACAAGTTTGTTCATGTGAATTAATTAGTTGTTTATTAAACTTGTCTACACTGCAAGTTAGATTAGTAAAAAGAGAAATTAAGTTAAATGAGCTCACTAATGGGCCAATTAACCATGGGCTCTACTAATTAAGTTAATTAATTAATTAAGATGGGCTAAAAGAGACAATTAGGTCTAGGATTTAATTAAGCTTTTAAAAATAGTCTTTTTGAAAAATGAAGAGAACAATTACTTGTTCAAGCTATAAAGAAATATTTTTCTAGAAAAAATATACATATGAAATTATACATGTAAGATATGTAAAATCACAACTCTTCATAAATAAAAATTCAGGGTGTTACAGAAAATCCAATTAATACGTACAGAATCTTAAGACCACCACCTAACAAAAAGCCTTCTCACTTACCATGAAAATGCCAAAATTTTAAAAATAGTAAGTTAGGAATAGAAAAAGGAAAAGAAACAACAAAATATGAACCCACGGAACACTATGAAAATGGAATAGCAGAAAATGGAGAATGGCTAGACCTAGACTGTATGAAGGACGTAGATAGAACAATAGAAGAATGGGTAAAAACATCCTTAATAGTAGGAGTTAGGCAAAACCTCTCAGGAAATACATTTAAGAAATTTACAGAAGTAACATTCATAGGAGTAGTAGGAAAATTGTGGAACAAACTAATAGAAAAAGAAAGGAGTAATATCAGAAAATCAAGACCAATTGATGATAAAGGAATAGAAGAAAATTCAGCACAAAGAACCCTAGGACTAAAAAAATAATTACAAATTACGAGAGAGTAATAAGAATAGAATTCAGTGTCTACAAAAAACAAAAAGACACAAGATATACAAAAAGAACCAAGCAATCTAGAGACTATGTAATTTAGAAATATGCGATATGTGTTATTTTGACAACTATACTTGTGAATTCAGATAATATTTCCAAGATAGTTATTATACAAAAAATGAAAAAAATACGGTCTTAGATTCATTTTTCCTAAAACTACCAGATCCATGGAGTATAAACATATATAGCATGTATATATATGAGAAAGTAAAACCAGAGAAGATACTTTAGGATATAGAATACATTTTGTAAGAGATTATAGAGAAAAAGTGTGCTAAGAAGCTATATCAACTATAAAATACTATAGAACATATAAACAAAGAATCTATTGTGAAAAAGCAAAACCAAGTCATTTGGGATGTAACAATAGCTATAATTATATGAAAAGACGTAAAAACAAAATACAAAAATATAAACCAAAATACAGAATTTTTTAAAGAGATATAGAAAACCCTATAAAAATACTTTCGAAAAGTAAATAAAAACAAACAATACCGAAAAAACCCAAAGAAATGTAATTGTTATATATGCGGAGAAGTATGACATATATCACCAAACTGTCCTAAAAGAATCAGAAAAGAAAATGTAAAAATACATAAAAGAAACAGAAGAAATATATGACATAAACTATGAACTCCTAGAATATGAAGAAGAATGGTCAGAAATAAGTGAAAATGAAGAAATAATGGTAATGGAAGAAGAATGTGGAATAAATATGATAATAAAAAATAACAAAAATAGGAGAACAATTAGATAGAGAAGAAAATAATAAAAAAGTACGAGAAAGAATGAATTTTGAAATACATAAATACGATAAAATGAGAGCAAGCAAACTAGACATAAACTCAAAAGAGATATGTAAACTTCCAATATTTGAAAGAAAAAGAAATACCATAATAATAGCTAGAAATAATGAACAATCTATAGACATAAAATAAGCCCAAGGAAAAACTATAATTTCATTGATAACAGGAAGAATAATAAGACAAGAAATCAAAAAAATAATTGAAAAAACCAGAAAAATATTAAGACACATACATTTATGAGCAGTACAAATAATAATAAAAACTTACTTTAAGGAACGAATAAATACACCCTTAGAAATATACTTAATGGATGATAGAATAATATCAAGTACATGTGATGCGTTAATAGAAATAGTACAAAAAAATTTAATGTATCAAACAATAAAATTTACAATAAAACCTAATTTCTCTACTATTATAGTAGATAAAAATAAGGACAAAAGTTTAAACATGTATCATAGATTATCATGAATAGAAATGATAGAAAGAATATGGTTATGAGTATACAAATAAGAAATATTTATGTTTTTACTAGTAAGCATGAAGTAAAAAAAAGGAATACATATAACTTTAAGATAAAACCACTATTCAGAGAAATTATAAGATTTAAACCAGCTAGAGAAAACCCTGAAATGACCATACAAAATTATATAGAATTTGACTTTAACAAAGCAAAAGATATTGTAAAAGGAAAAGCACCACAAATAATATTTGTAAAAAGATCGCTATCAATAAGGAACAAACAGTAAGCTTTAGAACTAATACCAATAATAAATACATTAGATAACCAAAATAATAATCAATTTAAGATAGAAAAAAATATTATGACAATGGTAAATGGAACAAACAAATAGCTCTTGTAGATACAGAAGCCACTAATTCATATATTAAACAAACAAATATAAGAACAACAGAATTAATACCATTAGAAAATTCATACTACTCTTTAGACTACTATAACAATAGACATCCAATTGTTCATAAAATAGTATTACCACTAAGAATAAACAGTCGAAATGAAATACTATTATATCTACATGTAGACCCGAAACACAATGTTAATGAAATGTTATTAGGAACTGACTCCCTCACATCAATACAACCCTACTCAATGCAGACAACAAAACATATGGTTTTTCCTAGCACTTTGTTGCCGGCATTTTGGTGAAACGCCAGTATATCCCTCTCTAAAATTCCAAGCTGTCTATCCCGACAATTTGTAACAGCGCATTTATAGAACGCCGGAATTGGTAACATCTATACCGGTGTTTCATAGATAAATGCCGGCATGGAATGCCCGTCCCTTAATTCCCCCAATTTCCTTCACTTCTCATTCTCTCTCAAAACCCCAAATCTCCCCCTAGTTTCCATGACTTCTCTCAAATCTTCGATCCAATCGCATCGCCATCGTCTCTCGCCCTCCTCTTCTTCCCCGATTGACATCTCCTGTCACTGTTGTCTTCATCTTCGAAGGCATCGAAGTTGTTGTCCTTCTCCTCACCTTGCCATTGCCGTCACTTCCTCCTCCAATTCCGAGCCCGTTGCCTCTTCTCAGTCCACCCAGCAACAACAAACCCAACATCTCCCTCCAAAGTAAGCACTATCTCTCTTCTTTCTCTCTCTAGGGTTTCTCTTTGGCTCATTCCTCTCTTCTCGATCTTGAATCTCGCAGATCCACTGACCTCAGAGCCTACTCCTTCTAACCATCAAGTAGATCGCCAATTCTTTCTTCGATGGCAAGTCCAATCTCGTTGTATGCAAATGTCAGTAATTTCTTTCTCTTTTTTTTGGATTTTATTCATGTTCTTTATAGAGGAGACGAGAAAGTATAATTTGAGCGATCTCGAGCTTTGATTTATGTGCAGCTTAGGGTGGTGGGGATGGTGTATGTTTCGTTCTTGATTGATGACGGTACAGGGAGGATCGAGATCGGTAAATGGTGAGGGTTTCTGTTCAGTTCTTGTTTGATTAATTAGGTGTTGGTTCTTTTTTAAGCTCTGAAAGTTCAGTTTTTTTGTTTGATAAAGGATTAGCATGGCTTTGGATGCAATTGAAGTTGCTGTTGTTGAGTAAGTGCTCGAATAAATTGGTTGGTTTTTGAATGGGAATTTACTTATTTTGGTACTGTTGTATGTAGATAGCTATGTGGGACTGCTAATTTTTTGTATTTGCTTATCGTAATATTAAGGACTTAATTGTGTTTCGTCGCACCTATAGTGCGTTGACAAAGCCTTTCTCAATCTAGTTCCATAAAATAGTACCATATGTGTTCTGTGTACAATTATCATTACTCTTCTGAATGCATTTGTTTCTTGCCTTTGTCTAATTGTCTTCTTTTTTCAATGGGTGAAGGATTGGGATGTATGTTGAAGTCAAGCTGCCAATCACCATTTTTAAACCTAGGATGTATCGAATATACTATTCTAATAACATCTTAAATCTCCTTCTCCTGCACAAAATTTCAAATTTAGCTGGTTTGGGAATTTATAGTAGCTGCTAACAAGTCTGAAATTGTTTCAGGTTCAAGGACATATTTCAGGAGGTATATGAGGAGAAATGGAAGCAAAAATTCGACGAACATTTGATATGGTAGGTTTTTTTTATGGAAACCTTTAATTGATTTTCTTTTTCCTAACACTTGAATTACTAGTACTAATTTACAAAGTTAATATCATCGAGCGAGGTATGAGCATCGACTTATTGATGATATGGTGGCTTATGCAATTAAAAGTGATGGTGGATATGTCTGGGCTTGTAAGAACTATGATAGAGATGTCCTGAGTGATTTGCTTGCTCAAGGTACTGCTCTTGCTTTTAGGTTGTAAGTTACTTATTCAAGATAATCTCTCGATTTCTTTTGCTGAACTCATAAACTTCTTACCTTCTTGTTGGTGCTTTATAGCCTTGTTAGCTTTAAATCATGTGGTTTACTGTTACAATGGTCATATTTAAGAATATTCTGTAGTCTTTAGTTCATCTTATATCTTATGCTTTTATTTCTAGAAGCTCATATCTATTTTTTCTGGTTCAGTATTCACTTGATTCTGCTTACGCTTATAGTAATTGTTTATTCTTTTTGTTCAAATGGTTGGGGGTAAACTTGCTGATATTGCTGAATGCAAAGCAAACCACTTTTATCATGAAGCCTTGTCAGTAACTACTCAGACCAGACATAAAACTTCTTGCCATATACTACTATCTATAAAATTTCCATGCCTGTGTGTCATACTGTCATTGACGGTGAAGGAAGGGACAACTAGGGAAGAAAGGGAATCTAAAGGGGATTTTGAGCGTTAGGTAAAGAAGAGAAGTTTAGAGAGGGGGGAGGATATTAGCACATAGCCATGGCATGCATCCTAAAGCACTGGGCATCAATTCTTTTTCTCAAATTCAACTATTTCATTAATTAAATTGTTGGCCCATAAATAAGCTTACAAAGATATATTTCAAATAACTAAAATTAAATCTTAAATAGTGTGTCGTAGTCAATATGAATAAAAATTACAAACTAAATAATTGCATAACTAAAATAAAAGATTTTTAAATCTAATAAGCAAATCCTTATTTATTTGGGGTATACTACAACAAAAATGGCATACTATATTAGGTGAAACATCATCTGTAATTGTTATCTTCTCCACAATTATTTAAAGAGATGCTATTGAATGGTCATTTCATTCCTTGTCTTTTTTTTCCTTTCTATTAATATCCATCTTCTTGATTTGGTCGTCTTAGTTGTCCCCTTCTTCACTTTATCACACATTTTGGCCAGTTTGAAATGGACACTTGTGAGGATTTTACAGACTGGTCTGATTAAACACAAACTAATTATATATGAAGAATTTGGTTGATAGGGATTTTCTTCACGCTATTCTTTCCCTGTATATGTCATTGTTACGTTGAGATATTCTTCGTGCAAGTGTCAATGGTCATCCTCATCCTCATCTCATCCTCATTCGTTAGTGAGCAAAATAATCAGATGCTAGCCTTTTTGGCTTGAAGCCACATAGTTCAACAGCAACTGAATTTGTAAATGTATAAGTAATTATATTTATTTCGTAATTTCGTTGTCAATTTCATGCAAGTATATTTGGAGTTGGTGGAATTATCATATTCAAAGTTTTATGTAAATGATTTTTTTTCTGGTTGTCAATTTTAACTAGATACTTATATAGTTATGTGACTATATACTTTTAGATTCAATAAACAGGAGTTTTTTTGTTCTGGAGAATAACATAAACAAACATAACTATTCTCGATCACTGTACAATTTAAGATAACCATGTATTCTCCTTCTGCAGTATACATTGACACTTGCACGAAGAAGATCGCTGTACCATTTTAGATTCAATACTGCACTCGGATCTTAAACTGATTGCTTTTCGAGTGTTTTAGAATGTCCTAGAAATAGTAATTTTCTACTGTTATGCAAAAATAAGTATGACTTGTGCAAATAGTTCTGTAATATTTTTCTGAACTCCTAGTAAATATAACTAAAAAAATTTAGCCAGTTATGTCTGAATTTTGATATCTTATCACCACAATATACTATCCATGTGTAACAAGCAAAGATCATGGATTCAAGCGGGTTGTTCTCTGTCAGTCAATAGTCATTACTACTATATCACATATTTGATGAGGACTTTTGGTAATGTTGATTTCAACGAAGTAAAGAAAACTATATTAGGTGGATACATCATCTGCGAAATTCTTCACATTACTTAATACTATATTAGGTGGATACATGGTCTGCGATATGCTTCACATTACTTAAAAAGAGAAGCCCATGAATTGAAATTTCTTAAAACTATATTAGGTGGACACATTGTCTGGATTGAAATTTTTGGAATTCGTGAAATCATTTCTGGAATTCCAATGTAGATCTTTAAGTGTTCTTTTGCATGAATTCTATGTTGTTTTATAACATATATATGAATTTTATTTTATGTAGGATAAATTTTTATAAAAAATGTTTTAAAATTCAAAAAAGAAATTAAAAAAAATTACCTATCTATCCCGGCGTTTTTGGACAAAAACGCCAGGATAGGGGCATTTTTTAAAAACAAAATAATAATCTATCCTGGCGTTTTTGACCAAAAATGCCGGGATAGATGACATTTTCCATTTCCCCTGGCGAAAGCTCTGTAACGGCATTTTTTCAATGAAACGTCGGGATAGATATAGGCTATAACGGCATTTATCAAACACGCCGGGATAGACCTTATATCTGTCCCGACGCTCGCTATAACGGCGTTGCTGGCGGCATTTTTAGATACGCCGCTACGGTCTATACCGCCATTTATAAATGCCAGGATAGCCCCAAAAAAATGCCGGGAAAGCCTGTGTGGTTTGTAGTGACAGGAAGAAATAATAATAATAACAGTAAATAAAGAAAGCATAGTAATGAATATAATATTATCCAAATGAACCCATTTAGAGCAAAAAAAAAACTTTATACATATTAACATAATTTGTATACGAAGAATACATATCAAGAAACTAGCATAGTTTAATTATCACTGGAGAAGGCACAAGCTTATGCCGTAAAAATGTACTACTAAAATGGAAACAAGATGGAACTAATAAAAAAGCAATAATTGGATTAACAGGACAAACTATTATACTTGACAAATATCAACAAAATATTACAATACAAATAGAAAGCTATATCTTAAAAATACCAATGATATACCAATTTGCTGATATAAATAATGATATATTATTAGGAAACGACTTTTTACAACAATATTATCCTATGACGATATCACATAAAACGGTTATATTTACAACACCTTGTAAACACCAAGCGATGGCAATTAGAATAACACAATCTTATTCTACGACATATTTACCACATATCAGAGTTTCTTCAGTCCAGCTCCAGCGTGGTGAATACCAGTATTTACCAAATAAAACTAGAATACAGCAAATCCAAAGAAATAATTACACAAAAAATTTTACAAAAACAGTTAGAATATCTCTGTGGAGAAGACCCTATTACCAGAATTGCACTTAAGTAAACCCACAACTCATATAGAGTTAATAGGAAAAATTAAAGTAATAAATGTTAAACCTATAAAACACATTCCAACATATTCAGAAGAAATCAAAATACACATAAAAGAACTAATGGAAAACAATTACATAAGAAAGTCGCAAAGTACACATTCATTACCATCATTCATAGTAAGAAAACACTAAGAAAAAAAGGTAAATCTAGAATGGTAGTAAATTATAAGGAATTAAATAAAAATACTAAAAGATTTGGATATCTGCAACTAGATATGCAGATACTACTAAACACGGTAAGAACAAGAAAAATATATTCAAAATTCGATTGTAAATCAGGATTTTACCAAGTAAAACCAACAGAAGAATCAAAATGGTTAACAACATTCAGTACAGCACAAGAATTTTATGAATGGAACATATTACCCTTTGGATATAAAAGCATTCCAGGAGTATTTCAAAAATATATGGATAAGATATTTGAAAAATATAATAATTTATACTAGTATATGTAGATGATATCCTAATAGGATCCGCAAACGAAGAGCAACATAAAAAACATTTAGTAAATTCATAGAATTAGTGAAAAATGCCGTAATTATACTATCAAAAAAGAAAATGGAACTATTCAAAACAGAGATAGAATTCTTAGGAACAAAATTATCGCATGAAGGAATAGAATTAAAGCCAGATATAGTAGAGAAATAAAGACATTTCCAAATATTAAAAAAAAAAAAAAGAAGTTAAGGCATAATTGGACTACTAAATCAAACAAGGGATACATACCAAATTTATCAGCAAAAAAAATAATTTAGCGACAACAAAACCTGAAAAAGTTCAAAAAAATGGAAATGGGCCTTTAAAGATGAGGAAAAACTTAGAATATTAAAATAACCAAACTTCATAATTAAATAAATTACGATTACATGTTAAAGAATGTAGATGGATAATAGAAACATATGCAAGCGAAGGTAATTAGGGAGCAGTGTTAAAATTTATAGAAATAGGCGAAAATAAGGAAAGACTAGCCAAATACACTAGTGGATCATTCACAAAATGAGGAAAGACTAGCCAAATACACTAGTGGATCATTCACACAGACACAACAAAATCATCACATAAATGAAAATAATATTAGCGATTTTAAAAGTAATTAAAAAGTTTGAATTATTCATAATATATACAAAATTCACAGTAAGGATAGATAATACCCAAACAAAATCAAGGATAAACAAAATAATGGATCCAACTATAGCAAATACAAGATTGATAAGATGACAAATGAAATTAACACATTATGAATTTACAATAGAAAATACAAAAGGAAAATATAACGTTTTAGTTGATTTTCTATCAAGGAATTAACTGTTTCATTTGTTTCAAAAATGAAAATTAGGGTCCAGCAAAAAGAATATGATATAGTTTTCCTCAAGGAAACTGTGGAGCAAATAAAGAGAACATTTAATCAATTACAATTATAATAAATATGCGGACTCCAAAGTCTGTTCTACCAGCACATAAATCATCATGCAACCGCAGAAAATATGATGGACAATGTTAGTGAAAAAATGAGTGAAATGGGCCAACCTACCCATTCCTTAAAAGAAGAAGCAAATATGTCCTCAAATAAAACTAACTACAAGGAGACATTACTCACTGAGAGATCTCCTACCAAAGTATCAAAGAAAATTTTATTTTTACAATATATTGAGAAATTATGCCAAGTAACTGAGGTGAAATAGTTCATCAAAACTATATCACAGCAACATATGAACAAAGTCATCATCCTACCAGGAGCCAATCCAAGAACAACGAGAGCACTAGTTGACAGATGATTTATTCATTGTATCTATCCGTGTAGAGAATGTGAAGAGCTTATTCAATTGCCAAGAGAAATATATAAAGTAGCCAAGAGTTATTTTGGTCTTACAATGGCCTCAAAAATATATGTCAGAATGTATTCAGCAATCTATGAGTATCAGGAAGAAAATGAAGAACTTCCAGCAGAACATGTTATAATAATAGGGATGAATACCCAAGTAGTCTATGGAGCATCTAATATTATACCATACAAAGTCGAAGATTTTGAGAAGTTAATAACAGAAAGAAGGGCAATGAGATTCAGAAACATGTACTATGAACTCAAAGACAGAAAGTTAAGAAATAGCAACATATGGATCTATGATAGTTCAGACCCAGAGACAATAATAATGTCCATAGCAATGATAAAACAACCACAAGATAAGCATGAGCTGTTTGAAAATTGGAACCAAATACTAACCACAAGAGCAATGACAATGACAAAATATACAGCTGGATATTACTGTAGCCTGATGAAGACAAAGCACCAACATAAATGTGGAGCATATGAAGATGTCGGCCAGGAGGAATATCTTTTTCTTGAGTAAAGTAAGCAGTGACGTATCAACAATAATTATTGACATATAATGTAAGCACTGATGTAATCAGAGCAATAATGAATCACTGATGTAAGAGATAATGTAAGATCTAAAGAATGTAAAGCCATCCCTTCCTCTATAAAATGGTAGGGCTAGGAAGAAAAAAGACAGAGAATTTTAGGAGAAGAAATTTCATATAATCATGTAAGGAGAGTTTAGTGAGTTTGGTCTGTAAAAAAAAGTCCTGAAATGAATAAATATTATATTTCAATCAGCTATTGATCAATATAAGGTATGAGTAACTAATCTCTTTCTCTAATGGAGACTTTTGTAAAGCTCTACCTGAAGGATCTTGCAAAAAGGCTTATTTTCAACCTTGTATAGTTAAGCTGTACACCTTGTAGCAGGAAATGAGTTAGGTTGTGGTTGCCTGTACTGAAATGCTACTAGTTATTCCTAACGTATTCCTTGGATGAAGCTCTCTTGAAGAGCATAATAGTCCTAAGGAACGTAAAAGGAGCACTGAAATCGAGGTGTATACCAGTGTTGCTGCTGATTTTGGTGGGGGGAGCAAATAGATGAATTTGTGGATTCTTAGAGAAAACAAATAAGCAAACCTGTCGACTTTCATTGGCGTTTAACTGGTTTATTGCCGCTGTCGTGAACATGCAAAAAGTTCAATACACCGGGATGGATTTCGGCGACGAACCCTTCGACGCTCTTGTCAGTAATCAGGAAGATTATGAAAGAGCTTTATGTGGAAAAAGATTGATTACCTTGTTATGGTGGGGGCGATAGATTTTTATAGTCGCCTTTAGAGATAGTTTAGAGATAATGATTTATCCCTATGTCCCCGTGTTTTTAGATAAGATGTAGAGTTTAAATCGTTTCATAGAAATAACCATGAATTTGAATTACTCTTTAAATATCTGAATTGGTTCATAACGGGTTGCTACCCATACCCAATAGGACAAATCCGTTTATGGGTTATTAGGCTTTGAAGAAAGACCCAATCCCCATTTCATACCTGTTCGTAGGTGAAATTACCAATTTATCCCTGAGAGCTTTAAGATTCATGCTCAATTTGAACGGTCCCGATTCGGTTCTATTTTTAGCCATATCACAAGCTCCCCACTCGTGGAGACTGAGTTTTACAGTCTTTGAGTAGTAGTTCATCCGTTTTAATGGTTTATAGAATTTATCGGAGTTCTCGGGGGAGTTTGGATCTTTCTCGAGGTGTAACGATATTACTCTGAGCTTGTAAAATGCCAAAAATATTCTTAGAATTTTCTGAATTTTTAGTGATTTTTCTGATTTTTTTCCATTTTTAATCATTTTTTGAATTTTTTATTCAATTTCCGAATTTAAATAATTAATTATCGAAAAATTTTAATTAATTATTCTAATTAAATAATTATTATTTTCAGAATTTTTAAAATAATTTTCTGAATTAATTATTTTTAGAATTTTTTAATTAATTTTTCCGATTTATAATTAATTTTTTTGATTAAAAAAAAATATTAATTCAATTAATTAATTAAATAAATAATTAATTAAATACCTGGTGATGTGGCACAATCCTGGGCGTTGATCACAATCAGGTGAGCGCGCATCGCAAAGCGGTATTTTTTTTCCATTTCGACGTCGGTGGTATGAGTCGTCGGCTCACCGCGTTGACAAAGTCAACGTCGACCCCCATTATATATATATATATATATATATACTAGATTTGCCCGTGGGCACGTCCCTACGGCACATCTTCAGAACGATACAACATATGAAAAGTCTTGTAAACAGTAAATCAACAATTATGTAGCTCAAGTTTGAATAGTATAACAATAATTAGTTGTAAATAAAAGTCCATGTTTCCACATATATATATATATATATATATATATATATATATATATATATATATATATATAGAGAGAGAGAGAGAGAGAGAGAGAGAGAGAGAGAGAGAGAGAGAGAGAGAGAGAGAGAGAGAGAATTAAATAAATAAAAGAGTTGTTTTGGTGGGGATTTGAATTTGAGTTTTGGGGGGGAAATGTGTTTTGTAAGATTAGATCTGGGCCTTTGATTTGGGGGGGGGGGGGATTGAAGGAGAGCCACTTGATAGCTTTCTTTGTGTTTTATTATATATATATATATATATATATATATATATATATATATATATATATATATTTCTTTCGACCTCTGCCTTCTTCTTCATACCACAGCTCTCTCTCGTCTCCCTCTCTCGCCTCCTTCTCCGACTCCTTCTCCGAGCACCGTGTAGCTCAGCATCGGCGAGGTGAGCTCCGGGGTCGAGGAGGAGCTCATGGGTTCTCGACGAGGGGAGAGGAGCTCGGCAAGGAAGGAGGATGGCGAAGTAGATGGAGCTTGGCAGTGGAGTGCATCGAATTTTCAGTGACGGCCGAGTTCGGCAATGGGGATAGCTTGATGAGAAGCTCGTGAAGGGGAGCTCGACGACGGAGGGGTTCGGCGACGTGGAGCTCGAAAATGGCGGTGATAGGTTTGGAGTTCGACAACTTCGGAGGAACTCGAGCTTGGAGGAGTTTGGAGCTCGGTGTTGGTTGGTAAGGAGTGATCGACGAGGAAGGTGAGCTCGTCGCTCTGAGAAGTGCTTGGCGGTGGAGATGACAGAGGGGAGCTCTGTGTTTGAAGCGGTGACGGAACTCCTCGTTGGAGCTCGCAGCGGAAGTGAGCTCGCCATTGGAGCTCGG
Source organism: Hemerocallis citrina (assembly GCA_017893485.1). Classification (NCBI taxonomy): domain Eukaryota; kingdom Viridiplantae; phylum Streptophyta; class Magnoliopsida; order Asparagales; family Asphodelaceae; genus Hemerocallis; species Hemerocallis citrina. The sequence continues at coordinate 167,266,016 of CM030368.1, forward strand.
CGATGGCGAGCTAGGCGACGGAGAAGGTCGGTGAAGACATTGGGTTTGGAAGAAGGCGAGGTCTGAGGTTGAAGGTGGCTCGAAGATGGAGTTCGGAGTTTTTGGCGGGAAAGAGTCTTTCGCAGGAGGAAGAAAAGAGAGTGAGTTGCGGGTGTGGGTTTCTAACGGGTTCAAACCCGACCCGTTAACCCATCAAAAAAAATTATTATTATTTTTTTCACTTTTTTTTGTTGTGCGAATCTGAGTCGTCGATCCAGATTTGAGCACGAATCTTGAGGCAGAGTGTTTTTCTCCATTTTTGAGTTCGGTGGCAAGAACGCTCGCATCGAGTTTCCAAACCCAGGAGAGGCTTCGGCGGCTTGACACGTGGTGGTCAATTTTTGACCGTTGACTCGGTCAACGTTGATCGTTGACTCTCATTTTTTGATTTAATCATGACTGTTGATCTTGATTTGAGCGCGGATCGCGATGGGGAGTTTTTCTCTCATTCTAGGGTCGGTGGCAAGAACGCTCGACACTTGTTGCGGAAGTCCAGGAGAGCGACACGGGGCGTCATTGACCGTTGACCGTTGACCAGTCAACGCATTATCTCGCATTTGGACGTCGATGGCAAGAACGCTCGGCAAGAGCTGCCGAGGGCCAGGGAGGCTTCGGCGCAGCTATATTGTAACCGACGTTACCGGTGCCACGAAGGTCGGATTGGGACGTGTGACCCCTCGTTTTGAAGCTGACTCGAAGATCTACAATATCTCTTTAGAAGTCAGTTGAAGAATTATCCTTCTTCGTGGTCAAAGTAGTCCTGCAACATTTTTGTCTTCATGAAGCTAACAAGAGCTTTGTATGACTGTTGAGAAGATCCATTCTTGGAGGCGGGTCTAAGGAGCGTCTCTAGACGAGTTAGGCTCCGAAGTCTCTTAGAAGAAGGCCGCTCAGGAGATAATCGGGACGAAGAGCATCACCAGGCTCTAGGAAAGAGCCGTTTGGGAGACAAGTTTGAGGAGCAATTCTAGGGGAGTGTTGAGCTCCGAACTTGCTTGTTGTAAAATTTAACCAATAGTAGGAGTAGTATGAATGTTCGTTTTGAGCCTCGAAACTGCATACTTGCAAGCTGTGAGGGCAATTTCGAACCATGATTGTGAATTCCGAATTAGTCGCCAAGATAGTTTCAACAATTGTGGGAGAAATTTCGAATAGTGAGCTACTTTGTACATGCTTGTTCGCAAGTATGTGAAGTAGCATCGAACCAAGTGTTGGACTCCGGACTTGTCGTTAAGGTTGCTTCAACAGTTGTGGGAGCAATTTCAAATGGTGAGCTACTTTGTACATGCTTGTTCGCAAGTATGTGAAGTAGCATTGAACCAAGTGTTGGACTCCGAACTTGTCGTTAAGATAGTTTCAACAGTTATGGGTGCAATTTCGAATGGTGAGCCACTTTGTATAAGCTTGTTCGCAAGTAGCTAAAGTAGCATCGAACCAAGTGTTGGACTCTGAACATGTTGTTAAATGAGTTTCAACAGTTGTGGGAGCGATTTCGAATGGTGAGCCACTTTGTATAAGCTTGTTCGCAAGTAACTAAAGTAGCATCGAACCAAGTGTTGGACTTCGAACTTGTTGTTTGAGGATTTAACGAGTTGTAGGAGCAATTATGAATGGTGAAGTACTTCGCACTTGCTTGTTTGCAGGTGGCTAAAGCAGCACGGAACCAAGTGTTGGACTCCGAACTCGTCTTTTGAGCTTAGCAAGTTGTAGGAGCAGCCTTGTAGGACAAGTTGGACTCCGAACTTGCCGTTTAACGAGTCGTAGATATGACTCAGAGAGAAATGAAGCAAACACAGTAATTTTCAATATGAAAAAGCTAAGTTTTATTGAGATAAACTAAGTGGCCGCTTCAATGGGGCGAGCCATTATTACATGCTTTTGGCCGTGTTACAAGCATCGGCCTTATTGAAACTGAATATCTACTTCTACAGTAATAGGGTGAAGGCCTCTTGGGAGGTGTTTGGTTCTCCCCCCATTGGACCTCCTTGGATAAGGTGGAGGATGGCCCCAGGTTCAGAGTCTTGGAACTCTTTGGGCCTCTCGGTTCGATTGTTGGCTCCTCGGGGTGGAGGATCGGTCTCGTCTTTTTGGATGAACTTGGTCAGGTGTCCCCGCTGTATGAGTTCTTCAATCTCCTCTTTGAAAGTCCGACAATCCTCCGTGTCTTGTTCGTGGTCCCTATGAAAGCGGCACCACTCATCCATGTTTCTTTTCTTCCAGGGGTATTCATTTTAGGGGGACCGGGGTATAGCCCTTCCTTATCCACCTCCATCAGAACTGCTGATATACTACTATTGAGGGGGGTAAACGTCTCAAAATGAGGAACTGGGCGATGCTGGCCATTGTCGTCCTTCTGAAATTTTTAGGACCCTTCTTCACTTGTATTCTTCCGTTTGTTCTCGGAATATGACTCCTCTTGACCAGGGGGGTTGAAATGTAGCGCCCCGGATTTCTAATAAGATATCTTAGAAAATACGTGGCACAATCCCAGCAATCCACTTCAATATAATATTAAACACAACCAACACCACTAAAATTTTTAACTTTTATTACAACAAACTTTTACAAATCACAGCGGAATTCAAAACAACTCAAACAATATTTTCGGTCACTTACAACTCAAATTATCTCAAAACTGCTTTTACAAATTTTCACAAAACTCTTATGAATCAATTTATCTCAAAAACCAACTCAAGCATCCAACCTCCAACTCTAAGCAACAACCTGCAACATATGAGGCTAGAGATGATCCCTAACCCCCAAAACTAAAGGGGTCAGCCATAAATGGTGTGAGTGACATAAAAACAAACAAACAACATAAATGAACATACCTCATAAATTCTTAAACAACATGTACTAAATAAGAATATGGGAAGTAAGAAATGACAGGGAAACATGAAAACATCAAGTGGAACTAAACTAAGTGTCATGTGTAGAAAATAGGAAAACCACGTACATAAAACCAAGCCAAGAAAACACAGATTCTATATGCAGACTCTCTAATGCGTACTTGTCGAAGTCTATGCATCACATTCTACATAGGTTCGGTGCAAGCCCTTAACGTCTCCACATTATAGGGTTCGATCCCCGCTATGCAACTAATCCTAACACGATGACTACTACGAGATAAAGATAAACTGTGAGTACTAGCCCTTGTCCCGATAATTCCGGAGATCAATCCCACACCGTAAGTAATTACTTGGATAATTCCGGAGATACATCCCACACCGTAGGTAATTTACCTGAGATAATTCCGGAGATGAGTCCCACACCCAAGGTAAGTTACTTCGATAATTCCGGAGATTAAATCCCACACCGAAACAATGACCCTCATCACATGAATACCCCATGTGCGTCGCCTCGACTCTGATAATTCCGGAGATCAATCCCACACCCAAAGTAACCACTTGGATGATTCCGGAGATACATCCCACACCGCAAGTAATTTACCTGAGATAATTCCGGAGATGAATCCCACACCCTAAGTAAGATACTTGGATAATTCTGGAGATTAAATCCCACACCAAAGCCATACTTAGGTGCATAACCCATGTTCCCGTTCATCATATCACCACTAGTGCCTGTCCTTATCATTTTTGGGTTATTTAATTACTTAACGAATCTCCTAGAGTTGGTGTACCCTACCAGCCTAAATTCAAAACTGACTAACTGAAATGCCTCACGGGCCTCAACAAAATAACTCAACACCGGTATACTAGGGTCACACACCTCTAGAGACTCAAACTCAAAAGTCTTAATCAACTTTCCACTAAACAAAATTAGCTCAATTGGATATCTCAAATCAAATGCTTAACCGAAGGCAAAGTATAGATTGAATTATCTGAAAGCCAATCATTCAAAAGAACACTCAAGTTACAAAAATCCATCAGTACTAGTCGACTCATACTGTGGTAAGTCGACTGTCCAGAGGACAATATCCAAGATTTTTAAGAAAATAAACTAAGTCATATAAGTCGACTTGAAAAGCTACCAGTCGACTTACCCGAGACAAATTCCAATAATTTTCACTAAAAGATATTTTAAGTACATAAGTCGACTTAAAGAGGTCATGGTCGACTGTCTAGAAAGGACTGAAATAATTTTACAAAAATAAAAATCTCAGGACACCAGTCGACTGCATAAGAGTCTAGTCGACTGTCCAGAACGAATTTTCAAAAGACTGAAGGTACTGCAGTAGGGTCGTACCAGTCGGCTGAATAGTAGACCAGTCGACTGTCGGCCTACAGTTTTTCATAATTTAGATCTGAATACAAAATCAAAACTGGGGTTTTCTAAAGATTCATTGTTTATGAAAATAGTTCATATTCAGGAAAAATGAAAAATCTCTAATAATCTCCATTATGGATACTTTACTCAATCATCTAATATCTCAAACCTCAATTCTCATGTTCTAAATTACTAATCTTCCATTAGGGTTTCTCAAGACTAAATTCTTTCACATCTCATAGCCAAATCTGATTTCCAAATATAAGATCCAGATGCTCATCATCCGATCATAACCATGCTCAAATCTTAACATGCTTTTTAGCAATACGATTTCATAACTCAAGATCTACTCAATATTCTTAGATTTCACAAACATCGTGCAAATAACAACATTTGCATCGCTCTCATGCAAAATACCAAATAACATTCATGTCAACCAACAATATAACAATTATTCACATAAATCATACCGCAATACATAGTTCATATCACATCACAAATCAAAACAAAACAAAACAATGTCACTCACACAAATCAAACAACAAAACAAATTTATATCACTCACCTTGAATTGAGAAGATCCACCGAAAAGCTTTCCTTTTTGCTAGATCCCAAAAACTTCTTCTTGCACCTCCAAAAAAATCACCAAAATTCTGTATATTCCAGTAATGACGGCTAGAAAAATCCTTTTAAACAATCCGGAAATAGGTTTAGGGTTTTACCCGCACTTTTGCAAAATAATTCCCTTCAAAAATACAACTTTACATACATAGGTCTAGTCTTGGAAACTCAATAAAATTCATTTAAATTTGGATTTAAAAGTAAAATATAATTCTAAATCTCAACCAATACTGTTCAAAACGTCCAGAATATACATTTTTACATTTTAACCCTTAAAATGTCAAATTTGCAAAAAGGTCATTCTTTTCTCAGAATTTGCAAATAGTTCCAATTAATTTCAGAAAAATCTGGAAAAATACTAAATAAATCCCAAATATTAAATAATGATTTTTTATGAAGAAAACTTAACTTTCAAATTCCTCAAAAGGTATTTACACGTGTTTTGCACGTGTACAAAAGATAAATCCTTTAGAAAATATTCATTAAATCCTCAAAATTCATTTAATTCATTTTCAAATATTAAAAATAATATTTGAAAATACGGGGTTCTACTTCACTCCCTCCTTAGAAGAGTTCTGTCATCAGAACTACTACTAATGAGTCCAAACCACATACTCACAAAAGAAACAATATCTCGTAAATAGAACATAGTCCAAACAATTGTATACGACAACACAATCAAAATAGAAGGAATACAGATTACATCAATCAATGGTACAAACATTCAAAAGAATCACAATCACATAAAATAAATACACTCATACAAAAAGCTCAAGGAAATCCTTCTGTATGCGATCCTCTGGCTCCCAAGTAGCCTCCTCGAACTGCTGGTTCCTCCACAACACCGTGACCATAGGTATCACCTTGTTCCTAAGAACTTTCTCTCTACGGTCAACGATCTCAACAGGCTGTTCCTTGTAACTCAAGTTCACCTGTAGATCTTCAGGAATCTCTACCAACTGATGATTCTGATCTGGCACATACTTCCTCAACAATGACACATGGAATACATCATGCACTTGTGCCAACTCCTCTGGAAGCTTCAATCTATATGCTGTCTTGCCAATTCGCTCCACGATCCTATATGGCCCAATATACCTTGGCGCCAACTTGCCTCCCTTACCAAACCTGATCACTCCTTTGGTCGGAGAAACCTTGAGAAAAACGGCATCCCCAACCTCAAACTCCAAGTCTCTTCGTCGAGTATCCGCATAACTCTTCTGCCGACTCTGAGCCTCAACCAATCTCTTGCGAATCAGCTCAATCTGCTCCGACGTCTGCTGCACGATCTCAGGACCATACATCTGCCTTTTGCCAACCTCATACCAACAAACAGGTGTCCTGCACCTCCGCCCGTACAAAGCCTCATACGGTGCCATCCCGATACTCACATGGTAACTGTTGTTATAAGCAAACTCAACCAATGCCAAGTATCTCTCCCAACTACCACCAAAATCCATAACACAAGCCCTCAACATGTCTTCCAGCACTCGATTCACCCTTTCAGTCTGACCATCGGTCTTGGGTTTGAACTGCGGTACTGAAATCAGTTCTGGTGCCTAAAGCTGCTTGTAGGCTCTTCCAAAACCTTGAAGTGAACCTTGCATCTCTGTCGGATACAATCGACACAGGAACTCCATGTAGTCTCACAATTTCACCAATGTACAACTCAGCCAATTTCTCCACCGGCCAAGTAATCTTCATGGTTAGAAAGTGAGCCGACTTAGTCAAACGGTCCACAATAACCCAAATCGAGTCATTGCCCTTCGAACTCCTCGGCAAACCCATGATGAAATCCATACTGATATTCTCCCATTTCCACTCCGGAATGGGCAACGGCTGTAACAAACCTCCAGGTCTCTGATTTTCTGCTTTGATCTGCTGACAAGTCAGACACCTTGCCACGAAATCTGCCACATCCCACTTCATACCAGACCACCAAAAGTGCTGTTTGATGTCCCAGTACATCTTCGTGCCTCCGGGATGAACTGACAACAAGGTATTGTGTGCTTCCTGCAAGATACTATCTCTCAAATCTGCATTATCTGGAACACACAACCTCTCACCCAACCAAAGAATTCCATCTTGGACACGAAACTCTGATAGCTTGCCCTCTGAAACCTGTTGCAGCATCTTCTGAATCTCTGAGTCTGATCTCTGACCTTCCACAATCCTCTCTCTCAAAGACGGCTACAGCCTCAACTGAGCCAAAGATGCCCCTAAACCCTGCAGCACCACCTCGATACCTGCCTGATCGATCTCTGCTGCCAATTCACTTCGAGTAGTGATCAAACTTGATAAACTACTCTTCCTACTAAGTCCATCAGCCACCACATTCGCCTTGCCCGGATGATACTTGATCTCGGGACGAATGTCTTCCAATACTTCCAACCACCTTCTTTGCCGAAGATTTAGATCCTTCTGTTGATAAATGTACTTCAGGCTCTTGTGGTCAGTGTACATGTTAACCTTCTCGTCATAAACATAATGCCTCCACTGCTTCAAGGCATAAATGATAGCTGCTAGCTCCAAATCATGCGTCAGATAATTCTTCTCATGCGGACGCAATTGCCTCAAACCATAAGTAATAACCTTGCCTTATTGCATCAAAACACAACCCAAACCTCTGAGAGACGCATCACTGAAGATATCATAATCCTTCCCAGCTTGCGGCAAAGCTAAGATAGGTGCAGTAGTCAACCTTTCCTTTAACTCAAGGAAACTTTCCTCACACTTATCAGTCCATACAAATGCCACATTCTTCCGGGTCAAACCTGTCAAAGGAACTGCAATCTGAGAATAACCCTGGATGAATCTCCTGTAGTAACCAGCTAAACCCAAAAAACTTCTGACTTCCTTCACAGACGTTGGCCTGGGCCAATCCTTAACTGCTTCAACTTTCTGAGGATCAGTGGCTACTCCCTCCTTAGAAAGGATATGACCAAGGAAAGCTACCTCAGACTTCCAAAACTCACACTTTGACAACTTGGCATACAGGCTATGCTCCTGCAATTTCTGTAATACCGCTGTCAATTGTGTAGAATGATCCTCCTCTGACTTCGAATACACCAAGATATCGTCGATGAAAACCACCACGAAGGAGTCAATAAATGGCCTCAAAACCCGATTCATCATATCCATGAACACTGTTGGCGCATTCGTCAACCCGAATGGCATCACCAAAAACTCATAGAGCCCATGACGAGTCTTGAAAGCTGTCTTACTCACATCTTCCTCCTTGACTCAAACCTGATGATACCCTGATCTCAAATCAATCTTCGAAAACACCGCTGCTCCTCGAAGCCTGTCGAACAAATCATCAATCCGCGGCAGTGGATACTTATTCTGAATAGTCACCCTATTCAACTCCCGATAGTCAATGCACATCCTCATTGACCCGTCCTTCTTCTTAACCAACAACACTAGCGCTCCCCACAGAGAAGAACTCGGCCTGATAAGCCCTTTGCTCAACAGCTCCTCAATCTGCTTCTTCACTTCATCTTGCTCTACAGGTGCCATCCTGTATGGAGCCTTGGAAATCGGTGCACTCCCCGGCTGAACATTGATGCAAAAATCCACATCTCTCTGCGGCGGTAATCCTGGAAAATCATCCAAGAACACCTTAGGAAAATCTTGGACAACCGGAATGCCCTTAACTTCATCTGAAATTACCATCTTGGATACCATTGCAGCCACCTTCGGAATCTTCTTCTTCCCTTGGAAAGTCACTGCGGGTCCACCTGGTGCTTTCACCAACACCTCCTTCTGCTTGCATTCAATTGTGGCATCATATATTGCCATCCAATCAATGCCCACGATGACATCCACACCCAATACTTGCAGCTCGATCAAATCAATGCCGAACAACCTCCCACCAATCTCGATATCACAGCCCTCGTAATATCGATCAGCAATCAATTCTTCACCTGACGGCGTTGCCACCGACAAAACCCTACCTGGAAACAACTTAGGTTCCAAACCTAAGATCCTTGCAAAATTTGGCGATACAAAGGTATGCGATGAACCAGTATCAAATAAAACCCTTGCCTTTATTCCATTAATTAAAATAACTCCTGTTACAATAAGAATGATGCTCAATCTTAAATTGTTCTCAAATAAAGGTTTTACTTATTACATTGATTTAAAATAAAAATCAAAATTCTTGCATACCCTGTATTACATCTTCCGAGTTACCCGCGTCCTCCTCGGTTAATGCAAATACTCGCTCTTGCCTCTTCTGAAATTTGCTTCCACCCGAACCATCCTTCCTCAATTGTGGACAATGGGGCTGAGAATGTCCTGCCTGCCCACACTGGAAATAAATCTGCTTCGCCAACTTCGGACACGCTGACCTGTAATGTCCTGCCTCCTTGCAGTAATAACAAGTCACTCCTTGAGTTGCAGGTGCCTTCTGCACCGGATCACTGAACTTGATCTGCTTCGCGGGGAATCCCTTCCCACTCTGACCTGATGCTGGCCTCTTGTTCCGGTTCCATATTTCTTGCTTCTTCTGGAACTGGTCCATGTCCTCCTCAGTCATAGCTGCTCTCCTGACTAGCTTGTCGAACCTTCTGATACCCAACGGGATCATCCTCAACCTCAAGTTTGGCCTCAAGCCCTGCTCAAACTTTTTGGCCTTCTTTGCCTCGTCAACAACCAACTCTGGTGCATACCTTGAAAGCTGAGCAAACTTGGTCTCATACTCCCGCACGGTCATGCTGCCTTGCTGAAGGTTCAAGAACTCGGTCGCCTTCTTTTCCTGAACATCTAGGGGAAAGAAGCGAACCCTAAATTCCTCCAGAAAAGCTTCCCAAGTTATCGGCTGATCTCCCAAAGTCCTCTTCAGCGATTCCCACCAGACACCAGCGTCCTTCTCTAGCTGCATCGTAGCCAACTTCACCTTGCTGGCTGCCGGAGTCTCCGATACCTCGAAGATCATCTGCATCTTTCTAATCCAATCATTAGCTGCGGTTGGATCAGATTGCCCCTCAAAGACTGGCGGCCTCATCCTCTTAAAGGATTCGATCTGCTTAATAGGGTCGGCATTAACCAATCCCTGTCCAGCATCATGATTTTGCTGCTGATTCTGCTATTGATTCTGAGCTTGCACCAAATTAAATGCCATCACGCATTCAGCGTCTGAAACACCTTGGCGAATTCAGCCTCAAGGTCAATTCCCTTTCCTCGAGAACTATCAGATCCATCCTCATTGTTGCCACCATTCCTGGGCCTGGGTGCAACCATTCTGAATACAGCAAAACGAGGGAAAAGTTAGAGTGCCACACACAATTCAAACCCACATCAATATCCTTTGGCAAAACTTCACTTGTATCCCAAAGGTAAAACATCATATTTCAGTTCTATGTGACACTCACTCTTTAATGTCCACACCTAGGTACTCACACTCTAGTGTCCACACCTAGGTTATTTTTATGTCATGTTTAGTATTACTATTGAAGCATGCTCTGATACCAATCTCTGTAGCGCCCCGAATTTCTAATAAGATATCTTAGAAAATACGTGGCACAATCCCAGCAATCCACTTCAATATAATATTAAACACAACCAACACCACTAAAATTTTCAACTTTGATTACAACAAACTTTTACAAATCACAGCGGAATTCAAAACAACTCAAACAATATTTTCGGTCACTTACAACTCAAATTATCTCAAAACTGCTTTTACAAATTTACACAAAACTCTTATGAATCAATTTATCTCAAAAACCAACTCAAGCATCCAACCTCCAATTCTAAGCAACAACCTGCAACATATGAGGCTAGAGATGATCCCTAACCCCCAAAACTAAAGGGGTCAGCCATAAATGGTGTGAGTGACATAAAAACAAACAAACAACATAAATGAACATACCTCATAAATTCTTAAACAACATGTACTAAATAAGAATATGGGAAGTAAGAAATGACAGGGAAACATGAAAACATCAAGTGGAACTAAACTAAGTGTCAGGTGTAGAAAACAGGAAAACCACATGCATAAAACCAAGCCAAGAAAACACAGATTCTATATGCAGACTCTCTAATGCGTACTTGTCGAAGTCTATGCATCCCATTCTACATAGGTTTGGTGCAAGCCCTTAACGTCTCCACATTATAGGGTTCGATCCCCGCTATGCAACTAATCCTAACACGATGACTACTATGAGATAAAGATAAACTGTGAGTACTAGTCCTTGCCCCGATAATTCCGGAGATCAATCCCACACCGTAAGTAATTACTTGGATAATTCCAGAGATACATCCCACACTGCAGGTAATTTACCTGAGATAATTCCGGAGATGAGTCCCACACCCAAGGTAAGTTACTTCGATAATTCCGGAGATTAAATCCCACACCGAAACAATGACCCTCATCACATGAATACCCCATGTGCGTCGCCTCGACTCTGATAATTCCGGAGATCAATCCCACACCCAAAGTAACCACTTGGATAATTCCGGAGATACATCCCACACTGCAGGTAATTTACCTGAGACAATTCCGAAGATGAATCCCACACCCTAAGTAAGATACTTGGATAATTCTGGAGATTAAATCCCACACCAAAGCCATACTGAGGTACATAACCCATGTTCCCGTTCATCATATCACCACTAGTGCATGTCCTTATCATTTTTGGGTTATTTAATTACTTAACGAATCTCCTAGAGTTGGTGTACCCTACCAGCCTAAATTCAAAACTGACTAACTGAAATGCCTCACGGGCCTCAACAAAATAACTCAACACCGGTATACTAGGGTCACACACCTCTAGAGACTCAAACTCAAAAGTCTTAATCAACTTTCCACTAAACAAAATTAGCTCAACTGGATATCTCAAATCAAATGCTTAACCGAAGGCAAAGTATAGACTGAATTATCTGAAAGCCAATCATTCGAAAGAACACTCATGTTACAAAAATCCATCAGTACCAGTCGACTCATACTTTGGTAAGTCGACTGTCCAGAGGACAATATCCAAGATTTTTAAGAAAATAAACTAAGTCATATAAGTCGACTTGAAAAGCTACCAGTCGACTTACCCAAGACAAATTCCAATAATTTTCACTAAAAGATATTTTAAGTACATAAGTCGACTTAAAGAGGTCATGGTTGACTGTCCAGAAAGGACTGAAATAATTTTACAAAAATAAAAATCTCAGGACACCAGTCAACTGCATAAGAGTCTAGTAGACTGTCCAGAACGAATTTTCAAAAGACTGAAGGTACTGCAGTAGGGTCGTACCAGTCGACTGAATAGTAGACCAGTCGACTATCGGCCTACAGTTTTTTATAATTTAGATCTGAATACAAAATCAAAACTGGGGTTTTCTAAAGATTCATTGTTTATGAAAATAGTTCGTATTCAGGAAAAATGACAAATCTCAAATAATCTCCATTATGGATACTTTACTCAATCATCTAATATCTCAAACCTCAATTCTCATGTTCTAAATTACTAATCTTCCATTAGGGTTTCTCAAGACTAAATTCTTTCACATCTCATAACCAAATCTGATTTACAAATATAAGATCCAGATGCTCATCATCCGATCATAACCATGCTCAAATCTTAACATGCTTTTTAGCAATACGATTTCATAACTCAAGATCTACTCAATATTCTTAGATTTCACAAACATGGTGCAAGTAACAACATTTGCATCGCTCTCATGCAAAATACCAAATAACATTCATGTCAACCAACAATATAACAATTATTCACATAAATCATACCGCAATACATAGTTCATATCACATCACAAATCAAAACAAAACAAAACAATGTTACTCACATAAATCAAACAACAAAATAAATTTATATCACTCACCTTGAATTGAGAAGATCCAACGAAAAGCTTTCCTTTTTGCTAGATCCCAAAAACTTCTTCTTGCTCCTCCAAACAAATCACCAAAATTCTGTATATTCCAGTAATGACGGCTGGAAAAATCCTTTTAAACAATTCGGAAATAGATTTAGGGTTTTACCCGCACTTTTGCAAAATAATTCCCTTCAAAAATACAACTTTACATACATAGGTCTAGTCTTGGAAACTCAATAAAATTCATTTAAATTTGGATTTAAAAGTAAAATATAATTCTAAATCTCAACCAATACTGTTCAAAACATCCAGAATATACATTTTTACATTTTAACCCTTAAAATGTTAAATTTGCAAAAAGGTCATTCTTTTCTCAGAATTTGCAAATAGTTCCAATTAATTTCAGAAAAATCTGGAAAAATACTAAATAAATTTCAAATATTAAATAATGATTTTTCATGAAGAAAACTTAACTTTCAAATTCCTCAAAAGGTATTTACACGTGTTTTGCACGTGTACAAAAGATAAATCCTTTAGAAAATATTCATTAAATCCTCAAAATTCATTTAAATTCATTTTCAAATATTAAAAATAATATTTGAAAATACGGGATTCTACATGAAAGCTTCTTCCGCTCGGATGTACTTCTTGCTCCTAAGCTGGAGTTCTGTGAAGTCCCAAGTAGGCTTCTTGGCAAGGGACGCCTTGAGGTTGGCTTTAGTGACGTTGTGCCTGAATGCCGCAGAGGCTACTGATTGCTTGAGAGAAGCAACAGATCGGGCTTCAGTAGTAAAGCGCTGGACGTAATATCTTAGGCCCTCACCCTTTCTTTGGCTAAGTGCTAGCAAAGATGCACTTGTTTTCTCGGTTCTGCAACTGCCCACGAAGTGGGTGAGGAAGAGCTCCTCATACTGTTCAAATGAGAAGATGGAGGTGGGGGTTAGATGGGAGTACTACTCTTGCGTTGGTCCCTTCAATGTGGCTGGGAAGGCCTTGCAGAGGACCGCATCCGAGACTTGATGAACCATCATGAAAGTTTTAAAACTCTCGATATGATCGGCCGAGTCTGACTCCCCATTGTAGGATTCAAAGTGGGACGGCATAAAGGCTTAGGAGACCGGAGCTTCCATAATGGCCCTAGAGAAGGGGGGTCTGCTTGGCTGGAACTTATTGGCCTGTTGCTCCTCTTCTCTGTCCAATCTGCCAAGGTGCCTCTCTATCTCGTGGAGACAGCGGTAGACCGAGTCTTTCCTTTGGTCATATCTTGCTGATCCCCGGGACTCATCCTCATGCGGAAGGAAACTGGAAGTGCGACAGTGATAGCTTGGGGCAGGTGGAGGACTGGGAGCCCGTTGATCGTGGTTAGGAGCAATGTTGAGGGCTCGTAGAATGGCTTCTTGAAAGTCCTGGAATTCTGCCCTTGTGATAGGCACCTCCCGAACTCGGCGGTCCCCTAGGGTGGGCCGATCGGTCGGAGTGCGGCTCCTCCGACGGCGCTGGGGTGACTCCCCCCGTCTTCTGGGAGAGTTCGATCTTCTACGGTCCGGCCTACGAGGGGATCGGGCTCCAGGGGATCGAATCGCATGGCCCCTTTGGTGTTCACGACGGGGGATTCCGTCATGGGTCTATCTTTCATCCAGGCGGGTTCGAAGGTTTATCCCATGCTGCCGGTTGATAATAACGTGTCGGAGATCCTTCAGCGTTGGAGGACTATGAGAGGCCATGGAGTCGGATGAGGGGTTATGTGTCGAGACATGGCCATAATGAGGAGGTTGCCTTTGGCGACTTCGGCGGGAGGCTCCCGCGGCAGCCCCTTGAGGCCTTTGGGGAGCCTGCTGGGGCTGAGGTTGCTGAGGAAGTGGCTGTCCAGGCTGCGGTTGCTGACAGGTTGAGGGATAGGCTGTCCAGGCTGCAGTTGCTGGACCTACTGGATGGGTTGAGGGAGGACCTCCTGAAGTGGAGGAGGAGAAGGAACGAGAGTTGCTCTACGGTTGGAGACCGTCGCCTTTCCCTTCTTTGGAGGCATAGCTTGAAATTACTTTCGCTGATGAAATAGGGTTGGATTGCTTTTCGTTTCCGACAGACGGCACCAATCTGTTGCTGCTGATTTTGGTGTGGGAGCAAATGTATGAATTTGTGGATTCTTCGAGAAAACGAATAAGCAAACCTGTCGACTTTCACCGGTGTTTGACTGCTTTCTTGCCGCTGCCGTGAACCTGCAAAAAGTTCGATACACCGGAATGGATCTCGGTGACGAACCCTCCGACGCTATTTTCAGTAATCAGGAAGATTATGAAACAACTTTATGTTGAAAAAGATTGATTATCTTGTTATGGTGGGGGGGGGGGGGGGGGAGAGGTTTTTATAGTCACCTTTAGAGACAATTTAGATATAATGATTTATCCCTATGTCCCGGTATTTTTGGATAAAATATAGAGTTTAAATCGTTTCATAGAGATAACCATGAATTTGAATTACTCTTTAAATATATGAATTGGTTTGTAACGGATTGCTACCCATACCCAATAGGACAGATCCGTTTATGGGTTATTGGGCTTTGAAGAAAGACCCAGTCCCTATTTCAGACCCATTTGAAGGTGAAATTACCGTTTTACCCGTGAGAGCTTTAAGATTCGTGCCCGATTCGAACGGTCCCGATTTGGTTCTATTTTTAGCCATATCAACCAGAGGTATTTTATCCACTGTTAATAATTGGTACAGAGCAGCTGAAGGAGACTTAGCTAGGTCGGAAGCATGATGTGCCATTTTGTTTGAATTTTATGATATCCATAGAAATCTCTCCTTACTCTTAATTTCCCACTTGTTGTTTCAAGTTTTAAATTCACAGAATCACTAAAAAAAAGAATGGATGACAATAATAATAATAATAATTCCATTCATGGGTTAATTTATGAATTATTGACTAACTATTAAGGAAGTGATAGAATGTATTTTTGTTGTTTATAATCCTCAAAGATTAACAAGTATGTATGATTTTTATGAGTTTAAATTATTTTTCTATAGCATATAGAGAGTAATAATTATAAATCAAATTAATTTTGGAGAAACTAGATATAAATGTCCAAATAATTGATGATCTAACTTTTTATGAAATATCTTTATTATTTTATGAAAATTCAGAATTTAGCAGTTCAATATGTAGTCCTGCAACATCATATAGGCAATATCTTGAAGAAAACGAACATATAGAGGAAGAAAAGGAAAATATGGAAGAACATGAAAAACCCTTATTCGATAGTGATAGTGAATTATCAGAAACAGAATCCGAAGCCATGAAAGATTTTAAAGTTATGCTTGACTATTTTAATATATTGGAGAATGATAATGTATGTTATTTGCAAGAGTATTATTTTACAGAAGGATATCATTTATGAAGTTTTTGATACTCTTTTGCTCTTATTTTACAGGTTATTACAACAAATTTAGGCTTCGCAACTCAGTGGTATCAGAGCCTGGTTGAAAAGTAAGTAACTCTCACTTAAATTTTTTACAAATTAAACACTAATTCGTACACTATAGAATAAGAAACGAAATATTTAATATAAACAATAAAAATTACCATAAAACCCAAAAAAAATTTAGTAATTGATAAAAGGGTACACATGACACATCCTATAGAAAATATTATCAGAAATATATTATAGAAATTTAATTACAAACTGGGTCATAAGTGAATATATTTTTAGAATTCCGTTGTTTTGTTAAATATTTCAAAAAATGGGTCATATAGATACATAGCTCCAATTAGGAAGATTGCAATTCATAAGAAACCCATTTCCCAAATACTCCAAAGAATCGCTAGCATTCCATCCCGAATAACCGCACACCGGCATAATTGCCCTCTGGCGCGAAGAACCCAAGTAGCCCAATTCATCATCCAAAACAACTAATGTGTCATTACCCAAATGGGAAGCACAGGGGACCTCATAATAGTAACTGTGCGGAGAAATAAAGCAATCAAAGAGGAAACCTCTCTCTCTATTAAGTGGGCTAACACTGAAAAGAAGAGAACCAAAAAAGAGGTTTGTGTACTGAACTGGGCAGAAACTATTGTTCAAGTGTTGGAATAGAGTATACATTCAAAATATTTCTCATGTTGACAACATTGTCTTATAACCCAACAGTTAAAGTTTTGAGTTCACATGAGGTTGGGGGTTCAATTCCTACATTTCACATAATATACTAGTATTATACGGAATGAAAAGGATAAAAAAAAATCTAGTATTATACACGTGCGTTGCATGTGGGGAAAATGGGGAGGGGGATGAAAAGGACAAAAAAAAAAAAAACTACCAACACATGCACTGCACGTGTTGCCAAAATGACACACATTTACAAATGAGGGTATGAGCAACTTGCTCATTTAGTAAATAAGCAATTGATGATGTGGCATACATGTAATTGGAAAAACCTTAAAAGAGCTAGTTGTCCAATGTATTACATGCATGCCACATAATTAAATGCTTATTTACTAAAGGAGCAAGTTGCTCATATCACTTTTACCCTATATATATATATATATATATATATATAGATATTTATATATCTATAACTGGGGCCGGGCCCTTAGGTCTCTTTTTAAAAAAATTTTTTTTTTTTTTTTTGAACTTTCGAAATTGAAAAAGATAAACAACATTTTTTTTTCAATTAATAATATAGCTGTTTCAATGAGTAAATGAGCTTTATGTTATAGTCGTTTTAAGAATTAAAGGATCATTATGATGTAGCCGTTTTTTATTAAATGCATACAGTTTTTATTCCTTCCTGTTTACCAGTTATAAAAAGGGAATCATTTTTTTTTTGTGGAAAAAGAGTACAGAAAAATAAGACAATCCTTCTCTTCTTCTAATCTATTCTTTGAGCGGTTTTTTGCCTTGATTTGGGTGGTGCAAATTGGTACGTGCTGCTATTGGAGCATTGACAGCACTGTAGACAGAAGCTCGTTGTATCCCGGGATAAGTGTTTGGTGATCAACGATTCATCTCCAGAATTGGCCAAATAGCTTCTTAAAGAAAGTGTAATCCACGCCTCGAGTCACTTTTCACTTTCTTCCAGTTGCAGATCAACCTCATAGTCATTCTCAGAAGGTTCAGTTGGTACACTCGGGTTTAACCCATATTTTTTAACATCAAGAATTTGGTATTGGCCAAGACAACAGACTGGGTTTCATACATAATTCGTTTTACTTGGTAATTTTCCGAACAGAGATTAAGAATACGGATTCCGTGAATGCAATTGAGCTTGAAAGATGGGAACCCATAATATTTTGATTGTTGCCCATCAACCCACAATGGGTCGGTGATGTTTTCGATATTTCCACAGTTTCTTGGGTAAAAATTCATTGGTATTTTTTTCATTTTGAGTTGGTGGTTATCGGCAAATGCAAAGACTAGGAAATAGGTGAAGAGAGGAGTGGGATTGGGTTCATTTGAAAAGAGAGTGAGGAATTGAGAGCAAAGACTAGGAAAATAGAGAGGGTGTTGAATTTCTTGATTGCAATTCAAATATTGGAATGTATTTTGACTCTTTGAATACTTGGTTGTAGAAATAAACGTAACTAGATGAATATATAAAATGAAGTTGAAAATTCAATATAGATGAAAGAGAAGAGAAGAAGAAGAAAAAGGAATTGGGAATTAGGATTTTCCTGCATTTGACTGCTTGCCAGAGACTCAGGATGTCATCACCCTATAGTATACTTATGCAGTTTTATTTTTTGATGATACGGATAGAGTCAATTGACTCCAGCCATTCAATTAATCAATCAGAAAGTATAATTACACGATACTTATGCAGTTTTAGATTGGAAATACGTGATTACAAGGTTTTCTAAAATATTACTTATGGAAAAATGCCCATATTCCTTAGTAAGGTAGTAGAGCTTAGCAAGCAACATAGAGAACAACAGGAGACAAACTATCAAATAGTGCTAATATTTTCCTGAAGTAGTAACTGAGCAGCTAATGCAGGAAACGCGATTTTCCAGAACTTTGGCATGTCAGCTCGCCTTGAAATATGAAGTAGCAAGTGCACTATTCGGTTTGCACGGGGAATGATGGCAGGCTGAAACTGACAAAACCATAGCAGGACCAGGAAATGACCAGTGTGATGGTTCCATACAAACCACAGTAAGGAAAATAATGGGAAAAGGACGGAGAATCAGTTTCAACGTCCAGTGAACATGATTCCAAAATGTGGATTGTAATTTAGAGCCATGTTAAACAAGCAGCTGAGATGGGTGGAATTCTTAAGCACAAAAAACTGTTATGTAAAGCAAGAAATATTTGAGAGAATAATTGATATTAATGAACTGAACAAATTGGCTCTTAAATAGCCTTACAAAGAAACAGAAAAACTTAAAAAGATGCAACCCACGTATAACAACTACAAAAGATATAGGATACCCTGGCGGAACTATCCTAAGCGTTTGGGAGTTTCAACAGAAATTTCCCGGTGTTTTTTAGAAAAATGCCAGCGGGTTGAAGATGTACCCCGACGTTTGTAAAAAATGCCAGGGTTGGTGTGATACCGAGGCGTTTTAAAACGCGGGTTTAATTCTTATTAATAAACCCTAATATTTCTCCTAAATTTCCCACTTCCCTCTCTCTCTCCCTCTTCACGCCGAAACCCCTTTTCTCTCGTCGCTTCTTCGCGCTCAATACACGGGAGAACCCTAGCTATTTCCTCTCTTTTTCCATCGTGGCCCTCAAACCCTAGCTATTCCCCACTTCCCTCTCTCTCTCTTTTCATTCCCTCTTCGAGCTAAACTCGCAGTCGTCAATCGATTTTACACCCACCGTTCGGTTTCGCACTCGCTGCCGCCGTTCTCTCTTTTAAGACCCACCGCCGCACTTCGCTCTCGATCTCGCCACCGCCGTTTCTTTCAACTCCCAGTCGTTGCATAGTTTTCGTCATCCTCAATCTCTCTTTTATAAATCCTCAGTAATTATTTGCTAATTTAGTTGTACACTTTTTTTTATTTTGAGTTCGTTCACTAATTTGATGGAAAAATTTCTTGCTTAGTCGTCGAACAATCGTCATCATTTTCTATCTCTCTTCCATAAACCCTAGGTAATTATTTGTTAATTTAGTTGTACATTTTTTTTGATTTTGAGTTTCGTTTACTAATTTGAGGGAAAATATGGATTATGGTTTACTCAGATTTATAATTTTTGTATTAGTTTTCTATCTAGAGTTTATTACATATGTAGAGTTTTACAGATGGGTGAGGCATGGTGTTGAATTTTAAAATCTTCATGAAGCATATAAACTGAATTACTCTTTTATTTTTATTTTACTTATTGATGCTCGAAGAATTATATTTGTGATTGACTCCATAGATTTGGAATTAAGAATGTTGTATGCTTGAGAATTTTAACTATATATAATATGATTTGGAGAGGAATATTTACCATCTAGAACTCTGAAGGGAGGGATCGTTATATTTATAAACTTGTCTCCTACATATGAAGAATGGTAGTATATATAAAATTATAAATGACTGTGCATGGCATTTTTTTATGGTAAACAATTTTAACATATATACATTATTTCTCCAAAAAAAAAGGCTGCCAGTGAGTAACTTCACCACCGTTATAAATTTCAGCCGACACGGTCGAAATTTCATTTCAGCTAGCTTGCCAATACGAAATCACAGATTTATACTCCGTATCGTTTTGGATCGAAATATGTAGATATAGGCCGAAATATTGTCGAAATTGCCGAAATATCTGTCGAAATAAACACGTTACTGTTATTGTGAATATATGACTTTTTTTTTTTCTTACTTTTTGCATACAGGTCTTTCAATATAGGTTTTTAAGCTATGATAATGTGAGAATTTTTTCTCTCTATTATTTGTGTATAAACAAAGTCAAGTAAGTCTATATTAACTAATATATTTTTTCTAATCAATGCAAATTCAATTTTAGTTACATACTTATATTACATTCTCTTTTATATTGCTGTTAAATTCTGTAAATATTTACCATAATTAATTCATGTCATTACCTACATTATACAATATTTTATATAAAAATGATATGTAGAACACATAATATATTGTTTAGGATAAAAAAATATGTTTATTAAGTGTCCAAAATGAAAATCCGAGATAATCACATTTCTCCGAGATTTCCTCCAATATCTCCGATCCGAGACGAAACACCCCTTTCCGAGACGAGTCCGAAATCCAAAATTTAAAACCTTGAACATCATTATCCTCGAAGTTAACATGTTCATATATTGTTAATGGTGAGTGAATATACTGCTATATAAATGTCTCTAGGTGCGTGTTGTTTTATCATAGTATAAGTGAAAGTGATCATGGCAAAACCGAACAAGACCAAACACAATATCGATGTATGTACATGCAACACACATCTTTACAAATAAACATGCAATACAATAGAATAACCATGTTCCCTAGTTGTCACCTTGGTGCCACCCACTGGTGCAGGCTCTCCAAGTCTCCTCGGGGGGTACCGCTCGTTGAAATAAAACATCAAACCCTCCGATGGTCACCGGTGCCACCCACAGGGAACCAATCTTTCCGATGGGTCACCTTAGTGCCACCTACCCGTCCATTCTCTCGGGTGGTCACCTCGCGGGCGCCAACCACCAGAGATAGCATACGAAACTTTCTAATGGTCACCTAAGTGCTACCCATCCAAACACCAAAGTTTTCGATGGTCACCTTGATGCCACCCATAGGAATACCAAGCTTTCCAACGGTCAACGTAGTGCCAGCCATCAGTAATAGCATATCAATCTTCACGATGGTCACCTCAGTGCTGTTAGTGAATAATCTAGACTAGCTCTAGTTTACCTATTCTTTAGGAACTGTTTAACTAGTCTTTAGGAAGCTACCTGTTTAACTATTCTTTAGGAAGCTCCTAGTTTACCTATTCTATAGGAAGTAGCCAGGTCTTGTGGTTATGTGTGTGGCCAGGAGTAGTTTTCTCCTGGTTTTATGATGCCCACGTTAGCTCTTTTGTATCTATTTAAAGCCTTTTCTAGTATGAACATTTGTAGTCAGTACAAAAACAGAAAATTTCCTCTCCTCTTCATTTGCAATCAATAAGAATAAAAGTACATTTCCCCTCCTCTTCATTACTGTCTTCTTCCACCGAGAGCAACATCAAGGAGCTCTTAAGCTAACATTTGGTATCAGAGCAAGGTTTATGCCAAAGTACCTTCGGCTCGACAAGATGTCAATCGTGGAGCACTCGTCGGCGCCAACAACAAAGGAGGGGAGCATAACATTGCACTACCCGATGCTGACGTCTTGCAACTACTCCTCTTGGGCGATCAAGATGGAGGTCTTCATGGAGGCTCAAGGCGTCTGGGACGCCATTGAACCCACGGCCGGGGTGGTCGTAGAAAAGAAGAAAGACAAGATGGCATTGGCGTGCATTTTTCAAGCTGTCCCCGAGGAGATCCTACTCCAGCTGGCCAAGCACAAAACGGCACAGGAAGCTTGGAAAAGTCTGAAGACAAGGTACTTAGGCCCTGATCGGGTGAAGAAGGCAAGGATTCAAACCTTGAAGAGTGAGTTCGAGGATCTTTGTATGAAGGAGACAGACTCCATCGATGAGTTTGCGGGGAAATTGACGACCCTCGCAAACAAGATTCGTGGATTGGGAGACGAGATGGAGGACGTCGTCATCGTCAAGAAGCTGCTCGTCTCTGTCCCAGATAAGTACCTGCAGGTCGTTGCTGTGATCGAGCAGTTTGCGGATGTGGAGACCATGCCGGTCGAGGAAGCGATCGGTCGCCTCAAAGCGTACGAAGAACGCATACGCGGTCGAGGCGAGAGCAACAGCGAACAACTTCTGCTTACTCACTCTGAGTGGCAGGCGCGGTTGAAGAAAGGCGGCGCTGATTCACCGTCGAGAGGAAAGGGACACTCTAGCGACGACCGGGGCCGTGGCAAGCCCCGTGGTCGTGGTCGCGGGCGCGGCAGGGGTGGCCGTGGCGGCCAAATAGCGCAACACCAGGAGGGTGAGTGGACTCGCGGTTCAGGCTCCAACCGCAACAAATCAAAAATCAAGTGCTTCAATTGTCAAAACTATGGGCACTATGCATCGGAGTGTCGCAACCAACGTCGTGATGAGGAGGTGAACCTCTCACGAGCGCAAGACGAGGAGACCGCATTGATGCTGGGAGAAATTCAGGAGGAGACGCCTGATCTCGTCATGCTTAATGAAGAGAAGATAGTACCAGACTTGCGCAGGGCTGGAGAAGCGCAGGCCGACACCGACGTGTGGTACCTTGACAACGGCACTAGCAACCACATGACGGGCCACCGAGGAAAGTTCAAGGACCTTGATCAGAACATCACTGGCAATGTCAAGTTCGGCGACGGCTCAACCGTGCAGATTGAGGGCAAGGGATCAATCCTGTTCCAATGCAAGAACGGCAAACAACGTCTTCTATCGGAGGTATACTTCATTCCAAGTTTAAGAAGTAATATATTGAGCCTTGGTCAATTAACAGAAGATGGAAGCAAGGTGGAGATTGCCGGCTCCTACTTGAGGGTGTTCGACAGGAATGATACCCTGCTGATGAAGGTGGGGAGATCACCTAACCGCCTATACAAGATAGCTCTTGAATCTTGCAGGCCGATATGTCTGATGGCCAAAGTACAAGACCCAGCCTGGTTGTGGCATGCAAGGCTCGGGCACGTGAATTTCTTCGCGCTCAAGATTATGGCAGAAAAGGGAATGGCCACTGGGCTGCCGAAGATTTCTCACCCAAACCAGATCTGTGAAGGGTGCCTCATCGCCAAACAAGCACGACTACCGTTCCCTCAGCAGGCTAGCTTCAGAGCTGAGAAGACACTGCAACTTGTGCACGCTGACATATGTGGCCCGATTACACCCGCTACACTTGCAGGTAACAAGTACTTTCTTCTACTTGTTGATGACTTCAGTCGCATGATGTGGGTGTATATACTCAAAGAAAAGAGTGATGCTTTTAATGCTTTCAAGAAATTTAAGTCTACTGTAGAGAATGAATGTGACAGTAAGATAAAGACATTAAGAACTGATCGAGGAGGTGAGTTCCTATCCAAGGAATTCACAAGCTTCTGTGAAGGTGAAGGCATACAACGGCACCTCACCGCACCATATACGCCACAACAAAATGGCGTAGTGGAGCGCCGGAATTGTACAGTGATGGCCACGACAAGGAGCTTGCTCAAGACCATGCATGTTCCTGGAATCATGTGGGGTGAGGCAGTCAGACATTCGGTGTACCTACTCAACCGTTTGCCAACTAAAGCTCTCGGTGCTATCACGCCGTATGAAGCCTGGACCGGTAAGAAACCAAACCTCGAACACTTAAGGATGTTTGGATGCGTTGCACACATGAAGACTGCAGGTCCTCATCAGAAGAAGCTTGACGACCGAAGCATGCCATTGGTGTACCTTGGCGTGGAAGAGGGCTGCAAAGCACACCGTCTCTACAATCCTCAACGCAGCAAGATCCATGTGAGCAGGGATGTCGTGTTCGAGGAAGAAAGGAGATGGGACTGGAACAATGGTGATAGTGCTGAACCACAGGGCTGGGTAGAACTCTCAGTCGAAGAACCTGTTGTCGAGACAATGATCACGCCACAGAGAGCGGTGGACGCGGCTGTGCACACGCCGGAGGGCGTGAGAGATCCGGCAACACCTATCACGCACGGAGTGGCAATGGCATCAAGGGAGCCTACTACACCACAAACCACATCCTCAACCTCTAGCAACTCACCCACACCGATGGCGGACTCGAGCGAGCCAAGGAGATACCGCTCAATTGCCGACATTTATGCTGAAACTGAGGAGATATTTCTTGATCCAGAGATACTGTATTTGTCGGCTGAAGAACCGGCAAACTTTCAAGATGCTACACTCGAACATGAATGGCGGGAAGCTATGAAGAAGGAGCTGGAAGCCATCGAGAAGAATGGGACTTGGGTGCTTACCGAGTTACCATCTGGGCACAAACCCATCGGTTTAAAATGGGTATACAAGGTGAAGAGAGATAGTGAAGGCAAGATCCTCAAGCACAAAGCTAGACTTGTGGCAAAGGGGTACGTCCAGCAGCATGGAGTGGACTTTGATGAAGTGTTTGCTCCAGTGGCCAGACTCGACTCAGTTCGCTTGATCATCGCCCTCGCAGCCCAGCACGGATGGGAGGTTCACCACTTGGATGTTAAATCTGCGTTCTTGAATGGTGACCTCAAAGAGGAGGTGTATGTAGCTCAACCTGAAGGCTTCATCGTCAAGAACCAGGAGCACAAGGTGTATAGACTGTCCAAGGCTCTTTATGGTTTGCGGCAAGCACCGAGGGCCTGGAACACATGCCTGGACAACTGCTTAAAGGAGCTGGGATTCATCAAATGCACTCAAGAACATGCTGTGTACACGAGGAGCAATGGAGAGGGTGCACTCATTGTCGGAGTGTACGTTGATGACTTAATCGTCACAGGCACAAGAGCATGATGAACACATTATTATTCACTTTTTAGAGCAATAATCTTAATATAATTAGACATTTAAAAGCTCTATATATGGTATTTAACTCTTATTTTCTCTTTTCCATAGGAAACAGCTTATAACAGCAAAACGAAGCAGATTTAGGACTTCAAGGATAATACACAGCAAACTGCAGAGGATCAGTCGACTGGTTCCTCAACCAGGCGACTGAACAAGAGAAGCTGATTTTCCACAACTCTCGACACAGTCGACTTACTCTCAAGGACAGTCGACTGGTATGATCAAAGATGAAATCTACATAAGTCTCGACTCAGTCGACTGGTTCGAAGACAAGTCGACTGGTCTGCGGCGGAATAAACAGATAAGATATTCGAAGATTCACCCAAATCTAATTTCAAATCTATTTGAACCCAGATCTTAGGCAACGAATCAAATCTAGAGACTGGGGATTTCCAAGAGCACGTGGTGAACAGATAAGGAAGGAAAGAAGAAAAGAGAAAGATATAAATCATCAAATCAAATAAAGAAGGACTTTCCTGAAAAAGTGCAAAACCCTAATTCTCAGCCGCGTTCTATAAATACCAGAAAAGAAGCATTATTCAAGGGGGGGATCCAATATCTCGTGGACACAACTTAATCAGAGAGTTCCCAACCATCAAGTCACCAAACCGTGCTTCACTCCATCAACATCGAAGAGGGAGAGAGAAGATCCAGCAACCAGAAGGCAGTCGACTGTGTGACAGACAGTCGACCATATTGCCGGAATCCATTAGTTTATTTCTTCTTCTCTCTTATTTCTTTTTATGTTGATCATGTATTTGAACTTGTTAAGCAATAAAAGTATTATTATGTGGAACTAATTTCATAGTTGGGTAGATCGAAACCGTAGTTATGTAGTGCTATATTCTTCTGAGATCTTCTAATTACTTATTGATTGAATCTGGTTGAATTGACATAGATTAATGATCATCAAACTTGGATCTTGAAGTCTGAGAGCAGTCGACTGAGGTGAGAGCCAGTCGACTGACATACAGCACGTGGGAATATCAAGTTTATGTTATTATTTATCTAAATCTGTTATATGAAGCATATTGAGACGACCGAATCTCGTGCCCATAATTTGTAACAAAGGAATCTTTAGGGGTTCTTGGTTCAATCAACTTAGAGGATCTAGATCTGATACCAATTTCTAGAACTTTAAGTGTTTGTTCGTTTCCACTGTTCTTATGTTTTCTCTAAGTATAACTTAGTAGATACCATGCTAAAATACTTAGGGGAAGAAACGAATTAGAGTAGATACCATGCCTAATTCTTGGCTTAGGGAAACAATACTTTAAGGAGTAGATACCATGCCCTTAAGGTGAACAAACATGAGTAATTAGAAGTAGATTCAGAAGGCAACTTGGCATTACTAACTATTGGTGGAGATCAACAACCCAACTATTCAAGAGATATTGTGATTCAAACTCATCTTTCTTAGTTTAATCTTTTTAATTCTTTTAGATTTCTACAACAACCCTTCATCATTTATTATTAGTTTTATTGATTAGTAAGTTGAAGTCTACAATCTCTGTGGGATCGACCCTTGCTATTACTACGATTCGATTCGTGCACTTGCGAGGTTTTTATAATTTGTGTCTAGTTTATCTATTAATTTAGGTACTAGATTTCCAACAACAGAGCAACTGCTGTAATGGCCTACAAGCAGCAGATGATGCAGAAATTTGAGATGAGTGACCTTGGGTACTCTCCTACTACCTTGGTATAGAGGTAGATCAACAAGGTGAACGCATTACACTGAAGCAATCAGCATATGCGAAGAGAGTATTGCAGCAGTTTGGAATGGGAGATTGCAATCCGGCCAAGTATCCCATGGAAGCAAAACTGCAACTCAGCAAGGACCTTGAAGGAACACCAGTTGATCCGACGCAATATAGGCGTATCATTGGCTGTCTTAGGTACTTAACTCACACTCGTCCAGATATTTGTTATGCAGTCGGAATGGTGAGCAGGTACATGGAGAAGCCAACAACCATGCATCACCAGGCTATGAAACATATCCTCAGATATGTGAAGGGAACACTGGAGTATGGACTCATGTATGGAAGAGGACATGGTGAAGATGAACTGTACGGATTCACCGACAGCAACTTAGCCGGAGATGTCGATGACAGGAGGAGCACCAGCGGAATGGTATTCTACCTCAACAAGAACATGATCACTTGGGCATCTCAAAAGCAGAAAACTGTCGCGTTGTCCTCCTGTGAAGCTGAGTTCATGGCAGCAACGGTTGCAGCGTGTCAAGCTTTGTGGCTGAGGAATCTGCTTAGTGAAGTGACTGGTCGCGAACCTAAGCCAGTCACGCTCTATGTCGACAACAAGTCTGCAATTGCTTTGATGAAGAATTCAGTATTTCATAGGCGCAGTAAGCACATTGATACTCGCTATCATTTCATTCGTGAGTGTGTTGAAAGAGGGCAGATAAAAGTGGAGTTTGTGTGCACTGGAAAACAACGTGCCGACATCCTCACGAAGGCTCTCGCTAGAGTGAAGTTCGCAGAGATGCAGCAGATGCTTGGAGTTATCAACCTAGATCAAATCTAGATTAAGGAGGAGAATGTTAGTGAATAATCTAGACTAGCTCTAGTTTACCTATTCTTTAGGAACTGTTTAACTAGTCTTTAGGAAGCTACCTGTTTAACTATTCTTTAGGAAGCTCCTAGTTTACCTATTCTATAGGAAGTAGCCAGGTCTTGTGGTTATGTGTGTGGCCAGGAGTAGTTTTCTCCTGGTTTTATGATGCCCACGTTAGCTCTTTTGTATCTATTTAAAGCCTTTTCTAGTATGAACATTTGTAGTCAGTACAAAAACAGAAAATTTCCTCTCCTCTTCATTTGCAATCAATAAGAATAAAAGTACATTTCCCCTCCTCTTCATTACTGTCTTCTTC
This sequence comes from Hemerocallis citrina, assembly GCA_017893485.1. Lineage (NCBI taxonomy): Eukaryota > Viridiplantae > Streptophyta > Magnoliopsida > Asparagales > Asphodelaceae > Hemerocallis > Hemerocallis citrina. Next base: position 167,294,183 of record CM030368.1, read on the forward strand.
CACCGAGAGCAACATCAAGGAGCTCTTAAGCTAACAAGTGCCACCCATCGGAATATCAATGGTCACCTTAGTGCCACCCATCAGTTTGTGCCCTCCGGTGGTCACCTCCCGGGTGCCACCCACCGGAAGTACCATACTCTTGTCAATTTATCCATTCATAACCTGCTAATTATTTTGTTCTCCAAGTTTTATTCTGCAGTGTTTCCTTACCAACACAGTTGTGGTGTTTCCAACACTAAATACATGAGCCAATGTCATAGCCCTCTTTTAGAGGACTGGACACCCTGCAGTTATACTATTTTACCTTCTCCTATCTGCACTCAAAAGTTTCCAAAATCTCCGCTTAGTACTTGGCATTATACAGCAGCCTGCCGAAGTTGTGAATTTCAAAATATACTATCTTGTTACAACTATAATTAGAGAATTATTGCTCTAATCTGCAATCCAGTTGTTTCTTATGATAGAATAACATACAAAGTAATTTGCTATTAGTCTTTCATAAATTTCAGAGATCCTAATAACCTTTGTTTACTATTTTTACTAACGTGTTCAACAGAATTTTCATCAGCTGCCCTGTTGATTTTACCTTTTGACACTTGGGCATTTTACATGCTACTCAGTCCACAAAAGTATAAGCAGTGTGTCGTCAGTTTCTTAATTTAGGGGACACATTACTCTACTATCTTACACTTTAGTTTTTATTAAATGGCTACCATAAGTTCCATAATTTAGGGGACACATTACTCTACTATCTTACACTTTAGTTTTTATTAAATGGCTACCATAAGTTCCAGATTTCATCAGCTACAAGCTACATGACAGCATCCCATTTCAGGGGATATAATTTTGATGGTTCTCTTGTTTCACCTATATCTAGAGTTTCAGAGCTCGGATTGCGAATCTGATTGTTTCTCCTGTTAGAACACTAATAGTAGATTAATTTTCCAATATTTTTTCAGCTTCTAATCATTCCAGATTTCAACATATACAGAACACATTTTCACATATTTTTCATACTAGAACACGACAAGACAATTGACTTGTTTCGCATGTAACTTGTGATACATTAATCAGAATCTCCACCGTTTGTTTTTACTGATTTGCAAAATCATCTAATTTATTTAAAACTCTATAATTTCTCAGATTTCATCAAAACACAGAGAGTGAAAGACCCACAATTAAAATCAGGATTCGACACACAACTTCTTACTCTTATATTTACTACCTTTGCTATAAATACAAACACATAACTGAAACTAGAAAGGCTTAGACTGTTGGATATTTAGGTATATTCTCACTATATGAATAATATTATGTGTAATGTTATTCTATGGATAACACGTGTGTTACACGTACTAATTGTATGGATATCGGAACGCGGATTGTGAGTGGGTTGAGAACTCAGTACCCAAACTAGTATTTATTCTATAAATACTGGCTTGTGATAGTTTTCTAGGTATTCCAATTTTGATACCTAGGGTAAATATCTCAAGCACATTAGTCTAGGATATTAACTCTAATTTCTACTGTTATAGTCTCTCATAATCTATAACCATCTTGAGATATTTAGCAATTAATTTTGAGATTAGAGAGATCGTCGAATCCATGTTCCCGTTCGTCGGAATACACAGCTGTGCCGTTGGGCGCCGGCGTCGCTGGTTGCTACCACCGGCGCCCCTGATGTCTGCTATGCCGCTGGCTCCCGTTGCTGGCTGCCACCGCCACATCCCCGTGTCAGATCTAGTGAAGGCGTCTGCGTTTGGATTTTGATGACACCAGTGGAGGCATCGCTGGGCTCCTCCTCTGACCCTGACCCCGGTGTGGCCGCAAGCCTCTGGCGTTGCCATCGCCAGCCATCTGCACCGCAAGCCTCTGGCGTCGCTGGCCACTGCCACCGAGATCTGAGTGTTATTGGGTTTGGGATAATAGGAGATCCAATTTTCTTAGTGGATAGATCATGGTGTTTAGTGTTCGGGCCCAAGGAGGGAATCCTGCTGTTGTGCCACTTTAACTTCAGATCCGAATTGATTAGTTGTTGGATTTTGATGTTTTGTGTTTGGGGCCGAATAGTGGATCTACTGTTGTGTACTCCCTATTCAGATCTAACCATCAACTACTACTTGATCTTATCAAGATACGGTCCACTCTAAACTTTAAGATTTGTGTTGCTGTATTTAATTTAATTTTCTGTATTATTGTTTATTATGCAGTTTTACAGAAAAACCCTTCATTTTACTGTAATTATATTAATAGTAATTGTTCAGAAAAATCCTCTAGATTTTGGAATTTACTGTTTATTCCTATAAGATGGAAAAACTTAATCGTGTGTAAAAGATTCTGAAACTAAAAATATTTGATAATTCTGAATTTAACAGTTGGAAAGTGAAAGCACAATAAGAGATGTGGATATAGTTGTTGGAAATAGTATGGGCAGTGAGAATGTTGTTTAGAATAGATCCAAATATGTTTGGACTGAATTAGATCTAAATTAAAGATAAATTCTTCACCCAATTTAAATTGTTATTTAAATATTTGTTTGAATTTTGTTGCTAAGTGCTAAGTTCCAAACCGTATTAAGCATTGTTTAATAAAATACAAATCTGAATAACTGTTTTGGCTACGTGCTATGAATCAAATATTTATTTTGATAAATTATACGCTTTGACTATAAAATTGAATCTCCAATCAAATTGTTGTGAATTAGATAGTGCTAATAATTTGTTTAATTAGCTAATCTTTAACGATTTGATGAATGTAGGAACTTCAAAGTTACTTACAAATTGTGTGTATCGGAGACGATGGATTTGCATCACTGTATGATAAGTCTGCACTGTGCAAGCTTCTCCATCGAATTTGAAAAAAACACTTCTAACTTGAAGTGTCGGTATGATCTACTCTAATCTTTCTTAGTATTTTCATGTGATGGATGTGTTAACGTTTTGTGCGTTTGATCATATGATTGAGAGTTTTAGAACATATATAGTTATTCTTGCTTTGGAAAACTAGCATGTTTAGGGTTGTCAAGTGTTTTATCATACTATGTGTATAAATATTTTGACAAATCCATTGTTTACAGTTTGTGTGAGATTACATATTTGCTTCTCTAATAATTAAAAATTAAAAAATAAAAATTGTATAAGATGTATAACAAATGTCTGTAACTTAGAAAAGAGCATCTCTTAATGTAGGATAGGGTTGGCATTCGGGTCGAACGGGCCGGGTCAGGCTGGACCCGCCCAGGTTCGATGTTGACTTGGGCGGGTTCGGGTCGGGTTGGTTGCTTAACTGGGCCAGGCTGGGCCGGGTCAAAAAGTAAAAATGACGACCCACCCAACCCGTGAACCATTTCGGGTCCAACTCGGGTAGGTTCGGGTAGGGTCGCGGGCTGGCCCGTTTAGATAGGTTTTTATTTTATTTTTATTTTTTTATTTTTATAATAATTTTATACCTTAAAAATAATAATAATAATAATAATAATAATGAGATTGTAAGAGTGAAATTGCCCAAAAAATTTGAAATATTATTCATATGATTTCAACTTATACAAGTTTCACAATTTCTAATAAAAAATAAATAATTCAAAAATTTGTTTTATAAACATATTTCTTATATACAATTTCAATTTACTTCAATATTTATAATTTGAAATAATAAGCAAAGATCTAATACAACTTTTTTATATGTATTTACAATTGTCTTCAAGTTGGTGGCCTTCAATTTGTTGTTGTTGACTTGTTGTTCAGTTGTTGGTATTGAATTCTTTATTTTGTTTGCTATTGTTGTTGTTGTTGTTATTGTTCTTCCGACGAGTTGTTCCCACTTGTGGACGTAAATAATACTTTTCCTTGTGTCTTATCTTCAGCCTTCAGTCAGTCTTCTGTACAAACGAGCATCTCTAACGAGTCGGACTTCAAGCGATTCCTGTAATCAGTTAGAACCCTGTCACTTAAAGAAAATACACTTTCAGAAGCAACTGTACTGACAGGAGGAGTTAGTAAATCTTTAGCCATATATTTAAGAATACTATAAGTGTGTTCATGGTCTTTTCACCATTGTAAAATATTTAGTGAAGAAGAAGAAGACTCAGAATCTTGTTGGTTATACCAATTTAATTCATTTGGTTGATTAGTCCTAGGTTTTTTGGATTGAATTTGTGCAAGTAAAAAATGTTCTATCATCAAATTTACTCTTACCCTTACCTTTGAAACTACCAAAAGAAGAACTAACTACAGAAGTTGTACTACTAGAAGCAAAAGCTCTATCATAATAATCATACAAGTTATTTAATGTAGATTCAAATTTAACTAAAAATGAAGCGCAATCAATTTCTATTTCTATTTCTACATTTTTTCCAAGTAATGCAAAAAAAATTTCAATCAAATTCTTCGTACCTTCTAATTTGATACGAGGATCCATAACGGTAGCAACACAAATCAACATAGGAGGAGAATAAAAATACTTCAAAAAAATTTTGTATGCAGGTTTAACAATATCACCAATGTAAGCATCATTTAACATTTCGTTAAATGTTTGCATCATAGTAAAAATAAAAATGCTACTAGAAGTAGATTCATATGATTTTGAAAATTTTAAAGTTGCGGTTTTAAAAGGTTCTAAAAATTTCGACAAAGATTTGGCATAAAACCAATCGGTGGGAGTTATTTCAAAATTTGGCATATTTTTTGCGATACAAAAATTATTTACAACTACTTTATATTCGGTAACATGTAGTAAATCAAAAGTAGAGTTCCATCGGTGTTTAACATCCTTTGGAAATCTTCTAAAATGTACATTTGAAATCCTATATCAATTTTTCCATTCTTGAAATATGCTGGGACTTAATGCAATAAAATATACACAATTTCTAATTTTAAGTATATATGGATCAACTATTTTTAATGCATCTTGGACACATAAATTTAAAATATGACATGCACATCTAATATGAAAAATATTGTCAGATGGAAGGTTTAATGCAGATTTTAAAGTAGTAATTGCTGCATTGTTGTTAGATGCATTATCAAAACTAATACACATAATTTTATCACGAATATAAAAAATATCACTAATTTCTAAAATACGGTTTGCTATTTCAGCACCACTATGGGGATAGGGCAAACGCGGCAAGTGATATGGTTCTTATTTAAAGAATCCAATCATTGTCGATCCAATAACAGGTTATTTCCATCATTGGAATATTGTTGATACCCGTCCAACAATCCGAAGTTAAACTAACTCTACAAGTTAAACTCCATAAAATTGCAATCAAAGCATCCTTAATTTCATTGTATACTTTAAAACAATCCGATTTGCAAGTATTTCTCGGGATTCTTCTAAAATGAGGGTTTAAGGCCGATTTGATTAAAATTCTCCAAGTCCCTACTCTCGGGATAGGAAAATGGTAACTCTTCCTTTATTACTAATCGGGCCATTTTCCGACGAACAATATCGGGATCATAAGGGTGGCTATCAACTAGATTGGTCAAAGGGTTGATGTTTTGTTGGCCGGGTAGGTTAACAAGAAGGTCTTTATGGTTATGTTGGATGTATCTACTAATTGTACCGGTGCCATCACCCCTCTTGAATTTGTATGCCTGAGAACATGTTTTACAAACTTTCAAACCTATACCCGGATTTTCTTCGTCCGGGATAAAATCGTAAAATTTATGACAATCACTACTTTCCCCTCTACTTTTCCTACCACTACGGGGTTGTGTTGTTTCGGTTGGTTGTTGTTGTTGTTCTTCTTCTTCTAATTGTATGCCTCCTACAACCTCATCGTGTGTACCATATTGTTGGGTAGGAGGATCATGGTACTCTTCAGCGGGCTCACTAATTGGACAATTGGTTGCCTACGAAAAGTGCCGGTGGAATCTTGCCCACTTTGGCTATGACCACTACCGCGTGATCTAGACATAATGTAGTAATGTATGTAAAATTTACTACACAATATTGGAACGATAAGTTATAAAAAAAATCTAAAAAACAAGAAGGTTGAGATAGAGAAGATCAAAAAACCAACAAAAATTAAATAAGAAGAGAGATATGAAATTTTGATACCGTTCACCTTGGATACGCGTATATAAAAAATCTGTAAAAATAAGAATAGAAGTAGAATTTAAAAATAAGCGATTCCGGAATTGAAGTGATGAGGATAGCTTGAAGGAGAGTTGAAGACTTGATCACTTAGAGTTGGACGAGAGTTGAAAAGTTGAAGACGTTGTTAAATTGTAATTTCGATACGATCGGAATTTAATCGTGTATATGCCTTCAAGAATTGCTTGTTCAATACTTCAATTGTTCACAAATTGATTAGAAATGAGTTATAATAGTAGAGAGAGTAAGAGAGATTTTTGTGAATTTTTTGATGGGGTTTGGGGGATATTTATTGGCTAAAAATAAAAAAAAAACCCCAAAAAACAAAAAAAACAGAAATTTGAGCCGTTGAGGGCTCTCTGGACAACAGTGCCCAACGGCCCGTTTTAACCCGTTGGACCCACAGGTCAACGGTCGACCCGGGACGGGTCGAACGTTTGACCTGTTCGGGTCTAACGGTTCACAACCCGCGGGTCGACCCGCGGGTTGGCGGGCGGGTTGGGTTTTTTAAACGGGTTGCGCGGGCCGGGTTACATGGGTTGGATCCGTTGTTTTCGAGACCCGGGTCGACCCGTTACTGTTCACAGGTTCGACCCGAACCCGAACTGCCATTTTGCGGGCTGTGTTATACGTGCGGGTCGCGGGCAGGTCGGTGGTTGACCCGACCCACTTGCCATCCCTAATGTAGGATATGACTCCGTTAGTTACGTTTTGTTGTTTCTCGTTCATTGTACTGTGTGTGCAAAGTTGAACTATAACATGTTAGTCATTATCTCATTTAGCGTCATGAAGATGATGAAGAACTAATAGAGAAAGAACTCTTCGCTCAATGTGTTTGAGCAAGTGGACATTGTTAGAATCACTAGAGAAAGCAAATAGTTTTGTGAAATTTGGAAGAGTAATTTTGTATTAACTCTTATAATGTGTATATATTGTCAATCGCATGTATAAATTGAGTTTAACAAATGAGACAATTAATCATAATAGCTCTAATTGTGTATAGTTTCTGAACATAGCATAATTGGCTAGGATTTGAGAACTATATATTAAATTGTTTGTTCTTGTTAAAACTTATAATTCTACTAAATGACACTTCATTAAATATGACAAATATGAAGTTTGAATTCACATTTTGTTCATTAGAAAATCATTTTGTATGGTCTTTAGGAGTTCATAACTTTTCGAATCAATACATTCTGATATTTGTGATCTCAGTAGCTTTGTGACTATGTGAGATAATTGTTGGTCAGAAGTATTTAATTTCTTTTGTAGATGATTGATATAAGTCTATCATATATATGAAGAATGAAGCACTTGTTATTCTTAATGAATTAAAAATTATAGTTAAATGCTAAAAATCAAGGGTCAGATTTGATAAAAGTGGTGGATATGTTTTAATAATTTAAGAGAAGTTTGCATTTGGCATAATCTCTACTGCACTTTACTTACAATAGTCAAACGATATTGATAAAAGTTAGAAACAAACACTTATTGAAATGTTGAATTCTATATTATTGATTGTTGTTTGTCTTGTGTAATTAGGAGTGATGTTGTATTGTTAATCATATCTCTAATGTGTTATTAATACACCTTGTAGATCATGGCATGAAAATACAAATAATTTTGTAAATGTGAAGAAGAAAAAAATGTGTTGTGCTGCATTTATTAGAGTACATGACCTTAGAAGGCCTAAAGCAGGACCTACAACAAATATTTGTGTGTTTAGAAAGTGCAGAATGTAGTTATGTGGACAGATGTTGGATCTATCTAATTTGAGTTAGAAGAATCTAGACTTGCAGAGTCCTTTGAGGATGTGTTCATCAAAGATAAATATATGAAATGGTCTAGTCCTACAGACACGTTCAATGATTTACAGTTGGAACCAAGAACCAGCCTTACTGACACTTAAAAATCTGAATGACAAATGAGCTAAAAAGAGTCTTTAGTAGACAATGAGATGAATTTGTGTCATACAATAATACTTTAATTTAGTTGATTTGCCGAAATGGGCTAAAACTATAGTAAGTAAGTGGAGTTTTGTAGAAGAAACTTAATTTTGATTGTTCAGTAGCAATTCTAATACATTTTAGTAGCTGACAGATTGACTGAGAAAAATGGGGTATGTTTATTTGATGTCTACTCACATATATATCATATTGCTGCAATAAGTATTCTTTTTACCCTTACATCTATTAAAAATTTTGTTATTCATAAAAGATATTTAAATAGTTTTGTACTAAAAATTTTGTATTTGATGTTTTGTACTAAACAATTTTGCAACTAGAAAGTTTTGAAGTAATATGTTTAGTGAACAGGATTTACAATTTAGTACAATCATTGTATGTTCTTAAAACATGTATAACCGACGAATAAATAATTTAACAAATTTCTGAAAGAGCCTAGTATATGAATCAAGTAATTCAGATCAGTGCCTTCAACTTTGTGGTGTGTCAAATATAGTGGCTATTATTTACTTGTTTTGTTGACATGGTTGTTCTTGAAAGTGACCTCTCTATTACAAATGAAGTTAAAATTGTGCTATCCAAAGAATTCAGCATGAAATACCTAGGTCTTGTGACACCATAGGTATAAGGGTGAGTTTCGGTTGGCAAGGGATAATCCTTAGTCAAACTCATCAAATCAAAATGTGTTTCAAAAGTGGAGATATAGTGATTGAAAAGTGTGTTTTGAAACACCTTATGATTATGATAAAAGGTTGACACCTAATGATGGTACAACTATGAGACATGTAGATCATTCTAAAGGAATTGACAGTCTCATGTATACAAAGATATGCACTAGAATAGACATAGCCCTCGAGGTAGGTATGATATACAGATTCACTAATAATATCATACACATTTGAATGCTCTTAAGAGACTAATGAGATACCTGAGTGGTATTCAAGAGTTTGTTTTGTGCTACTCTTGACATTCTTCGAATGAATAGCTGATCTGATGCATTATGATGCTCAGAATTTAGTGAAAGTCGATAACTAGTAGATATGTGTTTACACTAGGAGAAACAGAAATTTTTTGAAAATTAAAAGGCAAACAGGCACTGTGCTATCATCCATGAAATTAGACCTCTATGTGTTATCCTCTACAGGGGAAGAGGCTGAGTGAATTGAAGAACTTGTTGCTAGTCATCCATTAAAAAGTTTAAGTAACTCTCTAATTCTGTTATGCGACTATCAAACTATAATACACTGTAGCTCATAACTCACTGAGGAGTATATTAAGGCTAAAAGAAGCCTAGTTGAACTTTCTCATAATTAAAGTGCAATTGAAATAAATATGCCTAATGCTCCTGGTAAGAGACTCGAAAGTGATCTAATTATCAAAACTGTGGGGAAAATGGAGTTAAAAGCTATTGAGTCAAAGCTTTAACATCCAAGCTATTTTGAAATTTAGAATCCAATTGGAGCCATAGATAAGTTCAAACTTAAGCATCAATTTTAGGCAATTGACATGTTTTAGATAATTTTGATGATTCCACATAAGTTTCACAAATATATAATGTCATTCCAATTTTGATGGTATTATATATCTAGGGAATTTACTTAGAATAATTATATTATTCCAATACGAAATATGAAAACTTGTCGATATGTTTACGATGTTTAGAATGCCGTTATATCATTCCAATTTTGATGATATATCTCTTTTATGGATTCTTGTTTCATTCCAATTTTGATGATTCAGAATTAACCATAATTGATTTGACTGTTCTATCATTCCAATATGAAACATAGTATAGTTCTTATGTAGAAACTATAATAGTTCTTGTTATTTATTTAATTAAAAAAACTTGATTGTGATGCTTGCGTTACATTTTTTCTAAGCTAATTATGAATAAGTTTTTTTGTGGAACTAGATACTTTATGAAATTTGTTAGAATTCTTAGAGATGTGTTTCTTGATATTCTTGTTTTCAATAAGCTAACAAAGATGGAGGAGTTGAATCTATCAACATAGATTTCAAAATAATGATTTGCTCAAAATGGAGGAGTAAACATAAAGCAGTGTGCAAGGATAGAGTTTCAGTTTATTTCCTTTGAAAATAAATTAGTCACTTGTTTGGTAAAACTTCTGTTGAGTTTAAGACTCTTGTGTTCATTGAGCTTAAAACTCTTATTTTGTTCTTGAAGTTTACTTGCTTTGTTTGATTTTGAAACTATGACAGATTACTCTAGTTGGTTTAGTCATTGTGAACTATTCTGTTGTGATATGGTTTAGGAACTATTTAATTATTTTAGTTTAGTCTTTTTGAACTATTCAGATTTATAATTAATTTAGTCCTTATGAACTGTACATTGAGTGATGCATTTATTCTATTTAAAGACTGCTATCAGCCAGTCAACTTCATGTTGAACTGATGAGATAATCCAGTACATTTATATATTAAGAATATAGGAGGAGATTAGTAGATATATAGGTATATTCTCACTATGAGAATATAATTATCTGTAATATTATTCTATGGTAACACGTGTGTTACACGTACTAATTGTATGGAAAGCGGGTTGCGTGGGTTGAGAACCCAGTACCCAAACCAGTATTTATCTTATAAATACTGGCTTGTGATAGTAGTCTATGTATTCCAATTTTAATACCTAGGGTAAATATCTCAAGCACATTAGTCTAGGATATTAACCATAATTTCTATTGTTATAATCTCTCATAATCTCTAACATAGACAACCAAGTTCATGACATAAACTCAGTATGCATAAAAGTGAAACTTCGTTCTATTTGCATGTTTCTAAATTTTCATGAATCATAGGAGGCTGTTTGGCTGCTCTCTGGGCTGCTGATGCCTCTTGCTTGTGTTGTAGCTGCACATGGTATCTTTCTACTGGTCTTGCTGGTGTTGTGCTTCTGGCAGTTGCGTCGTATTTAGTTTTTGGTCTTTTCTTTTATTAATATATTTTTTCTGGTGGCTGGAGTCGTTTTGACTCTATCGTGATAACAACAACAACAACGACAACAACAACAACAACAAAAAACTACACTTTCATGAATCTCTTTCATGCTTCATCCACCATAATCATATCCAACAAAAACCAAGATAATTATTTCACATTAAAACCCATAAATATTGATAACAATGATCTCAATCACACATGCAACCCTCAATTTCAACAAAAGCATCATAGAGCATGGAAAAATTCATACCAAAACTCAGTATGATCTTGAAACTAAGAAGATAGAAAGGTTACCCACATTATGTTGCATGAATCTTCAAATTAATTTCCATCCGCTCCATGTTTTCCTCTTGGGCATTCAATCGAACACGGAACATGTTATGTGCAGAGCAATCCCCTCTTGTCCAATTACAAGATATTCTTAGCTACTCTTGTGAAAGCTCTTAATAAAGACACCATTTTGAACTTAAGCTATCCAGATTTGGAGTGCTGAAAGTGGTGAGAATTGAAGTGGCGGTGGTTGGGATCCATGGATTCGGTCAGCAAGGATAAGGGGAATAAGTGAGAAAAAAAGAGTAATGCTACATCCACTACCGATTTCATTATATTTCTCTTCACTAACTTAGGTGGCACACTCCAATAGGTAGGGGAAGATAGAATAGGTGGGAGAAATCTCCAATAGGTATATGCCACCTAAGATAGTGAAGAATGGTAGTGAAATTGGTAGTGGCTAAAGCATTACTAAAAAAAAAAGGTCGGATAAGAATACGTAGCAAATTAATGTGGGGTGAGGGTAATAGAGTTTAATAATTTAGTGGACCCCCATTTGATGACCTGACCCCTTAATCCGATGTTTACATGATCCAAACACAGACATATCCTCCCTACCAATGCATAATAATTTGGGGTTTCATCGTATATACTCTTACAATATTATTCTATTCTTTACGGGTGTTTAAACTCGGTGTCACGGCCCATTCTTAGGTGCTCCAAAAATCTTAGACCTATGGACAGGCCTAGCATCCAGCTTCATTGAAGGTGGCCAGCCTAGGCCCGAGCACGGCCCTTAGAGAGGCCCAGCCGGCTTGGGCTTGCTCGACCCGGCCCAACCCATTTTACGTACCTATACAAGCTAAGGCTGTAAATCGGATCGGACGGGATCGGACAGCCATATGTTCAAGCTCGGACCGAAATTATACTCGGACGGGCTTATATCCGGCTCGGTCTAGGTCGGACAAAATTTTTATAGTCTAGACTTGGTTCGGTAAAGCATCGGACCGCAATAATATTCGGACGGACTTATGTCCGGCTCGAGCTCGGTAAAGAATCAGACCGAATAATTTGTTTAGGATCGGTTCGTATAACAGTTCGAACGGTTCACGGTCGGACCATTTCTCGAGCCAGACTCGGACGGACGACGGACCGCTCCTGTTCATTTTACACCCCTAATACAAGCCATAGAGATATGGATGTGTGATCATCGTAAGGCTATCGACGAGGGAGGTCCGGAAAACCTAGCAACTATGGGGCTTCTGGCCATTGAGATCTGAAAATGAATATCATCTATTTGGATGTTTGTTTATATTTAACAGAGAAATGCTACACATACATGAGATTCTACCCCAAACTCATATAAGGCTTATCTTTTAGTGATTGTTGGGTCTTACACATTTTTCTTTTAGCATCGATCATTAAAAGATAAGCCCCATATAAATTTGGGATAGAATCTCATGTATGTATATCATTTCTCTAACAACAGTATAATATGTTTGTTTGCACGTGTACACAGTCATAATCATGTCACTGCACATACATTTACACTTGCACTTATAATTTAGCTTAGACATCACACACTAAGTGGAGTTCGTGCAAGTGTAAATGTATGTGCCCTTGAGGGGGTATACTGATGGGTGAGAATGTGTAGAAGATTTGTTCAAGTTGCTGAAGAAACTATTGTTCCAAATATGTTCTCAAGTGAAGTTTAGTAGAGTTTAGAGATGAAGAATCACATCATGTTTATAGCACTCATATGCAATCAAAGGTGGAGGTTGTTAGGATTATGTCTTGTATACTCGTTGTTCAGATTAGAAGAAGATACGATGAAGCACAAAGGTCATAGCAGTCGAAGAAAGGAGAAGTAAAATAGAGCAGCAACAACAGGAATAGAGGTTGGTACAGTCGATTGTGCGACCAACTGTACGCCCCTAGGGTCTTGAAGCTATTGAGGTGCGGTCGATCGCACTTGGGTGCAGTCAACCGACTGCGGCTGTGTAATTTTGGGCCCAGATTTTGGTGATCGTTTCAGCCCAATCTTCAACTCCAAGTCAGATCGTACGGCTTCTATTTAGTGACTTTTTCTACATGATATATCGGACGACTGAGATATCAAGACTAACCTAGGGTTCTCTCTATTCTTCTTCTAAATAGACTTCAATATGAGAGGTGAAGTACTTCATTGATTATTTTCTCCATTACAAAGAGAGACTTGAGTGAGTTTAATTCATTGTAATGAGTGAATATGTAACTCCTTATAATCTTCTCTAATTGAATATTTTATCTCCTCATATTTTTCTCCGAATTAAGCGAAAGCTAATCAGGATTAATCCTCGTGTGTTTGTGTTGAATTGGTGGATCTATTTATTTAGTTGTTCGATTGATTCGTCTTATCAACCTCGTCTTTCTCATTGTTCTAATCTATTCTGTTGTTCGTCGACATCCCCAACAACTATCCACATTGTTTATTAAACATGATAATCAGGATAAGATGTTGCTCACTCGCAGTCGATGAAAGTATTTGTGGCTGATCCACTCACTGTGTTATATGCGATAGAGATATAATAGTGATAAGTTAAAGAATTCATTCTTCTGCAAGAATAATTGGGACATGTTTGCAACTGCACTGTTTCGTCATGTAAATATTGTAAAGGAAATGTTGCTGCTGATTTCGGTGTGGGAGAAAACAGATAGAATTTGTGGGTTCGTAGAAAATCAAATAAGTCAAACCTGAATACCTTCACCGGCATTTGACTGGTTTCCCGCTGCTGCCGTAACTTGCAAAAAGTGCGAGACACCGGGGTTGATTCTGGTGACGCACCCTCCGATGCTCTTGTCAGTAATCTGAATAATTATGAAAGAGCTTTTGGTATAGAAAGATTGATTACCTTGCAACGGTGGGAGGAAAGGGGTTTATATGGTCGCCTTAGGAACCAGTTTCTAGATGAGGATGTATCTCTTCTTCCCGGTGATAGGATAGAGTCGGTTATGCCATCCATGTAAAGGGATCTCGACTGGACCCTTCTCTCGATAGAGAGATAGAGTTTTCAGATTCTTCCTGGTGTATGGATGGATAGAATCAGTTACCCCCTTGAATATGGGGTTTCAACTGGGTTCGATGAATCTAGACTCCTTTGTGGTAGGGCTGTTATAACAGTCCTTATTGCAGGCTGGATCAGTTTGTTGGGCTTGAGAACGGCCCAGCTTATCTTGTCGGGCCTGTGTCTGCTGAAATTACCGTTTTATCCTTGGGTGCTTTAAGATTCGTGCCCGATTTGAACGGTCCCGATTTAGCTATATTTTTACCCATATCACGAGCCCCCTACTCCTGAAGACTGAGTTTTACAGCCTTTGTGGAGTAGTTCGCCTATTTTCAATGGTTTATAGAGTTTATCGGAGTTCTCGGGAGAGCTTGCATCCTGCTCGGGGTGTAACGGTGTTATTCTGAGCTTGAAAAATGCCCAAAATTATTTTTAGAATTTTCTGGATTTTTAGTGATTTTTTCAGATTTTTCTAATTTTTCTTTTTTCAATTTTTAAATAATTTTTCTAAAGTAATAATTATTTTTTAGAAAATAATATTCTGAACTTTTAATTATTTTTGTTTTTAGAATTAAAAAATATTTTCAGATTTTTTAATTAACTAATCCGAATTTAATATTAATTTCTGGAATTTTAAAATATTTTTTCTAAAATAATAATTATTTTTCTGAATTTAAAAATAGTATTCTAAATTTTCTATTATTTTTTCAGAATTTTAAAATAATTTTCGAATTTAATATTATTTTTCAGATTTTTTAATTATTTTTTTGGAATTTATTAATAAGAAAACAAATTTTAAATAATATATAATACCTGAATTATTCTGGGTTGTTGATTGGGAGAAGCACGCATTTTGGAGAGATCCATGGGTCACAAATAGCCAAAGCAATCACTATACCCGGTTTTGGGTATACCCGGTTTGGAACCGGGTAGCCCACTTTTTCTTCTTTTAATCTGAACTGTCTATCTTGATTGGCACGAATTTTGGAGTAATCGGACGGTCGAAAAGATCGAAAAGCTGTCGCTCTCCCTGTTTCGCTCGCTACCCGGTTCGTAGGGTAGGTGCAGCATGGGGCCCACGCCACGTGGCATCATTTGAATGGAGGGTCAACGGCAACAGGACGCGCGTCACGTGGGCTGGCTCAGGTCAGCTCCTGTGCAGGTGGGGTCCACGCCATGCGGGCGCTCTGCACGTGGGCAAGCAGGTGACAGCTGTGGGCGTGGGACCCTCCCCTTTTTCTCTCTGGCGTGTGAGATGCGTTGCTGGGGCCCATCGCAAGCTGACGGGGCATGTCATCACGTGGGCGACTCAGAGACATGGAGGATTTTTACGCATTTAGCGCATAAAAAACTTTTTCCCCTATATGCCCCGTATTTATATGCGATAACGCATATTTTTATGCGTTTTTGTGTATTTTACGCGTTTTGAACACGTTTTTGCCGCTGTTTTGTCCCCTATAAACTTAGAGACTCTTCACTCTTTGCTCCTCACTCCTCCATTCATTGTTCTCACTTCCCAAAGACTATTTTCTTCTTAGAGAGCTTGGATTGCACGGTATCTTTTCGCCTTCCTTTGTCCCAACAGTTAGGTAACATTTACACTTTGTAATTTATTCTCGAGCCATGACTATGATATTGTTGGGTAGCTCCTCCTCTTCCGGTAGTGACGGAGTAGAAGTGATCTCTGACCCCCCTTCTTGTAAGGGGAAAGAGGTGGTCTGTCCCTCTGTTATCATAGAGGTTATCGACTAGACGAGGGATGACAGGGGGTGTCACCTTTCGCGGTTTCATCCTCCTCTTTTTCCGTTACTAGTCCGTCCGTACCCAGAGGATGTATCAAGCTTGATCCATGACGGGGTTGTAGGTGAGGGGCCCGACGACAATTACCCAATTTTCTAGAACGACCATGTGAGAACCATTCTGGGGAAGGAGGACATCCTGGCCATTCGGAGCTGCTTTGGAATTCCTTGTGAGTTCGAGTTATTCCTCCCCAGTCCTGGGGTTAGGGCGTTTTCCCGAATGTTGGGCGAATACTGTGTATTTTCTCTCGATGCTTTCCTTAGTGGACTACGCTTGCTGATGCCTCCCTTCATGACGATGGTGCTCAACTGGTACGGACTGAGTCCTGTTCAGTTTGTGCCTAACTCCTGGAGGCATCTCACGGGATTCATCTTGAGGTGTCACGAGGCCGAATTCAAGCAAAATCTTTGGTTGTGGCGCAGACATTTTAGGCTCCATAGGCAACGGGCATGTGACAACTGGTACTACTTTTCCCCTCGTCCCAAAAGAGAGTTGATCACTGTCCCGGATTCCATCAAGAACTGAAGCAGGTATTTTATTGTCCGGAGTCCCAAACCATGAGGATTTCCAACTAGGTGGGGGGGCTCGATGTCGAAGAAGTTAACCATCGAATCGGAGTTGACGGAGGAAGAAGAGAAGGTTAGCGACCTTCTCCTTTTGGCTGGCGAGATGAAGTGGCAGGATATCTCGGAGGAGGTCCTTTGCTTGAGGGGGTTAAGCCTGATGGACCCTAGTATGGCTTTTCATTATCTACATTTTAATACCTCTATTTTCGTTTGAGCATTTTCCTGCTTTTCACACTTCTATATTTTCTTGTCTTCACTCTCTTTTATTTTCTTGTGTGCAGGTAGCATGGACTTCAGAGGTCTTCTCGCGAACCGAGTCTCTTTACACACCAAGGGTTCAGAGGATCGGAAGAGAAAAGGAGGAGCTAGTCGTCCCGGGATTCCGAAGTCCACTAGGGGCTCTTCTGCCTTCGCACCGACCGGGATAGAGCCGGCGTCTACAGATGTGTCTGCAAGCCCTGCTAAGGGGGGTTCTGGTTTGGATGTTCTCTTAGCACTCCAACACGCTCCACTTATCGCCACAGCTGATGCTATTTTTACTTCTGATGAGAAGAAGGTGTATGCTCCAGACTGGGGATTGAAACGGTGCGATGCTATCCTGGGGATTCTGTGAAGTGCCTTGACGTGGTTCAGAATCTCCCCACTCCTTGGGACCAGAAGGCTCTAGCAAAGGAGTCGATTGATTGCTCCATCATGGAGATTTCTTGGTGTGTTGTTTCGGTGAGTCATCTACCTTTTTGTTTTTCAGATTTGGCTTTAGATTTTTTCCTTTGGCCTTCAGTTTTCCTAAGCCACTGTCTCTTTTCTTATTGCAGGCTGCTTGTTGAACCAGAAACTTGATCAAGCTGATACAGGCTGAAGAGAAGGAGTGGAAGAATGAGGCCGCTAGAACCGACAGGCTTAGGAAGAAAGCCGTTCTGGAGTTGGGGGTAGCCACGAAGGAGAAAGCAGCTCTCCTTGTTGGCTTCGAGGAGGAGAGGAAGAAGTGGAAGGAGCAGGAAACGAAGGATTTGGAAGACGCGGTAGCGGCTGCGGAGGCAAAGGCGTTAGTTCACCTCAATGAGGTGATGGATCAGTCGTATGCTAAGGCCATTGCCGATGTGGTGGGGCGTGTTCCCGGCTTTGATGGGAAGGGTTATTGACCTGAGCTTCTTCCGGGTATGAAGCCATTAGCAGAGGAGACCGACGAGGAAGGAGGGGATGGCACAGGTGGTGGTGGCACCCCTTTGGCTTCGTCTGATGATGAGGGAGCTTGATCGTGTAGCTTTTATACCTCATGTCTTTTTTATTTTGATGTCTTTCCCTTTGCATTTAGTACGACACCTTTTGCAGTAACCTAATAGCAGACTGGCCACCGCTTGTTTTATTTATGCATCTGAATGAACGAAAAAGCTTGTGTTGAAGCATGGTATTTGTTTGTTTCTCTTTTGTTGAGTTTTGTATGTCTCCCTTCATACCATTTATTTGTGGTTTGAGAGAGTTTCAACAGTTGTAGGAGTAGTTCCGAATGGTGAGCTGCTTCACACTTGCTCTTTCGCAAGTGGCTGAAGCAGCATCGAACCAAGTGTTGGACTTCGAACTTGTCATTTGAGAAAGTATCAACAGTTGTGGGATCAATTTCGAATGGTGAACCACTTCGTACTCGCTTGTAAGCAAGTAGTTGAAGCAAAATCGAACCATGTGTTGGACTTCGAACTTGTCGTTTTAAGAGAGAATCAACAGTTGTGGGAGAAATTCTGAATGATGAACCACTTCGTACTCGCTTGTAAGCGAGTAGTTGAAGCGGAATCGAACCAAGTGTTGGACTCCAAACTTGTTGTTTGAGTATTTGCCAGTTGTTAGAGCTTGGACTCCGAACTAGCTTGTTGTAATTGAGTCGAGACTTGAGTGGAAATGTTTGAGGGCAACTGAATGATCTTTGAGAAAGGCAAATTGAGTTTTATTGAAAGAAAAACTAGGTGGCTGCCATAGAGATGCAAGCCTTTATTACATTTGATAAAAAAAAAGGAGTTAACATGCTTTCAGGAGAACTAAGGAGCACGCTTATCTGATCAAGAACTTGCGGGTTGGATCTTCTTCTGAGAAGACCACCTCCTCCAACTCGTCGACCGGCTCTGATATAGTTTGGGTGCTCCCCTAGGGAATCTCAAGAGCTTCGAGAGAAAGGACGGATCCTCCAATCGAGGTCGTATAGCATTTGTGGGCTGCTTCTTGGCTTCCTCTCACTTCTCACACGCCCGCCGTAGTGGGGAACTTCATCTTCAAATGGTAAGCCGAGGGGACGGCTTGTAGAGCCGATAGGCCTGGTCGACCTAGGATGACATTATAGCCAGCTTTGACGTCAACCACCATGAAATTCATCGGCTCGGTTCGGGTAGTAGGAGCTTTGCCAACGGTTACGTCGAGAGTTATGACATCCTCGATCGTCACTGGCACTCCCATGAACCCATGGAGAGTGTAGCCGGCAGGCTTCAGCCGGTCCCTTGATAATTGGAGCCCTTGGAAGGCCTCCAGAAAGACAATGTTGACCGAACTACCGTTATCCACTAGAACCCTATGCACCTTAAAGTTGGCCATGTGGAGGTTGATAACCAATGCGTCGCAGTGTGGGGTTCAGACACCCTCCAGGACTTCATTTGAAAAAGTGACTGGGACTCCGAGGCCCTTGGGAGGGGGATGACTATGTACAGAATTCACCTTTCGGATGAAGGCTTTTCAGGAGGAGTTGGAATTTCCTTGTAACACCCGAAATTTCAAAACATACTGAATTCGAGTTCCACAGGATCTTTTCAATTCACTTCGTACAATTTTACAAGAAATAAAACTTTACTTTACATCAGAGTTACATTTACATTAACACTTATACAGCAGAAGCAATTTTTTTTCTTCTTTACAACAATGAATGAAATACAACAACACTTGAACAATCTTTAAGCATCAATTCCTCTTTAGTCTTTTTCATGTGCTTTACCCTGCATAGAAACTGTGGGCACGTCAGTTCATTCAACTGACGAAATATTATACACGACCATTCTCTCTATGCTGGAAACAGTATAACGATTCTCAACACTTAACAAACCACAAACTTGTTCACAAACAAAGCTAAGGGGGTTATCCTATTGATATCGTGTTGTGAATATGCACTTAGTCCTTAATATAGTTATTTATATTATATGACACTAATGCGTACTTGTTCAGAGTCTATGCAGCCCATACTATATAGGTCCGAGGGCAAACCCTTAACCGTTCTTCATCTTGTAGGGTTCAATCCCTCGCCATGACTTAATCTACTACTGTAACTATGGTAAGTATCCTAGATGTTCTATGACCTACAAACTCATGTCTAGGCGTCCTGGAGAGAATCCGAACGCACTGACACATGACTCACCATGAAGGCATCCTGTGGTAATTCACCTCCTACCATAGACATGACACCACCCGCAGTCACCAGACACCCCACGAGCATCGCCACTGGGACGGTACTCTGGAGCAGTATCCACGTCCTACTCATAACGCATCATGGGACATCCTGTGAATACTCTCACGCCGCCAATCAAATGGCCTTCATACTCATGTTTTTCTCTTACTTTCATCACATCTTCACTACGTATCTAGTCCTTAATTTAATTGAATCATGAATAAAATCAATCCCTTAGGGTTAGCACTTCCACTATACCGGTCTTATTCAATTTCTCATGACCCAAATATTGGTCTTTTCATTTCAAATTTCATATCAACATTTCTTTTATTGCCGGTATAAGGCTTAGCTACACCCTAGTTCTTAATTTCAACTCATAATTACAACACCGAGTTTTTCATACTCATAAAATCTTTTTCCATGATTAACAATAATTTCCCTTTTCATGTTCATAGCATTTGTATATTCACATTCATAATATCCTTCATAACTCATCATGTCATTAAAATTCCAATTTCATGTACAATATCATGCATAAACAAAGAAATTCAATTTTTCATATTCAATAGTTCATTCTTTCCACATAATTTCCTTATTCTCATTTTATCAATACTAAATCTAACATTCATACTTTCATTTTTCTTTCATTATCAAAACTATTTTCAAATCATCTTTTAATAAATAAATTTTTCTTTATCCAAAGACAATTTAAGCTAACAATTTATAGTAAGTTCTTTCTTGCAAAAATAGTCTCAAATATACTAGGCCAAAGATTATAGAAAATTATCTCATGAAAACTGGATATCATTTGAACTTCAGGGCAGTCGACTGTCAAAACATAGCCAGTCGGCTGTTCTGCAAGAATTTAAAACTCAAAGACAAATACTCAGGGCAGTCTACTGTTACAATACAGTTGGTCGACTGTTCTGCAAAGATTTTAAAACTCAAAAACCAATAGTCAGGGCAGTCGACTGTTACAATACAGTCGGTCGACTGTTCTGCAACTAGAATCCGAAATTTATTACCCGACAGTCGACAGTCGATTGCACTAGGTTGCAATTTAGGGTAGATCATGGATATATTTTTGACAATGAAAATAAGATCACAATTTTTGAATTATTTATAATCAAGGTTTCCACGAAATAATATTTTTAGAACACAAGTATTCATCTTTCTACATTGATGATGCTTAAATCTAGACAATCAAAATTTTCATGATGCATTTAACCAACTATTTGTCTCATAAGCACAAATTTCAACATAGAACTCAATCCAAAACATAAAGCATGACAACAAGATTATTTCTAGCACTTTAATTCACCATTTATCAACTAGCAATCATTTTACCAATCATTCTCTAAGTTACCATTTCATCTATAATTAAGCAACCATGAGTCCAATTTCACTTAGTTGTTTCTTAGTAACTTTATCAAATCATTCCTAGCATGGTATCTAGATTTAGAAGAATGAGAAACACCCACCTATTTGGAGAAAATGAAATGAACTCTCCTAGAATGCAAGAAAGTGGCCTTCTCCTCCTAGAATGTATTGCAATTGCCTTCTCCTCTTTGAAGCTTGATTGGAAACCGAACCCACCAATGCTCCTTGGAGGCTAGCCGGCCTCCTCTTGAATGTAACACACACACACAATCTCACTCTAATCTTTTACTAACACTTCTCAATCTTTTCTCACTTAGTCTTTTCTCTTTTAATAGTTTGTAGTGTACAAATGAGAAGAAACTAACGGTATTTATACACTTTTAGGATGAGAATGGATGGATAGGATTCAATCAAGGAGTTAGAGATCAAGGATCAAGATGAATTGGAAAGTTGTAGCAATTTCCATGATCTCATAACCACCCCTCAACACAACTCCACTCCCCCACTCTTCTCCATGCATAATCCGGCCACTCCTATGATGTGCAATGCACACACAAGTGCATGCACGTGCCACAACTAGTGTCCCCCTATCAAAAGTTGTACATTATAAATTTATTAATTGTCTACCAAATGTGTCTACATGACAAGTTAAGGCAATTAAAAGAGTAATTAATTTATGGGCTTCAAAATAGTGGACTTTTAGACTTATGGGTCCAAATAAAATATTTAATTTATTAGGTTGGGCTTAATTTAGAAAAACAAGCTTAGGCTTTTTAAAATGGGCTTAAAAATAAAGAGAAGGAAAGAAAATAATTGTTTGTTCATGTTATTGAAAATAATTTTATAAGAAAATATTTATACAAGAATTTGTACGTCACAACACGTAAAATCAACAATTTCTCATTTAATAAAATTCAGGGTATTACAACACTCCGTCCTTAGAATAGTTCGTCCCCGGAACTACAATAAAAGGGTGAGAAAACAAAACACAATAAGAGGAAAGAAAAGAAAATACAAATCAAACAAAGAGCTCAGGATGATCCTTCATCATCCTCTCCTCAGATTCCCAAGTAGCCTCTTCAACCAACTGGTTTCTCCAGACTACCTTGACCATCGGTATCGTCTTGTTCCTCAAGACTTTCTCCCAACGATCCACAATCTCAACTGGAAGCTCAATGTAAATCAGATCCAATTGCAAACCCTCCGGCACTTCAGGTAAATGGTGACTCGGATCTGGAATGTAACTTCTTAGCATAGACACATGAAAGACATTGTGCACCTGTGACAACTCTTCTGGTAACTCAAGCCGATAAGCAGTTTTCCCGATCATTTTCAATATCTTATACGGGACTATGAACCTCGGGGCTAACTTTCCACCCTTGCCAAAACGGATCACACCTTTGCTAGGCGATACCTTCAGAAAGACAAAGTCACCAACCCCAAACTCAAGGTCCCTGATCATAGCTCTTCTGCCTACTCTGAGCATCCACCAACATCTTCCTGATCAGATCAATCTTTTCAGAGGTCTGCTGCATAATCTCAGGCCCAAATATCTGATGCTCCCCAACTTCGAACCAGTAGACAGGCGTCCTGCACTTCCTGCCATACAAATCTTCGTACGGCGCTATCCCAATACTAGTCTGAAAACTGTTGTTATAGGCAAACTCCACCAAAGCTAGATGCCTTTCCTAACTGCCTTCAAAGTCTAGTACACAACACCGAAGCATATCCTCAAGAATACTATTGACTCTCTCGGTCTGCCCATTGGTCTGTGGATGAAAAGCAGTGCTGAAATCCGTCTTGGTACCCAAAGCTGTCTGAAGACTCCTCCAGAAATGCGAAGTAAACCGCGCATCTCGATCAGACACAATAGTTAACGGAACACCATGAAGCCTGACGATCTCATCAACATACATCTCAGCTAACTTGTCCATCGAAGCAGTGAGTTTCATCATCAAGAAGTGGGCAAACTTGGTTAGTCGATCGACTATAACCCAAATTGCATCATTGCCCTTTGAACTGTTCATTCAACTGATGAAATATTATACACGGCCATCCTCTCTATGCCAAAAACAGTATAACGATTCTCAACAGTTAACAAACCACAAACTTGTTCACAAACAAAGCTAATGGGACTATCGTATTGATGTCGTGTTGTGAATGTGCACTTAGTCCTTAATGCAGTTATTTATGTTACATGACACTAATGCGTACTTATTCAGAGTCTATGCAGCCCATACTACATAGGTCCGAGGGCAAGTCCTTAACCGTTCTTCATCTTGTAGGGTTCAATCTCTCGTTATGACTTAATCTACTACTGTAACTACGGTAAGTATCCTAAATGTTCTATGACGTACGAACTCATATCTAGGCACCCTGGAGAGAATTCCAACACATTGACACATGACTCATCATGCAGGCATCCTGTGGTAATTCACATCCTACCATAGACAAGACACTACCCGTAGTCACTAAACACCCCACGAGCGTCGCCACCGGGACGGTACTTGGAACAGTATCCACGTCTTACTCATGATGCATCATGGGACATTCTGTGAATACTCTCACGCCGCCAATCCAATGGTCATCGTACTCATGTTTTTCTCTTATTTTCATCACATCTTCACTATGTATCTAGTCCTTAATTTAATTGAATCATGAACAAAATCAGTCCCTTGGGGTTAGCACTTCCACTAGACCGATCTTATTCAATCATTTATCATGACCCAAATCTTTGTCTTTTCATTTCAAATTTCATCTCAACATTTCTTTAATTGCCGGTATAAGGCTTAGCTACACCCTAGTTATTTAATTGCCGGTATAACATCTCAACATTCCTAGCATGGTATCTAGATTTAGAAGCATGAGAAACACCCACCTATTTGGAGAAAATGAAATGAACACTCCTAGAATGTAAGAAAGTGGCCTTCTCCTCCTAGAATGTATTGCAATTGCCTTCTCCTCCTTGATGCTTGATTGGAACCCAAACCCACCAATGATCCTTGGAGGCTGGCCGGCCTCCTCTTGAATGCAACACACACACACAATCTCACTCTAATCTTTTACTAACACTTCTCAATCTTTTCTCACTTAGTCTCTTCTCTTTTAATAGTTTATAGTGTACAAATGAGTAGAAACTAGGGGTATTTATACACTTTTAGGATGAGAACGGATAGATAGGATTCAATCAAGGAGTTAGAGATCAAAAATCAAGATGAATTGGGAAGTTGTAGCAACTTCCATGTGTTGATTCTTGATTTTGATGATCACAACACAGTGCAACATGTGTTTATATATTACAGCTAACAATGCAGTATACATATCAAAAGACAATTCTAGCTGAACAAATGCACAAGCTTTCAAGGATACAGCTCAAGACAAGGATCAAGACTCAATTCAACTCAAGACCCAAAGCTCAAATGTGTTATATTGTTGTGTCTTGTAAACATTGTAATGTACTTTCCTGTTGAGTCTTTAGTCTGATGTAAAGCCTTGTCAACACACACACACACACACTTAACAATTTCATAATGTGTGTCTCTAAAAAAAAACCCCTCAAAATAAGTCAAAACAGTTTGAAGAATTTTAGCTTTTAAGTACCAGTCGACTTAAGCCTATGCCAGTCGACTGATAAGTACGAAACTGTTTAAAATTATTCAAACTCTGATCAGTCGACTCATATGGCAACCCAGTCGACTGATCGAAAGCTTTTTGACCGTTTTCTGATTTTCAAAAACGAACTTTTTCAAATTCAAACGGTTTGATCCGTTGGTTGACAGTTATGTAACTGCTTTCCAACGTTCAGAAGAACAAAACCCTTTATATAGAGTTTCTTCTCAAACAGAAAGCACTACTTGATTTTCTGACATAAACACCCGAGCACTCTTGAGAAAAAATTAAGTGATTTTCTGTGAAGAACAAAGCTTTCAAGTTCACATACTTTGGTTCTCTACACTCAGTCCAGTATAGCATTGAATTCGCTTTGGACTGAGTATAGAAGTCAACCTAATTCTTTAGCCACGTGCATCAACACATACAACAACAAGGCTATAGGTTGATTGTAAAATTCCTCTTGTACTCTTGCTCTCGGTTGGAGAGTGTTTTTGACTCTTGGTTGTAGAGTCGGTGTCTTTTCACTCTTGGTTGAAGAGTGGGTCTGCTTTCTCTGGTTGAGAGAAAGGACTACGGGTTAGACAAGGTTGTTGTCTTGAACGCCGTAGGGTATTCTTGTATTTATTTTTCAAGAATAGTGGAAATCTCAAGTGGGTTGCTTGGGGACTGGATGTAGGTCGGGAGGACCGAACCAGGATATATCTTGTGTACTCTGTGATTGGTTGTCTTGTTTTTGCACTTACTTTTATTTATTGAAGTTCTACAAATCTAGTCTGTACAGTCGACTCAGCTTCGTATTAGTCGACTGATCAGTCTTGTATCTGTTACTCTTTGTTTCTTCAGTCGCCTGGCTTATCTATTAGTCGACTGAATCGAGTTATTATATTTTCTTTATTTGATATTATCAGTCGACTGTCTCTCAGATAAGTCGACTGCATCGAGAGATTAAGTTTCTTTTAATTTGGCTATATCAGTCGACTGGTTCCCAACTAGGTCGACTGTGCCGAGAAAAATAATTTTATTCCGCAATTTATTTTCATTAACACTATTCACCCCCCCTCTAGTGTTTGTTGCTTAGCCTACAGGATCCAACACTTGGTATCAGAGCAAGGTTACAGGCAATGGCAACTACATCAAATACTAATCAGTACCATGAAGGACAATCTACACAACGACCACCACTATTTGATGGAACAAACTATAACTATTGGAAGTGCCGAATGCGAATCTATCTCCAATCAATCAACTACGAGATATGGCAAATGACAGAGACGGAACATACTGCTCCTACCATTCCATATGCACAATGGAATGATGATCAAAAGAGTCAGACTATGAACAATGCCAAAGCAATGAATGCTTTATTTTGTGCACTGACGAAGGAAGAATTCAACCGTGTATCCAATGCTACAACCGCATATCAAATTTGGCATACACTCGAGGTAACACATGAAGGAACGAATAAAGTAAAAGAATCTAAAATTTCTGTTCTTGTCCACAGGTTTGAAATGTTCAGAATGAAGGACAATGAGACTGTGTCTGAGATGATTACAAGATTCACAGACATTACCAACTCTCTTGTGGCGCTTGGAAAGACTTATACTCAAGCAGAGATGGTCAGAAAAGTACTACGAGCACTCACTCCAGAATGGGAAAAGAAAACCACAGCAATAGAAGAGGCAAATGACTTGTCAACACTTACTCTCGAGAATCTTGTTGGTAATCTCATGGCATATGAGGTCCAACTTGAAGATCGAAAGAAAGATACTGAATCACACCAAACAAAGAAGAAATCATTGGCTTTTAAAGCAATGACTGACTCAGAAGATGAGGAAGAAGATGAAGAAGAAATAGCAATGTTCACTCGGAGATTCAAGAAGTTTTTAAAGAAGGGTAAGTTTCATTCTAAGAGTAAAGATTCTAATGACCCTCCTATATGTTTCAGGTGCAATAAAATAGGTCACATGAAGAAGGACTGTCCCTTAGAAAATGCAAAGAACAAGGGAAAAACATCCAACTTCAAGAAAGACAAATATTCAAAGAACAAATTTGCCAAGAACAAAAAGGCGTATCAAGCCACATGGGATGATAGCGATTCATTTTCCGAAGAAGAAACGGATGAAAATAACGAAGTGGCAAATGTATGCTTTATGGCTGCACAAGAACATGTAAGTAATGATTATGATTCTGAAGATCTTCTTGATGCATTTAATGAAATATTCCAAGAATTAAAGAAAGAAAAGATTAGAGTTAAGAATCTTGAGAAAGTGAATCAAACACTTAATCAAGAAAATCTTAACCTTGATAAGGAAGTAAAATCCTTAAATTCTCGTCTTGCAAGTCTAGATACTGATCTTGAAACTCTCAAAAAGAATTATGAAGAGATTTCAAAGAATGTATCTAAGTTTAACAAAGGCAAAGAGAATTTAAATGATATGCTTCATCATCAAGTTGCATCTAGTCATAAATTTGGACTTGGTTTCAAGAAATCTTCTATAAAAGAATCTCCTGTTTTAAACACTAGTAAGACTAAGTCAGCATCTATTTCTAGTGTTACACACAAGTTATATGATTTCTTTGCAAAACCACAGGTTGTTAAATTCAGTGATAAAAGTGATACTAACGTTCGGTTAAGTCGACTGAACCATAGCACCAGTCGTCTGTCCAGAGAAAGTGGATCTCATTCCACGGGATCAAAACCTCTTATAAGTCGACCTAGTGCATCTACCAGTCGACTGATACATACCAACAGTCGACTGATAAACACTGGTAAGTCGACTGGACAGAACAAACTAGTATGGGTTCCAGTCAATATTAATCAGAATGATAGAATTGCTTATATCAATTCTTATATGCTGAATGTATGTACTTCTACCAATTATATTCCTGCTTATGGAGGAAGATCAAACTCTTCATGGGTTTGGTTTCCCCCAAACTAATATGTTTTGGACCCAATAAAAAGGGTACCATATTTACCTCAAATGTTTTATAGGTACCCAAGAAAGAACGCTGGATATTAGACAGCGGATGTTCAAAACACATGACAGGGCATGCCAACTTACTATCCACCATTCAGAATATAGATGGAGGAACCGTCACCTTTGGAGATAACAACAAAGGCAAAGTCATCGGTATTGGCATGGTCGGTAAAATATCTAACCCTATTATAGAAAATGTACTTTTAGTTAATGGTTTAAAGCATAATCTCTTAAGTATTAGTCAATTGTGTGATAAAGGGTATAAAATAGTTTTTGAAAAAGATGCATGCTTAATTTATGATTCTACTATGGAAAAAGTTATTTTTCAAGGTTGTCGCAAAAACAATATTTATGAATTATGTTTGAATGCAATTGATTTTTCAAATGATTTTTGTTTGATAGCCTCTAACAATGAATCTTGGTTATGGCATAGAAGATTTGGACATGTGAACATGAAAAATCTCTCAAAATTATCTAAATATAACCTAGTTAAAGGACTGCCAAAATTATTCTTTAAAAAGGATAAGTTATGTGATGCATGTCAACTAGGAAAACAAATCAAATCCACTTTTAAAACAAAAGATGTAATCTCTACAAGTAGGCCACTTGAATTAATTCATATGGATTTATTTGGTCCTACTAGAGTTGCTTCTTTAAATAAAAGTAGATATGTGTTTGTTTTAGTAGATGATTTTTCAAGATTTACTTGGACATTCTTTTTAAAACATAAAAATGATGCTTTTGAAGAATTTGCACATTTTTGTAAACGTGTTCAAAATCAAAGATCTCTAACCATAGTCACTATTAGAAGTGATCATGGTGGAGAATTTGAAAATGAAACATTTACAGAATATTGCAACAAGAATGGTATAACACATTCATTTGCATTTCCTAGAGCTTCACCACAAAATGGTGTGGTTGAAAGAAAGAATAGGACTTTGTAAGAATGCGCACGTACTATGCTTGTTGAAAGCAATCTACCAAAGCATTTTTGGGCTGAAGCTGTTGCTACAGCTTGTTATGTTTTGAATAGAATTCTTCTAAGACCTAAACTAAAGAAGACTTGTTACGAGTTATTTTTTAATAAAATTCCTAAAGTCTCTTACTTTAAAACATTTGGTTGTAAGTGTTTTATTCTAAACACAAAAGATAATCTAGACAAATTTGATCCTAGATCTAATGAGGGTATCTTTTTAGGATACTCAAATAGGAGTAAAGCATATAGAATTTTCAATAAGTCTACTATGACCATTGAAGAATCAATGCATGTTACATTCGATGAATCCTTACCTTCATCAACATTAAATAAGGATGATGAAACTGATTTATCACCTTTAGATAATGTGATTACATCCTTAGAGCAAACTAATCTATCTGATAAGTCGACTGATAAAGTCTCCAAGTCGACTGACTTAAACCAGTCGACTGAAGAACAAGTCAAGTCGACTGATCCGATTGTGATATCTTCAACTTTACCAAAGTCATTCGTTGAAGTTAAAGATCATCCTCATGACTTAATAATTGGTGACATCTCCCATGGTATTCAGACACGTTCGCATATTAATATGATCTCTCATACAGCATTCTTGTCAGATTTTGAACCAAAGAATATACAAGAAGCTTGTGAGAATGAATATTGGGTGAATGCCATGCAAGATGAACTAAACCAATTTGTAAGAAATGATGTATGGGATTTAGTTCCTAGACCTCCTGATCAGACTATCATTGGTACCAAATGGGTATTCAAGAATAAGTTAGATGAATCAGGACAAGTTGTAAGGAACAAGGCTAGATTAGTTGCCCAAGGATATAATCAAGAAGAAGGTATAGATTTTGATGAAACATATGCTCCTGTTGCTAGACTAGAATCTATTCGTATTTTATTATCTTTTGCTTGTTTTATGAATTTTATACTTTATCAAATGGATGTGAAAAGTGCCTTTCTTAATGGGTTCATTAAGGAAAATGTTTATGTTAAACAACCACCAGGTTTTGAACATGAACAATTTCCAGATCATGTTTATAAATTGAAAAAGGCTTTATACGGTCTTAAACAAGCACCTCGTGCTTGGTATGATCGTCTGAAAACTTTTCTTTTAGAAACTGGATTTGAAATAGGTAAAGTAGACACTACCTTGTTTATCAAAAGAGTTAAGAATGATATCTTAATCATACAAATATATGTTGATGATATAATTTTTGGTTCTACTAATAATAATCTATGTCAAGAATTTGCAAATACCATGAAAAATGAATTTGAGATGAGTCACATGGGTGAACTCAATTATTTCCTTGGATTGCAAATTAAACAATCTTCAAATGGCATATTTATCAATCAAGGCAAATATGCAAAGGAATTACTCAAACGTTTTCACATGGATAGTACTAGTAGTAAATCCACACCTATGGCTACTACTACTACTCTTGACAAAGATTTATTAGGTAAGAGTGTTGATCAAAAACTCTATCGAGGTATGATTGGTTCACTCTTATATATTACTGCAAGTAGACCAGATATTATGTTCAGCGTATGTTTATGTGCTAGATATCAATCTAGTCCTAAAGAATCTCATTTAAAAGCAGTGAAACGAATTTTAAGATATATTAAAGGCACATCTGAATATGGTTTATTTTATCCACGCACCGATATTTTTCAACTTTTGTCTTATAGCGATGCCGATTTTGCTGGAAGCAAAACTGATCGCAAGAGTACTAGTGGTACATGTCACTTTTTGGGACATTCCCTAGTATCTTGGTGCAGTAAAAAGCAAAATTCTGTATCCCTATCAACCACAGAAGCTGAATATATTGCTGCAAGTTTAGCATGCGCTCAAATTTTATGGATGAAACAAACTTTGTTAGATTATGGTATTTCATTTGAGAAACCCTCAATTATGTGTGATAATACCAGTGCAATTAATCTATCTAAAAATCCGATTCAACATTCACGTACGAAACATATTGATATTCGACATCACTTTCTACGTGATCATGTTTTAAAAGGAGATATATCTTTAGACTTTATCTCTACTGATCAACAAGTAGCAGATATATTTACCAAGCCCCTTAAAGAAGAAACTTTTATCAAGTTAAGAAGAGAACTTGGAATTTGTGATTTTATTGATATTTGTTGAAAATCACTCTGTTAAGTCGACTGTGTTTTGAATCAGTCGACTGTACTGAATTGTTATATATTCGTATTTTGTTCTCGACTAAGTCGACTGATTATCAATCCAGTCGACTGGTCAGCAGATATAAGATGTTATTTTCTTCTCGACTCAGTCGACTGATATATCATACCAGTCGACTATCGCAAGATCAATCTGTCTTCAGCGACTATTCATCACAAATTTTGAGATAAAAACTTTTCACTATCTCACCCGTGACAACCCTATCTGACCGTTGATTTCATTTCCCTGTAATCTGAGCCGTCTATTCACTGTTAAAAACCCCTTTACCTGCCCCTCTTTCATACTCTTACCGATCTCCTATTTTGCCCCAATTTCAAAACCCTAGTTTTTGAAGAAGGAGCAAGTCGACTCAAATTTGCTGCTGGTGCTCGCCTCTGTTCTGATCTTTCGTTTTTCTTTGGTATAATCTCTATCTCTGTCTCTCTCTAATGGCACCCAAAAGATCTAAGCGGACTCATGAGGGTAGCTCTTCTTCTCAAGACTACACTCAATATTTATTGAGTCCAGATTTTATTGACCAATGGTACCTCATTTGTACCATTTCCATCTTCCCTGGAAGATTTGTCAACTTTAATAATCTTGCCCCTTTCAATCTCATTCCTTTATTTCAAAATAGCAGTCTTTATGATTTTCTCTCTTTAGCAAACCAACCCAACTATTATCCTCAACTAATCTATTTGTTTTACACAAATATGATAGTTGTACAAAAACCCAATGGGAATGTTCTTATCCGTTCGTCTGTGAAGAATGTCAAAATGACACTCACACCGTCTAGGATAAATGAAATTTTAGGAATTGATGATGGAGGTATATTTCTTGATGACATTGTTTTAGATAATGCCTCAATTTTGTCTAAAATCTTTTTACCTCATCATGGTCCTCCAATGACAAGTAAAAATATTCAACCAATTGCAAAGCTTGTAGCTAGAATATTAACGTATAACATCCTTCCCAAAAAGGGTAGTTATGACCACTATTCTCTAGAACTACAAAAAGCTGTGTATGCAATTTTTGGTAAAATTGATATCAATTGGGGTCATGTCATTTTTTCTCAACTTCAGCATCACACTCACTTTCTACCTTTTGGTGGCTTTCTCACTAGAGTCTTTCTTGCTTTTAGCGTTGATCTCGATTCCGAGACCAATGTTGTTTCTCATTATGATTGCTTCGATCGTGCTAGCCTCGCACGTATGAAGCTTGTTGATAACCCTCCTAGCTCTCCACCTCCTTCTCAAGCACCTTTAGGTTCTTCTGCTAGACCTTCTGCTTCTTCTAGTTCATCTCTTCCCAACGCCAACTATGATGATCCACGTACCATGTATGAATGTGTCAACTACCTTATGAAACATTCACAGACTGTGGATACACATCTTCACACCCTTGATTCCAGACTTGATTCCTTTGATTCCCAACTCCACCACATTGATACCAAGATTGACAACCTCACCAATCTCTTCACCTCTCAATTTCATCCTTCTTCTCATGGTGACGATGAAGACTCGGATGAAGACGATTGAAGATTTTTTATTTTTTTTCTCTCTTATGTACCTTTTAATGGACTTATTTCTGTATGCAACTTTCTATTAGTCTCTTTTCTATGAAAAAGATGGTTATTATGTGCTTTTTGATGATTACAAAGGGGGAGAGATCTCTGAGTTATATTTATGCTTGCTTATATTATCTGTGTTTTGTGATTTTATCATTATTATCTGTGTTATTTTGGCTGTTGAAAATCTCTGGTCAGTCGACTGCTCCAACGATTTAAGTCGACTGCTACTAAACTTCTGCTACTGTATCTGTACTTATGGTTTTTTTTATAAACTGTCTGATCAGTCGCCTGCCAGTTGACACACTCGACTGATACTTGTTTTAGGAAAATGCATTCTGTGTTTTTAATAGGGGGAGCATATTCTTACTGTGCCTATATATATATATTATCTGTTATTATCAGCTATTGTGTTGTCATCATCAAAAAGGGGGAGAATGTTGATTCTTGATTTTGATGATCACAACACAGTGCAACATGTGTTTATATATTACAGCTAACAATGCAGTATACATATCAAAAGACAATTCTAGCTGAACAAATGCACAAGCTTTCAAGGATACAGCTCAAGACAAGGATCAAGACTCAATTCAACTCAAGACCCAAAGCTCAAATGTGTTATATTGTTGTGTCTTGTAAACATTGTAATGTACTTTCCTGTTGAGTCTTTAGTCTGATGTAAAGCCTTGTCAACACACACACACACACACTTAACAATTTCATAATGTGTGTCTCTAAAAAAAAACCCCTCAAAATAAGTCAAAACAGTTTGAAGAATTTTAGCTTTTAAGTACCAGTCGACTTAAGCCTATGCCAGTCGACTGATAAGTACGAAACTGTTTAAAATTATTCAAACTCTGATCAGTCGACTCATATGGCAACCCAGTCGACTGATCGAGAGCTTTTTGACCGTTTTCTGATTTTCAAAAACGAACTTTTTCAAATTCAAACGGTTTGATCCGTTGGTTGACAGTTATGTAACTGCTTTCCAACGTTCAGAAGAACAACACCCTTTATATAGAGTTTCTTCTCAAACAGAAAGCACTACTTGATTTTCTGACATAAACACCCGAGCACTCTTGAGAAAAATTTAAGTGATTTTCTGTGAAGAACAAAGCTTTCAAGTTCACATACTTTGGTTCTCTACACTCAGTCCAGTATAGCATTGAATTCGCTTTGGACTGAGTATAGAAGTCAACCTAATTCTTTAGCCACGTGCATCAACACATACAACAACAAGGCTATAGGTTGATTGTAAAATTCCTCTTGTACTCTTGCTCTCGGTTGGAGAGTGTTTTTGACTCTTGGTTGTAGAGTCGGTGTCTTTTCACTCTTGGTTGAAGAGTGGGTCTGCTTTCTCTGGTTGAGAGAAAGGACTACGGGTTAGACAAGGTTGTTGTCTTGAACGCCGTAGGGTATTCTTGTATTTATTTTTCAAGAATAGTGGAAATCTCAAGTGGGTTGCTTGGGGACTGGATGTAGGTCGGGAGGACCGAACCAGGATATATCTTGTGTACTCTGTGATTGGTTGTCTTGTTTTTGCACTTACTTTTATTTATTGAAGTTCTGCAAATCTAGTCTGTACAGTCGACTCAGCTTCGTATTAGTCGACTGATCAGTCTTGTATCTGTTACTCTTTGTTTCTTCAGTTGCCTGGCTTATCTATTAGTCGACTGAATCGAGTTATTATATTTTCTTTATTTGATATTATCAGTCGACTGTCTCTCAGATAAGTCGACTGCATCGAGAGATTAAGTTTCTTTTAATTTGGCTATATCAGTCGACTGGTTCCCAACTAGGTCGACTGTGCCGAGAAAAATAATTTTATTCCGCAATTTATTTTCATTAACACTATTCACCCCCCCTCTAGTGTTTGTTGCTTAGCCTACAGGATCCAACACCATGATCTCATAATCACCCCTCAACACAACTCCACTCCCCCACTCTTCTCCATGCATAATTCGGCCACTCCTAGGGTGTGCAATGCACACACAAGTGCATGCACGTGCCCCAACTAGTGTCCTCCTATTAAAAATTGTACATTATAAATTTATTAATTGTCTACTAAATGTGTCTACATGACAAGTTAAGGTAATTAAAAGAGTAATTAATTTATGGGCTTCAAAATAGTGGGCTTTTAGACTCATGGATCCAAATAAAATATTTAATTTATTAGGTTGGGCTTAATTTAGAAAAAACAAGCTTAGGCTTTTTAAAATGGGCTTAAAAATAAAGAGAAGGAATTATAGAAAATAATTTTATAAGAAAATATTTATACAAGAATTTGTACGTGCACAACATGTAAAATCAACAATTTCTCATTTAATAAAATTCAGGGTATTACATTCCTCCCATTGGGCCTCCGTGGATAAGGTGCAGGACGCGCTCCTGTTCATAGTCTGGGGTCTTCTTGTCCCGTTTGGGTCGCTTGTTAGCCCTCTTTGGGGGTGGAGGAGGATCGGCCCGGTCCTTCCTCACGAATCTAGCAAGTTGCCCTCTCTGAATGAGAGCCTCAATTTCGTCTTTCAAGGCCCGACAATCGTTCGTGTCGTGGCCGTGGTCCCGGTGAAAGCGGCACCACTCTCCCTATCCCTCTTTTTTCCGGGAGTGTTCATCTTAGGAGCAGGAGGGAGAATTCCTTCTTTCTCGACCTCCATCAGGATAGTCGAGACGTTGGCGTTGAGAGGAGTGAACCTCTCAAATCGGGGAGGAGGGCGACGCTGGCCTCCGTTGTCCTTCTGGAGCTTCTTAGCTCCTTCGTCCTCTGCGGTCTTCTGCTTACTCCCGGAAGTCGACCCTTCAAAGGTAGGGCGGTGGATAGCTTCCTTTGCTCGGATGTACTTCTCACTCCGAAGGAGGAGCTCTGAGAAGTCCCGAGGGGGCTTCTTGGCCAGGGATGCCCTGAGGTCGGGGTTGAGGACATCGGATTGGAAGGCGGCCAAGGCAACCGACTGATCGAGGGAGGCGATGGACTGGCCTCCGCAGTAAACCGCTTGACATAGTCCCTCACCTCCTCGCCCTTCTTCTGACTGAGGAAGAGTAGCGAAATACTCGTCTTTTCGGAGCGGCGACTGCTCACGAAATGAGTTATGAAGAGGGCTTCGAACTGGTCGAAAGAGAAGACAGAGAATGGGGCGAGTCGGGAGTACCACTCTCGGGCAGGACCTTTGAGAGTAACCGGGAAGGTCTTGTAGAGGAGGGCATCGGAGGCCTGATGGGTCATCATGAGTTTTGAAACTCTCTATGTGATCGACAGGGTCCGACTCCCCCGTGTTTGACTCAAATTGTGGCAGTTCGAAATTTGCTGGGGCAGGGGCCTCCATGATGGCGCGGGAGAATGGAGGCCCGCTTGGACGGAGGTTCCTCCCCCTTTGTTCCTCGTCCCTATCGAGCCGGCCGAGGTGCCTCTCCATCTCGTGGAGATGGTGGTAGACGGCATCCTCCCTTCGATCGTATCTTGTCAAGCCCCGAGACTCATCTTCATATGAAGGGGGACGGGGGCTACAGCGATGGTAGCTTGGAGACTGGCGAGGACTGGGAGTGCAATGACGGTGGCTTGGAGCTGGCCGAGGACTTGGGGATCGATGGCGATGGCGACGAGCCGACTCGGGACTGGGCGCTCTCTAGACGTTATTGTTGTTGTTAGGGGCGGTATTGAGGGCCCGCACGACTGCCGCTTGGAAGTCTTGAAACCTGCCCTTGTGACGGGCACATTCTGGTCCCTTGGGGCTGGTCGACCAGCAGGAGAACGACTCCTCCTTTCACGGTGTTGGGGGGACTCCCTCTGCCTCCTGGGAAAAGTGGACCTTCTGCCATCGTGTCTACGGGGAGACCGAGCTCTTGGATGTTCTGGACGGGAGCCCCCTTCACGGTCCCGCCTCTCATCCAAGCGGTGGCAAAGATCATCCTCACTCTACCAGATGATGATGAAGTTGCGGGGATCTCCCGACGCCCTAGGGTTATGGGATGCCATGGAGTCGGTGGAAGGGTTGTGTACTGAGACATGATCACGGTGGAGAGGTTGCTTTGGGGGATTAGGACGAGAGGTCCCTACGCCAGCATTTTGAGGCCCGGGTTGAGCCTGCTGGGATTGAAGATTTTGAAGAGGAGGCTGCCCCTGCTGCAGCGGCTGGACAGGTTGAGGAGGAAGCTGTCCTTGTTGCTGGACTAGTTGGACAGGTTGGAGGGGAGCCTCCGGTGGTGGTGGAGGAGGTACGGGAGTTGCTCTACGGTTGGAGGCCGTAGATCTTACTTTCCTCGGAGGCATGGCTGGAGACGGTCTTAACTGGTGGAAAAGGCTAGATTGCTATTCGAGTTTTCCACAGACGGCGCCAATCTGTTGCTGCTGATTTCGGTGTGGAGGCAAACAGATAGAATTTGTGGGTTCGTAGGAAATCGAATGAGTCAAACCTGAATACCTTCACCGGCATTTGACTAGTTTCCCGCTACTGCCATGACCTGCAAAAAGTGCGAGACACCGGCATTGATTCTGGCGACGCACCATTCGACGCTCTTGTCAGTAATCTGAATGATTATGAAAGAGCTTTTGGTATAGAAAGATTGATTACCTTGCAATGGTGGGAGGAAAGGGGTTTATATGGTCGTCTTAGGAACCAGTTTCTAGATGAGGATGAATCTCTACTTCCCGGTGATAGGATAGAGTCGGTTATGCCATCCAAGTAAAGGGATCTCGACTAGACTCTTCTCTCGATAGAGAGATAGAGTTTTCAGATCCTCCCTGGTGTATGGATGGATAGAATCAGTTACCCCCTAGAATATGGGGGGTTTCAATTGGGTTCGACGAATCTGGACTCATTTGTGGTAGGGCTGTTGTAATAGTCCTAATTGCAGGCTGGATCAGTTTGCCGGGCTTGAGAACGGCCCAGCTTATCTTGTCGGGCCTGTGTCTGCTGAAATTACCGTTTTATCCCTGGGAGCTTTAAGATCCGTGCCCGATTTGAACGATCCCGATTTAGCTCTATTTTTACCCATATCACGAATCAAATGTATAATTTGTGTAAAGAACTAAGTAAATTAAGTTATAAATAAAATATTTAAATTTGTACTGCATTTTGCGACTGATAATTTGTGTCAAAGCTGGTTCTTGGGTGTAAATGCACATACTTCGAATATCCGGGATGCGGGGGGTTATACGTATGTACAGCCTATATATTCTATGATTACAGACCAGTATTATTCTACAATATGATTATCCGATATTTTTATGCCAATAAAATTAGTTATCATTCTCCGACCAGAGAGAACCTGCGAGACTGGGCTGATCTTAAAAGATTTGATAAATATTTTAGTGAGTCAAATAAGTCTCATGATCATTCTTGCATAGCTATAGTCATTCTTGTTAGAAAATTGCTAAGATTCCTTTAATAAGAGTAATTGCAAAATATAGAGAATAGGTTTGGTAGATATGTAGGCATTACATAGGGGTAACATTCTGATCCACCGGGCCGGGTCGGATCGGACCCACGCGGGTTGCAATCAAGTTAGGGCAGGTTCGGGTCGGGTCACTAGCTTAACCGGGCCGGGCCGGGTTCGAAATCCAAAATTTCGATCCGATCGACCCGCGAACCCATTCGGGTCTGGCCGGGTCGCGGGTTTGCCCGAGTTGGGTTTTTTTTTTTTTTAATAAGTTTGTTAATATTTTAAATTTTATATGAAATAGGTGTGAACAATAAAATTAATTGCTCACTACCTACTACTCAATTAGCCCACCCCACTCTATCTATTTGTAGCCAACTTCAAATCCTCACTTCTCTCATCTCACCAATGTGGGACTAAATATATTTGGATTTTAAACTTTGAAAACTTTTAGTCCCACATTGATGAGATGAGAGAAGTGAGAAAGTGGAGTTGGCTATAAATAGTTAGGGTGGAGGTTGTCTAATTGAGTAGTGAATAGTAATTAATTTAGCCATTCACACTCATTTCTAGAAAATTTTGAAATATTTTAGAGTACATCTATATGCATATATACATATATATACATATATATTTGCAGTATATACATATCCATTTATTTTGTAGCAAAAAATATTTAAAAAAATAAAAAAAAAAATTCCAAATGGGTCAAACCCACGGGTCAAATTGACTTGGTCAACGGGTTCGCGGGTCAGGTCGAGTCGAGTAGGTTGGGTTTACAAATTTGACGACCCAGATCCACCCGTGGGTTCGACCCGGACCCGAACTACTTAATTGCGGGCCGGGTTAGAGTGGGTGGGTCAGGGGCGGGTCGCAGATCAACCTGGCCCGGCTGCCATTACTAGCATTACACAACAAGAAAATAACACACAAGATTTAACGTGGTTCGGTCAAACTCGACCTACGTCCATGGAAAAAGACAATGAATGATTCACTAATATCGAATGGAGAATATAAGAGATGTCACTCATCTCTCATACAATCCATCTATCAAAATAGTATAAACTCAATTTATGACAAAGAGAATGAAAGTGATAGTACAAAGTTAGAACAACTCTCTCAAAAAACACTTGGTGTTTTTGCACTATGGGGTGGTTTGGTTAGATGTAGGTTTACTGTAGCGATGGAGGAACACTGTAGCGAAAGTAAATCATTTGATTGGATTTCTTGAAATAGCTTTGGTTGGATGTAGATTTATTGTAGTTGGAATAGTTTTGCATTAAATATTAGCTTTGGTTGAGTTGTAGTAATGTTGTAGCGACCGTAATTTAAAATGTTTTTAAAATTTTTGTTTTACATTTAATTAATCTCAATTAGGGATTAATATAAACTTAATTAAAAGAACTTAATTAATCTAATCTAATCTTAAAATAATTAATATAATGTAATTTTAATTAATTAATCTAATCAACCCAATTAAACTGATTGATCTTAATTAAATTTATTAAAAAAAAACCAAAACATAAATAAACCCAAACCCATAAAAACCAAGCTTAAAAAACTGAAACCTACAAAAAAAAAAAGGCTAAAAACCTGAGACAAAAAAATCGTGCCAACAAACAAAACCAAATGAAAAGTGTTATATGTGGACAACTTAGTCCCACATCAAACGCGGGGGGGGGGGGTTGGGGTTTCTAAATAACTGTTTGTGTCTAATGAGGAAGACAAAAGAAAAAACGGAGAGATAAGGGTAATAAAGAAAAAATATTGATAGCATTGCTCCAAATGTTTGCGGAGTAAAAAAATTCGTAAACGAAAATGGCAAAAAAGTACGAATCTGCAACAGTAATGCGCATTACTGTAGCCAAGTGCAATTTTCTTACTCGCAACAAAAGCGCTGCTACAGTCTTCCCCCTAAGATTTGATTTCCTACTGCACCTTTACAAGCAAACAGACCACCCATACATGGAAGATGTTCTTGCTCACTTCTTTGCTTCAAATGGACGTCCAATGACCTCTTTATATAGACCTCAAAGTTTCGCTCATTCATATTTCATATGATGAAACTATTTTACCAACCAAGCATGGATCCTGTGCTTAATCCTTGATAAAAATGGTAGCTTAATAGGTTCACATCACTATTAAAATTTCAGCCTTCAACGGGTTCACATTTCCATGTTTTTTATGCATGGAAGCTTCTTCCAGGAGGTGAGGGCTGACCATGTGTTTCATACGCGGAAGCTCATTCCAGGAAGGTGAGGTTGACCTTGTTTATATTCAACGCACAATAAAAAAATCTCAACATTGACTTGAATACACAAATATTCTCCATTGGCTCGCAGTCAAGCCTCCACAAAATCCTTCATGTCTTCCTTGTGAGCCCCGATGAGCTCAACCTCTGCCATTTCAAATATCTTCTACTCTAGACAAGTTTTTAGCAGTGATGAAACTTTGACGGCAGCACATGTTTTTTCAATAATTTTTTTGGCTTATCAGCAGTCCCAATTTTCTCCACTTTCACGTCTATGACATCTCGTACAAAGTAGTATCGGACATCAGTGTGTTTAGTTTCTCTCGTGATGCATATGATCACGACAAAGATGAATTGTGGACTGGTTGTCACAGTGAATCACGATGCTCTCTTGCACCACTCCCATACCTGTTACCAGATTGAGAAGCCAAGTTGCTTCATTTATTGTAGTTGTAATTTGAATCTGAGAACCCTTCGATAAAATTGCTTCTTACACCTTGATTAACATCATAAACTAGGCTTAATCTTGTCGTACCTCGCAGATAGGGTTGGCAACCGGGACGGGCTGACCCGCGACCCTCCCGCGACTCGCTCGCCAAACCCGGCCCGTTAACTTACAGTTCGGGTCCCGGTCGAACCCGCGAACCTAAGCGGGTCAACCTGGGTCATCTAAAATGGGTTTCGAACCTGTTGAACCCGACCCGCGAACCCGGTGAATAGTGCCCAACCTGCCCACGAACCCGCGGGTTTCGAACCAAACGTTCGACCCATACGGGCCAAACGTTCGACCCAGACGGGTGGACCGTTCGACCCACGTGTCCAACGGGAAAAAAAGACAACCAACAACTGTTTTAGTCTTTTTTTTTGGGTTTTTTTTTCCTTATAAATACCCCTTAAACCACTCTAAAAATTTCACACCTTACTCTCTTACTCTCTCTACTGCTACTACTTAATTCAATCTCAATTGATTCAAAATTTTTCAACAAAGAAGCTAACAACATAGAATCGACAAATTCCGATTGTATCGAATTCAACATTCAACTACGTCTACTTCAAGGCTTCAACTCCTCTAAGATTCCAACAAAGAAACTCTCTATCTATATACGAGTCCAGACTTCTACTTTTATTTTCAATTTCATTATATAGACGAGTATCCGCAAAGTACGGTATTAAAATTTCACAACCCTCTTATTGTCTTTATATATTTTTGTAGTTCAAATTTTTTGTATCATATTACTTTGTTGGTTTTTTTATCTTCTCTCTCACAACCCTCCTATTGTTTTCTAGATTTTTTTAAAACTTTTATTGCCTAGATTTAATTTTAATTTTTTCACATAGACTACTACATCAATATGTCTAAATCACGAGGTAGTGGCCATAGCCGAAGTGGACAAGATTCCACCTGCACTTCTCGTAGGCCTCCTTATTGTCCCACAAAATGAGCCCAACGAAGAGTACCCTATGACCTAACACATTGGTACCCACGATGTGTTCCCACAAGACATAGAAATAAAAGAGGAACCACAAACACAAGCAACTGAAACAACACAACTGAGTAGTAGTAGGAAAACTAGAGGAGAAACTAGTGATTGGCACAAATTTTATGATTATATTCCGGACGAAGAAAATCCGGGTGTATGAATAAAAATTTGTAAAACATGTTCGAAGCCATACAAATAGAAGAAGGATGAAGGGACGGGTACAATAAAATGACACATCCAAAATGTACAAAAAGAACTTCTTATAGACCTACCCGGTCAACAAAAAATCCACCCTAGGACCGGTGTAGTTGATAGCCACTCTTATGATCCTGAACTTGTTCGTCGGAAAATGGTCCGACTAGTAATTAAGGAAGAGCTACCATTTTTCTATTCCGAGAGTAGGGACTTAGAAACTTTTAATCAAACCACATTAAACCTGCATTTTAAAAGAATACCTAAGAATACTTTGAAGTCGGATTGTTTTAAAATATACAATGAAATGAGAGAAGCTTTGATTGCCATTTTATGGAGTTTCACTTGTAGAGTTTTTTTAACTTCCGATTGTTGGAAGGGTTGAAACAATATTCCAATGATGGGAATAACTTTTCATTGAATCGACAGTGATTGGATTCTTTAAAAGGAGATCATATCACTTGCTGCGTTTTCCTATCCCTATAGTGGTAATGAAATTGCAAATCGTTTTTTTAGAAATTTGTGATGTTTTTCATATTCATGATTAAATTATGTGTATAAGTTTTGATAATGCATCTAACAACAATGCATCAATTAGTATATTACAAACCGCATTAATCCCTCCATCTGACAATATTTTTCATATTAGATGTGCATGTCATATTTTAAATTTATGTGTTCAAGATGCATTAAAAATTGCCGACCCATATATAGTTAACATTAGAAATTATGTACATTTTATTGCATTAAGTAATCCTATATTTCAAGAATGGAAAGCTTGGTGTCGGCTTAAAAATTTACATTTTAGAAAATTTTCAAAGGATGTTAAACACCGATGGAACTCTACTTTTAATTCGCTACATGTTGTTACTGATTATAAAGCATGTATAAATGATTTTTGTATGGCAAAAAATATGTCAAATTTTGAAATGACTCCCCGAGCTTGGTTTTATGTCGAATCTTTGTTT
The DNA here is from genome assembly GCA_017893485.1 of Hemerocallis citrina. Taxonomy (NCBI): domain Eukaryota; kingdom Viridiplantae; phylum Streptophyta; class Magnoliopsida; order Asparagales; family Asphodelaceae; genus Hemerocallis; species Hemerocallis citrina. Next base: position 167,337,277 of record CM030368.1, read on the forward strand.
AAATTTTTAGAACATTTAAAATCGCAACTTTAAAATTTTCAAAATCTTATGAATCTACTTCTAGTAGCATTTTTATTTCAATAGTTACTATGATGCAAACTTTTAAAAAAATGATCGATGATGCTTTTATTGGTCATATTGTGAAACCTGCATACATCAAATTTTTGAAGTATTTTAATCCTCTTCCTATGTTGTATTGTATTGCTAGTGTGATGGATCCTTGTATCAAATCAGAAGGTACGAAGAGTTTGATTGAAATATTTTTTAATTTACTTGGGGAAGATGAATCTGAAATTGATTTGAGAACATTTTTAGCTAAATTTGAAGCGACATTTAATAACTTTTATGATTTTTATAATAGATGTTTTTCATCTAGTAGTACTACTGCTTTAGTTACTTCTTCTTCTGCTACTTCTACAGGTAAGGATAAGAATAAATTAGATGATGTCACATTTAATTTACTTACAAAAATTCAATAAAAAAAAACTAGGACTAATCATCCAAATGAATTACATTGGTATAATCAACAAGATTCTGAAAGTTTTACTTCTTCACTAGATATTTTACAATGGTGGAAAGACCATGAACATACTTATAGTATTCTTAAATATATGACTAAAGATCTACTAACTCCTCCTGTCTCTATAGTTGCTTTAGAAAGTATATTTTCTACAAGTGTTAGGGTTCTAACCGATTACAGGAATCGCTTGAAGTCCCAATCGTTGGAGATGCTCGTCTTTACGGAAGACTGGATGAAGGCCGAAGATAGGACTCAAGAAAAAGGGTTCGACACGTCTACAAGTGAAAGCAACTCGTCAGAAGAACAACAACAACAACAATAGCAACCAACATGAAGAATTGAAGGCCAACAACAACAACAAATTAGAGACCAACATATGCAAGAAATTTGTAAATGTATAAAAAATTGTAGTAATCTTTGTTTTTCATGAATAAGTTGAAAAATTGAAAAAAATTGTCATTTTACAGAAGAAAATTGTAATTGTATAGAACCAATTTATAATAATTCTTTGTTTTTTATAAAAAAAGTTGAAAATTTGTATAAGTTGAAATCATATAAATAATATATACATTTTTTTAGCAATTTCACTCTTTAATTATTATTATTATTACAATTTTTTTAAAGTTAAAAAAAAAGTTCAAACAAACGGGCCAACCCGTGTCCCGACCCGAGTTGGACCCAAATGGGTTCACGGGTTGGCCGGGTCGAGATTTCCCTAAGAAAAACCGGTCCGGTTAACCAACCGACCCGACCCGGACCCGCTCTACTTCGGTTCCAACCCGGGTGGGTTCGATCCGTCCCGGCCCGGTCGACCCGGTCGCCAACCCTACTCGCAGATATCAGAATATCCACTTCATTGCCTGTCAGTGGCCTTTACCAGGCCTTCTCAGTTAACGACTCACAACTGAAACTACATGCGATAAATTGAGACGAGTGCATACCATAGTGTACATCAAGCTACCGAATGCACTCGCATATGAAATTTTGGACATTTGCCCCACCACCTCCTCAGTTCTTGGTGAAAGTTGTAGTGATAGTTTGAAATGTGATGTGAGATGTGTTGAAACAGGCTTAGCGTTGGACTTTCGAAAACTCTCTAATACATTTTCAGTATATCTTCTCTGGGTTAGAATCAAGCGGCCCTTCTTCCAGTTGCTTTCAATATCCATCCCTAGGATCTTTCTTGAAGCACCAAGATCCTTCATTTCAAACTCTAGGCTGAGTTGTCTCTTCAATTTGAATCACCTCCTTGTCTCTGGCAATTATCAACATAGCATCCACATAAAGCAAGAGATAAACCTGATCACCATCAGATTACCTTCTATGATACACACACTGATCGTATGGACTTCGTGTGTATCCAATCTTTACGATAAAGGTATTGAATCTACGATACCACTGTCTGGGTGACTGCTTAAGTCCATATAGAGATTTCTTTAGTAGACAAACATAATCTTCCTTCTCGGGAACCACATATCCTTATGGTTGGCTCATGTAAATATGCTCCTCCAGCTCACCATGCAAAAATATCGTCTTGACATCGAGCTGCTAAAGTTCAAGATTGAACTTAGCAACTAAAGCGTGGAGAACTCAGATTGAAGTGTGTTTCACAACTAGTGAGAATACTTCATTGTAATCTACACCTTTTTTTCTAAGTGAATTCATTCGCCACAAGGCTAACTTTGAACCTGACTTCACCTCCATCAGGACCTGCTTCGTTCGTCTTGTAGATCCACTTGCACCCCACTGTGTGCTTCCCTTCTGGCAATTTTACTAGAGTTCAAGTATTGTTCTTGTGCAAAGACTCCAACTCTTCCTCCATAGTAGTTGTCCACTGGACGCACTCGGTACTTGAGATAACTTCTTTGTAGGAAATTGGTTCACCTTCTACTATCTTACTAGTCGAAAGTGCATAGCCCACCAAATCAGCATAGCCGTATCTATATGGAGGTCAAATTTCTTTATGTGGCCTGTCTCGGCTGATGTCGTATTGTTGCTGAGGAGGCTCCTACTGAATAACATATACTGTTAGTGCTTCTCCTTTAAATTTATCTATATCTTCATCTTTATTTGGCTGAATATCTATTGTAGAGGTCTTTGAAACTGTGGATACATCCACCCTTGCATTGTGATTCGTCAGACCCGTTGCTTTGCTCCACCTGCTTCACAAGGTCTGCTGGTCCACCTTCTTGGATAAAAATTGCATTTTTGTCAAAAGTGATGTCTCGTCTAATCACTAAGCCTGAAAACTGTGTATCAAGACTCCACAATAGATAGCCCTTCAATCCAATCTGGTACCTAAGGAATATCATCTTCTTAGCTCTTGGATTTATGTGATGGACGTGTGACCCAAGGAACTGAATTCAGAGAGACTTGAACTTTGATTTTGAATGTTCAAATTTGAACTCACATAGAGTATGGTCCCACCTGTTGAGGCTTCATGGGTGGGGAATAGGGTTGTCTGCTGAGTTGAGGATTGGTATCGCCGATAGGAGATGTGGGTGTGGTGCACGTGAGTTATTGAGCTCAAATTTTGGTGAATGTGTGAATCCTTTCCGTTGTGGCTAATGAACAAGTCATTGTCGTTTGGGTAGATGTGCGTGTGTCAACATGATGGTTGATGTGCAAGCTGTGGCTATTGGGACAGATGGACAAGTTGTCATTGTTGTGATAAATGCACAAGTTGTCGTTTTTTTTTGGGGGGGGGGGGGGGGGGGTGGGGGGGGGTGTAAGTTATTGCCGTGATAAGAGATGCGAGCCAATACATGTCGGAGGTGGGTAAACAGTTATAGGGTTGACGTTCAAGTGAGTTATCATCAAAGTTGTGAACGAGCAAGCTGTCACCGTGGCGGTAAACAGTCATGTCGATCCGGGGTAGAGAATTGACAACTTGTCACCGGAGGGATGTATAGGCAAGTCGTTGGCTGTGTAGCGAACGAAATACATCATATCAAAATTGTTCCCAAAAAGAAAACGTCGGAAAATAGTTCCAACACTAAAACTACAAATATCACTGGCTCTCCCCAATCTATAATTGTAGTAAACAAATTGAACCATGTTTTCCACTGTATCGAAAGTTGAGCAATATAAGCCCCACTTCATCACACCCATGACGACTCTTCGGTTAACCATTAAATTGATGACTTGCCAATTTACCTATTGACGGCGACTACTTACCGGAACACCACTCCAGTGAAGATATCCTGTACACCACTCGCCAACTTCCCACCTTTTATTAAAATAATAATAATAATTAATAATAATAATAATAACTAGTATTTTTCACGTGCGATGCACGTTTTGATAAACAATTTGAGTTAAACGTGCGATACACGTAAGTCAACAATAATTAGCACGTGCGATGAATGCCTTAATTTTAAACAAATTGAACACGTATTTTTTAAAAAAAATTATGAAGAAAAAACTTTGATGTGTATGTGCAATGCACGTGTTGAAAAATAGATTTGGAGTTGCACGTGCGATGCACATGTTTGTTTGGTGACAAAAGTGGTGTTTCTTTTGTGACAAAAAAATATTAAGAATTATTTATTTGTGACAAAATCTTCCATTAAATCGTAAGTAAATATATTATATTATAGATAGATAGATGGAAGGTAATTTACACATGTGATGCATGTTTAATATAAAAAAAAATATTAAAGTAAAAAACCTGACATAATGAGGTTTCGAACCTGAGATATCCTTCATATTTATTATGCACGTGCGATGTACGTGTTGGTAGATTGACAAATGACACTAAAACCTTCCCATTATAATATTAGAGATTAGAGATATATTGTCACACCCGAAATTTGAGGAGCGGAAATATCATCTTTGTGACGCATGACACGACAACATTTGTACAAGAATATAGATAACAGAGGTATCTATTAAATCCAAAATTCAATTTCAAACAATTCCTCACTATAATCAAATGTTATGTTTGTTAACAATTTATTTTCATCAGTTACTTTTGATTAACTCAAAATCCACTAACTACGGACTTAGAATAAACACACTGGAAATAAAGATATCTAAAGATTGATTATGCCAAACTGCTAAAGAAGATCCACTCTTTGCTGTCCACTAAGGTAGTGTTCTTTTTCTCCTTTTATAAGAGATTTATCTCTTGTAAGTGGTGGTCCCCCTCTTACAAGAGTTTTTTTAGTATTCTTTTTTTACCTCTTATAAGACATTTTTCTCAAAATGTCTTATAAGCCTAAAAGACTTCTAGTAGCCTCTTTCAAATTCTTATAAGACTTCTATCACTTAAAAAATCTATATTACCCCAAAGTCTTTATAATTGTTACTAATTAAACTAGTTTATATATTAGTCTATAGTAGCCCGGAATATGCTATCATAGAAAGAGTGTAATCATATACATAGTTGACTATAATATGCTATCTTAGAAAAAGTGCAGGAATTCATTCTTAACAATCTCGAACAATTATGTTAGGGATACTGTCGAAACACTGATTTATTTAAAGATATATATATTTACGTCTAGTAAGTACATTACTTGAGTTGTGACTAGTTGATTTGTCATGTTATGATGCCACCATGTCCAAATCCTGCAGCCGGTCAGGTTTTTTTTTTTTTTAATTTTTTTTTTTTACAGCTAAGGGAGAATTTATATTAGCCCATTGACCTTAAATTTTTTTAATCCAACTTCTTGAAACAATTTATTATTATTTATATTTATACATACTACATTTCATACTAATTAAAAGTTTTTAGTAGCCCGGAATTATAACTGATGATTTACACTGATTTGTGAATTTAACTTGCCATTAAACTAGTTTATATATTAGTAATTTGAACTTATCTTTTCTTGTCCTTCATCTCACTATTTTTATACTTTGGGGTAATATAGGTTCTTGTAAGAGGTGAAAAAAGAACAGAAATCTCTTATAAGAGGTTCTTATAAGAGGTTATTTTTATATAAAAAGAACACCTCAAAAAGAGGCTCTTACAAGAGGCACTTACTGTAAATCTCTTATAAGAGGGAAAAAAAAAGAACAGTACCTAAGACTCTTACCATATTCCGCACTATTCGCCTCTCACCTTCGAAACAGAAAAATATTGATTTAAGAGGGTTGAGCAGAAGCTCATGAGTGCAATGGCCCCGCTAAGAGGATCCGTACAAGTTTATATTGTATACACATAGTAACATATATAAAGAGCATCTGCAGTCGTTTATTATTTTTTCATTTTTACAAAATTTAGCAAAATCTTTCGGCACTCATTTGTCATTTTGTCATTTTTTACAAAAATAGAAATAGTGTGCTACCAAACATAACAGCACAAATAACAATTGCCATATTATAGCGGACGAAACATCATAGTTCATCTGCTATTTTTTTAAAAATTTATTTGATCGGACGAAAAATATTTTTTCGTCCTGTCAAATATAAAATTAAAATTTGAACAGACGGAAGAAGATATTCTGTCCGTTCAGATAAAAAACAATGATGGATGGATGAAGAAGTTACATCCCTTACATCTTTTTTTAATCTCCTCTTCCTCCCAAACACCAAACACCACTCATTTTCACTCCCCTTCCTTCACGTCACCCCCCACCCCACTCTTCAATGACAATCTTGTAATTTTTTTAAAATGCTAAATTATGGAAATAACAATGACCTGGGTTTATTTATGCTGGGCTATCACCCTAAACTAGTACGGCAGACCTGTTTTTGGGGAATTTGGCTTGAAAAAGACACAGTTCCCATTTTCCCCTGTGAGCTTTGAGATTCGTGCACGACTTGAACGGTCCTGATTTAGTTCTATTTTTACCCATATTACAAGCCCCCCACTCCTGAAGGCTGAGTTTCACAGGTTTTGAGGAGTAGTTCGCCCGTTTTTAATGGTTTACAAAACTTGTCGGAGTTCTTGAGAAAGTTTGCATCTTGCTCGAAGTGTAATGGCGTTATTCTCAGCTTTTAAAATACCCAAAATTATTTTTAGAATATTCTGGATTTTTAGTGATTTTTTCAGATTTTTCTCAATTTTTAAAATTATTTTACGAATTTTTTATTCAACTTTCGAATTCAAATAGTTAATTTTCAAAAAAATCTTAATTAATTTTTCTAATTTAATAATTATTTTAAAGAATTTTAGAAAATATATTTTCCAAATTTAATAATTATTTTTAGAATTTTTATTAATTTTTTGTTTTTAATTCTTTTTTAGGAATTTTTAAATAATTAATTCGATTTAATAATTAAATACGGAAATTAATTTAAAAAAAATGAAATTACCTTGATGACGTGGTGAAATCTGGATCGTCGACTATGATGAGCAAGAATATCGAGAAGATCGAGCAGCGTGCAGACATTGGCTGGTCAACTCCACTTCTCACGTCTTTCGTTCGGTTCTTCATCTGCTCGGTGCACTTTGGCGAACGAAATGACAACTTTGGTGAACATGGCGATCGTTTTGGCGGGTGTTGGCGAACGACGGCGAGGTGACATGTGGTTGTTGACCGTTGACTAGTCAGCATTGACCGTTGACTGCACTTTCTCACGTTTTTCGTTCGGTTCTTCGTCTGTTCAGCACGCTTCGATGAGCGGCTACTTTGGTGAATGTGGCGAACGATCTGGCGAGTTTCGAAGAACGAAGGCGAGGCGACACGTGGCCGTTGACCATTGACTAGTCGGCACAATTTCTCACGTTTTTCGTTCGGTTCTTCGTCAGTTCGGCACGCTTCGGTGAATGAAGCGGCTGCTTTGGCGAACGTGCTGAGCAATTTGGCAAGCTTCGGTGTTTCAGCAAATGTTGGCAAATGTTTGTGTGGTGACACGTGGTCGTTAACCGTTGACTAGTCAACCCAATTTCTCGCATTTTTCGTTCGGTTCTTCGTCTATTTGGCCTGCTTCGGCAAAAGAAACGGCTGCTTTGGCGAACGTGGCAAACGATTTGGCGAGAATCGGCAAACGTTTTGGAGAACGTTGGCAAGTATGTGTGGCGACACGTGGCCATTGACCGTTGTCTTGGTTAGTGCTATCCATTGACTAATCAGCGCAATTTCTCGCATTTTTCGTTCAGTTCTTCATCTGTTCGACACGTTTCGGCGAACGAAGCGTCTGCTTTGGCGAACATGGCAAACGATTTGATGAGCGTTGGCAAACGTTGGTGAAAGTATATGTGGCAACATGTGGCTGTTGACCAATGACTGGTCAGCACTGACTGTTACTAGTCAGCGCAATTTCTCTCGTTTTTCATTCGGTTCTTCGTCTATTCGGCACGCTTCGGCTATTTTAGAGAACATGGTGAACGATTTGACGAGCTTCGGTAAACATTTTGGCGAACGTTGGCGAAAGTCTGTGAGGCAACACGTGGCTTTTAGGAGTTGTGACACGTGGCTCTGGACCGTTGACCGTCTGCGGTAAGTTTTGCAGCTTAGCCTTCCCCTACCATTGCGTTTCCGTGCCTTTTGGGCTTCCTCTTTGTTTTCGGGGGCTCATTATCACCTCGACCCAAGAGCTCGAGGCTCCCTTATAAATCCCCCCCTCTCTCCCCTCACTTCTCCCTCACTTCTTCTCATTCTCATCCTTTCAAACTTTCTACTCCCCAACGAAGATCTTCCCTCGGGAGATTCCGGCAAAATTTTCCGTCCTCCGGTAAGGAATTCCGACCGTTGTTGTCAAATCAGAGGTAAATTATTTTTATTTAATAAAAGATGTCTCGAGTTTCTTCGGGTGATGGGGCCTCCCCCTCTGGTCGTGTCGAAGTGCAACCTCCAACTCCATATTCTAGAGTGGACAAGGGAAATGGTGTAGCAGATCTGCCTTCGCCCATCGTAGAGATAATTATTGAGAAAGATAGGTGGATAGGGGAGTTCGGGAGACACTTGATCGCAGTGTTGCACTTGGGGGGTGTTCAACAGTATACTGCAAAGGAGTTGAGACGAGCCGAACATGACATAGAGCGATTCTATGAGGAGGACGTGTCGCGCTAGTGCTCCGAGGCTAACGACATCACCTCTATCCTCACCGAGGCAGATTTGGATAATATTCGAAGGTGTTACATGATCCCCTCGGAGTTTGATCTTGCTTTGCCTAGTCCTGGAGTTAGATCTTGCTCTTCACTTTCTCCCAACTTGTGTTTGTTTCCCTTCGATGCTTTTCAGGCGGGGCTTCGCCTCTCCCGTCATCCTGTTGTAAGAGATGTTTTGAGGTGGTATGGTTTGGGTCCTATCCAGCTTATGCCGAACATGTGGTGGCACGATACGGGGTTCGTGCTACATTGTCAGGCCGCAAAATTAGATCCCCGACTCAACGTTCTACGTATGTTGTACAAGATTCATCAGAAGAATAGATCGGAGTATCAGTTCTATCTTACGGCCCGTAAGGGTGTGAAGCTAGTTGACAACATCGATTTGGTGAAAGCTTGGTGGGACAAATACTTCTTTATTTGCAGTCACAAGCCGTGGGATATCTCCATGGTGTGGAGGGAGGATGTGCCGATGAGGGTGAAAACTGACCCAATTTTGAGTCCCAAGGAGGAGGGTATAGTTAGCACTCTTTTGGACCAACCGACTTTGCACTGGAAAGATATCACAGAGGATTTTCTCTTCAGGGGGGTCTCAACCCAATAAAACCTACTACGTGTTTTCTTTTATATTAATCTTCATTTCCTTGCTTGTATCTATCTTTTTCAATCGCTTTAACACTCTTCATCTTCTATTTGCAGAAGTGGCGAGTATGGATTTTGATGACATCATATCTAGGTGCTCGGGCCTGAGAGGGAAGCGCCCCGAAGAGAGGAAGAGGAAGAGGACATTCATCAGAACTTCACCATCGTAGGACGCTAGGAACGAGGGGGTGCCCCTTTGGTGGTGGATTTGGAGCCCCCTGCCACTTTAGCTGTCCCCGCTGCGGGGGACTTCCCACTTTCAGCGGCTCTAGCTCTTGAGGCTCCCCCTCTTATAGCAGCGGCGGACGCAATCCTGACCGATGAGCTGAAGAAGAATTGTCATGCCCTGCTTCCCAAAAATATGGAATGCAAGCACAAGATATGGCCCAGCGAATGACTTGCATCATTCATTGGCTGTCATCGATTCAACTCAACAATATAAAACAGGAAATAAAACAACCACTCATGCAAATAAAGAAGAAATCACATAAATAACAACACTTAAAATTTTAAGCATAAAATAACAAACAAAATATTAATCCAACATCTGGAATCAACAACAACAATATTCGGATCAAAAGCCCACGAATACAACATTGTTCAATTATTAAAGTTCAAAAAAAAAAAAAAACAATAATTATTTAAACGGCGCAGCAACACAAGCCTTTCACCATTGTTGTTCTCCTAGTCCATCAGGCAAATCTCCTTGATTACCAGTAAGGTGTTCATCTAAAAGAGAAAAATATGTTCTTAGAGCAAGTCATGGACAACAAGTAGAGAAACAGAGAACAACGACAATAACGGTATAACGATGAATTCAATAGACGATGAAATCAATAGTATTGAACAGTGACAAGGTGATAATAGTACAATGTGCAATAACTATGATTTATAACGATAACAATAGACAATAACAATAATGGTAAACAATAACGATAACACTGTTCAATGAAGATGATAATATGCAATGACAATGCGATGAAGTTTTAAGTCTATTATTCATTTTTTAATCCTAACTAATGTACGTACTACTGCATCCCATACTACAGGTTCCATGCACACAATCAATTTTGTTTAGACTAAGGTGGTAGATTCTATAAGTCATGTACTTGACACAATATAACATTTCAATAACAACTCAATCATGTAATAGATTCTAGAGGTGGCCCCCGTAGGTTCTAGAGGTGGCCCTGTCAATCCTTGACGTGGCACTTAGTTCTACGTGGCACTTAGTTCCATTTAATGGGTTCTAGAGGTGTCCCCCATAGGTTCTAGAGGTGGCTCCCATCAATCCTTGACGTGGCACTTAGTTCTACGTGGCACTTAATTCCATTTAACGTTAAAACATGGGAAACATGGGCCCCACACTCCCTAGTACAGTCACTATGTCATCAACTACCTTAGTCAACTCTTAACCTCGGCTTGATTAATATTCTTTATTCAATTATCATACGATAATGCAATTAATAAGGGACACTAGAAAAGATGACAACACAACCCTAAGATCATGCAATGTACAATATACAATTAAATGCACAAAATATAACATTATGGATTCAATTATGCGTTATTAAACATAGGAACCCAATTCTGGACAACAGTAGGTTGCTGTATCAAAATCAAAATTTTCGTTGCTGCAGGAGAGAAAATGTTGATCCATCAGAATGTTTAGAAACTAGACTCCTACCCGGTTCCAACGCATATAATTAAGGTACATAAAAGTTGTGGTAACATGTGTCAAAATAGAAAACTATACAGGATTTGTGTTCAGCCAGAATTTGTAAAATTGTGTTTATACATATGGAACAGGACTGAAACAACATTAATTAATTCCAGAAAAATTAAGGAATGTTCTCTAATGTGCCTAGTATCAGTATGCAAAATTTTTAAGTCATTATCTTACAGGTAGCATGGTTAAATTAATTGTGAATCAAAGTGTGACAGCAGTTTTTAGGATCTGAAAATGTACGACACAGTAGCAGTAAAACTGCGATATCTTCCAAACCATAACTTGGAATTCAATTCCGCCTAAAAGGAAAGTAAACTAGATATCTAGGGCTACATTTCATATTCAAGAAGTTATTGATTTTGGGGACATTATCTAGGTTGAAACAGCATGGTAATGTTTAGGTTGGTGTTAATTTTCAGGGTATCACCATATTCTTTTTGAATAAAACGATTAAAAAGTTAGGGACGATGAATTGAGGGTTAACAATCATAAATCACAGCAAGATATTCCTATGTGAACATGGTATTAAGATGTGAAATGTCCATAATCTTACTAATCACAAACAACTAATACACTAACATCAATCATATAAGCTATTAATACTAGCATGCAATCTACAATTTTTGTGAGATGTCATGACATGAAATACAATAATAATGCATATCCTTATATTCAATAACTATATGTATGCATGTAAGATCCCTATACATTGGAGACAGGGAGGACACGAAGTCAAGACTACTACTTGGATTCGCTCGTATAAATCCATAGTATCCCAACGATAGATAACAATAAGCAATACACGATAATCAAATTGGATCTACTTGCGGGATTCATTGAAAATCGCGAATATGATACAATAACTATTCGAGAATAAATGGCTTGCCTTTAGGACGACGTTAGATTAATCCGAATATGCGAAGAATAACAGGATCCGAATCCCGGCAGCATGGCGACGAGCAAACGATCACGATAATCACGATCGGGCACGGATCTCAATGACCGAGATGGTGATCAAGATGAAGATCAAGCGAATCCAACGGTCGAGATCGAACATAAAATATATAAGAATTAGAAGAGTACCAAAAGAGTAAATATACCATGATTGACAATTTGATGAATGAAAACAAAAAGTGGATCAAATATTTAACTCACCAAGTAGAAGATGGACGAGACGATCAAGGGCCGAGATCAAGTGTGATCGGTTGATCGGACGCCTGAGATCGAAGATCAAGATCAAGATGATGACCACGATCGCGATGATCAAAAGAGATTCGACGATTGAGATCAAGATCTTGATGATGATGATGATGGTGATGATGATCGATGCAAATCCAACAGCCAAAATCCACGAATCAAGAAGCGATCGACGGTTTAGATTGATCGGATCGGGATGGAGATGAGAATGGCTCGGATCTTGATCGGATCGGACGGCCCCATTACACTTGATCAAAAGCAACCCAGATCCAACCTCACACCAAAACAGTAAACACCAAGAGGAAATCCCAATCACGATGGCGATCGGACGACCAAGATTGAACGATCAACTTCTTTGATCAAACAGCACAGAAAATGGCTCGACGACTTGTAACGCCCCGAATCCCAAATACACTGAATTCGAGATGTTCTACAGGATCTTTTTACTTTCTTTAGTACAATTTTACAAGGAAATTTAAGCTTTTCACTTTACATCAGAGTTACATCAATATTACACTTTACGTTTTGCACAGCGGAAGTAAAATTTACAACAATTAAATAAATGTACAACAACATGATATAATCTTTAAGCATCCATTCCTCTTTAATCTTTAACATGCCATTTACCTGCATATAAGACTGTGGGTACGTCAGTTTATTCAACCGACGATCATTATACACGGCCATCCTCTCTATGCCGAAAATAGTATAACTTAATTTTTCATATTTAGCAAACACAAACTTGTCACATTTCAATTAAAGGGACTACCCTATTGATGTCGTGTTGTGATTGTGCACTTAGTTCTTAATGCATTTATTTATATTACATGACACTAATGCGCACTTGTTCGGATTCTATGCATCCCATACTACATAGGTCCGAGGGCAAGCCCTTATTCGTTCTTCATCTTTGTAGGGTTCAATCCCTCGTTATGTCTTAATCTACTACTGTAATTACGGTAGTGTCTTAGATGTCCTATGATTTATGAGCCCATGCCCAGGCAGCCTGGAGGGGAATCCCACGCACTGACACGACGCATCGAGCAGGCAACCTATGAACAATTCAGCCTCCGCCATGGAACAATGGCACCACCCATAGCCACTCGAACATCCCACGAGCGTCGCCACCGGGACGATAATTCTGGAGTAGCGCCCACGCCATGTCTTGACGCATCAAGCAGGCAGCCTGTGGATTGCTCTCACACCGCTAATCCGATGGCCCCCATACTCGTGTTTTTCTTCTACTTTCATCACGTCTCCACTATGTACTAAACCTTAGTTTTATCAAAAATCATGAACAAAAATTAAATCTCTAGAGTTAGCATCTCCACTAACCGGACTTATTCATTCATTTCAACATGACCAACCTTGGTCTAATTCCAATTCATTTCATTTCATTTCTCACTGTCCGGGGAGACTTAGCTACTCCATTTCAATTTTTATTTCACAGTCTTCAACTCATAAATTCTTCATGTTGAGTTCTCATACTCACATGTATATTCTCTTTTCAATTCATGATTCCTAATTTGTTCACAAGTCCATAACTGTATATAAATTTGCATATACTTTATCAATTATCACATCATATCAATTCCACTTTACTAAACAATATGCCTACTTCATATTGTTCCACAAATGAGAATTAAATTGCATTATGTCACACAACCAAGTTTCTTTTTGCCAAATCAATTTCTAGTCCTTCATTTCACTTATACTTTTAAGTTATAATTTCACATCAATAAGCATATAGAATCATGTTTCTATATATGTATTTTAACTCCAAATCATAGTTAATTTCATTCAAACAATTCCCAAACCATTTTTAGAAAGTCCCTTACAATTTTAGGAGAATAACCATATTTTTTTCACATTTTTTGGACACTTAAAAACCCAAAAAAATAATTTTTTTCAATCTTGCCGATAGCAAGATTCGAACCCGCACCCCAGAGAACACAGCCAACAGCACAGACCGCTAGACCGGTTTGTGCTAGCGATTAGAAGAGGAGACAGAGAGTATTTATTACTCTCTGTCACTGATTCTCATGTTTTTAAAAAAAAGATGAAAACAATTGTATGCCGCAGGGGTTCGAACCAGTCACCCAAGAGAACACATCCGCACACAGTGACCACTTGAGCCATATGCTCAGGTTGTCACAGTACCATTTAAAAACCCTTTTGAAATTAATTGCCACTGTTGTTAAAAACATCTCGATGTTCAATCAATCTTTGTTTCATATTGCTTTTGTAGAAGTTATTGAAAAATTCCAGATTAACTTCCCCTCACATGACTTTCATATCAGTATGAATAAAATAATTTTTGTACTAATAAAAATATATTTTTTCACCCAATTCAATGAATTTTTCATTATAACTACTATATTTTTCATTTTCGACATTGCTTAACAATTGGTCTTCTAATTTTTTTTTATCCACAATTTCTTATACTAATTTTCTGATGTTAATCTTTTATTCAACATACAAATCTATTTTCTTTGAATTTATCCAACCCCAAAATAACTCAAAAAGATCTCTTCATAAATTAGCACTAACAAAATACTAACTTTTACATATAATTTGTGATGGTAATAAATGTATTTTCTTTAAACCAACATATGCCTCTAGTCAAATCATGTACATCACAAAATATATAACCACCTATCAATTAGCATGCTCACAACTCAAACATTCAAGAAAGTTACTCTTTTCAAAAGTGTGCTCTTTCTTAATCAATTTCATGCTTCCAATTTTTCAATTAAACTAGCATTCTTATTAGTATTTTCATGCATCAAGTCTCAATATCATACTAGCATCATTCTTAAGGAAATTTAACCACTATCATTCATTCATTCTAACAAGCATGGAGAATTTTACCCACAACTTAATTTAACAATAGAACCACATGCAAGTTGTTCATTAACATTCCAATCAATTTATGAACTAACTTTCCATTAAAATGTATTCTTACTAATATTTTCCATACATCATTTCTAATTAGAAATAAGGAAAATCAAACCCACCTTGTATGGAGAGAAAACAACACAATAGCAACAAAGTCCTTGCAACGAGATGCACCTCCTCCTAGACTATGCGCGCACAAGCTCCACGAACACCAAAGCAACCGAAAGCTTCCTCCTTGAACTAGCCGGCCTCTCCTCCTTGGAAAAATGCAAGCAATCCCACACAATCTCTCAATCTTTTTAACTCACAACTATTACTAAATTAGACTATAGGTTTGGAAAGATATAATTGCATATGAATACTAGCCATGGGAGGGGGTATTTATACTAGAAAACAAGTAGAATGAAGGGCTAGGATTGACTAGTTGGTTGTAGGATGGAGGGCCAAGATAAGAGTAGGAGTTATAAAAACTACCCACACCCACATAACCACCTCCATGATCACCACTCAACTTTTTGAATCTCCCTCCAAAAAGAAGCAATCCCGGCCTCCATGGAGAAGTGTGCATTGCACGTGTACGTGTAGTGCACGTGCATGCAACTAGGCCTAAAAATTGTACATTTTAATTTTGTATAAAAATAAAATAATTTTTAAGTTGTCTTTTACATGACAAGTTAAACAAAAATAGGTTAATCCATGGGCTTTATTTTGGGCCAAAATAGTTTTTAAAAAAACAAAATAAATAAAATACATTTTGGGCTTTAAGAAAAAGGATTTTAAAATAAGGCTTTCTATTTATTTAAAGAAAAAGGCTTTTGTATAAAATAACTTGAGAACACATATTTAAATATTTATACACATCTCAATAAAATAATTATGAGATTTAATTCAACAAAAAAATATTGCACGTGCACACTACGTGCAAAATAAATAATTTTTCATTAATTGAAAAATCAGGGTATTACACGACTGGCGGCGGCCAAAGGGAGATTGGTGGCTAGGTGTGTCGACGCTACTGCTGTGGGTGCGTCGTCGGGAGGACGGTACATAGGAATGGCAGATGAAGGGAGACTGGCTTTGCTGAAGGCGGATGCGGATTCTGGGTCGCTGGGGTGAAGCGATAGGAGGAGACGGGAGCAGGGCGAGGGGTTGCTCGCTGGCGTCGAAAGGCATAGCACAGGGGGCTGATGCTGTCTGTGCACTGGGCAGAGGAGTATAGGTAGGGCATTGACTGTAGGGGCTGAGAGGGAGCACCGAGGGTTGCACTGGAGTGGGGCAGCAACGCAGGAGTGCTGCAGGCGGCTGAGGTGTCGCATGCAGCGCTGTGGTCGGTTGTAGAGTTGCGATAGGGGTTCACAACTGACTGCGGTGGCTTCGTCGAGGTGGTGCCACAGACGGGGGACAACGACTGGCATTGCGAGGAGGAGGCAGGGCAGAGCGTCGGCTGGCGCTGCAGAAGGGCGGCCAATTGATGGAGAGAGAGGGAGGAGGATGGTAGGGGAGAGCAGGGGGTGATCGGCAGATGGGTTTAGGGTGAAGAGGTAGGGGATGAACAAGGGTGAAGGCGGCTAGGGTTGCAGTAAGGGGGTAGGGTAAAACAAGGGGGTGTATATATATCGGGGTATGGGTATTTGGGTTTGGGTGCTAAAGGGTTAGGGTTTGGGGTAAACGGGTAATGGGTTAGGTGAATGAATAATGGGGTTTAGGGTATGGGTATTAAAATAGATCCATTAAAATAATTAAGTAATAAAATACTAGATTAATTAAATACTCAACATAATAACATAAAATAAAATGGAGTGTCTTACAAAATAATGGTTATCAAAATTTAATAAAAAATATATTTAATAATAATAATAATAATACTAATAATGATAATAATGCTAATAACAATAACATTAATAAGATTTGTATTACAATATAAAAGTCATAGAAAATAGTTACAATATAATTATTGATCGAAATAGATTTTAATAGAATACTCAAGAATACATTTTAACAAAAGGAAATTGAAAGCGGAAGACTAATTTACAAAAATTTGAAATACCGAAAATACACAGAAAATACGTATTTACGAAAATAGGGGTTACAAATCCTACCCACCTTACAACAAAATTTTGTCCTCGAAAATTGCTTAGGCGGTACATAGGACAAGGCAAAAGCAACTCTTATGGGGGTAACAAAACATGGGGTTCAAGGGGAAAGACAAAATGGTGGCAACACCAAAAAAAGAAGGGAAATGGATAACAATGATGTCAAATGAAATGCATAAAAGAAAAATAAACCGTATCAAAAAGAAAGAAACAATACAAGGTAACAAAGCAAGATAGGGAGTAGGTAGAACTGGAATCGAAGAGAGAATAGACAGGGAAGAATTTAACCAATCAAGGAATCAACAGATGAAGATGAGTACGAGGAATAGGGGGAAGCAACAATGCAGGGAAGAAGAAACAGGAGAATCCTAGGAAATGGGGGTCGTGGGCCCACCACGCTTCCACTGCGCTACTCCGATGGTGATGTCCCAAGCACCATACATGTCGCTGTAGGCCACATGACACCAATCGACGAACCGAGCAGGAAGACAAGAATGAGACACTAGGATCAAGGAGAATATGGGCTCAAGATAGATATAAATAAATAATGCAAAATGAATGTAAAGTTGGCTTCAATTTAAATAATTAAAAGATATATATGCGATAGATCAAAACTGATGGGCTTTAACAAAAATAATAATAACAAAAAATATTAATAATAAAAATAATAATATCAATAATAATAGAATAATAATAACAATAATAAAATAATAATAACAATAATATTAAAAATAATAATAGCAATAATAATAACAGTAATAAAAATCATCATAATCATACTAGTAATAATAATAATAATAAAATTAAAAATGCTAACAATACTGATAATGATAGAATAGGATTCAACACATTCATGAAAATAATAATAATAATAATAATAATAATAATAATAATAATAATAATAATAATAATAATAATAATAATAATAATAATAATAATAATAATAATAATAATAATAATAGCAATAATAATAATAACAATAAAAAAATATTAACAATCCTGGTAAGAATAATAATGCAGGACAGAATATAATTTGGGTTCAAATTTTTTTTTGAATGAAGGTAATTCAATATTAACAACAATAGTAAAATAATGAAAACAACTATAATAATAGCAATAGTAATATCAATAATAATAATGATACCAATAATAATAACGAAAACCATAGCAATAATAATAACATTATAAAACAAAATAAGAATTTAGCTTATCAACTCTATAAATAAATCAAACAGGAATATATATAGTCGATCAATTATAAATGGAAAGTGAAGTCAAAATACACTATTAATCTCCAATAGTAAGAAAATAGGAAGACTATTCACATAGAATAAGAAGTCAAAAGTGAAGAGATAAAACCCAAATATAAAAAGTTTGATAACCATACAAACAATAAAGGAACACAAACTTTAAAGGTTAGATAAAAAATAGTTTTGGAAAAATAACCAGTCAAGATACATAGAAATACGAACAAATTTAACTAAGTAAAGAAATATTAATAACAATGAATGTAAAAGGCATATAATAATTAGTGAATGTGGACATTATAATCAATACTCGAAAAACACATTAAAGGGTAACGAGCAAAATAGGCCAAAATATATATATGAAATAAGACTTAAAAGGAGTTCATTAAATATTACAAAAGTAAGCGTCAAATCATTAATTAGGACGTGGAAACAAAAGTATGTGAGAAATCTAAAATGTTAAAGAATTGAAAATTGGTGGCAATAAATAGTAATTCACAAAAGAATGAAAACTTAGACCATAGTTGATGTACTCAATCTTAACATAAATGTAAAAAAAAATTGTAAACAAAAAATAGAGTAAAATCAACTATTCTAGTTCAAATTGTATGGAAACATAAAGTGTAATTGTATAAACAAAATGTCATAAAGAAAATATTTCTTTACCATTAGTTTCATTATATAGGTAAAAAGTTTTGAAATATCAATTAGCAAATAGGTAGGAAATCTTGCCTCTTTAACATCAAGTTGCATGTTTGCCTTCACGACATAAGGTTGCAGGTTGCCGTCTGGATATTCGGTTGCACATTTTGTCTCCATTGACATCGAGTTGCATATTTTCCATATCGACATTAGGTTGCACCGAAATGGTGAAATGGAAGATATAACATTCCATATGCACAGGGATATGGGACATTTATTTTAAGTATGATGTTATATTTTGAAATTCGTGATATAAAAATAGTAGAAAAGTAAGAAATGGAGTTGAAAGTCACACAATGGAATATCAAAATAAATGTATAGATTATAAATATCAAACACAATAGTACAAAATAGTAGTAGTGAAAATGATTTACAAAAGTAGGGAGAAAAACAGAATGAAATACATGCATAAGCACAATGCAAATGCGAATGAGAAAATAAATATATTGTATAGCAAATTTACACAATAAATATATATCATAAAAATATACAGTAACGTATGAATTATACAAGCCTCTAACATGTCGTTGAAGATCTACCGATGCAGATCGACGTACCAAGCAGGAAGAAAATAATAGACAACCCCAGAATCAAAGGAATATGGACACAAAAAAATAAATTATAACCCAGTAAGGAATTAATGAATGTGAATGAATGGAAGGGACGAAACAACTAAGAAATGAAGGAACTGAATATGAAGGAATCAAAAAGTGGATCAAAAATATTGGAATCCAGATTATATGTTGGTTCTCAATTATTCATGCGATTCATGGGTTGTACATATTGTTGAGTCAAACCGGTTAAACCCAAACTAATCAGGGTCCAATTCCAAACTAGTTAGAGTCTAACCTGGGCTCTGATACCACTAAAAACCCTGTCACGTCCCGCTTTCCAAAAATACAAAATGCAAGCACGTGACATGGCCCAGCGAATGACTTGCGTCATTCATAGGCTGTCATCGATTCAACTCAACAATATAAAATAGGAAGTAAGACAACCGCGCATGAAAATAAAGAAGTAATCACATAAATAACAATACTTAGAATTTTAAGCATAAAATAACCAACAAAATATTAATCCAACATCTGGAATCAACAATAATAATATTCGGGTCAAAAGCCCACGAATACAACAATGTTCATTTATTAAAGTTCAGAAGAAAAAAAAGAAAACAATAATTATTTAAACGGCGCAGCAACACAAACCTTTCACCATTGTTGTTCTCCTAGTCCATCAGGAAAATCTCCTTGATTATCTGTAAGCTGTTCATCTAAAAGAGAAAAATATGTCCTTAGAGCAAGTCGTGGACAGCAAGTAGAGAAACATAGAACAATGACAATAACGGTATAACGATGAATTCAGTAGACAATGAAATCAATAGTATTGAACAGTGACAAGGCGATAATAGTATAATGTGAAATAACGATGATTTATAATGATAACAAT
This sequence comes from Hemerocallis citrina, assembly GCA_017893485.1. NCBI lineage: Eukaryota > Viridiplantae > Streptophyta > Magnoliopsida > Asparagales > Asphodelaceae > Hemerocallis > Hemerocallis citrina. The sequence goes on from CM030368.1 coordinate 167,357,747, forward strand.
AGACAATAACAATAATGGTAAACAATAACGATAACACTGTTCAATGAAGATGACAATATGCAATGATAATGCGATGAAGTTTTAAGTATATTATTCTTTTTCTAATCCTAACTAATGCACGTACTACTGTATCTCTACTACAAGTTCCATGCATACAATGAATTTCGTTTAGACTAAGGTGCTAGATTCTATAGGTCATATACTCGGCACAATATAACATTTCAATAACAACTCAATCATGTAATGGATTCTAGAGGTGGCCCCCGTAGGTTCTAGAGGTGGTCCCTGTCAATCTTTGACGTGGCACTTAGTTCCATGTAATGGGTTCTAGAGGTGACCCCCGTAGGTTCTAGAGGTGCCCCCGTCAATCTTTGACGTGGCACTTAGTTCTACGTGGCACTTAGTTCCATTTAACATTAAAACATGGGAAACACGGGCCCCACACTCCTGACTACTGTCACTATGTCATCAACTACCCTAGTCAATCCTTAACCCCGGCTTGATTAACATTCTTTATTCATGTAATGCCCTGAATTCCAAATAAGACCGAATTCGAGATTTCACAGGATCTTACACTTTACTTCGTACAATTTTACAAGAAAATTAAAACTTTTCAACATACATCAGAGTTCTTTATATTTTGTTTACACAGCGGAAGGATAAAAAAATTACAACATTGAAAATAAAGTACAACTTATACAACTTTGTCAATGTAAAACATCAATTGCATCATAACATCATTATTTCTTCATGAAAAAGTCAATTACCTGCATATTAAGCTGTGAGCACGTCAGTCACTTACAACTGAAGAAAATGTTATACTCGGCCATCCTCTCTATGCCGTACATATAACGATCTCAATATTTTATCAAATCACAATTCTGAATGACAATAAAGTGTCAAAAGTGATTATTCTAAACATGTAAGTGTATGCAATGCCTTAATGCCTAATGCACACAATTTTATTCTAAGATGACACTAATTCATACTTGTTCGGATTTTATGCATCCCATACTACATAGGTCCGAGGGCAAGCACCTACGTACTCCACATTGTAGGGTTCCATCCCTCGCCATGATACTACCCAGTAGTAAGAACAAGGTTCAGATATTCCACGAGTACGGATCCCAGCGCCGGAGTAAATCGCCTGACTGTTATACAGACTCCTCGTCGTTCGAATACCCTGTAAATGCCCCTCTAGTCTCGGTATACGTATATACACTGGAGTATGATAAACTATCTGCTCGACTACGCATAGTCCCTGATTTCAAAATAAAAATTCGTCTCCATCGAAGCAACCTCAGTCCCAGAGTACACCGCCCGACCGGATCTATAGTCCCGAAGTACACCGCTTGACTATATAGAGTGCCCCACTTACGTTTGCCCATGTTTACTACACTTCTCTTAAATGCCTAATTATTTAGTTTAAGACATGAATAAATTTTCAAACCTAGAATTAGTTTTATCTCCTACCGGACTTAATCAACAAACACAAGATAGCTCCATGTCCATATCTCAAAATATATCTCAACTATTTTAATTCAATAGTGCCGGTACCCGAGGTCTTACTAACTCTAAATCACAACTTTTTATGTACAAGAATCCATAGGTACTCGTACCCGTCAATAAACATGTCTTAAACTTAGATATCTTCATCTTTAACTTATTCACAAAGTAATCATAGTCTTGTCTAGCATCATTTATGATTCAATTATTCATTTACAATTCTAAGCTAAAACGATATTTCTTTCCATGAAGATAGATTCATCCACTTAAGTCTCATTAGCAATTTTAAGCTCACATAACAATTCATATCTTAACCCACATCAAGCATTTCATTCAAAAGAAGTATCAGAAAACTCGGAAAATATCAGTTAGAGCAGTAGCAGTCGACTTCATAAGGTGATCGGTCGACTGTCCCGCGTGAAATCCAAACTCAAGAAATCCATCAATTAGAGTAGCGACAGTTGACTGTGTATTGTAGCCAGTCGACCGTCCCGCGTGAAATCCAACTCAAGACAACAAAATTTAGAGCAGTGGTAGTCGACTGTGACAAAGGGTCAGTCGACTGTCCCGCACGAAAAATCTAAATTCTAGAAATCACTGCAGTTAGGTTCGCGACGGTCGACTGTCGAAACTTACCAGTCGACTGTCACACCTACAGACTGTAATATTTAGGTTTGTGCAAATTATTTCCAAACGAAGTTTACTTTAAAACTGTGATTCCCGAATTTCCAAATTTATATCTTAGACATTGTATCTATAATTCGAATTATCTCATCCTCTTTTATGAAGATGAATTTGGTTCTTCTTCGCAAAACCCGTTTATCCAATAATATAATGCTTTTAGGATATTGAAACAAACTTTTCTTTTGGACTGAGATGAATCTTAAAAATAGTAACCAACAAGTTCAAACTTATTTTAAAAATATATCTCAATTTTCAAATAGTTTTTCTTTTCTTTTTACATACAAATTTGTATTTTTCTCAAAACTCGAAATTAAGAATCATGTTTGTTAAAACTAGTTTATGTACTCCATTATACTAGTTAATTTTTTTAATAAAACCAAGCATGTCTCTTAATCAACCATGAATATCTGAAAGAGAATTCTTTTATGCAAAAATTTGTATTTTCGACATAAGCCAACACATTTCATGGCAATGACTAAAATTTATTTTTCTTTCTTTCTTCTTTCTTAATCATCATGTCTCTAAAGCATATGTCGAAATATAACATTCTTTAACAATTTCTCATACAAATCACACATGTGACATACACAGATTTACAAGCATTCTAACATGATTCATATTATTAATTTTTTAGTCGAACTCTTCTTTTTAATTAGCATGGCATCAATTATTTACTAAGCCTCAACAAGATTATTGCATGTTATACTAGCATGGATTTTATCAACATATTCCACATCACATTGAATTTATACTACTCATTTAAAATAATTAGCATGCAATTTCTACTTTAGAAAGAAAGAGATCACCCACCTCTAAGAAGAATGAAAAACCACAATGAAAGAGACCTGTTCATGCATCTAGTTCCACTAGCACTTCCTTGTCCTTCTCCTCCTAGCAAGCCTCCAAAGCACCAAGGTACTCTCTTTCTCTCTTTCTTGTTCTTTCTAAATTTTGTTAATTTTTGGTGTGACAAGAGAGGGGAAAATAAGGGTGTATTTATAGGATAATGGGAGGGTTTAATTTGCATAAATCTCTAACTAATAAATTGCTCTCTTAATTTTTCCAACCCTTCACAATCCTAACTCCTAAAACTCTCAACTCTTCATGCTCCCAACCTTTCACAAGCTCAACCCCCCTCCTCCACTATCAAATCCGGCCAACCCCTCCTTGGCCTCTCACATTCCACGTGCACGTGTTGTGCACTAGTTCACACACGTGCACAAAAATTAATACAATTCTTATAGTTTAAAAATATGTATTAAAAGTTGTTACATGTCATGTGTTAGTCCATGCACAACTTAAAATAGGATTTAATTAATGGGCTTGTCCCATGGGCTTTCATTTTAATTAACTAACTTAATTGTTCTAGTTGGCTCTCCTTTTAATTAATCTAATGGACTAGAATTTAACTTTAGGTCCATGGGTTAAAGAAAAAGGCTATATAAAATTATGCATGCTAAAATTAGTAAATGAGAGTAAGAAAAAGAGATGGATAAATTAGCATGTGCATCATACGTGCAAAATTGGAAAAATAGATTTTTTTAATTAGAATAGAAATATGGGGTGTTACAATTCAATTATTATACGATAATGCGATTAATAAGGGACACTAGAAAATATGATAACACAACCCTAAGATCATGCAATGTACTCTATACAATTAAATGCACCAAATATAATATTATGGATTCAATTGTACGTTATTAAATATAGGAACCCAATTCTGGACAGCAGTAGGTTGCCGTACCAAAATCAGAATTTCCGTTGCTACAGGATAGAAAATATGGATCTGTCGGAAGGTCTAGAAACTAGACTCTTGCCCAGTTCCAACGCATATAATTAAGGTACATAAAAGTTATGGTAACATGTGTCAAAACAACAAACTATACAGAATTTGTGTTCAACCAGAATTTGTAAAATTCTGTTTATACATATGGAACAGGACTGAAACAACATTAATTAATTCTAGGAAAATTAGGGAATGTTCTCTAATGTGTTTAGTATCAGCATGCAAAACTTTTAAGTCATTATCTTATAGATAGCATGGTTAAATTAATTGTGAATAAAAGTGTGACAGCAATTTTTAGGTTCTGGAATTGTACGACACAGCAGCAATAAGACTACGATATCTCCCAAACCGTAATTCGGAATTCAAATCCGCCAAAAAAGGAAAGTAAACTAGACTTCTGGGGCTATATTACATATTCAGGAAGTTATTGATTTTGGAGACATTATCTAGGCCGAACAGCAAGGTAATGTTCAGGTTGGCGTTAATTTTTATGGTGTTTACATATTCTTTTTGAATAAAATAATTAAAAAGTTAGGGATGATGAATTGGGGGTTAACAATCATAAATCATAGCAAGAAATTCCTATGTGAACATGGTATTAAGATGTGAAATGTCCATAATCGTACTAATCACAAACAACTAATACACTAATATCAATCATATAAGCCATCAATTCTAGCATGCAATCTACAATTGTTGTGAGATGTCATGACATAAAATACAATAATAATCCATATTTCTATATTCAATAACTATATGTATGCATGTAAAATCCATATACATTGGAGACAAGGAGGGCACGAAGTCAAGACTACTACTTGGATTCACTCGTGTAAATCCGTAGTATAGGGGGTTGCCACTGGCTGCGGTGGCTGCATCAAGGTGGTGCCGCAGATGGGGGACAACGGGTGGCGCTGCGAGGTGGAGGCAGGGCGGAGCGTCGGCTGGCACTGCAGAGGGGCGGCCAGTCGACGGAGAGAGAGGAAGGAGGATGGTAAGGGAGAGCAGGGGGTGATCGGCAGATGGGTTTAGGGTGAAGAGGTAGGGGATGAACAGGGGTGAAGGCAGCTAGGGTTGTAGTAGGGGGTAGGGTAAAATAGGGGGGTGTATATATATAGGGGTAAGGGTATTTGGGTTTGGGTGCTAACGGGTTAGGGTTTGGGGTAAACGGGTAATGGGTTAGGTGAATGAATAAAGGGGTTTAGGGTATGGGTATTAAAATAGATCCATTAAAATAATTAAGTAATAAAATACTAGATTAATTAAATACTCAACATAATAACATAAAATAAAATGGAGTGGCTTACAAAATAATGGCTATCAAAATTTAGTAAACAATATATTTAATAATAATAATAATAATATTAATAATAATAATAAAATAATAATAATACTTATAAGATTTGTATTACAATATAAAAATCATTGAAAATAGTTACAATAAAATTATTGAACGAAAATAGATTTTAATAGAATATTCAAGAATACATTTTAACAAAAGGAACTTGAAAGCGGAAGACTAATTTATAAAATTTTGAAATACAAAAAATACACAGAAAATATGTATTTACGAAAATAGGGGTAACAGGATCTTTTTACTCATTGGCAGGTAAGGAGGCACGATGGTTTCCTCGGAGATTCGGCGAGTTGTATGGACGTGTTTCGCCACTTGGCCACCCCCAAGGATAGGGCCTCGATGGAGCACGGGACCATGGGGGACTCAGCCTTAGAGATTGCTAAGGCAAGTATGAGAATATGTCTTTGATATCTCCTTCCTACGTAATATTTTTTCTTGTAGCGATGTTACTCTATCTTCTAGTTTGTAATTTTGGCTTGCTTCTTTGTATGCCATCTGCCACTTCTGCCACTTGTTGAAACAAGTGGTAAAGCAGGAGAGGGAGCTGAAGGTGGTGCATGATAGAGAGAGGGTCGAGCGGTCGAGAGTTTCAAAGGAGTTAGAGGCGGCCGCACTCCGAGCAGAGACTCATGACGCTCGGATTATTTTGTTGGAGGCGGCGCTGACCAAGGAGAAGGAGTCTGTCGCCTTTGAGAGAGAGTAGGTTTCCCGAGAGAGGGAGTTGAAGACCCAGGAAAGGGGGACTGTAGCTAGGGAGAGATATGTTGCAGTGCGGGATGCTCAGGTGGCGGTGGAGAAGAAGGTCGTGGGGTACTTAGAGGGGAACATGGTGAAGGCGTATGCCAAGGCATTGGATGATGTGAACTCAAGGACCCCTAACTTAGATCGCTCGAGGTACTCATTGTTCCCGGACGAAGAAGTAGAGGAAGGAGAGGAAGATGAAGGAGAGTAAGAGGAAGAAGAGGGAGAGGGAGCATATGTGGGTCCTCTCGCCGTAATTGTTGATAGTACAGGGATTGGAGGAGAGGCTGGAGGCGAATCTTCCACCCCTGTGGTGCCGCCGAGCGAGGTGGACCCTTGATTCCTTCATTTAGTTCTTTTTTAGTTATTGTTTTTGTATTCGGCAAACTATGGACTGGCCACTACTTGTTGTAGTTCTATCTTTGAATGAATGAAAACTTGACTGTTTTTGTGTCACACCTTGAAAATTGGACGTACTTTTTTGAGTCTATGCTTTCTGTGGCACGGGTTGTTGGTTTTTAAGTGATCCCTTACTCTTTTGTCTTAGTAGATGGTCTTATATGACGGAGGTGGTCGTTACTTGGTTGAAATCAATCGTCTTCGAATAAAACTCCAAGTGGTAAAACTAGGGCTCTACCGCTCGTGAAAGAGTCTTTTTAAAGTGGAGACAGAGCTTAGCCATTTAAGAAGAGTATTGTCTCGGCTGGATATAGAAGCGAGACGTAATAATGAGGTATCGCGCGAGGTGCCCCCTATTGGTATGGAAGATCATCCTTTGGGGGAAGCGATTAGAGAGTCTTCGAAGGTCAACCTCCTTCGCCATTCCTTACTCTCAGCTACCACGAAGAGAGATGAGCTAAAGAATGTAGTGTTCAAGAGGAGCTTAGAGGTAGATCATCTCAAGAGAACAATCCCCGAGTTTTCTTCGGGGAGCGTGCCTCGTTTGAAGTTTAAAGTGAGGGATGACTCTCTCAGAGGGAGGATAGTTGAGCTCGAGATGGAAATTCATCGGTTGAAACAGCTCTTTAAGGGTAGTAATGTCAGGAGTACTTCCTGTTCTCGTGAAGAGCATGCCCAGGGAAGATCATTTCATGGCTGGCCCTACGCTTGCCTGAAGTCCTGCGAATCCCAGGGGACGCTCAAAATGGATTAGTTGGCTCTTCTAGTGGGGCATTAGTCGGTGGGGTAGGAAGAACAGTGGTCCCCGAAGGTACGACCCGGCTGGAGGGTCTGGAGCTCGGGAGAACGAAATAGTGCTTGGGTGCCAGTTATAAGCCGCAGGCCGTGTGTATCTCTCAAAAGGAGCATCCCTCTTCCTTGAAGAAGTTAAGGAGTTTTTATAATTTTGTAGAATCTTGTATCCCATTAAAGCTTTGTAACTGGGTTCTTTTTATGAAATATTATTTTCCTTAGTTTTTAAGCGATGAATCTGTGAATCGCATTTTTCAGAACTTGTGCCACCTTTGTATTGTGAGTTTCTGCTTAAAAATTTTAACGGTTGTGGGAGCAATTCCGAATGATGAGCTACTTCGTACTTACTTGTTTGCAAGTGGCTAAAGTGACATCGAACTAAGTGCTGGACTCCGAACTTTTCATTTAAGAGTTTCCATAGTTGTGTGAGCAATTCTGAATGGCGAGCTACTTTGCATTTGCTCGTTTGCAAGTGGCTACAGTGGCGTCGAACTAAGTGTTGGACCCCGAACTTTTTGTTTAAGAGTTTCAACAGTTGTGGGAATAAATCCAAATGGTGAGCTACTTCGCACTTGCTATTTTGCAAGTGGCTAAAATGTCATCGAACCAAGTGTTGAACTCCAAACTTGTCGTTTAATAGTTTCAACAGTTGTGGGAGCAATTCCGAATGGTGAGCTACTTTGCACTTGCTCGTTTGCAAGTGGCTAAAGTGACATCGAACCAAGTGTTGGACTCCAAACTTGTTGTTTAAGTTATGTATTCCATAATTGGGTATGTACGCTTTAGACCAGAACAACGACTTCCTATAAAATTAACCTAAATTTTTATTGAAGAGAAACTAAGCGGCTGCTTCTAAGACGCGAGCCTTAATTACTTGATTTGGCCATGTCATAAGCATCGACCTTATTTGAATAAAACAACTACAAAATGGGGAAGCTAGCTTTCTTGGTCCTTCATTCAGTGTTCGGCGTTCCAGGTTCTTGGCATCCTATTGCCCCCCGGGTCTTCAAGTTGATATGCCCCATGGCGGACAACTTTGGAGATCTTGTATGGCCCCTCCCAATTTGGAGCTAGTTTTTCTTTCTTGCTGGGAAAGATATTTCTAACTTTCTAAGAACTAGGTTTCCTTCTTTAAGGTTCATGGGGCGGACCCTCATGTTATAGGACTGCTCGACTCTATGCTGGTAGACCTGTTGGCGAATGGATGCTCTTTCTAGGATCTCATCAATGAGGTTGAGGTTGGCCCGGAGGTTGTTGGAATTCTGTTCTTCACTGCTGGCTAGTAAGCGAGGAGAGGGTAGGCCAACTTCGAGAGGTATGAGGGCTTCAGAGCCATATGTCAAGTTGAGGGGGATTCTCCTATCGGGGTTCGCTTGGTGGTGCGGTAGCTCCAGAGCACATTAGAAAGTTGTTCAACCCATATTCCTTTCGTAGATTTGTCGAGTCTTTTCTTGAGGCCAGTGAGAATTTGCTGGTTGGCATTCTCTGCTTGATCGTTGGATTGCGGATGAGATATCGAGGAGAATCACTGTTGGATGCCTAGGTCCGTACAGAAGTTGCGGAAGGTCGTCCCTGTGAATTGAGTCCTACTGTCAGTCACCAGGATCCGAGGGATGCCGAACTGACAAACAATGTTCTTCCAAAAGAACTGATGGACCCTACTTTCCGTGATCGTCGCCAAGGGCTCAACTTCGATCCATTTGGAGAAGTAATCGATTGCCACAATAAGGAATTTCTTCTTATTAGGCACCAGAGGGAAAGGCTCGAGTAAGTCCATCCCCCACATGGCGAAGGGGATCGGACTGGACAAGGAAGAGAGCTCGACTCAAGGCGTCCGCCGGATGGATGAGAACCTTTGACAGGGAGCGCATTGTCGAACATACTATTGGGCATCGGTTAAAAGCATGGGCTAGAAGTAACCATGATTCAGGATTTTGCGTGCGAGAGATCTTGCTCCCATATGGGTGCCCCCAACCCTTTCATGAACCTCCCTGAGAGCGTACTGGGCTTCTACAGGAGAGAGATACCGCAAGTAAGGTCTGCCGTCCGCCTGGGAGTAGGAGCGCTTGTACATAACTCCCTCAATGAGCATATATTGCTCGGCTTTTGCTCTAACTTTTTTATCTTCTTTATGGTCTGGGGGGGTTCCCTTTTCGAGGAATTCGAGCGGGGCTTCATTCAGTTCTCCCCGAGTGCTAAGGGAGGTATTACCATGAGCTCGGGATTCTCCTCTTCAATATTGGGCCTTAGGAGGACTTCAATTAAGACGGTGCGCTCAAGCCCTTGGAGAGAAGAGGAAACCAACTTTGATAGGGCATCTGCTTGCCAGTTTTCTTCTCGAGGGAAGCGGTTGACCTCTGCTTCTTGGAAGGTGGCCAGTAGCTCCTTGACCTTAGCTAGATACTTAACCATATGGTCATCTCTGTCCCCGTACTCTCCTGAGACTTAGTTTACCATAAACTGAGAGTTTCTAAATATCTTGACGCATCGAGCGCCAGCTTTGTGGACCAGGAATAGACCAGTAATGAGTGCTTCATACTTCGCTTCATTATTGGATGCTCGAAAGTTGATACAGAGTGAGTACTGGAGAATGAAGTCGTCTGGAGCGACTAGGATGGCCCCCGCTCCACTCCCCTCAACACATGAGGATCCGTCGACATAGACACTCCAGAACGGTGGTTCTTTACCTTCCTCACAAGGGTCAGGGATAGTGCTTTCGACAATGAATTCTGCTAGGACTTGAGACTTAATAGTGGCCCTTGGCTGATAACTTATGTCGTGATGACTCAGCTCGATGGACCACTTCATGGGACGTCCCAAGTTCTCTGGCCTATGCAACACTTGCTTGATGGGTTGGTCGGTAAGAATAACCATTGAGTGGGCTTGGAAGTATGGGCAGAGCTTGCGAGCAGCCATGATCAGTACGTAGGCAATCTTCTCTATCTTTGAATAGCGGAGTTCGGCCTCCGGACGACTTTACTAACATAGTAGATTGACCTCTAGACCGTATCTTCTTCCCTTACTAGGACGATGTTGAGAATTTGATCTGATGTGGTGAGGTAGAGGTAGAGGACTTCTCCCTACTTGGGCTTGCTCAGGAGCGGAGGATTGACTAGGTACACCTTGAGTTGGTCGAATGACTCATGTTGTGGTTGTCCCCACTCAAAGCCTTTCACCCTTCTTAGGGCTTTAAAGAACGGGAGACACTTCTCCCCTAATTTGAAAAGGAAATGCCCTATGGCGGCGAGACGCCCCCTGAGTCTTTGGACTTCTTTAATGCTGATAGGGGAGCCATATTCGATATAGCTTGGATCTTCTCTGAGTTGGCTTCTATGCCCCTCTGACTGACCATAAACCCCAGGAATTTGCTTGATGACATCCTGAAGGCACATTTAGATGGGTTGAGCCTCATGTTGTGCTTCCGCAAGACATCGAATGCTTCCTGAAGGTCGATCACATGGTCTTGCTTACTGAGGCTCTATACCAACATATCGTCCACATAGACTTCCACATTCCTTCCGATCTGTTCTTTGAAGACCTTGTTGACAAGGCACTGATAAGTTGCCCCGGCATTCTTTAACCCGAAGGGCATGACACAGTAACAATAAAGGCATTGATCAGTTGTGAAAGAGGTATTTGGGGGGAGGGATACATTTTGATCTTATTATACTCGGAGATATCATCCATAAAGCTTAAGAGCTCATGACTGGAAGTGGCGTCAATTAGGGCATTAATGCTAGGGAGAGGAAATTGGTCGTTTGGACACGCCTTGTTCAGGTCTGTGAAGGCGATGCAAATCCTTCACTTTCCGTTGGAACTTTTTACCATGACAACGTTGGAGAGCCACTCAGGGTAACTGATCTCTTGGATGAACCGGACCGCCAGGAATTTATCTACTTCCTCTTTAATGGCTGGTTGTCAATCTAGGGAGAATTTGCGACGCTTCTGCTAGAAGGGTTTAGCTTCGGGAGCTATGCTGAGGCGATGCATGAGTAATTCTACTGATATAATAGGCATATCGGCAGCAGCCCATGCGAACAGGTTTTGGTTCCCCCTAATGCATTGAATGATGTCTGCTTTGATTTGGTGGGGGAGGACTTTGCTTACTTGGAACATCCTGGTTGAGTCTCCTTCTGAAAAAAGAACTTCTTCTAACGCATCTACTGGTTCTGAGACGGCTTGGTTGCCCCCATGGGGGAGCTCTAGGGTTTCGAGAGAGAGGACCCCCCCCATTGAAGTCAGGTAGCATTTTCTAGCAGTCTCCTGGCTTCCCCTGACTTCTCCTACCCCTACTGAGGTTACAAATTTCATCTTCATGTGGAAGGCTGAAGGTACGGCATGAAGCGCAGTAAGGCCGGGTCAGCCAAGGATGGCATTGTACGCAGCCTTTACATCGACAACCATAAAATCCATTGGTTCTATTTGGGTTTTCAGGGCTTTGTCAGCGGTCATGTCATGAGTGACGACTCCCTCGATGGTCACTGGCACCCCAAAAAATTTGTGGAGGGTGTAACCGGCAGGTTTGAGACAATCTCGAGACAGCTTAAGACCTTGGAATGCTTCGAGGAAGAGGATATTGACGGAGCTGCCATTGTCGACAAGGATTCAGCACACTTCTTGGTTAACCATGCCAAGACTAATGACGAGGGCATCACAGTGGGGCATTCGGATGCCCTCTAGGTCTTTGTCTGAGAACGTCACGGGTCAAAGTGTAACACCCTGTAAAATTGGAAATGACAATTTTGCCCATGTGTGTTATACACATGTATTTTTTAACGTGTTTCATTACATATTTTGGATTCTGACTATTTATGCATTTTTCGTATTAATTTCAGTCGACTAAAATATAATATTTCAATCTCTGGGTTTTACGTGCTTTTTACGTATTTTCGATGCACGTATCAATTATGTATTTCCACCGATACGTGCAATATTTCTATGGGTTTAAATTATTTATTTTATGTATTCAAATCCATTTTATAGAATGGAAATTCATTTTTCTTGCATTTTTATCTAAATACCTTGTACGTATAATGCACGTATTTTCTACGCACGTAGCAATTACGTCGTAAAATTTATAAATATATTTTCTTATATTTTATTTTTATTATCTTTAACATTTTCTGTTGATAAAACCGAATTTCGTATTTTTATGTTTTATGTGCAAAGTACGTGTTTTTCTGTGCACGTATTTAAGCGTATTTGTTTTCAAAGATAAATTTCGGAGTGTGTGTAACACCCCATGATTTTCAAATAAAGTAGTATTTATATATTAATCAGAGTACATATATACAGAATATATGTGTGAGTTGGATATGGTATATTTGAAATGGTTTAATTGGAATTATGAATGTTGAGGGAGGGAACCCACGGGCTCACTTGTATGCTGTTTGATTTGGGCTTGATGTGGGCTGTTTTGGTTTTGAAATTTGTATTATGGTGTATAAGTGATTTAATATGTGGTGATTGGTACATGGAGATGGGGGCCCACGACCTTAAGAACATGAAGAGCAACACATTTGTGTGCTCTGTTTGTAAGATGAGGTGATGTGGCCGGTTTGAAGTTTAGAAGGAGAAAGGTTGGGGTTTGGGGTTTTGAAGACGTGGACAAATAAAGAGTTGGGGGTTTTTAGGAGATTAGAATTAAATTGAATAATTTATTAGGTTGAGAATTTTGCAATATAGACCATAATCTGGACCTATAAATACAACCCTCTTCTTCTCATCCCACACACCAAAAACAAATCATAATAAGTGAAAGAAAAAGAAAGAGAGTAGTGTGTTCTTGTGCTTGGAAACTCTTGCTAGGAGGGGAAGTTCTAGGTATTGCTTTGGAGCTAGAAGGAGTGTTCCATCTTTCTTTTCATTGTTCAAACTTCAAAGAGGTGGGTGTTCTCATGCTTTCTAATTTAGAACTATGCATGCTAGTGACAATAAGTGAGTATTATATTTTGATATGTAGATAAAATTTCATGCTAGTGTTACATGCTATGAATGAGAATAATATTGTTGTGGTTAAGCAAATAATAGAAGATTTTGATTAAAGAGTTAATACTGTGGATCATGTTAGAAAGCTTGTAAACTTCATGTATGTTAAATGTGTATTTGTTTATAGAAAATTTTGATGTAATAAAGTAGAACAATTTATACTATTGGATGGGATGAAAATAGTAGTGAATCATGAAAATTAAATTACAACTTGTTAATTGGTAAATGAGAAAAGAAAAGATTGATTATTTTTGCCATGCATGATTGATGAAATAATCGATTGTATGAAAATGTTGAGAATACTCCCTTTAGTTAAGCAAATGAATCTTTTAAGATAAATTTGATTCTACTAAACTCATTTGATTGTTTATGAAAGATACAATATATTACTTTTGAGTTAAATTTAAAGTAATGCAATATCATGTTTATTGAAAGGAAGAAATGAATTGAGAGTTAGAATTATTGTCTAAAATTATGGATTGAAAATCAGTAAATTACTGTTGGAGAATAAACTCAGTTCATAAGAATTTATTTCAGTTTAATAAAAGATTAGAAGAATCGAGTTTTTTTGTAGAAACAAAGGGGTGACAGAAAGTTAGAACAAAAACCATTGGGATGCCTATATGCCGTTGGGTGCACTTGGCCTGTTGGCTGGGCGTTGCGCTGGCTTCCTGGTCGGGTTGGGTTCGAAACCTGTTAAGCCCCAAACATTTTTTTGTTGTATTGATTTCAAAACTATTTCAAACCCGAGATTCAATATAAGGGGTTTTCGAAGAGATATTTAAACAACAAGTCCAAATGGACTTATTGGTTGGCGTTGTTTGCTTGGGCGCTGGCTCTGTTAGCTCAGGTTCGAAACCCATGGCTGACATATATTTTTTTGAGTGTTTTAATACATTTAATGAAGTCCTAATGCATTTAAAAATTTGGAAAAAAACCCTAGTGTTTATAAAATGTGATGGAGAATTAATCAAAAATAGTTTTAAAGATTTCCAAGTATATTTTTAGAGATAAAAGAGACATTAAGATATAATGAGATATTGACTTCAAGAGTTAATTATTTTATTTTATAACCTTAGAAGAAAAGTAAAGTTTTGATGTGAGAATTGATTCTCTCGATGAAATTATGCATTTTATGTTGAATGAGAAATTCTTTATTGATAATGAGTTTTTAAATTAGATGAATTCATGAGTAGAATTATTGTTGGAAAGAACTGAGAATAAGTGAATCATGAATAGTACATTGATTAAGTTGTGAAATAAGTTGAAGTTGAGAATTAATTCTCTTGATGGGATCATGCATTTATATTGAGTAAGAATTGCTTGAATTACTATATGTGTTTAAATTGATTATATGAATTCATTATTGTTTGGAAAGAACTAAGAATGGATAAATGGATCATGAATTATGTCAAGATAAGACATTGATCTGCTTATGAATAAATTGAAATAAGGATACATTGAGTTTAAAGACATGTTTATTAAAGGGTATGTGTACCCATGGTTTCTCGTACATGAAAAAGTTGTGATCTAGAGGTGTAGTGAGGTCCCAGGTACCGGCAAGTTGAATTAAATGATTGATATATTTTGAGATATGGCTATGGAGCTATCTCGGTTTTGTGATTAAGTTCAGTAGGGGGTTAAAGCTAACTCTAGGGGTGATAATTGATTCATGTCTTGAACTTAAAAATTAGGCACATAAGTGAAGATATAGTCAACCTAGGCAAACGTAAGTGGGTTGCTTCTATATAGTCGGCGGTGAATCTTCGTGGCTATAGACCCAGTCGACGGTGGATCTCCGTGATTGTGGTTGCTCTGTAGGAGATGGGCCTTATCCAAAACTTAGCGCAGTCGGGCGGAGGGTTTGCCATACTCCTATGTATATACATATACCGGGCTAGAAGGGCACTTGCGGGATGATTCACACGATGAGGGATCTGTTATAATAGTCGGTTATGGATCTCCGTGGCTGGGGTCCATATTTGTGGAATGATCTAAATCTTGCTTCATTACTGGGCAGTTTTCATGGCGAGGGATCGAGCCCTTTATTGTGGAGTACGTAGGCGCTTGCCCTCGGACCTATGTAGTATGGGATGCATAGAATCCGAACAAGTGTGCATTAGTGTCATCCTAGAATAAAATGTGTGCATTAGGCATTAAGACATGACATACCTATGTAGTATGACATGTTTAGAATAATCACTTTTGACACTTTATATTTCGTTTAAGTTTGTGGTTTGTTAAAGTAATGAGATCGTTATATGTACGACATAGAGAGGATAGCCGAGTATAACATTTTTGTTAGTTGTAAGTGACTGACGTGCCCACAGCTTAACATGCAGGTAATGGACTATTCATAAAGGAATAAAGATATTGTGATGCAATCGATGACTTATTTGATAAAGTTGTACAAGTTGTATTTTTGTTTTCCATTGTAATCTTTTATTCTTCCGCTGTGTAAATAAGATGTAATTGAACTCTGATGTATTATTGAAAAGTTTTAATTTCCTTATAAAATTGTACGAAGTGAAGTAAAGATCCTGTGAATTCTCGAATTCGATCTTATTTGGAATTCGAGGCGTTACACAAAGAGGGCTTCGATCTCCTCCTTAAGGGCTGAACAATCATCTGTGTCGTGACCTGGTCCCTGTGAGAACGACACCACTTGTCTCTATTCCTATTCTTACCAGGGATATTCATCTTCGGGGGAGGTTGGAGCAGTCCTTCCTTGCCAAGTTCCATAAGGATAACTGAGACACTAGCATTGAGAGGGGTGAACTTTTCAAAACGATGAGGAGGGCGATGCTGGCCGTTGTTATCTTTCTATAGTTTTTTGGGGCCTTCATCATCTGCCACCTTCTTCCTATTCCCGGATGGGGGCTAGCTCCTTCTGATCATGGGGGTGCATGGCCTCTTCAGCCCTGATATACTTCTCACTCCTTAGCAGGAGCTCCGAGAAGTCCCAACAGACTTCTTAGTGAGGGACGCCTTTAGATCGGCATGGTTGATGTTGTATCAGAATGCTGTAGAGGCCACTGATTGGTCGAGAGAGGCGATAAACCGAGCTTCGATGGTAAAACGTCGAACATATTCTCTTAGGTGTTTGCCTTTTCTTTGACTGAGGGCTAGCAAAGATGCGCTCGTTTTCTCAGCTCGGCGGCTGTTGACGAAGTGGGTGAGGAAGAGCTCCTCAAACTGGTCAAACGAGAAGATAGAGGTTGGGAACAAATGGGAGTGTCATTCTCTTGCTGGCCCCTTCAACATAGCTAGGAAGGTCTTGCAGAAGAGTGCATCTAAGGCTTGATGGATCATCATGAGAGTTTTTAAACTCTCAATATGATCGGCAGGGTCGGATTCCCCATTGTAGGATTCAAAGTGGGGCGGTTTAAAGGTTTCGGGGACTGGAGCTTCCATAATGGCCCTGCAGAAGGGGGGTCTGCTTGGGTGAAAATTATTGGTCCGTTGTTCTTCTTCGAGGTTGATTCTGTTCAAACACCTTTCCATCTCTTGGAGTCAGCGATAGACCGAGTCGTCCCTTTGGTCAAATCTGATCGACCCTCGAGACTCTCCTGCATGAGGGGTGACATGGCTAGGGCTAGGTGCATGTCGGTCGCTGCTCGGAGCGATGTTAAGGGCTCGCAGAATGTCTCCTTGAAGTTTTGGAATTCCGCCTGGGTGACTGGTGCCCCTCCATCCTGGCGAACTCTTGGTGCTGATCGGATCATTCGGGTGAGACTCCTTCGCTGACAATGAGGAGGGGACCCTCTCCGAGTCCTCGAGGAGGGAGACCTTCTAGGTGTCAACCTTTGGGGAGAACGGCCCTTCTAACCCCTCTGGTGTTCGGGATGGGGGACCTCATCGCGGGTTCGCCTCTCATTCAAGCGGGTTCGGAGGTCGACCCCTTGTTGATGATTGAGGATGACTTGATGGAGGTCTCTTGAATCCTGAGGACTATGCGAGGCCATTGAGTCGGTGGAAAGATTATGGATCGAGACATGGTCATGGAGGGGGTGCTATTTTTTACGGGTTCGACGGGAGCCCCCCTGGCGCAGCCCATTTGGACATGGGGCGAACCTGTTGGGGAGGCGGCTATTCAAGTTGAGGCAGCTGAACTCGTTGATCTAGTTGAGGAGGAACATTCTCAAGTGGGGAGAAGGAGGCAGAGGGGTGGCTCTTCGGCTGGACGCCGCCGCCTTCCATTTTTCCTTCAGAGGCATGGCTGGAAACCACTTTCACCAGTGAAATATGGTCGGATTGCTTTTTTTGCTTCTCACAGACGGCGTCAATCTGTTACTGCTAATTTCGGTGTAGGAGAAACAAATGATATGTAGATTCTTTTAGAAACAATAAAAGCAAACCTGTTGACTTTTTGCCGGTGTTGATCATTTCTCGATGCTACCGCTATCCTACAAAAAATTCGAAACACCGAGATTGTTCCCAGCGACGAACCCTTCGACGCTCAAGTCAGTAATCAAGAAGATTATGAAAGATTTTTTTTGGAGAAAATTCTCATTACCTGTTTCTGGTGGGGGTGGAGGGGTATTTATATTCGCCTTGGAGATCAGTTTCAAGATAATGATTTATCTTTACTTCCCTGTATTTTTGGATAAAAAATAGAGTTTAAATTTCTTCATAATAAGAGATTTGATTTAAATTGTCTCTTAGGGATAATCATGAATTTGAAAAACTCTCTAAATGACTTGGGTTTATTTATGCTGGGCTGTCATCCTAACCCTGTAAGACAGACCCATTTTTTGGTTATTGGGCTTGAAAAAAAACCCAGTTCCCATTTTCGGACCCACTTATAGCGGAAATTACTGTTTTACCCCTATGAGATTTGAGATTTGTGCCCGATTTGAACAGTTCCGATTTAGTTATATTTTTACCCATACCATAAACTTTCACTTAAAAAATTTCCTCTGCTCCCAAAGCGTGGCTACAAATTTGGGTCCGGTAACTCGGGAATGCTTGAAGCATACACAATACTATTGTTTGATGACTAAGTATATATGCCCTAAACTTGCCATAGCTCTAGGTTTGCCAAAAGGTCACTTTAGTTTTTCTGAAGGCCACTATTCGTAAATATCAGTTCCTACTGGGAAGCACACTTCACTATATATTGGATTTGTAAGGATCTCCAATACACTTAACAAATTTAATATAATGGATTTGTGAGGATCTTCAGTACACTTAACAAATTTAATAACAGTTCATTTTACTCAGTCAAATGTCAAGACACTCAATTCTTCATTTGGAAATATCATGTAAAAGCAAAAATCATGTGTTATCTTACAAGATTATGAAAATGCATCATCAATTCACTCATGTTAAAACTTGATTATACGAAGATTCTCATGCACATGTGTTTTACTTTGACATTATTTCAACACATATCTAGAAAGAGATTTAAGTGTGTTTTTTTGTTACCAATTACACATCTTGTAATAGCATGAAAAGTCTCCCCCATCTTTGTTACCCCTTTCCAGATGAATTATGTCTTACCATGCTCACTTCTTCCTTCTCCGATACAACATGAAAGATATGTACTACCAATTGTTCCGTCTTTTTCTCATTTTTCACCACCATTTGCTCATCAATGTTTTGTTCATGTTGCCCAACTCTAGGATTCATAATCCCCCAAATTCCTTTATCTTGCAAACTTTACCCCAATTAACCAGGTGAATACCTTTACTGTCATTCTCCTACATTTGCCAATTCTATCAATAAACCATTTTGGAAGTTCGTAGATTGACATAAGGTATGTTGTCAAACTGCTTTGGACTGAATTAATAAGTGTAATTCTTCCATCTAACGACAGAAAGCGCCTCATCCATCCGACCAATCTCTTTTCTACCTTCTCTATTAGAGGTTGTCAATCATCTCTTAACATTAATCCTAGCCTAATGGTCATCCCAAGATACTTGAAAGGGAATTCTCCTATCTCGCTTCCTAAGTAGTTCTTGATTGCACCAACCGGAATGGACAAATTTTTGCTAAGAGGAATAACACAACTCTTGTGGAGGTTCACTTTCAGACCTGTCCAAGACTCAAAACAGTTGAGAACAGTCTTCAAAGCAAATATTTCTTCTTCTTTCGCTGCACCGAACAATAAGGTGTCGTTCACGTATTGTAGTATCAATATTGACTCAGGTATACCTTTGATTGCAAGACCACAAATAACATTCTCTTCTCTACCTCTCTTAATTATTTCTGTCAACTCATCCGCAATTAAGGTGAACAAAAGAGAACAAATGGTCTTTCTGTCTGATTCCCCTACGACATTGAATTTCCTTTCTCGATTTTCCGTTGACCTGAATAAAAGATTTCCCACCTCTAATGCACTTCCTAATCCAAAATCTCCACTTCGGGCTAAATTCTTTGAGCTGTAGTACATCATCCACACAATCTCGAAATCTAGTTTTAGCAGAAAACCATATATTTTTTCCTTGCAACCTATAAAGACAATTTCATGGGCAGACGCAACGCTATCCATGATATCTCTCTCCTTGTTGAAGCAACTCTGCGCTTCCCCCACCACATCGTTTAAATGAGAAGACAATTTTTGTGCCAGGGTTTTGGTAATGATCTTAAAAGACTGTAACCCCTGTTTCCATTAATATGTATTTTCTTTCAAGTATTTTTCCATATTTTTAAATGCTTAACTATTCTCTTTTAATTGATTATATTATTCAAACTATTTTATAAAACCCAATGGTTTATTATAAGTCCAATTTCTTATTTTTATTTTATTATTTATCTGAGCCCAATTGATTAATTTCAGCCCAATCCTATAATTAATTTATTATATTATTTTTGAGCACATAAACCAAGCCCAATATCATAATTGATTTATTTAAAATGTTTTAACCCCAAGCCCAATTGTTTTAAGCTCAAATTCAAATCCAGTACTCATATAAATTTCTATAGGCTCCATCCTATATGATTACATTCAAATTTCCACATTTCTAATCCACCCGTACACAACCCCTCACATTCTCTCAACTCTTCTTATTCCGTAACCCCTATACTATCTCACATAACTCCCCATTATTATATACCCTATTTAATATATTTATTATATTCTATTTTATAAAATCCCTCTCCGGTTCTCTCTCTCCCACTGTTCTCTCTCCCTTCCCTGTCTCCTCTTTCTCCCGCCTTCTCGCTCCCTCTGTTTCGAAACCCAAAACAGAGCTCCCCTCGTCTCCCCCTGGCTCCATCTCCGCCACCAACCGCCTCGCCACTCCACCGCCTCGACGCCTCGTCCATTCCATCATCAAGCCCAACCTCCGAACATCCCCCTCATCATCCCCAACCTCCGCAACACCATCTTCACTCTGCCATTGTTGTTCTCCGCTCGCCATTGCAAAAGCTCTGCCATAACCCATCGTCTTCCTCCCCTACTGTGCCGACCTCCGCCTTGCCCTGACTTCCTCGAACCTCCTGCCTCTTCCCTGTCGAGCTCCCATCGACGTGCCGCCTGTTCATCTTCCCCCTCTCATCTCCCTCCCGTATCTCACCACTACACCCCAATCTACGACACCGCCTCCACCCTGTCCCCCCTCCTCGTCGAAGCGTCGCCTCGTCTTGCTCCACCCCAGACCACCATTGAAGACTGCATCTCCCTCCCTGTCTCGCATCTCCAGTACCGAGCGTCGCCGCTCGCTCGATACAACCGCCGTCTTCCCCGCAGCACCCCTTCATCTTCCTCTTCGAGCGTCCGCCGGCCACCTCGTGCCTTCGCCTGCCCTCACTCCTCCTCTATTTTGAGCGAAAGCAGAGTTCACGCTCTCGTCGTCGGAGTCTCGTTGTTGCGTCGCTACCCGACCACAACCCCACTGTCGCCACCTAGTCACACCGCCTCGCCGTGGTGCCACAGTCGCCCCGTTGCCAGTCATTGCTGAGTCCCGCCCATTCTCTCTCTTTTCTCTCTCTGTCGAAGGTGGGGGACGAAAAGGGATTGGCCAAATTTGGTGTTTGTCATTTTGCCTAGTGGCGATCCAAATTCGGTGTTTGGTATTCTGCCTTGGATCTGGTGTGGAGTAAGGTTTTGATTGGTTTGTTTTGGGGTTTGGTGATGTGGAGTAGAGGATTGGGTTGGGGTGTTTGCTGTTTTGGAGAAAGGATTGGATCATCTTGTTGCTGTTTGGTGTTATGTGTGGGGAATCCGATCTGAGTTTTACTGTTTTGCTGTTTGGTGTCTCGCCTGTATTTTGCTTCGTTGCCCGGGACTCTGATCCCGTTATTCTTATAATCGGTATCATCGTCGTCGGTTATCAGGAAAGTATCCTCATGTACAACTCGTTTGTTCTCGTACAAGCTTTCTTTGCAAAATACCGCAAGTATATCCTTTGTCTCTAATTCGTATTCTTCGATCGAATTAAAATCTGTTGCTATACAAAATCCGTCAATCCCGTATTCGCATATGATCGCGAATATCTTGTTGCCACATGCATTACATGAACACGATTCACACATATGTACTCTTAGGATTATACATGATTGTGTGCATGATTGTTTTACCCGTGATAGTAGTTTAAATATGATATCTTGTTCTTGTTGATTAAAATTAATAAAAGTAACAAGCTGGGATATAAGGGTAAAGATCTAGTAGTGGGCAATATAGAACAGCGTACTCGGAAGGGGGCCCATGTTTCCCATGATTACAAGTTATATGGAACTAAGTGCCACGTAGAACTAAGTGACACGTCAGGGATTGACGGGGGCCACCTCTAGAATCTACGGGGGCCACCTCTAGAATCCATTATATGATTACAAGTTTACATATTTTCCGCTACAAGTTTACTCTACATGTTCCACGTTACAAGTTTGCACGTATCTCGAACAAGATACAATTGACATATTTTTCCCGAGCACGTGACCTATAGAATCCATCACTAGGTCTAAAAGTAACTGATTGTATGTAGCAACCATGTAGTAAAAAGATGGATGCATAAAGTGCTACCTAGATAGAAATAATAAAAGACATAAGATTAATACATACACTTGCATGATCCAATTACATGTTACATGTTCTTGTTGACTTGTTTACTTGATTACTTGTTTACATGCCACTTGTTTCATGATGTCTTGTTCATGATCCTGTTTACATGTTATATTTATCCTATTACATGATTCTTGACTCCATGATATTTTTCCTGCTTCTCGTTTCGTTTTATACTTGTCCTGTTAGCTTGTACCACTTGCGGCCTGTGACTTGCATTAATGGGTATCTTCTTATTTCTTCTTTTGTAACAATGTACTTGCAGGCCCGAATGGAGAATTACTCAAAGGTGTCGCTGATCAAGTGTTTTAGTCTTGTTAATTGTCATGTTATCTTTAGTTCATGTTTTTATTCCTGCTACTCTTTATTGTATTCCGAACGTGTTTGATCCGTAACTACTTTATATTCCAGCTGTTGGTTATGTTAAGAAATATGTCATGTACTTTTATTATTCTATTATGATTTTATATGCTTGCGTGGTTGTTTTCTTATCTTGTTGTTGAGTTATCTGTACAGCTTATTGTTATGATATGACCCAAATTGCTCTTAAGGCCCATTGGACTTAGTATCTTCATATATGTAACAATTAGAATCAAATGAATACAATCAACATTTTGCCATTCTCTCTCTCAATAACTGGCTGCCTCTCCTCTCTTCTCTTCTCTTCCTCATCTTCTCAAACCCTAACATCTCAACCCATTCAAAATCCTAAAAAATTGGAATCAGAGCCAACACCAAAACTTCCACATCCCGATCCCTTCTCCTAATCCCTTCCGCCACCACCAAAACCCTTTTCCAATTCCACCGAACTGACTTCCAGCCACCATCCGCTGCTGATATCTTCCTCTGCTGATCTGATTGTCGGGTTTCTCTTCGTCGGGTTTCTTGGTCCTCGTCATCGGGAGAACCGGAGGAGGGAGGATATCAAGAAGGAGAATGTCTGATTTTGTGATTTGAGTAATTTAATTTTTGGGGGAAAATTTGGAGTTTTTTGTTTTGTTGAATTGGGTTCAAGAAATTTGAATGGATATGTCAGGGAAATATGATATTGAGAAGTATGATGGAAAGACGAGTTTTGCATTATGACAAGTGCGTATGGCAGCAATTTTGTCGAGCCAAGGCGTTAAGGATGTCATTTTTTGTCGAGAAAAATTGATTGATGCGGTGGCAGATAAGAAATGGAGAGATATGGATGATAAAGTGCTCTCTATTATCCAATTGTGTTTGAGCGATTCGACATTGCAAGAGGTCCTATCGGAGAAGACCGCTAAGGCTTTGTGGGAGAAATTGGAGAACATCTACATGAAGAAGTCCCTCACCAATCGACTGCGGTTGAAATTGCGCCTCTACACTCTTCGCATGGTTGAAGGTACATCAATTTCCAATCATATTATGGAGTTTGCATCTATTTTGAATGACTTAAGTAAGATTGATGTTAAGGTGGAGGATGAGGACCAAGCCCTTTTGTTATTATGCTCATTACCCGCATCATACAAGGCTTTTAGAGACATGTTGATTTATAGTAGAGATAAAATTTCTCTAGAGGATGTTAAGAGCAATTTGCAAGCCAAGTTGCACATTGATAATGAAATGACCAATAATGAGAAAGGGAGCCAAGGTGTTGGTTTAGTTGTTGATCGAGGTAGGTCATGGGACCGAAACTCAAAAGATACACGGACCCGTTCGAAGTCTAGGCACAAGAATTTGACGTTTAACTATTGTAAGAAGAAGGGACACATTAAGGCCGATTGTTTCAAGCTCAAAAATAAACAAAAGGTGGATAGTAAAGGTTCTTCGGAGGAGGAGGCCAATGTGGCCGAATGTGACACGATTGATACTCTTTGTGTGATAGATACTAATGTTGATGATATACATTATTGGGTGATGGATACGGGTGCTTCACAACACATGATTCCGAATAGAGATTGGTTTGAGACTTATGAGCCTACGGATGGTAAGGTTCTCATGGGGAACAACAATATGTGTAAGGTTGTCGGAATTGGTTCGGTGACAATTAAGTTCCATGATGGAAAGGTCCGAAGGTTGACGGGTGTGAGGCATATACCCGATTTGTGTAAAAATTTGATTTCTTTGGGGTCTCTTGAAGAAAAGGGGTGTAAGTTCCAAAGTGAAGGTGGATTCCTTAGAGTCTCTAAGGGGGCTCTCACAATCATGAAGGCGAAGAGAATTGGAACTCTTTATTTCCTACAAGGTTCCCCGGTCATGGGCTCGGCCGCCATTGCACGTTTGGGTACTATGTCGGATGAGGATGCTACTAGGCTCTGGCATATGAGATTTGGGCATATGAGCGAGCGAGAAATGACCATTTTGAGCAAGAGAGGCTTGTTGTGTGGCCAATGCACGGGCAACTTGGAGTTTTGTGAGCATTGTGTATTTGGCAAGCATAAGAGGTTGAGCTTCTCTACGGCCATTTATTCGACCAAGGGAACACTGGACTACATCCATTCGGATCTTTAGGGACCTTCTCGTAAGCCTCCCAAAGGTAATGGTTCTCGTTACATGCTTACTTTCATTGATGATTTCTCAAGGAAAGTTTGGGTTTATTTCTTGAAAGAGAAAAGTGATGTGTTTCGCACCTTCAAAGAATGGAAGTCACTTTTGGAGAACCAAACGGGAAGGAAAGTTAAGAGATTAAGAACCGATAACGGTTTGGAGTTTTGCAACCGTGAGTTTGATAATTTTTGTAAGGCCGAAGGGATCGTTCGGCACAAGACGGTGGTCAACACTCCACAACAAAATGGTTTTGCAGAAAGGATGAATAGGACACTACTTGAAAGGTCTAGAAGTATGCTTTCAAATGCGGGTTTGGGTAAGGAGTTTTGGGCGGAAGCCATTAACACATCTTGCTATTTGGTAAATCGATCTCCTACCACTTCAATTGAGTTGAAGACACCCGAAGAAGTGTGGTCGGGTAAGACGGCCGATTATTCGAATATGAGGGTGTTTGGTTGTCCTGCTTATGCACATGTGAATGAAGGAAAGTTGGAGCCTAGATCAAAGAAGTGTATTTTTGTTGGGTATCCCACAAATGTGAAGGGATATAAGTTGTGGTGTCCCGAATCATCCAAGTTCCTTATTTCAAGAGAAGTCATTTTCAATGAGTCGGCCATGTTGAAGGCAAATGATGTCGCACCCGAGCCGACTATTAAGGAGAATGAGACGGTTGAGAAGAAGGTGGAGTTTGAGGTGCCGGTCCAAGAAGGTGATGATTTGATCTCACATGATGATGTCAATTTGAAGGAAGTCCAAGAAGAGGCACAACCATATGCATTGGCAAGGGACCGAGCTAGAAGAGAAACAAGACCACCTACAAGGTATGGATACTCCGACTTTGCTTATTATTTGGCAATTGCAGAGGATGTGGAATATTGTGAGCCATCTTCCTACAAGGAAGCCATTTCTTCTAAAGATGCGGCCAATTGGATTGTCGCTATGAATGAAGAGTTACAATCTTTACAACAAAATGAGACTTGGTCTCTTGTGAAGCCTCCGAGTGGTAAGAGGATTGTGGATTGCAAGTGGGTGTTTAAGAGGAAGATTGATGGCTCAAATTTCGTAGATTTTCGATACAAGGCAAGGCTACTGGCTAAAGTGTATAGTCAAGTCCAAGGTGTGGACTTCAATGATGTGTTCTCTCCCGTAGTTAAGCACACCTCCATTCGAGTTTTGCTCTCTTTGGTGGCAATGGAGAATTTGGAATTGGAGCAAATGGATGTGAAAACTGCTTTCTTGCATGGTGATTTGGAGGAGCAGATTTACATGAGCCAATCGGAAGGTTCTGAGGTTGCGGAAAAGAAGGACTGTGTGTGTCTTTTGAAGAAGTCCCTTTATGGCCTTAAGCAATCACCACGGCAATGGTATAAGAAGTTTGACTCATTCATGGTGAGTATTAATTTCCATCGTTCCAATTATGATAGTTGTGTTTGTTTCAAGAAGTTGGATGGTGGGGATTTCATTTACTTGTTGCTCTATGTGGATGACATGTTGATTGCATCCTCAAACTTGAAAGAAGTTAGGAGGTTGAAAGAGCAACTAAGTTCGACTTTTGAGATGAAAGATTTGGGAGCCGCCAAAAGGATTCTCGGGATGGAGATCACAGGGGATAGGTCCAAAAGAAAGTTGTTTCTTTCACAAAAGAGTTTTGTCGAGAAAGTGTCACGCCGTTTTGGCATGGAGAAAGCGAAAGTTGTTTCAACACCTCTTGCGGCGCATTTCAAGCTTTCAGCCGCTTTAAGCCCAAAATCCGATGATGAGAAGAAATATATGAAAAAGGTTCCATATTCAAGTGCGATCGGGAGTCTCATGTACTTGATGGTGTGCACTCGACCCGACATTGCTCAAGCCGTTAGTGTGGTAAGTAGATATATCTCTTGTTCGGGGAAAGGGCATTGGGAAGCGGTGAAGTGGATCTTCCGCTATTTGAGAGGTACTATTGATGCTCATTTGGAGTTTGGTTGTAATGCCCTGATTTTTCATTTAATGAAAAATTATTTTATTTTGCACGTAGTGTGCACGTGCAATATTTTGGTTGAATTAAATCTTATAATTATTTTCATTGTGATGGGTATAAATAGTTAAATATGTGCTTTCAATTATTTTATACAAAAGCCTTCTTTCAATTAGACAAAAAGCCTTTTCTTTAAAAGCCCAAAGTTAATTTAATTTATTAATTTTATAATAATCATTTTGGCCCATAAACTAAAACTCATGGACTATTTTTATACAACTTGTCATGTAGAATACAATTTAAAGACTATTTTATTTTTATAAAAAAATTTAATGTACAATTTTTGGACCTAGTTGCATGCACGTGCACTACACGTACACGTGCATTATGCACTTTGAATGGAGGGCGGGAATGCTTCTTTGGAGGGAAACCCAAATTTTTGAGTGGGATCATGGTGTGGTGGTTACTTGATTATGGGTAGTTTTTGTAACTTCTCCTTAAATCTAAGCCACTTGTTCCTAACTCCTACTTCAATCCTAGCCATCAATTCTCCTTGATTCTTAGTATAAGTACCCCCCCCTCCATGGCTAGTTATTCTTGTGCTAAAAAATTC
This sequence comes from Hemerocallis citrina, assembly GCA_017893485.1. Taxonomy (NCBI): domain Eukaryota; kingdom Viridiplantae; phylum Streptophyta; class Magnoliopsida; order Asparagales; family Asphodelaceae; genus Hemerocallis; species Hemerocallis citrina. The sequence goes on from CM030368.1 coordinate 167,385,088, forward strand.
TTCCAAACCTATAGTTCAATACTCTATCTAGTAGCTATTTTAGTGAGTTAAAAGATTGAGAGTGTGTGGGATTTTGCTTGCACCAAGGAGAGGAGGCCGGCTACCACTAAAAGGAGGAGCTCGGGTGTGCTTGGGAGGCTTGTGTGCACGTGTTCAAGGAGGAGCATTTTCGTTGCAAGGATATTTGTCTAGGGATTGCTAGTGAATTTTTCTCTCCATACAAGGTGGGTAAATTTTCTATATTTCTAAATAGGGATATATGCTAGATTGGAATGGAAAAATGATGCATGAAAAAGGCTAATAAGAGTACACATTTTAATTGGAAAATTGAGCTATAAATTGATTGGAATGTGGGTGTGCAATTGTATGTGATTTGGTTAGTAAAAATCTAATTTTTATGTGAATTAATTATGGCCATGGATTGTTGAAGAAAATTTCATTATCTATGTCACAAATTATATACATAACAGTTAGTAGATAAACCATGCTACTTTATGTGTTTTAATGAGCCTTTGTGTTGCATTGAAATAAACAAATCAAAATATGGATTCGTATGGTTGGTAAATGATTTTAAAAAAACAGAGATTAATGTGAGGAATTTCTAGTAAAGAGATTGAGATGTTAATTGTGAAGAAATGTCGAAAAGAAGAAATGTGGTAATTATAATGTAGAATTTGAATTAGTTACATGAAAATATGTTTTAATTGTTACAAAAATTATTTTACTCATACTGGTATGTAAATTATGTGAGGAAGAATTAATTTGGAGTTTTATAGTAATTTTTATGAAAACCAAATGAAATGGGGACTAGTTGAACATCGAAACGTTTTAATAACAGAGAGAATTGGTTTAAATGAAGTTTGAGTTGGGTTGTTGACAACATGAGCGCGTAGCTCAAGTGGTCGGGATAGCCTAAGTCGCTACAGTAGTTGGGGGTTGTTGGTTCGAATCCTCTGGGCAACACATTTTATACCATGATTTTTTTTTAAATAAAAGAAAGCAGCGACCGAGAGCATATAATGCTCTTAGTCCTCTTTATAGCGCTTGTAACACCCGGCCTAGTGTTCTGTGCCTTGGGTGTTTTTCCTGGGGTGCTGGGTTCGAATCTTGCCATCAGCAAGATTGAAAATTTTATTTTTTTGAATGTTTCGGTGGCCAAAAAATTATGGAAAAAATATGGTTATTCTTCTAAAAATATATGGGACTTTATAAAAATAAATTGGTTATTATTCGCATGAAATAAAATGTGATTTGAGAATAAAATGTGTAATTAGAACTATGGTTTTATAAGTGTATTTTTGGGAAAATTATACCTTGCAAAAAAACTTGAAATGAAGGATTAGAAGATTAATATAGTAAAGATTGAAGTGATATTATGTGATGGATGTGATTTATTCCTAATTGAGAATAGTATGAAAAATATGAATTGTGAATATTCGTTAGTGATGTAAAGTATTTCTCATTTGAGAATAATGTGACAACTATGAAATGTGAATTATTCTCGTTGGAGAATAGTGTGACAAATTATGATGCGTGAATATCCATCTTGATTGAATACTAGTGATGTGGGTTTTAATGTGAAAATAATAATTCATGAGTTACATGATGAATAGTTGAAATTCATGTATAGTTATGGACTATGTGAACGAATTAGAAATCATGATTTGAAAAGAAAAATACTTTTGAGTATGATGACTCAACATGGAAATTTATGAGTTGGAAATGCTCATTTTGAAAATTGTGAATTGGAAATTGAAACAAAAGAGTAGCTAAGTCTCCCCCGGCATTTGGAAATAAATGAAATGAAAATTTGAAAGAAAGACCAAGGTTGGTCATGTTTGAATGAATGAATAAGTCCGGTTTAGTGGAGAAGCTAACTCTAGAGCTTTGATTTTTGTTCATGATTTTGATAAAAACTAAGGATTAGTACATAGTGGAGACGTGAGGAAAGTAAGAGAAAAACATTGAGTATGAGGGCCATTGGATAGCGGCGAGAGCGTATCCCAAGATGTCTCATGATGAGTCTGGGCGAGGATACTGCTCTAGAGTATCGTCTCGGTGGCGACGCTCGTGGGATGTTTGAAGACTACAGGTGGTGTCATGTCTACGGTAGGAGCTGAATTACCACAGGATGTCTGCATGATGAGTCATGTCAGCGATGGGATTCCCTCCAGGGCGCCTAGACATGAGTTCGTAGGTCAGAAAACATCTAGGATACTTACCGTAGTTACAGTAGTAGATTAAGTCATGATGAGGGATTGAACCCTACAAAGATGAAGAATGATTAAGGGCTTGCCCTCGGACCTATGTAGTATGGGATGCATAGAATCCGAACAAGTGCACATTAGTGTCATATAATATAAATAAATGCATTAAGGACTAAGTGCACAATCACAACACGACATCAATAGGGTAGTCCCTTTAGTTTGATATGTGACAAGTTTGTGTTTGCTAAATATGGAAAATAAGTTATACTATTTCCGACATAGAGAGGATGGCCATGTATAATGATCGTCGGTTGAATAAACTGACGTACCCACAGTCTTATATGCAGGTAAATGGCTTGATAAAGATTAAAGAAGAATAGATGCTTAAAGATTATTCAATGTTGTTGTACATTCGTTTCATTGTTGTAAACTTTACTTCCGCTGTGCAGTGCAAATTGTAATGTATTCATGTAAACTCTGATGTAAAGTGAAAAGTTCAAATTTTCTTGTAAAATTGTACTAAAGGAAGTGAAAAGATCCTGTAGAACATCTCGAATTCAGTGTATTTGGGATTCGGGGCGTTACAGAGTGGTATCAGAGCCACGCTTTCCACACTTGTACAAATGTATAAGGAACGACACCCTAGTAGTGGACATTAGAATGTGTGTTTGAGTCTAGAGATTTAAATGTAAGTGACTTACATTTGTGTTGCTCTATGACTTATGCTTCTTCCTCCCTATTTTCTAAGATGACTGACCACTTCGACCCTGCTGGAGATGACGACTGGCATATCATTGAGGAAGAGTACCATCCTAGACAGGCAGATTCTGAGGACGAGTACTACCCAGGGCAAGCAGATTCTGACGGAGAAGAATGTCCTGAATTCCGAGAGATCACCCCACCTCCGGATTCATCTGATGACTCTTCTTCTGACGAAGAAGAAGAACCAGTTCCAAATGGTCTCGTGAAATCTCTTCAGAGGCAGGTAGAAACACTGCGAGAGAGAGTCGGATTAAAGGAGGCTCAGCTGGCAAAGCGCAAGGACGAATTTTCAGTTCTCAGTCATCGTGTATGGGAACTCGAGAAGAGGAAGAATTTGACAGATGTGCTGAAGGATGAAGTTGATGAACTACGGGGAGAACTTCGAGAAGCGAAGCGGAACCGTAGGAGTTAGACTTTTGTAGCTTCTACTATTTTCATTCTGATGTCAAGAAATGTTTTTCAATTCGAATGTATAAAGTTTGGAATTTAATTAAATGCAAGTTGATTTAAAATTCATGTCTTATACTTCGAATTTAATGGATCTTTTGCATCAGAATATGGCTAGAATAGGAGCTAGAAACGGGGAAGGTTTGGATCTGGAAACAGAACTTGCGAGGGTCTATCAGACGCTCAACGCCGTGGCTATGAATCAGAACCAAGGAAGGGGACCTGCGAATCCGGCACCTGAAGCGATTAAACTAGTGGAATCGTTCAAACGAATGAAACCACCTGTATTCGAAGGGAAGTCAGACCCTGATGCGGCTGACAACTGGATTCGTCAAGTGGAGACAATCTTTGAAGTGCTGGAGACCCCTGAAGGCAGTAAGGTGAATTTGGCGACTCTGCAAATTGAGAAGGACGTGGCTGTGTGGTGGCAGTCGATGAAGAGGACAATGGGAGGCATAGTGCTTGGCTGGGAGGAATTTCTGGAAGAATTTCGCAGTCACTATTATCCCTCCGATGTTCAAGAGAAGAAGGCTATGGAATTTCTATCACTACAGCAAGGCGGCATGTCAGTGAGAGAGTACGAGACCAAGTTTACTCAGCTCTCTAGGTATGCTCCGGAATTAGTGATGGATGAAGCTAAGAAGGCTCGTAAGTTCGAGCATGGATTGAGGCCAAGCTTGAGGTCCTGGATGATACCTCTTGGTATCAGGAGATTCGACAAGTTGGTCAAGAGAGCAGCAGTGACGGAAGCAGACATGGAGCAGTTTCATGTTGTTCAGAACCGGGGGAACAACTGGCAGTCTGGGAAGAGGCCCGCCAATTCTGGGAGTTTCAAGGGGCAACTATCTGCACAAAGGTTCAAACCGACAGGGGCGAACACTATTAGTGTGGCTGGAGGACCTGGAAACAATGTGGTGAGACCTCCTGCGGTAACTTTCTACAACTGTGGTGAAACGGGATATTACCGATCTCAATGTCTCAAACCACGGAATGGTAATATCAACGCACCAACTCAGCAGAATGGGAAGAGACCGTACCAACCAGGACGAGTATTTGCCTTGACGGAAGCTGATGCCGATGAGGTTGATCATGTCATCACTGGTACGAGGGCAGATGTTTAGTGATTTTTGTCATTTCTTTTTATCGTTTATTAAGTGAACTGTTACGTAATAAGTGTGTATTATGTAACAGGAGAACTTTATCTTAATGGAATGAAAGCTGTTGTGTTGTTTGATACTGGATCCTCTCATACTTTTGTGTCTCCTAAATTTGCTAAAGTGTTGGGAGTTGAACCGAAGATTTTTCCAGGCAAGATCTTAGCAGTAGCTACTCCATCAGGGGAAACTTTAACCACTGATCGGTATTATGCTGATTGTGAGATTGTGATTGGAGATCGAATCTTTGGCATTGATCTGATCGAGCTGATTATCTTGGGAGTCGATGTTATCATTGGCATTGATTGGATGTCAGTGTACAGTGCAAGCATCGAGTGTAAGACCAAGACGGTAACAGTGAAGGCTCCAGGTGGACCTGAAGTCACTTTCCAAGGGAAGCAGAAATGTTCTAGGCTGGTGGCAGCTATCCGCAAGGAAGAGACTCCTGTGGAAGTGCAAGGGATTCTTGTGGTTCGGGACTATCCGACTGTGTTCTTGGAAGATTTTCCTGGGTTACCCCCACATCGTGATGTAGAGTTTAGCATCACTGTTCAACCGGGAAGTGCACCCATTTCTAAGGCACCGTATAGGATGGCTCCAGTGGAACAGGATGAGGTGAAACGGCAGATTGAGGAACTGTTGGAGAAAGGCTTTATTCAACCTAGTGCGTCACCTTGGGGAGCACCAGTGCTTTTGGTAAAGAAGAAGGATGGATCGATGAGGATGTGTATCGATTACCGAGAGCTGAATAAGGTCACTGTTCTGAATAAGTATCCCATTCCTCGAATTGATGACTTGTTCGATCGTCTACAAGGAGCAGCTGTCTTCTCCAAAATAGATCTTCGATCAGGATATCACCAAGTTCGAGTGAAAGCTGAAGATGTGCACAAAACTATATTTAGAACTCGACATGGGCATTATGAATTCTTAGTTATGCCATTTGGAGTGACGAATGCACCCGCAATCTTTATGGATTTAATGAACAGAGTTCTGAGGCCGTTCATTGATTCTTTTGTCGTGGTGTTTATCGACGATATTCTCGTGTACTCCAAGTCAGAGGAGGAGCACACCGATCATTTGGCAGCAGTGTTGAAGAAGCTGGAAGAGCAGAAGTTGTATGCCAAGTTATCCAAGTGTGATTTCTGGAAATCTGAAGTGGCATTCCTAGGTCACATCCTTTCTAAGGAGGGAGTGGCAACTGACCCTCAAAAGATAGAGGCAGTGAGAGATTGGGCTAGGCCTACTACAGTGAAGGAAGTCAGAAGTTTTCTTGGAATGACTGGATACTACAGGAGATTCATTCAAGGTTATGCTCAGATAGCCGTGCCGCTTACTGGTCTGACCAAGAAGAATGTGAACTTCAAGTGGACTGAGCAATGTGAGGCAAGCTTTCAGGAGTTGAAAGAGAAGCTGACTACTGCACCTATTTTGGCTTTGCCTAGAGCAGGTGTTGAGTATGATGTTTATAGCAATGCTTCACATCGTGGGCTTGGTTGTGTCTTAATGCAAGAAGGAAGAGTAATTGCTTATGGGTCTAGGCAACTACGACCACATGAGAAGAATTACCCGACTCATGATCTGGAGTTGGCTGCGATTATCTTTACTTTGAAGCAATAGAGACACTACGTGTACGGTGAGAAATTGAACATGTACACGGATCACAAGAGTTTGAAATACATATATCAGCAGAGGGATCTGAATTTGAGGCAACGGAGATGGTTGGAAGTGCTTGAGGACATGCGACCTGAGATCAAATATCATCCTGGAAAAGCTAATGTTGTGGCTGATGCACTTAGTCGCAAGAGCAGTTTAGCCAGTTTGATTACAACTCAGAAGTATCTGATTGAGGAATTGGACCGGGCAGGTATTGAAGTTGTCTTGCAAGAATTGGGAGCATCTTTGGCTCAGTTGAGGCTTTAGCCTACTTTGAATGCAAGGATCATTGCAATTCAGGAGGTTGATGCTGATATTTTGGAGATGAAGGAGCAGGTTGGTGCTGGCAGGTTGCCCGGATTTCAAATCAGGGATGGAGTGCTGTGGTTCGGAGATAGGCTATGTGTTCCAAATCAGGCGGACCTGAAAGAGAGTATTCTTCAAGAGGCGCATGCTACTCTTTTGTCGGTACATCCTGGGAGTACTAAGATGTACAAAGACATCAAACAGCATTTCTGGTGGTCAGGTTTGAAGCGGGATGTGGCTGAATTTATGGCGAAGTGTGAGGTTTGTCAGCAAGTCAAAGCCAAAAATCAGAGACCCGGAAGTCTATTACAGCCGTTACCTATTCCGGAATGGAAGTGGGATAACATCGGTATGGATTTCATCACGGGATTGCCTAAGAGTCCTAAAGGCAATGATGCGATTTGGGTCATAGTCGATCGACTAACCAAGTCCGCTCACTTTTTGGCGATGAAACTCACTGCTTCGATGGACAAGTTAGCTGAGTTGTATGTTGGCGAGATCGTCCGGCTTCATGGTGTTCCGTCAACTATTGTGTCTGATCAAGATGCGCAGTTTACTTCGCATTTCTGGAGGAGTCTTCAGACAGCTTTGGGTACCAAGACAGATTTCAGCACTGCTTTTCATCCGCAAACCGATGGGCAGACCCAGAGAGTCAACCGTATTCTTGAGGATATGCTTCGGTGTTGTATACTAGACTTTGGAGGCGGTTGGAAAAGGCATTTACCTTTGGTAGAGTTTGCCTACAACAACAGTTTTCAGACTAGCATCGGGATGGCGTCGTACGAAACTTTGTATGGCAGGAAGTGCAGAATGCCTGTTTGTTGGTTTGAAGTTAGGGAGCGTCAGTTGTTTGATCCTGAGCTTGTGCAGCAAACTTCTGAGAAGATTGTTCTGATCAGGAAAAGGTTGGTAGAAGCTCAGAGCAGGCAGAAAAGCTATGCAGACAACTGGAGAAGGGACCTTGAGTTTGAGGTCGGTGACTTCGTCTTTCTGAAAGTATCACCCAGTAAAGGTGTGGTTCGATTCGGCAAAAGCGGGAAGTTAGCCCCGAGGTTTATAGGCCCGTACAAGATATTGAAAAGGATCGGCAAAACTGCTTACCGGCTTGAATTACCGGAAGAGTTATCTCAGGTGCACAATGTCTTCCATGTGTCTATGTTGAGAGGTTATATTCCATATCCGAGTCATCATGTGCCTGAAGTGCCGGAAGGTTTGCAGTTGGATCTGAACTATATCGAGTCTCCTGTCGATATTGTTGATCGTCGAGAGAAAGTCTTGAGAAATAAGACGATACCGATGGTCAAGGTAGTCTGCAGAAACCATTTGGTTGAAGAGGCTACTTAATTGGGAGTCTGAGGAGAGGATGTTGAAGGACTATCCTGAGCTTTTTGCTTGATTGTATCTTTGTATCTTTTGTTCTTGTTGTGAGTTTTGTATTTTTGTTTCTCACTCTTGACTGTAGTTCCGGGGATGGAACTATTCTAAGGAGGGAGTGTTGTAATGCCCTGATTTTTCATTTATGAAAAATTATTTTATTTTGCACGTAGTGTGCACGTGCAATATTTTTGTAAATATTTTCATCAAGATGAGTAAAGATATTTAAATGTGTTTTTAAATTATTTTTTATAAAGCCTTCTTTTAATTAGACAAAAAGCCTTTTTCTTTTAAAAGCCCAAAGTTAATTTAATTTATTACTTTTATAATAATTATTTTGGCCCATAAACTAAAGCCCATGAACTATTTTTTATACAACTTATCATGTAGAATACAATTTAAAGACTATTTTATTTTTATACAAAAATTTAATGTACACATTTGGACCAAGTGGCATGCACGTGCATTGCACGTACACGTGCAATATGCACATCCCCATGCTTGGCCGGTTGCAATCTTTTGGAGGGAAAATCAAATTTTGGAGTGGAGATCATGCTTGGTGGTTACTTGATTGTGGGTAGTTAATGCAACTCCTACTTTCATCTTAGCCCTCCATCTTATAACCAACCACTTGATCCTAGCCATCCATTCTCCTTGATTTTTAGTATAAATACCCCCCCCCCCCCCCATGGCTAGTTCTTCTTGTGCCAAATTATTCTCTTCCAAACCTATACTTCAAATACCTTAGTGATTGTGTGAGTTAAAAGATTGAGAGTGTGTGGGATTGTGCTTGCAACACCAAGGAGAAGAGGAGGCCGGCATCAAGGAGTGCTCTCGGTTTTGGCTTAGAAGTGTTCGGTTTTGGGTGTGCTTGGAGGTTCGTGTGCGCGCATCTAGGAGGAGAAGCATTCGGTTGTAAGGACTTTTGTTTAGGAAGTTGCTAATTGTGTTTGTCTCTCCATTTGAGGTGGGTAGATTCTCCATATTTCTAAATTAGAAATGCATGTTAGATATGAATGAATAAAGCATGAAAGAAATTAAGAAGAGTACAGTTTAATTAGGAAAAAAATAACCCATTGAATGATTGAATGTGGATATGCAATTTTAAATGTGGTTCTTGTTAGGGTTATATACTGAAAGCATCACTTTTGTATTAACTTTATTTCCTTTTTTTTTTTTGAGTGAGAATCATATGGGCATATGTTTGCATATTGTGTTTATTATAATATTAATGCAAGTATCTGATATTCTATAAGGTTGATAATATGGTGTGAGGTAACACATAAAAGATCATATTATCAGTTCCCTATGGAATATATAAATAGTTCACAACCTAGACGGACTTGGATAATCCATTGGAAAGGTTGTAGTATAATCTGGTATTAGTTTATCTTGACTATAGGTTTACACTAGTACACTTTGTGTGTATTGAACAGGACCACTTGAGGTTGTTCTCTTTGTACTGACTATAAAAGAGAACAAACACATCTATTATTATGGATGCTTATGCTCTTAATCTAGATATAATAACAGACATGTATATGCAGTGTGCATTACTTTGACTCATAAAAGAGTGAGATTCATTATGGATCAACAACCTCTATGAATTGGGTAATAGCATTGTATGTATGATGGACTGTTGATTGTAAAAGGAATCCATGTCCCGATACGTCGGGTTGATGATGTCCCCTTAAGGAGCTCATAAGGATTGTCATGTAAACCCTGCAGGTGGATTAGATCCGACATGACAAATAAAGTTGAGTGATACTACTTAAGGATAAAAGATGTTGATCAATATAGTTGTCAGTAACTTAATTTGATCGACGGACATTCGATATCTTAACATGGGGAGCTCAACGAGCATATAATAAAAGGAGCCCATAAATATAATTTGGGATTAGGAAGGTAGTGCAACAATAGCTCCTTAGTGGACCGAGCTATTGTTAATGGGCCTGGGTTGTGTGTTCGGGCTGAACAAGGGATACCCAAATTCGTTAGGAGACCTAACCCTAATTTCTCCTTATGGTCCCTGTCGTAGCCTTATATATATCCTCTATTTCTCTAGCCGTCATTGATCATCTGAAATATAAGATTTTTTCTCTAAATTCGTGATTCACGTAAGGAGAGAAAGAGAGGTCAGCCAAGGAGAAGAAAGGTTGGGAGATCGTCACCCACACGACGTCCAACCCGAGGAAGGAATACGTGCAGAAGATCTTGGGGTCTCTGTCGTCTTCTTCTCATCGCAGGTATAATTCGTGAACCCTAGATTCCGCTATATAGGGTTAGATCACGTATTTAATCTGTTAATCTTTTATGATCGATACGCACACCAATCCGTAGTCCTGGGAATCATCTCAGTTCCATCAGTTCTATTATTTAAGTTGTATGTGAATTGATTAGAATCATGGATTGATTGATGAAAACACATTTATTACCATCAAGAATTACACACAAAAGTTAGTAGATTGATAATGCTATTTCATGTGTTAAATAGATCTTTTTGTGTTAATGTGGGCATGAATAATTTAAAATATGAGTTTGTATGTTGGGTAAATGATTAAAGACAGAGAATCAATGTGAAATTTATTGATAAAGAGATTAGAATGCTAATTGTGAAGAAATGTCGAAAAGAGAAGAATTGTGGTAGTGATAGTTCATATTTCGAATTAATTATATGAAAAATATGTTTTAATTGTTACAAAAAAATTAATTTTCATACTGGATATAGTTTATGATGATATTAGTCAACCTGGACATTATACAGTAATTTTTATGAAAGCAAAATGAAATGAAGACTTGTTGAATATCGAACATTTTTGAATAATAGAGAGAATGGTTTTAAAAAGAATTTCGAACTATACTTGATAACCTGAGCATGTAGCTCAAGTGGTCGGAGCGCGCAGCCTGTTTCTCAGAGGTCTGCAGTTCGAATCCCGTGGGCAACATATATTTCGTTCGTTTTTTTTTTTAAAAAACAAAATCAACTGCAGCCGAGAGTATTTAATGCTCTCAGCCATACTTATGATGCCTGGCACCTCCGGCCTAGTGGCTTGTGCTGTCGGCTGTGTTCTCCGTGGTTCTGGGTTCGAATCTTGCCCTCGGCAAGATTGAAAAACATTTTTTTGGAGAGTTTTTAATTATCAAAAAATTATGAGAAAATTATGACTATTCTTCTAAAATTATATGGGACTTTATAAAAATAATTTGGGAATTATTGCATGAAATAAACTATGATTTGGGAATAAAATGCATAAATAGAACTATGGCTCCATATGTATATTTTTGTGAAAGTTATATCTTGCAAAAAGAACATGGAATGAATGATTGGAAGATTAATATAGTCAAGAAAGAAACTTTATTTTGTGATGGATATGAATTATTTTCTTATGTGAATAGTGTGAAAGATATTAAATGTGAATATTCGTAGTGATGTGAATTTTTAATGTGAAATTGATAATTGATAAAGCATATGAATTCCATGTATATTTATGGACTATTTGAACGAATTAGAAATCATGATTGGAAAAGAGAATTACTTTTGAGTATGATAACTCAACATGAAAATTTATGAGTTGGAAATGCTCAAATTGGAAATTGTGAATTGAAAATTGAAACAAAAAGAGTAGCTAAGTCTCCCCCGGTATTTGGAAATAAATGAAATGAAAATTGAAAAGAAAGACCAAGGTTGGTCATGTTTGAATGAATGAATAAGTCTGGTTTAGTGGAGAGGCTAACTCTAGAGCTTTGATTTTTGTTCATGATTTTGATAAGAACTAAGGATTAGTACATAGTGGAGACGTAATGAAAGTATGAGAAAAACACGAGTATGAGGGCCATCGGATTAGCGGTGTGAGAGTGATCCACAGGCTGCCTGCTTGATGCGTCAAGACATGGCGTGGGCACTACTCAAGAATTATCGTCCCGGTGGCGACGCTTGTGGGATGTTTGAGTGGTTATGGGTGGTGCCATTATTCCATGGCGAAGGCTGAATTGTCCATAGGTTGCCTGCTCGATGCGTCGTGTCAGTGCGTGGGATTCCCCTCCAGGCTGCCTGGACATGGGCTCGTAGATCATAGAACATCTAAGATACTGATATTGCTAAAAATGGGGTTTAATCGGAACCATCCAAATCAGGCACGAATCTTGATGCCCACGGGTAAAACGGTAATTTCACCTACCAATGGATCTGAAACGGGTACTGGTTCTCCTTCTGGGAAACCCACTAACCCGCAAACGGATCCACCTCAACTGGGTGCGGGTTTCAACCCATAACAAACCCAATCCAGAGGAATAGAATTAGGGTTTCTGATCAACGGCCCTGATTCATGCCTATCCTTCCACTTGGAATTAGGAATTACATTCCTAATCTGTTTACAAGGAGAATATTCCTTATCAGATCACGGGGATTACATTCCTAATCCAGACCCTAAGACGCCTATAAATACCCCTCATCCATCTCCATTAAGATGTAATCAAACTTTCTCCTGTTTTCACGCTCTTTCATAATCTTCCCTGATTACTGACTTGAGCGTCGGAGGGTGCATCGTCGGGAACAATCCCGGTGTCTCGCACTTTTTTGCAGGTGCACGGCGGAAGTCATCGTTAAACCCCGACGGAACAGGTATACAGGTTTCCTATTCAGTTTCCCTAAGAATCCACAAATACTATCTGTTTGCCCCCACACCAAATTTAGCGGCAACAGATTAGCGCCGTCTGTGGGAAACTAACGAATAGCAACCTCCCCTCTTCCCGTTGGTCAGATCTCTCCGGCCATGCCTCCTAGGAAAGTCAGATCCAGAGGGTCCAACCGAGGACCCAATCCCGATCAGTAGCAAGAAATTCCCATCCAACCTACCCAACAGCAGGGGCAACTTCCTCCTCCAGCGGAAGACCCACTCCAACAGGACCTTCCTCCTCCTCCGAATCAGCCACCTCCTAAGGGTCCTAACCCTCAGAAACAACCTCTCCACCAGGACCATGTCTCAATCCACAATGCCTCTTCGGATTCCATGGCTTCCCATAATCCCCGAGCTTCTGACTTCCAACAAAAAGTCCCCAATCGGCCGAAAGATGTGGATCTTCGCCACCGTCTGGATGAGAAGCGGGCCCGAGAGGGAGCCTCCTGCCAACAACGTCCAGATGAGCGAAGCCCCCACCGCCGAGACTACAGAAGGTCCCCAATCAGGAGGGAGCGGAGAGAGTCTCCCGAACATCGCAGAAGAAGACCGCATTCCCCTGCCGGTCGGCAACACCCCCGGAACGATGAGGCACCCATCACCCGTGCAGAGTTCCAGCAGTTCTAGGCATCCGTCCTACAAGCTCTCAATCTCCGTCCCAACACCAATGCTCCCAAGATCCCCTCTCCTCCTCCGGTCCGAAGTCCTCGTCGACGGTCCCCATCTCCTCCTCCAGCTCCCAGCAACTCCCGGCATGTGCCAAGTCCTCGCCGCTCTAGGAGCGACCGTCGTCGTAGCCCCCGTTCTCCCTCGTACGAAGACGAGTCTAGAGGCTCGGCTGATTACCGTCGTAGGGATGACGCTGTGTACCGCCGTCTCCATGAGATGGAGAGGCGCTTGGGCCAGTTAGACCGAGAAGAAGAGCTTAGAGGAAGGACTCTTCGTCCTAGCAGACCTCCTTTTTCCCGAACTATAATGGATGCACCTGTACCAGTCGGCTTCAAGCCTCCTCAATTTGAGACCTACTTCGGGGAGACTGACCCCGTCGATCACATCGAGAGCTTCAAGACACTAATACTCATCCATCAAACTTCTGATGCTCTCCTCTGCAAGACCTTCCCCGCAACTCTCAAGGGTCCGGCGCGAGAATGGTACTCTCGCCTCGCCCCATCCTCAATATTCTCCTTCGAGCAATTCGAGACCCTCTTCGTCACCCATTTTGTAAGTAGCCGTAGAACTGAGAAGACCAGCATCTCGTTACTGTACCTCCACCAGAAGAAGGGTGAGAAGTTGAGAGACTATGTGAAGAGGTTCACAGCTGAAGCCAGGTCCATAGCATCCCTCGACCATTCGGTCGCTGCAGCAGCATTTCAGTCCAATGTCCTCAACCCCAACCTCCGCTCCTCCCTCACCAAGAAGCCCCCACAGAACTTCTCTGACCTCCTCCGCCGAAGTGAAAAGTATATTCGGGCTGAAGAAGCCGAGCACCGCCCCAACTTGGAGGGGTCATCCTCCAGGTTTAAGAGAAAGGGAACAGAAGAGGAAGGAGCCAAGAAGCTCCAGAAAGATAATGCCGGCCAGCGCCGACCTCCCCCCAGATTCGAGAAGTTTACTCCCCTCACCACTAATGTCTCTACCATCCTGATGGAAGTTGAGAAGGAAGGGATCATACCTCCTGCTCCGAGGATGAACACCCCTGCCAAGAAAAGGGATAAAGAGAAGTGGCGCTGTTTTCATCGGGACCACGGCCACGACACCAATGATTGTCGGGCCTTGAAGAATGAGATAGAAGCCCTCATCCAGAGGGGGCAGCTGCCCGGCCAACGTCCGAGCCGTTGGACGAGTTGGAAGAAGTGCTCTTCTCTGAGCAGGATCCAACTCGAAAGTTCTTTGTTAGCAAGACCCTCCCGTCTGCCCTATGCTCGGACGTTGTACAGTGCATTCGAAGGAATCGAGACCTCTTTGCTTGGTCAGCTGCAGACATGCCCGGAATTTCCGAAGAGCTCTTGGTCCACCACCTCAGCGTTGTTCCGGGGTCCAAACTGGTTCAGCAGAAGAGACGCAAGTTCGCCCCCGAGCGACAGCTGGCTATAAAAGAGGAGGTGGACAAGCTCTTGAAGGCCCGGTTCATACAAGAGGTAAACTATCCTGAGTGGTTGTCGAATGTGGTAATGGTGAAGAAGTCCAATGGGACTTGGAGGATCTGCATCGACTTTACCGACCTCAACAAAGCCTGCCCCAAGGATCCCTTCCCTCTTACGAGTATTGACACTCTGATTGATGCCACCTCGGGACATGAACTCCTCAGTTTCATGGACGCCTTATCAGGCTACAACCAGATCCGGATGTTCCCCCCGGATATCCCAAAGACATCATTTATGATCGATCAGGGCCTCTATTGCTACAGGATTATGCCCTTCGGTCTGAAGAATGCAGGCGCAACATATCAATGCCTTGTCAACAAGGTTTTCCAAGCTCAAATCGGCCGCAATATGGAGGTATACGTTGACGACATGCTTGTAAAAAGCATCCGAGGCGCCGATCATGTAACCGACCTCCAAGAAGTGTTTGATGTTCTGAGAAAGCATAACATGAGACTCAATCCGAACAAGTGTGCGTTCGGTGTCTCTTCAGGGAAGTTCCTCGGCTTCATGGTCAGCAAACGAGGAATTGAGGCAAACCCTGAGAAGATCAAGGCCATACTAGACATGGCCCCTCCCAAGAATGTTAAGGAAGTTCAGAGGTTAACCGGCCGCCTAGCCGCCATAGGGCGCTTTCTCTCGAAGTCCAGGGAGAAATGCCTCCCCTTCTTCAAAGCCCTCAGGGGGGCTAAAGGTTTTGAATGGGGTTAACAGCAACAGGAGTCCTTCGACCAGCTCAAGGCTTACCTCGTCAATCCTCCCCTCCTCAGCAAACCAATTCCTGACGAACCCCTCTACCCCTACCTGGCAGCCTCCGAGCAGACCCTCAGCGCCATTTTAGTAAGGGAAGAAGACCGGGCTCAAAAGCCCATCTACTATGTGAGCAAGGTACTTCGGGATGCCGAGCTCCGCTATTCGAAAATAGAAAAGATGGCTTATGCCCTGGTGATGGCTGCGAGGAAGCTCTGCCCGTATTTTCAGTCCCATTTGGTTATCGTCCTTACTGACCAACCGCTGAAGCAGGTCCTCCACAAGCCAGAGACCTCGGGTTGCCTTATGAAGTGGTCAATCGAGCTGAGCCAGCATGATGTAACCTATCAGCCTCGGACCGCGATCAAGTCTCAAGCCCTGGCAGAATTCATAGTTGAAAGTACCATCCCCGAGTTTAGCCAAGCAACGAAGGGGCCACCGGTCTGGTCAGTCTATGTGGACGGATCCTCCTGTAATGAGGGAAGCGGAGCCGGGGTCATACTGGCAGGCCCAGATGATTTCATCCTCCAATACTCCCTCCGTATAAACTTTAAGGCCTCGAACAACGAAGCAGAATACGAGGCACTCATAGCCGGTCTTGGAATGGCTTGAAATGCAGGGGCGCAGTGCCTCTGGATCTTCAGCGACTCTCCGCTAGTCGTAAATCAGGTTCTCGGCGAGTATGAAGCACGTGATGACAGGATGGTCAAATACTTGGCCAAGTCAGGAGCCTCATGGCACTGTTTGAAGAAGCCCTCATCCAAAGAATACTCCGAGAAGAAAATTCTCAGGCCGACGCCCTCTCCAAACTAGCCTTCTCCTCCCTTCAAGGTCTCGAGCAGACTGTCTTGATAGAGGTTCTTCTGAGGCCAAGTATTGAGGATGAAACTCCCGACTCTTTAGAGTCGCTGCCCGTCCTGCTTGAGGATAACTGGATGAAGCCCCTCGTCGAATTCTTAAGGGACGGACTCCTCCCCGAGGATCCCAAGGAAGCTCGAAGGGTCAGAACCCGAGCTGAGTGTTACACGCTAATCAGAGGCATCTTATATAAACGCTCTTTCACACAGGTTGACGGCCGGCCATACCTGAGATGCCTCTCCCCCGGGCAAGCCGACTACCCCCTACAAGAACTTCACGAGGGTATTGGCGGGGCACATTCGGGATCCAGATCCTTAGCCTGCAAAGTGTTGAACTACAGATATTTCTGGCCCACTCTTCTACGAGATGCCGAACGGCACGTTCAACAATGCAGCTCCTGTCAGAAGTACTCCGACATCCGACACCTCCCACAAGCTCCACTCACTTCCCTATCAAGTCTGATCCCCTTTGCAATGTGGGGGATGGATTTACTAAGGCTATTTCCACCAGCTCCCGGACAGTTCAAATTCTTAGTCGTGGCGATCGACTACTTCTCAAAATGGATAGAGGCCAAGCCCTTGGCCACGATCACCGAGAACAAGGTTGTTCAGTTCTTTTGGAAGAGCGTGATCTGCCGATTCGGCATCCCTAGGGTCCTAATAACAGACAACGGAACATAGTTCACCGGGGCTGCCTTCCGAGCTCTGTGCGAAGACCTTGCCATCCAACACCGGTTCTCCTCCGTTTCTCATCCCCAGTCGAATGACCAAGCCGAGAATGCCAACCGGTAGATCCTCTCCAGCATTAAGAAGAGGTTGAATAAGTGTTCCAAAGGCTTGTGGGTCGATCAGCTTCCCAACGTGTTGTGGAACTACCACACCACAAAACGGACCCCCACAGGAGAGAGCCCATTTAATCTCACCTACGGGTCCGAGGCTATTATCCCCCTAGAAGTCGGAATACCCTCTCCTCGTCTAATAGCTTATGAAGAAGAGCAAAACGCCAGAGAGCTCCGAGCAAGCCTAGACCTGATAGATGAGATCCGAGAAAGAGCTGTCATTCGCCAACAAAGCTACCGAAGAAGGATCGAGTTGGCATACAACAAAAGAGTCCGCCCTACGGACCTCAAAGAAGGGGACCTGGTCCTCAGAAAGTTAGCCATCTCGTTCCCAAGTCAGAATAGCAAATTGGCTCCAAATTGGGAAGGGCCTTACAAAATTGCCAAAGTAGTCTGCCCCGGCACGTACAGACTAGAAGATCTCGAAGGCAGGGAGATCCCCAGGATTTGGAATGCCGACCATCTCCTAAAATACCAAGAGAGAGAGCCAATGCCTCTCTAAGTATTTTTAAGAAGCCGAACCGTTCCTCTCCTGTTACTTGTACTGTTTTTCTTTTATTTTCTTTTGTAAATAACGGCTCGTAACTTTAGAAGCAGCCGACCATTAGTCAATAAAGAAAGTTTTTTCATATTTTACTTGTAAAAAGTACTTACATCTCTCTGCCTTCACTCTTCACTCTTCACTCTTCACTCTACCGATGGTTCGGAGTCCAACACTCGGCTCGATCCTACTTCGCACAGTTCGCTCGTAAGCGAGCTAGAAGTAGGTCGCCATTCAGAACTGCTCCCACAACCGTTGAACAACTCTACCGATGGTTCGGAGTCCAACACTCGGTTCGACCCTACTTCGCAAGTATGCTCGTAAGCGAGCTAGAAGTGGGTCGCCGTTCGGAACTGCTCCCACAACCGTTGAACAACTCTATCGATGGTTCGGAGTCCAACACTCGGCTCGACCCTACTTCGCAAGCACGCTCGTAAGCGAGCTAGAAGTAGGTCGCCGTTCGGAACTGCTCCCACAACCGTTGAACAGCTCTACCGATGGTTCGGAGTCCAACACTCGGCTCGATCCTACTTTGCACAGTTCGCTCGTAAGCAAGCTAGAAGTAGGTCGCCGTTCGGAACTGCTCCCACAACCGTTGAACAACTCTACCGATGGTTCGGAGTCCAACACTCGGTTCGACCCTACTTTGCAAGCACGCTCGTAAGCGAGCTAGAAGTGGGTCGCCATTCGGAACTGCTCCCACAACCGTTGAACAACTCTATCGATGGTTCGGAGTCCAACACTCGGTTCGACCCTACTTCGTAAGCACGCTCGTAAGCGAGCTAGAAGTAGGTCGCCGTTCGGAACTGCTCCCACAACCGTTGAATAGCTCTACCGATGGTTCGGAGTCCAACACTCGGCTCGATCCTACTTTGCACAGTTCGCTCGTAAGCGAGCTAGAAATAGGTCGCCGTTCGGAACTGCTCCCACAACCGTTGAACAACTCTACCGATGGTTCGGAGTCCAACACTCGGTTTGACCCTACTCCGCAAGTTCGCTTGTAAGCGAGCTAGAAGTAGGTCGTCGTTCGAAACTGCTCCCACAACCGTCGAGCAACTCTAACGGTGGTTCGGAGTCCATCATTCGGCTCAACTGCGTTTACTCAAAACCCCGAGCCGAGCGGACGAGGAACCGACCCTCATATATGGAGGAAAATTCTACCGAGCCAATTTCTCCGTTGGATCATCTCAAAATACGTGCTAGAACGTGATGAACGGATCTGATCGTGCCACGTGTCCACAAAACGACAAGATAGTGTTTTCTTGGAACTCGTGCCTCCCACCTCGTGATGTGTTCCACGATCATGATCGACCATCTAAGATGTTGCCACGTGGGCTGAGTCTGATGTCCGAGCTGTCGCACCTCGGAAGCGCACATTCACCTTGGAATACTCCGAGCAAAAAACTAAAGTTTCGCGGCTAAAACCTTCGAAAAAGAAAACTAGGGGTCCTTATGGTTCGACGTCAAGAATAAGGCGACCACGGCACGACGATGAACAAAACAACTTCGATTTTATTAAAACACTTGGAAAAGTTACAAGGCAGACAATTACAGCGGGGAAGCAACTAAATAAATTTACAAGGCGTGTTATTACAACAACAGAGACAATACAAGAAGAAAAAGGCTCGACGCAACTCGTTCAGTGCCTCCTCGGGACAGGGATGTTTCGATTAAGAGACAATCAGGGTTTCCGTCTCTTTATCTCCGAGCTTGTCTCTAGGCCGACAAACTGTGACGCCGCCTCGCCACTAATCCTAACGGTGGCTCCAACCGAGGCTCCACTCGAGCTAACAGCTACTCCACTTTCTGCGTCGGCTGCTGTCCGACCAATAATTTGGCCACGAGTCGCTAGCTCGTAGAAGGTGATCCCCCATTCTCTCTCTTTGCGAGTGCAGGAAGTGCTGCGGACATTAGCCCTCACAGGTTGAGGCTTCAGTCGAGCCACCTCCTCCTCGAGCTCGACGATCCTATCCTTCAGAGTGTCGTCCTTAACCATTATCTTAAATCGAGGAAGTTTTGCCGAACCGGGGTTGTAACCCCTATTTTTCCAAAAAGGTATTTTTCGATATTTTCTGTATTTAAAAATTTTCGCGAATTATTTTTCCGGTTTTCAAATTCTTTTGTCAAAAGATATTATTGGATTTTCCGTTTAAAATCTATTTTTGATCCGTAATTTTAGCTATAACTACTTTTCTATAATTTTGTATTTAATACAGTTCTTATTATTAATATTATTATCTTCATTATTTTAATCATTTTCTGATTATTAATATTGTTACTATCCGTATTATTTTTCGAATATGGTTATTTGCATCAATTATTTTATTTTATTTTAATTGTTAAAATTATATTATTTCATGAATTATATTTATTAGTTATTGTATTAATTTTCTTATTGGATTATTTTCAAATTATATTATTCTTCTTGCATTTTTGACCTCCTTGTGCTAATTGTGCGCCGTTTGTCCGTTTTTCGTCATTTTGAGATCTTTTCCTCATTTCCTTGGTCCCGTTCATATTTAATAATTATTTTAGGGTCATGATGATTTTTTAGAAGTGTTTTGACCAATTTGAGATTTTTGGCCCTTAAGGAGCTTTTTAGGAGCCATGGGATTCATTGCATTTTGTATCCCCATTTGAAATCTACCCAATATCCATCATCCAATTGTATACCTATGTACTCCTATTGATATCCACTATCCATTAACCCACTTCTAATCCATATAAATATCCCCTAATAACCCCTTAACCCAAACCTTAATCTATTTTTCTCCTTCCCAAGTTGATAGCCGGCTCTCCCCTTCCAATTCACTCCCGGCCTGCACCCATACACCCCCAGGCCGACCCTCTTCTCCTCTCCTTCTTGCAAACCGACCAGTTTTACCCCCTTGCCGGCCACCTCCTTCATCCATACTCCTCCCCATCCGCCATACTACAACTTCGACACATAAAAACTCCACTTTTCCCTCTCCTTTAGTTGCCGATCACCCAAATCAGTGCCATCCATCCAAAACAGCCCCTCAACCTTCCTCCTTTGCTGTTTTGAGAAGTGGGCATCACCCACTTCGAGTTCGTGCATCAAGGAGACGATCGTAGGCAAGATTCGGTTCGTGGGTTCGCTTGAAATCACGCGTGGAAGAAATTTTGCACGTGGGTTTTCATTGCTAGGCTTCGTAGCGCTGTGTTCATCATCAACAAGGCAAGTAACTTGTACATAATTTCATTAGGTTGATACAAGTCGAAAGTTCACACATAGGGTAGTTTGAGACTAGAGACGGCCAAAGATGATAATTTTATTTGTGGGTTTCGTCTCTATTATTCAAAACAGGCCATAGATGACTTAGGACATGGAGTTTGATAAGTTTATGCCTTAGAATTCACCCAAACGCGATTTTTGATCACTTATGCGACATATTGTATACCCGATGTATATTTGAACGTCCATATGAAGAGTATTAGATTTTGACATGTTAGAAACCCTTAGACATGATATTTGGACAATGGGTTGGCTGCGTTTCGAATTTGGATGAGTTTGGATTATTTTTGTAGAAGTTATGACGTTTTGAAGATGATGTGGTAAATCTGGAAATTTGGGTTGTACTGGATTGATTGCTGTTTTACCCGGATTAGAGTCCGAATCTCAACATGGCTATTTCTGAGTAAATTGTAGAGGACTGAGTCTATTTTCTAATCCCACTAATTTCACTCCGTTTAGAGTTCGTATGAGTTAGTTATGATTATTTTAGTGACTGTGTATCGGTGGTTTCCAGAATCAGTTCGGGGTAGTTTTTGTGGACAATTTATTTTCAAGATCCAAGTTATACACAATATCATACCATAAGACTTTGTCCAGTGATTCCACATGATGTTAGGTAGTTCCCAGATTTATGTGGTATTTTAAAGATAAGTTTTGGGTGATGATTCATACATTTTTCTATAGATTACTTTTGCTGTAAACTGCGTGTGGTTGTATGTTGAATGCCGTGTTCACCTTATTCCTATTTACTGTATGGATATATTATGTGAGATAAGAAAGTTGGGTAAATTTTTCTACTTTCACCCCGTTTTGGCGGAAGTGGATTTCGATGCGCTGTTTGCAAGTTGTGTTCAATTTTGTACAGCAGTGTTGGAGAATTCCAGATCCATCAAAACCGTGTTTTGTGTTATTTTTCATTTTTTACAACATAACTTTACTTTCTGTAAAAATATGAAAATTTATATTTTGAGAATATATATATAGGGGACTACCCCAGAATTTTTGTGGATTTAATTGATGACTTTACCTGCTGTTTTCATGTGGTTTAAGTTATTCCCCTGTTTTCTGGCTGTACATGAAAACTGTGTTGAAATGTGTTTTAAGTCGAGATGTTATGAACTAGTGTGTATCTTTATTATATTCGTTAGAAGCGCGTGGATGTCTAGATTCCAGATCCTTTGATGGATTATGAATTGCATGCCTGTAGATCTTTGGATCACTGTTTTTGTACAGACTGGTCTCGCTGTCCTGATTATAAACATACGCTAAGTTGCTCGTATTTGTGATTGTTTGGTACCTATACTTGCTGATCTAATTCCCTGAACCTAAACCTGATTATAACCTGTTAGTTTGACATTATTTAGTACACTCTCATGCCTGTTGATGATCTTAATAAAAGTAACCAAGCCGGGGTTTAAGGGAAAGATTGAATAGTGGATAATTCAAAAACGTGTACTCGGAAGGGGGCCCGTGTTTCCCATGTGATGCATGATACCTTTGGGTTCATGTACCTGTTGATGCACGTACCTTTTGGTCGTGTACCTGTTACCTGTTGATGCACGTACCTATTGGTCGTGTACCTGTTACTTTTTTATGCACGTACCTGTTGGTCGTGTACCTGTTAATTCATGAACCCGTTGATGCATGAATCGGATGATTCGTGCACCTGTTTTTGATTCATGAACCTGTTTTCCTATACCTGAGTATACTGCCCTCTATGGTCCACTATGAAATCTAAGCGAAACTGTTTGTTGTAGCAACCATGTAGTAAAAACTGGAATGCATGTCGTGCTACCTAGATAGTAAACACACAAAATATTTAATACATAATACTCGAACATGATACCTGAATAAGATACTTGACCTGATACATGAGATTGATACTTGCTACATGTTACCTGATTTCCTGATTTCTGATACATGTTTACCTGTTTACCTGATTTCCTGACACCTGATACATGTATACTTGTTTACCTGATTACCTGATATCTGATACATGTTTACCTGTTGACCTGACACTAGACATATGTTACCCTTACCTGTTAGTATATCCTATGGTTAGTTAGTTTCCATGTGCCTGTATCCTACTCTATTTGTGACCCGGACTTGCCATTGACGGGTACTTGTATTTTCTCTTTTCTCTTTCCTGCATTCGTTGTATTGCAGATTTTGGAGGACAGGTTCCTGAAGGTATTGGCAAGATGATGGGCTAGAGGCTGAATTTTGTTATTACTATTCTTGTTGCTTATTTGGAACAAAATTGTATTTTGAGACTTGTATTATTTCTTGTATTTGGGCGATGTGACCCAGGATTATTTGTGTTATTCAGATCATGACTATTTGAGATTAATACATTTTATTTCAAGTATTCTTGTTGGTATTTGGTTCATATGTGCATGTGGTTGACTTTTCTAGCTTCCGACTCTGATTTTACTGTGACATGTTATAAAGATTTCTTGAAACAACTTAAGGATGATAATAATCATTCGCTGGGCTTTTGTTACGTGCTCGTATTCCGTATTTTTGGAAAGCGGGGCGTGACAGGGGTACTCAGCGCTGTCGGATATAATGCGACGTAAGTTGGTCACCTCGATGCTCTTGTCGACCGTGACCTTCTGCAGTTGTTCAACCTTCCTCTCGAGCTCATCCCGCTCGTCCAGCATCGAGGCCAGCTCTGCCTCTTTCGCCGATAGCTCCTCCTCGACTATCCGGAGATGGTGCACCTCGGCCAGAAGCTCGCTATTCTTCTTCTCCTCATTGAACATCAACCTCCTGGTGAGCTCGATTTCACCCACGAGGCGTGCCTCGCGAGACTGCTTAAACAGCTCGGCTCAACGCCGAGCTGCTGCGGTATTTGGGGCATGTTCGAGGATCTGAAATACAAGAACATTGCAATTGGAAAACTATACACCGACCCAAAAACTTGGACAAATTTGAAGTAAAATTTTCATTCATAAAAAGGAGCGGTGGCCAGTCCGCAAAAAGGCGTTACATTTTTGAAAAGAAAAAAAGAAAACAAAGATTACAAAAAGACGAAAAGATCAGGGGTCCACCTGCGTCGCTGGTTCGGCCATAGGCGCTTCGCCAGATGGCCCCTCATTTCTTGCCCCGGCCTGGGAGTCTGTCGCCACTACATCGGCGACCACCTCCTCGTCGTCGTCGCCTTCTCCCTCGTCCCCTTCGCCTCCCTCCGCCTCGCCGTCTGATGGGGGTCCGAGCCACAGTCTGTAGCCGACCCGCTCGAAGCCGGGGACGCGGTCCTGAACATGGTTAAGCGCCCTCTGGTAGGACTTGTCCATGTTCGAGGCCATGTGCTTCTTCGCCTCGGCCTCGACCTCGGCCTTGATCTTCGTTGCCAAGGCCTCTTTCTCCGCCTTCACCTCGGCCAGAGCATTCGCTGACGCCGCCAGCTCCTCGGCAGCCTTGGCAGCTTTGGCAACCTCCTCAGCGAGTCGCCCCTTTACCCGCTCTAGGTCGGCCACAAGATCGGCAACCTAAACCTCCAAGCCCTCGGCTTGCCTCTGCTCAGCTTCAAGCTGCCGAACCGCCTTCACCTTGTCCGCCCTGTCTTTGTCACTGGCGGCCTTCAACTCCTTCTCCTGTTCGGCGAATGCTTCAAGGAGATGGTTGAAGTGACAAGTGGCCTGCCAAAACAAAACGATGGTGAGAACAAGGTAAGAGCCGAACGGCAGACTTAAAGAAATTCTATAAAAAGGTACATGCGGCCTACCGATACAAGCGACCGGGCGACCTCATAAGTGTCGTCGCCGACCATCCCCGCCTACAGCGCAGCTCGATCCTTCGGGGTCGCCAAGTGTTTGACGGCCTGCATCGACATCTGCAGTTTCCGAGGAATCCATCATGATTCTAGACTCGCCAGTTCGGAACGAACAGCTGCTTGTGCTGCTCGGTCAAGATCACCTCGGCCGAAGCAGTCAGCGGCGGAGCCTCAAGTGACAACGCCGCCGAGACGTTGAAGGCCTCACCGACCGGGGTAGAGGCGACAGGAGCCGAGGGCCCTTCGGCAACAACCACCGTGGACGAGGGCGCCTCAGCAACCGGGGGAGGCGGAGTGGTGGTCGAAGCAACCTTGTTGGGCCGGCCTGACGAAGCAGTTGTGCTCGGCCTCTTTCTCTTCCTCCCATCGGCGACCTTACCCCTATCGTTCATCATGGCCAAAAAATCCATCTTCGGCGCCTCTGCATCAGACAGCAAGCAAATTAAGAGTTAGTGAGATGAGCTAAAGACTTAGAAAAAAAATATATACGAGATGTCAGGAGCGTACTCGGGTCGATCGGACTAAGGCCTGACCCAAATAGCACCTCCTCGGTCATCTCCCTCCAACTCAACATCGGGAGGGCTACGATCTTCCTCGCCACTTCCTCCTCGGCCGCAGTCAGTTTTGGGTTGGCTCTCGCAAACTTGGGCACCTCTACTTTCCATCGGCTCGGAACTTGCAGCATCGAGGGCTCCCTCAATATGAAGAACTTTTCCTTCCAGCCTTTGATCGAGTCTGGGTTTTCTATAATCCGAACACCCTTCCTCGGCACCAAGTAGTATCGATGCTCGGTCTTGTGCATCTGGTTTATCCGATACATGCTTCGGAAGACCGTCAGGTCCGGCTTGACCTCGGCGTTGCGGCACTGGAGCAGGAACGCGTTCACATGACGCCATGTGTTCGGCATAAATTGGGTCGGCGCGAGGCAGTACCACCCGAGGACCAGACGAATGAAGGGGTGCAGGGGAAAGCGCAGTCCGGCGTTCAGAGAGTCGTAGTCGAACATGCACATATCCGACGACGACAGCTTGGAGTTCGCTCGCATCCCCGGGCCGGGGAGAATTAACTTGTACTCCGGAGGGATGGCGAACCCTTTTCTAATCCGGAGCAGGTCCCTCTCGGATAGCACCGATCCAATTTCGTCCGCCTCGGTAGTCAGAACCGGATTATTCTCTTCGTAAACCTCCGACTGGCCGATGATTGCCTTCTTCATGAGGTCGCCCTCGTACTGCCTAACCCCAGCGTGCCCGGACAGCACACAAGGGTATCAGCCCGTCTCAAGGGCTTGCCTTGAATTCTCTAAATCACCTTGACCACAGGAGACTGGGCCACTACCCTCCTCTTCTTCTTCTCCTTCCTCACCTCGGCCACAGATGGCTCGACTACTTGCTTCCCCTTCCTCCGGATCTCCGTCTGCCTCCTCTCCTCGGCACCACTATCGCCCGAGGACGAGGCCTCACTCCCCGAGTTCACCCTTGACATCTCTATAAAAAAGCTAAGGCAAGTTGACTGACCTTGAAGTGACGTGCCCTTGAAGTGACGTTCACGGTCGGAATAAGCTCGCCGGAAATCGCCTGGCCCACGCGACAGCTAACGTAACTGCCTTGGTGCAAAAATCGCCGCTAGCAGAGAGCACAGAGAGTAAAAGTGAGAGCTTGGGGTGAAAAGTGAGAAATGAGCTTGGGGGGTGGGGGTAAGAACTTATAACCCCAATGCAACGTTTGGGCTGCCTTGGGGATCTAAAAAGCCCACTAAGAAGCCAAAGCGGAGAGTTGCGACATTTCAGTTTCACAGCAAAGGCTCCACGAAGCGCTCAAGTCCATGACTCGGCCACCGGTTCGCCTAGCCGACCTACCGAACGGTTTGGTTAAGCGGCCGAGCTACTGAGTCCGCTTCAATAACGAGCTTCCGAGCCGAGGGGACGAGGAACCGACCCTCGTATATGGAGAAAAATCCTTCCGAGGACAAATCACCGTCGGATCTCTCGAAAATTCATGTCAAGACATGATGGACGGTTCAGATTGCGCCACGCTCACAAAATGACAAAATAACGTTTTCTCGTGATCTGAACCCAGCCCTCGTGATTCACGCAATGATGGACGCTCCAGATCTGACCACGTGTACCTTCCGAGCTTCCTGCCACCGGTCTGCCTAGCCGAGCTACCGAACAACTTGGCTAAGCAGCCGAGCTACTGAGCCAGAGGGTGGCGACGCTTCAGAGCTAGGACTCGCCAAAACATCCAACTCCATGCCTCGGCTATCGGCACCGAGCTTCCAAGCCGAGACGAGGAACCGACCCTCGTATATGGAGAAAAATCCTTCCGAGGACAAATCACCTTCGGATCTCTCCAAAATTCGTGTCAAGACACGATGGACGGTTCAGATTGCGCCACGCTCACAAAACGACAAAATAACATTTTCTCGTGATCTGAACCCAGCCCTCGTGATTCACGTGATGATGGACGCTCCAGATCTGACCACGTGTACCTTCCGAGCTGCCTGCCACCGGTCCGCCTAGCTGAACTACCGAACAGCTTGGCTAAGCAGCCGAGCTACTGAGCCGGAGGGTGGCGACGCTTCAGAACCAGGACTCTTCAAAATGTCTAAATCCATACCTCGGCTAAAGGCATCGAGCCTCCGAACCAAGGGGACGAGGAACCGACCCTCGTATATGGAGAAAAATCCTTCCGAGGACAAACCACCGTCGGATCTCTCCAAAATTCGTGTCAAGACTCGATGGATGGTTCAGATTGCGCCACGCTCACAAAACGACAAGATAACGTTTTCTCGTAATCTGAACCCAGCCCTCGTGATTCACGCAATGATGGACGCTCCAGATCTGACCACGTGTACCTCCCGAGCTGCCTGCCACCGGTCTGCCTAGCCGAGCTACCGAACAGCTTGGCTAAGCAACCGAGCTATTGAGCCGGAAGGTAGCGATGCTTCAAAGCCAAGACTCTTCAAAACATCTCACTCCATACCTCGGCTAACGGCATCGATCTGCCGAGCCGAGGGGACGAGGAACCGACCCTCATATATGGAGAAAAAATCTGCCGACCCTCCTCAGCTGTTGGATCTTGTCAAAAAGCGCGCTCGTCATGATGGACGGCTCAGATCTTGCCACGTCCACTAAACGACAAGATAGCATTTTTGGGGATTTGCGCTGAGATGGACGCGCAGGATCACGCCACGTGGTTCGGCTGATTCCGAGCTACGTGCTGATCTGCCGAGCCGAGGGGACGAGGAACCGACCCTCGTATATGGAGAAAAAATCCGCCGACCCTCCTCAACTGCCGGATCTTGTCAAAAAATGCGCTCGTCATGATGGACGGCTCAGATCTTGCCACGTTCACTAAATGACAAGCGTTTTTTAGGGATACGTGCTGAGATGGACGTCCAGGATCACGCCACGTAGTTTGGCTGATTCCGAGGCATATGCCGACCCGCCGAGCCGAGGGGACGAGGAACCGACCCTCGTATACGAAGAAACTATCTGCCGAGGAGCGCGGATCGTCTGATCGCCTAGAAAATCGCGCTCGGCGCTGATCAAGGGCCCAGATTGCGCCACGCCATAAATCGGTATTAAAAATTAGTTATTATTTATTTTAATCGTTTTATTTATTTAAAAATTGCGAAAAAATTACTAAAAATTCAGAAAAATTAACTAGAAATTCTAGAAGGTAATTATAAATTTGGGGGAATATTTTTGAACCCCTGAACGAACAATTATGGCGTAGAATGTGTTGTTAAGGCCCCCGAACGACTGGTTAACACATCGCAAAATTAAATAAATAATCCGAAAAAATAGATAAAAACCGCCGGATATCCAGAGAAGCTTAAGAACGGCTTACAGCTTGAAAAATCACCACACTACCTCCTTTAAGATTCAAAGCCTTCCATTTGGGCTCCGATATAGCTCCACTAGCCAGTAAAACTGTAGAACTACTCCTCAAAGGCTGATCAAGCTTAGTCTTTAGGAGTGGGGGGCTCATGATATGGCTAAAAATGGAGTTTAATCGGAACCGTCCAAATCAGGCACGAATCTTGATGCCTAGGGGTAAAATGGTAATTTCACCTACCAATGGGTCTGAAATGGGTACTGGTTCTCCTTCTGGGAAATCCACTAACCCGCAAACGAACCCACCTCAACTGGGTGCGGGTTTCAACCCGCAACAAACCCAATCCAGAGGGATAGAATTAGGATTTCTGATCAACGACCCTGATTCATGCATATCCTTCCACTGGGAATTAGGGATTACATTCCTAATCTGTTTACAAAGAGAATATTCCTTATCAGATCACGGGGATTACATTCCTAATCCAGTCCCTAAGACGCCTATAAATATCCCCATCCATCTCCATTAAGAGGTAATCAAACTTTCTCATGTTTTCACGCTCTTTCATAATCTTCCCTGATTACTGACTTGAGCGTCGGAGGGTGCGTCGCCGAGAACAATCCCGGTGTCTCGCACTTTTGCAGGTGCACGGCGGAAGTCATCGTTAAACCCCGACGGAATAGGTATACAGGTTTCCTATTCAGTTTCCCTAAGAGTCCACAAATACTATCTGTTTGCCCCCACACCAAATTTAGCGGCAACAGATACCTACCGTAATTACAGTAGTAGATTAAGTCATGGCGAGGGATTGAACCGTACAAAGATGAAGAACGATTAAGGGCTTGCCCTCGGACCTATGTAGTATGGGATGCATAGAATCCGAACAAGTGCGCATTAGTGTCATGTAACATAAATAAACTGCATTAAGGGCTAAGTGCACAATCACAACACGACATCAATAGGGTAGTCCCTTTAGTTTGATATGTGACAAGTTTGTATTTGCTAAATATGGAAAATAAGTTATACTATTTCCGGCATAGAGAGGATGGTCGTATATAATGATCGTCGGTTGAATAAACTGACGTACCCACAGTCTTATATACAGGTAAATGGCTTGATAACGATTAAAGAAGAACAGATGCTTAAAGATTATTCAAAGTTGTTATACATTCGTTTCATTATTGTAAAGTTTACTTCCGCTGTGCAGTGTAAATTGTAATGTATTCCTCTAAACTCTGATGTAAAGTGAAAAGTTTAAATTTCCTTGTAAAATTGTACTAAAGGAAGTGAAAAGATCCTGTAGAACATTTCGAATTCAGTGTATTTGGGATTCGGGGCGTTACAGGCTTTTATTTTTAAATCCAGGACTATGAGGACGGGTCAGCGGTGGACTCCGGGATCTTGAGTAGTCGGGCAGATAGTTTGCCATACTCCAATGTATATACGTATACCGGGCTAGAGGGGCACTTGCGGGATGATTCGCACGGTGAGGGATCTGTTATAACAGTCAGCGGTGGATCTCCGTGCCTGGGATCCATATTCGTAGAATGATCTAAACCTTGTTTTATTACTGGGTAGTTTCATGGCGAGGGATCGAACCTTAAATGTGGAGTACATAGGTGCTTGTCCTCGAACCTATGTAGTATGTGATCCATAGAATTCGAACAAATATGCTTTGTGTTGAGTAAGAAATTCTTGATTACTATTGTGCTCAAATTAATAATGAGTTTAAATTAAATGTTTCATGTGAAGAATTATTGGTTGGAAATAATTAAGAATGGATGAGCGGATCATGAATAGTACTAAAATGAGACAATGATTGAGTTGTGGAATATGATGAGAATAATTATGTTTGAGATATGATGAAGGGTATGAATACCCATGGTTCATGTACATAAAAAGTTGTGATTTAGAGTTAGTGAGATATCGGATACCGGCACTATTGAATTGAAAAGAGTTGAGATATATTTGAGATATGGCCATTGAGCTATCTTGTATTTGTTGATTAAGTCCGGTAGGAGGTCAAACTAATTCTAGGTCTGAAAATTTATTCATGTCTTGAACTTAAGAATTGGCACATAAGTGAAGATGTAGTAAATCTAGGTAAACGTAAGTGGGTTGCCTCTATATAGTCGGCGGTGGACTCCGTGGCTATAGACCCTGTCGGCGGCGGACTTCGTGACTGTGGTTGCTCCGTGAGAGATGAGCTTTTATTTTTAAATCCAGGACTATGAGGACGGGTCAGCGGTGGACTCTGAGATCTTGAGTAGTCGGGCGGATAGTTTGCCATACTCCATTGTATATACGTATACCGGGTTAGAGGAGCACTTGCGGGATGATTCGTACGATGAGGGATCTGTTATAACAGTCAGCGGTGGATCTCCGTGGTTGGGATCCATATTCGTGGAACGATCTAAACCTTGTTTTATTACTGGGTAGTTTCATGGCGAGGGATCGAACTCTTAAATGTGGAGTACGTAGGTGCTTGCCCTCGAAACTATGTAGTATGGGATCCATAGAATTCGAACAAGTATGCATTAGTGTCATCCTAGTATAAAATGTGTGCATGGGCATTAGGGCATGGTATATACTTACATGTTTAGCATAGTCACAATTTAACACTTTATTGTTCATTCAATTTTTGTGGTTTGTTAAAGTAATGAGATCGTTATATGTAAGGCATAGAGAGGATCGCCGAGTATAATATTTTCGTTAGTTGTAAATGACTGACGTGCCCACAGCTTAATATGCAGGTAATGGAATTTTTATGAAGAAGTAAAGATGTTACGATGCAGTTGATGACTTACATTGTTAAAGTTGTACAAATTGTATTTTATTTCATTGTTGTATTTCTTGTATTCTTCCATTGTGTAAACAAAATGTAAAGAACTCTGATGTTGTTGAAAAAGTTTTAATTTCCTTGTAAAATTGTACGAAGTGAAGTAAAAATTCTGTGAAATCTCGAATTCGGTCTTATTTGGAATTCGAGGCGTTACACTCCCCCTCTACCGATTCCAATTCTATAATCCTCTCTCCTAATTGCCCCATTCTTCTTTTCACCTGTCTAAAATTTTGCTTTGCACAATCTTTTAGGCTTTTTTGTAATCTCCTAATCTTCGCAATCCATATACCCATTGCACCCTGAACGTTTAGGTGGTATTCCAAGGCTCTTCAATAATCCTGCTAATGCCACTGCTAAGGGTCCAAGCTTTCTCAAAACGAAAATGACGTCGAACTGAGATTTGGTCATCGCCACAATTGTTCGTTGTATTGTATATGACGGATATGAAAAGATTCTTCTGTGGATAGACCAGATAAGTGTGGAAATCCTGTCGATCGCTCCGATGCACCATTCAAAGAGGAGGGATTCTCACCGGGGCCGCTTGACGCAGACGGAACAAAACAGGGGCGATGGGTTTGAAGACAATTTAGGACTTGCTAAAGGAAGCACGGACCGTACTCGAGCGACTGTAGGAGGCCCCCAGTTTAGAATGTAGTGTAGGTTTCATTCTTATTCCATAGATCTCAAGTGCTAACAGTATATGATCCGAAGTGAATCTAGTAACTTATTTAACAGCCGCTAATGGGAAGGTTTCCTCTCTATCACCAATTTGCAGTTTACTATGCTCTTCTTTTTTTTTTGCTTTTTTTTTTTGATAGGTGTACTCCATCCATATTTTTTGTGCGAATTGGTATACACCGTCAATTTCAAGTATCATGTGAAAATTTTATCTATTTTTAGGTGGTTTCTTCATAATATGCCCCTGACTCTTATCACTGTTTAATTGGATTTTATTTTCCATAAGTAAACGTGATTAATACCCCCATTCCCTTTTTGAAAAATGAAAATTAAGAGAGTCAAGATGAAGAGTTGCTTTGAGTAAGTATATTTAATTATTAAAAAGAGAAGAAAGTCAAGTTGTAAGGGAGATAGAGGGGTGCTTAGATCAGTCAAAATATGGATAACGGTCAAACTAATTAAAAAATTTACATTTTGAAGCAGTGAAATGCAAGAATTTTATGTTTACAGTACACCGAACCGCAAAAAAAAAGATATGGGTATAATTATATACAAATCGGTGAAATATGGGTATAATTTAGTGAAAATTACCCTTTCATTAAATAATGTTGGGTCTTTCATATTTTTAAGAAACAATGTGAACTAAACAATATGGACAAATAGGCTGGATAAAAATGTTCTCCACCAGGCCCCTAGTAAATCACACTTGCTAATTGCTATGCTTTAATTATAAACTAATTACTTTAATCTTCACTTTCATTTATTAAATCACTTCATCGTTTGTCATCGCTTTCTACTAATTCTCTTAAATCATCATAGAGCATATCAGAAATTCTTCGGACCTAATCATTTTAGACTCCACCTCTTCTTCTCGCATTTACCAAAACACAACCTAATTGGTCATCCCATGCTCCCACAACTATAACTAAATTTACTAATAAAACATGATAGATTTAATAATTTCAGCAATAACAGCTAAAATATTTTTTCATTATTTATTTATTCTCTATAAAATTACTAATTTATATTATAAATTTTAAGTGGCCTTCATTTTACACTGACGAATGTATATCTACAAGAAACAAATATCAAAATATCACATGTATTTGCTCATATCAAAGTGATTTGAGTACGTACCATGACGTATGGTTTCTGATTTTCTTGTGGTTCCAACCTAACCTCTTCAACTGTTTTACCATCATCAGTTCGCCCCACCTTGGCCTGATAAGTCTTAACCTTACCATCAACACCTTCAATCGTCTCAAAGGTAATATATGAGGGTTCAGCGTAACAATACGTGCCATTCCCCTTAACAAGGTTCGAGAATTTGATTTGTGCATCCTACAATAATAAATTGTGTTGAGAAACAATCAGAGAATCAGGGGCGGATCCAGAATTGAAATATGAGGGGGGCTGAAATTTTTTTTTGCACAAGATAAAATGCAAAATATATATAAAGTTGTTATAGATACTAGAGAAGTAAAGTAGTTATAGATACCAGATAGAATAGAGTTGAGCTTGGGCCCAAAAAAATAGATAGATGGCTCAAATATATATGGGGTGGGCTTTAAAATATATTCGGTGTGGGCTTTAAAAAATTTTTTTTTGGGGGGGGGGGGGGGGGGGGGGGGGGGGGTGAAGCATAAATTCACACAACTATACCCAAAAAAAAAAAAAAAAAAATACTACCAATGTTAAATGTTGGGGGGGGGGGGGGGGGGGGGGGGGGGGGGGGGGGCCTGTAGCATAGCCTAGCCCCCCCTGGATCCGCCCCTGCAGAGAATGAAGATATGATATATATACTTGGCATGCTACTAGCATTAAACAATGTTGATAATAAATGTTATATCTCTCTATCTCTCTATACATAACTAGTAATTTACACGTGTGATGCACGTTATAATAATTTCAAAAAATAAAAATAAAAACTCTGACGTAGGGAGGATTTGAACCGGAAATCTCCTTTATATTAGTGTACGTGCGTTGCACGTGTTGGTAGAATGACAAAATGACAAATGACACTAAGGCCTTCTCCCATTATAATCTCTACTATTTTAATGGGAGAGTTGAGTTGTAAACAAACAAACCCTAATTTTGTAACTGAGCAAACCCGTGCAATATACGGCCAAACTAAATCCACCAAACATACCAGTGTGATACACATGCATCCCCTAAAAAATGAATATTTTAACAAATGCCCCCATTTAAAATGTGAAAACATGCATATACCCCCACTATTTTTAAAAACTAAGAAATACCCCTATCTCTAATCTCTAATATCTAATATTATAATGGGAGAAGGCCTTAGTGTCATTTGTAAATGTTTTGTCAA
This sequence comes from Hemerocallis citrina, assembly GCA_017893485.1. NCBI lineage: Eukaryota > Viridiplantae > Streptophyta > Magnoliopsida > Asparagales > Asphodelaceae > Hemerocallis > Hemerocallis citrina. The sequence continues at coordinate 167,419,517 of CM030368.1, forward strand.
TCTACCAACCCGTGCAAGACACGTGCATAACTATTATAAAGGAGGTTCAAAGTTCAAATCCAAATTATGTCTAAATTTTTATTTTAAAAAACTATATTTATTAAGACGTGCATCGCACGTGTAAATTACTAGTATTAGAGATGGGAGAGTTGGAGTTGTAATTTGTCAACATACAAACTCGTGTGTTGCATGTGCAACTCTAACTCTTTTATTAATTACAACAAAAATAAACAAATAAACAAAATTTCACCGATTTAAACGTGCAACGCACATGCAAAACAAAATTTCAATATTTTTAAACACCAAACAAACACATATGTTACATATACAACTCCAATTCTATTTATAAACACATACACTGCACGTTCAACTCCTAAACTATTTATTAACACGTACATTGCACGTGAAAATTCTCCAACTCTTATCAAAACGTGCATCGCACGTGAAAAATATTAGTATCAATAATAGCACTATAGCAGTAATGTATTCATGATGGTTGTGGTCAGTGTGAAAGAATGTGGTATGTGGAACTTTGCGATTCTTGGCCGCGTACGACCTTCTATAGCTGTTTAAAAAAAAAATTTTGAAAATGAAAATGACTAGAGACATACTTAAAAATAAAATAGCACTAATAATTTGCACGTGTGATGCACGTCTTAATAAATATATATTTTTTAATGCAAAAATTCGGACGTAGTATGGCTTCGAACCTTAGACTTTCTTTATATTAGTTACATATGGGGGATGCACGGATTTCTTTAGTTACAAAGTTAGAATTTGTTTGCTTAGAGCATCCATTATGGTCGGCTATTTAGCTAAAAAATGCAAATTTTGGAAAATTTTACGCCACTACGGTCTGCTATAAACCTAGTTTATAGCAGAGTAGTGAACAGGAGTCGGCCATATATAGCAGGGCAGAATAGCATTTGGAAATTATAGAAGACGGTAAACGATCTTCCGTCTATCAAAAATTTTGATTTCTTTGGAATTAAAAAATCGAATAGACGGTAGAAGATCTTCCGTCTATACAATTTGACCGGTCAAAATTGTATAGACGGAAGAAGATCTTCCGTCTTTATATTTATTTAATTATTTTTTAAAAAAATTGAAAGTCCCTTTCATTTTTTTTTCCTTTTTTTTCGTCCTATTTTTTTTTGTCCTTTTCCTAAAAGACCAAAAAAAAAATTAAAAAAAAAATTTAAAATCCCAAACGGAGGATGAACATCCGGCTGAGGTTTTTAAAAACATTTTTAAAAAAAATAAAAAAACCCAGACAGAAGATCTTCTTCCGGCTAGGTTATTTTTTAAGGCGAAAATATAATAAGGAGAGCAGACGGAAGATTTTCTTCCGTCTATATATTTTACTATTTTTTTTTTGCAAATTATAGCTTTCACCGTAGTGGCGGAAGAGCATCCATGCTAAAAGCAAATTTGCATATACTCAAAATATAGCTGAATCATAGTGGATGCTCTTACAAACCCCAACTCTCCTATTAAAATAGTAGAGATAAGTACAAAATATGATAATATCATATGTAATTGAACAAAAACATAGTTCGCAATATTAAAGTTGTCTTGCTCAAGAATAAAAAAAACTATTCATACTAATATAAATAGATCCAACTACATATTCGATAAATATGGGCTGCATATTGAAATATGCAGTCACATAATCATACTTTGACAAATAGGCTATATGCAGAATTAAAAAAGCAATTTCTCACTGCATAGAGTATATGTGCTGCATAAATTTATATTTTAGAATACTGGTTGTGGTGGTCTTATAGTAGTCATTTATATATTGGAATAATGACAATCAAGAAACAATAGTAAAAATCTAGAAACATGCAGTAATAACCAACTTAAGGATATCAAATAAGCAATCTCACATCTCAATGACCTGATCCATGATCGATCTACTTAGATGTTTGAAAGTAAGGGAGTATTCTTACTTTTCAGTTCATAGAAAAAAAATTTTGTTCTGTTTGCGTTGTAATTTCCATCTCGTTAATGAAACATGTGTTTCTCTAAGGATGTGTTTGTTTGACATGAAGATTCCTATAAGAAAAGAAATCCAGAGGTTCAAGAATTTGGTTGGCTTAGATTTATTTGAATTCGGATTTGCACTGTAGTGCAAAAAATAAAAAAAAATAAAAAATAAAAAATCCGAAAAAAACCCCATGAACTCAGTGGATGGCTATTGTAACTATTTTAAAATTGTCTCTTTTTTCTCCTTTGTCCAATAAAATAATTCAACATAATCTTCTATATTAAATTTCTTTCTCATCTCTATCATATGCTCAATAAAATTACATCTAAACAAATCACTTTTTTGGAACTCATTTCCACAAATTTTTTTTCTCTACTGTAATCTTCATAATTTGAAAATATTTTACAACCAACCAAACACCCCCTAAAATAAGAAGAAAGAAAGAAAGAAAAAATTTATTGGCACATTCCACCGTTTCTCGGAAACAAAATACATTTAATTAGCATTTTGCGTGTCATGTCATCAGACATAAAGTCTTGCACATGTTACCAGCACTACAACTAAATGACCCTATACTGGCGTTTTTACCTCGGCGCTTTCGAGAAACGCCGGGGGAAAATAAAATTATTAATTGAAGTAAAAAAATAGCTTGAATTCTCCGGCGTTTTCTATAAAACGCCGGGGTTGGCATATGTTCCCCGGCGTTGGATAGGAGACGCCGGGGTATACTCCCTAATTATTTTAACCCTCGATTAATCAGCAACGCTCACACATTATCTTTCGCCTCTCTCTCTGTCATGTTTATGCGTGAAACCCAAAAAAACCCTAGTGCTCGTCTCCAAATCCCCGCGCTCGTCTCCTCCGCCGTGCTCCCCCCGCTCGTCTCCTCTGTCGTGCTCCCCGCCGTCTGATCTCCGACCTCCTAATCGCCTATAGCTCAAAACCTACCCTATCTTGTCTTCTTCCCTGTCTCAAAACATAGCTCCTCTCCTTATTGCCATCTCCGTCTCTCTCCTATCTTCGCAATCGCCGTCGCAAATTGGGTTCAAAAGCAAGGTAAGATTTCCAAAAATTTTAGATAATATTTATTCTAAATTTATTGGAATGTTGTTTAATTTATCCATTTTGTATTTAGATATATTAGGTTTGGGTCTACCAACAGTAAGAATGGGAAAGGTCAGCAAGTAAATAGTAATTTTCCTTTTGTATTATGTTATGTTTTATTCTTTTATCTAACTAATTTCCTAGTTAGTATATTAGATTTTCTGTTTTCCTTTTCACTATTTTCAAAACAGAGACTGTATAGATTGGTATAAATTTGTACTTTAGTTCCTTAAGTTTTCTCATTAATTTATGGTTTATTATTGATAATTTATTTTAATTCAAATCTGTTATGGTAAAGTTCATGCATGTAGATAATGTTAAACTACCTGAATCTGAATAACTTAAGGGATTTAAGTGTATTATATGATTTTTAATTTACAGTTTATGATAGATGATTTTCTATGCAAAATAACTCAAATGAGGATAAAGTGAGATATGCACCAAGACCATTGATTAAATTTCCCCCAAAGCATTCATAGCAATTGGTTTGCATCTAGCATAGACCAATTGTTAAAATGTTGATTATATTACAAATTTGGAATTAAGGATTTGATATTGCTTTTGGTATGTTCATCTTGCTTCATCACTATTAAGCTCACAATTCTTTCAAGGTGCTTTTAAATTACACGCTTAGAAGCACTGCCATAGACATAGGACACATGCATGACTGATGACTTTACAATTCTTTCAACATGAGAATTTCTTAAATTGTAGGAAACAAGTACTTTAAGAGAAAATTGATGGAGTTTTATTTTTAATTTTAATCTTCATCTTTGGCACAGGAGGAATTGAAGGCAATATATATGCAATATATATGCAGGTGCTGGAGAAGAAGGAGGCAATTGATCAAATTATTAAAGGTGTCTATGCTGTACAGGATCATCTTCCTTCATTTTTCACCCTTCTGTCACTATCACCGGAATGTTAAGTAGGATTGTAACTTCAAAAGGTAAGTAGAATTGGTTTGGTAGCTTCAGCAATTTGGCAAGCCAATCCAAAACAATCACCTCTAGCTCTGTTTTACTTTTAATTATTGGCCTTTTTGTTAATTATAATAATATGATGTTTTTTGTTGTTAGTGAAAAATGCCGAGACGAACTACAAAAGGGGCTCCCTCGCCACTGGTGAAGTCCTTAGTTCTTTCTTTCTCATACATTACCAAAGAACTGACGTAAGTATAACTAATTGCCTGTTATCTTCATTCATAATTCTTTCTTTTATCATAGAAGGAAGGCACACCATATATCTCTTTTTTAATATTAATATACATTAAAGTTTGTTATGTAGATTCTAATAGCACTATAATGGGGATTATTGGAGGTCAAATTCTTGTACTAGTTTATCCTGCATAGGACATCTAGTGCTTGCTTCATAAGATCAAAAAGCTGGCTCAAACCAGATAAACACATCCACACACACACACTCCTTTTTGTTCGGCTACCAGTGATAAATGGTTGGATCAAGTCAGTATATATCGGAGACGGATTTTGTCTCTTTCAGGTTTTGCTAATTGTACCTTATCTGGATAGTTCTTCATATGGAAATATAACTGTTGGATGAGTGCTAGCTCAGAAATGTGACATACAAATATTGAGAGACAAGTAGTGTATCAGAACTGTTGCATGCCGTACATTGGTAGATGTTAATTTATGTGAGATTGGTATGTGAAAGTGTTTTTCTTTTGACTAATGAATATACAAAGATTATAAAGTTTCTTATAACTGTGATTTATAAATGCTACTTCTAAGTATATCTTCTTCAAGACCACCCTGACTTCCCTATTTACTTCTGATAACTATGATGGTTTTGACAGGTGATAGCAATCAACGGCCAATTTCCAGGACCTACTGTTAACGTGACTACCAACTGGAATGTCATTACTAATGTTCAAAACAATTTGGATGAACCTCTACTGATCACATGGTAACACTGCATTCACAATGTAGTATTCAATATATTTCAGCAAATCTTCTATTCATTATAATACCATGTGCTATTTTTTTTTAATCTCAGGGATGGAGTCCAGCAAAGGCGCAACTCTTGGCAAGATGGTGTAATGGGAACAAACTGCCCGATCCCTTCTGGCTGGAACTGGACTTACAATTTCCAAGTAAAGGATCAAATTGGAAGCTTCTTTTACCTCCCATCACTCAATTTCCATCGAGCAGCTGGAGGTTATGGTGGCATCATTGTGAACAATCGGGCAGTGGTTGCTTTGCCCTTTAAGAAGCCTGATGGGGACATAACCCTTTTCATCGGAGATTGGTTTAACAAAAACCATAAGGTATAATCAAAACCTGAAACTTCATCGATCAGACTTTGGCACAAGATTTGAATTTTTTTTATTTTTTTTTTGTTGTTCAGGATTTGAGGAAGGCACTTGATGAGGGTAAGGAGCTGGGGATGCCTGATGGTGTACTGATCAATGGGAAAGGGCCTTACCAATACAATTCAACACTTGTTCCCAACGGTATTGAGTATGAAACAATCAATGTGGAACCAGGTGATTATTTCATCTATTCATTTTTCCATATACAGCTCTACTGCTATGGAGATTTGGTTTCTAGTTATAGTCCTTATCATTGTTTCCTATATCTCTGTTTAGTAATGTATAAATAGGAAGGAATCCAATTCTTGCAGTTAAAAGATTACCATTATGTCACCGCTGACTTATTTTATCCGAAACAGGGAAGACATACCGATTTCGCATACACAATGTTGGCATCTCTACTAGCCTTAACTTCAGAATCCAATCCCACAACTTGCTCCTTGCAGAGACTGAAGGATCATATACACTGTTCAACAGAACTACAGCAACATAGATATACATGTTGGCCAGTCATACTCATTCTTGGTTACTATGCATCAAAACGCAAGCAGCGATTACTACATTGTGGCGAGTGCCAAGTTTGTGAATGAGTCAGTTTGGACCAGAGTCACGGGTGTTGCTGTTTTGCATTATTCCAACACTACAACAAAAACTGTATTTAGCGGCATTTATACCCCGGCATTTTTGGGTTGCAGGCATCACCGGGTTCCAGTACTCTGCAATGTCTTCGGCTGCAGGCATCACCGGGTTTGCAGCTCAACACTATGGAGCGCCTATCAGCCCTCCATCTGCCCAACCTACAGGTAATTCCTAGCTAGTTCTATAAATTTTTTTTTTCAATTGATCGAATCTGATTCTTACAATTGCAACTTACATAAACATGAACATGATTCACCTTTGAACTATAATGTAATCAGTTAATAAAAAAATTAAAAAATATATATATTTCCTGCATGTGTAGCTTGTGCTGCTTCTTGATCTGCCATGTTTATAGAGGTTTACTTGACCAGTAAAAGACATCAGAATTGGGAGATGAAGTTTACTTTGCATTAGAAAGAAGGATGAATTCTTAGACATGAAATAGGAATTGCAAAAGATGCAATCTAAGCTCTCCCCCGCCACCCATCCCACAATCTCTTCTTCTGACAGCACACAGGCGCACATAAAAGTAACCCCCATTGGCTAGTTAGTCTTAGTTTTATGTCACCTTCCATCATTCATATCCTAATCTTAATTTTATTAGGTATATTAGTCTTAGTTTTGTTTAGCATCGGTAATTGAGTTTGATTCTTCAGTACTTGAGTCTATTCATGTTGCTCTATTTGCACCATGCAGGGTTAAAGTCTAACGAGGAAATGCACTTCAACTGGAGAATGAAGATAGAGTGCTAATTAGTATGCTCAATATAGCTTGTAATAGGGTGAATTAGGTGCTTAGACTATGTATTTTATGATTAGCAATGTAATAGTCTTTTGTATTTTATGATTAGCAATGTAATCTTGAACTAGCAGAAATAATGTATGTGAAAATGAATTTTTTATATATTCATTCATTAAAATAAAAAAAAATTTAATTTTTTTTTAAAGTTTTTTTTAAAAAAATGTTTACCTACCCCTGCATTTTCCAAAACGCCGGCGTAGATTCCCCCCCCCCCCCCAAAAAATAAATAAATAAATAAATAAAAATAAAAAAAAGTATACATCGGCATTTTTGCAAGCGCCGGGGTATATTACACTAACACCGGCGTTTTCAAAAGCGCCGGTGTAGGTCGCAAAACAATCCCCGGCACGCACTCCACCGGCGCTTGTTGTGGCGCTTTTCCAAATGCCGGTAGGTTATACACCGGCGTTTATAAACGCCGGTGAAGCCCCAAAAAAGCGCCGGTGAAGACCTTTTCTTTTGTAGTGCAGGTTCTCCCACCCCTCCTCCGAATCACGATCGGGATCTCAGGCTCCGTTCTAGTGTGGGTTCTCGATCCGAGTATCTTAAACTAACGATCTGTAAACGGATTTTGTCATATCTTTAAAATGACCATCTTTATTCATTAATTTACATTTTCTTGTCAAACTCTCCTCAATTCATCATGGAGTTTAACTTGATTATTCTATAATATTTAGCAACGTAAGTAATGTATTTATAGTCCAGTTTTCTACTAAATCTAGCAACACACACACACACACACACACACACACACACACACACACACACACACACACACACACAGGTTTCTTCCATTGCAAATGGGTTTGTTAGCACAGACTCGTTGTAAACGATGATCTGAGCCGTTGGATGAAGATCCAATAGCTCAGATCTGTTATGTTTGTTTTTTTTTTTTTTGGAAAATTTTGCCTTAGCCCGTCGTTGGCAACGACGTGCTAAGGCAAAGTGGATTTTTTTTTTAACTCTACTTTCACTTCCCACTCTCTCCGTACTATATCTATTTTCTTCCCCGAACCCAATCCCAATCCCAACCGAAACCGATCCCCTCGCACTCCAGCAACTCCTCCTCTATCACTTCACTCTCTCACTCAGTATTGTTCCCTCATTGGCACACACTCTCTCTCTCTCTATCTTCCGAAGCACCTTTCCCAACCCAAAAAAACCCTAATCCACACCCAAACTCCTCCTCCTCCATTCTCACACTCTCTCTCACTCCCAATCTCTCCTCCAATCTTCAAAACCACTCCTCCAGTCTTTGAAAGCCCTACTCCTCAATCCTCGAAAGCAAGTTGAAACCCTAGATCGGCGATAACATCTACATTGGGGAAATTCGCAGTGTGTAAGGTAATGACTAAATCATTGGCTTCGTAATTGTATTTGTGATATTTTTCAAGTTTTTTTTGTCTCTTTCTAATTACTTGAATTGATTAAATTTGCCCAATAATTTTGTAGATGTATTAGTTTGTATGTAGTATTTTAATGATTTTAGATGTTGAAATTTAAGTCGTAATTGTAGTTGTTTGCTCAAATTGTACTTATTCGTATTTTTATTATTCGATATTAGTAAAACCGCTTAAACGGTCCAAAAAAAATTCGAAACTTTGCGGGTAGGTCGAACTCACCTTACACAAGACAACGCAACTTGTAGAAGTGATTTTCGACTCACGGTTTGATACGGCCGTGTATCGCTCTTAGTCAAGGAAAACTAAAATAAAGTGCTACACGGCCATATCTCGCAAACCGTGAGTCGAAACTCACTTCTACTAGTTGCGTTGGCATTTGTTACGTGAATCCGACCAACTTACAAAGTTTTGAAATTTTTTATGCCAACTTTTTATGCCAATTGTTATCTCGAACAATAACAACTAAACTATGAAATGTTTTACTACGAAACTTGTAGAAATGAGTTTCAACTCACGGTTTGCGAGATAAAGCCGTTGACCACTTTATTTTGATTTTTCTTGACCAAAAGGGATACACGGTCGTATTTCGCAAACCGTGAGTGAAAATTTACTTCTACAAGTTGTGTTGGCTTGTGTGGGGTGAGTCTGACCTACTTGCAATGTTTTGGAGTTTTTGGATGTTGTTTGTGTAGTTTTATATCATTCATCGTAACCACAACAATTTAAACAACTAGTTTTTGAAATTTTGAGTACGAGAACTTAGAAAATCTCACAAACAGAAACCAAAAATTTCAAAACATTGCGAGTAGGTTGGAATCACCCCACACTAGTCAATGCAACTTGTAGAAGTAATTTTCGACTCACGGTGTGCGAGATACGTCCGTATATCGCTTTATTTGTTCTTTCTTGAAATAAAGCGATACTTGGACGTATCTTGCAAACCATGAGTCGTAACTCACTTATGCAAGTTGCTTTAGCTTCTATGGGGTGAGTCCGACCCACTCGCAAACATTCGGTAATTTTTGTTGCCATTTGTGCATTTTTTTAATATTTTCGCTTTGTTTATTGTTGATAGAAAAATGGATTATCAATTAACTTTATGATTATCGTTGATAGAGAAAATGACTAGAACAAGGCGGGCAAGAATCCCTTCTGGTGGCGCTAGTAACGAACTATTTACAGAGGTAAGATTGATTATTATTATTATTAGTAGTTTAAATACGAATATGTAATATTGTATTTTTAATACCAAGATTTGTATTCATTTGTGTAGGTTGGTGGTCGTAATTCTTCATCCGCCAAGGCCGGTCTGTCGTCTTCGGTTGGACTTACACCTCCAGGATCAGAAGACACAAGCATGCTCGCGTTGCAACCCATACATAGATCCCAAGCCATATGGGATGGGTCCGCAAAGAAGTGTAACTTCTGGAAGCACGCGATACTTCCCATAGACCCCCGTATTGCTCTTCACTTGGTCCGAGTCAGTTTTTACAGAGCCAGATTTATAGGGGCTGTGAAGCTTGATCGACGTTTACTTACAGCTCTTATGGAAGTGTCTCATTAGGTTTGTCATTTTTGAAAAGTGGTTGCCTTACCGGTTCCTGATGGCCCTCCACAGTGTTGGGGACACTTTTCTGAGGTTGCTTCGAATCAACTAGAACAAAATGGGGAGTAATGAAGGTCCAATGAAGAGACCCACACATTCCACCTACCGGTATGAGTGATGACCGTCACTCTCCAAGATGTAGCAATGATTATCGGGCTTCCTATACATATGGTGGCCGTGATGTGGAACATGGACTTCGACCGAGTGGAAGTTGTACGTGATTTGCTCAGTTTTGATTTAAATGAGACGTGGGATAAAAGGAAAGATGAAAGTGAAGCTAAAATTTTAAAAGATATTCCATCAGATCATGATGAAGAAGTCGTAGAGCATGCTAGAAGTGAAGCCGAAAAAGCTTTTTGGAATGAAGTATTCGAGGGTAAATCACTCCGACTTTCATGATTGAAATTAAACTTCGAAGATTATTTGAAAGTTGATTCGAATGAAAAAGATGTCACGTACTATGAGCATGCGTACATATTCAGTTTGATTGGAGGTGTGCTCTTCCAAAACTCCTCCAGTGCGAGCATGCCAATCATATATTTAAGGTTGTTAGAAAACTTCACTATGGTCGGCCATTACAGTTTGGTGAGTGCGGCCTTAGTGTCATTATATAGGAACTTATGTGCTTGTGCAATGGGTTTCATACAGATGGGTGGGCCGATAATTTTGTTGCAAATATGGAGATAAGAGCGCATCCATATCAATCGCCCCCGTATTATTGAGGCAACACCGGATTGGTTGGCCGAAGCAACGAATGCATAGATGTTGCCTTTTTTAGGAGTGTACTGGGTAGGGCGGCACACGTGGGTCGATAACCCACGCACATCTCTCGCGTACTACATAGATGAGTTGGATGCTTTGCGCGATGAGTTCTTCAATTGGGTTCCGAACACCCTCTATAGGTTGCAACAAGTTCCACCAGTCTGTTTGGTTAGCAAACTTTGGTTGACGACTGCCCTACTCGTCAACTTCTTTGTTGTGGAGTTCCAATTTTTGGATAGAGTAATGCGGCAATTCTGATATCTACAAAAGATTTCTAAAGCTCGCTCGTACGACAAAAAATTGCACGAGGTGAAAGGAACGGGTCGCATACCCAATTTCGACTAGGCAAATTTCCATCAGGCACGTGTGGAAAATTGGAATAAAATAGATTAGTTTGTGGGAAACCAAACACATGATGAGTTTGATTTTCCAACATAAGCAAAAATAAAATTAGCAGAATTACATACAGTAAGCATATATGAATTAATATAAGCAATTCTATCTTTCGAACTCAGGTTGACTGGAACCCATACATATTTGCTCTGTCCAGTCGACTTTACATCACCTTTCAGTCGATGTTTACTATTATTCATTCGACTGGGAGGTAGTATAGGTCGACTTATCTGAGGTATTTGTCTCGTTGAATGAGACTCAGTACCTCTGAACAGGCGACTGGTGACTGGGTGCAGTCGACTTGTCTGAACTTTAGATTTTCCTTTATCATGAAAACTTACATTTTTAGGCTTTTCAAAAAACTCATAAAGTTTATGCATAACACTGGAAATAGATACAGGTTTATTTACACTAGTGTTCTTAGAAGAATGAGATTTTTCAAGGGACTTTTTAAAACCAAGTCCAAACTTTTGATTAGATTGCACATGATTTTGAAGAACATCATTTAAATTCTCTTTTCCTTTATTAAATTTAGATACGTTCTTGGATATCTCTTCATAATTTTTCTTTAGAGACTCAAGATCCATATCTAAACTAGAAAGACAATAATTTAAGGATTTTACATCTTTATCAAGGTTAAGATTCTCTTGAGAAAGTGTTTGATTAACTTTCTCTATGTTTTTAACTCTAATCTTTTCTTTTTTAAGTTCTTGAAAAATTTCATTGAAAGCATCAAGTAAATCATTAGAATCATACTCATTACTTACTTGATTTTGAGACGCCATAAACACATGTTTGCAACCTCGTTCGTCTCATCAATTTCTTCTTCCGACGAAGAATCGCTGTCATCCCAAGTTGCTTGGTATGCCTTTTTGTTCTTCACGAACTTGTTCTTTGTGTACTTGTCCTTCTTGAAGTTGGATGCCTTTTCCTTAGATTTTGCGTTCTCTAGTGGGCAATCCTTCTTCATACGGCCTATCTTCTATCTTGTTACACTTGAAACAAGTTGGAGGTTCATTAGATTCCTTAGATTTTGAATTAAACTTACCTTTTCTTAGGAACTTTTTGAACTTTCTCGTGAACATGGCAATCTCTTCCTCATCTTCTTCTTCATCCTCAAAGTCTGACATGACTTTGAATGCTATTGTCTTCTTCTTTGATTGTTGTGGTTCGACATCCTTCTTGCGCTCTTCAAGTTGTACCTCATAAGCCATAAGATTTTCCACAAAATTCTCAAGAGAAAGTTGTGTTAAATAATTGGCCTCTTCTATAGCGGTGGTCTTCTTCTCCTATTCGGGAATTAGTGCACGAAGTACCTTCCTCACCATCTCGGCTTAAGGACGTCTTTCCAAGTGCCACAAGTGAAATGGTAATGTCTGTGAATCTTGTAATCATCTCGGACACATTCTCATTATCCTTCATGCGGAACATTTCAAACCTGTGAACAAGAACATATATTTTAGATTCTTTTACTTTATTTTTTCCTTCATGAGTTACCTCGAGTGTGTGCCAAATTTGATGTGCAGTTGTTGCATTGGACACTCGGTTGAACTCTTTTGTAAGGGCACAAAATAGCGCGTTCATTGCCTTTGCATTGTTCATTGTTTAGTTCTTCATGTCGTCGTTCCATTGTGCATATGGAATGGTAGGAGTGGTGTACTCGGTCTCCGTCATGTTCCATATTTCATAGTTGATGGACTGAAGATAGATCTTCATTCTACACTTCCAATAGTTGTAATTGGTTCCATCGAAGAGGGGTGGCCTTTGTGTAGATTGGCCTTCATGGTATTAATTTGCATTAGAAGTAGTTGCCATCGCATTCAACTAAGCTCTGATACCAAGTGTTGGATCCTGTAGGCAAGGCAAGAAACACTAGAGGGGGGTGAATAGTGTTTTATAAAAATAATTACGGAATTGAATTTTTTCTTCGGTCCAGTCGACTTGAAAAGAGAAACCAGTCGACTGGAACGAAAGTTAAGAAGAGTATTTTAAGACGAGTCTGATCAGTCGACTTATAGAAGAACCAGTCGACTTACCAGATAAGTTTTCAGAGAGAATGTAGTACAAGTCTGATCAGTCGACTTAAAAAGGGACACAGTCGACTGTCCATATAAGTTTCACAGAGAACTTAAAAAAGCAAGGAAATAAAATGCAAGTTCAGAGAAATACAACCACAGAGTACACACGATGTATCCTGGTTCGGTCCTTCCGACCTACATCCAGTCCCCAAGCAACCCACTTGAGATTTTTCACTATTCTTGAAAAATGTACAAGAATACCCTACGGCTTTAGACAACAACCTTGTTCAACTCGTAGTCCTTTCTCACCACTAGAGAAAGCAACCCACTCTTCCACCAAAAGTGAAAACCTGACTCTACACCCTAGTGCCCTACTCTCCAACCGAGAGGAACCAATCTCACAACCCTAGAGTGAAGAACAACAAAAAAATGTTTACAATCAACCTATAACCTTGTTGTGAATGTGATTTTGTACGTAGCTATTAGGTCAACTTCCGAAATCAGTCTAAAACGAAATCACTGTTATACTAGACTGATTTCAGAGAACCAAAACCTTAGAGGATTTGAAAGCTTGTGAATTCTTGTTCTCTTTTGAAAATAAGTACTTAAAAGCTTATAAAAGAAAGTATTGTCTTGTTGCAACCTTTTCCAAGTGATTTCTATACTCTATTTATAGAGTTAGAATCACTGGACGTTGAGAAGCAGTTGTACCAACTGTCAACCAACGGAAATAAAACTTTTGAATTCGAAAAATCAAGTTTTGAAATCAGTAAACTGTCGAAACGACTTGAACAGTCGACTGGGTTGCCGTTATGAGTCGACTGGTCAAAGTTTGAAAAAGTTCAGACAGTTTCGTACTAGGATAGTCGACTGGTGTCTAATGGCGATCGACTGGTACTTAACCGCTGAGCTTTTTCAATCTTGTTTCGATCTTTTTAAGTTTGAAAAACACTCAATTATTTTAAAGATATGTGTGAGTGTGTGTGACAAGGCTATTACAGAATTTCTAAGACTCAAAGAAATAAAAAAGTTACAATTGTTACAAGACACTTAATACAACATATTGAAGCATAGGTCTTGTCTTGAGTCTTGAGTCTTGAGATGGAGCTTTAGCCTTCGTCTTTTTCTTTGAAGTTGGTAACCTTGTAGCTTTCTTGATCAATTAACTATAAGAGCTTTGTTTGTAACTTTGCTTGATCAACTTGCTTTAAGAACCTTGTAAAGCTTGTTAGAACATTTTGCCTTTGTGTATATCCTGTAATATATAAGAAGTAGCACAACAAACTTTGCATTGTCTTGTAATCATCAAAATCAAGAATCAACAAAAAGGAGCAAGGGTCGGATGAACCCTTATCCCCCGAGACTCAAGTTATACGCCGAAATCCCCAACAGAAGAGGAACAAGCCGGATCAGTACACACCAAGTGGATGCAAACCGCGTGGTCGAAAGAGGTAGTATCTAATACACCTTCTTTATTATTAGTTTTGTATTCGGTTTATGATTTCATTCCTTAAATGACTAATACATCTTCTGTTCTACGTTTATCAATTATGTAGATAAATTGAAGGGCTTGTGAAGAAGTTGGCTGCATATGTAATTATTTTCTTATTCATGAAATGAATGTATTGATCCAGTTTTTGTAATCATTCGATAAATGTGTAACTTGGATTCTATATATTTATGTTCGATTTTGTTTATTATAGTTTGTGTATGAAAGTTTTATCATGGGTTATTATTGTTGTTATCGGATGACATTGATGATTGCTGTGATAATTGCTGATATCGCTTTGAATTATCAAACTAGTGTACATGCAGCAAACATTTGTAGATATTAATCTTGTATGCAGCATATGCTACTGTGATAAAAAAAAAATTGTACATATTTTCATCCACAAAGAACAAATACACTGAAAAAATCATCCAACCTAACCCGTTATTGGCGATAACGGGTTAAGTGAGCTTAACCCGTCATCGCCAACAATGTGTTAAGTTGGAAGAATTTGGAAGAACTGAATCTTCAAAAGTTGAATTTTGTACACATTTTCATCCAAAAAGCGAAAATACAGTGGAGAATTCATCCAACCTATCCCGTTATTAGCGAGAGCGGGTTAAGTGAGCTTAACCTGTCATCGCCAACAACGGGTTAAGTTAGAAGAATTTAGCAGAACTTAATCTTCAGAAGCTGAAAATTGGACACATTTTCATCCACAAAGAGCAAACACAGTGGAAAATTTGTAACGCCCCGAATTCCAAATAAGACTGAATTCGAGATTCCACAGGATCTTTACACTTCACTTCGTACAATTTTACAAGGAAATTTAAACTTTTCATCATACATCAGAGTTCTTTACAATTTTATACACAGCGGAAAATAAAATGAATTACAACAATGAAAATAATACACAACTTGTACAACTTTATCAATGTAATTAATCAACAGCATCATAGCATCTTTACTTCTTCATGGAAAAAGTCCTGTTCCTGCATAATAAGCTGTGGGCACATCAGTTATTTACAACTGACGAAAATGTTATACTCGGTCATCCTCTCTATGTCATACATATAACGATCTCAATACTTTAACAAACCACAAATTTGAATGAACAATAAAGTATCAAAAGTGATTATTCTAAATATGTAAGTGTATGTGATGCCTTAATGCCTAATGCACACATTTTATACTAAAATGACACTAGTGCTTACTTGTTCGGATTCTATGCATCCCATACTACATAGGTCCGAGGGCAGGCACCTACGTACTCCACAATAAAGGGTTCGATCTCTTGCCATGACAAACTACCCAGTAATAAAATAAAGTTGAGACATTCCACGAGTATGGATCACAGTCCCGGAGAACCGCCGCAGTAAGGCCCCCGCCCGACTGTTATACAGACTCCTCTTCGTGCGAACTTCCTGCAAGTGTCCCTCTAGCCCCGGTATACTTATATATCTTGGAGTATGGCAAACTATCCGCCCGACTATGCATAGTCCCGGATTTAAAATAAAAGCTCGTCTCCCACGAGGCAACCACAGTCCCGAAGTATACCGCCCGACTGGGTCAATAGTCCCAATGAACCGCCGCAGCAAGACCACCACCCGACCATATAGAGAGTCCCACTTACGTTTGCCTAAGTTTTACCACATCTTCACTTATGTGCCTAGTTCTTAAGTTAAAGACATGAATCAATTATCATACCTAGAGTTAGTCTTACCCCCTACCGGACTTAATCACAAATACCGAGATCACTCCATGGCAAATCTCAAAATATAACTCATTTCTTTTTATTTCAACAGTGCCGGTACCCGAGGCCTTACTAACTCTAAATCACAACCTTTCATGTACAAGAAATTCTACTCATACCCTTCAATAATCATGTCTTAACTCAAAGTATTCTTATCTTCAACTTATTCATAAGTAGATCAATGTCTTAGTTTAGCACTTATTCATGATTCACTTATTCATTTACAACTCAAAATAGAACAACAATTCCTTTTATGAACAAAAGATCCATCACTATAAATTTCATTGGCAATTTAAGCAATTCATATATCAATTCGCACCAAGTATTTCTTACTCATCCTAAGTGTTTGTTTACACAAGGAACTTTCATAACTTGTTACATATTTTTTTTTTCTTTTCAAAAATAAGGAATCATTTACTCAAATGATAATTTTGGAGTCAAAAACTCATTTACTATCTCAAATCCCATTTTTTCTTTCAAGAAAATTTTATAACTATCTCTCATAACTTCTATTTTATTTTTTATGAATAATAGCATTTTATTCGCAACCTTTTTCACCTTGAAAAATCTCAGATATATAAACAAACCCCAAAAAAATAATCAAAAGGAGGCATCGGGTTTCGAACCCTGAACCAGCCGAGACAACAGTACGAGCCCAAAGCCCAGTCACGCTAGCCATAAAATCCATTTGGACTTTGTGTCAAATAGTCATACCGAAAACCCCAAATGCTGAGCTTCTGGTTTCGTATTTTAATTAAGTGAATCAAAATAAAATGTGACTATCAAGTTTCGAACCCAAGATCTCTTACAAGTTGTGCTCTGTGGTGCACTGGCTAACCAATAAGTCCAAGTGTGATTACTGATTAGGAGTTGTATTAATATAATTTTGTTCATACTGTTCTGAAATTGGTTCTTTTTTGCAAAACTCATTTATCCAATTATCCAATCTTTTAGGATATTGAAATAAACTTTTCTTTTGACTGATATGAGTTTGAAAATAGCAATCAAATAATTTCAAATTCATTTTAAAAAATATATTTCTATTTTTAAATAGTTCCTCTTTCCATTTTACAAATAGATTTGTATTTTTCTCAAAACTTGAATTTAAGAATTATATCCATTAAAACTAGTTTACGGTCTCAATTATACTAATTAAAATTATGTAATAAAACCAAACATGCCTCATAATCATCCATGAAATCTCAAAGAAAATTATTTTATGAAAATTTTATATTTTCAATATAACATGATAATTTACATAAGTCAACACATTTCATGGCAATAATTTAAATTTGTTTTTCTTTCTTTCTTCTTTCTAATTATCCTGACACTAAGTCATATATTGAATAAAACATTCTTCAACCAATTTTCTTACAAATCATATACTTGACATGTACAAATTTACAAGCATACTAACATGATTCATAGTATTAATTCCTTTGTCAAAATTCTTCTTTCTAATTGACATGGTGGCAATTATTTACTTTAATCACAACAAGATTACTTCCATTCATGACATACTACATTGGCATGGATTTTGTCTACATATTTCACAACAAATTCAAATTATACTACTCATTCATAACTTTTAGCATGCATTCTCTATATTTAGAAAGTAAGAAATTACCCACCTCTTATGGAGAATGAAATAACCAAGATTGGAGAGACCACATCTACCTCCTAGCTCCAACTAGCACCTCCTTGTCCTTCTCCTCCTAGCAATAGCTCTCCAATGCACAAAGGTATTTTCTTCTCTCTTTCTTTTCCTCTCTTTATTTTTGTTTAGTTTAGGTGTGACAAGAGAAGAAAAATGAGGGTATATTTATAGGTCAAAGTGAGGGTTTAAAGTGCAAAATTACCCACCTAATAAATTACTTCACTTAATTTCTAACTCTTCATAATCCTAACTCCCTTAACTCCCAAATCTTCACCTTTCCAACCCTCCAAAACTCAAACCCCCACCCTCTTAATGCTAAAAACCGGCCACCCCTCTATGGCTCTTCATTTTCTATGTGCACGTATTGTGCACTAGTGCACACACATACACAATATTTAGTACAATTCCTATAGTTCTAAAATGTGTATTAAAAGTTGTTACATGTCATGTGTGAGTCCATGCACAACTAAAAAATAGGATTTAGTTAGTGGGCTTGTCTCATGGGCTTTTATTTTAATTAACTAACTTAATTATTCTAGTGGGCTCTCATTTTAATTAATCTAATGGGCTAGAATCTAACTTTAGGTCCATGGATTTAATAAAAGACTAAATAAAGATTATGCATGCTAAAATAGTAAATGAGAGTAAGAAAATAGGGATGAAAAAATTAACACGTGCATCATACGTGCAAAAATTGAAAAAAATGCATTTTAAATTAAAATGAAAGTACGGGGTGTTACAAAATTCATCCAACCTAACTCGTTAATGGGTTAATGAGCGTAACTCGTCATCACAACAAAATGTTAAGTTAAAAGATTTTGGCGGAACTTAATCTTCAGAAGTTGAATTTTGTATACATTTTCATCCACAAAGAGTAAATACACTGAAAAATTCATCCAACCTAACCCATTATTGGAGATAACGGATTAAGTGAGTGTAACCCGTCATCGCCAACCACGGGTTAAGTTAAAAGATTTTGGCAGAATGTTATAACTTTTACAACTTTTACAACTTTTTTAACTTTATAAATTTTTATCTAAAAAATTTTGAGAACTATTTTAAAATTTTAATATATCAATTAAAAATATTATTAATGCATTTTTAAGGGAAAAAAAGCTACAATAAAATTATTTAAAAAAATTGGTAAAAACAACATATTTTTTCCACATTTTCAACAGAATAAAAAAAACTAAATAACAAATTAGCAAAATAAAGAAAAATAAAAAATAAAAATTAACAAAATAAAATTTGGGTAAACAAACTCAGATTAAGGGAAAAAATAGAACAAATAAGAAAATCTAAGGCTCCAAACCTAGTACTTCTTCTAACCCCACTCTAACCATGTAACCCTAACCCTAACCCTATAACCCCTAGCCTAACCCTCTAGCCATAATCATATAACCCTATAACTGTTAAACTTTTTAAATATGTTAAAACTTTTAAACATTGTTCAGTATGATAGCTTGATAGAGTGAAGAGATTGTTATAGCTATTTAGATATAAAATATTAAAAAAATATAAAAAACCAACTAAATAAAATAATGCATTTTAAAAAAATTGTTAGAATAAAAATATTAATAAAAAATTGATACAAAAAAAATTGAAAATCTAAACTTTTGATAATAATGGTTGCAATATAAATTATAAAACCATTTTAAAAAAATAATTTTTAAAAATGTTAGAATTTGAGAAAATTAATAAAAATTATAAAAATAAGCAAAAAAAAAATTTAAAATGAAAATTAATAAAAATAATTTTTTGGGAAAAATACTCAATTAAAGAATAAAAAATAAAGTTTAGAAAAATTTAAAGCTCCAAACATAGCCCTTCCTCTAACCCTACTCTAGCGCTTCCTCTAACCCTAGCCCTAACCCTCTAACCCTTTAACTCTTAAACCGAAATCAATGTATATGGAGAATGATAATAGATTCATAATTTTTATATAAAGATTTTATATGGAAATCTTAATTTGTATGGATATTTTATTATATTTTTTTATGAAGATATTTTATTGAAAAAAATCAAGTTTTTTTGTACAATTTCTTCTACTTAACCCGTTATTGGCAATAACGGGTTAAGTGAGCTTAACCCGTCATCGCCAACAACAGGTTAAGTTGGAAGATTTTGGCAGAACTTAATCTTCAGAATTTTGTACAAATTTTCATCCACAAAAAGCAAATACACTGGAAAATTCATTCAACCTAACCTGTTATTTGTGATAACGTGTTAAGTGAGCTTAACCCGTCATCGCCAACAATGCATTAAGTGGAAAGATTTTAGCAGAACTTAATCTTCAGAAGTTGAATTTTGTACAAATTTTCATTCAACCTAACCCGTTATTGGCGATTACGGGTTAAGTTGACAAAAAAAAACAAAAAACACAAACAACATCTGTGAGTTACATACATACACAAAGTTCAAAAATTTTAGCATTTATATTCATTCTCAAAGCAATTACAGCAACAACATTCTCATCTCATTCACATTACCATTCTCGTCCATCCCTCACATTCTCAACAATTTGACACACATATTTGCAATTACATACACAAAAATACACTTATAACTTCAAATGCAATCCTCAACCCTTAACCGTTCTAAAAATGCATTTACATGAGCATATATATACATTCAGATAAAACTTTTTGAAGAGAAACAACTTCCTTCAGCACGATCATGTTCCAATCAAAACCTATAACAAAAAACTTGTAGAAATTCAAATATATCTTATCATCAAATGAAATTAGTAATAAAGGTCTCGAAGTCAAATTTCACATACTTAATAAGAAATTTACCTCAGCACGAATCTCCTCCTTCTTCGTCATCACTCTCTTCACCGCTTGGATCTTCTTCATATGCTTTCGACCCGCTAAATAAATGAGAAGAATGAGTTTGTCAACAAGAACAAGTCAAGTTTGAGTGAGTCAAATTAATATAAACTAAAAGCAGATATATTACATAGCCAAATTGTGTGGACAATTTTTTGAATCATGTAGTACGACACGAAAGCATGTCCTGCACCGTCTAGATTTTTTTTTCGATTTTTTCTCTCTTATCGGCTTCAATACCTTCGTGATTGTGCATGTCCACCACTCTCGAGTTGTGCACTACCTTCGTGATGTGTGCTAATTTCGGGTTGTATATGAGAAACGCTTTCAATGCCCTTAAGTATGTGGTCGAGCATGTACTTGTAAGTTTTTTTCGAAAGAACAACAAAGATGACCAACTGTCCTGAGTGCTGACTCAATTCACAATATCGAGAGACAAAATTATTGCCAATACTATTGGAAACAGATGTATAGCTTCTTCTCAACTGATCCCGTGTCCATCGTCTATAAATATATTGCTCTGGTAGTACGATGTAATTGGTGAACCGAAGAACCACCAAAATATGTTTGCATGTACGAATACATGGAGGCAACAAAGACATTTAGCCATTTGACGGTGTTTGCAAAAAGAAATCACCCTCTCCGGTTCTGAATTTCCACAAAGCATCATAGAGAAAGCTGAACTATCCGGTATATCCATATCGGCAATGAAACTCACATTTAATAATAAGTTTTTTTGTACTTCTTGTTGGAATTTGTAGAAAATCTTTAATGTGTATGTTCGCGCCATTTGTTCCTCCATCGCCAATCGCTCTTCAATTTTGGTCTCTCCTCACGATTACGATGAGTTTCTTTAAGTTCCTCGTGTCTTTGTTTTACTAAGACTCGGTCGAAGATGACGATAAATTCATGTGAGGAGTACTTTTTATGGGTATGTTGCTTCAAGGATGAATGCAGAGACTTGCTACGTTGGGTACTCAATGTAACACCCTGTATTTAAGATATATATATATATATATATATATATATATATATATATATATATATATATATATAATTAATGAGAGGTTGCCCCATAGAGATTTCCATGGGGGTGTAGTATAGAGAATTATATGAGATGAGATGTGATGAATGAGTTTGATGCTTGTTGTGCTTGTCCACGTGGGTGGCGTGGCAGTGGTGGGGGCCTAGTAGAAGGAGGGGGCAGTCGAGCTTGTGCGTACTGGCAGTGGTGGGGCCCACTTAAGGGGGGCCCGGCTGTGTGTTCAGCACACGCGAGAAGGGAGGCCGGTGTGGATTTCTTTAATCCCACTTCGGAGGATTAGGGGATTAGTTAATAATTAAATAATATTTCATAAGATCAAGAGTCACCAAATTGGTTAACCAACGTTTGAGAGGCAGTTGTATTAATAAACAAATAAAATGTCTAAGTTTGGAGCCGGGGTGTTACACTCAACATGCCGACCCAAAATGAATCTCTTGCATAGATGGGCTCATTTATCACGAATTTCAAATTTATCGTTCAACCATTTGTTATTCTCAACTTTGTATTGCAAAAGAAATAATTTCCACTTCTCTTCAAAATCATTGTTATATTCTTCCGTATAGATGATCCTCTTCAATGCATCCCTAAACTCATCGATGTTATTTGACAAGCGCATTTCCTACAATAACTTATCCAAAATATGTCAAATGCAATATCTATGCTCAGTCACAGGAAAAACTTTCTTCAGTGCAACACTGATTTCACGATCCCCATCCGTCACGATGCCAATCTGCTCACGTACCATTACTCCTCGCCACTTTTCAAAGAACCACTCAATTAGGGTGCCTTCTCATTTGGAATGAACCCATATCCTAAGAACGTTAATTACCAATGATGGTTGGCTCCAACAAATGGTATGAATAACATTCCATATCGGTTTGTGTTGTATGTGGCATGAAAACAAACTACATCCCCAAATACTTTTACATTCTTCCTAGCGACCCACCCAAATACAATAGGACAATCGACATTCGGGATCTAATTGGTAATCATAAAAAAATAAAGGATCAGTCTACTTTTTCGATTTGAAGAACTCAATGAGCATTTGCCCATCGTGTCCTTTCATACCTTCCATCGAGTCTCTCCTTAGACTTCTAACATCGGTTTCAGTGAATCCAATTTTGTCATGACCACCACTTGCACCTTTGAAGAAAAGTATTTGTTTGCATATAGAGACATTAGATTCCGTAAGTTGACCAATCACTCCTTTATCGGATTTTGACACTTTACGGTTTCGAGGCACCAAATGACTTCTGCCGGGTAAAGTAAATTCGTAATTGTGTGGTTCATTATATGAATAAATAACCCATCTATTACATTGTTCATTTAGTTTTACACGAACGAAAGATTTGCAACCTGTTCTAGAAGTAGTTTCTCGTCTAGCATCATTAGGCTGACTTGGTGACTTCCTGACTTTATTACATACATATGATTTATTGATTACATTGGTTTCCATGTATTTATTCCCATCCTTACGCATAGCGAAACACGCACATCTAGAATATGATGTATAAAATTTTTTGGCTTCATATAAACTATGAAACGTCATACCTATCTTTGGTTTTAGGTGCTCATCAACTTACATCCGAGATTCATCACTTTCTTATGCATGAAAAAAAAATTTACCGGCATCGGAACTTCCTTCAACATTGTCCATACACAACATAAAAAATAATAGAACAGTTATCAATACACTAATCATATATACCTAATTACATTATTTTCATATATAAAGACTCAAGAAAACATACACAAATGGCTAAGAAAACTTCTGAAACTTTGTGAGTGGGTCGGACTCACCTAACACAAGCGAACGCAACTTGTAGAAGTGAGTTTTGGCTCACGGTTTGCGAGATAAGACCGTGTATCACTTTATTCTGGTTTTTGTTGACCAAAAGTGATCACGGCCATATCTCGCAAACTGCGAGTCAAAAATGACTTCTATAAGTTGCATTGGCTTGTGTTAGGTGAGTCCGACTCACTTACAAAGTATCGTAACTGTTAGATGTCGTTTGTAAGGTTTTCTAGTGTAACCGTACTAACAAATTTCAGAGGTTAATTATTGTTGTTCCAGATATATGAAAAACCGCTCAAACGACACCAAATAATCTCAAAACTTTGCGAGTTGGCCGAATTCACGTAGCACAAGCCAACACAACTTCTAGAGTTGAGTTTCATCTCACTATTTGCGAGATACAGCCGTGTATCGCTTTATTTTGGTTTTTCTTGATCAAAAGCGATACACGGTCGTATCTCTCAAACCGCAAGTCGAAACTCACTGCTAAAAGTTGCGTTAGCTTGTGTGTCGTGATTCCGATCCACTCGCAAAGTGTTGGAAATTTTTTCACCATTTACGCAGTTTTACTAATATCGAACCATTAAAAAATACAACTAAATCTACAATTTGAGCGAACAACAATAACTATAACTAAAATTTCTCGGTCTAAAATCATCAAAAAACTACGTACAAACTACTACATCTATAAAATTATGCATCACGCTAATCAATTCAAAGAATTAGAAAACATAAAAAACATAAATAAAAAAAAGCATTAAAAAATGACTAAATACAACTACGAAGCCAAGAATTTCGAAATTACCTAGCACGATTGCGAATTTTCCCATTGTAGGTGTTGGTGATGAACTAGGGTTCGACTTCCGAATTGGTTTCGAAGATTGGAGGAGAGATTGAGAGTGAGAGAGTGTGTGGGAATGGAGGAGGAGCAGCAGCAGGGGATGGAGCAGGAGGAGGAGTTTGGGTTTGGATTAGGATTTTTGGGTTGGGGGTGGTGCTTCGGAAGAAAGAGAGTGTGTGCCAATGAGGGAACGATGCTGAGTGAGAGAGTGAAGAGAGATAGGAGAAGTCGCCGAAGTGAGAGTAAATCGGTTTCGGATGGGATTGAGTTTGGGTTCGGGGAAGATGATAGATGAAGTGAGCATAGAGTGAGAGAGAGAAGATAGAGTTTTAAAAAAAAATCCACTTTGTCTTAGCCCGCCGTTGCCAATGACAGGCTCAGGCAAAATTTTCCCCAAAAAAAACATAACACATGTGAGGCATTGGATCTTGATCCAACGGCTCAAATCACCATTTGCAACAGATCTGTGCAAATATACTCGTTTGCAATAGAAGAAGCCTCATAAATATATAGGGTAAAAGGGATATGAGCAACTTGCTCATTTAGTAAATGAGCAATTGATTATGTGGCATGCATGTGATACATTGGACAATTAACCCTTTGAAGGATTTTCCAATCACATGCATGCCACATCATCAATTGCTTATGTACTAAATGAGCAAATTGCTCATACTCCTTTTTTCCATATATATATATATAGGGGGATGTGTTTTGTGAGGTTTGATCGGAGACTTTGATTCTGGAGGGATTGAAGGAGAGCCACTTAATAGCTTTCTTTGTGTTTTATTATATAGATATATAAATTAGTTATATATCTATATAATAAAACACAAAGAAAGATATTAAGTGGCTCTCCTTCAATCCCCCCAAAATCAAAGTCCCAGATCTAACCTCACAAAACACATCCCCATATATATACTAATTTGAGTTTTATATATATACTAGATTTGCCCGTGGGCACGTGCCTACGGCACGTCTTCGGAACGATACATGTAAACAGTAAAACAATAATTATGTAGCTCAAGTTTGAAGTATGACAATAATTAGTTATAAATAAAAGTCTATGTTTCCATTAGTATATGTTGAAAAATAATTATAAATGGCAGTATAAAATCTAACTTCTTAGAACTTTAAGTGTGAAAAATAATGAAATTTAATTATTGAAGAGATATTTGCTATTTTCAATATAACATGTGCAATAAAAAAAACATAAAAATTCTAAAAATTTACAAAACCGAAATCTTAAAATCTAAATTTCTAAGTAAATAAAGAAAGAATGGGAGAGAGAGATAGAGAGAGAGAGAGAGAGAAAGAGAGAAATATGAAAAAATAAAGAGAGAAGAAAGAGATAGTAATAAAGTAATGAGTTTTTTAGGAAGGAAAATTTGGTTTTGGGATTTGAAATTTTGGAGGAAAAATGTGTTTTGTGAGGTTTGATATGGGCCTTTGATTTTGGGGGGAATTGATTGTGAACCACTTGATAGCTTTCTTTGTAATTTATTATATAGATATAACTCAAATTAGTTATATATCTATATAATAAAACACAAAGAAAGCTATTAAGTGGCTCTCCTTTAATCCCCCCAAAATCAAAGTTCCAGATCTAACCTCACAAAACAAATCCCCCCCCCCCCCCTCCCCCCCCAAAAAAAAAGTTTCCCCCCAAAACTCAAACTCAAATTCCCCCACTCAAAACAACTCCTTTATTTATTTACTTATCTCTCTCTCTCTCTCTCTCTCTCTCTCTCTCTCTCTCTCTCTCTCTCTCTTCTATTCAAAAAAAATAAAAATTAAAAAAAATTAAAAAAATTAAAAAAACTAAAAAACTAAATAAATTAAAATTTTAAAAACTTTAAAAATAATTCAAAAAAATCAAAAAATTATTTTAAAAAATTGAAAATTTAAAAAAAGTAATAAAATTAAAAAAATTTAAAATTTAAAAAGATTTAAAAAAAATACAAAATTTTAAAATTTTTTTTTTAATTTTAAAAAAAATTTAAATTTAAAATTTTGAATTTTTGAATTTTTTTTGTAAATTTTGCAAATTTTGAAAATCTCAAAGCAAATCCAAATCCAATGTCGAACCCCAATCAAGAGGTCGTTGCCGATATCTGATCCGCTCCTGATTCCGTATCGGTGAATCCCATCCACCCAATCGAGCATGAATATCAACCGACTCCGTACGGTGACTCCCCTCCACCGAATCGAAAGCCTCTATGTGTAATGCGACGACACTAATTTTATCTCATTAACCGAATTCTCATTCTAATTTTTAATTGTGTGTGTGCAGGGGATTACTCAGTTTTTTGCTGACTCGAATTTTTTGAGTGCCTGGGATCTAAGTACAAAGATGTATGATTGTTTTATTTTTGGGTTTAAATTTTTTTAATTTGGTGATTTATTTGATGAGTTTTTTATTGGTTTTGATTTAAGGTGTACGCAAATGAGAGATGGATTATTTGGTGACCTCAATTTGGTCTTCCAAACCATAGCAGGACAGGTAAGCTGACCAACAACCTAAAATAACTTGGTAAATATGCAACATTAATTTCTTTACTACAAGAAAAAATACTATCATGAAGTGTTCTCTTCACTGGTAATTAGAAACTATAGATAACATAACATATAAGAACTTTTAGTGTAAGTTTGAATATATAGGCCATTGGAATGACTTGAGTTTACCAGTGAAGGGTGCAAACTCTTCATTCAAGAAAGACAGCTAAAGTAAATTTGTTATTTATCCATTTTGAATTTTTTTTATGAAGGTGCAATGGGAAGACAAAGTAGAGATAAAAGAAATGATTAGCTTGGTTTAGAGTTTTGAGAACTTCATGTTTTTCATTTTGGTTGAAATAATAATAAGAGGTATTTCTATTGCAAACTGAGTTTTAGACAAACAAATATTTAGATTATTGGTATTTTAGATACCTATAATACCCCAGATTTTTAAAAAATGCTTTTAAGATTAATAAATGAATTAAAATAATTTTTGGTGATTTAATAAATATTTTTCTGAAGATTTATCTTTTTACACGTGCAAATATTTTCTTGAAAAGTTCAAAGTCAAAAAAATTATTTTGGGGAAACCCATTAATTATTATTAGATATTATTTGTGAATTTTTAGGATTTATCTGATAATTATTTGACATATTTGCAAATATTACAAAAAGATGGACTTTTGTGCAAAATTACCACTTGGAGTGAAAACTTCAGATTTTTAGATTTTTTAGCTGGGTGATGCCTAGTCAACTCAGAGGTAAAGAGTTTACTTTTTGTTTTAATAAATTTGGTTCATTTTGCATGTTTTGATAAAGAATGGTCTTTTTGTAAAATTGCCACTTAGAGGGGCAAAAGTGCAATTTCATTTTTCTGGGTTTTCAAAACAGTGCCGGTCAATATAGAGTGGTTATTCTTGTTTTTAAATCTCAATTAAGATGGTTTTATTTAACTTCCAAGTATAAGGATTTATATATATAAAGATATAAAAAGAGGTATTTTACAAATCTATTCACAAACCCTAAAACCCTTTTTTCCGGCCTATTTAAAAGTGGGGTGCAACCGTCTCTTTGCTGCACAACACAAAGAAATTTTTTATTATTATTTTCTTGGAGTTTTAAAGCGAGGATCTTGGTTTTCTTGAGAAATGAAGGATTTTCTTATTTTCTTTATTTTTCTTCGGTTGATTCTTCAATAAGGCGAGTGACATATGTTTGATTTCTTTTTGTTCTAAGCATGTTGCATGTGATGATTTGCCTATTAGAAAACATGTTAGATGAAGGTATGAAGATATAATGGAAATTAATGAGTAGATGGATTAAAAATTGAATCTTTTTATGAAACTACACTATTAATGATTAAAACCCTAAGGAGATGACTTGAGATTGGTTAAGAACCTAATAGAAATCATGAGTATGTTGTTTTCTTTCCTATACATGCTGAATTGAACATATATGAAGAGTTTTATGATGTGAATTGCATATAATTGGTAAAAAGTGAACTTTTACTGTGTGCACATGGTTGCTCTGTTCTTGATATTTTTCAAGTGGAACTTGATTTAAACATGTTGTGATTGCTTTTATTCATGGGTAAATTGATGACTAAGGGTTGTATATGTGTTGATGAGTGGAAAAAAGGGATGTTAGATCAAAAGACAAATTGTTGAAGTGAACAGGGGGTTGTGATTTTCGGGTCAGTGATACACACAGCCGAAAATTGATTTTGTGGGTTTATGTTTCTGAAGTTTTGATTGGATTTGAGTTGTTCAATACTGAATCAATTTGAAACCTTTTTACTACTCTTAATTGATGGATTTCTTGATGCTTAACTGACACACACACACACACCCATATGTATACACTCATATAGTTTATATGTTGCTATTTGAAGAATTGTCAAAAGTTGATGTTTTGTGAAGTTTTCAATTGGATTTGAGTTATTTTTTATACTAAGATTGAATCAAACCTTACACCACTCCTATACCATGATTTTGTTGATTTTACTGATTCACAAATGCACATATATACACTATTGCTGATTTTGAAGGATTTTGTGAAAGATTTACTCTTTTGAGATCTTGATATGGTTTTGATTTGTTTTATAAACTCCTATATGTTATACAAGTTATATTTGATCATCTCAGGAAGTTTAATTTTGATTTTACAAATTTTTATCGTCGTATCAGTTTAAAACATGCACAGATTTTCAAACTGCAACCTGCTATAATTGATAGTTGACCGAACTAAAGTCGACAGTTGACTGATCAGTTACTGATTTTGGATTTTGTTTACAATAACAGTCAATTGCTTCGTCATTGAACTGAAGTCGACAGTCGACTGTCGGTTTTCTTTTGTTTTGGATTTTCAGGACAGTCGACTGACCATGTTCAATAGTCGACTGTCACTATCATGGCTGATGAGTTTTCGGATTTTCATAGGACAGTCGACTTGCCATTTTCGTCAGTTGACTTTCATTGCTCTGGCTGATGGGTTTCTTAAGTTTTCTGATGTTTTCTTTAAACGATTGGTTCTTCGATATTGTAGGTTATTAATCTACTGTTTTTAAATGACGTTTTGTTACAGATTACAGTATTTACAGAGAGTTGTATTTTGTTTATAATAGAACTTAAACTTGTATTTCTATAATTTCATATAGTAAAATAAATTTGTTTTCTTTGAAGTAATTGATGTTTTGTGGTATTCTGTGATTTCAAAATATGATTCCCAGTTATTTAATGGATTTAATATTTTATTTCAATTCTGAAATTTTACGAGTATATTAAATAAATTTGGATTTTTGATTGGATAAAGAAGTTTTATTGAGATAAATGTTTTAATGATGATATTAAGAGTTTTATTGGAAGTTTTTCGTTTTGTGAATCTTTAGGAGTTGAGTCGGAGTCCTGTGAACCGACAGATGAGATTTTGTGGATTTTTGACCAGTTGAGGTCATTGGGGTTGTTTTGTGGAATTAAGTCCGGCAGGATACATTAACCTTAAAGATGAGGGATTTTTTTTTGTGTTTTAATAATAACCAACTTAAGGACAGGCACTAGTGGAGATGTGATGGAACTTGGGAAGCGTAAGTATATGCTCTTGGTTTAGGTCCAACGGATGCGTTCCAGGACTTGTGTGTTGTTCTGTCTCGAGAGGACATTTGTATGTTCGCGTGTCGAGGGTCTGCAGGCCTATCCACGGAGCATACAGGGTGTATTCGCGTGTTGAGGTCGGCGGGCCTAGTCACGGGATGTACCTGGTATATCTGCACGTCGAGGACCTCACAAGCCTATTCGTGGGGTATACGGCAGGAAGGTGATTCTCCGGTTTTGTTGATCTATTCTTACATGATGCTTGAGCGTCGAGGGTTGTGATGCCTATTCGCGGAGTATTCTGGATCTTGTTTCCATTACTGTAATAGGATTAGTTGCATAACAAGGAATTTAACCCTATAAAGTGGAGAACGATAAGGACTTGTACCGGACCTATGTATTGTGGGATGCATAGAATCCGACCAGTATGCATTAGAGAGTCAGCATGTAGCATTGGTATTTTCTTAACTTGGTTTTATGCATGTTGTTTCCTATTTTTCTACACTTGACACTTAGTCTAGTCTCACTAGATGTTTTCATGTTTTATTTATTATTATTTCTTATTTCATTTATTTCTTGCAGTCAATACATGTTGTTTATAACTCTATGCCTTATGTTCTATTTATGTTGTTTACTTTTGATGTTACTCACACCGTTATGGCTGACCCCTGTAGTTTTGGGGGTTAGGGTTATCTCTACCCTCATGTTTTACAGGTAGGTGCCTATAGCTTGGGATTGGGATGCATGAGATAGAATGATGTTATGGCTTATGTAAATTGTAAAAGAATGTATTGTAAAAGAAAAGATTGTAATTCAAGGTGTTTGTTTTTTCGCTGTGTTTTTGTAAAGAATTGATGTAATAATAGTTGAAAATTTTATTTTTATTTTTGATTATGTTTACTATTACAATTGAGGTTGATGCTGGGAATTGTGCCACGTATTTCTGAGATATCATATTGAAAATTCGGGGCGTTACAATCCCTTCACACCTGCACTTGCGTTACTATTGTATTTAATGCTCATAGTAGTTATGGGATTAGAGTAAGCTCTATAAAACCTATATGATAATGTCATTCCATAACTATTACAAGCATCTAAAAGTGATGTTGAAGTTAAAAAAAAACTCTATGCAGTGTTTCTAACAAACTATATTCAGTTCAGGTAAGTTCAAGTTAATGATCAAGAAGGCGATGGTTGAGCTTTGTAACGCCCCGAATCCCAAATACACTGAATTCGAGATGTTCTACAGGATCTTTTCACTTTCTTCAGTACAATTTTACAAGAAATTTAAACTTTTCATTTTACATCAGAGTTACATCATATATTACATTTACATTGCACAGCGAAAGTAAAAATATACAACATTTGAATAAATACACAACAACATGGTAAAATCTTTACGCATCCATTCCTCTTTAACAGGTCATTTATCCTGCATACAAAACTGTGGGTACGTCAGTTTATTCAACCGACGATAATTATACATGGCCATCCTCTCTATGCCAGAAACAGTCTAATGATTCTCATTTCTTAACAAATCACAAACTTGTTCACATATCAAAATAAGACAAAGAAAATAATCTTAATGATGTCGTGTCGTGATTGTGCACTTAATCCTTAATACAATTACTTAATTTACATGACACTAATGCGCACTTGTTTGGATTCTATGCATCCCATACTACATAGGTCCGAAGGCAAGCCTCTTAATCGTTCTTCATTTTCGTAGGGTTCAATCCCTCGCCATGAATTAATCTACTACTGTAATTACGGTGAGTATCCTAGATGATCTATGAGTACAAGCACGTGCTCTGGATCCTGGAGGGGAACCCCACGCCATGTCTTGACTCATCAAGCATGCATTCTGTGGCAATTCCGCCTCCTCCCTGAACACGATCCTCTTGCAGTCACCAAACATTCCACAAGCGTGGCTAAAGTCCGATCATTACTGAGTTGTGCCCACGCCATGTCTTGACTCATCAAGCATGCATTCTGTGGCTCACACACCCGCATCGTAAACTCTAGTTCTCATACTTATGTTTTCTCTCACTTTCATCACATCTCCACTATGTATTAATAATTAGAATCATGAATAAAAATCAAAGCTCTAGAGTTAGCCTCTCCACTAAACCGGACTTATTCATTTCATGTTCACATGACCAACCTTGATCTTCTTTTCAATTTCATTTCATTTCCATTGTCGGGGGAGACTTAGCTACTCTTTTGTTCAATTTCCAATTCACAATTTTCAATTTGAGCATTTCTAACTCATGAATTCATTTCTCATTGCCTCAGCATATCATGTTCTTAACTTTCATATTCATGTAATTCTCAATTCAAATCTATGATTCATTCATGTAAATTCATGCAGCAACAGAATAGAGTTTATCAACATCAATCATAAGGTTCACACTCTTAACAGTAATCAAATGAAATCTCTGACATATCAAATTATACTCTGTACAGTCGACTTGGAAAAAGACCAGTCGACTTGTACAGTTAATTCATGTTCTTCATAAACACTTGGGAGAGTCGACTGCTGCACATGGCCAGTCGGCTGTCCCGCAACTTTTATACTCAAAATATAATTCACGTGACAGTCGACTGTTAATCCATCAGTCGTCTGTCCTGGGGTTTTTAACAGTACATTATCATGTTCAACTCAGTCGACTTGCTACTCGCATTAAGTCGACTGGACAGATTCATATTTCAAATAAGAGATCATTTTTCCAACAGTTCTTACATGCACTTGCATCATGGTGTCAAATCACAATATACATACATTCATGTTTCATAAACACAAAATTTCTTACTGTTCAGTAACATCGCAGCATGGAATTTCAAGTTACTAATATTGTCTTTTCTTCAAGGAAGTATTTAAACATGCATTTACACTTGTTCGTAACTTTCTTACAGAGATGAAACATTATTCTCAATTACACTAGGACAATCACAATGAAACATATCTCATTTCATGGAATTACAGGCATATTCATAGTTTAATCAATGCATCAGTCGACTGTTCCTAACATCAGTCGACTGCACCAGTCATTCTCAGTTTTATTAATTATCCCTAGTTCTTTTTCCACATGCTCATGTCTACTTAGTCATGTACATCATGAAGGATATGAGTTTAGCCTTACTACTTTATTTTAATTATTCACATATATGTCATGAAGCTTTCTAACAAATCATGTAACAGATGTCTCGCACCAGTTGACTTATCCGCACGACAGTCGACTGTACCGACCCAATTCATCCTTGTTTTCAGTGCTATTACTACACTATTAGTCCTCCACAATTATCAACATAAACATACTCAAGCAATTCTAATACATTCGAATTTACTCCTCATAAACATAGTAACAAACATCACAGTTATGGCATGTTTTCTACACTAGAAGTCCTGAGAAACACCCACCTTATTGACGAAACAATCGAATTCCAGAGAAATCCCTTAATGTAATGCAGCACTCCTTGCTCCTTGCTCCTTGCCGAAAATCTCCAGAAGATGATGCCCGGACTCCACAAAAAGCACACACAACTCTCTCTCAACAATAGTTCTCTTACAAAATAACCTTTAGTGTAAAAGAACCAAGGAATGAGAGGGGTATTTATACACTAAATGGAGTGAGATGGAGGGCTAGGATTAGTTGGTTGGTTGTTGAATCAAAGGTTAGGATGCACTAGGGAGTTGTAAAAACTACCCACACATTGAATAACCGCCCATGACTCCAACCCACTTCTTACTCCAACCGGCCAACAAAGGGTGTGCTCTACACGTGTATGCAACATGCACGTGTATGCACAAATCACCCTACAAGAACTTGTACACAATGACAAGTCTAAAAAAGAGATGCTACACATTACATGCTGTAGAGAATAAAAGATTAGTTCCATGGGCTTAAATTAATTGGGCCAAGATAATATTTAAAAGAAAAATAAGTAAATTAACATTTGGGCATTAGTATAAAAAAATGCTTTATAGAAAACAATATTCTTATTCATCATGTTGAAAATAATAGCCAAAATATTACACGTGCACACTACGTGCAAAAATAAATAATTTTTCATATATTTAAAAATCAGGGTATTACAAGCTTAAAGGTAGATATACTGTTTCCTCATATAATATGTTTGGTACTTCAATTAATTTGCTGGACCTCCAAAACTATTTTATATAATCAAAGCAGGTGAACCGTTCCGAAGACGTGTCGTAGACACGTGTCAACGGGCAAGCCTAGTATATATATAAAACTCAAATTAGTACATATATATAACTCAAATTAGTTCCCCAACTCATTTTACCCTCTTCGTACCACGTACTACTTAGGGTAGCGTACTACGATCTGAAATGTATTGCGAACCTGATAACACTGGTCTTGCGACAAAGTATGGTAAAGAGTCACCATAATTTGGACATTGCATAACATTATGTGAATATTGCTAGTGTAATATACTTTTATAGATCAGTTTTGTACTAAAAAAAAAAGAATGTGAAACCCAAATAAATCACATCATCACTTGTTATTTATAGCGAATAAGTAGTCTAAAAGCATAGTCTATTAGAAAAACTTTACGAATGTGAAACCCAAATAAATCACATCATCGTAAGTTGTTTATAGCGTAAAAGTAGTCTATTCATAAAACTTGTAGACAAAGAGAGGGTCATGTAAGCTGCATGTTTAAGACCCGATAGAAACTCGAGATAGGGCAACCTATGAACGATCTAGACAGTTCATACTCATCTCTAATATTATAATGGAAGAAAACTTTAGTGTCATTTGTAAATCTAACACCACGTGCAACACACGTACATAACTATTATGAATAATAATGCATAAGAGCATCCACAGTCGTTCTTGCCAAATTTTGGGTATTTAGCAATTAGAAAATAGGAAAAAAAGAATGTTGCTGCAGTCGTTGAAAGCTAAAATATAGCCGGACGGAAGATTATATCCCGTCCATTAAGAATGACGGAGTATAATCGTCCGTCCCAAAATTTTGGCTTTTTAAAATTTTTTTTTTTTTAATGCACTAGAAGACGACAAAAAAAATAAAAATAAAAAAATAAAAAATCACATTAGAGCAGGGACGGAGTATAATGTGCCGTCATTTTCAAATGACGTGGCGCTTTTTTAATTTTTTTTT
Organism: Hemerocallis citrina; assembly: GCA_017893485.1. Lineage (NCBI taxonomy): Eukaryota > Viridiplantae > Streptophyta > Magnoliopsida > Asparagales > Asphodelaceae > Hemerocallis > Hemerocallis citrina. The sequence goes on from CM030368.1 coordinate 167,454,706, forward strand.
TATTTTTTTAATGCACTAAAAGACAAAAAAATTTAAAAAAAAAAACAAAAAAATGAGAAAATTGGCCTGGGACGGGAGATTATATCCCGTCAATTTCAAATGACGGTGTATAATACCCCGTCGGCCAATTGCGTCGTTTTTTGATTTTTTTTTTTTTAAAAAAATTGGTTCGGACGGGATATAATCTACCGTCAATCTCTTTGGACGGTGTATAATAGGCCGTTGGTTGACTTTTTTTTTTTTTTCAAAAGCTTCTTAATCATTGGACTCTGTACTTTTTGTACGAGACGGAGTATTATCTTCCGTTAATTAGATCGGACGGAGTATAATGTTGCGTTAGCTATATTTTGCATTTGGCCAGATCGCCTGCTATATTTGGCAACGAACTGTTCATCGTACACCCAAATTTTGAGTATTTGGACGACAACTGCAGCTCGTATTTTTGATATTTTTCCAAATTTTGGGTATTTAGCCCACGGCTGTGGATGCTCTAAACATGTATAAATACCAATTGCTGTAATCGAGATAACTGTTAACCTTTAAAAAAATATAGATATTGTATAGCGAATCCGAAAAGTATGAAATCCAGGAAAGTCATCAACGTTGTAATCCTATACACAATAATTATCTAATAAATTATTCGAAGAAAAGAAAGGTACAGTTGCCATAGTTATTTGAGCAATAAATCAATCAATCAATCAATTTAAACAAAAATAAAATATATAAATAATTAATTATATTAGTTCAAAAACTGCCTGGCTTAACTATTGACGATAGAGGATAGTCTCCTCATCAGTCATTAGAGGTGAGGTGGGCTTATAATTCTCTTCATCAGTTTCATAATCCATCATCTTTACTGGAATCGCCTCGCCGAATCTTAACCCTAGAAAACCCTAAAAACACAGAATACAATAAAAGAGGGATGGAAAACAAATTTAAAAGAGAAGATAAATATATATAAACAGCAAGCGTCAATTTACGATCATGACCGGCTCAACACTTATTGAGGTCTAAAGCGAACTTCGAAATGAGGCATTTTAAAAGCTTACAATAATATTTTGTTAAAATTAATATATTTTTATTTAAATGTTATCTTTCGGGCTTTTTGAGATGCAAAATCATTTATTATGTTATTGTAATCAATTTCGGGCTTTTTGGTATGTGAGGAAACTTATTTCGGATTTTTTGATATGTGGGTAGGCCTTTATTATTATATTATTGTAATCAATTTCGGACTTTTTGGTATGTGAGGATGTCTATTTCGAATTTTTTGATATGTGAGGAAGCCTTTATTCTTTAGATAATTTTTTTTTTAGGCTTAAAATCCTAGCTTTGGTTGCTTTACCCATGGGCCGGCTCTGTTTACCATCTTTCTATATGATCGCAAAACTAGATAACTACGTGTTTTTGTATTTGTATGTGATGTGTATCAGAAGTTTGAGGAGCGCATCTTAAAGCTTGTCTAGCACCATCTGATTAGATAAAGGTTTTGTGGCTAATTGGGTTTGACTATTCGCATTGGGCTTTTTTGGGTTTGAACATTCGTATTAGGCTTTTTTAGATGGGTGAGAGCATCCACAGTCGATTAGCTAAAAATTGTATTTTATGCATATTTTCGCACTGTAGATGCTGTAATCGTTAGGTACGTTATCATTTTTTCTCATTTTCGCTACAGTAAAAATGCAAAGATAGCATGAGATATAGCAATATGCATATTATGCGTGACGAAACATTATGTTTCGTCTAAATAATTTAATTATTTTTTAAATGATCGGACGAAACATGATGTTTCGTCCGTAATATATGTGTTTTTTTTAAGGATGTTTCGTCCGATAAAATCCCGAATAAAAAAATATATATATTAGTTAATTAGTTATTTAATTAGTTTAATTAGTATTTTAGTTAATTTTTTAGTTAATAATTGGCTAATTAATTAAAATTAGTTAACTAATCACACCATTAAGATTGGTTTAAAATGGGATGCTATAGTGGGCAGAAACATGCCATATTTCGTCTCACGGTGGGTCCCACCATATAAAAATTATTTAAAATATAAAAACCCTTTACAAAAATTCCAAAAATTCCAAAAAATTAGAAATAAAAACCCACGAATATTTTGCCTATGTACCACTACAGCGAAACGGTCAAATGCTATGGTAAAATATGTATATATGCATATTTTACCTACAACGACTATGGATGCTCTTAGGGTATTAAGTACATTAAGGGGCTATTTGAAATCCCTGAAAACAAATCCCCGAACTCAAATCCAGTGAATTGGGTTCCAAATTTGGTTTGTTTCACTTAGATTTCGTTTTGATTGACACTGCAGCACTACAGTGCTACTGTAGCTCTACAGTAGCTAAAAAAGAACTTAGAAGAAATAGGGTGGAACTCCACTGAAAGCTCTCAGAATAGTATTGTAGCAATAAAAAAATATTTTCTCTCCTACTTTTTACTCTATCCAATTAAATAATTTCACATAATCCTCTACATTTTTTTTATCTCTCTCCTCTATATTCTATAAAATTACATCAAACCAAACCACTTTTTTAGAATTCAAATCCACAGATTTCTTTTCTCTACAGTAATCTTACAACTTCAGAAAAGTTTTACGTGCAACCACCCCCCCCCCCCCCCCCCCCCCCCCAAAATTGGGTCATGAATATTGTTTTTTTGGAAAAAGTTAGAGTATGACTACCATGTTTCATTAAAGAGAATAAACACATAGGCTCAAATACAAGAACTACTAAGCAGAAGAAAAATAACAACATAAAGCCTCCAACAAATTCTTGGAGGGTGTGACCTATCTAAAAATCATAATCAACAAAGTAACAACATTGAGAGTACAAACACAGATCGGGGACCCCTCTAACGTAACCATGGAGGGTGGGTATCAGTACACTGATCAATCAAGAGTAAGGGCCGATCACGATATCCTCGTCGTCGTACTCATCTCTGGCGATCCCCCCCCCCCCCCCCCCCCCCCGGGGGACTCGACGCCGCAACTGTAGCCCAAAAAAAAGATGCATGATATAAGTTAGATTACCAGAAATACTATTACATGTCCCACGAAAGTAAAAAGTATTTTTTGTCTAGCCATAAAATCCAAGTCGTTCGGTGATAGCGATATACTACACTTCTTTCATGACTTCTCTTTCCAATACCAACATGGGGCCTACCCACAACTCCTCATACGATTGGGGGTACGACATAGTGTTAAGGGCTCTAAGGACCCCAGATAATATCGATCTGCTTCTATGACATTCTAGAAAAATATGGTTTCTCAACTACAAGTCAGCATTGCAAAAGCCGTAATTGGTCCCAACGTGTGGAAGTCTCTTCACTAGATTTTCTTTAGTTAAAATAACATCATTTTGGACTAACCACAAGATTACTCTAACTTTCAAAGGGGCCTTCGCCTTCCAAAGAATCAACGACCAACTCGGTCTACATCCCATAAAATGGATGCGATTATAAAGAGAGCGGACTGTGAAGGATCCCGACTTTTCCAGCTCCCAAGTTTTTCGATCTGGACCTTGTGAGCATCTCACCCGTGATTGTGTAATAAACTTCCACAACGCTACTAATCTCGCTTGGAATTCCCAAGTCAGGCAAGGTCTGAAAGAGGGTCTCCACGACCCCCGTTTTCTAAGTCTTTGCCACGTAAATGTGAGATTGAGTGGCTATCTCATAGAGGTCCGGGAACAGGTCACGTAAGGCATGATCTGCATGTCCCACCAGAATTTAGTCATCAGGCTATTACTTATGAAAGTTGTTACTTCACTACAACATGTGTCATGAGTTTTTGAAACGCCTCTCCAAAGCCACGAGACCGTGGGGCCTACTCTGAAACCTTGATTACGTGAACCCTTTCCTTGAAATTAAGACTGGACGAAGTATTTCCAGCCTTCACTGTTCGGGTGATATATTTTTCACCACCATTTATCAAGAAGGGTCAGATTCATATCTCTCAAGTCGATAACATCCAACCCACCATGTATCCTTTACAAGCAGATCTTCTGATAAGATGGTACTAGGAATATTATTATTTTGGGTTTAAGTGTTACGTGTAGTATAAATTGTTTATTAGATAACTTTGAAACACGGGTGGGTACCTGTGGGTATATTTGACCCCGACCCGCACATACATTTTTTTTTCTTCTTGGAACTTACACTAGGAACAGACCAAACCTTCAAAATTTTCTAAATTCATTGCCTACCTGACCCATTTCAAAATTGGATCCTCAAATTTTTATTTATTTTTGTTTAGAAAAAGGTTGAATATGACTACTATGTAGTATATAAAATAAAGTGCAGAAAATAAACTACATAATAAGGTGCAGAAAATAAATCATTACCCCCAACAGCTCGGGGGTATGAGACTTTTTCATTCGATCCTCAATGTTGTCACATATATAAGTTTGGTCTATCTACTACAAGCGGGAGACCCGTATTATATTCATGCAGTGTACCAGACATAATAGAAATTGAAAGAAAGTTGGGCATAAAAACAAAGCCTATTTCAAAATAAGAGAATGGAAGTAATTCCCGAAGATCAAAACGTGCCAGTTTCTTCACCCTCCAAATGAATCATGTACATCACAGTTTACCAAAGTTCTTCTCATATACGCGTTGTGTCTTGGCTAAGGTCCTAAGCAGGGCTGACCCCCATCTTGAGACCGGTGAGGCGGCCGCCTCAGGCCCCCAATAGTTTGCATTTTTAGAGGCCTCCGAATTTGTATTTCTCTTATAAAACTAGGCACGTATTTTGCGTGTAAAAAAATTATATTGTAATTAGGGTTCTCCAAAAATAATTATTTGGGTCTTTTGCCTTGGGCCCCCGGAACTCAGGGCCAGCTCGGGTTCCGAGGATGAGACAAATAGACACTACAGACTTTTCCATTAAGCTTTTCAAGTGGAGTCAATCTAGGACCAACTTGATGTCGTACGAAATGCGCTCTTGAACATGTCTAGTTTAATGTCCATAATCTGAACGGAAAGGTAGAAAACGAGGAAAGCCCAAGTGGATACAAGAGAAAGAAAGAAAGAAACGGCAGAGAAAGAGAGTGAGAGGCTAGAAATGACACTACAAAGTATCTTTTAGCGATCTCTGGGTCCTTATCAGTCAGACAAGTTGAAGACCATCTCTGTGGTTTCATACTGGAAATTTTGTTTAAAATATTGATACCCTTACTTGACGTCCATTTTTTCATTTGCTCCTTGGACCTTTTCGGTACATTTCAAATCCCTAATCATCCAAACTAGTTCAAAATAAGTTCCACACAATTACTGAAAGTATTCTTAAAAGATGGATCAGTATCACCATATTTCATTAAAACATAAATAACAAAACAAGATCTATCAATACAGGAGAAGAAGTTTCAATAAAATAACACAAAATAAAGCCAAAAGAAAAAGAACCAAAATTACCACCCAAAAACTGTTGGATATATAAGTATATTCTCAATATAATAGAATATTATTGTGTATAATGTTCTATAGGGCAACACATGCTTTGCACGTGTTATATGTTTAATTGTTGAACCGGGTCGAGTGGGCATAAAGCCCAGTACCCTAAACCCAGTTCATCTCATATAAAAGCTGGTCTAGTGGTAGTACTCTGTGATATTCCAATACTGATAAGCAGGGTATAATATCTTAAGCGGATATGAGATATAAACCCTAACCCTAATTACTCATCTTGATCTCTAACAATCTTAAGATATTAATGAGATTGAGAGAAAGAGAGGGTTCGTCGGAATCTCACCTCCGTCGTTGGCCGCCGCTCCACGACCACATCTGCAACTGTCGATCGCGACTGTAGCCGCCATCACCGGTCATCGATCACCACTGTCGTCGCAGTCGTCGCCATCAACAATCGCGACCGTAGCTGGAGTCGTCGCAGTCATCTGCGACTGTAGACGTCGCTGTCGAGGAAGATCGAAGGGCTACCCATCGCCGGCGAAGGCCTTCCCCTCTTTGGCCGCGTTGTCGAAGTAGAGTGCCGCAGATCCAGGTCGTGGCTTTCGGTCGTCTTCATCCTCTTGATCGGCCACTGTTGTTGCTATTTGGGGGTTTGATCGGATCAGATCGAGGTGGTGGAGGAGCCGCAGCCGCCGCTGCTGGGAGTTGCCGCCGCCCCTGACGCCGGGATCGCGTCTGCCGCTGCTGGAGGTCGCCGAACCCAGCCGTCGATGCTGCCTTTTCCACCACTTTCTTCTCCATTGTTCTTCTTGTGAGATAGAAGGAGAAGAAGTAAACAACTCAGATCCAATTTTTTGATTGGACATTTTTGGTGTTTGGTGTTTGGTGTTTGGACTGTTGGAGCAGATCCATATTCAGATCCAGTCAAAAGGAATCATACCTAGATAGATCTAAATTAAAGATAAGTTCTTGACCAAATTTAAATTCTTATTTAATTATTTGTTCGTATTAAGCATTGTTTAATTAAATGCAAATTTGAACAATTGTTTTAGCTATGTGCTAAAATCAAATATCCATTTTGATAAGGTAAATTATAAATTTGCATCTCCAATTAAATTGTTGTGAATTAGATAGTGCTGATAATTCGTTTAATTGGCTAATCTTTAACAATTTGATGAATGTAGGAACTTCAAAGTTACTTACAAATTATGTGTATTGGAGACGATGGATTTGCATCACGATATAATAAGTCTGCACTATGCAGGCTTCTCTATCGAATTTGGAAAACACTTCTAACTTGAAGTGTCGGTATGATCTACTCTAATCTCTTAGTATTTTCTTGTGATGAATGGGTTAATGCTGTATGCATTTGATCACATATTTGCGATTTTTAGATCATAGTTATTCTCGCCTTGAAAACTAGCATGTTTAGGGTCGTTAAGTGCTTTATCATACTATGTATATAGATATTTTGACAAATTCATTGTTTGCAGTTCGTGGGAGATTATATATTTGCTTCTCTAATAATTAAAATTTTTGTATAAGATTTATAACAAATGTCCGTAACTTAAATAGGAGCATTCTGTAATGCAGAATATGACTCCATTATTTACGTTTTGTTCTTTATCGTTCATTGTCTGTGTGCAAAATTTAATTATAAAATATGAGTCATTATCTCGCTTAGTGTTTCGAAGATGATGAAGAATGAATAAAGAAAAATATAGCTAAATTTGTTTGAGCACGTGGACATTGTTAGAATCACTAGAGAAAGCAAATAATTTTGTAAAATGTAATAGAGTAATTTTGTATTAACTCTTATAATGTGCATATATTGTCAATCGCATGTATAAGCTGAGTTTAACAAATGAGACAATTAATAATAATAGTTCTAATTGTGTTCTTGAACAATAACATATTTGGCTAGGATTTGAGAACTATATATTCAATTGTTTGTGAGGAAATGTGATCTAATTATCAAAACTGTGGGGAAAATGGAGTTAAAAGCTATTGAGTCAAAAGTTTTAACATCCAAGTTGTTTTAATTTAGAATCACTATGAACTATATATTAAATTGTTTGTTCTTGTTAAAACTCATAACTCTGCTAAATGACACTCCATTAAATATGACAAATATAAAAATTGTGCTCAGATTATGATCACTATAAAATCATTTAGTATGGTCTCTAGGAGCACACAACTACTTGATTCAATATATTTTGATATTCTCAGTAGCTTTGTGACTAGATGAGATGATTATTGGTTAGAAGTATTTAATCGCTTCTATAGATGATTAATATAAGTCTGTCATATATATGAAGAATGAAGCACTTATTATTCTTAATGAATTAAAAATTATAGTTGAATGCTAAAAATCAAGGGTTCAGATTTGATAGAGGTGGTGAATATGTTTTAACAACTTCAGAGAAGTTTGCATTGGGCATAATCTCTACTGCACTCTACTTACAACAGTCAAACAGTATTGATAAAAGTTAGAATCAAACACTTAGTGAAATATTGAATTCTTTATTATTGACTGTTGTTTGTCTTGTGTAATTATGAGTGATGTTGTATTGCTAATCATATCTTCAATGTGTTACTACATTTTAAATTGAATACACCTTGTAGATTATGGCATGAAAATACAAATAATTTTGTTAAAGTAAAATTTTGTGTTGTGATACTTGTGTTAAAGTACATAACCCTAGAAGGCCTAAAGTATGACCTACAACAAATATTTATGTATTTAGAAAGTGCAGAATGTAGTTCTGTGGACAAATATTGGATCTATCTAATTTGTGTTAGAAGAATCTAGACTTGCAGAGTTCTTTGAGGATGTGATCATCAAAGATAAATGTATAATATAATAATCTAGTCCTACAGACACGTTCAATGATTCACAGTTGGAATCAAGAACCAGCCTTACTGACACTTAAAAACCTGAATGACAAATGAGCCAAGAAGAGTCTTTAGTAGACAATGAGATGATTTTGTGTCATACAATAATACTTTAAATTAGTTGATCTGCCGAAATGGGCTAAAACTATAGTAAGTAAGTAGGGTTTTGTAGAAGAAACTTAGTCTTGATTGTTCAGTATCAATTTTAATGCACTTCTAGTAGCTTAAGAATTGACTGAGATAAATGGGGTAGACTGATTTGTTGTCTACTCACATGTTCGTCATATTGCTACAATAAGTATTCTTCTTACCCTTACATCTATTGAAAATTTTGTCATTCATAAAGGATATTTAAAAAAAATTTATACTTGATATTTTGTACTGAACAATTTTGTACTGAAAAGTTTTGGACTAATATGTTTAGTAAACAAGATTTACAGTAAAATCATCGTATGCTTTAAAACATGTAATATAGCTAACGTATAAATAATTTGACAAATTTCTCAAAGAGCGTAGTATATGAATTAAGTAATTCAGATCAGTGCCTTTAACTTTGTGGTGTGTCAAATATAATGGCTATTATTTACTTGGTTTTATTGACATGCTTGTTGATTGGAAGTGACATCTCTATTATAAATGGAGTTAAAATTATGCTATCCAAATAAATTTAGCACCTAAGTGGTGTGTACACCATATTATATATAAGGGTGAGTTTTGGTTGGTAAGGGATAACCCTTAGTCAAACTCGATAAATCAATAATGTGTTTGAAAAGTGGAGATATAGTGATTGAAAGTGTGTTTTGAAATATCTTATGATTATGATAAAAGGTTGACACCTTCTGATGGTGCAACTATGAGACAGGTAGATCATCCTAAAAAAATTGAAAGTCTCGTGCATACAAAGATTTGCACTAGAATAGACATAGCCTTTGAGGTAGGTATGATCTGCAGATTCACTAATAATTCCATACACATTTGAGTACCCTTAAGAGGCTAATGAGATACCTAAGTGGTACTCAAGAGTTTGCTTTGTGCTACTCAAAGTTTAGTGAAAGTCGACAACTAGTTAATATGTGTTCACACTAGGAGGAGCAGAAAAGTTATGGAGATTAAAAGGCAAACAAGCATTGCATTCTGATCCAAGAAATCCGACCTCTATGTGTTATCCTCTGCAGGGGAAGAGGCTGAGTGGATTGAATAACTTATTGCTAATCATCCATTTGAGAAGTTTAATGTAAATTCTCTAATTCTGTTATGTGACTATCAAGCTATATTGCATTGTAGCTCATAACTCACTCTATAATAGTAAGAGGAGTATATTAAGGCTGAAAGAAGCCTAGTTGAACTTTCTCATAGATAAAGTGCAATAGTGACAAGTATGGCCAATGTTCTTGCTAATTGACTTGAAAGTGATCTAATTATCAAAACTATGGGGGAAATGGAGTTAAAAGCTATTGAGTCAAAAGCTTTAACATCCAAGTTGTTTTGAGATTTAGAATCCAATTGGAGTCATAAAGAAGTTCAAACTGAAGCATCAATTTTAGGCAGTTGACATGCTTTAGATAATTTGAAAAGTTCTATGTAAATTCTGTTAATATATAATTTCATTTCAATTTTGATGATGCTATATATTTTCATAATTTATTTAGAATCATCTCATTATTCCAAAAGAGAGCATGAAAACTTGTCGACGTGTTTCCGATGTTTAGAATGGTTATTATATCATTCTAATTTTGATGATATAGCTCTTTTATGGATTCATGTTTTATTTCAATTTTGATGATTCAGAATTAACCATAATTGATTTGACTATTCTATCATTCCAATATAAAACATAGTATAGTTCTTCTGCAGAAACTATAATAGTTCTGGTTCTTTATCTTGTTAAAAAAACTTGATTGTGATGCTTGCGTTACATCTTGCTAAGCTATCGTTGAATTGTACTAAGTTCTTTAGTGGAATTAGATACTTTATGAAATTCACTAGAATTCTTACAGACGTGTCTCTTGATATTCTTGTTTTTAATAAGCTAGCAAAGATGGAGGAGTTGAATCTGTCAACATAGATTTCAGAATAATGATTTGCTCAAAATGGAGGAGTAAACATAAAACAGTTTGCAAGGATATAGTTTTGGTTTATTTATCTAAAGAATAAATTTGTCACTTGCTTGATAAAACTTCTGTTGGGTTTAAGACTCCTGTGTTCATGAGCTTAAAACTCATATTTTGTTCTTGAAGTTTATTTGCTTTGGTTGATTTTGAAACTATGACAGGTTTCTCTAGTTGGTTTAGTCATTGTGAACTATTCTGTTTTGATATGGTGTTTGAACTATTTGATTATTTTGGTTTAGTCTCATTTGAACTATTCGAGTTATAATTGATTTAGTCTGTGAACTATATTATTTTTGTGAGCCAATAATTTAACGGGGCATTGCCTAATATATTGAGAATATAGGAGGAGATTGTTGGATGTATATGTATATTCTCAATATAATAGAATATTATTGTGTATAATGTTCTATGGGGCAACACGTTCTTTGCACGTATTATATGTTTAATTGTTGGACCGGGTCGAGTGGGCATAAAGCCCAATACCCTAAACACAGTTCATCTCATATAAAAGCTGGTCTAGAGGTAGTGCTCTGTGATATTCCAATACTGATAAGCAGAGTATAATATCTTAAGCAGCTATGAGATATAAACCATAACCCTAATTATTCATCTTGATCTCTAACAAAAACTTTAGAGGAATAAACACTAGATTCAAAGATAAAATAAGATTAATAAAGAACTACCACTAACAGTAAGCAACATCTATCTAGCATAGATAACATCCCTCTAAAGTTGTTTTCCTAGGGCAAAATCTGTTGTTTCTCGTAGTTCTGTTTCGGGTCCGTTTTCAATAACTTTTTTGGGAGTACATGACTTCTCTACTTTTGAGTTTAAAGTAATTAAAAGAAAAGTTAAGGCCAATGAAGGGCCCGAAATAAATTTTCCCTAACAATTTAGCCACTGTGCACAACCTGAACGGATAGAGTACGTTAACCAGCTGCACCATATCCTCTGTTTTGCGTCTAGTAATCGGCAGCTGCCAATAAGTCTTGCATCCCTCTTCCTTATCTGTTCAAAAACGGAAGCATATTTATTTACTTCGCCTTTACTTACAAAACCCAACTTGTCTCTCTTCTCAAATCTCAACAGCAATGTATCACCCACAATCCCTCTTCCTCCTCGCTCTATCAATCCTAGTCTTCCCTTCGCAAACTCAGTCCTACACCAAAAACAAATTCCTCGACTGTGCAACCACTTCAATCCACTGCCAGGACCGCGATTGGAACATCTCCTACCCTTTCCGACGGCCCTCCATGCCACCCTACTGCGGCCATCCAATGTTTGATGTCGTATGCATTAACATTAATTCTGATTCAATCTTGTCAATTAACATCTCAGGTAATCACTACCGAGTGAGAGATATAAACTACGACAAGCAATTCATTGGGGTCTCAAACTTAGACTACATCAATGATACATGCCCCCAAGCTCTGTACAACACAACCATCGACATCTCCTTGTTCAAGTATTACGTAAATGATCTCAACATAACTATGTTCCTCAACTGCACTCCCCTTGCCCGGCCCTCAGCTTTCCTCAACATTTCTTGCTCTTCGAGTGAGCCTAGTGCAAACAAGTCGTACTATCAAGTGGAGGGTTATGGCTCTCCACCTCCGCTCGATTTGTTTGGAAACTGTAGCTCAGTTGTAGTGATTCCGATGTACAAGGATGTTGCTAGTCCTCTGGTGAGAGGGAGGATGGATTTGTTGGGTGTATTGCAGGATGGGTTTGGGCTGAATTGGGTCGTTGACAATGGACGGTGCAATGATTGTGAGGAATCGGGTGGGATATGTGGGAATGACCCCGATTCACCTAATGGATGGGCGTGTTTTTGTAGCGATGGAAGCGCCACCTATGGAACTTGTCCAGGTATGCGAAGAGTCATCTTAATTAATTGATTTTATGTTTGAATATGCTTAATAAGTTCGTCTTTCGAGTTATTTTTACTTAATGTGAATTGATTGATTGGTTTGTTGGGATTGATCATAATTATTTTAATTTGGTAAGGTTTATCAATGAAGATACCAAAACTATCTAGTGTTTAGAGTTTTTGTCCCAGTGGACAATTTACCTCCTATGTGCCATGAGAGTAGACTTTATTCATGTGGCGTGCTATATTTGAAAGAAAAGAAAAAAACATCCATCGACAATTTGATTTTCTAAAAAAAAAAAATAGGGGGTCCTATGTTAGAGGATGAAATTTTCTTCTATTGAGCACTACAAATCCTTTCTTCTGAGATTTGCAACACAAATCCATTAAGATATTTCACTAATTCATAGTGGATCTTACTTTAAAAATTGCTTCAAAGCTAGTACGTAAAATGGTGTTAATACACCCATTTTTTAACACACTATTAGTATGATATATTGATATACTAAGTTGCATGAGAACTGATATAGTACCTTAATCTTGCCAATTGATATAGGGGTTATTCAGTGAGAGATCCTAGGTTATGACAGCAAGTTTCGTTGCTAGAGGAGTTCAAGTTCTTTAATCTCGAGTTATAGGGAAATAGCACTTTGTGAGTGAGTTATTTGGAATTAGCACATTTGTGAGTGAGTTATATATATGGAAATAACCCTATTAACTGTTACGTTCTTTAATCTTTATATTTTTCTTATTTGATAATGAAGCAGATCAAAAGTTGCTTATATCTCTTTTAGTTGTTCTTCTTTGTGTTATATTTCATTATGGCATGGGTGTGATACTCTGCTAGCTCGCTAAGCATATGAAAAAATGGTTGTCCCGAAGCATTCAATCTTTACAGACCAAAAATTAAAAAGTTTGAGATATTGACACCTCAGTAGATTGACATAGAAATCAACAGGTTGTTGGAGTTACTTTTGTTATTTCCCTCTTTCCAGTATGTGCTTCACCTGATTCTCTGGTTGTCATGGTTTGAGATTCCGTTTCAAAATTAAAGCATGGGAGCAAAGCTCTTTTATTTTCTAATACAAGGTTATAGATAATCTTATTTGCTAATTTCAAGGACTACAGAGTTATCCCCGTTGACTATGATGGTAAAAGAGATACCTTTCTTGTTTTCTCATTTACAGAGGAAGTATTCTAGAGTGTTTTGGAAGAAACAATTAACATAGAAAGAAGAGGAGATTGAATCTCGGAAGCATATGAGGCTCAAATGTCCTTGTAACCATAATTTGTATTTGGCTTTCTATTAACCTTGCGTACATCTTCCATTACTATAATATTTTAGCAACTTATGTATCATGTCATTTTCTCTACAATTACCTTCTTCAAGTATTTGATGTGTCGGGATTTGTCTCATTCTAAAACATCCTTGTCACTCGTCATTCTATTATTTGTCTGATTCCTAAAAATCAAGTTCTATTATAACTTTACACATTCCATCCATCTTTTTTATCTTCCATGTGTAATACGATTTCTAATTTACAAAAATTTCTCTTGTAAGGAAAATATCATTGTGAAATTGTTCCATGCCAATCTGCCACTACACCATAACTTTGAAGTTGTGGTGAGGGTTGATCGGAATAGATTTATATTTATATTTATATTTATATTTAACATGCCCATGTGTAGGCTAAACCTGGTTTATGCATGGCAAATTTTTCTTAAAAGTCTGCTTCTAATATGAACCTCGTGAAAAGTAAACCTGGTTATCCTATTATCATATGAAATATTCCTGCAACTATTGCAGACATCCCACAAGCCAATCAACTGCTATGAGGGTTGAGGCATTATATATTTATACTAGATTTGCCCGTGGCCACGTGCCTACGGCACGTCTTCAAAACGATACAACATATGAAAAGTCTTGTAAACAGTAATCAACAATTATGTAGCTAAAGTTTGAATAATATGACAATAATTAGTTGTAAATAAAAGTCCATATTTCCATTAGTATATGGTGAAAGTAATTATAAATTGGAGTATAAAAGTCCATGTTTCCATATTTATATATATATATATATATATAGAGAGAGAGAGAGAGAGAGAGAGAGAGAGAGAGAGTTTTGGGGGTGGGGGAATTTGAATTTGAATTTTGGGGGGAAAATGTGTTTTGTGAGGTTAGATCTGGACCTTTGATTTTGGGGGATTGAAGGAGAGCCACTTGATAGCTTTCTTTGTGTTTTATTATATAGTAACTAAAAATTATGAATTTTCTCGCAAATTTGCTTCCTATATATAATTCTGCTAATTTCGAAAACTTTAGTTTATTCTATTGGAATGATTTGGACAATAGAAACTCATCACAACTTGTTACTTCTTTCCACTCAACACACTGTTGTGAGTGTTTTCACTCAACAAAGTCAATGTACATTCTTTCCTATTATCAATTTGTTTCTCGCATTATCTTTGATATTATCAGTAGTGCTTGGGCTGTCAAAGGACAGGAAAGAATTTCTGTTTCATTGTTCCATTGTTCGGTTGGTATGTAAATTAAGAAGACTTCTTTTATTCATGTCGTTAAGCAACAAAAATCTCTTTTCTGATAATTGTTTTAATTACTTCTAATTATTTAGACAGCTAGCAATATGCTAGACTGAATCATATTGATAAAAGAATTTTATTGCTTAGTGTACTTTACTAGAAGGGGTGTGTTATGATAAAGGTCTACATTGTACATCTTATATTGTTTTAACATGGACTAACCACCAAATGTCATGTTTGTTTTTGGTGCAGGGAAGAGCCATAAAATGTACATAGCAATAGGTAATTGACATGCTATTCTCTGTACTCTTTTTTTAATCTTTAATCAACTCATCTTCTAAATTTCAATTGTATATGTTCTGATGTGTGTTACATGTAATTATCAGGGGCTAGTGTATCAGCAGCCTTTCTCATAGCCTTCTGTGTTATTTTACTCTGGCACATACGGAGAAAGAAGCATCAGAAACCTGGCTTATCAAACCTCCTCTCCAGGAGCTTCTCTTCAAATACATTCTTCAAACGAGAGGCTGAACTCGGTGAATCTAATTATCACACCCACATCTTCTCCTATGACGAGCTTGATGCAGCAACTGACGGCTTCAATGCATCCAGAGAGCTTGGTGATGGTGGCTTCGGTACTGTCTACAAAGGTAGTACATCTCTTTTAATTCTTGATAGTATTGTCTAGGTCATTTTGTTTACATGTTACATTTCCAGTTTAACCAGCTCATAGCCTCATACTAACTTATAGTAAGAGGTGGCAAATTCCTGCCCGTAGATAAAATGAATAATAAAAAATGATGCATTGAAAGATTTTTCCTCTTAAAAGAAAAAAGGATAAGTAATAAAATTACAATAACAAATGATGACATTTGACACATTCCTCTACAAATCAAAAGTCACTGCCATGTTATAGGTTTTCCTTCATCTCCTATTATAAACTACGAAGTACATTTGGAAACCGTTTTGTATTGGACACTTCTTTCAAATGCATGTATTTGACACAAAACTGCCTATTTTAATGTTGTATTTTAGAATTTTGGTGTGTGATGTCTTGGTATGTTTGTTCAGCATTCTCATGTACTTGCTTATTAAATTATAATCCTCTAATAGATGTATGCTCTAAAAAGATGTTTTAACATTTCTTCTATAAATGGGTTTCTCGATTGTCTTCCCATTCACATTATACTGTGGATTTCTCCTAATCTAGGAAAACTTCGAGATGGTCGAACAGTCGCAGTCAAACGCCTGTACGAACACAACTGCCGTCGACTCGAGCAGTTCATGAATGAAGTCGAGATCCTTTCCTGCCTCCGCCACCAATTTCTCGTCACACTCTATGGGTGCACTTCACGACACAGCCGCGAGCTTCTCCTAGTATACGAGTACATCCCCAATGGCACTGTGGCCGACCATCTCCACGGACCACTCGCATCAAAAGGAGCTCTCCCATGGTCTACGCGTTTGTCCATCGCCATTGAAACTGCCGATGCCCTTGCCTACCTTCACAATGTTGAACCACAAGTAATTCACCGAGATGTCAAAAGCAATAACATCCTCCTTGACAACAACTTCCATGTTAAGGTTGCAGATTTTGGCCTGTCACGTCTTTTCCCCCTAGATGCTACTCATGTGTCTACAGCCCCACAAGGAACTCCAGGGTATGTGGACCCTGAGTACCACCAATGCTATCAATTAACCGATAAGAGTGATGTTTATAGTTTCGGAGTAGTACTGGTCGAGCTTATATCATCCAAGCCTGCAGTAGATATCAATAGGCACCGACATGAAATCAATCTAGCTAATTTGGCTGTTACTAAGATACAGAACCGCCAAGTGGAGGAGTTGGTAGATCTAGATATTGGATATATGGAAGATGTAGATATTAAGAGGATGATCAATCAAGTTGCAGAGCTAGCATTCCGGTGCTTGCAGTTGGATAGAGAAATGAGGCCTTGTATGACTGAAGTTCTCGAGTGGTTGAGAGGAATAGAGGGCAAAGAAGCAGTCGAGGTGGTTGTGGTAAACGAAGTTAAGACAAAGGAGGAAGGGAGATTGCTGAAGAGTGATTTGCCGTGCTCACCAGATTCCGTAACAGAGAGATGGCAGAGTATTTCGACTACTCCGAGTGCTAGTGCTTGAGGTCTATTCTTTTCCTTGGTTCTCCTTAGTACTATGTACCCCCCCTCCTTCCTTTGCGTTAGCTGATGTAGAGATGTAAAAGTGTTACTAACGTGTTGAGATACTGAGGAAAATGTAATTAATAACTAGAGTTTTTAAATGCCACACAATAAAATTCATAAATATACAGTGAGATCAATTGCAATCTCAAATTTGAAAGTAATTCTGCCATTCCAGTTGTAAATATTAGTGGTTTTGAATTGTCAAGTTCTATTTAACTCTATGGTGTTATTAACCTAAAAGAAGCTACGCTTAAGCTCGTTTTAGAGTGAAGTGACAAAATAGTGCTTAATTTATGGAAAAGTTGTAGGAGCTGATTTTGCATAAAATGGTTTAAAAAATGCCCAAGAAGCAGCTCAAAGATACTTCATCATCATTTGTTTTTTTTTTTTTTTTTTTTTTGACATTAAACGGGGCTAAAAGCCCCAAAGAAAATTACACCTGGATAACACGAGTAGAGACTCCCAAAACATCAGCAATGATCAAGGGCTCCACCTGGAAGGGAGGAGAATCAAACACCATGATACCAGAAGCTAACTCACAACCCAAGTTAGCTAATCCATCTGCCACTTTATTTGCTTCTCGATAGATATGCCTGATGCGGACTTGCCAATCCATCCGAAGCAAAGCTCGAATCCGCTGAACAAGAGACCAACCATGAGCACTACCCAAAGAAGTACCTTTCAAGCAATTAACAACCACCTGAGAATCAATATTAAGCTCTATATGAACATAACCTTGAGCTTTAGCTAAATTTAATCCTTCCAAAACACCCCAAAGCTCCGCAATATAGGCATTAGTGTCACCTAAGAATCTCGCAAAACCACGAAGCCAACGCCCATCAGCATCTCGAATGACTCCACCACAACTAGCCACTCTCGAAGAAAGCCTCGCGGCACCATCACAATTAAGAGCAACCCAACTCCTCATAGGAGGAATCCACCGAATCATGGCTGTATCATACACAAAGGACCTGCTACCAATATTTGTCAGATGACACTTGCTATAATTATGCACATAACGCAACGCTTGATCAGAAGGATGAAAGGGCCGCACAAACATAGAATCATGCACCATCTTGTTTCTCCAATGCTACAAAAAATGACAAGTTGTAGCCCATACATTTCTCCAATCCAATAACCCATCAATTTGCCACACTGCCTGCATGTTTGAAGTGACCCAAGCAGCGAAATCACTTATGAAAAAATTCACACGCCTCTCTGCAGGGACAAGGTGACACCAGAGATGAGAAGCTAGTGGGCAATCTCTCAAAACATGAAGGATGGACTCCTCAACATTTTGACAGTGGTTGCAGAATGCGTTCCCATAACCCCACGTGCTGCATACGAGATTAGTAGCTAATCTACCGTGCATAATTTGCCACGCAAAGCATTTGACACGTTCCGGAACTTGAAGCTGCCAGACCACCCTCCACATTTCTTGATTTGCAAGGTTGTCAAACCCACTCACAAGGTGATAGGCACTGGCTATAGAAAACTGACCCAGCCTATTACCAGGCCACACCCTCTTGTCTGATCCCTAATTATCATTCGGAATAGGGATGGCATGCAATTTCTTCAGCAGCGAATCAGGAATAATGTTCTCAATCATTTCCACGTTCCAATTCCCAGTATGATGATTGACCAGGTCTTTAACACAAAGTTCTTCCATATGCTGAGGAACATGAGGCACCTCCTCAATGAGCCGCAGTCCCTTTCCCAACTAGCAATCTCTCCAAATGTTGATCATATTACCATCCCTAACAACCCACATCTGGTACTGCGAGAGATCCTCCCAAGCATTCACTATGCCCTTCCAAATAAATGAATCTGTATTCTTAGCTACTACATGCCCAAGCTCAAGAGTACTCCTGCCATATTTTCCTTTCAGCACATTGCACCATAGTTTGTCCTCTCCTTCCCTAAGGTTCTAATCCATCTTCATAAGACAAGCTTTATTCATGTGATGACGATTCCTTATAGCCAGACCTCCAAGATGTTTTGGCAACGTCAAGGTATGCCAATTCATAAGATGCAGCCGATGTTGATTCTCCTCCTCCCCCCAAATAAAACCTCGCTGAAGTTTTTGGATTTCCGCTAGGCAGCTTTTGGGAATCGGAGTAGTCATCATAGAATATATGGGAATAGCTTGCACTACAGCTTTTGCTAGAGTCACTCTCCCTGCAAATGAGAGGTGAGAAGCCTTCCACCCTCTCAATTTACTTTTAACTTTATCCACCAAATACTGAAAAATCTTGCCTTTTCGGAGCCCTGCTAATGAGAGGCACTCCCAAATATTTACCCAGACTAATGGTCTCCTTGAAGCCAGAGCACCTCACCAAAGCATTTCTAGTGGCCCTGTCAATATTTTTTGAAAATAAAATGGAGGTCTTCTCCATACTAACCACTTGCCCATACACAGAGCAAAACTGATTGAGGGTAGCCATAACACATCTCATTTGACGCTCCGTAGCTTTACCAAACAAAAGTAGATCATCTACAAACATCAAGTGAGAAACAGCAGGCCCAGATCCACTCACCATTATCCACCTCTTCAGCACTGAGATGGGTGAGCTTATCCATACATAAAACAAAAATATAAGGGGAAATGGGGTCACCTTGCCTGATGCCCCTTTCCGGAGAAAAAAGCTCAGACCGGCTACCATTCCAAAGCACATTAGTCCGAACACTAGTAATACAATGCATGATGCAGTGAATTAAATCTGTTGGTAGCGCTACTTCTACCAGAACCTCAAAAATAAAAGACCAACGGAGTCTATCATAATCCTTGGCCAAATCAACCTTAATAGCAAAAAAACCAGATTTACCTCGCATCTTGTTCATACTATGCACCAATTCTTGGGCGACCACAATATTCTCATGGATACTTCTGGTTGGCACAAAACCTATCTGGTAAGGAGACACAATATCTGGAATGAGAGGCTTCAAGCGGTTGACTATGATTTTGGTCAAAACCTTGTAACTGACGTTACACAACGATATGGGCCTAAATTGACTCATAAACTCAGGTTTGTCAATTTTAGGAATAAGGCAGATATCAGTGCTATTAATTGTACTAAGCTCCTGCGGATGCTTCCAAAGCTGAGAGACAAACTGACAAAAGGTGTGCTCAATAGTTTTCCAATTTGCCTAGTAAAACCCAGTAGGAAAACCATCTGGCCTCGGAGACTTCCAAAGCTCCATATTGAACAAAGCTTGCCTAATTTCCTCCTTACTCACCTCCTGACTAAGAGATGCAGCCACCTTACTAGTCAAAGGAACAAAAGAGAACTTAGTGATAAGCTTTAAGTGCGGGGAATCGGTTTCCTTGAAAAGTTCCTTAAAGAAATCATTGACTAGCATCTTTAACTCCTGCTCCTCTCCAATCCACTCACCAACCTCACTTCTAACCATGGTGATCTTTTTTTTCGCTTGGGGTTTGTAGCTTTAATGTGGTAATACCGTGTATTACGGTCACCATGTTGAAGCCATTTGGTGCACGATCTTTGAAACCAGAGAAGCTCCTCTTGATACAAAACATCGGCCAACTCCTTTTGCAGGTCGTCCTCTAGCTTAATGAGGAATGTATTCATTTGGCCCTCTTCCTATTTCCTCTGAATGCCTCCTAACCGAGCTAGAAGCTTTTTCTTCCTACCACTCACACTACCAAAAGTAGTAATTTTCCAACTTTTGATACCATCTTCTACTATTCTCAAATTATCTGTTAAGTCATTACCACTGACCCACCAGTTCCTCAGGACATCTGGGAAAGAATCATGTGTCAACCAGGCACTCTCAAACCGAAATGGCTTGTCACCCCTCATAAAATTAGGACCATGAAGGCAAATGAGCAAGGGTTGATGGTCAGAGAACTCAATCCGAGGCAGAACCTTGACAATAGCATTGGGAAAGGCTACCTTCCACCTGTCATTACAAAGGGCTCGATCCAACCTCTCAAAACCTCTATCATACCCTTGATATTTTGGGCCCTTCCAAGTGAATTTGGAACCCACCGACCCCATATCCAACAAATTACAGGCATTAATCCGGTCTTGAAAAAGAGAGCACCTCCTATAATTGACTGGAGCACCTCCTTTCTTCTCATTAGGCCCCAGAATATCATTAGTCTCCAGCTAACATCCACTGGTCATGCATATTATGCGCATACTGAGTTAAATCATTCCAAAGAGTACCTCTAAGATCATCATCTGGGCTTGCATAGACTGAAGTAAAAAACCACTTCCAACCAGGCTTCATGTAAACCTGTGCATAAATAAATTGGAATGTTGTGCTAACCTCAACCAACTCTACAAGATTCGTCTTCCAGACTGTAATAATTCCACCTGCAAAACCACGACCAATAGAACAAGCAAATCCATCAAAGCCCAAGAGCTCAAAAGTTCTCTTTGACTTAAAAGGATTAATTCTTGTCTCCATGATGACTAACACTTCTGGGTGATGAGCATCCAAGAATTGTTTGCAATTCCTATAGAACTCCTTACTAGCTGCACCACGACAATTCCACACCATAAGTTTGTTTAACATTAAAAACAGATTATAGAAGAGAAAGATTCCCAAAAATACACGTGATTAAGCATGGATGAGACCTGGTGTCTCCACCACAACTTCCATATCATCTTCTCCAGTTACCACGGTTGCTTCGTTACTGTCTCCTTGAAGTGGAGTCAAAGAACTTCTAGGCTGCGAACTCACTTGAATGGGAATATCAGGCTAATGCAATTAATGGGCCACTTGAAGGCCAGGAGGCCGATTATGTTGAGCTATATCTGGTCCAGTGGGGCCCAAACCATTGCGAACATTAATTGGCCAATTTTGCAACTCATGCGACCCATTCACCTGATGTGTGACATCAATTACGTTCCTATGCTCGCAAGCTCCTGCAGTAACCACGTGCTCGCTACTTTGTACCACCTCCTTATCTCTCTTATTAAAAGCATGCGTGAAATACTCCTCCATGAGATTTGGAGATAAAATTTGCACGATTGTTCCGCCAGCATTCCTCGTGAAAGCACCCATAATATCACTCTTATGACCACGTGCGGACTTGCCAGCTCCCACAGGTTTCCTCACATAATTAGCTGCCTTTTTTGTTGTAGGAAGATTCGATTTGCGAAGACCAACCACTGCTTTGCCTTTCTTAGAAGCCATAGGTGCATCCTTTGCCTTTTTTGTAACCACCGAATCTGTTTTATTGACCACCAATTTCTTCCTTAAATCCTTATCCAACTGGATCTCTCCTTCCACATCATGTGTAACGTTACTACCTCCTGATTGATTCTCATCATTACCTCCTTCCTTTTATGTTATATCCTCAATTAATACCTCATATCTTGATCCCGAAACTGCCGCATTTTCATTAATTGCTGCCGGACCTCCACTGGCGTTAGGGTTACCAGTACCCCTGTGGCCGCCGTTTTGCACCACCACCACTTCCTTATTCCTCCGAGGTCTCCGTTGCTTTTGCACCACTATCCACATACTAGGGTCATGAGCCCCCACCTCTCCTCCTAAGCGATTGTCCCCTTCCTTCTCACCCTCTGTAGCAGTAGTTTTCTTCGGGCAACCTTCCCTATAATGGCCAAACTTGCCACAGGTAAGACATAGAAGATGAAGACCTTCATACTCTAGTTTATAATAGTTTTCTTCCACCTCACAAATGGCCAGTAATGGCTTCGATAAGTCGACCTCCACACAGATCCTAGCATACTTCCCTCTCTCCTAATGCACCGTGTTCTTGTCCACCTTCACCGTCTTCCCTATCCTGTTACCAATAAAATGAAGTATCTTGGGATCATAATATTCCACCGGAATGCCTGAAACCCTCACCCAAACCGAAGCCCTGTCAATGACACTACTTGCAAGTTTAAAGTTTGGACTCCATTCTCTAACAATGAGATAATGATCATATATCAACCAAGGACCCTCCAATATGGCATGTTGTTGGTCTTCCTTGTTGGGGAATCTCACAAGGAAGTAGTCATTTCCTAGGTCAATTAGGTTGATGATGCCACTTTTAACCCACATTTGTTTCCATCTGGTTTCCAGAGCCTTGAAACCAATTTTCCTTCCCAAGAGCTTCACAATAATTCCATTTCTCCATGGCCTATGGATACGTTTCTTTTCCTTCTCTGATAACACAAATTTAGGACACTCATATTTTCCTAACATTTGTTCTATCACTTGCAACCCTTCAAACTCACCATCCTCCTCTCCTCCAGTCTCCTCCTCCGAAGCTTCCTCCTCTTCCGAGTCCTCATTGCCCTCCCCCACCACAGAAGCTTTGTAACTTTTCACATGCATATCAACTATGCCATCGTATACCGGTGGCACGGATGACGTGCCCGTATATGCATGGCATCCTTCCTTCACCTTTTTCGAACTCCTAGCCTTCAAATCGTCTTCCTCTTTCGATGATTCAACCTGCTGGTGCTGAAACCCTAGCAGAGGGTTTGTAGGAGCCGTCATATTTTTGCTTCTATATTTTTTATATATCTAGATTCTAGACAAGCTCAAACTGTGATTTGAAGTTGCCGATGCATCAAGTTGCTATAGAAAGATACCATTCATTCATCATCATTTGGGTTTTAATAAAATTGTTATTTAGTTAATTTTCTTACTCATTTTAATCTGATTCGTGTGCAGCACTTAACCGTGCATGCTCAAAATACCCTAATCCTATTTTTATTTAAAAACCAGCTCAACGCTTTTTTTTCTGCTTAAGTCTGTTTAAGCAAAAATTACTGGACCAACACTTTTTTCTCCAAGTACTTTTCAAGACATTGATTTCCCTGAAGAGTGCAAAATAATATATAGCATTGCCTTCATTTTTCACTGTAGTTAGCAAAAATAATATATCAATGTGTTGGTGTGCAGTATTCCTTAAAGAAATTGTCTAGGGATGCAGACTAGGTTTTATCTTCAAAATTGGGCATACGTTCGGAAAAATAAAAATTACAGTAGACAAACCTGCCATTTCTGAACCCGTCTTCTTGAATATAAGAACAATGGTTATTAAACAGCCTAACATAGTCAAACAAATTACTTGACCTTGTAAACAAAATCAAACCTCACCATTCAAATTCTTTAAACGAGAGCTAGTAGATATGCGCAAAGCTAAATAAACTGAGTAAATTAGACCAAATTAACCATGGTTGCTGTGAAGCTCTTCGGCACATAGGCAAGCTTCTATGTCCATTGAGTTCTGATTGCTCTTCATCTCAAGGGTGTTGAGTACGAGTTCATAGAGGAAGACCTTGAGAACAAAAGCCAGCCGCGCTTGCTCTACAATCCAATTCACAAGAAGGTCCCACTAAGGCAATAACTAATTTATTTTCTTTTCTTTATAGGCTGCACTCATACACACCCACACTTTACTCCGAATATATATTAATTATACACACCCACACTTTACTCCGAATATATATTAATTGAGAATTTTTTGGTGCAAGCGGGATTCGAACTTCTACCTTTTTTGTTAATCAGCGATTACCACACTGACACTTGCCCATACTTATAACTGTATAGTTGTTATTCATTTAACCGAGTATTGCCGGGATGAACTTGTAAAAGCTACTAGCACAATGAGCATAAAATTAGGGATTTTGAAGTAGGGAAAAAATGGAAAAAAAAAGTTGCATATTTTTTCGTTATAAAGCAATCTATATTTTTTTGATTTTTGGATTGTTTATGCCGTTAAGAACATCCTTTAGAGAAATCTTCCAGCCACCGAAGCAGGAAAAACAATGTAGCAATCAACGTCTACCGCAAGGACATGATGCTTCTTGAAGATGAGCTCTGACATGGCCATTTCATGGGAAGGTAATTCGGTGGGGAAAATATTGGAATTGTCGACATAGTTGTTGGTTGTGGCTTTTACTGGATTTATATATGCGAATAATTGGTAGGTGATAATGGTAAAAACATGGAAAATCAGGGTCATACGATTGCGACACGAACCTTGAAACTTCTAGGAAAAAACAGTAATTTTACAGTGAATATACATATTTGTATGAAGAACATGTGTTGTTTTGGCCCACCAGCCTCAAAATAGGCCTACAAGCAAGTACTAATCTACAACCAATAAGAGGAGTCATAATTAGTACAAAAACTCTTGACCAAATCCTCAATCCAAATGAAAATTATCAACTAATCTTATCTCCTAACCATGGGAATCAGCAGTTTGAAACACAAGATACTCGTTTAAGCTAATCTTTTGTAACTAACTCATAGCATATCAATACCCCCCCCCCCCCCCCCCCCCCCCCCCTTTCTTTTTCTCAGAACTAGGTAATCGTTATTTTGCCACAAAAAACTCATTATTATTTGTTGGATCCTGTAGGCAAGGCAGATAACACTAGATGGGGGGGGGGGGGGGGGTGAATAGTTTTGTATAAAAAATAATTAAGAACTTGAATTTTTTCGTACTGTTAAGTCGACTGCAAATAGAAATACAGTCGACTGTTGCGTCAGATAAGAAGAGTATTTTACTGAAGGTTATAAGTCTGATCAGTCGACTTATAGAGGAAACCTGTCGACTTATCAGACAAGTTTTAGAAATAAAAAACAAAAAAATTGAAATTACAAGTTGAGAGAATACAACCACAGAGAGTTAATCACAGCCAAATACAACGATATATCCTGGTTCGGTCCTCCCGACCTACATCCAGTCCCCAAGCAACCCACATGAGATTTTCCGCTATTCTTGAAAAAAGTACAAGAATACTCTACGACCTTTGACAACAACAATGTCAAATCCGTAGATCTCTCTCACCACTAGAGAGAGCAAACTCACTCTACACCCTAGAGTGAAACCAACTCTACAACCAAGAGTCCTACTCTCCAACCGAGAGGACCACTCTCACAACCCGAGAGTGAAAATAATAACAAAAATTGAGTTTACAACAACCTATAGCCTTGTATGTGATAGTGCTTTTGTATAGTGGCTATTAGGTCAACTTCTGAATTCAGTTTAAAATGAAATCACTGTTATACTAGACTGAAATTCAGAGAACCAAGTCTTAAAGAGATTGAATGCTTGTTCTTCTTGAAAAACAAAAGACTTGAGAGTTTTTTGAAAGCTTGGAATTGTTGGGTAGGAAACTTTGCCAAATGAGTTTTATACTCTTTTTATAGAGTTAGAAATGTTTGGACGTTGAGACAAAAAATCCCAACTGCCATACAACGGCAGTAAAAAAGATTTGAATTTGAAAAATAAGTTTTAAATTCAAAAAACTGTCGAAATGGCTTGAACAGTCAACTGGGTTGCTATAAAGAGTCAATTGGCTAGAGCTTGTATGAGTTCAGGAAGTTTCGTACTATAACAGTCGACTGGTTCCAAGGAGTGGTCGACTGGTACTCATACAGCTGAACTTATTCAAGCTTGTTTTGACATTTTAATTTTGTAAAACACTCAGATTATTTAAAGTATGTGTGAGTGTGTGTGTGACAAGGCTATTACAAGATTCTATGACTCAAAGAATTAAAATTACAATATTACAAGACACTTTGTTTAAATATTTGAAGCACTTTGAATCTTGTCTTGAACTTGAGTCTTTGTCTTGAGCTTGAGCCTTTGTCTTGAGCTTGAGTTTTTGTCTAGAAAGCTTCATCAGATTGTGTTGCCTTTGTGTATTTCATAATGGTATTGACTTTGATACACTCTGCAAGAGATATGTGGTAGACAAACTTTGTATTGTGTTGTAGTCATCAAAACCAAGAATCAACATTATTTAGAGTTCTGACTTTAGCCTCGGAGGGTCTTTCACAGGGGAATACCCCGCTGTTTAGACTTTATGCAGGTTTCTTGGAGCGATCTTGGTTGTCCAAATCAGATCCAAGCATCCATAATCGTCAAAATATTAGATTAAGGAGCTATTAACGACAAATAATTCCAATCAAAGCAAATGTTAGAATTTTATAATTTATCTGTTTGCTCCCACACATAAAATAGCAGAAACAAATTAGCACCGCCTGTGGGAAGTTACAATCTAACCAATCATCAAATTTTTCGACAAAAAAACTACTTTTTCAGCCATGGCTCCAAGGGAAAAGGAGAAGGCGGCGGCTCCCAGCCGACAAGCCAACCTTCTTCCTTTACCTCATCCACATGTGGAGGGTCCCCTTCCTACTCTTCAACATGATCAACCTCCTAAACTAGATCAACTTCTTCATCAGCCAAAGCGGTCTCCTCAACTGCCTACTCGGCTACCCTTCAAAGAGGATGTCAAAGATTGTGCGGCGTGTGGGTAAAAATAGGGGATCAGCCTACACCTCGACCCCCTCTACGGTGCCCTCTGTGGCACTCCAAGCACGACAAGACCTTCGCTAGATCATACTCACCTAGTAGTAGGGGTCTGACCTTCGAGACCGCCTGAATGAAAAGCGAGCCCAAGATAAAGCACCCCGTCCCGAGTGCCAGGAACGAGGAATCCCTCTCCTCAAAGAAAGATGTCTAGAAGGACCCCCTTATCCTAGGGGGCGAAGGATATCTCCCTTTCCTAGGGGACGAAGAAGGTCTCATTTCCTCGTCGGCGAAGAAGCCTGACTCCAATAAGCAGATCAGTCTCCCAGAACAACAGTGTCATGCCCCGCTTCTTAAAAAGAATACGGAATACAGATACTTGACTAAGCCCAGTGAATGATTTTCATCATCCATAAGCTGTTCAGAATCTTTACAACATCTCTCCGAAATAATCAGAGTCGGAAGCAAGAGAAGTCAACCACATATGCATAATCGAATTAAATATACCAGCAGAAGTTTACTTGAAACCAAAATATAATAATCTCAAATAAATCAGATCTGAACAAGTCAATAATCTCGGGTCACATTGCCCAAATACAAATAAATCTAAGTATCAAATACAATTGTTCAAATAAGCAATAGAAATAATAATAATAGCAAAACTCTGGCACTAATATCCCATATCACCAACACCATCTGCCAGCTGATCACCCTGGTCTGCAATTAATAAATTACAGGAAGAGAAAAAAAAAACAAACTCCCGTCAATGCAAGTTACGGGCCGCTTGTAGTGCAGGATACAAGTACATGGAAAAGATGATAATTCTAAATAACAGCAGAAATAAACATGGCATGGAATAGGCATATTAACAGAAATATAATATCTAACATGAATCAGGAAAACAAATCAGACAGCATGGTATACTAACAGATACAGATAACATGTGTCAAGTGTCAAGTGGTATGCAGAAAGATATACAGATGATAGTGTCAGATGATAGTCAGACAGATAACAGATAATTAGATAACAGATACAGATAAACAGATAACAGATGTCATGTTCATATAAGTCTTGTGTTATTACTATCTAGGTAGCACTTCATGCATCCCAATTATTTACCATATGGTTGCTACATTCAAACAAATTCCGTTTAGATTTCGTAGGGGATCATATAGGGCTTTGTACTTAGGAATCAGACAGACAGATATCAGATGCAGATCCAGACAGACAGATAGAACCTACGGGTTTTCTTCTGAGTACACCTTCCTATAGGGAAGTAATGTAGTCAGGGTTCAGATAACAGAATCATGCCACATAACAGATAATCAGATGGGAAACATGGTCCCCCTTCCAAGTACATATTTCTATATTTTTCACTACTAGATCTTTCTCACATACCCCGGCTTAGTTATTTTGTTATTATTATCAGACAGACATGTATGTGTAGAAAGCAGAGTGAGAATAGCATGGTATAAACAATTAACAGGTTTAGGGTGACAGACAAACATATACAGACTAAACATAACACATAAAGGAATAGTACAACGAAAATTCTAGTTCAGGACAGCAAGACAGTATTACACTAAAACTGATATTTCCGTTGCTAAAAACATGCAAATCTGAATCCGTCAAAAAATCTGAAAAGTAGACTTCCAGCCGAATCCAGCAAATATAAATAAGTCATATGGTATTTCACAAAAAACATGAATCAATACTGAATTTAAACCAGAAAACGTGTTCAGCCAGAAACTAGAAGATTGTATTCAAGGTCAGGAAAACAGCATGAAAACTCATTAATTAAATCCACGAAAAATCTGGGGTATTCTCTTATATGTGCAGCATCAGAATATAAAGTTTCATAATTTTTCAATATAAATAGGATAGTTAATAAAAATCAGAAAACATCAAGATGCAGTAGTTTTGTAAATCTGGAATCATAAATACTGCAGTATGAAAACAGAAATATCTCACAAACCATAAATTGAAATCCAAATCCATCAAAAGGGTGATAAAATAGACACAGTAGGCTAACTTTCCTATTCACAAATATTTTACAAACAACGAGTAGAATTAGGTCGAAAATCAGGTTCTTTATTGAACAGTATGAAAATTCTGCATGTATAGTAATTGTTTGGAAACATAGAACGGTTTGTAAAACTTATCAAATAAATCCACAAAAATTCAAGGTTAATCCAAATCAAGTCTAGTTGTATTGTGCAAATTATTGGATCAAAATAATACTTTCAGCATCATCATAAAAATAGATTACTCTTCAGATTTCATAGAAACAAAATCGGAAAATCTCTCTATACCTCTGCAGTAAAATAGACATAACTCACAACTCATAAAAAGAAACTGAGATATGTCAGAAGGGTTGGAAAATAGAAAGAATTCTCTACAAATCTTATTCACAAATAAAATTCATATACTGACCTTAATAGGCTCTAAAATACTGATCAAAAGCAAGGTAACAGAAAATACAGAATTATTCTTCGAACATAAAATCATCTAGTTCATGTAAAACTCATCCAAATCAACTCAAACATGAAATATAGTCTACTAGATGTCCAAACAACATAGTATATGGTATATTGCAAGTTCACGACAAGTATAGCATGAATAACACATCAAGCACATGATATCACAAAGTAGCATGCATATATACATCCAAAAAGTGGTCATCCCTAGTTGTTATATGTCATGTATGTCGTGAGGCAACTATGTCGAATCAACACAATAGAGACAGTATATAGCAAAGAATTCACACACGAATTGTCTCTAGAACCCAACTACACTACATGCAGTATTAGTACTTATATTATACAAAGAAAAGAACACAAGTTACTTGCCTTATAACCGATGACGAAAATGGTGCAAAGCAAGAATAACGGGAACACAAGTTACTTGCCTTCACTAATTTGAGGGAAAATATGGATTATGGTTTACTCAGATTTATAATTTTTGTATTAGTTTGCTATCTAGAGTTTATTACATATGTAGAGTTTTACAGATGGGTGAGGCATGGTGTTGAATTTTAAAATCTTCGTGAAGCATATAAACTGAATTACTCTTTTATTTTTATTTTACTTATTGATGCTCGAAGAATTATATTTGTGATTGACTCCATAGATTTGGAATTAAGAATGCTGTATGCTTGAGAATTTTAACTATATATAATATGATTTGGAGAGGAATATTTACCATCTAGAACTCTGAAGGGAGGGATCGTTATATTTATAAACTTGTCTCCTACATATGAAGAGTAGTAGTATATATAAAATTATAAATGACTGAGCATGGCATTTTTTATGGTAAACAATTTTAACATATATACATTATTTCTCCACAAAAAAAAGCTGCCAGTGAGTAACTTCACCACTATTATAAATTTCAGCCGACACGGTCGAAATTTCATTTCAGCTAGCTTGCCAATACGAAATCATAGATTTATACTCCGTATCGTTTTGGACTGAAATATGTAGATATCGGTCGAAATATTGTCGAAATTGCCAAAATATCGGCCGAAATAGACATGTTATTGTTATTGTGAATATATGACTTTTTTTTTACTTTTTGCATACAAGTCTTTCAATATAGGTTTTTAAGCTAAGATAATGTGAGAATTTTTTCTCTCTATTATTTGTGTATAAACAAAGTCAAGTAAGTCTATATTAAGTAATATATTTTTTCTAATCAATGCAAATTCAATTTTAGTTATATACTTATATTACATTCTCTTTTATATTGATGTTAAATTTTGTAAATATTTACCACAATTAATTCATGTCATTACCTACATTATACAATATTTTATATGAAAATGATATGTAGAACACATAATATCTTGTTTAGGATAAAAAAATATGTTTATTAAGTGTCCAAAATGAAAATCCGAGATGATCACATTTCTCTGAGATCTCCTCCGATATCTCCGATCCGAGACGAAACACTCCTTGCCGAGACGAGTCCGAAATCCAAAATTTAAAACCTTGAACATCATTATCCTCGAAGTTAACATGTTCATATATTGTTAATGGTGAGTGAATATACTGCTATATAAATGTCTCTAGGTGCGTGTTGTTTTATCATAGTACTAGGTTTGTCCGTTGGCACGTGCCTACGGCACGTCTTCGAAACGGTACACCTTGTTTGATTATATAAAATAGTTTTGGATGTCCAGTAAATTAATTGAAGTAGCAAACATAGAGCAAAAAACATATTATATAATTTTTGATTTTTTTGAATTATTTTTAATATTTTTAAAATTTTAAATTTTTTTAGTCTTTTAAATTTTTAAAAATTTTAAAATTTTTATTTTCTTAATTTTTTGAACAGAAGAGGGAGAGAGAGAGAGGGAAAAAAATTATATGAGTTGTTTTGGGTGGGAGATTTAAATTTGAGTTTTGGGGGAAATTTTTGGGAGGAAAAATATGTTTTGTAAGATTAGATTTAGGTCTTTGATTTTTATGAGGATTGAGGGAGAGCCACTTGATAGCTTTCTTTGTGTTTTATTATATAGATAAGTGAAAGTGATCATGGCAAAACCGAACAAGACCAAACACAATATCGGTGTACATGCAACACACATCTTTACAAATAAACATGCAATACAATAGAATAACCATGCTCTCCAGTCGTCACCTTGGTGCCACCCACTGGTGCAGGCTCTCCAAGTCACCTCGGGGGTACCACTCATTGAAATAAAACATCAAGCCATCCGATGGTCACTGGTGCCACCCACAGGGAACCAATCTTTCCGATGGGTCACCTTAGTGCCACCCACCCGTCCATTCTCTCGGGTGGTCACCTCGCGGGCGCCAACCACCAGAGATAGCATAGAGATAGCATACGAAACTTTCTAATGGTCACTTAAGTGCTACCCATCCAAACACCAAAGTTTTCGATGGTCACCTTGATGCCACCCATAGGAATACCAAGCTTTCCAACGGTCAACTTAGTGCCAGCCATCGGTAATAGCATATCAATCTTCACGATGGTCACCTCAGTGCCACCCATCGGAATACCAATGGTCACCTTAGTGCCACCCATCAGTTTGTGCCCTCCGGTGGTCACCTCCCGGGTGCCACCCACCGGAAGTACCATACTCTTGTCAATTTATCCATTCATAACCTGCTAATTATTTTGTTCTCCAAGTTTTATTCTGCAGTGTTTCCTTACCAACACAGTTGTGGTGTTTCCAACACTAAATACATGAGCCAATGTCATAGCCCTCTTTTAGAGGACTGGACACCCTACAGTTATACTATTTTACCTTTTCCTATCTGCACTCAAAAGTTTCCAAAATCTCCGCTTAGTACTTGGCATTATACAGCAGCCTGCCGAAGTTGTTAATTTCAAAATATACTATCTTGTTACGACTATAATTAGAGAATTATTGCTCTAATCTGCAATCCAGTTGTTTCTTATGATAGAATAACATACAAAGTAATTTGCTATTAGTTTTTCATAAATTTCAGAGATCCTAATAACCTTTGTTTACTATTTTTACTAACGTGTTCAACAGAATTTTCATCAGCTGCCCTGCTGATTTTACCTTTTGACACTTGGGCATTTTACATGCTACTCAATCCACAAAAGTATAAGCAGTGTGTCGTCAGTTTCTTAATTTAGGGGACACATTACTCTACTATCTTACACTTTAGTTTTTATTAAATGGCTACCATAAGTTCCAGATTTCATCAGCTACAAGGTACATGACAGCAGCCCATTTCAGGGGATATAATTTTGATGGTTCTCTTGTTTCACCTATGTCTAGAGTTTCAGAGCTCGGATTGCGAATCCGATTGTTTCTCCTGTTAGAACACTAATAGTAGATTAATTTTCAAATATTTTTTCAGCTTCTAATCATTCCAGATTTCAACATATACAGAACACATTTTCACATATTTTTCATACTAGAACACGACAAGACAATTGACTTGTTTTGCATGTAACTTGTGATACATTAATCAGAATCTCCACCGTTTGTTTTTACTGATTTGCATAATCATCTAATTTATTTAAAACTCTATAATTTCTCAGATTTCATCAAAACACAGAGAGTGAAAGACCCACAATTAAAATCAGGATTCGACACACAACTTCTTACTCTTATATTTACTACCTTTGCTATAAATACAAACACATAACTGAAACTAGAAAGGCTTAGACTGTTGGATATTTAGGTATATTCTCACTATATGTGTAATATTATTCTATGGGTAACACGTGTGTTACACGTACTAATTGTATGGATATCGGAACGCGGGTTGTGAGTGGGTTGAGAACTCAGTACCCAAACTAGTATTTATTCTATAAATACTGGCTTGTGATAGTAGTCTAGGTATTCCAATTTTGATACCTAGGGTAAATATCTCAAGCACATTAGTCTAGGATATTAACTCTAATTTCTATTGTTATAGTCTCTCATAATCTTTAACAATCTTGAGATATTTAGCAATTAATTTTGAGATTAGAGAGATCGTCGAATCCATGTTCCCGTTCGTCGGAATACACAGCTATGCCGTTGGGCACCGCCGTCGCTAGTTGCTGGCACCGCCGCCCCTGACGTCTGCTACACCGCTGGCTCCCGCCGCTGGCTGCCACCGCCACATCCCCGCATCAGATCCAGTGAAGGTGCCTGCGTTTGGATTTCGATGACGCCAGTGGAGGCATCGCTGGGCTCCTCCTCCGACCCTGACCCCGACGTGGCTGCAAGCCTCTGGCGTTGCCACCGCCAGCCATCTGCACCGCAAGCCTCTGGCGTCGCTGGCCACTGCCACTGAGATCTGAGTGTTATTGGGTTTGGGATAATAGGAGATCCAATTTTCTTAGTGGATAGATCATGGTGTTTAGTGTTCGGGCCCAAGGAGGGAATCCTGCTGTTGTGCCACTTTAACTTCAGATCCGAATTGATTAGTTGTTGGATTTTGATGTTTTGTGTTTGGGGCCGAATAGTGGATCTACTGTTGTGTACTCCCTATTCAGATCTAACCATCAACTACTACTTGATCTTATCAAGATACGGTCCACTCTAAACTTTAAGATTTGTGTTGCTGTATTTAATTTAATTTTCTGTATTATTGTTTATTATGCAGTTTTACAAAAAAAAACCCTTCATTTTACTGTAATTACATTAATAGTAATTGTTCAGAAAAATCCTCCAGATTTTGGAATTTACTGTTTATTCCTATAAGATGGAAAAACTTAATCGTGTGTAAAAGATTCTGAAACTAAAAATATTTGATAATTCTGAATTTAACAGTTGGAAAGTGAAAGCACAATAAGAGATGTGGATATAGTTGTTGGAAATAGTATGGGCAGTGAGAATGTTGTTTAGACTAGATCCAAATATGTTTGGATTGAATCAGATCTAAATTAAAGATAAGTTCTTCACCCAATTTAAATTGTTATTTAATTATTTGTTTAAATTTTGTTACTAAGTGCTAAAGTTCAAAACCGTATTAAGCATTGTTTAATTAAATACAAATCTGAATAACTACTTTGGCTACGTGCTATGGATCAAATATTTATTTTGATAAATTATACGCTTTGACTATAAAATTGAATCTCCAATCAAATTGTTGTGAATTAGATAGTGCTAATAATTTGTTTAATTGGCTAATCTTTAACGATTTGATGAATGTAGGAACTTCAAAGTTACTTACAAATTGTGTGTATCGGAGACGATGGATTTGTATCACTGTATGATAAGTCTGCACTTTGCAGGCCTCTCCATTGAATTTGGAAAACACTTCTAACTTGAAGTGTCGGTATGATCTACTCTAATCTTTCTTAGTATTTTCATGTGATGGATGTGTTAACGTTTTGTGCGTTTGATCATATGATTGAGAGTTTTAGATCATATATAGTTAGTCTCGTTTTGGAAAACTAGCATGTTTAGGGTTGTTAAGTGTTTTATCATACTATGTGTATAAATATTTTGACAAATCCATTGTTTACAGTTTGTGTGAGATTACATATTTGCTTCTCTAATAATTAAAAACCAAAAAATAAAAAATTATATAAGATGTATAAGAAATGTCTGTAACTTAGGTGTGAGCATCTCTTAATGTAGGATAGGGTTGGCATTCGGGTCGAACGGGCCGGGTCGAGCCGGACCCGCCCGGGTTCGATGTTGACTTGGGCGGGTTCGGGCCGGGTTGGTTGCTTAACCGAGCCAGGCCGGGCCGGGTCAAAAAGTAGAAATGACGACCCAGCCAACCCGTAAACCCTTTCGGGTCTAACCCGGGTCGGTTCGGGTCGGGTCGCGGGCTGGCCCGTTTAGATAGGTTTTTATTTTATTTTTATTTTTATAATAATTTTAAACCTTAAAAAATAATAATAATAATAATAATAATAATAATAATAATAATAATAATAATAATAATAATAATAATAATAATAAGATTGTAAGAGTGAAATTGCCCAAAAAATTTGAAATATTATTCATATGATTTCAACTTATACAAGTTTCACAATTTCTAATAAGAAATAAATAATTCAAAAATTTGTTTTATAAACATATTTCTTATATACAATTTCAATTTACTTCAATATTTATAATTTGAAATAATAAGCAAAGATCTAATACAACTTTTTTTTATATGTATTTACAATTGTCTTCAAGTTGGTGGCCTTCAATTTATTGTTGTTGACTTGTTGTTCAGTTGTTGGTATTGAATTCTTCATTTTGGTTGTTATTGTTGTTGTTGTTGTTGTTGTTCTTACGATGAGTTGTTCCCACTTGTCGACGTAAATAATATTTTCCCTTGTGTCTTATCTTCAGCCTTCAGTCAGTCTTCTGTGCAAACGAGTATCTCTAACGAGTCAGGCTTCAAGCGATTCCTGTAATCAGTTAGAACCCTGTCACTTGAAGAAAATGCACTTCAGAAGCAATTGTAGAGACAGGAGGAGTTAGTAAATCTTTAGCCATATATTTAAGAATACTATAAGTGTGTTCATGATCTTTTCACCATTGTAAAATATCTACTGAAGAAGAAGAAGACTCAGAATCTTGTTGGTTATACCAATTTAATTTATTTGGTTGATTAGTCCTAGGTTTTTTGAATTGAATTTGTGCAAGTAAAAAATGTTCTATCATCAAATTTACTCTTACCCTTACCTTTGAAACTACCAAAAGAAGAACTAACTACAGAAGTTGTACTACTAGAAGCAAAAGCTCTATCATAATAATCATACAAGTTATTTAATGTAGATTCAAATTTAACTAAAAAAGAAGCGCAATCAATTTCTATTTCTATTTCTACATTTTTCCCAAGTAATGCAAAAAATATTTCAATCAAACTTTTCGTACCTTCTAATTTGATACGAGGATCCATAACGGTAGCAACACAAATCAACATAGGAGGAGAATAAAAATACTTCAAAAAATTTTTGTATGCAGGTTTAACAATATCACCAACATAAGCATCATTTAACATTTCGTTAAATGTTTGCATCATAGTAACTATTGAAATAAAAATGCTACTAGAAATAGATTCATATGATTTTGAAAATTTTAAAGTTGCGGTTTTAAAAGGTTCTAAAAATTTCGACAAAGATTTGGCATAAAACCAATCGGTGGGAGTTATTTCAAAATTTGGCATATCTTTTGCAATACAAAAATTATTTACAACTACTTTATATTCGGTAACATGTAGTAAATCAAAAGTAGAGTTCCATCGATGTTTAACATCCTTTGGAAATCTTCTAAAATGTACATTTGAAATGCTACACCAATTTTTCCATTCTTGAAATACGCTGGGACTTAATGAAATAAAATATACACAATTTCTAATTTTAAGTATATATGGATCGGCTATTTTTAATGCATCTTGAACACATAAATTTAAAATATGACATGCACATCTAATATGAAAAATATTATCAGATGGAGGGTTTAATGCGGATTTTAAAGTAGTAATTGCTACATTGTTGTTAAATGCATTATCAAAACTAATACACATAATTTTATCGCGAATATGAAAAATATCACAAATTTCTAAAATACGGTTTGCTATTTCAGCACCACTATGGGGATAGGGCAATGCGGCAAGTGATATGATTCTTTTTTGAAGAATCCAATCATTGTCGATCCAATGACAGGTTATTCCCATCATTGGAATATTGTTGACACCCGTCCAACAATCCGAAGTTAAACTAACTCTACAAGTTAAACTCTTTAAAATTGCAATCAAAGCATCCTTAATTTCATTGTATACTTTAAAACAATCCGATTTGCAAGTATTTCTCGAGATTCTTCTAAAATGAGGGTTTAAGGCCGATTTGATTAAAATTCTCCAAGTCCCTACTCTCGAGATAGGAAAATGGTAACTCTTCCTGTATTACTAATCGGGCTATTTTCCGACGAACAATATCGGGATCATAAGGGTGGCTATCAACTAGATCGGTCATAGGGTTGATTTTTTGTTGGCCGAGTAGGTTAACAATAAGGTCTTTATGGTTATGTTGGATGTATCTACTAATTGTACCGGTGCCATCACCCCTCTTGAATTTGTATGCCTGAGAATATGTTTTACAAACTTTCAAACCTATACCCGGATTTTCTTCATCCAGGACAAAATCGTAAAATTTATGCCAATCACTACTTTCCCCTTTACTTTTCCTACCACTACGGGGTTGTGTTGTTTCGGTTGGTTGTTGTTGTTGTTCTTCTTCTTCTAATTGTATGCCTCCTATAACCTCATCGTGTGTACCCTATTGTTGGGTAGGAGGATCATGGTACTCTTCGGCGGGCTCACTAATTGAACAATTGGTGGCCTACGGAAACTGCCGGTGGAATCTTGCCCACTTTGGCTATGACTGCTACCGCGTGATCTAGACATAATGTAGTAATGTATGTAAAAATAACTACACAATATTGGAGCGATGAGTTATAAAAAAAAATCTAGAAAACAAGAAGGTTGAGATAGAGAAGATCAAAAAACCAACAAAAATTAAATAAGAAGAGAGGTATGAAATTTTGATACCGTTCACCGTGGATACGCGTATATAAAAAAATCCGTGAAAATAAAAATAGAAGTAGAAGTAAAAATAAGCGATTCCGGAATTGAAGTGTTGAGGAGAGCTTGAAGAAGAGTTGAAGACTTGATCACTTGGAGTTGGACGAGAGTTGAAGAGTTGAAAACGTTGTTGAATTTTGATTTTGATACGATCGAAATTTAATCGTGTATATGCCTTCAAGAATTGCTTGTTCAATACTTCAATTGTTCACAAATTGCTTAGAAATGAGTTATAATAGCAGAGAGAGTAAGAGAGATTTTTGTGAATTTTTTGATGGGATTTTGGGGGATATTTATTGGCTAAAAATTAAAAAAAACCCCAAAAAACCAAAAAAATGGAAATTTGAGCCGTTGAGGGCTCTCTGGACAACAGTGCCCAACGACCCGTTTCGACCCGTTGGACCCGCAGGTCAACGGTCGACCCGGGACGGGTCGAACGTTTGACCTGTTTGGGTCTAACGGTTCGCAACCCGTGGGTCGACCCGCGGGTTGGCGGGCGGGTTGGGTTTTTTAAACGGGTTGCGCGGGCCGGGTTACGTGGGTTGGATCCATTATTTTCGAGACCCGGGTCGACCCGTTACTGTTCACGGGTTCGACCCGAACCCGAACCGCCATTTTGCAGGCCATGTTATACGTGCGGGTCGCGGGCAGGTCGGCGGTTGACCCGACCCACTTGCCATCCCTAATGTAGGATATGACTCCGTTAGTTATGTTTTGTTCTTTCTCGTTCATTGTACTGTGTGTGCAAAGTTGAACTATAACATGTTAGTCATTATCTCATTTAGCGTCATGAAGATGATGAAGAACTAATAGAGAAAGAACTCTTCGCTCAATGTGCTTGAGCAAGTGGACATTGTTAGAAGCACTAGAGAAAGCAAATAGTTTTGTAAAATTTGGAAGAGTAATTTTGTATTAACTCTTATAATGTGTATATATTGTCAATCGCATGTATAAGTTGAGTTTAACAAATGAGACAATTAATCATAATAGCTCTAATTGTGTATAGTTTCTGAACATAGCATAATTGGCCAGGATTTGAGAACTATATATTAAATTGTTTGTTCTTGTTAAAACTTATAATTCTACTAAATGACTCTTCATTAAATATGACAAATGTTACGTTTGAATTCAGATTTTGTTCATTAGAAAATCATTTTGTATGGTCTTTAGGAGTTCATAACTTTTTGAATCAATACATTCTGATATTTGTGATCTCAGTAGCTTTGTGACTATGTGAGATAATTGTTGGTCAGAAGTATTTAATTTCTTTTGTAGATGATTGATATAAGTCTGTCATATATATGAAGAATGAAGCACTTGTTATTCTTAATGAATTAAAAATTATAGTTAAATGCTAAAAATCAAGGGTCAGATTTGATAAAAGTGGTGGATATGTTTTAACAATTTAAGAGAATTTTGCATTTGGCATAATCTCTACTGCACTCTACTTACAACAGTCAAACGATATTGATAAAAGTTAGAAACAAACACTTATTGAAATGTTGAATTCTATATTATTGATTGTTGTTTGTCTTGTGTAATTATGAGTGATGTTGTATTGTTAATCATATCTCTAATGTGTTACTAATACACCTTGTAGATCATGGCATGAAAATACAAATAATTTTGTTAATGTGAAGAAGAAAAAAATGTGTTGTGCTTCATTTATTAGAGTACATGACCTTAGAAGGCCTAAAGCAGGACCTACAACAAATATTTGTGTGTTTAGAAAGTGTAGAATGTAGTTATGTGGACAGATATTGGATCTATCTAATTTGTGTTAGAAGAATCTAGACTTGCAGAGTCCTTTGAGGATGTGTTCATCAAAGATAAATATATGAAATGGTCTAGTCCTACAAACACGTTCAATGATTCACAGTTGGAATCAAGAACCAGCCTTACTGACACTTAAAAATCTGAATGACAAATGAGCTAAGAAGAGTCTTTAGTAGACAATGAGATGAATTTGTGTCATACAATAATACTTTAATTTAGTTGATTTGCCGAAATGGGCTAAAACTATAGTAAGTAAGTGGGGTTTTGTAGAAGAAACTTAATTTTGATTGTTCAGTAGCAATTCTAATACATTTTAGTAGCTGCCAGATTGACTGAGAAAAATGGGGTATATTTATTTGATGTCTACTCACATATATATCATATTGCTGCAATAAGTATTCTTCTTACCCTTACATCTATTAAA
Source organism: Hemerocallis citrina (assembly GCA_017893485.1). Lineage (NCBI taxonomy): Eukaryota > Viridiplantae > Streptophyta > Magnoliopsida > Asparagales > Asphodelaceae > Hemerocallis > Hemerocallis citrina. The sequence continues at coordinate 167,495,215 of CM030368.1, forward strand.
AATTTTGTTATTCATAAAAGATATTTAAACAGTTTTGTACTAAAAATTTTGTATTTGATGTTTTGTACTAAACAATTTTGCAACTAGAAAGTTTTGAAGTAATATGTTTAGTGAACAGGATTTACCATTTAGTAAAATCATTGTATGTTCTTAAAACATGTATAACCGACGAATGAATAATTTAACTAATTTCTGAAAGAGCCTAGTATATGAATCAAGTAATTCAGATCAGTGCCTTCAACTTTGTGGTGTGTCAAATATAGTGGCTATTATTTACTTGTTTTGTTGACATGGTTGTTCTTGAAAGTGACCTCTCTATTACAAATGAAGTTAAAATTGTGTTATCCAAAGAATTCAGCATGAAACACCTAGGTCTTGTGACACCATAGGTATAAGGGTGAGTTTCGGTTGGCAAGAGATAATCCTTAGTTAAACTCATCAAATCAAAATGTGTTTCAAAAGTGGAGATATAGTGATTGAAAAGTGTGTTTTGAAACACCTTATGATTATGATAAAAGATTGACACCTAATGATGGTACAACTATGAGACATGTAGATCATTCTAAAAGAATTGACAGTCTCATGTATACAAAGATCTGCACTAGAATAGACATAGCCCTTGAGGTAGGTATGATATACAGATTCACTAATAATCTCATATACATTTGAATGCTCTTAAGAGACTAATGAGATACCTGAGTGGTATTCAAGAGTTTGCTTTGTGCTACTCTTGGCATTCTTCGAATGAATAGCTGATCTGATGCATTATGATGCTCAGAATTTAGTGAAAGTCGATAACTAGTAGATATGTGTTTACACTAGGAGAAACAGAAATTTTATGAAAATTAAAAGGCAAACGGGCACTGTGCTATCATCCAAGAAATTAGACCTCTATGTGTTATCCTCTACAGGGAAAGAGGCTGAGTGAATTGAAGAACTTGTTGCTAGTCATCCATTAAAAAGTTTAAGTAACTCTCTAATTCTGTTATGCGTCTATCAAACTATAATACACTGTAGCTCATAACTCACTCTGTAATAGTAAGAGGATTATATTAAGGCTAAAAGAAGCCTAGTTGAACTTTCTCATAATTAAAGTGCAATTGAAATAAAATATGGCTAATGCTCTTGGTAAGAGACTCGAAAGTGATCTAATTATCAAAACTGTGGGGAAAATGGAGTTAAAAGCTATTGAGTCAAAGCTTTAACATCCAAGCTATTTTGAAATTTAGAATCCAATTGGAGCTATAGATAAGTTCAAACTTAAGCACCAATTTTAGGCAATTGACATGTTTTAGATAATTTTGATGATTCCACATAAGTTTCACAAATATATAATGTCATTCCAATTTTGATGGTATTATATATCTAGGAAATTTACTTAAAATAATCATATTATTCCAATACGAAATATGAAAACTTGTCGATATGTTTACGATGTTTAGAATGCCGTTATATCATTCCAATTTTGATGATATATCTCTTTTATGGATTCTTGTTTCATTCCAATTTTGATGATTCAGAATTAACCATAATTGATTTGACTGTTCTATCATTCCAATATGAAACATAGTATAGTTCTTGTATAGAAACTATAATAGTTCTTGTTATTTATTTAATTAAAGAAACTTGATTGTGATGCTTGCGTTACATTTTTTCTAAGCTAATTATGAATTGTACTAAGTTCTTTTGTGGAACTAGATACTTTATGAAATTCGTTAGAATTCTTAGAGATGTATTTCTTGATATTCTTGTTTTCAATATGCTAACAAAAATGGAGGAGTTGAATCTGTCAGCATAGATTTCAAAATAATGATTTGCTCAAAATAGAGGAGTAAACAAAAAGCAGTGTGCAAGGATAGAGTTTCAGTTTATTTCCTTCGAGAATAAATTAGTCACTTGTTTGGTAAAACTTCTATTGAGTTTAAGACTCTTGTGTTCATTGAGCTTAAAACTCTTATTTTGTTCTTGAAGTTTACTTGCTTTGTTTGATTTTGAAACTATGACAGATTACTCTAATTGGTTTAGTCACTGTGAACTATTCTATTGTGATATGGTTTAGGAACTATTTAATTATTTTGGTTTAGTCTTTTTGAACTATTCGGATTTATAATTGATTTAGTCCTTATGAACTGTACATTGAGTGATGCATTTCTTCTATTTAAAGACTGCCAGCAGCCAGTCAACTTCATGTTGAACTGATGAGATAATCCAGTACGTTTATATATTAAGAATATAGGAGGAGATTAGTAGATATATAGGTATATTCTCACTATAAGAATATAATTATCTGTAATATTATTCTATGGTAACACGTGTGTTACACGTACTAATTGTATGGAAAGCGGGTTGCGTGGGTTGAGAACCCAGTACCCAAACCAGTATTTATCTTATAAATACTGGCTTGTGATAGTAGGCTAGGTATTCCAATTTTGATACCTAGGGTAAATATCTCAAGCACATTAGTCTAGGATATTAACCATAATTTCTATTGTTATAATCTCTCATAATCTCTAACATAGACAACCAAGTTCATGACATAAACTCAGTATGCATAAAAGTGAAACTTAGTTCTATTTGCATGTTTCTAAATTTTCATGAATCATGGGAGGCTATTTGGTTGCTCTCTGGGCTGCTGATGCCTCTTGCTTGTGTTGTAGCTGCGCATGGTATCTTTCTACTGGTCTTGCTGGTGTTGTGCTTCTGGCATTTGCATCGTATTTAGTTTTTGGTCTTTTCTTTTATTAATATATTTTTTCCGGTGGCTGGAGTCGTTTTGACACTATCGTGATAACAACAACAACGACAACAACAACAACAACAACAAAAAACTACACTTTCATGAATCTCCTTCATGCTTCATCCACCATAATCATATCCAACAAAAACCAAGATAATTATTTCACATTAAAACCCATAAATATTGATAACAATGATCTCAATCACACATGCAACCCTCAATTTCAACAAAAGCATCATAGAGCATGGAAAAATTCATACCAAAACTCAATAAGATCTTGAAACTAAGAAGATAGAAAGGTTACCCACATTATGTTGCATGAATCTTCAAATTAATTTCCATCCGCTCCATGTTTTCCTCTTGGGCATTCAATCGAACACGGAACATGTTATGTGCAGAGCAATCCCCTCTTGTCCAATTACAAGATATTCTTAGCTACTCTTGTGAAAGCTCTTAATAAAGACACCATTTTGAACTTAAGCTATCCAGATTTGGAGTGCTGAAAGTGGTGAGAATTGAAGTGGCAGTGGTTGGGATCCATGGATTCGGTCAGCAAGGATAAGGGGAATAAGTGAGAAAAAAAGAGTAATGCTACATCCACTACCAATTTCATTACATTTCTCTTTACTAACTTAGGTGGCACACTCCAATAGGTAGGGGAAGATAGGGTAGGTGGGAAAAATCTCCAATAGATATATGTCACCTAAGATAGTGAAGAAAATGGTAGTGAAATTGGTAGTGGCTAAAGCATTACTCAAAAAAAAAAAAGGTTGGATAAGAATACTTAGCAAATTCATGTGGGGTAAGGGTAATAGAGTTTAATAATTCAGTGGACCCCCATTTGATGACCTGACCCCTTAATCTGATGTTTACATGATCCAAACACAAACATATCCTCCCTACCAATGCATAATAATTTGGGCTTTCATCGTATATACTCTTACAATATTATTCTATTCTTTACGAGTGTTTAAACTCGATGTCACGGCCCATTCTTAGGTGCTCCAAAAATCTTAGACCTATGGACAGGCCTAGCATCCAGCTTCATTGAAGGTGGCCAGCCTAGGCCCGAGCACGGCCTTTAGAGAGGCCCAGCCGGCTTGGGCTTGCTCGCCCCGGCCCAACCCATTTTACGTACCTATACAAGCTAGGGCTGTAAATCGGATCAGATGGGATCGGACAGCCATATGTTCAAGCTCGGACCGAAATTCTACTCGGACGGGCTTATATCCGGCTCGGTCTAGGTCGGACAAAATTTTTATAGTCCAGACTTGGTTCGGTAAAGTATCGGACTGCAACAATATTCGAACAGTTCGGTAAAGAATCAGACCGAATAATTTGTTCAGGATCGGTTCGTATAACAGTTCGAACGGTTCACGGTCGGACCATTTCTCGAGCCAGACTCGGACGGACGACGGACCGCTCCTGTTCATTTTACACCCCTAATACAAGCCATAGAGATATGGATGTGTGATCATCGTAAGGCTATCGACGAGGGAGGTCCGGAAAACCTAGCAACTATGGGGCTTCTGGCCATTGAGATCTGAAAATGAATATCATCTATTTGGATGTTTGTTCATATTTAACAGAGAAATGCTACACATACATGAGATTCTACCCCAAACTCATATAAGGCTTATCTTTTAGTGATTGTTGGGTCTTACACATTTTTCTTTTAGCATCGATCATTAAAAGATAAGCCCCATATAAATTTGGGGTAGAATCTCATGTATGTATATCATTTCTCTAACAACAGTATAATATGTTTGTTTGCACGTGTACACAGTCATAATCATGTCACTGCACATACATTTACACTTGCACTTATAATTTAGCTTAGACATCACACACTAAGTGGAGTTCATGCAAGTGTAAATGTATGTGCCCTTGAGGGGGTATACTGATGGGTGAGAATGTGTAGAAGATTTGTTCAAGTAGCTGAAGAAACTATTGTTCCAAATATGTTCTCAAGTGAAGTTTAGTAGAGTTTAGAGATGAAGAATCACATCATGTTGATAGCACTCGTATGCAATCTAAGGTGGAGGTTGTTAGGATTATGTCTTGTATACTCGTTGTTCAGATTAGAAGAAGATACGATGAAGCACGAAGGTTGTAGAACCCCATATTTTCAAATATTATTTTAATTATTTGAAAATGAATTTAAATGATTTTTGGAGATTTAATTAATATTTTCCAAGAAATTTATCTTTTGTACACGTGCAAAACACGTGCAAATGACTTTTTAGAAGTTTGAAAAATTAAGATTTCTTTATGAAAAATCATTATTTATTATTTAGAATTTATGTAGTATTTTTCCAGATTTTTCTGAAATTAATTGATATTATTTGCAATTTTTGAGAAAAGAAGGACTTATTTGCAAAATTGACATTTTCAAGGGTTGAAATGCAAAATTGGCATTCTGGACGTTTTGAGCAGTATTGGCTGAAGTTTAAAAGTATATTTTCTATTAGATCCTAATTTAAAGGAGTTTTATTGAATTTACAAGAATAATGGTTATATATGAAAGTTGTGTTCTTGAAAGGATTGTTTTGCAAATTGGGTAAAACCCTAATAATAATCCGGCATATATAAGGGATTTTTATTCCCAGCCGTCATGGAGAGAGTATTCAGATTTTTAGATTTTGTTGAGGAGCAAGAAGAGGCTTTTGGATCTAGCAAGGAGAAGAGCTTCTCGTGGATTTTCTTCAAAACAAGGTGAGTGGTTTGTTTTTGTTTTGCTTGTTTTGTTTGTTTGTTTGATTGATGAATGACGTAAGATCTTTTGTTACACTAGTTGGATCGTTATGATATTGTTTGTTTGTCTCATTGTATGCATGATATAGATCTTTTATTTTAATATGGATCATGTGAACTCTTAATGATATTTGGACCATATTTGAGAAATTATCAAGATTTGTTGAGGAAATGTTGATCTATGGAACCATATCGTTGGAAAGCATGTTAAGAATTGATTAGTTTGTGATCGGATAATAGACATCTAGATCTTATGATTTTTAATTTAGAATTTGATTATGAGTTGAGGAAGAAATTTTGTTGAGAAACCCTAATAGAAGATTAGTGATTTGATCTTGGGAAGTTGAGATTTAAGGAATTGATTGATGAGTATCGTATCCGTACTGGATATTGTTTTGAGAGTTATCATTGGCATGTGTATGAACCATTGATTGAAAAACAATGAACTATGATTCTTTAGAAATCTTCAGTTTAATTCTGTATCCAGACTTATTTTTGAAAACTGTAGGCCGACAGTAGACTGGCCTACTGTGCAGTCGACTGGTACGACGCTACTGATTATCTTCAGTCTTTTGAGAATTGTTCGGGACAGTCGACCTAGGCTATTGTCAGTCGACTGGCCTGCTGATTGTAAATTTGTTTAGTCCTTTCTGGACAGTCGACCTATGAACCTTTCAGTCGACTTAAATACTTAGAATATTCTTGAGAACTATTGTGATTTGTTTCGGGGCAGTCGACTGATGACTTCTCCTAGTCGACTGGTACTGCCTTAGATTATTTTGTGAAATTCTGGAGAATTGTCCTCTGGACAGTCGACTTACCTCAGCATAAGTCGACTGATACTGAGGGATCTGTGTATTTGATTTTGAGATATTTGTTCAGTATTTGATTTTGAGATATTTGTTCAGTATTTAATTTTGAGATATTTGTTCAGTATTTGATTTTGAGATTTTCATTTAAGAACATGATTTTGAGATATTCAGTTGAGCCACTTGTTTAGTGGGAATTTGTTTAGATATTTGATTTTGAGTCTCTAGAGGTACGTGACCCTAGTATACCGGTGTTGAGTTATTTGTTGAGGCCCATTGAGGCGAATTTTCAGTTAATCATATTTTTAGTCCGGTGGGGTACACTACTCTAGGAGATTTGTTCAGTAACCAAAAATAATAAGGACTTGCACTAGTAGTGTCATGACGAAGGGGACATGAGTTATGCACCTCAGTAAGACTTTAGATGTAGGACTTAATCTCCTGAATTATCCAAGTGGTTAACTTGAGATGTGGGATTTATCTCCTGAATTATCCAGGTAGACAACCTGAGATGTGAGATATATCTCCTGAATTATCCAAGTAGTCATCTTGAGATACGGGGTTGACCTACGGAATGATCAGAGTCGAGGCGACGCTTTTGGGATATTACTGTGATAATGAGTCTATGTTTAGATGTGGATTGATCTCCTGAATTATCCAGAAAAAATACCTGAGATGTAGGATCTATCTCCGGGATTATCAAGCATGGACAAATTCTCATAGTTTATCTTCATCTCTTAGTAGTCATCGTTGTCAGCATACAGCATTTGTGTTTTATTGACTCATTTTCATGCATTTGGATTTTCTGTTTCCACATTTGGTGTTTGGTTTTTGGTATCACCTGTTGTTCTATTTGGTATTTTGGTTATTATTTGTTGGAGATTACAATTTAAGTTCATTATGTTGTTGTTTGATTTTTATGCCACTCACACCATTTATGGCTGACCCCTTTAGTTTGGGGTTTAGGGTTCAACTCTAGCCTCACATGTTGCAGGTTATTGCTTAGAGTTGGAGATTGGATGCTTGAGTTAGCTTTTGGGATAAATGGACTATTTAATGTTCAGTGTTGAGTTGTAAAGACTTGTTGAGTTAATTTTGGTTGTTTAGTCTTCCGCTGTGATATGTAAAAGTTATGTTGTAATAAATGTTGAAAAACTTAGTGGTGTTTGGTTGTGTTTATTGCTATATTGAAGTGGATCACTGGGAATGTGCCACGTATTTTCTAAGCTCTCATATTAGAAATTCGGGGCGCTACAAAGGTCATAGCAGTCGAAGAAAGGAGAAGTAAAATAGAGCATCAACAACAGGAATAGAGGTTGGTACAGTCGATTGTGCGGCCAACTGTACGCCCCTAGGGTCTTGAAGCTATTGAGGTGCGGTCGATCGCACTTGGGTGCAGTCAACCGACTGCAGCGGCAGTGTAATTTTGGGCCCAGATTTTGGTGATCGTTTCAGCCCAATCTTCAACTCCAAGTCAGATCGTACGGCTTCTATTTAGTGACTTTTTCTACATGATATATCGGACGACTGAGATATCAAGACTAACCTAGGGTTCTCTCTATTCTTCTTCTAATTAGCCTTCAATATGAGTGGTGAAGTACTTCATTGATTATTTTGTTAATTTTTTGTGTCACAAGAGAGGGAAAAATAAGGGTGTATTTATAGGATAATGGGAGGGTTTAATTTGCATAAATCTCCACCTAATAAATTGCTCACTTAATTTTTCCAACCCTTCACAATCTAACTCCTAAAACTCCCAACTCTTCATGCTCCCAACCTTTCACAAGCTCAACCCCCTTCCTCCACTATCAAATCCGGCCAACCCCTCCTTGGCCTCTCACATTCCACGTGCACGTGTTGTGCACTAGTTCACACACGAGCACAAAAATTAATACAATTCCTATAGTTTAAAAATATGTATTAAAAGTTGTTACATGTCATGTGTTAGTCCATGCACAACTTAAAATAGGATTTAATTAATGGGCTTGTCCCATGGGCTTTCATTTTAATTAACTAACTTAATTGTTCTAGCTGGCTCTCCTTTTAATTAATCTAATGGGCTAGAATTTAACTTTAGGTCCATGGGTTAAAGAAAAAGGCTATATAAAATTATGCATGCTAAAATTAGTAAATGAGAGTAAGAAAAAGAGATGGATAAATTAGCACGTGCATCATACGTGCAAAATTGGAAAAATAGATTTTTTAATTAGAATAGAAATATGGGGTGTTACAATTCAATTATCATACGATAATGCGATTAATAAGGGACACTAGAAAATATGACAACACAACCCTAAGATCATGCAATGTACTCTATACAATTAAATGCACCAAATATAATATTATGGATTCAATTGTACGTTATTAAACATAGGAACCCAATTCTGGACAGCAATAGGTTGCCGTACCAAAATCAGAATTCCCGTTGCTACAGGATAGCAAATATGGATCTGTCAGAAGTTCTAGAAACTAGACTCCTGCCCAGTTCCAACGCATATAATTAAGGTACATAAAAGTTGTGGTAACATGTGTCAAAACAACAAACTATACAGGATTTGTGTTCAACCAGAATTTGTAAAATTCTGTTTATACATATGGAACAGGACTGAAACAGCATTAATTAATTCCAGAAAAATTAGAGAATGTTCTCTAATGTGTCTAGTATCAGCATGCAAAATTTTTAAGTCATTATCTTACGGTAGCATGGTTAAATTAATTGTGAATAAAAGTGTGATAGCAATTTTTAGGTTCTGGAATTGTACGATACAGCAGCAGTAAAACTGCAATATCTCCCAAACCGTAATTCGGAATTCAAATCCGCCAAAAAGGAAAGTAAACTAGACTTCTGGGGCTATATTACATATTCAGGAAGTTATTGATTTTGGAGACATTATCTAGGCCGAACAGCAAGGTAATGTTCAGGTTGGCGTTAATTTTCTTGGTGTCTACATATTCTTTTTGAATAAAATGATTAAAAAGTTAGGGACGGTGAATTGGGGGTTAACAATCATAAATCACAGCAAGAAATTCCTATGTGAACATGGTATTAAGATGTGAAATGTCCATAATCGTACTAATCACAAACAACTAATACACTAACATCAATCATATAAGCCATCAATTCTAGCATGCAATCTACAATTGTTGTGAGATGTCATGACATAAAATACAATAATAATCCATATTCCTATATTCAATAACTATATGTATGTAAAATCCCTATACATTGGAAACAAGGAGAGCACGAAGTCAAGACTACTACTTGGATTCACTCGTGTAAATCCATAGTATAGGGAGTTGCCACTGGCTGTGGTGGCTGCATCGAGGTGGTGCCGCAGACGGGGGACAACGACTGGCACTGCGGGGTGGAGGCAGGGCGGAGCGTCGGCTGGCACTGCAGAGGGGCGGCCAGTCGACGGAGAGAGAGGAAAGAGGATGGTAAGGGAGAGTAGGGGGTGATCGGCAGATGGGTTTAGGGTGAAGAGGTAGGGGATGAACAGGGGTGAAGGCAGCTAGGGTTGTAGTAGGGGGTAGGGTAAAACAGGGGGGTGTATATATATAGGGGTATGGGTATTTGGGTTTGGGTGCTAACGGGTTAGGGTTTGGGGTAAACGGGTAATGGGTTAGGTGAATGAATAAAGGGGTTTAGGGTATGGGTATTAAAATAGATCCATTAAAATAATTAAGTAATAAAATACTAGATTAATTAAATACTCAACATAATAACATAAAATAAAATGGAGTGGCTTACAAAATAATGGCTATCAAAATTTAGTAAACAATATATTTAATAATAATAATAATAATAATAATAATAATAATAATAGTTATAAGATTTGTATTACAATATAAAAATCATAGAAAATAGTTACAATAAAATTATTGAACGAAAATAGATTTTGATAGAATATTCAAGAATACATTTTAACAAAAGGAACTTGAAAGCGGAAGACTAATTTACAAAATTTTGAAATACAGAAAATACATAGAAAATATGTATTTACGAAAATAGGGGTAACAAGATCTTTGTACTCATTGGCAGGTCAGGAGGCACGATGGTTTCCTCGGAGATTCAGCGAGTTGTATGGACGTGTTTCGCCACTTGGCCACCCCCAAGGATAGGGCCTCGATGGAGCACGGGACCGTGGGGGACTCAGCCTTAGAGATTGCTAAGGCGAGTATGAGAATACGTCTTTGATATCTCCTTCCTACGTAATATTTTTTCTTGTAGCGATGTTACTCTATCTTCTAGTTTGTAATTTTGGCTTGCTTCTTTGTATGCCATCTGCCACTTCTGCCACTTGTTGAAACAAGTGGTAAAGCAGGAGAGGGAGCTGAAGGTGGTGCATGATAGAGAGAGGGTCGAGCGGTCGAGAGTTTCAAAGGAGTTAGAGGCGGCCGCACTCCGAGCAGAGACTCATGACGCTCGGATTATTTTGTTGGAGGCGGCGCTGACCAAGGAGAAGGAGTCTGTCGCCTTTGAGAGAGAGTAGGTTTCCCGAGAGAGGGAGTTGAAAACCCAGGAAAGGGGGACTGTAGCTAGGGAGAGATATGTTGCAGTGCGGGATGCTCAGGTGGCGGTGGAGAAGAAGGTCGTGGGGTACTTAGAGGGGAACATGGTGAAGGCATACGCCAAGGCATTGGACGATGTGAACTCAAGGACCCCTAACTTCGATCGCTCGAGGTACTCATTGTTCCCGGACGAAGAAGTGGAGGAAGGAGAGGAAGATGAAGGAGAGTAAGAGGAAGAAGAGGGAGAGGGAGCATATGTGGGTCCTCTCGCCGTAATTGTTGACAGTACAGGGATTGGAGGAGAGGCTGGAGGCGAATCTTCCACCCCTGTGGTGCCACCGAGCGAGGTGGACCCTTGATTCCTTCATTTACATCTTTTTTAGTTATTGTTTTTGTATTCAGCAAACTGTGGACTGGCCACTACTTGTTGTAGTTCTATCTTTGAATGAATGAAAACTTGACTGTTTTTGTGTCACACCTTGAAAATTGGACGTACTTTTTTGAGTCTATGCTTTCTGTGGCACGGGTTGTTGGTTTTTAAGTGATCCCTTGCTCTTTTGTCGTAGTAGATGGTCTTATATGACGGAGGTGGTCGTTACTTGGTTGAAATCAATCGTCTTCGAATAAAACTCCAAGTGGTAAAACTAGGACTCTACCGCTGGTGAAAGAGTCTTTTTAAAGTGGAGACAGAGCTTAGCCATTTAAGAAGAGTATTGTCTCGGCTGGATATAGAAGCGAGACGTAATGATGAGGTATCGCGAGAGGTGCCCCCTATTGTTATGGAAGATCATCCTTTGGGGGAAGCGATTAGAGAGTCTTCGAAGGTCAACCTCCTTCGCCATTCCTTACTCTCAGCTACCACCAAGAGAGATGAGCTGAAGAATGTAGTGTTCGAGAGGAGCTTAGAGGTAGATCATCTCAAAAGAACAATCCCTGAGTTTTCTACGGGGAGCGTGCCTCGTTTGAAGTTTAAAGTGAGGGATGACTCTCTCAGAGGGAGGATAGTTGAGCTCGAGATGGAAATTCATCGGTTGAAACGGCTTTTTGAGGGTAGTAATGTCAGGAGTACTTCCTGTTCTCGTGAAGAGCACGCCCAGGGAAGATCATTTCATGGCTGGCCCTATGCTTGCCTGAAGTCCTGCGAATCCCAGGGGACGCTCAAAATGGATTGGCGTTAGTCGGTGGGGCAGGAAGAACAGTTGTCCCCGAAGGTACGACCCGGCTGAAGGGTCTGGAGCTCGGGAGAACGGAATAGTGCTCGGGTGCCAGTTATAAGCCGCAGGACGCGTGTATCTCTCAAAAGGAGCATCCCTCTTCCTTGAAGAAGTTAAGGAGTTTTTATAATTTTGTAGAATCTTGTATCCCATTAAAGCTTTGTAACTGGGTTCTTTTTATGAAATATGATTTTCCTTAGTTTTTAAGCGATGAATCTGTGAATCGCGTTTTTCAGAACTTGTGCCACCTTTGTATTGTGAGTTTCTGCTTACAAATTTCAACGGTTGTGGGAGCAATTCCGAATGGTCAGCTACTTTGTACTTACTTGTTTGCAAGTGGCTAAAGTGACATCGAACTAAGTGTTGGACTCCGAACTTTTCATTTAAGAGTTTCCACAGTTGCGAGAGCAATTCTGAATGGCGAGCTACTTCGCATTTGCTCGTTTGCAAGTGGCTACAGTGGTGTCGAACTAAGTGTTGGACCCCGAACTTTTCGTTTAAGAGTTTCAACAGTTGTGGGAGTAAATCCAAATGGTGAGCTACTTCGCACTTGCTATTTTGCAAGTGACTAAAATGTCATCGAACCAAGTGTTGAACTCCAAACTTGTCGTTTAATAGTTTCAACAGTTGTGGGAACAATTCCGAATGGTGAGCTACTTTTCACTTGCTCGTTTGCAAGTGGCTAAAGTGGCATCGAACCAAGTGTTGGACTCCAAACTTGTTGTTTAAGTTATGTATTCCATAATTGGGTATGTACGCTTTAGACCATAACAACGGCTTCCTATAAGATTAACCTAAATTTTTATTGAAGAGAAACTAAGCGGCTGCTTCTAAGACGCGAGCCTTAATTACTTGATTTGGCCATGTCATAAGCATCGACCTTATTTGAATAAAACAACTACAAAATGGGGAAGCTAGCTTTCTTGGTCCTTCATTCAGTGTTCGGCGTTCCAGGTTCTTGGCATCCTATTGCCTCCCGGGTCTTCAAGTTGATATGTCCCATGGCGGACAACTTTGGAGATCTTGAATAGCCCCTCCCAATTTGGAGATAGTTTTCCTTTCTTCTTGGGAAAGATATTTCTAACTTTCTAAGAACCAGGTTTCCTTCTTTAAGGTTCATGGGGCGGACCCTCATGTTATAGGACTGCTCGACTCTATGCTGGTAGACCTATTGGCAAATGGATGCTCTTTCTAGGATTTCATCAATGAGGTTGAGGTTGGCTCGGAGGTTGAGGTCGAGGTTGGCCCAGAGGTTGTTGGAATTCTATTCTTCACTGCTGGCTAGTAAGCGAGGAGAGGGTAGGCCAACTTCGAGAGGTATGAGGGCTTCAGAGCCATATATCAAGTTGAGGGGGATTCTCCTATCGGGGTTCGCTTGGTGGTGCGGTAGCTCCAGAGCACATTAGAAAGTTGTTCAACCCATATTCCTTTCGCAGATTTGTCGAGTCTTTTCTTGAGGCCAGTGAGAATTTGCCAGTTGGCATTCTCTGCTTGATCGTTGGACTGCGGATGAGATATCGAGGAGAATCACTATTGGATGCCGAGGTCCGTACAGAAGTTGCGGAAGGTCGTCCCTGTGAATTGAGTCACACTGTCAGTCACCAGGATCCGAGGGATGCCAAACTGACAAACAATGTTCTTCCAAAAGAACTGATGGACCCTACTTTCTGTGATCGTTGCCAAGGACTCAACTTCGATCCATTTGGAGAAGTAATCGATTGCCACAATAAGGAATTTCTTCTTATTAGGCACCGGAGGGAAAGGCTCGAGTAAGTCCATCCCCCACATGGAGAAGGGGATCGGACTGGACAAAGAAGAGAGCTCGACTCAAGGCGTCCGCCGGATGGATGAGAAATTTTAACAGGGAGCGCATTGTTAAACATGCTATTGGGCGTCGCTTAAAAGCGTGGGCCGGAAGTAACCATGATTTAGGATTTTGCGAGCGAGAGATCTTGCTCCCATATGGGTGCCCCCAACCCTTTCATGAACCTCCCTGAGAGCGTACTGGGCTTCTACAGGAGAGACACCGCAAGTAAGGTATGCTGTCCGCCTGGGAGTAGGAGTGCTTGTACATAACTCCCTCAATGAGCGTATATTGCTCGGCTTTTGCTCTAACTTTTTTATCTTCTTTATGGTCTGGGGGGGGTTCCCTTTTCGAGGAATTCGAGCAGGGGCTTCATTCAGTTCTCCCCGAGTGCTAAGGGAGGTATTACCATGAGCTCGGGATTCTCCTCTTCAATATTGGGCCTTAGGAGGACTTCAATTAAGACGGTGTGCTCAAGCCCTTGGAGAGAAGAGGAAACCAACTTTGATAGGGCATCTGCTTGCCAGTTTTCTTCTCGAGGGATGTGGTTGACCTCTGCTTCTTGGAAGGTGGCCAATAGCTCCTTGACCTTAGCTAGATACTTAACCATATGGTCGTCTCTGTCCCCGTACTCTCCTGAGACTTAGTTTACCACAAACTGAGATTTGCTAAATATCTTGACGCATCGAGCACCAGCTTTGCAGACCAGGAATAGACCAGCAATGAGTGCTTCATACTTCGCTTCATTATTGGATGCTCGAAAGTTGATACGGAGTGAGTACTGGAGAATGAAGTCGTCTGGAGCGGCTAGGATGGCCCCCGCTCCACTCCCCTCAACACATGAGTATCTGTCGACATAGATGCTCCAGAACGGGGGTTCTTTACCTTCCTCACAAGGGTCAGGGATAGTGCTTTCGACAATGAATTCTGTTAGGACTTGAGACTTAATAGTGGCCCTTGGCTGATAACTTATGTCGTGATGACTCAGCTCGATGGACCACTTCATGGGACGTCCCGAATTCTCTGGCCTGTGCAACACTTGCTTGATGGGTTGGTCGGTAAGAATAACCATTGAGTGGGCTTGGAAGTACGAGCGGAGCTTGCGAGCAGCCATGATCAGTGCGTAGGACATCTTCTCTATCTTTGAATAGCGGAGTTCGGCCTCCGGACGACTTTACTAACATAGTAGATTGACCTCTGGATCGTATCTTCTTCCCTTACTAGGACGACATTGAGAATTTGATCTGATGTGGTGAGGTAGAGGTAGAGGACTTCTCCCTACTTGGGCTTGCTCAGGAGCGGAGTATTGACTAGGTACACCTTGAGTTGGTCGAATGACTCATGCTGTGGTTGTCCCCACTCAAAGCCTTTCACCCTTCTTACGGCTTTGAAGAACGGGAGACACTTCTCCCCTAATTTGAAAAGGAAATGCCCTATGGCGGCGAGACGCCCCCTGAGTCTTTGGACTTCTTTAATGCTGATAGGGGAGCCATATTCAATATAGCTTGGATCTTCTCTGAGCTGGCTTCTATGCCCCTCTGACTGACCATAAACCCCAGGAATTTGCTTGATGACATCCTAAAGGCACATTTAGATAGGTTGAGCCTCGTGTTGTGCTTCCGCAAGACATCGAATGCTTCCTGAAGGTCGATCACATGGTCTTGCTTACTGAGGCTCTATACCAACATATCGTCCACATAGACTTCCACATTCCTTTCGATCTGTTCTTTGAAGACCTTGTTGACAAGGCACTGATAAGTTGCCCCGACGTTCTTTAACCCAAAGGGCATGATGCAGTAACAATAAAGGCATTGATCAATTGTGAAAGAGGTATTTGGGGGGGGGGTACATTTTGATCTTATTATACTCGGAGATATCATCTATAAAGCTTAAGAGCTCATGACTGGAAGTGGCGTCAATTAGGCCATCAATGCTAGGGAGAGGAAATGGGTCGTTTGGACGCGCCTTGTTCAGGTCTGTGAAGGCGATGCAAATCCTTCACTTTCCGTTGGCATTTTTTACCATGACAACGTTGGAGAGCCACTCAGGGTAACTGACCTCTTGGATGAACCGGACCGCCAGGAATTTATCTACTTCCTCTTTAATGGCTTGTTGTCGTCAATCTGGGGAGAATTTACGACGCTTCTGCTAGAAGGGTTTAGCTTTGGGAGCTATGCTGAGGTGATGCATGAGTAATTCTACTGATATAATAGGCATATCGGTAGCGGTCCATGCGAACAGGTTTTGGTCCCCCCTAATGCATTGTACGATGTCTGCTTTGATTTGGTGGGGGAGGACTTTGCTTACTTGGAACATCCTGGTCGAGTCTCCTTCTAAAAAAAGAACTTCTTCTAACTCATCTACTGCTTCTGAGACGGCTTGGTTGCCCCCGTGGGGGAGCTCTAGGGTTTCGAGAGAGAGGACTCCCCCCCCCATTGAAGTCATGTAGCATTTTCGAGCAGTCTCCTGGCTTCCCCTGACTTCTCCTACCCCCACTGAGGTTACAAATTTCATCTTCATGTGGAAGGCTGGAAATACGGCATGAAGCACAGTAAGGCCGGGTCGGCCAAGGATGGCATTGTACGCAGCCTTTACATCGACAACCATGAAATCCATTGGTTCTATTCGGGTTGTCGGGGCTTTGTCAGCGGTCATGTCATGAGTGACGACTCCCTCGATGGTCACTGGCACCCCAAAAAATTCGTGGAGGGTGTAACCGGCAAGTTTGAGACAATCTCGAGACAGCTTAAGACCTTGGAAGGCTTCGAGGAAGAGGATATTGACGGAGCTGCCATTGTCGACAAGGATTCAGCACACTTCTTGGTTAACCATGCCAAGACTAATGACGAGGGCATCACAGTGGGGCATTCGGATGCCCTTTAGGTCTTTGTCTGAGAACGTCACGGGTCAAAGTGTAACACCTTGCAAAATTGGAAATGACAATCTTGCCCTTATGTGTTACACACGTGTATTTTTTAACGTGTTTCATTACATATTTTGGATTCTGACTATTTATGCATTTTCCGTATTAATTTCAGTCGACTAAAATATAATATTTCAATCTCTGGGTTTTACGTGCTTTTTACATGTTTTCGATGCACGTATCAATTATGTGTTTTCACCGCTACATGCAATATTTCTATGGGTTAAAATTATTTATTTTATATATTCAAATCCATTTTATAAAACGAAAATTCATTTTTCTCACATTTTGATCTAAATACTTTTGTACGTATAATGCACGTGTTTTCTACGCACGTAGCAATTACGTCGTAAAATTTATAAATATATTTTCTTATATTGTATTTTTATTATGTTTAACATTTTCTGTTGATAAAACCGAATTTCGTATTTTTATGTTTTACGTGCGAAGTACGTGTTTTTCGGTGCGCGTATTTAAGCGTATTTGTTTTCAAAGATAAATTTCGGAGTGTGTGTAACACCCCGTGATTTTCAAATAAAGTAGAATTTATATATTAATCAGAGTATATATATACAGAATATATGTGTGAGTTGGATATGGTATATTTGAAATGGTTTAATTGGAATTATGAATGTTGAGGGAGGGAACCCACGGGCTCACTTGTATGCTGTTTGATTTGGGCTTGATGTGGGCTGTTTGGGTTTTGAAATTTGTGTTATAGTGTATAAGTGATTTAATATGTGGTGATTGGTATATGGAGATGGGGGCCCACGACCTTAAGAACATGAAGAGCAGCACATTTGTGTGCTCTGTTTGTAAGATGACGTGATGTGGCCGGTTTGGAGTTTAGAAGGAGAAAGGTTGGGGGTTGGGGTTTTGAAGAGGTGGACAAATAAAGAGTTGGGGGTTTTTAGGAGATGAGAATTAAATTGAATAATTTATTAGGTTGAGAATTTTGCAATATAGACCATAATCTGGACCTATAAATACAACCCTCTTCTTCTCATCCCACACACCAAAAACAAATCAAAATAAGTGAAAGAAAAAGAAAGAGAGTAGTGTGTTCTTGTGCTTGGAAACTCTTGCTAGGAGGGGAAGTTCTAGGTGTTGCTTTGGAGCTAGAAGGAGTGTTCCATCTTTCTTTTCATTGTTCAAACTTCAAAGAGGTGGGTGTTCTCATGCTTTCTAATTTAGAACTATGCATGCTAGTGACAATAAGTGAGTATTATATTTTGATATGTAGATAAAATTTCATTCTAGTATTACATGCTATGAATGAGAATAATATTGTTGTGGTTAAGCAAATAATAGATGATTTTGATTAAAGAGTTAATACTGTGGATCATGTTAGAAAGCTTGTAAACTTCATGTATGTTAAATGTGTATTTTTTTATAGAAAATTTTGATGTAATAAAGTAGAACAATTTATACTATTGGATGGGATGAAAATAGTAGTGAATCATGAAAATTAAATTACAACTTGTTAATTGGTAAATGAGAAAAGAAAAGATTGATTATTTTTGCCATGCATGATTGATGAAATAATCGATTGTATGAAAATGTTGAGAATACTCCCTTTAGTTAAGCAAATGAATCTTTTAAGATAAATTTGATTCTACTAAACTCATTTGATTGTTTATAAAAGATACAATATATTACTTTTGAGTTAAATTTAAAGTAATGCAATATCATGTTTATTGAAAGGAAGAAATGAATTGAGAGTTAGAATTATTGTCTAAAATTATGGATTGAAAATCAGTAAATTACTGTTGGAGAATAAATTCAGTTCATAAGAATTTATTTCAGTTTAATAAAAGATTAGAAGAATCGAGTTATTTTGTAGAAACAAAGGGGTGACAGAAAGTTAGAACAAAAACCATTGGGATGCCTATATGCCGTTGGGCGCACTTGGCCTGTTGGCTGGGCGTTGCGCTAGCTTCCTGGTCGGGTTGGGTTCGAAACCTGTTAAGCCCCAAACATTTTTTTGTTGTATTGATTTCAAAACTATTTCAAACCCGAGATTCAATATAAGGGGTTTTCGAAGAGATATTTAAACAACAAGTCCAAATGGACTTATTGGTTGGCGCTGTTTGCTTGGGCGCTGGCTCTGTTGGCTCATGTTCGAAACCCATAGCTGACATATATTTTTTTGAGTGTTTTAATACATTTAATGAAGTCCTAATGCATTTAAAAATTTGGGAAAAAACTCTAGTATTTATAAAATGTGATGGAGAATTTATCAAAAATAGTTTTAAAGATTTCCAAGTATATTTTTAGAGATAAAAGAGACATTGAGATATAATGTATTGACTTCAAGAGTTAATTATTTTATTTTATAACCTTAGAAGAAAAGTAAAGTTTTGATGTGAGAATTAATTCTCTCGATGAAATTATGCATTTTATGTTGAATGAGAAATTCTTGATTGATAATGAGTTTTTAAATTAGATGAATTCATGAGTATAATTATTGTTGGAAAGAATTGAGAATAAGTGAATCATGAATAGTACATTGATTAAGTTGTGAAATAAGTTGAAGTTGAGAATTAATTCTCTTGATGGGATCATGCATTTATATTGAGTAAGAATTGCTTGAATTACTATATGTGTTTAAATTGATTATATGAATTCATTATTGTTTGGAAAGAACTAAGAATGGATAAATGGATCATGAATTATGTCAAGATAAGACATTGATCTGCTTATGAATAAATTGAGATAAGGATACATTGAGTTTAAAGACATGTTTATTAAAGGGTATGTGTACCCATGGTTTCGCGTACATGAAAAAGTTGTGATCTAGAGGTGTAGTGAGGTCCCAGGTACCGGCAAGTTGAATTAAATGATTGATATATTTTGAGATGTGGCTCTGGAGCTATCTCAGTTTTGTGATTAAGTTCGGTAGGGGGTTAAAGCTAACTCTAGAGGTGATAACTGATTCATGTCTTGAACTGAAAAATTAGGCACATAAGTGAATATGTAGTCAACCTAGGCAAACGTAAGTGGGTTGCTTCTATATAGTCGGCGGTGGATCTTCGTGGCTATAGACCTAGTCGATGGTGGATCTCCGTGATTGTGGTTGCTCTGTAGGAGATGGGCCTTATCCGGAACTTAGCGTAGTCGGGCGGAGGGTTTGCCATACTCCTATGTATATACATGTACCGGGCTAGAAGGGCACTTGCGGGATGACTCGCACGATGAGGGATCTGTTATAATAGTCGGTTGTGGATCTCCGTGGCTGGGGTCCATATTTGTGGAATGATCTAAATTTTGCTTCATTACTGGGTAGTTTTCATGGCGAGGGATCGAGCCCTTTATTGTGGAGTACGTAGGCGCTTGCCCTCGGACCTATGTAGTATGGGATGCATAGAATCCGAACAAGTGTGCATTAGTGTCATCCTAGAATAAAATGTGTGCATTAGGCATTAAGACATGACATACCTATGTAGTATGACATGTTTAGAATAATCACTTTTGACACTTTATATTTCGTTTAAGTTTGTGGTTTGTTAAAGTAATGAGATCGTTTTATGTACGGCATAGAAAGAATAGCCGAGTATAACATTTTTGTCAGTTGTAAGTGACTGACGTGCCCACAGCTTAACATACAGGTAATGGACTATTCATAAAGGAATAAAGATATTGTGATGCAATCGATGACTTATTTGATAAAGTTGTACAAGTTGTATTTTTGTTTTCCATGTTGTAATCTTTTATTCTTCCGCTGTGTAAATAAGATGTAATTGAACTATGATGTAGTATTGAAAAGTTTTAATTTCCTTATAAAATTGTACGAAGTGAAGTAAAGATCCTGTGAATTCTCGAATTCGGTCTTATTTGGAATTCGGGGCATTACACAAAGAGGGCTTCGATCTCCTCCTTAAGGGCTGATCAATCGTCTATGTCGTGACCGTGGTCCCTGTGAAAACGACACCACTTGTCTCTATTCCTTTTCTTACCAGGGGTATTCATCTTCGGGGGAGGTTGGAGCAGTCCTTCCTTGCCAAGTTCCATAAGGATAACTGAGACACTAGCATTGAGAGGGGTGAACTTTTCAAAACGATGAGGAGGGCGATGCTGGCCGTTGTTATCTTTCTGTAGTTTTTTGGGGCCTTCATCATCCGCCACCTTCTTCCTATTCCCGGATGGGGGCTAGCTCCTTCTGATAAAGGGGGTGCATGGCCTCTTCAGCCCTGATGTACTTCTCACTCCTTAGTAGGAGCTCCGAGAAGTCCCAACAGACTTCTTAGTGAGGGACGCCTTCAGATCGGCATGGTTGATGTTGTATCGGAATGCTGTAGAGGCCACTGATTGGTCGAGAGAGGCGATAAACCGAGCTTCGATGGTAAAGCGTCGAACGTATTCTCTTAGGTGTTCGCCTTTTCTTTGACTGAGGGCCAGCAAAGATGCGCTCGTTTTCTCAGCTCGGCGGCTGTTGACGAAGTGGGTGAGGAAGAGCTCCTCAAACTGGTTAAACGAGAAGATAGAGGTTGGGGACAAATGGGAGTGCCATTCTCTTGCTGGCCCCTTCAACATAGCCAGGAAGGTCTTGCAGAAGAGTGCATCCAAGGCTTGATGGATCATCATGAGAGTTTTTAAACTCTCGATATGATCGGCAGGGTCGGATTCCCCGTTGTAGGATTCAAAGTGGGGCGGTTTAAAAGTTTCGGGGACTGGAGCTTCCGTAATGGCCCTGGAGAAGGGGGGTCTGCTTGGAAGGAAATTATTGGTCCGTTGTTCTTCTTCGAGGTTGATTCTGTTCAAACGCCTTTCCATCTCTTGGAGTCGGCGATAGACCGAGTCGTCCCTTTGGTCAAATCTGATCGACCCTCGAGACTCTCCTACATGAGGGGTGACATGGCGAGGGCTAGGTGCATGTCGGTTGCGGCTCGGAGCGATGTTAAGGGCTCGCAGGATGTCTCCTTGAAGTTTTGGAATTCCGCCTGGGTGACTGGTGCCCCTCCATCCTGGCGAACTCTTGGTGCTGATCGGATCGTTCGGGTGAGACTCCTTCGCTGACAACGAGGAGGGGACCCTCTCCGAGTCCTCAGGGAGGGAGACCTTCTAGGTATCAACCTTTGGGGAGAACGGCCCCTCTAACCCCTCTGGTGTTCGGGATGGGGGACCTCATCGCGGGTTCGCCTCTCATTCAAGCGGGTTCGGAGGACGACCCCTTGTTGATGATTGAGGATGACTTGATGGTGGTCTCTTGAGTCCTGAGGACTATGCGAGGCTATTGAGTCAGTGGAAAGATTATGGATCGAGACATGGTCATGGAGAGGGTGCTATTTTTTATGGGTTCGACGGGAGCCCCCCCTGGCGCAGCCCCTCTGGACATGGGGCGAACCTGTTGGGGAGGCGGCTATTCAAGTTGAGGCTGCTGAACTCGTTGATCTAGTTGAGGAGGAACATTCTCAAGTGGGGAGAAGGAGGCAGAGGGGTGGCTCTTCGGCTGGACGCTGCCGCCTTCCATTTTTCCTTCAGAGGCATGGCTGGAAACCACTTTCACCGGTGAAATATGGTCGGATTGCTTTTTCTGCTTCCCACAGACAGCGTAATCTGTTGCTGCTAATTTCGGTGTAGGAGAAACAGATGATATGTAGATTCTTTTAGAAACAATAAAAGCAAACCTGTTGACTTTTTGCCGGTGTTGACCATTTCTCGATGCTACCGCTATCCTGCAAAAAGTTCGAAACACCGAGATTGTTCCCAGCGACGAACCCTTCGACGCTCAAGTCAGTAATCAAGAAGATTATGAAAGATTTTTTTTGGCGAAAATTCTCATTACCTGTTTCTGGTGGGGGTGGAGGGGTATTTATAGTCGCCTTGGAGATCAGTTTCAAGATAATGATTTATCTTTACTTCCCGGTATTTTTGGATAAGAAATAGAGTTTAAATTTCTTCATAATAAGAGATTTGGTTTAAATTGTCTCTTAGGGATAATCATGAATTTGAACAACTCTCTAAATGACTTGGGTTTATTTATGTTGGGCTGTCATCCTAACCCTGTAAGACCGACCCATTTTTTGGTTATTGGGCTTGAAAAAAAACCCAGTTCCCATTTTCGGACCCACTTATAGCGGAAATTACTGTTTTACCCCTATAAGATTTGAGATTCGTGCCCGATTTGAACAGTTCCGATTTAGTTATATTTTTACCCATACTGTAAACTTTAACTTAAAAAATTTCCTCTGCTCCCAAAGCGTGGCTACAAATTTGGGTCCGGTAACTCGGGAATGCTTGAAGCATACACAATACTATTGTTTGATGACTAAGTATATATGCCCTAAACTTGCCATAGCTCTAGGTTTGCCAAAAGGTCACTTTAGTTTTTCTGAAGGCCACTACTCGTAAATATCAGTTCCTATTGGGAAGCACACTTCACTATATATTGGATTTGTAAGGATCTCCAATACAGTTAACAAATTTAATATATTGGATTTGTGAGGATCTTCAGTACACTTTAACAAATTTAATAACAGTTCATTTTACTCAGTCAAACGTCAAGACACTCAATTCGTCATTTGGAAATATCATGTAAAAGCAAAAATCATGTGTTATCTTACAAGATTATGAAAATGCATCATCAATTCACTCATGTTTAAACTTGATTATACGAAGATTCTCATGCATATGTGTTTTACTTTGACAGTATTTCAACACATATCTAGAAAGAGATTTAAGTGTGTTTTTTTGTTACCAATTACACATATTGTAATAGCATGAAAAGTCTTCCCCATCTTTGTGACCCCTTTCCAGATGAATAATGTCTTACCATGCTCACTTCTTCCTCCGAACCTAAACTTCTTCCTTCTCCGATACAACATGAAAGATATGTACTACCAATTGTTCCGTCTTTTTCTCATTTTTCACCACCATTTGCTCATCAATGTTTTGTTCATGTTGCCCAACTCTAGGATTCATAATCCCCCAAATTTCTTTATCTTGCAAACTTTACCCCAATTAACCAGGTGAATACCATTACTGTCATTCTCCTACATTTGTCAATTCTATCAATAAACCATTTTGGAAGTTCATAGATTGACATAAGGTATGTTGTCAAACTGCTTTGGACTGAATTAATAAGTGTAATTCTTCCATCTAACGACAGAAAGCGCCTCATCCATCTGACCAATCTCTTTTCTACCTTCTCTATTAGTGGTTGTCAATCATCTCTTAACATCAATCTTAGCCTAATGGTCATCCCAAGATACTTGAAAGGGAATTCTCCTATCTCGCTTCCTAAGTAGTTCTTGATTGCACCAACCAGAATGGACAAATTTTTGCTAAGAGGAATAACACAACTCTTGTGGAGGTTCACTTTCAAACCTGCCCAAGACTCAAAACAGTTGAGAACAGTCTTCAAAGCAAATATTTCTTCTTCTTTCGCTGCACCGAACAATAAGGTGTCGTTCACGTATTGTAGTATCAATATTGACTCAGGTATACCTTTGATTGCAAGACCACGAATAACATTCTCTTCTCTACCTCTCTTAATTATTTCTGTCAACTCATCTGCAATTAAGGTGAACAAAAGAGAACAAATGGTCTTTCTGTCTGATTCCCCTACGACATTGAATTTTCTTTCCCGATTTTCCGTTGACCTGAATAAAAGATTTCCCCCTCTAATGCACTTCCTAATCCAAAATCTCCACTTCGGGCTAAATTCTTTGAGCTGTAGTACATCATCCACACAATCTCGAAATCTAGTTTTAGCAGAAAACCATATGTTTTTTCCTTGCAACCTATAAAGACAATTTCATGGGCAGACGCAACGCTGTCCATGATATCTCTCTCCTTGTTGAAGCAACTCTGCGCTTCCCCCACCACATCATTTAAATGAGAAGACAACTTTTGTGCCAGGGTTTTGGTAATGATCTTAAAAGACTGTAACCCCTATTTCCATTAATATGTATTTTCTTTCAAGTATTTTTCCGTATTTTTAAATGCTTAACTATTCTCTTTTAATTGATTATATTATTCAAACTATTTTATAAAACCCAATGGTTTATTATAAGTCCAATTTCTTATTTTTATTTTATTATTTATCTGAGCCCAATTGATTAATTTCAGCCCAATCCTATAATTAATTTATTATATTATTTTTGAGCCCATAAACCAAGCCCAATATCATAATTGATTTATTTAAAATTTTTTAACCCCAAGCTCAATTGTTTTAAGCCCAAATCCAAATCCAGTACTCATATAAATTTCTATAGGCTCCATCCTATATGATTACATTCAAATTTCCACATTTCTAATCCACCCGTACACAACCCCTCACATTCTCTCAACTCTTCTTATTCCGTAACCCCTATAACTACCCCCACTATCTCACATAACTCCCCATTATTATATACCATATTTAATATATTTATTATATTCTATTTTATAAAATCCCCCTCCGGTTCTCTCTCTCCCACTGTTCTCTCTCCCTTCCCTGTCTCCTCTTTCTCCCGCCTTCTCACTCCCTCTGTTTCGAAACCCAAAACAGAGCTCCCCTCGTCTCCCCCTGGCTCCATCTCCGCCACCAACCGCCTCGCCACTCCACCGCCTCGACGCCTCGTCCATTCCATCGTCAAGCCCAACCTCCGAACATCCCCCTCATCATCCCCAACCTCCGCAACACCATCTTCACTCTGCCATTGTTGTTCTCCGCTCGCCATTGCAAAAGCTCTGCCATAACCCATCGTCTTCCTCCCCCCCTGTGCCGACCTCCGCCTTGCCCTGACCTCCTCGAACCTCCTACCTCTTCCCCGTCGAGCTCCCCTCGACGCGTCGCCTGTTCGTCTTCCCCCTCTCATCTCCCTCCCGTAGCTCACCACTGCACCCCAGTCTTCGACACCGCCTCCACCCTGTCCCCCCTCCTCGTCGAAGCGTTGCCTTGTCTTGCTCCACCCCGGACCACCATTGAAGACTGCATCTCCCTCCCTGTCTCGCATCGCCATTGCAGAGTGTCACCGCTCGCTCGACACAACCGTCGTCTTCCCCGCAGCACCCCTTCATCTTTCTCTTCGAGCTTCCGTCGGCCACCTCGCGCCTTCGCCTGCCCTCGCTCCTCCTCTGTTTTGAGCGAAAGCAGAGTTCATGCTCTCGTCGTCGGAGTCTCGTTGTGGCGTCGCTACCCAACCACAGCCCTACTGTCGCCACTTAGTCGCGCTGTGTCGCTGTGGTGCCACAGTCGCCCCGTCGCCAGTCATCGCTGAGTCCGGCCTATTCTCTCTTTTCTCTCTCTGTCGAAGGTGGGAGACGAAAAGGGATTGGCCAAATTTGGTGTTTGGCATTTTGCCTAGTGGCGATCCAAATTTGGTGTTTGGTATTCTGCCTTGGATCTGGTGTGGAGTAGAGTTTTGATTAGTTTGTTTTGGGGTTTGGTGATGTGGAGTAGAGGATTGGGTTGGGGTGTTTGTTGTTTTGGAGAAAGGATTGGATCATCTTGTTGCTGTTTGGCATTTTGTGTAGGGAATCCGATCTGAGTTTTGCTGTTTTGCTGTTTGGTGTCTCGCCTGGGTTTTGCTTCACTGCCCGGGACTCTGATCCCGTTATTCTTGTAATCGGTATCATCGTCGTCGGTTATTAGGCAAGTATCCTCTTGTACAACTCGTTTGTTCTCGTACAAGCTTTCTTTGCAAAATACCGCAAGTATATCCTTTGTCTCTAATTTGTATTCTTCGATCGAATTAAAATCTGTTGCTATACAAAATCCGTCAATCCCGTATTCGCATATGGTCGCGAATACCTTGTTGCCACATGCATTACATGAACACGATTCACACATATGTACTCTTAGGATTATACATGATTGTGTGCATGATTGTTTTACCCGTGATAGTACTTTAAATATGATATCTTGTTCTTGTTGATTAAAATTAAAAAAAGTAATAAGCCAGGATATAAGGATAAAGATCTAGTAGTGGGCAATATAGAACAGCGTACTCGGAAGGGGGCCCGTGTTTTCCATGATTACAAGTTATATGGAACTAAGTTCCACGTAGAACTAAGTGCCACGTCAATGATTGATGGGGGCCACCTCTAGAATCTACGGGGGCCAACTCTAGAATCCATTACATGATTACAAGTTTACATGTTTCCCGCTACAAGTTTACACTCTACATGTTCCACGTTACAAGTTTGCACGTATCTCGAACAAGATACAATTGACATATTTTTTCCGAGCACGTGACCGATAGAATCCATCACTAGGTCTAAAAGTAACTGATTGTATGTAGCAACTATGTAGTAAAAGGATGGATGCATAAAGTACTACCTAAATAGAAATAATAAAAGACATAAGATTACCACATACACTTGCATGATCCAATTACATGTTACATGTTCTTGTTGACTTGTTTACTTGATTACTTGTTTACATGCCACTTGTTTCATGATGTCTTATTCATGATCCTGTTTACATGTTGTATTTATCCTATTACATGATTCTTGACTCCATGATATTTTTCCTGCTTCTCGTTTCGTTTTATACTTGTCCCGTTAGCTTTTACCACTTGCGGCCTGTGACTTGTATTAACGGGTATCTTCTTGTTTCTTCTTTTGTAATAATGTACTTGCAGGCCCGAATGGAGAATTACTCGAAGGTATCGCTGATCAAGTGTTTTAGTCTTATTAATTGTCATGTTATCTTTAGTTCATGTTTTTATTCCTGCTACTCTTTATTGTATTCCGGGCGTGTTTGATCCGTAACTACTTTGTATTCCAGCTGTTGGTTATGTTAAGAAATATATCATGTACTTTTATTATTCTATTGTGATTTTATATGCTTGCATGGTTATTTTCCTATCGTGTTGTTGAGTTACCTGTACAGGTTATGAATGGTGTATTTGCATCATTAGCTGGGCCTCAGTCACAGACTCGTATTCCCGTATTTTGGGAAGCAGGGCGTGACTGGATTTTTAGTGGTATCTGAGCTCAGGTTTGGCTAATGTGTTAGTTTGACTAATACATTAGACAGGCTTTGACTCAGCCAAGATAACTCAATAACATGTGCACCACGTTGATCACATGGATAATGATAACCAACATAATCTGGATACTCCTCTTATTTGATTCCTCTTTGATTCCTTCACATTCAGTTCTTTCATTTCTCAGTTGTTTTGCCACTTCCATTCATACATATTCATTGATTCTTCATTGGGTATAGACTCTTTCTTTTTGTACCCATATTCTTTTGATTCTGATATCTTTTTCTTTTTCTTCCTGCTCGGTTCTTCGATTGGTGCCATGTGGTCTACAACGACATGTTTGTAGCTTGGAACGTCGCCATTAGAGTAGCGCAGCGGAAGCATGGTGGGCCCATAACCCACCAGTCCCAGAATTTTCCCTATTGCTTTCCCTTCCTTGCACCGCTTGCTTTCCTTTCATACATTTGCATTGTCTTCATTCATTGAATCTATATTCGACATCAATCTTGATCCCCCCATTCTTATCTATGATTTTCTTATTCTGGTGTTGCCACCCTTTGACATTTTCTTTGAATCCCTTATTTTGTTATCCTCATAAGAGTTTGCTTTGCCATGTCCTATGTACCGCCTATGCAAATTTCGAGGACGAAATTTTGTTGTAATTTGGGTAGGATTTGTAACCCCTGTTTGCATTAATATGTATTTTCTTTCAAGTATTTTTCCGTATTTTTAAATGCTTAACTATTCTCTTTTAATAGATTATATTATTCAAACTGTTTTATAAAACCCAATTGTTTATTATAAGCCCAATTTCTTATTTCTATTTTATTATTTATCTGAGCCCAATTGATTAATTTAAGCCCAATCCTATAACTAATTTATTATATTATTTTTTAGCCCATAAACCAAGCCCCATATCATAATTGATTTATTTAAAATGTTTTAACTCCAAGCCCAATTGTTTTAAGCCCAAATCCAAACCCAGTACTCATATAAATTTCTATAGCCTCCATCCTATATGATTACATTCAAATTCCCACATTTCTAATCCACCCGTACACAACCCCTCACATTCTCTCAACTCTTCTTATTCCGTAACCCCTATAACTGCCCCCACTATCTCACATAACACCCCATTATTATATACCCTATTTAATATATTTATCATATTCTATTTTATAAAATCCCCCTATGGTTCTCTCTCTCTCTCCCGCTGTTCTCTCTCCCTCCTCTGTCTCCTCTTTCTCCCGCCTTCTCGCTCCCTCTGTTTCGAAACCCAAAACAAAGCTCCCCTCGTCTCCCCCTGGCTCCATCTCCGCCACCAACCGCCTCGATGCCTCGTCCATTCCATCGTCAAGCCCAACCTCTGAACATCCCCTCGTCATCCCTAACCTCTGCAACACCATCTTCACTCTGCCATTGCTGTCCTCCGCTCGCCATTGTCAAAGCTCCGCCATAACCCACCGTCTTCCTCCCCCCTGTGTCGACCTCCACCTTGCTCTGACCTCCTCGAACCTCCTGCCTCTTCCCCGTCGAGCTCCCCTCGACACGTCGCCTGTTCGTCTTCCCCCTCTCATCTCCCTCCCATAGCTCACCACTGCACCCCAGTCTTCGACGCCGCCTCCACCCTATCCCCCTTCCTCGTCAAAGCGTCGCCTCGTCTTGCTCCACCCCAGACCACCATTGCCGACTGCATCTCCCTCCCTGTTTCGCATCGCCATTGCCGAGCATCGCCGCTCGCTCGAACCAACCATCGTCTTCCCCGCAGCACCCCTTCGTCTTCCTCTTCGAGCTTCTGCCGGCAACCTCGCACCTCTGCCTGCCCTCGCTCCTCCTCTGTTTTGAGCGAAAGCAGAGTTCGTTCTCTCATCATCGAGGTCTCGCTGTTGCGTCTCTTCCCGACCACAGCCCCGCCATCGCCACCCAGTCATGCCGCCTCGCCGTGGTGCCACAGTCACCCCGTCGCCAGTCGTCGCTGAGTCCTGCCCATTCTCTCTCTTTTCTCTCTCTCTCGAATGTGGGAGACGAAAAGGGATTGTCCAAATTTGGTGTTTGGCATTTTGCCTAGTGGCGATCCAAATTTGGTGTTTGGTGTTCTGCCTTGGATCTGGTGTGGAGTAGGGTTTTGATTGGTTTGTTTTGGTGTTTGGTGTTGTGGAGTAGATGATTGAGGTGTTTGCTGTTTTGGAGAAAGAATTGGATCATCTTGTTGTTGTTTGGTGTTTTGTGTGGGGAATCCGATCTGAGTTTTGTTGTTTTGCTGTTTGGTGTCTCTCCTGTGTTTTGCTTCACTGCCCGGGACTTTGATCCGGTTATTCTTGTAATAGGTATGATCGTCGTTGGTTATCAGGCAAGTATCCTCTTGTACAACTCGTTTTTCTCGTACAAGCTTTCTTTGCAAAATACCGCAAGTATATCCTTTGTCTCTAATTCTTATTCTTCGGTCGAATTAAAATCTGTTACTATACAAAATCTGTCGATCTCGTATTCGCATATGATCGCGAATACCTTGTTGCCACATGCATTACATGAATACGATTCACACATATGTACCCTTAGGATTATACATGATTGTGTGCATGATTGTTTTAGCCGTGATAATAGTTTAAATATGATATCTTGTTCTTGTTGATTAAAATTAATAAAAGTAACAAGCCGGGATATAAGGATAAAGATCTAGTAGTGGGCAATATAGAAGAGCGTACTCGGAAGGGGGCCCGTATTTCCTATGATTTCAAGTTATATAGAACTAAGTGCCATATAGAACTAAGTGCCACATCAGGGGTTGACGGGAGCCACCTCTAGAATCTACGGGGGCTACCTCTAGAATCCATTACATGATTACAAGTTTACATATTTCACGCTATAAGTTTACACTCTACATGTTCCACATTACAAGTTTGCACGTATCTCGAACAAGATACAATTGACATGTTTTTCCCGAGTACGTGATCTATAGAATCCACCACTAAGACTAAACGTAACTGATTGTATGTAGCAACCATATAGTAAAAGGATGGATGCATGAAGTGCTACCTAGATAGAATTAATAAAAGACATAAGATTAACACGTATACTTGCATAATCTAATTACATGTTACATGTTCTTGTTGACTTGTTTACTTGATTACATGTTTACATGCCACTTGTTTCATAATATCTTGTTCATGATCATGTTTACATGTTGTATTTATCCTATTACATGATTCTTGACTCCATGATATTTTTCCTGCTTCTCGTTTCGTTTTATACTTGTCCTGTTAGTTTGTACCACTTGCGGCCCGTAACTTGCATTAATGTGTATCTTCTTGTTTCTTCTTTTGTAATAATGTACTTGCAGGCCCGAATGGAGAATTACTCGAAGGTATCGCTGATCAAGTGTTTTAGTCTTGTTAATTGTCATGTTATCTTTAGTTCATGTTTTTATTCCTACTACTCTTTATTGTATTTCGGGCGTGTTTGACCCATAACTACTTTGTATTCCAGCTGTTGGTTATGTTATGAACTATGTCATGTATTCTTGTTATCCTATTGTAATTTTACATGCCTGCGTGGTTGTTTTGCTATTTTGTTATTGAGTTACCTGTACAGCTTATGAATGGTGTATTCGCATCATTCGCTGGGCCTCAGTCACGGACTCGTATTCCCGTATTTTGGGAAGCAGAGCATGACAAAGACCCATTCAGTTGGCTAATCGGTCTTAAATCTGCCATCCTTAACACCTATGAATTTTTTAGGATTAGAATAACGTTCGCATAATTTAATCCATCAATTTCAATGCAACTGTGATAGAAATCCACAAAAATAGCCATCAAATCATCCTTGATGATATTCCAATATAATTTGTAGAAGAAAATTGGAAAACCATCCGGACCCAGTGCCTTATCCTGGCCTAGGCACTCGATTGCCTGTAAGAAATCTTCTTCTGTGAAGGTGCTCTCAGTCCCTTCGCTTCCATCAATTCTCAAGGTATTCCACAACTCCGGTATAATGTTGTATCTTTTCACTTCTTTGTTGTCAAATAGCTCTCTAAATCTACCATCTATATGATGTTTCACTAATTCTTCATCCTTGCACCAATTATTTCCCAGGTACATTCCCATAATTTGATTGCGTCTTCTCCTCTCATTCGCCACTTTGTGAAAAAATCTAGTACTGGCACCTCCTTCTTCTAGCCATTGGAACCTTGATCTCTATTTCCAGTTGTGCTCCTCCATCTCTCCAATACATTGGATCTCTTGTCTACTACTTGCCAGCTCTTCGACCTTAGATCCAAGGAGGTCCTTATTCCTGTAACACCCCGCAAAATTGGAAATGACAATTTTACCCATGTGTGTTACACATGTATATTTTGTAACGTGTTTTCACCACGTATTTTGATTACCGACTATTTATACATTTGTCATATTAATTTCACCCTATTTTGAGTCAACAAAAATATTAAATTTCAATCTCTGCATTTTACGTGTTTTTACGCGTTTCTGATGCACGTATCGATTATGTGTTTCCACCGTTACGTGCAATATTTTCTATGTGTTTAAATTATTTATTTTAGGTATCCAAATCTATTTTTGATAAACTAGAAATTCATTTTTTCTATTTTGATTAAAACAAGTTTTGTACATGTAATGCACGTGTTTTCTATGTACGTAGCAATTACGTCGTGAAATATATAAAATTAATAAATATATTTTTCTTATGTTGTATTTTTATTATCTTTAATATTTTTCCATTGATAACGTCGAGTTTCGTATTTTTGATATTTTACGTACGACGCACGTGTTTGTTTCGGTGCGCGTATCTGAGCGTATTCGTTTTCAAAAAATATATTTTTGAGTGTATTTATTTTATTTGTGCATGAAACATTATAGAATTTTAATTTAAACAAGTTTTTACAGATTATGTATGTATATATAAATGTACATATTATGCATGTATATATATATAAATGTACACACTAATTACTTTCTTTATGTACACACTAATTTCCTTTCTTTTTTTCTTTTGCTCTGACCACACCCAAAACTACTCAACCAACCAGCAAATGGTCCCCACCCAACTATGCCTACACACCTATTTCATTTAATCATTGTACCTATATATATATATATATATATATATATATATATATATATATATATTTATGTATGTATGGACTAATAATTATGCATGCATGAATTTGGAGTTGGACCTTCTGTGTTGACCGGGTGGAAGGTAGAGAGAGTCCGATTGGGGGTTTTGGAAGAGAAGGAGGATGTGAGTTGGGTTTTTGAAGAGGTGAAAATGTGAAAGGCTGGGGGGTTTTGAGAGTTAAGAAAATGAAGAGTTTGAGAAATTAAATTGAGTAATTTATTAGGTGGGTAATTTTGCACTTTGATCCCTAACATTGTCCTATAAAT
Source organism: Hemerocallis citrina (assembly GCA_017893485.1). NCBI lineage: Eukaryota > Viridiplantae > Streptophyta > Magnoliopsida > Asparagales > Asphodelaceae > Hemerocallis > Hemerocallis citrina. The sequence continues at coordinate 167,528,283 of CM030368.1, forward strand.
AGCACTCAATTCTCCTTCTCTCTTCACACCAAAAGTAAATTAAATAAGAGAGAGAAAAAAAAAACAGTAGAGTGTTCTTGTGCTTGGAGGAGTCTTGGTAGGAGGAGAAGGAGTTGCTAGGAGCTAGGAGTTTGATTCCAACTTTCTCATTGATTTCAATCTTCACTAGAGGTGGGTGTTCTCATACTTTCTAATTATAGAACAATGCATGCTAATAATAATGAATGAGTAGTATAGAAAGTTTGATGTGATAAAGTAATCTATACTATTGTTTGTTGTAGTATTGAATCATGTTATGTTTATTTGATCATGTAGTTGTTCATGAGGAAAGAATTTATTTTTGCCATGCACTAGTATACATGAATGAAGGAATAGTTGATTATATGAACATTTGTTAGAAAATTTTCTTTTGATAAGCAAATGAATTTTTGTAAAGTAAAATTGATGCAATTGAACTCATTGTTTGTTTATAAAAGATTTAATGTGCTACTTTTGATTTAAAATGAATAAATGCAAATTCATGTAATAACTTGAAAGTTAGTTTTATTTTTTTTTATGCATTATAAAATTATGAGTTACTGTAAGAAAGTAAACTCAGTATAGATGAACAAATTATAATTTAATGAAAGATTAGATTAAGAGAAAAATCGAATTTTGAAGATAATAGAATAACAGAAAGTTTGAACAAAAGTATATTAGTATAACAGTAATCACACATGGAATATCTGGCTAGTCGGTGCGCTACAACACCTTTACTGTAGTCGTGGGTTATGGGTTCATATCTTGATATCCCCTTTTGTTTTGAAATTTTTTAAAATGAACCACAGACTAGAAGTACTATATGTAAGGTTTCGGATTCACTATTGCGACAACTAAGCCACGTGGGCTAAGTGGTCGGCCGGTTTGGGCTTGGGCATTTACTGTAGCAATCCAGAGGTCATGGGTTTGAAACCCGAAGGCCACCTTTTGATATTTTTTGTTTTTAATGGTTTTGAAGGGGTTTTTATGTGAATAAAAATTAGGGAAAATTTTAGAATTTCTATAAAATGATAAGGAATTTATTAAAAATAGTTTCATAAATTTTCATGTATATTTTGAGAAGTTTTAAAGAGGATTTGAGATGGAAAAGTGAATTGATAATCATAAGAGTATTTATAAAGAGCATGATTTTGTTTTTGAAGAAAAGAAAAATGTGATTTAGTGAATTGAATTCTCTTGAAGAGATCATACATTTATTTCTAGTTTGAGAAATGTTTGAGTTATGTTCATGAGCTTAAATTGCCATTAAGGTTAGATCATGAAAGAGACATTGAGATAGAATGAGATTTTGTCTTCAACATAAATTATTTAATAGCATGATTTATCTCCTTAAAAGAAAAGTAATGTGAGAATTAATTATCTTGATGAAAGTATGCTTTGTGTTAAGTAAGAAATTCTTGATTACTATTGTGCTCAAATTAATAATGAGTTTAAATTAAATGTTTCATGTGAAGAATTATTGGTTGGAAAGAATTAAGAATGGATGAGCGAATCATGAATAGTACTGAAATGAGACAATGATTGAGTTGTGGAATAAGATGAGAATAATTAAGTTTGAGATATGATGAAGGGTATGAATACCCATGGTTCATGTACATGAAAAGTTGTGATTTAGAGTTAGTGAGACATCGGGTACCGGCACTATTGAATTGAAAAGAGTTGAGATATATTTGAGATATAGCTATTGAGCTATCTCGTATTTGTTGATTAAGTCTGGTAGGAGGTCAAACTAATTCTAGGTATGAAAATTTATTCATGTCTTGAACTTAAGAATTAGACACATAAGTGAAGATGTAGTAAACCTGGGTAAACGTAAGTGGGTTACCTCTATATAGTCGGCGGTGGACTCCGTGGCTATAGACCCTGTCGGCGGTGGACTCCGTGACTGTGGTTGCTCTATGAGAGACGGGCTTTTATTTTTAAATCCGGGACTATGAGGACGGGTCAGCAGTGGACTCCGGGATCTTGAGTAGTCGGGCGGATAGTTTGCTATACTCCAATGTATATACGTATACCGGGCTAGAGGGGCACTACAGGATGATTCGCACGGTGAGGGATCTGTTATAACAGTCAGCGGTAGATCTCCGTGGCTGGGATCCATATTCGTGGAATGATCTAAACCTTGTTTTATTACTGGGAGGTTTCATGGCGATGGATCGAATCCTTAAATGTGGAGTACATAGGTGCTTGCCCTCGAATATATGTAGTATGGGATCCATAGAATTCGAACAAGTATGCTTTGTGTTGAGTAAGAAATTCTTGATTACTATTGCACTCAAATTAATAATGAGTTTAAATTAAATGTTTCATGTGAAGAATTATTGGTTGGAAATAATTAAGAATGGATGAGCGAATCATGAATAGTTTTAAAATGAGACAATGATTGAGTTGTGGAATAAGATGAGAATAATTATGTTTGAGATATGATGAAGGGTATGAATACCCATGGTTCATGTACATAAAAAGTTGTGATTTAGAGTTAGTGAGACATCGGGTACCGGCACTATTGAATTGAAAAGAGTTGAGATATATTTGAGATATGGCCATTGAGCTCTCGTATTTATTGATTAAGTCAGGTAGGAGGTCAAACTAATTCTAGGTATGGAAATTTATTCATGTCTTGAACTTAAGAATTAGGCACATAAGTGAAGATGTAGTAAACCTGGGCAAACGTAAGTGGGTTGCCTCTATATAGTCGGCGGTGGACTCCGTGGCTATAGACCCTGTCGGCGGTGGACTCCGTGACTGTGGTTGCTCTGTGAGAGATGGGCGTTTATTTTTAAATCCAGGACTATGAGGACGGGTCAGCGGTGGACTCTGGGATCTTGAGTAGTCGGGCGGATAGTTTTCCATACTCCAATGTATATACCTATACCGGGTCAGAGGGGCACTTGTGGGATGATTCGCACGATGAGGGATCTGTTATAACAGTCAGCGGTGGATCTCCGTGGCTGGGATCCATATTCGTGGAACGATCTAAACCTTGTTTTATTACTGGATAGTTCCATGGCAAGGGATCGAACTCTTAAATGTGGAGTACGTAGGTGCTTGCCCTCAAACCTATGTAGTATGGAATTCATAGAATTCGAACAAGTATGCATTAGTGTCATCCTAGTATAAAATGTGTGCATAGGCATTAGGGCATGGTATATACTTACATGTTTAGCATAGTCACAATTTAACACTTTATTGTTCATTTAATTTTTGTGGTTTGTTAAAGTAATGAGATCGTTATATGTACGGCATAGAGAGGATCGCCGAGTATAACATTTTCGTCAGTTGTAAGTGACTGACGTGCCCACAGCTTAATATGCAGGTAATGGACTTTTTATGAAGAAGTAAAGATGTTACGATGCAGTTGATAACTTACAATGTTAAAGTTGTACAAATTGTATTTTATTTCATTGTTGTATTTCTTTTATTCTTCCATTGTGTAAACAAAATGTAAAGAACTCTGATGTTGTTGAAAAAGTTTTAATTTCCTTGTAAAATTGTACGAAGTGAAGTAAAAATTCTGTGAAATCTCGAATTCGGTCTTATTTGGAATTCGGGGCGTTACACTCCCCCTCTACCGATTCCAATTCTATAACCCTCTCTCCTAATTGCCCCCTTCTTCTTTTCACCTGTCCAAAATTCTGCTTTGCACAATCTTTTAGGCTTTTTCGTAATCTCCTAATCTTCGCAATCCATATACCCATTGCACCCTGAACGTTTAGGTGGTATTCCAAGGCTCTTCAATATTCCTGCCAATGCCACTGCTAAGGGTCCAAGCTTTCTCAAAACGAAAATGACGTCGAACTGAGATTTGGTCATCGCCACAATTGTTCGTTGTATTGTATATGACGGATATGAAAAGATTCTTCTATGGATAGACCAGATAAGTGTGGAAATCATGTCGATCGCTCCGATGCACCATTCAAAGAGGAGGGATTCTCACCGGGGCCGCTTGACGCAAACGGAACAAAACAGGGGCGATGGGTTTGAAGACAATTTAGGACTTGCTAGAGGAAGCACGGACCGTACTCAAGCGACTGGAGGAGGCCCCCAGTTTAGAATGTAGTGTAGGTTTCATTCTTATTCCATAGATCTCAAGTGCTAACAGTTTATGATCCGAAGTGAATCTAGTAACTTATTTAACAGACGCTAATGGGAAGGTTTCCTCTCTATCACCAATTTGCAGTTAACTATGCTCTTCTTTTTTTTTCTCTTTTTTTTTTGATGGGTGTACTCCATCCATATTTTTTGTGCGTATTGGTATACACCGTCAATTTCAGGTATCATGTGAAAATTTTATCTATTTTTAGGTGGTTTCTTCATAATATGCCCCTGACTCTTATCACTGTTTAATTGGATTTTATTTTCCATAAGTAGACGTGATTAATACCCCCATTCCCTTTTTGAAAAATGAAAATTAAGAGAGTCAAGGTGAAGAGTTGCTTTGAGTAAGTATATTTAATTATTAAAAAGAGAAGAAAGTCAAGTTGTAAGGGAGATAGAGGGGTGCTTAGATCAGTCAAAATATGGATAACGGTCACACTAATTAAAAAATTTACATTTTGAAGCAGTGAAATGCAAGAATTTTATGTTTACAGTACACCGAACCGCAAAAAAAAAGATATGGGTATAATTATATACAAATCGGTGAAATATGGGTATAATTTAGTGAAAATTACCCTTTCATTAAATAATGTTGGGTCTTTCATATTTTTAAGAAACAATGTGAACTAAACAATATGGACAAATAGGCTGGATAAAAATGTTCTCCACCAGGCCCCTAGTAAATCACACTTGCTAATTGCTATGCTTTAATTATAAACTAATTACTTTAATCTTCACTTTCATTTATTAAATCACTTCATCGTTTGTCATCGCTTTCTACTAATTCTCTTAAATCATCATAGAGCATATCAGAAATTCTTCGGACCTAATCATTTTAGACTCCACCTCTTCTTCTCGCATTTACCAAAACACAACCTAATTGGTCATCCCATGCTCCCACAACTATAACTAAATTTACTAATAAAACATGATAGATTTAATAATTTCAGCAATAACAGCTAAAATATTTTTTCATTATTTATTTATTCTCTACAAAATTACTAATTTATATTATAAATTTTAAGTGGCCTTCATTTTACACTGACAAATGTATATCTACAAGAAACAAATATCAAAATATCACATGTATTCCTCACGAGGGAGAACCTGGCTAAACGTCAACCAAACTTGGAGGTGCAGTGTGGGTTCTGCCAGGTTAACATTGAGACTAGAGACCATCTGTTCCTTCACTGCCCTAGGAGTAAAGCGGTTATCGTCGAGGTTCTCAGTGCATTAGGGGCATCTATTTTTCCCAATACATACGAGGATCTATGGGTGGGGTCCCTTTTCGCGACAGTACGGGGGGCTATGAGAGAGGCTTGGTATATTGCAATCGCTGCGATGACCTGGGTGCTTTGGCTAGATAGAAACAATCTTTATTTCCGCAATACTAGCAATTTCACTACTGGTAACTTGAATCATATCATGCATCTGATTTCGTTTTGGGCTAATGTGGCAGCAGCAGGTCCCAGGGGCAGGATTTCCACAGTGTTCCAGGTGCAGGAGTTTGATGACGAGGAGATAGAGATCGGCCCGACGATTGAGTGAGGACTGAGCAGCGTGGGATAGTTATGATACCCACCACCCCAGGGTTTGTTGGGGGGAAAGATGTTGTCCTTTTGCTTTCTTATGCTCTGTATGTTTTGGATCCCACCCACTATGTTTTTGAGGTGATTAGTGTTTTCTTTTCTGCTTTTTTCTAGGATTTTGTTGTTTGCTCAGTTCGCTGAGTTTTGTTTATTAATCCCTGATTAATAAAACAGGGTGGCCAGATTCCACCTTCTCTTCAAAAAATAAAAAAAAAAAATTTGCTCATATCAAAGTGATTTGAGTACGTACCATGACGTATGGTTTCTGATTTTCTTGTGGTTCCAACCTAACCTCTTCAACTGTTTTAATACCATCATCAGTTCGCCCCACCTTGGCCTGATAAGTCTTAACCTTACCATCAACACCTTCAATCGTCTCAAAGAATGAAGATATGATATATATACTTGGCATGCTACTAGCATTAAACAATGTTGATAATAAATGTTATATCTCTCTATCTCTCTATACATAACTAGTAATTTACACGTGCGATGCACGTTATAATAATTTCAAAAAATAAAAATAAAAACTCTGACGTAAAGAGGATTTGAACCGGAAACCTCCTTTATATTAGTTATGTACGTGCGTTGCACGTGTTGGTAGAATGACAAAATGACAAATGACACTAAGGCCTTCTCCCATTATAATATTAGAGATGGGACAGTTGGAGTTGTAATTTGTCAACATACAAACCCGTACGTTGCATGTGCAACTCTAACTCTTTTATTAATTACAACAAAAAATAAACAAATAAACAAAATTTCACCTATTTAAACGTGCAACGCACGTGCAAAACAAAATTTCAATATTTTTAAACACCAAACAAACACATATGTTACACGTACAACTCCAATTCTACTTATAAACACGTACACTGCACGTTCAACTCCTAAACTATTTATTAACACGTACATTGTACGTGAAAATTCTCCAATTCTTACCAAAACGTGCATCGCACGTGAAAATATTAGTATCAATAATAGCACTATTGCAGTAATGTATTCATGATGGTTGTGGTCAGCGTGAAAGAATGTGGTATGTGGAACTTTGCGATTCTTGGCCGCTTTGGCCGCGTACGACCTTCTATAGCTGTTTAAAAAAAACAAAAATTGAAAATGAAAATGACTAGAGACATACTTAAAAATAAAATAGCACTAATAATTTGCACGTGTGATGCACGTCTTAATAAATATATTTTTTAATGCAAAAATTCGGACGTAGTATGGCTTCGAACCTTAGACCTCCATTATATTAGTTACATATGGGTGATGCATGGGTTGTTTAGTTACAAAGTTAGGATTTGTTTGCTTACAAATCCCAACTCTCCCATTAAAATAGTAGAGATAAGTACAAAATATGATAATATCATATGTAATTGAACAAAGACATAGTTCGCAATATTAAAGTTGTCTTGCTCAAGAATAAAAAAAACTATATATTCATATTAATATGAATAGATCAAACTACATATTCGATAAATATGGGCTGCATATTGAAATATGCAGTCACATAATCATACTTTGACAAATAGGCTATATGCAGAATTAAAAAAGCAATTTCTTACTGCATAGCGTATGTGCCGCATAAATTTGTATTTTAGAACACTGGTTGTGGTGATCTTATAGTAGTCATTTATATTTTGGAATAATGACAATCAAGAAACAATAGTAAAAATCTAGAAACATGCAGTAATAACTAACTTAAGGATATCAAATAAGCAATCTCACATCTCAATGACCTGATCCATGATCGATCTACTTAGATGTTTGAAAGTAAGGGAGTATTCTTACTTTTCAGTTCATAGAAATTTTTTTTGTTCTGTTTGCGTTGTAATTTTCATCTCGTTAACGAAACATGTGTTTTCTCTAAGGATGTGTTTGTTTGACATGAAGATTACTATAAGAAAAGAAATCCTGAGAAAAAGCACTGTTCAAGGATTTGGTTGGCTTAGATTTATTTGGATTCAGATTTGCACTGTAGTGCAAAAAAAAAAAATTTAAAAAAATTTAAAATAATCCGAAAAAAAACCCCTGAACTCAGTGGAAAGCTATTGTAACTATTTTAAAATTGTTTCTCTCTTTTTTCTCCTCTATCCAATAAAATAATTCAACATAATCTTCTATATTAAATTTCTTTCTCTCATCTCTATCATATGCTACAATAAAATTACATTTAAACAAACCACTTTTTTAGAACTCATTTCCACAAATTTTTTTTCTCTACAGTAATCTTCATAGTTTGAAAATATTTTACAACCAACCAAACACCCCCTAAAATAAGAAGAAAGAAAGAAAGAAAAAACTTATTGGCACATTCCACCTTTTCTCGGAAACAAAATACATTTAATTAGCATTTAGCGTGTCATGTCATCAGACATAAAGTCTTGCACATGTTACCAGGTTCTCCCACCCCTCCTCCGAAGCACGATCGGGATCTCAGGCTCCGTTCTAGTGTGGGTTGTCGATCCGAGTATCTTAAACTAACGATCTGTAAACGGATTTTGCCATATCTTTAAAATGACCATCTTTATTCATTAATTCACATTTTCTTGTCAAACTCTCCTCAATTCGTCATGGAGTTTAACTTGATTATTCTATAATATTTAGCAACGTAAGTATTGTATTTATAGTCCAATTTTCTACTAAATCTAACAACACACACACACACACACACACACACACACACACACACACACACACAGGTTTCTTCCATTGCAAATGGGTTTGTTAGCACAGACTCGTTGTAAACGACGATCTGAGCCGTTGGATGAAGATCCAATAGCTCAGATCTGTTATGTTTTTTTTTTTTTTTGGAAAATTTTGCCTTAGCCCGTCGTTGGCAACGACATGCTAAGGCAAAGTGGATTTTTTTTTACTCTACTTTCACTTCCCACTCTCTCCGTACTATATCTATTTTCTTCCCCGAACCCAATCCCAATCCCAACCGAAACCGATCCCGTCGCACTCCAGCAACTCCTCCTCTATCACTTCACTCTCTCACTCAGTATCGTTCCCTCATTGGCACTCTCTCTTTCTATCTTCCGAAGCACCTCCCCCAACCCAAAAAAATCCTAACCTACACCCAAACTCCTCCTCCTCCATTCTCACACTTTCTCTCACTCCCAATCTCTCCTCCAATATTCAAAACCACTCCTCCAGTCTTCGAAAGCCCTACTCCTCAATCCTCGAAAGCAAGTTGAAACCCTAGATCGGCGACAACATCTACATTGGGGAAATTCGTAGTGTGTAAGGTAATGACTAAATCATTGACTTCGTAATTGTATTTGTGATATTTTTCAAGTTTTTTTTGTCTCTTTCTAATTACTTGAATTGATTAAATTTGCTCAATAATTTTGTAGATGTATTAGTTTGTATGTAGTATTTTGGTGATTTTACATGTTGAAATTTTAGTCGTAATTGTAGTTGTTTGCTCAAATTGTACTTATTCGTATTTTTATTATTCGATATTAGTAAAACCACTTAAACGGTTCAAAAAAAATTCGAAACTTTGCGGGTAGGTCGAACTCTCCTTACACAAGACAATGCAACTTGTAGAAGTGATTTTCGACTCACGGTTTGATACGGCCGTGTATTGCTCTTGGTCAAGGAAAACTAAAATAAAGTGCTACACGGCCATATCTCGCAAACTGTGAGTCGAAACTCACTTCTACCAGTTTCGTTGGCGTTTGTTACGTGAATCCGACCAAATTGCAAAGTTTTGAAATTTTTTATGCCAATTGTGCGGTTTTCTCACGTATCTCGAACAATAACAACTAAACTATGAAATGTTTTACTACGATTACATTAGAAAATCCTACAAACGATATCCAAAAATTATGAAACTTTGTGGGTAGGTTGGACTCATGTAACACAAACCAACGAAACATGTAGAAATGAGTTTCAACTCACGGGTTGCGAGATAAGGCCGTTGACCACTTTATTTTGATTTTTCTTGACCAAAAGCAATACACGGTTGTATTTCGTAAACCGTGAGTAAAAATTTACTTTTACAAGTTGCGTTGGCTTGTGTGGGGTGAGTCTGACCTACTTATAATGTTTCGGAGTTTTTGGATGTTGTTTGTATAGTTTTATATCATTCATCGTAACCACAACAATTTAAACAACTAGTTTTTGAAATTTTGAGTACGAGAACATAGAAAACCTCACAAATAAAAACCAAAAATTTCAAAACTTTGCGAGTTGGTTGGACTCACCCCACACTAGTCAATGCAACTTGTAGAAGTAATTTTCGACTCACGGTGTGCGAGATACGTCCGTATATCGCTTTATTTGTTCTTTCTTGAAATAAAGCGATACTCGGACATATCTCGCAAACCATGAGTCGTAACTCACTTATGCAAGTTGCGTTAGCTTCTATAGGGTGAGTCCGAACCACTCGCAAACTTTCGGTAATTTTTGTTGCCATTTGTGCATTTTTTTACATTTTCGCTTTGTTTATTGTTGATAGAGAAATGGATTATCAATTAACTTTATGTTTATCGTTGACAGAGAAAATTACTAGAACAAGGCGGGCGAGAATCCCTTCTGGTGGCGCTAGTAACGAACTATTTACAGAGGTAAGATTGATTATTATTATTATTATTAGTTTAAATACGAATATGTAATATTGTATTTTTAATACCAAGATTTGTATTCATTTGTGTAGGTTGGTGGTCGTAATTCTTCATCTGCCAAGGCCGGTCCGTAGTCTTTGGTTGGACTTACACCTCCAGGACCGGAAGACACAAGCGTGCTCGCGTTGCAACCCATACATAGATCCCAAGCTGTGTGGGATGGGTCTGCAAAGAAGTGTAACTTTCGGAAGCACGCGATACTTTCCATAGACCCTCGTATTGCTCTTCACTTGGTCCAAGTCGGTTTTTACAGAGCCAGATTTATAGGGGCTTTGAAGCTTGATCGACGTTTACTTACAGCTCTTATGGAAGTGTCTCATTAGGTTTGTCATTTTTGAAAAGTGGTTGCCTTACCGGTTCCTGATGGCCCTCCGCAGTGTTGGGGACACTTTTCTGAGGTTGCTTCGAATCAACTAGAACAAAATGGGGAGTAATGAAGGTCCAATGAAGAGACCCACACATTCCACCTACCGGTATGAGTGATTACCGTCACTCTCCAAGATGTAGCAATGATTATTGGGCTTCCTATACATGGGGTGGCCGTGATGCGGAACAAGGACTTCGACCGAGTGAAAGTTGTACGTGATTTGCTCGGTTTTGATTTAAATAAGATGTGGGATAAAAGGAAAGATGACACTGAAGCTAAAATTTTAAAAGATACTCCATCAGATCATGATGAAGAAGTCGTAGAGCAAGTCGTAGAGCACGCTAGAAGTGAAGCCGAAGAAGCTTTTTGGAATGAAGTATTCGAGGGTAAATCACTCTGACTTTCATGGTTGAAATTAAACTTCGAAGATTATTTGAAAGTTGATTCGAATGAAAAACATGTCACGTACTATGAGCGTGCGTACATATTCAGTTTGATTGGAGGTGTGCTCTTCCAAAACTCCTCCAGTGCGAGCGTGCCACTCATATATTTAAGGTTGTTAGAAAACTTCACTATGGTCGGCCATTACAGTTTGGTGAGTGCGGCCTTAGTGTCATTATATAGGAACTTGTGTGCTTGTTCAATGGGTTTCGTACAGATGGGTGGGCCGATAATTTTGTTGCAAATATGGAGATAAGAGCGCATCCATATCGATCGCCCCCGTATTATTGAGGCAACACCGGATTGGTTGGCCGAAGCAACAAATGCATAGATGTTGCCTCTTTTAGGAGTGTACTAGGTAGGGCGGCACACGTGGGTCGATAACCCACGCACATCTCTCGCATACTACATAGATGAGTTGGATGCTTTGCGCGATGAGTTCATCAATTGGGTTCCGAACACCCTCTATAGGTTGCAACAGGTTCCACCAGTGTGTTTGGTTAGCAAACTTTGGTTGATGACTGCCCCACTCGTCAACTTCTCTGTTGTGGAGTTCCAATTTCCGGATAGAGTACTGCGGCAATTCGGATATCTACAGATGATTTCTGAAGCCCGCTCGTACGACAAAAAATTACACGAGGTGAAAGGAATGGGTCGTGTGCCCAATTTCGACTAGGCAAATTTCCATCAGGTACGTGTGGAAAATTGGAATAAAATAGATTAGTTTGTGGAAAACCAAACCCATGATGAGTTTGATTTTCCACCATAAGCAGAAATAAAATTAGCAGAATTACATACAGTAAGCATATATGAATTAATATAAGCAATTCTATCTTTTGAACTCAGGTTGACTGGAACCTATACATATTTGCTCTGTCCAGTCGACTTTACATCACCTTTCAGTCGACTTTTACTATTATTCATTCGACTGGGAGGTAGTATAGGTCGATTTATCTGAGGTATTTGTCTCGTTGAATGAGACTCAGTACCTCTGAACAGGCGACTGGTGACTGGGTGCAGTCGACTTGTCTGAACTTTAGATTTGCCTTTATCATGAAAACTTACATTTTTAGGCTTTTCAAAAAACTCATAAAGTTTATGCTTAACACTGGAAATAGATACAGGTTTATTTACACTAATGTTCTTAGAATAATGAGATTTTTCAAGGGACTTTTTAAAACCAAGTCCAAACTTTTGATTAGATTGCACTTGATTTTGAAGAACATCATTTAAATTCTCTTTTTCTTTATTAAATTTAGATACGTTCTTGGATATCTCTTCATAATTTTTCTTTAGAAACTCAAGATCCATATCTAAATTAGAAAGACGATATTGAAGGATCCATATTGAAGGATTTTACTTCTTTATCAAGGTTAAGATTCTCTTGAAAAAGTGTTTGATTAACTTTCTCTAAGTTTTTAACTCTAATCTTTTCTTTTTTAAGTTGTTGAAAAATTTCATTGAAAGCATCAAGTAAATCATTGGAATCATACTCATTACTTACTTAATTTTGAGACGCCATAAAACACATGGTTGCAACCTCGTTTGTCTCATCAATTTCTTCATCCGACGAAGAATCGCTGTCATCCCAAGTTACTTGGTATGCCTTTTTGTTCTTCACGAACTTGTTCTTTGTGTACTTGTCCTTCTTGAAGTTGGACGCCTTTCCCTTAGATTTTGCATTCTCTAGTGGGCAATCCTTCTTCATATGGCCTATCTTGTTATACCTGAAACAAGTTGGAGGTTCATTAGAATCCTTAGATTTTGAATTAAACTTACCTTTACTTAGGAACTTTTTGAACTTTCTCGTGAACATGGCAATCTCTTCCTCATCTTCTTCTTCATCCTCGGAGTCTGACATGACTTTGAATGTTAATGTCTTCTTCTTTGATTGTTGTGGTTCGGCATCCTTCTTGCGCTCTTCAAGTTGTACCTCATAAGCCATAAGATTTCCCACAAGATTCTCAAGAGAAAGTTGTGATAAATCATTGGCCTCTTCTACAGCGGTGGTCTTCTTCTCCTATTCGGGGATTAGTGCACGAAGTACCTTCCTCACAATCTCGGCTTGAGTGTATATCTTTCCAAGTGCCACAAGTGAATTGGTAATGTCTGTGAACCTTGTAATCATCTCGGACACATTCTCATTCTCCTTCATGCGGAACATTTCAAACCTGTGAACAAAAACAGATATTTTAGATTTTTTTACTTTATTTGTTCCTTCATGAGTTACCTCGAGTGTGTGCCAAATTTGATGTGTGGTTGTTGCAATGGACACTCAGTTGAACTCCTCCTTTGTAAGGGCACAAAATAGCGCGTTCATTGCCTTTGCATTGTTCATTGTTTAGTTCTTCATGTCGTCGTTCCATTGTGCATATGGAATGGTAGGAGTGGTGTACTCGGTCTCCGTCATGTTCTATATTTCATAGTTGATGGACTGAAGGTAGATCTTCAGTCTACACTTCCAATAGTTGTAATTGATTCCATCGAAGAGGGGTGGCCTTTGTGTAGATTGGCCTTCATGGTATTAATTTGCATTAGAAGTAGTTGTCATTGCATTCAACCAGGCTCTGATACCAAGTGTTGGATCCTATAGGCAAGACAAGAAACACTAGAGGGGGGTGAATAGTGTTTTATAAAAATAATTGTGGAATTGAGCTTTTTCTTCGGTCCAGTCGACTTGAAAAGAGAAACCAGTTGACTGGAACGACAGTTAAGAAGAGTATTTTAAGACGAGTCTGATCAATTGACTTATAGAAGAACCAGTTGACTTACTAGACAAGTTTTCAGAGAGAATGTAGTACAAGTCTGATCAGTCGACTTAAAAAGGGACACAGTCGACTGTCTAGACAAGTTTCACAGAGAACTTGAAAAAGCAAGTAAATAAAATGCAAGTTCAGAGAAATACAATCACAAAGTATATACGATGTATTCTGGTTCGGTCCTTCCGACCTACATCCAGTCCCCAAGCAACCCACTTGAGATTTTCCACTATTCTTGAAAAATGTACAAGAATACCCTACGGCGTTAGACAACAACCTTGTCCAACCCGTAGTCCTTTCTCACCACTAGAGAAAGCAACCCACTCTTCCACCAAGAGTGAAAACCTAACTCTACACCCTAGAGCCCTACTCCCCAATCGAGAGGAACCACTCTCACAACCCGAGAGTGAAGAACAACAACAAAATGTTTACAATCAACCTATAACCTTGTTGTGAATGTGATTTTGTACGTGGCTATTAGGTCAACTTCCGAAATCAGTCTAAAACGAAATCACTGTTATACTAGACTGATTTCAGAGAACCAAAAACTTAGAGGATTTGAAAGCTTGTGAACCCTTGTTCTCTTTTTGAAAATAAGTACTTAAAAGCTTATAAAAGAAAGTATTGTCTTGTTGCAACCTTTTCCAAGTGATTTCTACACTCTATTTATAGAGTTAGAATCACTGGACGTTGAGAAGCAGTTGTACCAACTGTCAACCAACGGAAATAAAACTTTTGAATTCGAAAAATCAAGTTTTGAAATCAGTAAATTGTCGAAACGACTTGAACAGTCGACTGGGTTACCGTTATGAGTCGACTGGTCAGAGTTTGAATAAGTTCAGGCAGTTTCGTACTAGGACAGTCGACTGGTGTCTAATGGCGATCGACTGGTACTTAACAGCTGAACTTTTTCAATCTTGTTTTGATCTTTTTAAGTTTGAAAAACACTCAATTATTTTAAAGATATGTGTAAGTGTGTGTGACAAGGCTATTATAGAATTTCTAAGACTCAAAGAGATAAAAAAGTTACAATTGTAACAATACACTTAATACAACATATTGAAGCATAGGTCTTGTCTTAAGTCTTGAGTCTTGAGATGGAGCTTTAGCCCGTCTTTTTCTTTGAAGCTGGTAACCTTGTAGCTTTCTTGATCAATTTGCTATAAGATCTTTGTTTGTAGCTTTGCTTGATCAACTTACTTTAAGAACCTTGTAAAGCTTGTTAGAACATTTTGCCTTTGTGTATATCCTGTAATATATAAGAAGTAGCACAACAAACTTTGCATTGTCTTGTAATTATCAAAATCAAGAATCAACAAAAAGGAGCAAGGGTCGGATGAACCCTTATCCCCCGAGACTCAAGTTATACGTCGAAATCCCCAATAGAAGAGGAACAAGCCGGATCAGTACACACCAAGTGGATGCAAACCACGTGGTCGAAAGAGGTAGTATCTAATACACCTTCTTTATTATTAGTTTTGTATTCGGTTTATGATTTCATTCCTTAAATGACTAATAAACTTTTCTACGTTTATCAATTATGTAGATAAATTTAAGGGCTTGTGAAGAAGTTGGCTGCATATATAATTATTTTCTTATTCATGAAATGAATGTATTGATCCAGTTTATGTAATCATTCGATAAATGTGTAACTTGGATTTTATATGTTTATGTTCGATTTTGTTTATTATAGTTTGTGTATGAAAGTTTTATCATGGGTTATTATTGTTGTTATCGGATGACATTGATGATTGCTGTGATAATTGCTGATATCGCTTTGAATTATCAAATTAGTGTACATGCAACAAACATTTGTAGATATTAATCTTGTATGCAGCATATGCTGCTGTGATAAAAAAAAATTGTATATATTTTCATCCACAAAGAACAAATACACTGAAAAAATCATCCAACCTAACCCGTTATTGGCGATAACGGGTTAAGTGAGCTTAACATGTCATCGCCAACAATGCGTTAAGTTGGAAGAATTTGGAAGAACTGAATCTTCAAAAGTTGAATTTTGTACACATTTTCATCCAAAAAGAGCAAATACAGTGGAAAATTCATCCAACCTATCCCGTTATTAGCGAGAACGGGTTAAGTGAGCTTAACCTGTCATCGCCAACAACGGGTTAAGTTAGAAGAATTTAGTAGAACTTAATGTTCAGAAGCTGAATATTGGACACATTTTCATCCACAAAGAGCAAACACAGTGGAAAATTTGTAACGCCCCGAATTCCAAATAAGACTGAATTCGAGATTCCACAGGATCTTTACACTTCACTTCGTACAATTTTACAATAAAATTTAAACTTTTCATCATACATCAGAGTTCTTTACAATTTTATACACAGCGAAAAATAAAATGAATTACAACAATGAAAATAATACACAACTTGTACAACTTTATCAATGTAATTAATCAACAGCATCATAGCATCTTTACTTCTTCATGAAAAAGTCCAATTCCTGCATAATAAGCTGTGGGCACGTCAATTATTTACAACTGACGAAAATGTTATACTCGGTCATCCACTCTATGCCGTACATATAACAATCTCAATACTTTAACAAACCACAAATTTGAATGAACAATAAAGTGTCAAAAGTGATTATTCTAAACATGTAAGTGTATGTGATGCCTTAATGCCTAATGCACACATTTTATGCTAAGATGACACTAATGCTTACTTGTTCGGATTCTATGCATCCCATACTACATAGGTCCGAGGGCAAGCACCTACGTACTCCACAATAAAGGGTTCGATCCCTCGCCATGACAAACTACCCAGTAATAAAATAAAGTTGAGACATTCCATGAGTATTGATCACAGTCCCGAAGAACCGCCGCAGCAAGACCCCCGCCCGACTGTTATACAGACTCCTCTTCGTGTGAACTTTCTGTAAGTGCCCTTCTAGCCCCGGTATACTTATATATCTTGGAGTATGGCAAACTATCCGCTCGACTACGCATAGTCCCGGATTTAAAGTAAAAGCTCGTCTCCCACGAGGCAACCATAATTCTGGAGTATACCGCCCGACTGGGTCAATAGTCCCGATGAACCGCCGCAGTAAGACCACCGCCCGACCATATAAAGAGCCCCACTTACGTTTGCCTAAGTTTTACCACATCTTCACTTATGTGCCTAGTTCTTAAGTTCAAGACATGAATCAATTATCATACCTAGAGTTAGTCTTACCCCCTACCGGACTTAATCACAAATACCGAGATCACTCCATGGTAAATCTCAAAATATAACTCATTTCTTTTTATTTCAACAGTGCCGGTACCTGAGGCCTTACTAACTATAAATCACAACCTTTCATGTACAAGAAATCCATGGGTACTCATACCCTTCAATAATTATGTCTTAACTCAAAGTATTCTTATCTTCAACTTATTCATGAGTAGATCAATGTCTTAGTTTAGCACTTATTCATGATTCACTTATTCATTTACAACTCAAAATAGAACAACAATTCCTTTTATGAACAAAAGATTCATCACTATAAATTTCATTGGCAATTTAAGCAATTCATATATCAATTCGCACCAAGTATTTCTTATTCATCCCAAGTGTTTGTTTACACAAGGAACTTTCATAACTTGTTACATATTTTTTTGTTCTTTTCAAAAATAAGGAACCATTTACTCAAATGATAATTTTGGAGTCAAAAACTGATTTACTATCTCAAATCCCATTTTTACTTTCAAGAAAATTTTATAACTATCTCTCAAAACTTCTATTTTATTTTTTATGAATAATAGCATTTTATTCGCAACCTTTTTCACCTTGAAAAATCTCAGATATATAAGCAAACCCCCCCCCCCCCACCCAAAAAAAAGGAGGCGACGGGTTTCGAACCCTGAACCAGCCAAGACAACAGTAAGAGCCCAATGCCCAGTCATGCTAGCCATAAAATCCATTTGGACTTTGTGTCAAATAGTCATACCGAAAACCCCAAATGTTGAGCTTCTGGTTTCGGATTTTAATTAAGTGAATCAAAATAAAATGTGACTATAAGGTTTCGAACCTAAGATCTCTTACAAGTAGTGCTCTGTGGTGCACTGGCTAACCAGTAAGTCCAAGTGTGATTACTGATTAGGAGTTGTATTAATATAATTTTGTTCATACCGTTCTGAAATTGGTTCTTTTTTGCAAAACTCGTTTATCCAATTATCCAATCTTTTAGGATATTGAAATAAAATTTCCTTTTGACTGAGATGAGTTTTAAAACAGCAACCAAATAATTTCAAATTCATTTAAAAAATATATTTCTATTTTTAAATAGTTCCTCTTTCCATTTTACAAATAGATTTGTATTTTTCTCAAAACTTGAATTTAAGAATTATATCCATTAAAACTAGTTTATGGTCTCAATTATACTAATTAAAATTATGTAATAAAACCAAACATGCCTCATAATCATCCATGAAATCTCAAAGAAAATTATTTTATGCAAAATTTATATTTTCAATATAACATGATAATTTACATAAGTCAACACATTTCATGGCAATAATTTAAATTTGTTTTTCTTTCTTTCTTCTTTCTAATTATCATGACACTAAGGCATATATTGAATAAAACATTCTTCAACCAATTTTCTTACAAATCATATACTTGACTTGTACAAATTTACAAGCATACTAACATGATTCATAGTATTAATTCCTTTGTCAAAATTCTTCTTTCTAATTGACATGGTGGCAATTATTTACTTTAATCACAACAAGATTACTTCCATTCATGGCATACTACATTGGCATGGATTTTGTCTACATATTTCACAACAAATTCAAATTATACTACTCATTCATAACTTTTAGCATGCATTCTCTACATTTAGAAAGTAAGAAATCACCCACCTCTTATGGAGAATGAAATAACCAAGATTGGAGAGACAACTTCTACCTCCTAGCTCTAACTAGCATCTCCTTGTCCTTCTCCTCCTAACAATAGATCTCCAATGCACAAAGGTATTTTCTTCTCTCCTTCTTTTCCTCTCTTTATTTTTGTTTAGTTTAGGTGTGACAAGAGAAGAAAAAAGAGGGTGTATTTATAGGTCAAAATGAGGGTTTAAAGTGCAAAATTACCCACATAATAAATTACTTCACTTAATTTCCAACTCTTCATAATCCTAACTCCCTTAACTCCCAAATCTTCACCTTTCCAACCCTCCAAAACTCAAACCCCCACCCTCTTAATGCTAAAAACCGGCCACCCCTTTATGGCTCTTCATTTTCCACGTGCACGTGTTGTGCACTAGTGCACACACATACACAATATTTAGTACAATTCCTATAGTTCTAAAATGCGTATTAAAAGTTGTTACATGTCATGTGTGAGTCCATGCACAACTAAAAAATAGGATTTAGTTAGTGGGCTTGTCTCATGGGCTTTCATTTTAATTAACTAACTTAATTATTCTAGTGGGCTCTCATTTTAATTAATCTAATGGGCTAGAATCTAACTTTAGGTCCATGGATTTAATAAAAGACTAAATAAAGATTATGCATGCTAAAATAGTAAATGAGAGTAAGAAAATAGGGATGGAAAAATTAACACGTGTATCATACGTGCAAAAATTGAAAAAAATGCATTTTAAATTAAAATGAAAGTACGGGGTGTTACAAAATTCATCCAACCTAACTCGTTAATGGGTTAATGAGCGTAACTCTTCATCACAACAAAAAGTTAAGTTAAAAGATTTTGGCAGAACTTAATCTTCAAAAGTTGAATTTTGTATACATTTTCATCCACAGAGAAAATACACTGAAAAATTCATCCAACCTAACCCATTATTGGAGATAACGGATTAAGTGAGTGTAACCTGTCATCGCCAACCATGGGTTAAGTTAAAAGATTTTGGCAAAATGTTATAACTTTTACAACTTTTTAACTTTTTTAACTTTATAAATTTTTATCTAAAAAATTTTGAGAACTATTTTAAAATTTTAATATATCAATTAAAAATATTATTAATGCATTTTTAAGGAAAGAAAAGCTACAATAAAATTATTTTAAAAAATTGGTAAAAACAACATATTTTTTCCACATTTTCAACAGAATAAAAAAAAACTAAATAACAAAATAGCCAAATAAAGAAAAATAAAAAATAAAAATTAACAAAATAAAATTTGGGTAAACAAACTCAGATTAAGGGAAAAAATAGAACAAATAAGAAAATCTAAGGCTCCAAACCTAGTACTTCTTCTAACCCCACTCTAACCATGTAACCCTAACCCTGACCCTATAACCCTAGCCTAACCCTCTAGCCATAACCATATAACCCTATAATTGTTAAACTTTTTAAATATGTTAAAATTTTTAAACATTGTTCAGTATGATAGCTTGATAGAGTGAAGAGATTGTTATAGCTATTTAGATATAAAATATTAAAAAAATATAAAAAACCAACTAAATAAAATAATGCATTTTAAAAAAATTGTTAGAATAAAAATATTAATAAAAAATTGGTACAAAAAAAATTGAAAATATAAAATTTTGATAATAATGGTTGCAATATAAATTATAAAACCATTTTAAAAAATAATTTTTAAAAATGTTAGAGTTTGAGAAAATTATTAAAAATTATAAAAATAAGCAAAAAAAATTTTAAAAATGAAAATTAATAAAAATAATTTTTTGGGAAAAATACTCAGTTAAAGAATAAAAAATAAAGTTTAGAAAAATCTAAAGCTCCAAACATAGCCCTTCCTCTAACCCTACTCTAGCGCTTCCTCCAACCCTAGCCCTAACCCTCTAACCCTTTAAGTCTTAAACCGAAATCCAATGTATATGGAGAATGATAATAAATTCATAATTTTTATATAAAGATTTTATATGGAAATCTTAATTTGTCTGGATATTTTATTATATTTTTTTATGAAGATATTTTATTGGAAAAATCAAGTTTTTTGTACAATTTCTTCTACTTAACCCGTTATTGGCAATAACGGGTTAAGTGAGCTTAACCTGTCATCGCCAACAATGGATTAAGTTGGAAGATTTTGGCAGAACTTAATCTTCAAATTTTTGTACAAATTTTCATCCACAAAAAGCAAATACACTGAAAAATTCATTCAACCTAACCTGTTATTTGTGATAACGTGTTAAGTGAGCTTAACCCGTCATCGCCAACAACGCGTTAAGTGGAAAGATTTTGGCAGAACTTAATCTTCAGAAGTTGAATTTTGTACAAATTTTCATTCAACCTAACTCGTTATTGGCGATTACGGGTTAAGTTGACAAAAAAAAAAAACAAAAAACACAAACAACATCTGTGAGTTGCACACATACACAAAGTTCAAAAATTTTAGCATCTATATTCATTCTCAAAGCAATTACAGCAACAACATTCTCATCTTATTCACATTACCATTCTCATCCATCCCTCACATTCTCAACAATTTGACACACATATTTGCAATTACATACACAAAAATATACTTATAACTTCAAATACAATCCTCAACCCTTAACCGTTCTAAAAATGCATTTACATGAGCATATATATACATTCAGATAAAACTTTTTGAAGAGAAACAACTTCCTTCAGCACGATCATGTTCCAATCAAAACCTATAACAAAAAACTTGTAGAAATTCAAATATATCTTATCATCAAATGAAATTAGTAAAGGTCTCGATGTCAAATTTCACATACATAATAAGAAATTTACCTTAGGACGAATCTCCTCCTTCTTCGTCATCACTCTCTTCACCGCTTGGATCTTCTTCATATGCTTTCGACCCGCTAAATAAATGAGAAGAATGAGTTTGTCAACAAGAACAAGTCAAGTTTGAGTGAGTCAAATTAATATAAACTAAAAGCAGATATATTACCTAGCCAAATTGTTTGGACAATTTTTTGAATCATGTACTACGACACGAAAGCATGTCTTGCACCGTCTAGATTTTTTTTCGATTTTTTCTCTCTTATCGGCTTCAATACCTTCGTGATTGTGCATGTCCACCACTCTCGAGTTGTGCACTACCTTCGTGATGTGTGCTAATTTCGGGTTGTATATGAGAAACGCTTTCAATGCCCTTAAGTATGTGGTCGAGCATGTACTTGTAAGTTTTTTTCGAAAGAACAACAAAGATGACCAACTGTCCTAAGTACTGACTCAATTCACAATATCGAGAGACAAAATTATTGCCAATACTATTGGAAACAGATGTATAGCTTCTTCTCAACTGATCCCGTGTCCATCGTCTATAAATATATTGCTCTAGTAGTATGGTGTAATTGGTGAACCGAAGAACCACCAAAATATGTTTGCATGTATGAATACATGGAGGCAACAAGGACATTTAGACATTTGACGGTGTTTGCAAAAAGAAATCTCCCTCTCAAGTTCTGAATTTCCACAAAGCATCATAGAGAAAGCTGAACTAACCGGTATATCCATATCGGCAATGAAAATCACATTTAATAATAAGTTTTTTTGCACTTCTTGTTGGAATTTGTAGAAAATCTTTAATGTGTATGTTCGCGCCATTTGTTCCTCCATCGTCAATCGCTCTTCAATTTTGGTCTCTCCTCACGATTACGATGAGTTTCTTTAAGTTCCTTGTGTCTTTGTTTTACTAAGACTCGATCGAAGATGACGATAAATTCATGTAAGGAGTACTTTTTATGGGTATGTTGCTTCAAGGATGAATGCAGAGACTTGCTACGTTGGGTACTTAATGTAACACCCTGTATTTAAGAGATATGTATATATATATATAATGAGAGGTTGCCCCATAGAGATTTCCATGGGGGTGTAGTATAGAGAATTATATGAGATGAGATGTGATGAATGGAGTTTGATGCTTGTTGTGCTTGTCCACGTGGGTGGCGTGGCAGTGGTGGGGGCCTAGCAGAAGGAGGGGGCAGTCGAGCTTGTGCGTACTGGCAGTGGTGGGGCCTGCTTAAGGGGGGCCCGGCTGTGTGTTCAGCACACGCGAGAAGGGAGGCCGGTGTGGATTTCTTTAATCCCACATCGGTGGATTAGGGGATTAGTTAATAATTAAATAATATTTCATAAGATTAAGAGTCACCAAATTGGTTAAACAACTTTTGAGAGGCAGTTGTATTAATAAACAAATAAATTGTCTAAGTTTGGAGCCGGGGTGTTGCACTCAACATGCCGACCCAAAATGAATCGCTTGCATAGATGGGCTTATTTATCACGAATTTCAAATTTATCGTTCAACAATTTGTTATTCTTAACTTTGTATTGCAAAAGAAATAATTTTCACTTCTCTTCAAAATCATTTTTATATTCTTCCATATAGATGATCCTCTTCAATGCATCCCTAAACTCATCGATATTATTTGACAAACGCATTTTCTGCGATAACTTATCCAAAATATGTCAAATGCAATATCTATGCTCAGTCACAGGAAAAACTTTCTTCAGTGCAACACTGATTCCACGATCCTCATCCGTCACGATGCCAATCAGCTCACGTACCATTACTCCTCGCCACTTTTCAAAGAACCACTCAAATGAGGGTGCCTTCTCATTTGAAATGAACCCATATCCTAAGAACGTTAATTGCCAATGATGGTTGACTCCAACAAATGGTATGAATAACATTCCATATCGGTTTGTGTTGTATGTGGCATGAAAACAAACTACATCCCCAAATACTTTTACATTCTTTCTAGCGATACCATCCACCCAAATACAATAGGACAATCGACATTCGGGATCTAATTGGTAATCATAAAAAAATAAAGGATCGGTCTACTTTTTCGATTTGAAGAACTCAATGAGCATTTGCCCGTCGTGTCCTTTCATACCTTCTATCGAGTCTCTCCTTAGACTTCTAACATCGGTTTCAGTGAATCCAATTTTGTCATGACCACCACTTGCACCTTTGAAGAAAAGCATTTGTTTGCATATAGAGACATTAGATTTCGTAAGTTGACCAATCACTCTTTTATCCGATTTTGACACTTTACGGTTTCGAGGCACCAAATGACTTCTACCGGGTAAAGTAAATTCGTAATTGTGTGGTTCATTAAATGAATAAATAACCCATCTATTACATTGTTCATTTAGTTTTACACGAACAAAAAATTTGCAACCTGTTCTAGAAGTAGTTTCCCGTCTAGCATCATTAGGCTGACTTGGTGACTTCCTGATTTTATTACATACATATGATTTATCGATTACATTGGTTTCCATATTTTATTTCCATCCTTATGCATAGCGAAACATGCACATCTAGAATATGATGCATAAAATTTCTCGGCTTCATATAAAGTATGAAACGTCATACCTATCTTTGGTTTTAGGTGCTTATCAACTTACATCCGAGATTCACCACTTTCTTATGCATGAACAAATTTTTTACCGACATCGGAACTTCCTTCAACACTGTCCATACACAACATAAAAAATAATAGAACAGTTATCAATACACTAATCATATATACCTAATTACATTATTTTCATATATAAAGACACAAGAAAACATACACAAATGGCTAAGAAAATTTCTGAAACTTTGCGAGTGGGTCGGACTCACCTAACACAAGCGAACGCAACTTGTAGAAGTGAGTTTTGGCTCACGGTTTGCCAGATAAGATCGTGTATCACTTTATTCTGGTTTTTGTTGACCAAAAGCAATACACGGTCGTATCTCGCAAACCGTTAGTCAAAAATTACTTCTATAAGTTGTGTTGGCTTGTGTTGGGTGATTCCGACTTACTCACAAAGTTTCGTAACTGTTAGATATCGTTTGTAAGGTTTTCTAATGTAACCGTACTAACAAATTTCAGAGGTTAATTGTTGTTGTTCCAGATATATGAAAAACCGCTCAAACGACACCAAATAATCTCAAAACTTTGCGAGTTGGCCGAATTCACGTAGCACAAGCCAACACAACTTCTAGAGTTGAGTTTCATCTCACAATTTGCGAGATACAGCCGTGTATCGCTTTATTTTGGTTTTTCTTGATCAAAAACGATATACGGCCGTATCTCGCAAATCGTAAGTCGAAACTCACTCCTAAAAGTTGTGTTAGCTTGTGTGTCGTGATTCCGATCCACTCGCAAAGTGTTGGAATTTTTTTCACCATTTACGCAGTTTTACTAATATCGAACCATTAAAAATACAACTAAATCTACAATTTGAGCGAATAACAATAACTATAACTAAAATTTCTCGGTCTAAAATCATCAAAAAACTACGTACAAACTATTACATCTATAAAATTATGCATCACACTAATCAATTCAAAGAATTAGAAAACATAAAAAACATAAATAAAAAAAAGCATTAAAAAATGACTAAATACAACTACGAAGCCAAGAATTTCGAAATTACCTAGCACAATTGCGAATTTTCCCATTGTAGGTGTTGGTGATGAACTAGGGTTCGACTTCCGAATTGGTTTCGAAAATTGGAGGAGAGATTGAGAGTGAGAGAGTGTGGGAATGGAGGAGCAGCAGCAGCAGTGGATGGAGTAGGAGGAGGAGTTTGGGTTTGGATTAGGATTTTTGGGTTGGAGGAGGTGCTTCGGAAGAAAGAGAGAGTGTGTGCCAACGAGGGAACGATGCTAAGTGAGAGAGTGAAGTGAGAGAGGAGAAGTTGCCGAAGTGAGAGGAAATCGGTTTTGGATGTGATTGAGTTTGGGTTCGGGGAAGATGATAGATAAAGTGAAGATAGAGTGAGAGAGAGAAGATAGAGTTTCAAAAAAAAATTCACTTTGTCTTAGCCCGCTGTTGCCAATGACAGGCTCAGGCAAAATTTTCCCAAAAAAAAACATAACACATGTGAGGCATTGGATCTTGATCCAACCGCTCAAATCACCGTTTGCAACGGATCTGTGCAAATATACTCGATTGCAATAGAAGAAGCCTCATATATATAGAGGGTAAAAGGGATATGAGCAACTTGCTCATTTAGTAAATGAGCAATTGATTATGTGGCATGCATGTGATACATTGGACAATTAACCCTTTGAAAGATTTTCCAATCACATGCATGCCATATCATCAATTGCTTATGTACTAAATGAGCAAGTTGCTCATATCCCTTTTTCCCATATATATATATATATATATATAGGGGGATGTGTTTTGTGAGGTTAGATCTGGGACTTTGATTTTGAGGGGATTGAAGGAGAGCCACTTAATAGCTTTCTTTGTGTTTTATATATCTATATAACTATATATATATAGATATATATAGATATATATAGATATTAAGTCCCAGATCTAACCCAAAATCAAAGTCCCAGATCTAACCTCACAAAACACATCCCCCCCCCCCCCCAAAAAAAAAAAAAAGTTTTCCCCCAAAACTCAAACTCAAATTCCCCCACCCAAAACAACTCCTTTATTTATTTACTTATCTCTCTCTCTCTCTTCTATTCAAAAAAAATTTAAAATTTAAAAAAAATTAAAAATTAAAAAAACTAAAAAACTAAAAAAATTAAAAATTTCAAAACTTTAAAAATAATTCAAAAAAAAATTATTTTAAAAAATTGAAAATTTAAAAAAAGTAATAAAATTTTAAATTTTTAAATTTTTAAAAGATTTTAAAAAAGAAAAAAAAATTTTAAAAAAATCAAAATTTAAAATTTTGAATTTTTGAATTTTTTTTGTAAATTTTGCAAATTTTGAAAATCTCAAAGCAAATCTAAATCCAAATCCAATGTCGAACCCCAATCAAGAGGTCGTTGCCGATATCTGATCCGCTGCTGATTCCGTATCGGCGACTCCCATCCGCCCAATCGAGCATGAATATCAAGCGACTCCGTACGGCGACTCCCCTCCACCGAATCGAGAGCCTCTATATGCGATGCGACGACTCTAATTTCATCTCATTAACCGAATTTTCATTCTAATTTTTAATTTTGTGTGTGCAGGAGATTACTCAGTTTTTTGCTGACTTGAATTTTTTGAGTGCCCGGGATCTAAGTACAAAGATGTATGATTGTTTTATTTTTTGGTTTACATTTTTTTAATTTGGTAATTTATTTGATGAGTTTTTTATTGGTTTTGATTTAAGGTGTACGCAAATGAGAGATGGATTATTTGGTGACCTCAATTTGGTCTTCCAAACCATAGTAGGACAGGTAAGCTGACCAATAACCTAAAATAACTTGGCAAATATGCAACATTAATTTTTTTACTACAAGAAAAAATACTATCGTGAAGTGTTCTCTTCACTGGTAATTAGAAACCATAGATAACATAACATATAAGAACTTTTAGTGTAAGTTTGGATATATAGGATTGGAATGACTTGAGTTTACCAGTGAAGGGTGCAAACTCTACATTAAAGAAAGACAGCTAAAGTAAATTTGTTATTTATCCATTTTGAAATTTTTTTATGAAGGTGCAATGGGGAGACAAAGTGGAGATAAAAAAAATGATTATCTTGGTTTAGAGTTTTGAGAACTTCATGTTTTTCATTTTGGTTGAAATAATAATAAGAGGTATTTCTATTGCAAACTGAGTTTCAGACAAACAAATATTTAGATTATTGGAATTTTAGATACCGGTAATACCCCAGATTTTTAAATAATGCTTTTAAGATTAATAAATGAATTAAAATAATTTTTGGTGATTTAATAAATATTTTTCTGAAGATTTATCTTTTTACACGTGCAAATATTTTCTTGGGAAGTTTAAAGTCAAAAAAATTATTTTGGGGAAACCCATTAATTATTATTAGATATTATTTGTGAATTTTCTGGATTTATCTGATAATTATTTGACATATTTGCAAATATTACAAAAAGATGGACTTTTGTGCAAAATTACCACTTGGAGTGAAAACTCCAGATTTTCGGATTTTTTGGCTGGGTATGATGCCTAGTCAACTCAGAGGTAAAGAGTTTACTTTTTGTTTTAATAAATTTGGTTAATTTTGCAAGTTTTGATAAAGAATGGTCTTTTTGTAAAATTGCCAATTAGAGGGGCAAAAGTGCAATTTCGTTTTTCTGGGTTTTCAAAATAGTGCCGGCCAATATAGAGTGGTTGTTCTTGTTTTTAAATCTCAATTATATGGTTTTATTTAACTTCCAAGTATAAGGATTTATATATATAAAGATATAAAAAGAGGTATTTGACAAATCTATTCACAAACCCTAAAACCCTTTTTTCCGGCCTATTTAAAAGTGGGATGCAACCGTCTCTTTGCTGCACAACACAAAGGAATTTTTTATGATTATTTTCTTGGAGTTTCAAAGCGAGGATCTTGGTTTTCTTGAGAAATGAAGGATTTTCTTATTCTCTTTATTTTTCTTCGGTTGATTCCTTCAATAAGGTGAGTGACATATGTTTGATTTCCTTTTGTTCTAAGCATGTTGCATGTGATGATTTGCCTATTAGAAAACATGTTAGATGAAGGTATGAAGATATAATGGAAATTAATGAGTAGATGGATTAAAAATTGAATCTTTTCATGAAACTACACTATTAATGATTAAAACCCTAAAGAGATGACTTGAGATTGGTTAAGAACCTAATAGAAATTATGAGTATGTTGTTTTCTTTCCTATACTTGCTGAATTGAACATATATGAAGAGTTGTATGATGTGAATTGCATATAATTGATAAAAAGTGAACTTATACTGTGTGCACATGGTTGCTCTGTTCTTGATATTTTTCAAGTGGAACTTGATTTAAAAATGTTGTGATTGCTTTTATTCATGGGTAAATTGATGACTAAGGGTTGTATATGTGTTGATGAGTGGAAAAAAGGGATGTTAGATCAAAAGACAAATTGTTGAAGTGAACAGGGGGTTGTGATTTTCGGGTCAGTGATACACACAGCCGAAAATTGATTTTGTGGGTTTATTTTTGTGAAGTTTTGATTGGATTTGATTTGTTCAATACTGAATAAATTTGAAACCTT
Organism: Hemerocallis citrina; assembly: GCA_017893485.1. Taxonomy (NCBI): domain Eukaryota; kingdom Viridiplantae; phylum Streptophyta; class Magnoliopsida; order Asparagales; family Asphodelaceae; genus Hemerocallis; species Hemerocallis citrina. The sequence goes on from CM030368.1 coordinate 167,557,085, forward strand.
TTTACTACTCTTAATTGATGGATTTCTTGATGCTTAACTGACACACACACACACACCCATATGTATACACTCATATAGTTTATATGTTGCTATTTGAAGAATTGTCAAAAGTTGATGTTTTGTGAAGTTTTCAGTTGGATTTGAGTTGTTTTTTATACTGAGATTGAATCAAACCTTACACCGCTCCTATACCATTATTTTGTTGATTTTACTGATTCACAAATGCACATATATACACTATTGCTGATTTTGAAGGATTTTGTGAAAGATTTACTCTTTTGAGATCTTGATATGGTTTTGATTTGTTTTATAAACTCCTATATGTTATGCAAGTTATATTTGATCATCTCAGGAAGTTTAATTTTGATTTTAAAAAGTTTTATCGTCATATCAGTTTAAAACATGCACAGATTTTCAAATTGCAACCTACTATAGTTGACAGTTGACCGAACTAAAGTCGACAGTTGACTGATCAGTTACTAATTTGGGATTTTGTTTACAATAACAGTCGACTACTTCTTCGTTGAACTGAAGTCGACAGATGACTATCGGTTTTCTTTTGTTTTGGATTTTCAAGACAGTCGACTGACCATGTTCAATAGTCGACTGTCACTGTCATGGCTGATGAGTTTTCGAATTTTTGCAGGACAGTCGACTTGCCATTTTCGTCAGTTGACTGTCATTGCTCTGACTGATGGGTTTCTTGAGTTTTCTAATGTTTTCTTTAAACGATTGGTTCTTCGATATTGTAGGTTATTAATCTACTGTTTTTAAATGACGTTTTGTTACAGATTACAGTATTTACAGAGAGTTGTATTTTGTTTATCATAGAACTTAAACTTGTATTTCTATAATTTCATATAGTAAAATAAATATGTTTTCTTTGAAGTAATTAATGTTTTGTAGTATTCTGTGATTTCAAAATATGATTCCCAGTTATTTAATGGATTTAATATTTTATTTCAATTCTAGAATTTTACCAGTATATTAAATAAATTTGGATTTTTGATTGGATAAAGAAGTTTTATTGAGATAAACGTTTTAATGATGATATTAAGAGTTTTATTGGAAGTTTTTTATTTTGTGAATATCTAGGAGTTGAGTGGGAGTCCTGTGAACCGACAGATGAGATTTTGTGGATTTTTGACCAGTTGGGATCATTGGGGTTGTTTTGTGTAATTAAGTCCGGCAGGATACATTAACCCTAAAGATGAGGGATTTTTTTTTGTGTTTTAATAATAACCAACTTAAGGACAGGCACTAGTGGAGATGTGATAGAATTTGGGAAGCGTAAGTATATGCTTTTGGTATAGGTCCAACGGATGCGTTTCAGGACTTATGTGTTGTTTTGTCTCAAGAGGACATTTGTATATTCGCATGTCGAGGGTCTGCAGGCCTATTCACGGAGCATGCAAGGTGCATTCGCGTGTTGAGGTCGGCGAGCCTAGTCACGGGATGTACCTGGTATATCTGCACGTCGAGGACCTCGCAAGCCTATTCGTGGGGTATATGGCAGGAAGGTGATTCTCCGGTTTTGTTGATCTATTCTTACATAATGCTTGAGCGTCGAGGATTGTGATGCCTATTCGCGGAGTATTCTGGATCTTGTTTCCATTATTGTAATAGGATTAGTTGCATAACGAGGGATTTAACCCTATAAAGTGGAGAACGATAAGGGCTTGCACCGGACCTATGTATTGTGGGATGCATAGAATCCGACCAGTATGCATTAGAAAGTCAGCATATAGCATTGGTATTTTCTTAACTTGGTTTTATGCATGTTGTTTCCTGTTTTTCTACACTTGATACTTAGTCTAGTCTTACTTGATGTTTTCATGTTTTATTTATTATTATTTCTTATTTCATTTATTTCTTGCAGTTAATACATGTTGTTTATGACTCTATGCCTTATGTTCTATTTATGTTGTTTACTTTTAATGTCACTCACACCGTTATGGCTGATCCCTGTAGTTTTGGGGGTTACGGTTATCTCTACCCTCATGTTTTACAGGTAGGTGCCTATAGCTTGGGATTTGGATGCATGAGATAGAATGATGTTATGGCTTATGTAAATTGTAAAAGAATGTATTGTAAAAGAAAAGAATATAATTCAAGGTGTTTGTTTTTTCGCTGTGTATTTGTATAAAATTGATGTAATAAAAGTTGAAAATTTTATTTGTGTTTTTGATTATGTTTACTATTACAATTGAGGTTGATGCTGGGAATTGTGCCACATATTTCTGAGATATCATATTGAAAATTCGGGGCGCTACAATACCTTCACACCCGCACTTGCGTTACTATTGTATTTAATGCTCATAGTAGTTATGGGATTAGAGTAAGCTCTATAAAACCTATATGATAATGTCCTTTCATAACTATTACAAGCATCTAAAAGTGATGTTGAAGTTAAAAAAAACTCTATGCAGTGTTTCTAACAAACTATATTCAGTTCAGGTAAGTTCAAGTTAATTATCAAGAAGGCGATGGTTGAGCTTAATGGTAGTTATACTGTTTCCTCATATAATATGTTTGGTACTTCAATTAATTTGCTGGACCTCCAAGACTATTTTATATAATCAAATCAGGTGCACCGTTCCGAAGACGTGCCGTAGACACGTGTCAACGGACAAACCTAGTATATATATAAAACTCAAATTAGTACATATATATAACTCAAATTAGTTCCCCAACTCATTTGACCCTCTTCGTACCACGGACTACTTAGGGTAGCGTACTACGATCTGAAATGTATTGCAAACCTGATAACACTGGTCTTGCGACAAAGTATGGTAAAAAGTCACCATAATTTGGACATTGCATAACATTTATGTGAATATTGCTAGTGTAATATACTTTTATAGATCAGTTTTGTACTAAAAAGAAAAGAACGTGAAACCCAAATAAATCACATCATCATTAGTTATTTATAGCGGAAAAGTAGTCTAAAAGCATAGTCTATTAATAAAACTTTACGAATGTGAAACCCAGATAAATCACATCATCGTTAGTTGTTTATAGCGTAAAAGTAGTCTATTCATAAAACTCGTAGACAAAGAGATGGTCCAGTAAGCTGCATGTTTAAGACCCGATAGAAACTCGAGATAGGGCAACCAACATGACATCCTATGAACGATCTAGACAGTTCATACTCATCTCTAATATTATAATGAAAAAAGATTTTAGTCTCATTTATAAATCTAACACTGCATGCAACACAAGTGCATAACTATTATGAATCATAATCCATTAACATGTATAAATACCAATTGCTGTAATCGAGATAACTGTTAACCTTTAAAAAAATATAGATATTGTATAGCGAATCCAAAAAGTATGAAATCCAGGAAAGTCATCAACGTTGTAATCCTAATATTCTATACACAATAATTATCTAATATATTATTCGAAGAAAAGAAAGGTTCAGTTGCCGTAATTATTTCAGCAATAAATCAATCAATCAATCAATTTAAACAAAAATAAAACTAGTATTATACACGTGCTTTGTACGTGGGAATTTTTTTTTTAGGAGGAAATGAAAAGGGAAAAAAATTACGTGATTTGCACGTGGGGAATTTTTTTTGGTGGGGGAGAATGAAAAGGGCAAAAAAAAAAAAAATTACCAACATGTGCGTTGCACGGGTTGGATTAAGGACTAAGGCATTCTCCCATTATAGTAGTAGAGATATATAAATAATTAATTATATTAGTTCAAAAACTGCCTGGCTTAACTATTGACGATAGAGGATAGTCTCCTCATCAGTCATTAGAGGTGGGCTTATAATTCTCTTCTCTTCATCAGTTTCATAATCCCATCATCTTTACTGGAATCGCCTCGCCGAATCTTAACCCTAGAAAACCCTAGAAACACAGAATACAATGAAAGAGGAGTGAAAAACAAATTTAAAAGAGAAGATAAATATATATAAACAGCAAACGTCAATTTACGATCATGACCGGCCCAACACTTATTGAGATCTAAAGCGAACTTCGAAATGAGGCATTTTAAAAGTTTATAATAATATTTTGTTAAAATTAATATATTTTTATTTAAATATTATCTTCCGAGCTTTTTGAGATGCAAAATCATTTATTATATTATTGTAATCAATTTCGAGTTTTTTGGTATGTGAGGAAACTTATTTCGGATTTTTTGATATGTGAGCAAACCTTTATTATTATATTATTGTAATCAATTTCGGACTTTTTAGTATGCGAAGATGTCTATTTCGGATTTTTTGATATGTAAGGAGGCCTTTATTCTTTAGATAATTTTTTTTAAGGCTTAAAACCCTAGCTTTGGTTGCTTTACCCATGGGCCGGCTCTGTTTACGATCTTTCTATATGATCGCAAAACTAGATAACGTGTTTTTGTATTTGTATGTGATGTGTATCAGAAGTTTGAGGAGCGCATCTTAAAGCTTGTCTAGCACCATCTGATTACGTGGCTAATTGGGTTTGACTATTCGTACTGGGCTTTTTTGGGTTTAAACATTCGTATTAGGCTTTTTTAGATGGGTCAGAGCATCCACAGTCGATTAACTAAAAATGTATTTTATGCATATTTTCGTACTGTAGATATTGTAATCATTAGGTACATTATCTTTTTTCCCATTTTCGCTACAGTAAAAATACAAAGATAGTATGAGATATAGCAATATGCATATTCTGCGTGACGAAACATCATGCTTCGTCTAGATAATTTAATTATTTTTTAAATGATAGGACGATGTTTCGTCCGTAATATATATGTGTTTTTATTTAAGGATGTTTCGTCCAATAAAATCCCGAATAAAAATATATATATATTAGTTAATTAGTTATTTAATTAGTTTAATTAGTATTTTAATTAATTTTTTAGTTAATAATTGGCTAATTAATTAAAATTAGTTAACTAATCACACCATTAAGATTGGTTTAAAATGGGATGCTATAGTGGGAAGAAACATGCCATATTTGGTCTCACTGTGGGTCCCACCATATAAAAATTATTAAAAATATAAAAACCCTTTACAAAAATTCCAAAAATTCCAAAAAATTAAATAATAAAAAAAAACCCATGAATATTTTGCCTTTGTACCACTGCAGCGAAACGGTGAAATGCTATGGTAAAATATGTATATATGCATATTTTACCTACAAAGACTGTGGATGCTCTTAGGGTATTAAGTACATTACGGGGCTGTTTGAAATCCCTGAAAACAAATCCCCGAACTCAAATCCAGTGAATTGGGTTCCAAATTTGGTTTGTTTCACTTAGATTTCGTTTTGATTGACACTGCAGCACTACAGTGCTACTGTAGCTCTACAGTAGCCAAAAAAGAACTTCGAAGAAATAGGGTGGAACTCCACTGAAAGCTCTCAGAATAGTAATGTAGCAATAAAAAAAAATATTTTCTCTCTCCTACTTTTTACTCTATCCAATTAAATAATATCACATAATCCTCTACATTATTTTTTTTTCTCTCTCCTCTATATTCTATACAATTACATCAAACCAAACCACTTTTTTAGAATTCAAATTCACAGATTTCTTTTCTCTGCAGTAATCTTACAACTTCAGAAAAGTTTTACGTGCAACCAACCCCCCCCCCCCCCCCCCCCCCCCCCAAATTGGGTCATGAATATTATTTTTTTGGGAAAAGTTAGAGTATGACTACCATGTTTCATTAAAGAGAATAAACACAGAGGCTCAAATACAAGAACTACTAAGCAGAAGAAAAATAACAACATAAAGCCTCCAACAAATTCTTGGAGGGTGTGACCTATCTAAAAATCATAATCAACAAAGTAACAACATTGAGAGTACAAACACAGATTGGGGACCCCTCTAACGTAACAATGGAGGGTGGGTATCAGTGCACTGATCAATCAAGAGTAAGGGCCGATCACGATATCCTCGTCGTCGGACTCATCTCTAGCGATCCCCCCCCTCCCCCGGGACTCGACGCCGCAACTGTAGCCCAAAAAAAAGATGCATGATATAAGTTAGATTACCAGAAATACTATTACATGTCCCACGAAAGTAAAAAGTATTTTTTGTCTAGCCATAAAATCCAAGTCGTTCGGTGATAGCGATATACTACACTTCTTTCATGACTTCTCTTTCCAATACCAACATGGGGCCTACCCACAACTCCTCATACGATTGGAGGTACGACATAGTGTTAAGGGCTCTAAGGACCCCAGATAATATCGATCTGCTTCTATGACATTCTAGAAAAATATGGTTTCTCAACTACAGGTCAGCATTGCAAAAGCAGTAATTGGTCCCAACGTGTGGAAGTCTCTTCACTAGATTTTCTCTAGTTAAAATAACATCATTTTGGACTAACCACAAGATTACTCTAACTTTCAAGGGGGCCTTCGCCTTCCAAAGAATCAACGACCAACTCGGTCTACAACCCATAAAATGGATGCGATTATAAAGAAAGCGGACTGTGAAGGATCCCGACTTTTCCAGCTCCCACGTTTTTCGATCTGGACCTTGTGAGCATCTCACCCGTGATTGTGTAATAAATTTTCACAACGCTACTAATCTCGCTTGGAATTCCCAAGTCAGGCAAGGTCTGAAAGAGGGTCACCACGACCCCCATTTTCTAAGTCTTTGCCACTTAAATGTGAGATTGAGTGGCTATCTCATAGAGGTCCGGGAACAGGTCACGTAAGGCATGATCTGCATGTCCCACCAGAATTTAGTCATCAGGCTATTGCCTATGAAAGTTGTTACTTCACTACAACATGTGTCATGAGTTTTTGAAACGCCTCTCCAAAGCCACGAGACCGTGGGGCCTACTCTGAAACCTTGATTACGTGAACCCTTTCCTTGAAATTAAGACTGGACGAAGTCTTTCCAGCCTTCACCGTTCGGGTGATATATTTTCCACCACCATTTACCAAGAATGGTCAGATTCATATCTCTCAAGTCGATAACATCCAACCCACCATGTATCCTTTACAAGCAGATCTTCTGATAAGATGGTACTAGGAATATTATTATTTTGGGTTTAAGAGTTACGTGTAGAATAAATTGTTTATTAGATAACTTTAAAACACGGGTGGGTACCTGTGGGTATATTTCACCCCGACCCGCACATACATTTTTTTCTTCTTCTTGGAACCTACACTAGGAACGGACCAAACATTAAAAATTTTCTAAATTCATTGCCTACCTAACCCGTTTCAAAACTGGATCCTCAAATTTTTATTTATTTTTGTTTAGAAAAAGGTTGAATATGACTACTATGTAGTATATAAAATAAAGTGCAGAAAATAAACTACATAATAAGGTGCAGAAAATAAATCATTACCCCCAACAGCTCGTGGGGATTGAGACTTTTTCATTCGATCCTCAATGTTGTCACATATATAAGTTTGGTCTATCTACTACAAGCGGGAGACCCGTATTATATTCATGCAGTGTACCAGACATAATAGAAATTGAAAGAAAGTTGGGCATAAAAACAAAGCCTATTTCAAAATAAGAGAATGGAAGTAATTCCCGAAGATCAAAACGTGCCAGTTTCTTCACCCTCCAAATGAATCATGTACATCACAGTTTACCAAAGTTCTTCTCATATACGCGTTGTGTCTTGGCTAAGGTCCTAAGCAGGGCTGACCCCCATCTTGAGACCGGTGAGGTGGCCGTCTCAGGCCCCCAATATTTTGCATTTTTAGAGGCCTCCGAATTTGTATTTCTCTTATAAAACTAGGCACGTATTTTGCGAGTAAAAAAATTATATTGTAATTAGGGTTCTCCAAAAATAATTATTTGGGTCTTTTGCCTTGGGCCCTGAGTTCTCCAAAAATAATTATTTGGGTCTTTTGCCTTGGGCCCCCGGAACTCAGGGCCAGCCCGGGTTCCGAGGATGAGACAAATAGACACTACAGACTTTTCCATTAAGCTTTTCAAGTGGAGTCAATCTAGGACCAACTTGATGTCGTACGAAATGCGCTCTTGAACATGTCTAGTTTAATGTCCATAATCTGAACGGAAGGGTAGAAAACAAGGAAAGCCCAAGTGGATACAAGAGAAAGAAAGAAGAAACGGCAGAGAAAGAGAGTGAGAGGCTAGAAATGACACTACAAAGTATCTTTTAGCGATCTCTGGGTCCTTATCAGTCAGACAAGTTGAAGACCATCTCTGTGGTTTCATACTGGAAATTTTGTTTAAAATATTGATATCCTTACTGGACGTCCATTTTTTCATTTGCTCCTTGGACCTTTTCGATACATTTCAAATCCCTAATCATCCAAACTAGTTCAAAATAAGTTCCACACAATTACTTAAAGTATTCTTAAAAGATGGATCAGTATCACCATATTTCATTAAAACATAAATAACAAAACAAGATCTATCAATACTGGAGAAGAAGTTTCAATAAAATAACACAAAATAAAGCCAAAAGAAAAAGAACCAAAATTACCACCCAAAAACTGTTGGATATATAGGTATATTCTCAATATAATAGAATATTATTGTGTATAATGTTCTATGGGGCAACACGTGCTTTGCACGTGTTATATGTTTAATTGTTGGACCGGGTCGAGTGGGCATAAAGCCCAGTACCCTAAACCCAGTTCATCTCATATAAAAACTGGTCTAGAGGTAGTGCTCTGTGATATTCCAATACTGATCAGCAGGGTATAATATCTTAAGCGGATATGAGATATAAACCCTAACCCTAATTACTCATCTTGATCTCTAACAATCTTAAGATATTAATGACATTGAGAGAGAGAGGGTTTGTCGGAATCTCACCCCCGTCGTTGGCCGCTGCTCAACGACCACATCTGCAACTGTCGATCGCGACTGTAGCCGCCATCACCGGTCATCGATCACCACTGTCGTCGCAGTTGCCGCCATCAACGATCGCGACCGTAGCTGGAGTCGTCGCAGTCATCTGTGACTGTAGACGTCGCTGTCGAGGAAGATCGAAGGGCTACCCATCGCCGGCGAAGACCTTCCCCTCTTTGGCCGCGTTGTCGAAGTAGAGTGCCGCAGATCCAGGTCGTGGCTTTCGGTCGTCTTTATCCTCTTGATCGGCCGCTGTTGTTGCTATTTGGGGGTTTGATCGGATCAGATCGAGGTGGTGGAGGAGCCACAGCCGCCGCCGCTGGGAGTTGCCGCCGCCCCTGACGCCGGGGTCGCGTCTGCCGCTGCTGGAGGTCATCGAACCCAGCCGTCGATGCTGCCTTTTCCACCACTTTCTTCTCCATTGTTCTTCTTGTGAGATAGAAGGAGAAGAAGTAAACAACTCAGATCCAATTTTTTGATTGGACATTTTTGGTGTTTGGTGTTTGGTGTTTGGACTGTTGGAGCAGATCCATTTTCAGATCCAGTCAAAAGGAATCATACCTGGATAGATCTAAATTTAAGATAAGTTCTTGACCAAATTTAAATTCTTATTTAATTATTTGTTCGTATTAAGCATTGTTTAATTAAATGCAAATTTGAACAATTGTTTTAGCTATGTGCTAAAATCAAATATCCATTTTGATAAGGTAAATTATAAATTTGCATCTCCAATTAAATTGTTGTGAATTAGATAGTGCTGATAATTCGTTTAATTGGCTAATCTTTAACAATTTGATGAATGTAGGAACTTCAAAGTTACTTACAAATTGTGTGTATTGGAGACGTTGGATTTGCATCACGATATAATAAGTCTGCACTATGCAGGCTTCTCTATCGAATTTGGAAAATACTTCTAACTTGAAGTGTCGGTATGATCTACTCTAATCTCTTAGTATTTTCATGTGATGAATGGGTTAACGCTGTATGCGTTTGATCACATATTTGCGATTTTTAGATCATAGTTATTCTCGCCTTGAAAACTAGCATGTTTAGGGTCGTTAAGTGCTTTATCATACTATGTATATAGATATTTTGACAAATTTATTGTTTGCGGTTTGTGGGAGATTATATATTTGCTTCTCTAATAATTAAAATTTTTGTATAAGATTTATAACAAATGTCCGTAACTTAGATAGGAGCATTCTATAATGCAGAATATGACTCCATTATTTACGTTTTGTTCTTTATCGTTCATTTTCTGTGTGCAAAATTTAATTATAAAATATGAGTCATTACCTCGCTTAGTGTTTCGAAGATGATGAAGAACGAATAAAGAAAAATATAGCTCAATTTGTTTGAGCACGTGGACATTATTAGAATCACTAGAGAAAGCAAATAATTTTGTAAAATGTAATATAATAATTTTGTATTAACTCTTATAATGTGTATATATTGTCAATCGCATGTATAAGCTGAGTTTAACAAATTAGACAATTAATAATAATAGTTCTAATTGTGTTCTTGAACAATAACAAATTTGGCTAGGATTTGAGAACTATATATTCAATTGTTTGTGAGGAAATGTGATCTAATTATCAAAACTGTGGGGAAAATGGAGTTAAAAGCTATTGAGTCAAAAGTTTTAACATCCAAGTTGTTTTAATTTAGAATCACTATGAACTATATATTAAATTGTTTGTTCTTGTTAAAACTCATAATTCTGCTAAATGACACTCCATTAAATATGACAAATAAAAAAATTGTGCTCAGATTATGATCACTATAAAATCATTTAGTATGGTCTCTAGGAGCACACAACTACTTGAGTCAATACATTTTGATATTTGTGATCTCAGTAGCTTTGTGACTAGATGAGACGATTATTGGTTTGAAGTATTTAATCGCTTTTGTAGATGATTAATATAAGTCTGTCATATATATGAAGAATGAAGCACTTATTATTCTTAATGAATTAAAAATTATAGTTGAATGCTAAAAATTAAGGGTTCAGATTTGATAGAGGTGGTGAATATGTTTTAACAACTTCAGAGAAGTTTGCATTGGGCATAATCTCTACTGCACTCTACTTACAACAGTCAAACAATATTGATAAAAGCTAGAATCAAATACTTAGTGAAATATTGAATTCTTTATTATTGACTGTTGTTTGTCTTGTGTAATTATGAGTGATGTTGTATTGTTAATCATATCTTCAATGTGTTACTACACTTTAAATTGAATACACCTTGTAGATCATGGCATGAAAACACAAATAATTTTGTTAAAGTGAAATTTTGTGTTGTGATACTTGTGTTAGAGTACATAACCCTAGAAGGCCTAAAGTATGACCTACAACAAATATTTATGTATTTAGAAAGTGCAAAATGTAGTTCTGTGGACAAATATTGGATCTATCTAATTTGTCTTAGAAGAATCTAGACTTGCAGAGTTCTTTGAGGATGTGATCACCAAAGATAAATGTATGAAATAATTTAGTCCTACAGACACGTTCAATGATTCACAGTTGGAATCAAGAACCAGCCTTACTGACACTTAAAAACCTGAATGACAAATGAGCCAAGAAGAGTCTTTAGTAGACAATGAGATGATTTTGTGTCATACAATAATACTTTAAATTAGTTGATCTGCCGAAATGGGCTAAAACTATAGTAAGTAAGTAGGGTTTTATAGAAGAAACTTAGTCTTGATTGTTCAGTATCAATTTTAATACACTTCTAGTAGCTTAAGAATTGACTGAGATAAATGGGGTAGACTGATTTGTTGTCTACTCACATGTTCGTCATATTGCTACAATAAGTATTCTTCTTACCCTTACATCTATTGAAAATTTTGTCATTCATAAAAGATATTTTAAAAAATTTTATACTTGATATTTTGTACTGAACAATTTTGTACTGGAAAGTTTTGGACTAATATGTTTAGTAAACAAGATTTACAGTAAAATCATCGTATGCTTTAAAACATGTAATATAGCTAACGTATAAATAATTTGACAAATTTCTCAAAGAGCGTAGTATATGAATTAAGTAATTCAGATCAGTGCCTTTAACTTTGTGGTGTGTCAAATATAATGGCTATTATTTACTTGGTTTTATTGACATGCTTGTTGATTGGAAGTGACATCTCTATTATAAATGGAGTTAAAATTATGCTATCCAAATAAATTTAGCACCTAAGTGGTGTGTACACCATATTATATATAAGGGTGAATTTTGGTTGGTAAGGGATAACCCTTAGTCAAACTCGATAAATCAATAATGTGTTTGAAAAGTGGAGATATAGTGATTGAAAGTGTGTTTTGAAACATCTTATGATTATGATAAAAGGTTGACACCTTATGATGGTGCAACTATGAGACAGGTAGATCATCCTAAAAAAATTGAAAGTCTCGTGTATACAAAGATCTACACTAGAATAGACATAGCCTTTGAGGTAGGTATGATCTGCAGATTCACTAATAATTCCATACACATTTGAGTACCCTTAAGAGGCTAATGAGATACCTAAGTGGTACTCAAGAGTTTGCTTTGTGCTACTCAAAGTTTAGTGGAAGTCGACAACTAGTTAATATGTGTTCACACTAGGAGGAGCAGAAAAATTATGAAGATTAAAAGGTAAACAAGCATTGCATTCTCATCCAAGAAATCAGACCTCTATGTGTTATCCTCTGCAGGGGAAGAGACTGAGTGGATTGAATAACTTATTGCTAATCATCCATTTGAGAAGTTTAATGTAAATTCTCTAATTCTGTTATACGACTATCAAGCTATAATGCACTGTAGCTCATAACTCACTCTATAATAGTAAGAGGAGTATATTAAGGCTGAAAGAAGCCTAGTTGAACTTTCTCATAGATAAAGTACAATAGTGACAAGTATGGCCAATGCTCTTGCTAAGAGACTTGAAAGTGATCTAATTATCAAAACTATGGGGGAAATGGAGTTAAAAGCTATTGAGTCAAAAGCTTTAACATCCAAGTTGTTTTGAGATTTAGAATCCAATTGGAGCCATAGAGATGTTCAAACTGAAGCATCAATTTTAGGCAGTTGACATGCTTTAGATAATTTGAAAAGTTCTATGTAAATTCTGTTAATATATAATTTCATTTCAATTTTGATGATGCTATATATTTTCATAATTTACTTAGAATCATCTCATTATTCCAAAAGAGAGCATAAAAACTTGTCGACGTGTTTCCGATATTTAGAATGGTTGTTATATCATTCTAATTTTGATGATATAGCTCTTTTATGGATTCATGTTTCATTCCAATTTTGATGATTCAGAATTAACCATAATTGATTTGACTATTCTATCATTTCAATATGAAACATAGTATAGTTCTTCTGCAGAAACTATAATAGTTCTTGTTTTTTATCTTGTTAAAGAAACTTGATTGTGATGCTTGCGTTACATCTTGCTAAGCTATCGTTGAATTGTACTAAGTTCTTTAGTGGAATTAGATACTTTATGAAATTCACTAGAATTCTTAGAGACGTGTCTCTTGATATTCTTGTTTTTAATAAGCTAGCAAAGATGGAGGAGTTGAATCTGTCAACATAGATTTCAGAATAATGATTTGCTCAAAATGGAGGAGTAAACATAAAGCAGTTTGCAATGATATAGTTTTGGTTTATTTATCTAAAGAATAAATTTGTCACTTGCTTGATAAAACTTCTGTTGGGTTTAAAACTCATGTGTTCATGAGCTTAAAACTCATATTTTGTTCTTGAAGTTTATTTGTTTTGGTTGATTTTGAAACTATGATAGGTTTCTCTAGTTGGTTTAGTCATTGTGAACTATTCTGTTTTGATATGGTCTTTGAACTATTTGATTATTTTGGTTAGTCTCATTTGAACTATTCAAGTTATAATTGATTTAGTCTGTGAACTATATTATTTTTGTGAGCCAATAATTTAACGGGGCATTGCCTAATATATTGAGAATATAGGAGGAGATTGTTGGATGTATATGTATATTCTCAATATAATAGAATATTATTGTGTGTAATGTTCTATGGGGCAATACGTTCTTTGCACGTATTATATGTTTAATTGTTGGACCGGGTCGAGTGGGCATAAAGCCCAGTACCCTAAACACAGTTCATCTCATATAAAAGCTGGTCTAGAGGTAGTGCTCTGTAATATTCCAATACTGATAAGCAGGGTATAATATCTTAAGCAGCTATGAATAATATCTTAAGCAGCTATGAGATATAAACCATAACCCTAATTACTCATCTTGATCTCTAACAAAAACTTTAGAGGAATAAACACTAGATACAAGGATAAAATAAGATTAATAAAGAACTACCACTAACAGTAAGCAACATCTAGGCTTCTAGCATAGATAACATCCTTCTAAAGTTGTTTTCCTAGGGCAAAATCTGTTGTTTCTCGTAGTTCTGTTTCGGGTCCGTTTTCAATAACTTTTTTGGGAGTACATGACTTCTCTACTTTTGAGTTTAAAGTAATTAAAAGAAAAGTTAAGGCCAATGAAGGGCCTGAAATAAATTTCCCCTAACAATTTAGTCACTGTGCACAACCAGAACGGATAGAGTACGTTAACCAGCTGCACCATATCCTCTGTTTTGCGTCTAGTAATCGGCAGCTGCCAACAAGTCTTGCATCCCTCTTCCTTATTTGTTCAAAAACGGAAGCATATTTGTTTACTTCTCCTTTACTTACAAAACCCAACTTGTCTCTCTTCTCAAATCTCAACAGCAATGTATCACCCACAATCCCTCTTCCTCCTCGCTCTATCAATCCTAGTCTTCCCTTCTCAAACTCAGTCCTACACCAAAAACAAATTCCTCGACTGTGCAACCACTTCAATCCACTGCCAGGACCTCGATTGGAACATCTCCTACCCTTTCCGACGGCCCTCCATGCCACCCTACTGCGGCCATCCAATGTTTGATGTCGTATGCATTAATTCTGATTCAATCTTGTCAATTAACATCTCAGGTAATCACTACCGAGTGAGTGATATGAACTACGACAAGCAATTCATTGGGGTCTCAAACTTAGACTACATCAATGATACATGCCCCCATGCTCTGTACAACACAACCATCGACATCTCCTTGTTCAAGTATTCCGTAAATGATCTCAACATAACTATGTTCCTCAACTGCACTCCCCTTGCCCTGCCCTCAGCTTCCCTCAACATTTCTTGCCCTTCGAGTGAGCCTAGTGCAAACAAGTCGTACTATCAAGTGGAGGGTTATGGCTCTCCACCTCCGCTCGATTTGTTTGGAAACTGTAACTCAGTTGTAGTGATTCCGATGTACAAGGATGCTGCTAGTCCTCTGGTGAAAGGGAGGATGGATTTGTTGGGTGTATTGCAGGATGGGTTTGGGCTGAATTGGGTCGTTGACTATGGATGGTGCAATGATTGTGAGGAATCGGGTGGGATATGTGGGAATGACCCCGATTCACCTAATGGGTGGGCGTGTTTTTGTAGCGATGGAAGCGCCACCTCAGGAACTTGTCCAGGTATGCGAAGAGTCATCTTAATTAATTGATTTTATGTTTGAATATAATTAATAAGTTCGTCTTTCGAGTTATTTTTACTTAATGTGAATTGATTGATTGGTTTGTTGGGATTGATCATAACTATTTTAATTTGGTATGGTAAGCTTTATCAATGAAGATACCAAAACTATCTAGGGATTTAGAGTTTTTGTCCCAGTGGACAATTTGTCTCCTATGGGTCATGAGAGTAAACTTTATTCGTGTGGCGTGCTAAATTTGAAAGGAAAAAAAAAAAAACATCCATCGGCAATTTGATTTTCTAAACAAAAAATTGGGGGTCCTATGTTAGAGGTTGAAATTTTCTTCTATTGAGCACTACAAATCATTTCTTCTGAGATTTGCAACACAAATCCATTAAGATATTTCACTAATTCATAGTGGATCTCACTTTAAAAATTGCTTCAAAGCTAGTACGTAAAATGGTGTTAATACACCCATTTTCCAACACACTATTAGTATGATATATTGATATACTAAGTTCCATGAGAATTGATAGTACCTTAATCATGCCAATTGATGTAGGGGTTATTCAGTGAGAGATCCTAGGGTATGACAGCAAGTTTCGTTGCTAGAGGAGTTCACGTTCTGCTTGAACAAACAAACATACAAACGTGATACGGTGTCATTATCTTCTCTGTTGGTGCTTCAATTATCTACAGCTAGTCCCTGTCATCTCAACATCTAATAAAAACTCCACTTACTGCAAAATAAGTACTTCATTTTTGAATCATATCCAATTCATTTGAAAAGCCGCCTAATTTTCTCTTTATCACCTTCCCAGCATGTTTGATTCCCTTAATTTTTTTTATGAGTTAATTCAATATAGACTCTCTAGCACTCCTACTAGATTGAAGCACCCTCGACAAATTATTCTTTATGTTAGTCATTTCATCTTTATTAATTACTATTCAACTTGTTCACTTCACATTCTCATGAGATTCTGACTGCATGAAGTCATTATAAGAAAGATTTCAATAATATTTATGACTAGTCTTTGCGAAGAGAAAAACTCTTCCATGGCTGTAAATTTGGCTTGTATTTATTTTCAGTTCTGTTTGACAAGGAAAATTAACAAATACCTTACTTTGGACTGATTGTAAATATGCTGAATAGAGAAATTTGATTATATCATTAATTTTAAGCTATTTCCAAAATTATATTTTTTCTTGCTGAACTATGATGTAATCTATGAGGGTATGAAGAAATTCGTATTTCCTAGCATAATACACCATGCCAAACTGCTCTAAATAATGCAATTACTATTGGGTAATGGCTCGATTCTGGTTCAGTTGTTTATATCCGTCGTATCTACAGCAATCGAAAGTTCCAGTATACCAGTCGACTGGTAATGGGTCTCAGTCGACTGTCCCGAAGGAATTTTCAAAGGAGCTAAGGATACAGCAGCAGGGGTTCACCAGTCGACTGAATATGGATCTCAGTCGACTGTCCAGAACAATTACCAGTCGACTGATAAGAAGACCAGTCGACTGTCGGCGGGTTTGTAAATCAGAATAGGCCCATTTCGAAAGGCCCAGTAGTTTCCCTATAAATACACCCGTTAGGGTTTTGTAAAGAGTAACACCTCTATTCGAATTTTGCAGCCGTCATCTTTGTAAGGGTTTGTTTTCGCCCATTGGTGATTAAGAAACCCCAACCGCCCCTGTGGATGTAGGCACTTGTTTGCCGAACCACGTAAATCTTTGTGTCCTTGTGTTTGCTTGTTTTCTGTTTTTCGCTATTTCTCTCTTTGATTGGTGATCCATTCGTATTCCGCACTACAAGTGGTATCAGAGCGTCGGGTTCGACCTAGAGGGAGATGGCGAGCGAAGCAGATGCAACCAAGGATGTTGCGGGATCAAGTTCTTCCAGAACAACGATTCACAATGCAAAATTTGAAGTTGAAAAATTTGATGGAACAAACAATTTCGGGATGTGGCAGTGTGAGGTGTTGGATGTTCTTGTTCAACAAGAACAAGATGTTGCTTTGGAGGAAGAAAAACCAAAGAATATGTCAGATGTAGATTGGAAGAAGTTGAACCGAGTTGCGTGTGGGACTATTCGGCTCTTTATCGCGAAGGCTCAGAAGTACGATTTGATGAGGGATACCATTGCTGCGGTGTTGTGGAAGAAACTCGAAGACAAATACATGAGGAAAAGTTTGGAGAATCGGCTGTATTTGAAGAAGAGACTTTTTCGCTTCACCTATACTGAAGGTATGTCTATGAACGCTCATGTTGAATCATTTAATAAATTATTGGCTGATTTGTTAAATTTGGATGAGCAAATTAAAGATGAAGATAAAGCCCTAATTCTGTTGAATTCATTACCCGAATGTTATGATCATTTAGCAACAACTTTAATATATGGAAAAGATACTGTTAAATATGAAGATGTTGCAAATGCTCTGTTGAATAATGAAACTAGGAGAAGGGATAAAATGGTTGATAGAGAAACTTCTGAAGCATTGATTGTAAGGGGCAGAACTGAGACCAGATCTGAGACCAAATCTGGGAATAAAGGAAACAAATCTCGTTTCAAATCGAGAGGAGTTTCAAAGGACAGAAAGATACCAGCCAGAGATGAATGTGCTTTCTGTCATGAGAAGGGGCATTGGAAAAAGGATTGTCCGAAGCTACGAAATAAGGGAAATTCAACTGCAAATGTGACTGTTGATAATTTAGATAGTGATGATGATTTTTCCTTTGCACTTGCTGCTAGTTCCTCACTTTATCAAGAAGTATGGTTTCTTGATACAGCAGCATCCTATCATATGTCTTGGAGAAAGGAGTGGTTTACTTCCTTAGAGTATATGGATGGTGGGGTAGTTTTGATGGGAAATAATGCGCCTTGTAAGAAGGTAGGAATCGGGAAGATTGAATTGTTAATGCACGATGGTCTTATTAGGGAGCTTTCAGATGTATGGTATGTTCCAGATTTGAAAAAGAACTTGATTGCACTGGGTGTTTTGGAGGCCAATGGAATGAAATTTGCTAGTGAAGGTGGTATTCTGAAGGTGACTAACGGATCACTCGTGGTGATGAAAGGGAAAAGAAAAAGGAACTTGTTTTTCTTGCAGGGAAAAACGTATTTGGGTCAGGCTGCCAGTGTAACTGAAAAGCCTAAACAGGTTGTTCCCGACTCTACAAGGTTGTGGCATATGCGACTCGGGCATGCAGGAGAAAAGGCCTTGCAGGGGCTTATGAAGCAAGGGTTGCTTAAGGATGCTAAAGGTTGCAAGTTGGAATTTTGTGAACATTGTGTGTTATGTAAGCAAACCAGGGTGAGATTTGGTACAGCTGTACATCAGACAAAGGGTATCCTCGATTATGTGCACACAGATGTTTGGGGCCCTACTCAGACACCTTCTATGAGTGGTAGACACTGGTTTGTTACATTTGTTGATGACTACTCCAGACGAGTTTGGGTATATACCATGAAACACAAAGATGAAGTTTTGACATTGTTCACAAGCTGGAAGAAGAAAGTTGAAAACCAGACTGGAAGGAAGATTAAGGTTCTGAGGTCAGATAATGGAGGGGAATACAAGAACGATCCGTTTCTGAAATTGTGTGAAGATAAAGGGATCCAGAGGCACTTCACAGTTAGGAAGACTCCACAGCAAAATGGGGTTGCAGAAAGGATGAACAGAACCTTACTTGAGAAGGTGAGATGTATGCTAGTACAGTCTGGATTGAAGAAGACATTTTGGGCAGAAGCTGTTATATATGCAAGCCACATTGTCAACCGTTTACCATCAGCAGCACTTGAAGGCAAAACGCCTATTGAGGTATGGAGTGGTAAACCTGCATCTGATTATAGTTTTTTGCATATATTTGGTTGTCCTGCTTATTTTCATGTAACTGAAACTAAACTTGATGCAAGAGCCAAAAAGGCTATATTTGTTGGTTTTAGTACTGGTGTCAAAGGTTACAGGTTGTGGTGTCCAGAACAGAAGAAGTTAGTAATCAGCAGGGATGTTACCTTTGATGAGACCAGCATGATCAGCTCGGGACAGTCGACTGACAAGTGCTCTCAGTCGACCGGTGATCATGAGAAGCAGAAGATTAGCTCGGGACAGTCGACTGGCAAATGCTCTCAGTCGACTGGTGCGAGAGTTCTCCAACAGGTGGAGTTAGAAAAGTTTTCAGTTGAAAATCCTACTCCTGCCCAAAATGAAGATGATGTGGTTGATACTGAGGATGAGGAAGAAGTTCCTATCCAAGACCCTCCCCAGCAGGAAGAATCAATTGCAGCAAGAAGGCAAAGAAGAGATATCAAACGACCATCTCGCTTTACAGAAATAGTTGCATTTGCTCTTCCCATTGTTGATGATGAAGTTCCCTCCAACTTCAAAGAAGCCACTAGAAGTTTTGAAAATGCAGATTGGAAAGTTGCTATGGATGAAGAGATGAACTCTCTTTATAAGAACAAGACTTGGGATCTAGTGCAATTGCCAAAGGGGAAGAAAGCCATCGGTTGCAAGTGGGTGTATACGAAGAAAGAAGGTCCAAAAGGCAGTGTTCGGTTCAAGGCTAGACTAGTTGCAAAGGGGTATGCTCAACAGGAAGGAATTGACTATAATGAAGTGTTCTCTCCGGTTGTGAAGCATCCTTCTATTCGGATTTTGTTGGCATTGGTAGCACAGTTTGATCTTGAATTGACACAGATGGATGTGAAGACTGCATTCTTACATGGGGACCTAGATGAAGAAATTTATATGTTGCAGCCAGATGGGTTTAAGACAGCTGGGAAGGAAAATTCTGTTTGTTTGAAGTTTGAAAGGGATAACAATATTAGCAGACTATTGGTGGGTTATGTTGATTCTGACTATGCAGGTGATCTAGATAAGAGGCGGTCTACTACAGGCTATTTGTTTACTATGGCTAGAGCACCTATAAGTTGGAGGTCCAATTTGCAGTCCACTGTAGCATTGTCTACTACTGAGGCTGAATACATGGCAGTTGCTGAGGCCATGAAGGAAGCCATTTGGATTCATGGACTTTTGAAGAGCTTGGGAATTCATCGGGAGAAGGTGGAGGTACACTGTGACAGTCAAAGTGCTATCCATTTAGCGAAGAACCAAGTTCATCATTCGAGGACCAAACATATTGATGTCCGTTATCATTTTGTGCGTGATTTGATAAAGGATGGTGATATTCTTCTGGTGAAGATTGGGACAGCTGATAATCCTGCTGATATGTTGACCAAAATTGTTGGGGCAGCCAAGTTCAAGCATTGTATGAACCTGGCTAATATTTTGCATGCTTGATGATTTGGAATGGGCGGTTGGAATGGTGCTTCGCTATTTGTTTGCTTAGTATGTGATATCATACTAAGGTGGAGTTTGGTTTGTTGTTACATTTGGTGATGAGCATTTGTTTTGGAGTATTTCTGGAGATTGCTTGGGCTACTTGGAAGATCTCGCCAAGGTGGAGATTGTTGGATAATGGCTCGATTCTGGTTCAGTTGTTTATATCCGTCGTATCTACAGCAATCAAAAGTTCCAGTATACCAGTCGACTGGTAATGGGTCTCAGTCGACTGTCCCGAAGGAATTTTCAAAGGAGCTAAGGATACAGCAGCAGGGGTTCACCAGTCGACTGAATATGGATCTCAGTCGACTGTCTAGAACAATTACCAGTCGACTGATAAGAAGACCAGTCGACTGTCGGCGGGTTTGTAAATCAGAATAGGCCCATTTCGAAAGGCCCAGTAGTTTCCCTATAAATACACCCGTTAGGGTTTTGTAAAGAGTAACACCTCTATTCGAATTTTGCAGCCATCATCTCTGTAAGGGTTTGTTTTCGCCCATTGGTGATTATTTGAAGAAGAAACCCCAACCGCCCCTGTGGATGTAGACACTTGTTTGCCGAACCACGTAAATCTTTGTGTCCTTGTGTTTGCTTGTTTTCTGTTTTTCGCTATTTCTCTCTTTGATTGGTGATCCATTCGTATTCCGCACTACAATTACGACAGACAAATAAACGTCCGGATGATTTGTGATTAGTGAATAATTAAGGTAATATCATTAACTAATTGACAAGTAAGCATTGAACTGTCGTCTGTGATTCTGTGATTGCTTTTGTTCGTTTGTATAGTTGAATCATTCATCTTGCCTAACTCATGTTCTTTCCTTTCAACTTCACTCTCACCTTCGACCCTGTTTCCTTTGGTCATCGTACCAACCCTTCTTATTCCTATTGTCTCCCCTACTCTATCTCAAACTCAAACAACAACAACAACTACAACCATGAACCACCACCACCACCTCAACTCATAATCAAAATCCAATCCAATGTTTCCTCACTGCCGCTCTATCTTGTTCACTCTCTCTGCAATCTTCACTCTGTACTCATTATCCGAAGCTGTCCCCAATGACTACTTTGGCATGTGCACTCCTATCGAATACGCATGCGGCAGTAAGCCCTATAGGGTTTCTTATCCGTTCCGGTTACTTAATGACAGCTACTTCTGTGGCCACCCTGGTTTCGATCTTATATGCCAAAATGACAACAAGACCCTTGTCACTAAAATCGGGGGCAGAGACTACAAGGTGAACAATATCGATTACAACACTAATCAGTTATACGTCGTCGACCTAGACTTCACAGATGGAGTGTCCTGTCCTAGTAATTTCACCAACATCAATTTAGATTCTGCACAGTTCGAGTACAACAGTTTGGTTACCAACGCAACTGTTTACTTGGACTGCCCATCAAATTTCGGAGCAAATCCAGGCCTCTATGGTATCAGTTGTCTACATGGGCAAAACTCTTACTTCAGCTTGCCTCCGTCTGCGGTACCTATTGATGCATGGCGACACTGTGCTTCTGTGGTCTATGTTCCCATACAACCGTTTGATAGTTTGACAGTGAACGGGTTTTTGGAGGCGTTGAAGGATGGATTCGTGTTGACATGGAAAGTGGGTGATGGTTGGTGTGGCCAATGTGAGGCGACTAGTGGTATCTGTGGGTTTAATCGTAGTGCGACAAATGGTGAGGCCTGTTTCTGTCCCAACCATGCCAGCGTGAGTGGAACTTGTAAAGAAGCCGGTACGTATTATCCTTCTTCTGTCTTCTGATTTCTTGATTCTTCATTCGATAAAAATGTTAACTAGAATTGTTCGGTTTGGTTCTCCCCTTTTCACCTTGTTGGTAACTGGTAGGGATTGGTGGGATTTTAGACGTAAATCTTAAGTTTCAGTTCTTGTTTAGGAAATCCGACTAGTTTAGCTCTGGTTGAAGGTTCATGGAATTCCTAGTGATTGTGCACCTATTTTCTTGGACTGTTTCTGCAATCCTAGAGAAAGAATTAAGTTTGTATCATCAATGGTTAGCTACATATATATTTAGCTTGTTGCACCACTAGTTAGATGCTGCTAAAACCAAGTAGGTAAAGAGGAAAAAACAACTAATTCGTCATTATATGTATATACATCATTCACACTTAATGATGATTTTCGAAATCAAATTTCGTACTTTTAGCAATGACTTTTTTATTTCAAACACTGTGATCACAACCTCACCTAACCTCTTCCAAATAAATCAATCTAAAAAACCAACGCCAGTCAAATTGAATCCCTAATCCTTTTCAATTAATCTTAAATCAAATAACCTAAAACAAAATTTTCCCTTTTCTTATATTTCTTCAAAAAAGTTCTCCTATCTACTGGACAAAAGTCAATTAAGTTAAAAAAAAAGAAAGAAAAGAAATGACAATTCTAACATTCATTTCACACCGTGTCATTCTTTCATAACTATTATTAAAGATCATAAGTATAAAATTATAACTGAGAGATGCAGCACATATTAGTTGTTTAAAAAAATGGGTTAAACCTAAGTAGGGCTGCAAACGAATCGAGCTATTCGCAAGCTATTTAGCTCGAGCTCGAGCTCAAAACTGAGCTCGTTTCGTAAACGAGCCGAGCTCGAGCTTGGTTTTTTTTTTTATAGGCTAACTCGCGAGCTATTCAGCTCGAATACGGTCAACGCTCGATCAAATTTCGGCTCGAACCGAGCTCGAGCCGAGCTCGAACTCAAAACTGAGCTCATTTCGTAAACGAGCCGAGCTCGAGCCTGAAGGTATTCCGCTCGGCTCGGCTCGATTGCAGCCCTAAACCTAAGGGCACCAAATGAACCTTCTGAGAATGACTCTAGAGTTGATCTGCAAAATGAAGAAAGTAAAAAGTGGCTCGAGGCATGAATTGCACTTTCTTTAAGAAACTATTTGGCCGATTCTGGAGAAGATTCGTTGATCACCAATCACTTCTCCCGGCATACAACGAGCTTCTGTCTACAGTGCTGCGTAATGCTCCAATAGCAGCACGTACCAACTTGCACCACCCAAATCAAAGCAAAAAAACGCTCAAAAATAGATTAAAAGAAGAGAAGGACTGTATTGTTTTTCTGTCTTTTTTCAAAAAACGATTCCTCTTTATAATTAGTAATCAGGAGGAATAAAAATTGTATGCATTTAATCAAAAACGGCTACATCATAAAGATCCTTAAATTCTTGAAACAGCTATAAAATAAAGCCCATTTACTTCTTGAAACAGTTATCTCCAATATTATAATGGGAGAAGTCCTTAGTGTCATTTGTCAATCTACCAACGCGTGCACTGCACGTGCATAACTAATATAAAGGAGGTCTCAGGTTCGAGTTCTCACCAAGTCAGATTTTTCACTTTAATTTTTTAAATATATTAAATGTGCATCACACGTGTAAATTACTATCTATCTATCTATCTATCTATCTATCTATCTATGATATAATCTCTAATCTCTAATCTCTAATATTATAATGGGAGAATGCCTTAGTGTCATTTGTAAATTTACTAACGTGTGCAACACACATGCATAACTATTATAAAGAAGGTCTTAGGTTCAAACCCAGATTACATCTGAATTTTCACTTAAAGAAACTATATTTATTAAGACGTGCATCGCACGTGTAAATTACTAGTATTATTAATTAGAAAAAATGTTTTTGATCCTTTTGAAATTCGAAAGTTCAAAAAATTAATAAATTCTTTTTTTTTCAAGAGACCTAAGGACCTAAGGCCCGGTCATAGATATATAAATATCTATCTATCTATATATATATATATATAGATATAAATATCTATCTATCTATATATATATATATTATGTGGAATGTAGGAAATGAACCCCCAACCTCATGTGAACTCAAAACTTTAACCGTTGGACCATAAGACAATGTTGTCAACAAGGGAAGTATTTTGAATGTATACTCAATTCCAACATTAGTACTGTGAAGTTAGTCATTAAGTAATGCATTGGCACAGGGCCGGCCCTGAGTTTTCGGGGGACCAAGGCGAAAGGCCCAAATAGTTATTTTTGGGGGCCCTTAACTACAATATATTTTTTTACGGGCAAAATACGTGCCTATATTTATAAGGGGAATACAAATTTGGGGGCCTCTAAAAGTGCAAAAAAATCAGGGGCATGAGGCGGCCGCCTCACCAGCCTCAAAGTGACGGCCGGCCCAGATTAGCAGGTTGTCGTGAAAGTAAAATCGTTCAGAATGTAAATCAATTTAGTTGTCAAGCATGACCGACCCTGGGGTAAAAGCTAGAGAGGCGGCCCCCTTAGGCACCCGATTTTTGTGCATTTTTAGGGGCTCCATTTTTTTTTCCCGTATACCTATATATATATATATATATGTGTATTCAAGTAAAGTTAAATTACAATTTGTACATTTTTTAATGGCCTCCAAATTTAATTTTTTTGGAAGTTTGCCTCGAGCCCTCGTATACTAAGAGTCGGCCTGTTTTCAAGTCTTTTAAACATATTATACTAGTGAACTAACAACAATATTAGCTTACCAAAAGTTGTCCAAAATCAATACCGAAATGTCCGTGGAGAGCTTGGCCTAACCCCGCTCCCAAAGAAAAAGTAGCTAAGAGCATCCACAGTCGTGATTGTCAAAAAATGGCAAAATGAATATTTACATATAGCATATACATCATTTGCTGCAGTCATCCAATGCTATATTATAGCAATTTAAAATAAAAAAATAATAGACGGACTTTGTAGATCCGTCGGAGGGCGAAATGCATATAAAATGAATTATTTAATATATTTTTTTTGTTAGACGGATGTTGAAGATCCGTTGGAAGGAAAAAAAAAAGGAAAGACAGAATTTTAAATAATTTTTGCAATTTTTTTAATAATTAAAAAATAATTTTTAGTGGAAAAAATATATGTGGACCCCTCCACGGACGGATCTTCATGATCTGTCCAAGAGGGTAACCTAATATTCATTTTATTTTTTTAATTTTATCTTCATTCGACGGGCGGATCTAGAAGATCTGTCCAAGGTGAGGTGTTTTTTTTTGGGTTTTTTTATTACGAAATAATATATTTTTTTCAAGGGACGGACTGTTTAGTTCCGTCTGAGAAATAATTTTTTTTTTTCGTCGGACGGATCTTAAAGATCCATCCTGTATAATACTCCCTCCGTTTCACTTTAAGTGATATTTAGGGTTTTTTTTCTTGTTTCACTTTAAGTGAAATTATCCAAAATTTCCCCTTTTTTTCAAGAAAATCCTTATTTATGTTGAAATTTTGTCTTAATTACTCATCTTAATCCTATCAAATATTCTTAGAAAATTGTAGTTTCAACTTTCCAGATTTTATTTTCTCCAAAAATTTAATGCCAACTGTATTGGAAGAAGAATTAGTAATTCTATTTTCTCTTGAAAACAGAATTTGTATTGCGAAAACATTAATTACAATTTCTTGAAATCAGAATCTGTATTGGAAAAAGAATTAGTAATTAAATCATGGAGACTTATTAATAAGGGTGTGGAGGGAAACAAATGTTTATCTCACTCTTTCATAATCGGTGTGCAAAACTCCTGAATATCACTTAAAGTGAAACGGAGGGAGTATGCATTTTTTTTATATCCGCTCTCATATATAGCCATCTACTGTTGCGAAACCGTAAAAATATGTATAAATAGCAAACGACTGCAGCATTTCGTTTGCTATAAAATGCATAAAATGGATAAATAGAAAACGACTGTGTATGCTCTAATATCTTGATCAGCCTCAATGATTTTATATCGCATGTGAATCACATGTGCACATCATTCCATCCCCAGCTTCTCTAGCCAATTAACGTCTGAAATGGCTACCACAGTTTTGCTTTGATGCTGTAAGACAACCCCTATTCCCTACGGACCCTACCCTCTTCTCTCTTGAATTTTTTACCAAACTATCCCACTTTTTGTAAGTATGTACCAAACTGTCCCTGTTCGAAAATTTAATACCAAAAAGTCCACGTCACTAACTGAGTTAGCGCCCCTAGTAATTTTCTTCGCGCTATCTCAGTTAGCATGTGCTAAGGGATACCACTTATCCCCTCAAGTAGGGATGTGAGAAAAAACTCACCAAATATAGACACGCTAACCCCATTAGTGCGCCCATTTAAACTAGGCACGCTAACCAGGTTAGCGAGTGTCGATGGGACTGTAGGGGGCACTACTCCTCAAGTAGGGGTAAGGAAAAACCCCCAATTATAGACACGCTAACCCCGTTAGCGCGCCTCTTTATACCACGCGCGCTAATCTGGTTAACGTGCTATGTCGTTTGGGACCCTATTAAATTACAATCGCTGACGCTGTCTCATTATATTTATAGTGTCTCTCTCTCTTCTCTTTCTCCCCCAATTTCGAAACCCAACTCCAAAATCCTAGCATCCTAATTGTAGATCTTACTCAAAAAAAATCTACAAAATCTTAAAGGAGCTTCTTTTCCTCTCACATTCATCTTCTTCTTCTCTCACATTCATATCTCCTCCCACTCTGATAATCCTAAATCCATCCTCCAAATTTTCTTTGTTTGGGGATTTACATAGCAGATTTGTTATCAACCCATTCACTACGCCGTCTTCTCCAAGCTCAAAATTGCTCAACTTTTTTGATAATTAATTTCAATGTATGATTTGTATATCATTTTATCGCATATATTTTGTTTAGTACATATTGATTATTTTTTTTATAAATATGTATAGGTATGGATTACAATATTCCTATTTGGCTTTATTTTGGTGGTGAAATTATCCGTGACCCAAAAATAGGTTGTTGTTATAGTGTCTTTGATCCCGAAATAATTTGGGCACCCCGTACAATTACTACTACTCCCTTTTTCGGGATTACCCATTATCCGTACCATATGTTATATCAAATAGAATCCTACATATTTGATAATATATGTTAACAAATTTACCTTAAAATCGCTATAAATTTATTATACAATTAAGAATGTCTAATTTCCAAATTTTCAATATCAAACAATATTACTCACAATGTCCATCCCAATATTTGTTTAATTTTGGTTAATTACACAATGCAAATTTATCACGTGCAAAGCAAATTTTACAACCTAAATCTATCACGTACAAATTTAACAATCCAAATTTATCAAAGCAAGTCTATCAATGCAAATTTATAGATCTATCAATGCAAATAAAACCTAAACCTAAATCTATCAATGCAAACCAAACCCTAAATCTACCAATGCAAATTTAACCCAAATTTTAATATATTTATCATGTACAAACCAAAATGAAGCCAAAATTTCAAATCCAACCCTTCACCCAAAATCACTTAAAATTATATACCATAAGTTACGAACACTTACAAACGAATGTTGGGTTGAAGGTAGAAGTCGACTACGCCGCTGCAGATTCAATCCTCTACTTCCAAAAATTTGGGGAAAAGGGTTTACGGGTTCACCAATAATTTGGGAAAAATGTTGGTTGAGATGAGATTTTCGACAGTGAAGAAGAGATTTTAGTAAAAATTTCGAGCGATTGGGATGAGTAGAAGCCGAAATCGGAGGCTAGGGTTTGGGGGTTGGGTTCAAAATCGCGCGATGGGGTTTTGGGAGAGAGAAGAAGTAAGATGAGAGTGAGATAGCGTGTGTTATTTAAGAGGAATCCAATCGACACTCGCTAACCCGGTTAGCGCGCCTGGTATAAAGAGGCACGCTAACGGGGTTAACGTATCTATACTTAGTGATTTTTATCCCACGCCCCTTTTTGAGGTAGTATCCCCTACTGTTCCATCGACACTCGCTAACCCGGTTAACACGCCTGGTTTAAATGGGCGTGCTAACGGAGTTAGTGAGTTTTTTCCACATTCCTACTTGAGGAGATAAGTGATATTTTTTAGCAGACGCTAACTGAGATAGCGCGAAAAAAAATAGTTAGCAACATGAATTTTTTTATATTGAATTTTTGGAGAGGGATAGTTTGGTACATACTTACAAAAAGTAGGATAGTTAGGTAAAAATTTCTTCTCTCTTCTTCTGTTTTCTTTCTTCTTCATTTAATTTTCAACTTCAACTAAATATCCCAAATACTTACGTCTTTGAATCTACAACAAAGTATCCAACTAGTCAAAATGAAGCCATATCTCCAATACTTCAATTGCAATACAGAAGCCATCACCCTTTTTCTCTTTCTCATCATTGCTCTCAATTCCTCTTATCCTTTTCTCTTTTCCGATGAACACAATCCAATTATGTGCCCTTCTCTTCTCCTTTTTGCTAACCTTTGCATTTGCCGATAACCCACCAGCCCAAAATGAAAGAATTCCAATGGATTGTTACCCAGCAAACTGTGGAAAAATCAAGAACATCACATACCCATTTTGGGTTGATGGGCAACAACAAAATTATTGTGGGTTCCCATCTTTGAAGCTCAATTGCATTCAGGGATTCCCTATTCTTGATCTCGCTTCGGAAACTTACCAAGTTAAAAAAATCTTGTACAAAAACCAGTCTGTTCTTTTGACCAATACTAAATTCCTGAACAAACGTTTCTGCCCAGTTCAGTACAGTAACCTCTCATTTGGTTCTCTTCCATTCAGTGTTAGTTCAGACAATAGGGAGATAGTTTTCCTCTTTGATTGCTCCGAGTCTATGACAAATTATTATGAGGTCCCCTGTGCTTCTAATGTGGGTAATGGCACATTTGTTTCTCTGGATGAGCAATTGGGTTTCTCGGGTTCTTCATGCCAGAAGGCGATTCTGCCGGTGTGGGATTATTCTGGTGGGAATGCTGGCGATATATTGGGCCATTTGGGAGATGGGTTTCTTATGAACTGGAATCTTTCTAGTTGCCTGGAGTGCAAAGAGAGTAATGGGCAGTGCGGTTACAACTATTTGAACTATAGTTTCATGTGTATTTGCGCTGATCGAACCCATTTGCACAGTTGCCATGAAGGTATGATTTTGATCATAGATTTGTCCAGTGAACTTATTTGCATTGGTAGTCACTAGTCAACATTGCGATGTCTTTTTTTTTTAAATATGCTTGATTCATGTTATATGATTGTGTTTTCGTGCTAGTTGCATAGGATAGTAATAGCCTAATATGCGAAGAACGGGTTTAGACCGGTAGGTGTTTGTATATTTGTCTCTTAGATGTCTTCAATTGCATTTGGGTTAATGATCGCTTGATCGACATAGCCTTTACTTTGGACTTTGGACTTGCAAAAAGTAGATTGATCAGAATGTTTGTTGTTAAGAAATTGAGTGAAGTGGTGTCCGTAAGATCATCCACTATTGTTTACTATATTTGCAAAAAATGCATTTTTTGAGAAAAAAAGTGTCACTCTTTGTCTATTACTGTGTCTTTAATTGCATTTTGGTTAATGATCGCTTGATTGACATAGCCTTTACTTTGGAGTTGGGACTTGCAAAAAGTAGATTGATCAGAATGTTTGTTGTTAAGAAATTGAGTGAAGTGGTGTCCGTAAGAGCATCCACTATCGTTTGCTATATTCTAAAAAAATTGCATTTTTTGAGAAAAAAAGTGTCACTCTCGTTTGCTTAAAATGCATATTTAGCTATAGGGATGAACAATGCCCATCGAAATTTAGCAATTGGATTTAGCAATCGCTAAATATAGAGGTCGCAGGAAGATATTCCGTCTATTAATTTTTTTTTAATTTTTTAATAGGACGGACGGCGGATGAAGATCTGTCCACCAACTTTTTCAAAATAAAAAACCTAAAAAAATACCAAAATGCCATAAAAAATCACCAAAATACCATTTTAGAAAAATCAAACAAATAAAAAAGAAAGAATTGCTTGGATGGAAGAAGATCTTCCGTCTGACAACTTTCTCAAAAAAAGAAAAAAATCAAAAAATTACTAAATTGTCATTCGGTAATTACGAATGCCATTTAAGCAATTTAAAAATTCAAAAAAAAAAAATCAAACGGAAGATTGTCTTCCGTCGCACGTATATTTAATATTTAAAAAAAGAAATTTGGGGTTAGACTGAGGAAGATTTTCCATCTTATTTTTTTAATTATTTGGCAATTGCGATAGCAGCGCTCCCTTCTCCTTCCTCGTCGCCCTCGTCGACCTGCTCATCTTCGCCCCCTCCTCGTCATCATCACCCATCTCCTGATCCGATTCATCCTCGTCCTCATCCTCGCTGTCCCCCTCGTCATCCTCGCCACCCTCTTCCATGGGTTCCTTCCCCGGTCTCCTAGACCTCAACGGGGACACTACAAAGACAACATCGTCACCTCCATCTGAACCAGGGTCGGAAAGAACTTCCTCCTTCACCTTGTACTTGCTCAATGACGATGACGTTTCCAGCTCAGACTCCTCCGCCGAGCGACCTGACGAGCTGGCCTCAGATCCGGACTGAGTTCGCGACATTGGTAAAAGAAAAATACTAACCTGGAGCGTAGAAAGTTACGATCACCGAAAAACCCGCCGACGGCAAGTAAGATTCCTGCTCTTGCTGGAAATTGGAGAGTGAGTAATGAAAATGAAGATGAAGAAATGAGAAGGGGATGGGGTATTTTAAAGAGGAAAACAACTCCTCGATTCTCGCAAAAAAGATCTGGCCGTTGGATCTTATCTGACAAGATCCAACGGCCACCAAGATCTGAAAAAGCTTTGATCTTCGCGCCATGACGTCAGCAATAAGCGTAAAATTACCCCACTACCCCTTCACCTTTTTTAGAGGAAAAATGCCCTTTTTCACCAAGTCAGAAGGGTCGACGCTCGGGTCGAAGCTCGAGCCAGGCCACCTTTGCCTTTCCCAGTGGGGGCTCGGAGCTCGGATAGAAGCGCGAGCCAGGCCACCTTTGCCTTTCTTGGTTGGGGCTCGGAGCTCGGATAGAAGCGCGAGCCAATTCTCCTTCTAAATTTTCACAGAAGGGTCGACGCTCGGATGGAAGCTCGAGCCAGGCCACCTTCTTCTTTCTCAGTGGGGGCTCGAAGCTCGGATAGAAGCGCGAGCCAGGCCACCTTTGCCTTTTTCGGTGGGGGCTCGAAGCTCGGATAGAAGCGCGAGCCAGGCCACCTTTGCCTTTCTCGGTGGGGGCTCGGAGCTCGGATAGAAGCGCGAGCCAGGCCACCTTTGCCTTTCCCGGTGGGGGCTCGGAGCTCGGATAGAAGCGCAAGCCAGGCCACCTTTGCCTTTCTCGGTGGGAGCTCGGAGCTCGGATAGAAGCGCGAGCCAATTTCCCTTCTAAATTTTCACAGAAGGGTCGACGCTCGGATGGAAGCTCGAGCCAGGCCACCTTCTTTCTCAGTGGGGGCTCGAAGCTCGGATAGAAGCGCGAGCCAGGCCACCTTTGCCTTTCTTGGCGGGGGCTCGGAGCTCGGATAGAAGCGCGAGCCAGGCCACCTTTGTCTTTCTTGGTGGGGGCTCGGAGCTCGGATAGAAGCGCGAGCCAGGCCGCCTTTGCCTTTCTCGGTGGGGGCTCGGAGCTCGGATAGAAGCGCGAGCCAATTTCCTTTCTAAATTTTCATAGAAGGGTCGACGCTCGGATGGAAGCTCGAGCCAGGCCACCTTCTTCTTTCTCAGTGGGGGCTCGAAGCTCAGATAGAAGCGCGAGCCAGGCCACCTTTGCCTTTCTCGGTGGGGGCTCGGAGCTCGGATAGAAGCGCGAGCCAGGCCACCTTTGCCTTTCTCGGTGGGGGCTCGGAGCTCGGATAGAAGCGCGAACCAATTCCCCTTCCATTTTTTCACAAAAGGGTAGGCGCTCGGATCGAAGCTCGAGCCAGGCCACCTTCGCCTTTCTCGCCCTTACCTCAGTATGGCTCGGCGCTCGGATAACATCCCGAGCACCAATCGCTCCCCTTTGGCTCCGTGGGGCTCGGCGCTCGGATAGCAACTCGAGCACCAACAACACCCTTGCTTCAGTATGGCTCGGCGCTCGGATAACATCCCGAGCACCAATCACTCCCCTTTAGCTCCGGGGGGCTCGGTGCTCGGATAGCATCCCAAGCGCCAATCGCTCTCCTTTGAACTCTGGGGGGCTCGGCGCTCGGATAGCATCCCGAGCATCAAGCGCTCTCCTCTCTGGGGGGCTCGGCGCTCGGATAGCATCCCGAGCACCAAGCGCTCTCCTCTCTGGGGGGCTCAACGCTCGGATAACATCCCGGAGCACCAAATACTCTCCTCGCTCTTCCAACTAGCGAGGAGGTCGTGCACAAACCCAAGGAGGTCATCTGCCGACCCCCAAGCGCTCGGCAAACCGACCCCCCAGGGTCCCGGCCACCGACCCCTAACGCTCGGAAAAGAAGCCCCAACGGAATGCCTCGACGTCCCCTCGCTCTTCCAACTAGCGAGACGGTCGTCGGCCGACCCTTGGGGCTCGTCCGCCGACCCCCGGGCCTCGACGTGCGCCCTACTGGCTCTCTTACTCCTCTACACAGCCTCCCGCACAAGCTCCAATAAGGGATCCATTCCTCCTAACCCCTGGCCTCTTCGGAAAATCACAGATACTACCTTCTCACCCTAACATCTGCTCTTCCCCCAGAGGCAAAGAGTCACTCCTACACGACTGATCACCCAGTCCTGCAGGAGCGTGGGGCTTGTGATATGGGTCAGGAATGACGTGGCCTATCCTGGGCCACCAGATCCCCTCAGGATACGCGCTCTTTCTGATCCTCTAGATCTGCCACATCAGCGCCAGAAAACCGCCCGGAGCTCTGCCACGTCAACCCGAAAACCGCTCCGACGTCTGCCACGTCAGCCCTATACCGCCCGGCTTTCCACCGCTTCAGCCACTCGGGTAATCGGGTTCGGCCCAGCCCCAAACGGGTCTGGACCCGATTGGCTTTCCTTATAAATACCAGATCCTCCTCCCTGTCTACAGGTAATCAATCTTTCTTCCACAAAACTCTACTTACTGTTGCTCTATCTTAAGTGACTGACTAGATCGTCGGAGGGTCTGCCACCGGGACCAACCCCGGTGTTTCTGGACCGTTTGCAGGTACACCAGACCTCGGATCCGAACCCCCTGATCCGAGCCGAGCATCCAGCCTCGCCCCACTCCAACCTGTCACCGGTACCGCTCGGCCAGCCGAGGGTCGTCTGATTAGTAGCTTCCTCCTTCAAATACAAATCGAGTAAGAACTCACACCTGGTGCATCCACACGTCTCCCAGAAACAAACCGCATCAGTGAGTTATATATATGGAAATAACCCTATTAACTGTTACGTTCTTTAATCTTTATATTTTTCTTATTTGATAATGAAGCAGATCAAAAGTTGCTTATATCTCTTTTAGTTGTTCTTCTTTGTGTTATATTTCATTATGGCATGAGTGTGATACTCTGCTAGCTCGCTAAGCATATGAAAAAATGGTTGTCCCGAAGCATTCAATCTTTACAGACCAAAAATTAAAAAGTTTGAGATATTGACACCTCAGTAGATTGACATAGAAATCAACAGGTTGTTGGAGTTACTTTTGTTATTTCCCTCTTTCCAGTATGTGCTTCACCTGATTCTCTGGTTGTCATGGTTTGAGATTCTGTTTCAAAATTAAAGCATGGGAGCAAAGCTCTTTTATTTTCTAATACAAGGTTATAGATAATCTTATTTGCTAATTTCAAGGACTACAGAGTTATCCCCGTTGACTATGATGGTAAAAGAGATACCTTTCTTGTTTTCTCATTTACAGAGGAAGTATTCTAGAGTGTTTTGGAAGAAACAATTAACATAGAAAGAAGAGGAGATTGAATCTCGGAAGCATACGAGGCTCAAATGTCCTTGTAACCATAATTTGTATTTGTCTTCCTATTAACCTTGCGTACATCTTCCATTACTATAATATTTTAGCAACTTATGTATCATGTCATTTTCTCTACAATTACCTTCTTCAAGTATTTGATGTGTCGGGATTTGTCTCATTCTAAAACATCCTTGTCACTCGTCATTCTATTATTTGTCTGATTCCTAAAAATCAAGTTCTATTATAACTTTACACATTCCATCCATCTTTTTGATCTTCCATGTGTAATACGATTTCTAATTTACAAAAATTTCTCTTGTAAGGAAAATATCATTGTGAAATTGTTCCATGCCAATCTGCCACTACACCATAACTTTGAAGTTGTGGTGAGGGTTGATCGGAATAGATTGATATTTATATTTATATTTATATTTAACATGCCCATGTGTAGGCTAAACCTGGTTTATGCATGGCAAATTTTTCTTAAAAGTCTGCATCTAATATGAACCTCGTGAAAAGTAAACCTGGTTATCCTAATATCATATGAAATATTCCTGCAACTATTGCAGACATCCCACAAGCCAATCAACTGCTCTATGAGGGTTGAGGCATTATATATTTATACTAGATTTGCCCGTGGCCACGTGCCTACGGCACGTCTTCAGAACGATACATCATATGAAAATTCTTGTTAACAGTAAATCAACAATTATGTAGCTGAAGTTTGAATAGTATGACAATAATTAGTTGTAAATAAAAGTCCATATTTCCATTAGTATATGGTGAAAGTAATTATAAATTGGAGTATAAAAGTCCATGTTTCCATATATATATATATATAGAGAGAGAGAGAGAGAGAGAGAGAGAGAGAGAGAGAGAGAGTTTTGGGGGTGGGGGAATTTGAATTTGAATTTTGGGGGGAAAATGTGTTTTGTGAGGTTAGATCTGGACCTTTGATTTTGGGGGATTGAAGGAGAGCCACTTGATAGCTTTCTTTGTGTTTTATTATATAGTAACTAAAAATTATGAATTTTCTCGCAAATTTGCTTCCTATATATAATTCTGCTAATTTCGAAAATTTTAGTTTATTCTATTGGAATGATTTGGACAATAGAAACTCATCACAACTTGTTACTTCTTTCCACTCAACACACTGTTGTGAGTGTTTTCACTCAACAAAGTCAATGTACATTCTTTCCTATTATCAATTTGTTTCTCGCATAATCTTTGATATTATCAGTAGTGCTTGGGCTGTCAAAGGACAGGAAAGAATTTCTGTTTCATTGTTCCATTGTTCGGTTGGTATGTAAATTAAGAAGACTTCTTTTATTCATGTCGTTAAGCAACAAAAATCTTTTTCTGATAATTGTTTTAATTACTTCTAATTATTTAGACAGCTAGCAATATGCTAGACTGAATCATATTGATAAAAGAATTTTATTGCTTAGAGTGTACTTTACTAGAAGGGGTGTGTTATGATAAAGGTCTACATTGTACATCTTATATTGTTTTAACATGGACTAACCACCAAATGTCATGTTTGTTTTTGGTGCAGGGAAGAGCCATAAAATGTACATAGCAATAGGTAATTGACATGCTATTCTTTGTACTTTTTTTTAATCTTTAATCAACTCATCTTCTAAATTTCAATTGTATATGTTCTGATATGTGTTACATGTAATTATCAGGGGCTAGTGTATCAGCAGCCTTTCTCATAGCCTTCTGTGTTATTTTACTCTGGCACATAAGGAGAAAGAAGCATCAGAAACCTGGCTTATCAAACCTCCTCTCCAGGAGCTTCTCTTCAAATACATCCTTCGAACGAGCGGCTGAACTCGGTGAATCTAATTATCACACCCACATCTTCTCCTATGACGAGCTTGATGCAGCAACTGACGGCTTCAATGCATCCAGAGAGCTTGGTGATGGTGGCTTCGGTACTGTCTACAAAGGTAGTACATCTATTTTAATTCTTGATAGTATTGTCTAGGTCATTTTGTTTACGAATTACATGTTACATTTCCAGTTTAACCAGCTCATAGCCTCATACTAACTTATAGTAAGAGGTGGCAAATTCCTGTCCGTAGATAAAATGAATAATAAAAAATGATGCATTGAAAGATTTTTCTCTTAAAAGAAAAAAGGATAAGTAATAAAATTACAATAACAAATGATGACATTTGACACATTCCTCTACAAATCGAAGTCACTGCCATGTTATAGGTTTTCCTTCATCTCCTATTATAAACTACAAAGTACATTTGGAAACCGTTTTGTATTGGACACTTCTTTCAAATGCATGTATTTGACACAAAACTGCCTATTTTAATGTTGTATTTTAGAATTTTGGTGTGTGATGTCTTGGTATGTTTGTTCAGCATTCTCATGTACTTGCTTATTAAATTATAATCCTCTAATAGATGTATGCTCTAAAAAGATGTTTTAACATTTCTTCTATAAATGGGTTTCTCGATTGTCTTCCCATTCACATTATACTGTGGATTTCTCCTAATCTAGGAAAACTTCGAGATGGTCGAACAGTCGCAGTCAAACGCCTGTATGAACACAACTACCGTCGACTCGAGCAGTTCATGAATGAAGTCGAGATCCTTTCCTGCCTCCGCCACCAATATCTCGTCACACTCTATGGGTGCACTTCACGACACAGCCGCGAGCTTCTCCTAGTATATGAGTACATCCCCAATGGCACTGTGGCCGACCATCTCCACGGACCACTCGCATCAAAAGGAGCTCTCCCATGGTCTACTCGTTTGTCCATCGCCATTGAAACTGCCGATGCCCTTGCCTACCTTCACAATGTTGAACCACAAGTAATCCACCGAGATGTCAAAAGCAATAACATCCTCCTTGACAACAACTTCCATGTTAAGGTTGCAGATTTTGGCCTGTCACGTCTTTTCCCCCTAGATGCTACTCATGTGTCTACAGCCCCACAAGGAACTCCAGGGTATGTGGACCCTGAGTACCACCAATGCTATCAATTAACCGATAAGAGTGATGTTTATAGTTTCGGAGTAGTACTGGTCGAGCTTATATCATCCAAGCCTGCAGTAGATATCAATAGGCACCGACACGAAATCAATCTAGCTAATATGGCTGTTACTAAGATACAGAACTGCCAAGTGGAGGAGTTGGTAGATCTAGATATTGGATATATGGAAGATGTAGATATTAAGAGGATGATCAATCAAGTTGCAGAGCTAGCATTCCGGTGCTTGCAGTTGGATAGAGAAATGAGGCCTTGTATGACTGAAGTTCTCGAGGGGTTGAGAGGAATAGAGGGCAAAGAAGCGGTCGAGGTGGTTGTGGTAAACGAAGTTAAGACAAAGGAGGAAGGGAGATTGCTGAAGAGTGATTTGCCGTGCTCACCAGATTCAGTAACAGAGAGATGGCAGAGTATTTCGACTACTCCGAGTGCTAGTGCTTGAGGTCTATTCTTTTCCTTGGTTCTCCTTAGTACTATGTAACCCCCGTCCTTCCTTTGCGTTAGCTGATGTAGAGATGTAAAAGTGTTACTAACGTGTTGAGATACTGAGGAAAATGTAATTAATAATTAGAGTTTTTAAATGCCACACAATAAAATTCATAAATATACAGTGAGATCAGTTGCAATCTCAAATTTGAAAGTAATTCTGCCATTCCAGTTGTAAATATTATTGGCTTTGAATTGTTAAGTTCTATTTAACACTATGGTGTTATTAACCTAAAAGAAGCTACGCTTAAGCTCGTTTTAGAGTGAAGTGACAAAATAGTGCTTAATTTTTGGAAAAGTTGTAGGAGCTGATTTTGCATAAAATGGTTAAAAAAAT
This sequence comes from Hemerocallis citrina, assembly GCA_017893485.1. Lineage (NCBI taxonomy): Eukaryota > Viridiplantae > Streptophyta > Magnoliopsida > Asparagales > Asphodelaceae > Hemerocallis > Hemerocallis citrina. Next base: position 167,595,286 of record CM030368.1, read on the forward strand.
GCCCAAGAAGCAGCTCAAAGATACGTCATCATCATTTGTTTTTTTTTGTTTTGTTTTTTTTTATTTTTTAACATTAAACGGGGCTAAAAGCCCAAAAGAAAATTACACCAGGATAACACGAGGAGTAGAGACTCCCAAAACATCAGCAATGATCAAGGGTTCCACCTGGAAAGGAGGAGAATCAAACACCATGATACCAGAAGCTAACTCACAACCTAAGTTAGCTAATCCATCTGCCACTTTATTTGCTTCTCGATAGATATGCCTGATGCGGACTTGCCAATCCAACCGCAGCAAAGCTCGAATCCGCTGAACAAGAGACCAACCATGAGCACTACCCAAAGAAGTACCATTCAAGCAATTAACAACCACTTGAGAATCAATATTAAGCTCTATATGAACATAACCTTTGAGCTTTAGCTAAATTTAATCCTTCCAAAACACCCCAAAGCTCCGCTATATAGGCATTAGTGTCACCTAAGAATCTCTCAAAACCACGAAGCCAACGCCCATCAGCATCTCGAATGACTCCACCACAACCAGCCTCTCTCGAAGAAAGCCTCGCGGCACCATCACAATTAAGAGCAACCCAACTCCTCATAGGAGGAATCCACCGAATCATGGCTGTATCATACACAAAGGACCTGCTAGCAATATTTGTCAGACGACACTTGCTATAATTATGCACATAATGCAACACTTGATCAGAAGGATGAAAGGGCTGCACAAACAGAGTCATGCACCATCTTGTTTCTCCAATGGCCAATGCCACAAAAAATGACAAGTTGTAGCCCATACATTTCTCCAATCCAATAACCCATCAATTTGCCACACTGCCTGCATGTTTGAAGTGACCCAAGCAGCGAAATCACCTATGAAAAAATTCACACTCCTCTCTGCAGGGACAAGGTGACACCAGAGATGAGAAGCTAGTGGGCAATCTCTCAAAACATGAAGGATGGACTCCTCAACGTTTTGACAGTGGTTGCAGACAGGACCGATCCTGAGGTATTTTAGGCCCTGGGCGGAAAATAAAATTGGGGCCCTTTATAGACATGCAAGTATTTATATATATATTAATAAAATATAATATAACGGCAGGGAACATAAAAATAAAGATTACCTTTGTTTTAATTTATGACATCAAATACTCCATATTTTTCATTAAGTATAGTGACAGCGACTTTTGCACCTGCAAAAATAAAATAAAATCAATCACATCTCATCTAAAATGTTTTCTTCTTGCATTTTTAGAAGCAAAATCATCAATTATATGTTCAACCTCAATATTTTTCAACATATTTTTTTCAACACTCAAAATTGGTAATCCATTTAAGCGATCTTCTGTCATAGTTGTTCGTAAATAAGATTTTACTAATTTTAATTTTGAAAAGCTTCTCTCCGCAGATGCCACGGTCACATGTACAGTCAACAAAATCCTATAAGCAACCAAAATATTTGGAAACATATCCATTTTTTTTTGCAAACTCCATAATTTTAATTGAATGTCATGGTTTATCTATTTCATATGCTTCACTTGGTAGCATTTCTTGCAATATTTGTAATTCTAAAAGTAAATAATTTGCATCAATATCAGACACATCACCCTGTTTCAAAGCAATTTCAAATTGCAAACAACAAATTTTCATTTCATCATCATCCAATGAAACTAACCGTGATGCATCAAATAAGAAGCCAAATATAGATTCAAACATTTGCATTTGTTCAAATCTACTCTTCAATTGAGAAAGAGCCATATCAACTAAAACAAAAAAATAATCTGTTCTAAAATTTTCTTGAACAGATTGTGGTTCTTTATCCGTATCAGGATTTCATCAAAATGTCCCTTTCTAAAAATCCTACCTTTTATAGAAAATAAGGACTCAATTTCCATTTCAGATACAATTTCTTTAGCTTCAATCATAGCAGAATTAAATCTATTTTCTCTATATTTTTCAAAAAATGAAACCAATTCTTCCAAGTTTTTAATTGCAACATCAAGAAGCATATCTTTAGTTTGCAACTTTTTACTCATTAAGTTTATTTTATACAAAATTTCATTCCAAATAACCAAACTTAAAATAAAATCAAAACTTGAAAATTCACCTGATGCTAATCTCTCAGCATCCCAACTCACTTTAGAATCATCAGAGATTTCTGCTAATTTAATTAAAGCTTGTTTTATTTTGGGAGCTTGACTTTTTATTGCTTTTAAGCTTTCAATGTGACTTTCCCAGCGTGTAGTTGATAAAGATTTCAAAGTTAATTCAACTACATATTCAAGTAAAAGATTCCATCGCTTTGTTGAATTAGAAAACACATTATAAATGCTTGACATGCTCCAAAAAAAGATTTTCCTTTTAAACAAGAGTTTGTCATATCACAAAGTACTAAACTGAGAGAATGACAACCACATGGCATATAAAAAGCTCTGGGATTTATGTCAAGTAACCTTTTCTGAACAGCTTGGTGTTTTCCTTTCATATTAGAACCATTATCATAATCTTGTCCCTTCACATTATCAATATCTAAATCAAGAGAGTTTAGAGCAGCTTGTAATTCATTAAAAAAGCTCAATCCAGATGTATCTTCCACATTTAGAAACTCTAAAAAAATTCTTCTATTTTTATTAGGTAACTTGCGATATCGACACTTCGTATAATCGAGTCATTTGTTCTTTGTGACTAGCATCAGGAGTGCAATCAAGAATCACAGAAAAATATTTGGCATCTTTAATTTTTTTTAATTTATAATTGCACTCTTGACACTTGATGCTAACATTGCTATCAATTCATTTTGTATTTTATGACTAAGATAATGATAATGAATATTTTTATCTTGAATTAGTCGAAAATGTTGCATCATTACGGTATCAAACTCTGCTATTGATTCAAGAAAGCCTAAGAAATTTCCGTTAGAATCTTCATAGATTTTTTCATTTGTTCCACGAAACGCCAAATTATTAATAGCAAGGCGTTTTACAACAAAAATGATTCTGACTATAACTTGTTTTCAATGGTTTGTATCTTTCTTGATTTGCTCTTGTAATTCTTTATAAATTGTTTGATTTGTGTTCAATCTGACTCGCAGTTCAACTAAAGCTCTAAGGTTAATAAGGTGTTCATGACTATTTTCATGTTGTTTAAGCTTATCTTCAAGATGTTTCCAACCATTAATTCCTTCATCTGCTAATTTACTCCTAGTATGAACTTTTCTTACCACTTTACAACAAAAACAAAATACTCTATCCAAATCTTTTGAGTAAACCAACCGTTTTCTATCAGAAAGTTCTCCATTTGTTAATTTTCGATAATAAAAATCATAAGAAAACCCCCTGTTTTGATTATCCTTTGGAAAATTAATATTGGTTTCTCTAATCGGACCATTTTCTACAAGAAAATCTCTCATTTTTCCATCTAAACTATCCCAAACTCTAGGATCATATACATTCAAAGATGTTGTAACTTCTGAACATGCAAGCACATTGTTTATTTCTATATTATTTTCAATGTTCTCATTTTCAGTAACATTTGTTGTTTCTTCCATATTTTTGGTTTATTCATTTTCATTTTGAACCAAATCTTGAACTTCTTTGTTTACTTCATTTTCAGTTTCATCTAAATCTTCAACTCCGTCGTTTACCTCATTTTCAACTTAGTTTTCCGAAGAAACATTTATTTTCTTCAAAAAATTATCTAAAGAACCGCTTTGAGCTTTTATAATATCTTCTTCCCTTTTTTTTTCTTTTTCTTTTTTGATACCCAGAAGTGTGCTTCTTAGGAAACATTCCTTTCAATCTAGAAATTAAAATAAAATTAATAGAGCATAAAAATATAGAACAATAGAACCTGGATAGTGAATGTAGACTTGCAATTCGAAAATTCTCAACTTTGCATTCAAATCAATCGGCAATCTGAAAACTAAAATTCCCAAAATTATACTTCTAAATTGTAATACTTGTATAAATAAATACAAAAAAACAGAGAAGGAGTAAAAAAAGAATAATGAAATTTATGTTACAACCTCAGCAAGAAAAAAAAACTGAAGGAACACATGATCATGAAAATGAACTAGGAAATTATCCATGATTACTCTAAGCAGACAATTTTTTTGCTACTACCTAACAGAAATTTTTTTTATTCATGTAGTTCTTTTTTAGTACATAATACAGTACAAATAAATTAATAGACTTGGATTGGATCATGGAAAAAAAATTTAATTTAACCAAAACATGAATAGAAACTGATACTTAGAACATGACTTCAAGTCAGATAGTAATTAGTATGAGCTATAACCATATGCTAGTGGTGTATTAAGTTGAATGTTGATTACATGATCATGTCATGGACATTACAAAGGGGCCACCCAAAAGTTAGTCTGAAATGCCAAAAGTTTGTGTAAGTGTCATAGTTAACCCAAAAGATATGGTTGAATGCTTTGTCGTTGTTGTTAGTAGGTCAGAACTAGTTAGTACTGAGAGTATTTATGTCCCAATTGGAACATTGCCACAAGTCTGCATTTATGAAATATTGTTGCACGGTTAAGTTAATTTGGTCTAAAGTATTAACCTCCAATGTTACTAGAGTATATAATCCCATATAATTTTATTTACGAGTCCTGTTTCTTTTCTTTTCACTTTGAACAAACTGAGACATACATTTTTGTACTGCTGAATTGAACGAGGAGAGTTTCCATTCATCTAATATGATCTTTTAGTTCCAATATGTTCTTGTATATCCTAGTTTATTTGGCTAGAAGTCTTAAGAACTTAGCTAGTGTTACACTTATCGTTTGTTGTTTCTGATTTGCTAGCAGGATCTGGCAGACTGTTTAAAAGCTCATGTTGTCTTCGCCCATAATGATTTACTATCTGGAAATTTGATGCTAAATGATGCTGAAGGTAAATTCCTGTATTCATTCCTATCTACTCAGACACTGCACAAGTATATTATCACTTATCAAATTGGCTACTTTCTTATGTAAAGGAATTATTTTTTCTCTCGTAATTGTAGAAAAACTCTACTTCATTGATTTCGAGTATGGGTCATACAGCTACAGAGGTTATGCATTGCAAACCACTTCAATGAATATGCCGGTTTTGACCGTGATTACAATTTTCAACTTGTATGTTACTCTTTGATAATGAATTATGCTCCTCTGTATCAGTATTTTATTCTTCTGTCTCTCAAATGATCATATTTTTTTCTTGATTAGGTATCCAGATAAGGCATCACAATATCATTTTTTTCAAGAATTATTTGCAACCCACTAAACCACAAGAGGTATGGAAATTTGATAGTTGTGCATACTATGACTTTGACTATTCACTCCCTCACTTTTTCAGACATCTCTTCTCACATACAGGTCAACGAAGAAGATCTGGAACAGCAATCCTATTACAAAATTAATCTCCTAAAAAAATCAAAGTTAGAAATTACCAGTGAAAAACAAACTGATAAACAATCCAGTGATATTGAAACTTAGAAATTTAAACTGATAAACAAAGTGTGCAACTGATAAAAAAAATCAAAGTGTGCAAGTGATACACAAATTGATATTGAAACTTAGAAATTACCACTTACTAGTGAAGTCTGTGAAGATGAAGATGAACATGAACTCATTGACTGAGTGACTCACAGCAGGAATGATATTAAAAAAAAAATTTGAAGAAGGGGAAGTGACGCCAAGGAGACAGAGAGAAAGACTAGTTACTGTGTACACTTAGAAACTTGAAATCAATGAAATGTATTAATTAAAATAGGGGACCTTTAAAATTCCGAGTTAAAATATTAATTACAAACCTATTAATCTCTATCTTCAATTGCTGACTGAGTGACTGGTGAGATTAATTCAATTTTTTCTTTTTTTTTTTCCTTTTCAATTTTTTCTTTTTTTTTCCCACGTGCATTGCACGTTTAAAATACTAGTCCATATACTTAAAAAATTAGGCGCCTCCCCTGAATTGGGTCCTGGGCGGTCGCCCAGCCCGCCCTGGGCCAAGGCCAGCCCTGGTTGCAGAATGCGTTCCTATAACTCCATGTGCTGCACACAAGATTAGTAGCTAATCTACCATGCATAATTTGCCACACAAAGCATTTGACACGTTTCGAAACTTGAAGCTGCCAGACCACCCTCCACATTCCTTGATTTGCAAGGTTGCAGGTTGCCGTCTGGATATTCGGTTGAACATTTTGCCTCCCCGATATCCAGTTGCAATTTGCCTCCATTGACATCGAGTTGCATATTTGCCATCTCGACATTAGGTTGCACCGAAGTGGTGAAATGTATGTAAAATTGAGCATGCTCAGGCTCAAAACAAATTAATAATAATAATAATAATAGCAACGATAAAAATAATAATACCAATAACAATAATAATAACAAAATATCGATACTAATTACAATAACAATAACAATGATAATAACAATGATCATAACAGTAATAATAACAGTAATCGCAAAAAGAATGATAACAATAATAATAATATTAACAATAATACTAAAATATCAACAACACTAGTAAAAGTAATAATGCAAGACAAGATATAGTTTGGGCCCAACATTTTTGTGGAAGTAATTTAACATTAACAATAATAATAAAATAATGAAAACAACAATAAGAATATCTATGGTAGTAACAACAATAATAATACTAATAATGATAATGAAAATAATAGCAATAATAATAATAGTAGTAATAATAGCATTATACAACAAAATAAGAATTTGTCTTATCAAAATAATCCAGTAGAAATATATAGTCGATCAAAAATGAAAAATGAAGTTTAAAATACACCATTGTTCGAAATAACAAAATCTTTGTTGAGAAATACTTTTATAGAAGATCGAAAATAAATATAACAAATAATAATTGAAATACAGAAAGTATTCGGGAAAAATAATTATAAGGAGAAAAATAGGTAGGAGAAAAATGTATCTATACCCAATAAAGTGTTACAGAGGAGGATGACTAAAAGGGATAAAAGAAAATTAAGGAATTGAATACGAAGGAAGAAGGACGAGGAGCAAAATCAGAATTGAAGAGAATATAGCAGGGAAGGAATAACTAACATGATACCTAATATTGAATTGGCAAAATATGATAGATGCAAGGGACGGAAGGATACAAGGAATCAAAGAATTGGATATGAAGGGATCAAAATGAATGGGATAAGAGTAGTGTCTAGATCGAGTTGATTACCAAATTATTCATGTGTTTGCATGGCCTGTTAATGTTGAGTTAATCCTGACTGAGTCAAGCATGTCTAATGTATTAGTCAAACTAACACATTAGCCAAACCTGAGCTCTGATACCACTAAAAACCTTGTCACGCCCCGCTTCCCAAAAACACGGAATACAGGCCTGTGACACTGCCCAGCGAATGACTTGCGTCATCCATAGGCTGTTATTGATCCAACTCAACAATATAACAAGAAGTAATACAACCACGCATGCAATGAAAGAATAATCACATAAATAACGACACTGGATACTAAGCATAAAAATAACCAACATCAAAATAACCCAACATCTGGAATATAAGAACTTACCAAAAATCTCGAGAGGCTCCTACTCCAATCCTAGAAGAACTAGTCACCAATGCCTCATGGCGATTCTCATTGTTCACCTGTAAGCTGTTCATCTAAAGAGAGGAAAAATGTCCTTAGAGCAAGTCATGGACAGCAAGTAGAGAAATATAGAAACAATGACAATGGTGGTATAGCAATGAATTCAATAAACGATGAAATCAATAGTGTTGAACAGTGACAAAGCGATAATAGTACAATATGCAATAACAATGATCTATCTCGATAACGATAAACAATATCAATAATGACAATAATAACGATAACACTGTTCAATAAAGATAACAATATGCAAAGATAATGTGATGAGAGCCTTAAGTTTATTATTCATTTTTTTTAATCCTAGCTAATGCACGTACTACTGTGTCCCATGTGTGCCGTACCACCGGTTCGATACATACAATCAATTTCGTTTAGACTAAGGTGGTAGATTCTATAGATTATGTACTCGGGAACAATATTCAATAATGACCGATGACCGAATCAATCGAGGTACTGAAGTCAGTAATCTGCAATTAATCGATGACCGATATAACCAATAGAACGATAGACCGATAAACCGATAATTAGGGAAACACGTGCCCCTCTTCCGAGTACAGTCACTATATCATTAACTACCCTAATCAACCCTTAACCCCGGCTTGATTTACTTTCTTTATTCAATTAACATACAATAATGCGATTAATAAGGGACATTAGTAAAGGTGACAAAACAACCCTAAGATTATGCAATATACTCTATACAATTAAATACACTAAAAATAACATTATAGATATAATTATATATTATTAAACATAGGAACCCAATTCTGGACAGCAGCAGGTTGCTGTACCAAAATCAGAATTTCCGTTGCTATAGGATAGCAAATGTGGATCCGTCAGGTGGTCTAGAAACTAGACTCCTGCCCGGTTCCAACGCATACTTAAAGTCTACATTCTGACAATGATAGCTAGGCGAAATTCAGTGTTCTTTACAGATTTTAGTTTCTGGCTGGGTGTCGATGTTGACTAATTTCAGTTATAAAGGCAGTAATTAAACATTAAAAAAATCAGTAAAAATAATTTTTATCACCCTAAGCATGTTATCTACAAATCTAGAATTTATCTTGGCCATATTTGATCATTAGTTTACTTAATTTATCAGCCTAACGTGGTATATACATGAATCTGAAATTACAGCGCAGCAGTAGTAAAAGGGTCATAACTCAGGCGATACAGGTCGTAATTCGAAAATTCTGGATTCTATTGACATCTAGACACTTAGGGCTACGTTTTATATTCAGGAAGTGACTGATTTTAATGACGTTATCTAGGTTGAAACAGCACAACAAAATTTAGGTTGGCGTAAATTTTCAGAATGTCAACATGTTCATTTTGAATAAAACGGTTAAAAAATTAAGAATGATAAATTGGGGTTCAATAATCATAAATCACAGCGAACCGATCCTATGTGAACATGGTGTTAGGATATATAATGTCCATAAATCTACTACTTACAATCAACTAATTTATCGATAGCAATCACATAAACAATTAACCCTAATATACAATCCACAATAGTTGTCTTTAATGTCATGGTATGAAATGTGATAATAATTCCCTATTCTTATATTCAATAACTATAACTACATGGGTGCATGTAAGATCCCGATACATTAGAGGCAAAAAGACGGCACGAAGTCGAGATTACCACTTGGATTCGCTCGTGTAAATCCGTGGCATCCCAACGATAGAATACAATAAACAGTATACGATAATCAATTTGGATCTACTTGCGGGTTTCAATAAAAATATCGAATATGATACAATAAACATTTGATAAGAAATGACTTGCCTTTTTGATGATTTGATCCGATAAATATTAGAATCCGAGACACGTGCGAGCTACGTGCCAACACCTAACAGCAAAATACCAAATAGCTAGAGCGCAAGACAGCAACACAACACTCTCAGATCTGGCCAGAACACGGGACAACTACTCTGGATCCGATGCGCCAAAACACGGGACACCGAATCGAACCAATCACACTCCAACTTCACACCGGATCCCTCACACAACAGCACACACCGAACTCAGATCCGCTACACCCAAACACCGAACAGCAACTTCACCCACTCCCGTCTCTTCTTCTTCAATCGATAGAGGAGGAGAGAGAGAGCGCGGGAAAGAGGATGACGACAGCTGCGGCGGCTCGACTGGCGACAGGCGGCAACGAAAATGACGACGCGTGCGGCGCTGTGGTCGAGGAGCGACGGCAGCGACAGCGAGGGACGGCGGCAATCGAATGGAGCTCTGTTTTCACTCCGAAAATAGGGGAAGCGGCATTGGAGGAGTTCTCAGTGCTCGACGAAGACGATGAGGGGGAATGTGGGTGCGGTGATGGTGAGGAGCGACGAGGAAAGGGTTGGTTATGGATTATTTGGGTTTCGGTGGAGTTGGGTTCAAGCGAGGAAGGGGACGATGAGTTTGAGGGTGATGATCGGGGTGAGATGGTGGAGATGGAGGTGATGGTAAGGAGGTGGTTGGGATGCAAGCGACGCAATGGAGAGGCGAGGGCGATGGTGAAGGAATGGTGGTCAGAGGTGGCTAGGGTGGTGGTTGATGGGTTCGATGGGTTTCGGTAAAGGAAGACAATGGGACGGAGGTGGCGATGAGGAAGGGGATGGCAGGGTGAGGTCGAGATGGCGACGAGGGAAAGGTTGGAGGTGATCGGAGCAATGGGAAGGGTGACGGGAAATTGGGGCACGGTGGATGGAAACAGGGAAGGGGAGAGGAAGGTGAGCGGGAGAGGGAGAGAGTGCACAGTAATGGGGGTTTGCACAGTAGGTGTTGGTTAGGTTTGCACAGTAGGTTTCTTTTGGGTATGCTACTGCACTTTAGGGGGGTTATTAGGTTGAATTAGTAATGGGAGAGATTATAGGGCTTAATTGTATGGTTTGGGTTTTCAAATTCTCGGGAGTTACAGATTGTGGAGATTGTGGAGAGTGATTAGGAGGAATCATAGGGATTAGCCCGTTAGGAAGAATTTGGGGGTTGATATTGGTTAGTGGGTTTGGGTGAGAGATCCAATAGGATATATAAAATAATCACTACAATGTAGGATTTAAATTAATAGTAAATAATTAAATCAATTATAACAATTAGTAATACAATAATAAATCAAATAGTATAATTCGAGTTAATACTCAAATACTAGCAAATACAATAGGATTTTGTAACAATAAAAATAATAATAATAATAATAATAATAATAATAATAATAATAATAATAATAATAATGATGATTTGTATTATAAAAAGAATCATTGGGAGCTAGTTATAAGTAAAATTGTTAATTAAAAATAAATTTTAACAGAAGACCAATAATACATTTTAACAATAAATTTTAAAACGAAAGAAGGAAAAAAAATATTCACAACAAATTTTAAATACAGCAAAATACACAGAAAATATATATTTGGGAAAACAGGGGTTACAGTAGCTTTACCAAACAAAAGCAGATCATCTGCAAACATCAAGTGAGAAACATCAGGCCTAGATCTACCTGCCCTCAGAGGGATCCACTCACCCTTATCCACCTTTTCAGCAATGAGATGGGTGAGCTTATCCATACATAAAACAAAAATATACGGGGAAATGGGGTCGCCTTGCCTGATGCCCCTTTCCAGAGAAAAAAGCTCAGACCGGCTACCATTCCAAAGCACATTAGTCCGAACGCTAGTAATACAATGCATGATGCAGTGAAATAAATCTGTTGGTAGCCCTACTTCTACCAGAACCTCAAAAATAAAAGACCAACAGAGTCTATCATAAGCCTTGGCCAAATCAACCTTAATGGTAAAATAACCAGATTTACCTCGCATCTTGTTCATACTATGCACCAATTCTTGGGTGACCACAATATTCTCATGGATACTTCTGGTTGGCACAAAACCTGTCTGGTATGGAGACACAATATCTGGAATGAGAGGCTTCAAGTGGCTGGCTATGATTTTGGTCAAAACCTTGTAACTGACGTTACACAACGATATGGGCCTACATTGACTCACAAACTCAGGTTTGTCAATTTTAGGAATAAGGCAGATATCAGTGCTATTAATTGTACTAAGCTCCTACGGATGCTTCCAAAGCTGAGAGACAAACTGACAAAAGGTGTGCTCAATAGTTTTCCAATTTGCCTGGTAAAACCCAGCAGGAAAACCATCTGGCCCCGGAGACTTCCAAGGCTCCATATTGAACAAAGCTTGCCTAATTTCTTCCTTACTCACCTTCTGACTAAGAGATGCAGCCACCTCACTAGTCAAAGGAACAAAAGAGAACTTAGTGATAAGCTTTAAGTGCGGGGAATCGGTTCCCTTGAAAAGGTCCTTAAAGAAATCATTGACTAGCATCTTTAACTCCTGCTCCTCTCCAATCCACTCACCAGACTCACTTCTAACCATGGTGATCCTGTTTTTTCGCTTGCGGTTTGTAGCTTTAATGTGGTAATACCGTGTATTACGGTCACCATCTTGAAGCCATTTGGTGCACGATCTTTGAAACCAGAGAAGCTCCTCTTGATACAAAACATCGGCCAACTCCTTCTGCAGGTTGTCCTCTAGCTTAATGAGGAATCTATTCATTTGGCCCTCTTCTTGTTTCCTCTGAATACCTCTTAACCGAGCTAGAAGCTTTTTCTTCCTACCACTCACACTACGAAAAGTAGTAATTTTCCAACTTTTGATACCATCTTCTACTCTTCTCAAATTATCCATTAAGTCATTACCACTGACCCACCAGTTCCTCAGGACATCTGGGAAAGAATCATCTGTCAACCAGGCACTCTCAAACCGAAATGGCTTGTCACCCCTCATAAAATTAGGACCATGAAGGCAAATAAGCAAGGGATGATGGTCAGAGAACTCAATCCGAGGCAGAACCTTGACAATAGCATTGGGAAAGGCTACCCTCCACCTGTCATTACAAAGGGCTCGATCCAACCTTTCAAAACCTCTATCGTACCCTTGATATTTTGGGCCCTTCCAAGTGAATTTGGAACCCACCGACCCCACATCCAACAAATTGCAGGCATTAATCTGGTCTTGAAAAAGAGAGCACCTCCTATAATTGACTGGAGCACCTCCTTTCTTCTCATTAGGCCCCAGAATATCATTAAAGTCTCCAGCTAACATCCACTGGTCATGCATATTATGCGCATACTGAGCTAAATCATTCCAAAGAGTACCCCTAAGATCATCATTTGGGCTTGCATAAACTGAAGTAAAAAACCACTTCCAACTAGGCTTCATGTAAACCTGCGCATGAATAAATTGGAACGTTGTGCTAACCTCAACCAACTCTACAAGATTCGTCTTCCAGGCTGTAATAATTCCACCTGCAAAACCACGACCAACAGAACAAGCAAATCCATCAAAGCCCAAGAGCTCAAAATTTCTCTTTGACTTCAAAGGATTAATTCTTGTCTCCATGATGACTAACACTTCTGGGTGATGAGCATCCAAGAATTGTTTGCAATTCCTATAGAACTCCTTACTAGCTGCACCACAATAATTCCACACCATAATTTTGTTTAACATTAAAAATAGATTATAGAAGAGAAGGATTCCCAAAAATACACATGATTAAGCATGGATGAGACCTGGTGTCTCCACCACAACCTCCATATCATCTTCACCAGTTACCAAGGTTGCTTTGTTACTGTCTCCTTGAAGTGGAGTCAAAGAACTTCTAGACTGCGAACTCACCTGAAGGGGAATATTAGGCTGATGCAATTGATGGGCCACTTGAGGGTCAGGAGGCTGATTATGTTGAGCTATATCTGGTCCAGTTGGGCCCAAACTGTTAGATATTATTATAGTCCCATATTGGTTGTAGAGTTGTTTTGATATTTGTTCCCCTCCTATATATAGGTGGTATTGTACTTGGTTGAACTCAATTCAATATTCAGTATTGTTTTCATCACTTTGATTTATCTTATCATGGTATCAGAGCCAATTACTCAAATTTTATTCTCTTAAAATTTTCCCATCCAAAAATCCTCAAATTCCAACAGCCCAAGTTATACAAATTCCTTCCAAAAACCCTAGTTAAAAAAAATTAAAAAAATCCAGCATCATCGTCATCTTCTTCGTCGAAAACCCCAGATCCAGCATCTGCCAAGAAACCACTGTAGTCCAGATCACTCTCGAATCCCCCCACTCGTCGTCGACCTTCAAGACCTCGTCGCCCCTGTAAATCCCGAAGCACCTTCAAGACCTCGTCGCCCCCAGTCGTCGTCGACCTTGAAGATCCCGAAGCACCTTCAAGACCTCGCGAATCCCCCCAGTTGTCGTTGATCTTCAAGACCTCATCGCCCCTGTAAATCCCGCTGCCGCCGCTGCTGCCATCCTGCATCCCGCCGCCGCCTCCCCCCTCCTAACACAAATTTCTGAAAACCCTAATTTTTATTTTTATTTGATTTTCCTTCTTCTCTTTTCCTTCTACTACCCAAAACCCAAATACCCAATTTTTCTTCTTCTTCTTCTTCTCTTCTGTGTATTAAAAAAAATCCGAAAAAAAAGAAAAGAAAAAATATTATTATTATTATTATTATTATTATTATTATTATTATTATTATTATTATTATAAATACAGGTACTACTACTTGATGGAATCTCAGTCTCTCCCACATATTTTCGCTTCCACTGACTTCCCCGATGCAGCCGCCTCTCGTTCATCTTCTAGATTCAAATAGCAGCAGTGCCACTTTCAGTCTATCTCTAGCCCCCTACCTTCTCCTAACATCATTGCTCACCCTACCTCACCTCTACTTCTGACACCGATAGCACCGTCCTGCTCCCTACCCCAATTCAGACACCAGCAGCATCTCCCTCCATATTGTGCTCTCAGTCACAGCAGCCCTCACAGTGCGTCGTCCCTCACATCCTCGGTCATGCCCGTAACTCCAGCCTTGCCGTCTCCTGCTGATTGGGCTAATCTTTAGCAATGCCTCACTCAGCTAGAACTACAGCTCATGGATCAGTCTATCAATGCTGGCTCCTCTGCTCCTGCACTTTCTGCCACTTTCGGTATGAACTCATTCTAAATTTTAGATTCTGGTGCATCACATCATCTCACTAGTAATCAGACACTATTCACCACCTGCACAACACTTCCCTCTCACTCTCCATCTCTACACACAGCTGATGACTCACCACTTCTTATTACACACTCAGGGACAATTAGCTCTCCCACTCTCACATTACCATATGTTCTTTATGCTCCTCATTTATCAATAAACCTTATTTCTATTAGTGTGTTGTGCGATAGTGGTCTTGTCGTTACTTTGGACTCTTTAGGTTGTTCTATTACTGATTCCTCCACCGGTGAGGAGTTTGGGCGTGCTAATCGTCAGGATCGTTTATATTATCTAGATTTTCTTCGTGCACATCACTTTCCTAGTTTTGCCGATATTGTTTCTTCTGATGCTGATCTATGGCACAGATGTTTAGGTCATATTAGCGCATCACGACTCCAGACTATAGCTCGCAGTGGTGCCCTTGGTTCTCTCACTTTTAAACATTTATCTGATTGCCAGGGTTGTCATTTGGCCAAACACATTACCTTACCCTTTAGTCACAAAAGAACTTCTGAAACCACTCATCCTTTACAACTTGTTCATTCTGACATATGGGGACCCTCTCCCGTACCTTCGTGGAAAGGCTATCTCTATTATGTTGCCTTCATCGATGACTTCACTAGACATACATGGGTTTTTCTTATGTGTCAGCGATCTGAGATACCTGATATTTACAGGTTCTTTACAACTATGATTCACACACAGTTCGGTGTGCGCATTAAGAATTTTTGATCAGACGGGGTACGTGAGTACACTTCCACCACTATGAGATTAATCCTTCAGTCCCACGACACCCTTTTTCAGCAATCATGCCCTCACTCACATGAGCAGAATGGTGTAGCTGAACACAAGCATCATCACATCATTGAGACAGCTCGTGCTCTTTTACTCTCCTCTTCAGCTCCTCGTTCTTTCTGGGCTGAAGCTATCATGACCTCTGTTAGTCTCATCAACATTACTCCCTCGTCTGTCCTAGCTAGTACGACGCCTTATGAGGTGCTTTATCATTCACCTCTCGACTATAGTATGCTCCGTACTTTTGGGTGCACCTGTTACGTCCTTCTCACTCCTACTAAGCACACGAAGCTCTTCGCTCGTGCTGCTAAGTGCGTTCACCTAGGTCTCAGTCCTGAACACAAAGGTTATCATTGTTTTGATCCATCAGCGGGTTGTGTCCGTATTTCTCGACATGTATCCTTTGTGGAAGACTCCCCTTACTACCTGACTCCCTTCGAGGATACTAGATTTCTCGATTCCCCAGTTGTTGCTAGCTTCCTGACTTTATCTTCCCGCATTTCTTTTGATTCCACTCCTCTGGATCCATTCACATCTCCTAAAGTCCTTACACATGTTGTTCCCCCTACCGAAACACCACCTGCATCCCCACAGCAGCCAACACCTATCCCACCTACTTCCCCACCGATACATGCACCTACTCTACCATCCTCACCACCACACCATGTCTGTCCACCACCTCTTCGTCAGTCTACCCGTTCCACTTCTGGTATTCCTCCGGCACGTTATACACCTGATGCCACTGGTTCTTCTGACCACTTTGGTTTTGCCACCCTAGCTTCCTACTCACCACAATTTCATACATATCTCACTGCTATACACTCTGCACGTGATCCCAGAACCTATCAAGATGCAATTCAATATCCTGAATGAAGGAAAGCTATTGTAGAAAAATTCAGTGCATTTGATCAGACTGGCACTTGGAATGTTGTTCCTCTACCAGAGGGCGTTCAGCCTATTAGCTGCAAGTGGATCTTCAAGATCAAATATCAACCTGATGGATCTATTGGGCGGCACAAGGCTCGTCTAGTAGCCCAAGGATTTACTCAGGAGCATGGCATTGATTATGATGAGACTTTTGCTCCCGTTGCACAGATGACTACTGTTCGCACTCTTCTTGCTGTTGCAGCCATCCGCCAATGGCCGTTATACCAGATGGACGTGAAGAATGCTTTTCTTCATGGTACCTTATCTGGGGTTGTATATGTGGATCCTCCTTCTGGCCTCCCTACTCCTCCTCGTCATGTTTGTCGGTTGCGTCGAGCTATATATGGTTTGAAGCAGGCTCCTCGAGCCTGGTTTGAGTGTTTTCATCTTGTCATCACCAAGGCTGGTTTTAGTCAGAGTTCTCAGGACCATTCTATGTTTATGCGGTCATCACCGCAGGGGAGGGCAATTCTACTACTCTATATTGACGATATGATCATTACTGGGGATGACTCTACGGGTATTACATCGACCCAGAAATATCTTCATCAGCAGTTCCATATGAAAGACCTTGGCAGACTACGTTATTTTCTGGGCCTAGAGATTGCTCATGGATCTCGGGGGATACTCATTTTTCAACAGAAATACACATCAATGCTGCTGATCTACCTTATGGTTGGATAGATAAATGTTTGGATTTCTGCGATTATTCTTTAACATAAATTTTTGAAGGCATATGCCAAACATGAATACCTCCTGAAGCTACGGGAAGAACACCTGGCATTGAAACCCAATCTTGAGTGAAGAAAATACCGCGACTTCGGTCTTTTTCAATAAAATCATCTTTTTTTAGCCTACTCAAGTCCAAACCATTGGGACCCCTTAGAGGTTCTAACCAGGGAGCGCAGAGATCCCAAAAACACATAGTTTCTCCTCCAAAAATAACCTCTCCAGTGGGGGAACGCATTAGATATTTACCTAACCCAGTAGGTCCTTGGGCAGATCCCACGTTGGCCCCAAGACGTTGGTCCCTAACTAGAAAAGTAAATGCTTGAGCTTGAGAAGCTTCTGGTCCGATGGGTCAATTTTCTCAATCTTTGTTATAGCTATTGCGGCCGCGGAAGCAGCAATTGGGCTAGCTATTGTTTCGTCGATCCGATATTATCTCTGCTACATGCCTTTCTAACAGTAGATCAGCCGATACACCCTTAGAGCTTCATGTGAAGCTTCGTCCCACTGATGGTGAGATCCTTCCTGATCCCACTAGATACATTCAGATTGTTGGACAACTTGTCTACTTATGCATGACCAGACCTGATATTGCTCACGCAGTCAGTGTTTATCAGTCAGTTTGTTTTTGCTCCTACATCAGTTTACTATGGTGCTCTTCTTCGGATTCTCAGATATCTTCAGGGCACTATTACTCGCTCATTATTCATGCCTGCTACATTCAAATTAGAGCTGAGTGCATATTCTGATTCAGATTGGGCAGGTGATCCTACTACCGGATGGTCTACCATAAGTTTCTGTCTATTTCTTGGTGATTCGCTGATCTCATGGCAAAGTAAGAAACAGGCAGTTGTTGCATGTTCTTCAACTGAAGCTGAGTACAGAGCAATGGCAGCTACTACTAGAGAGATTGTTCATATTCGTTGGCTGTTATCAGATATGGGTGTCACTCTTACAGGAGCTACTCCTCTTCATTGTGATAACCGGAGTGCGTTGCACATTGCAAGCAATCCGGTATTTCATGAGCGAACGAAGCATATAGAGATTGATTGCCATTATGTTCGTGAGAGCTTTGAGGAAGGGACCATTTCTCTCCATTCTGTTACATCTTCCCAGCAGACTTCTTCACCAAATTTCATACTGTTCAGAGATTCAGATACTTAGTAGGCAAACTCACACTGTTTGATCTATCGTGAGTTTGAGTGGGGGTGTTAGATATTATTATAGTACCATATTGGTTGTAGAGTTATTTTGATATTTGTTCCCCTCCTATATATAGGTGGTATTGTACTTGGTTGAGCTCAATTCAATATTTAGTATTGTTTTCATCACTTTGACTTATCTTATCACCATTGCGAACATTAATTGGCCCATTTTGCAACTCATGCGACCCATTCACATGATGTGTGACACCAATTATGTTCCCATGCTCGCAAGCTCCTGCAGTAACCACGTGCTCGCTACTTTGTACCACCTTCTTATCTCTCTTATTAAAAGCATGCGTGAAATACTCCTCCATGAGATTTGGAGATAAAATTTGCACGATTGTTCCGCCAGCATTCCTCGTGAAAGCACCCATAATATCACTCCTATGACCACGTGCGGACTTGCCAGCTCCCACAGGTTTCCTCACATAATTAGCTGCCTTTTTTGTTGTAGGAAGATTCGATTTGCGAAGACCAACCACTGCTTTGCCTTTCTTAGAAGCCACAGATGCACCCTTTGCCTTTTTTGTAACCACCGAATCTGTTTTATTGACCACCAATTTCTCCCTTAAATCCTTCTCCAACTGGATCTCTCCTTCCACATCATGTGTAACGTTACTACCTCCTGATTGATTCTCATCATTACCTCCTTCCTTTTCTTTTATATCCTCAATTAATACCTCATATCTTGATCTCGAAATTGCCGCATTTTCATTAACTGCTGCCGGACCTCCACTGGCGTTAGGGTTACCAGTACCCCTGTGGCCGCCGTTTTGCACCACCACCACTTCCTTATTCCTCCGAGGTCTCCGTTGCTTTTGCACCATTGTCCACATACTAGGGTCATGAGCCCCCACCTCTCATCCGAAGCGACTGTCCCCTTCCTTCTCACCCTCTGTAGCAGTAGTTTTCTCCGGGCAACCTTCTCTATAATGGCCAAACTTACCACAGGTAAGACATGGAAGATGAAGACCTTCATACTCTAGTTTATAATAGCTTTCTTCCACCTCACAAATGGCCAGTAATGGCTTCGATAAGTCGACCTCCACACAGATCCTAGCATACTTTCCTCTCTCCTGATGCACCGTGTTCTTGTCCACCTTCACCGTCTTCCCTATCCTGTTACCAATAAAATGAAGTATCTTGGGATCATAATATTCCACCGGAATGCCTGAAATCTTCACCCAAACCGAAGCCCTATCAATGACACTACTTGCAGGTTTAAAGTTTGGACTCCATTCTCTAACAATGAGATAATGATCATATATCAACCAAGGACCCTCCAATAAGGCATGTTGTTGGTCTTCCTTGTTGGGGAATCTCACAAGGAAGTAGTCATTTCCTAGGTCAATTAGGTTGATGATGCCACTTTTAACCCACATTTGTTTCAATCTGGTTTCCAGAGCCTTGAAACCATTCTTCCTTCCCAAGAGCTTCACAATAACTCCATTTCTCCATGACCTATGGATACGTCTCTTTTCCTTCTCTGATAACACAAATTTAGGACACTCATATTTTCCTAACATTTGTTCTATCACTTGCAACCCTTCAAACTCATCATCCTCCTCTCCTCCAATCTCCTCCTCCGAAGCTTCCTCCTCTTCCGAGTCCTCATTGCCCTCCCCCACCACAGAAGCTTTGTAACTTTTCACATGCATATCAACTATGCCATCGTATACCGGTGGCACGGATGACGTGCCCGTACATGCATGGCATCCTTCCTTCACCTTTTTCGAACTCCTAGCCTTCAAATCTTCTTCCTCTTTCGATGATTCAACCTGCTGGTGCTGAAACCCTAGCAGAGGGTTTGTAGGAGCCGTCATATTTTTGCTTCTATATTTTTTATATATCTAGATTCTAGACAAGCTCAAATTGTGATTTGAAGTTGCCGATGCATCAAGTTGCTATAGAAAGATACCAATCATTCATCATCATTTGGGTTTTAATAAAATTGTTATTTAGCTAATCTGATTCGTGTGCAGCACTTAACCGTGCATGCTCAAAATACCATAATCCTATTTTTATTTAAAAAACAGCTCAACGCTTTTTTTCTGCTTAGGTTACGCTTAAGTCTGTTTAAGCAAAAATTATTGGACCAACACTTTTAACTCCAATTACTTTTCAAGACATTGATTTCCCTGAAGAGTGCAAAATAATATATAGCATTGTCTTCATTTTTCACTGTAGTTAGCAAAAATAATATATCAATGTACATGTTGGTGTGCAGTATTCCTCAAAGAAATTGTCTAGCAATGCAGACTAGGTTTTATCTTCAAAATTGGGCATACGTTCGGAAAAATAAAAATTACAGTAGACAAACCTGCCATTTCTGAACCCGTCTTCTTGAATATAAGAACAATGATTATTAAACAGCCTAACATAGTCAAACAAATTACTTGACCTTGTAAACAAAATCAAACCTCACCATTCAAATTCTTTAAACGAGAGCTAGTAGATATGCGCAAAGCTAAATAAACTGAGTAAATTAGACCAAATTAACCATGGTTGCTGTGAAGCTCTTCGGCACATGGGCAAGCTTCTATGTCCATCGAGTTCAGATTGCTCTTCATCTCAAGGGTGTTGAGTACGAGTTCATAGAGGAAGACCTTGAGAACAAAAGCCAGCCGCGCTTGCTCTACAATCCACTTCACAAGAAGGTCCCACTAAGGCAATAACTAATTATTTTTCTTTTCTTTGTAGGCTGCTGTATAATTAAGAATTTTTTGGTGCATGCGGGATTCGAACTTCTACCTTTTTGGTTAATCAGCGAAGAGGTTTACCACACTGACACTTGCCCATACTTATAACTGTATAGTTGTTATTCATTTAACCGAGTATTGTCTGGATGAACTTGTAAAAGCTTCTAGCACAATGAGCATAAAATTAGGGATTTTGAAGTAGGTAAAAAATGAAAAAAAGAAGTTGCATATTTTTTCGTTATAAAGCAATCTATATTTTTTTTGATTTTTGGATTGTTTATGCCGTTAAGAACAGGGCCGGCCCAACACTTATTGAGGCTTAAAGCGAACTCCGAAATGAGGCATTTTAAAAGCTTATTATAATATTTTGTTAAAATTAATATATATTTATTTAAATGTTATCTTTCGGGCTTTTCGAGATACAAAATCATTTATTATATTATTGTAATCAATTTCATTTAACATTTCTTTTTCAATTGATAATAAAGCCAATCCATTTAATCTTTGTTGAGACATTGTTGATCTTAGATAAGATTTTATTAATTTTAGTTTTGAAAAACTTCTTTCCGCTAAAGCAACAGTTACGGAAATTGTTAACATTATTCTATAAGCAATATATGCATTTGAAAAAGAATCAAGTCTTTTAATATAATTAAATATGTCAATTGATGTATCATTTTCCACTTGTATAATTTGTATGTCAATTAACTAAAATATCCTCCAAAAACACAAACTTTTCCAAATCCTGAAAACTGAAATCCCAATGTCGTCCCCAATCAACCACCAAATCAAAATCTCTTAACCCTAGAAATCCAAAATCCCAATCAGAACAAATGATCAGCATCACAATCGAAAATGAAAGCGAGAAAAGCATGCACCTTCGCTGGCCATGGCGGAAACCCCTTGACCTTAGCGAGAATGAGGTCACCGATTTTCAACAGCTCCTTCGCCTTCTCCTTCGAGGCCTTCCTTCGACTCGGCGGCATGATTCCGAATCCGAAACCCTAATCCGAAGCATTCGATGAGAGAGAGAGAGAGAGAAAAGTATGGGGATTTGAGGAGAGAGAAAGAGAGTGAAAAAGCGGAAGAGAGAGAAATAGAAAGGTACATATACAGGAATTATAAACAGAGGGGATTTAGGATTATAGGTGAGTTTTTTAATTTTTTTCCTTTTATTTTTAATCTGTTTTGGTAAGGGAGAGTGGATTGGCCGTTGGATTTGGGAGAATTGGTAGGATTGAGGAACTAGGGTATGTGAGGAGGCGGGAGGCCTTTTATTCTTTAGATAATTTATATTTTTTGGAGGCCTAAAGCCCTAGCTTTGGTAGCTTTGGGCTTGGGCCGGCCCTGGTTAAGAACATCCTTTAGAGAAATCTTCCAGCCACCGAAGCAGGAAAAACAATGTAGCAATCAACGTCTACCGCAAGGACATGATGCTTCTTGAAGATGAGCTCTGACATGGCCATTTCATGGGAAGGTAATTCGGTGGGGAAAATATTGGAATTGTCGACATAGTTGTTGGTTGTGGCTTTTACTGGATTTATATATGCAAATAATTGGTAGGTGATAATGGTAAAAACATGGAAAATCAGGGTAATACGATTGCGACACGAACCTTGAAACTTCTAGGAAAAAACAGTAATTTTACAGTGAATATACATATTTGTATGAAGAACTTGTGTTGTTTTGGCCCACCAGCCTCAAAATAGGCCTACAAGCAAGTACTAATCTACAACCAATAAGAGGAGTCATAATTAGTACAAAAACTCTTGACCAAATCCTCAATCCAAATGAAAATTATCAACTAATTTTATCTTCTAACCATGGGAATCAGCAGTTTGAAACACAAGATACTCGTTTAAGCTAATCTTTTGTAACTAACTCATAGCATATCAATACCCCCCCCCCCCTCCTTTTTCAGAACCAGGTAAATGTTATTTTGCCACAAAAAAAACATTATTATTTGTTGGATCCTGCAGGCAAGGCAAATAACATTAGATTTGGGGGGGGGGGGGGGGGGAGAGAATAGTGTTGTATAAAAAATAATTAAAAACTTGAATTTTTTCATACTGTTAAGTCGACTGCAAATAGAAATACAGTCGACTGTTGCGTCAGATAAGAAGAGTATATTACTGAAGGTTATAAGTCTGATCAGTCGACTTATAGAGGAAACCAGTCGACAGTCGACTTATAGAGGAAACCAGTCGACTTATCAGACAAGTTTTTGAAATAAAAAACAAAAAAGTTGAAATTACAAGTTGAGAGAATACAAGCACAGAGAGTTAATCACAGCCAAATACAACGATATATCCTGGTTCGGTCCTCCCGACCTACATCCAATCCCCAAGCAACCCACATGAGATTTTCCACTATTCTTGAAAAAAGTACAAGAATACTCTATGACCTTTGACAACAACAATATCAAATCCGTAGACCTCTCTCACCACTAGAGAGAGAAAACTCACTCTACACCCTAGAGTAAAACCAACTCTACAACCAAGAGTCCTACTCTCCAACCGAGAGGACCACTCTCACAACCCGAGAGTGAAAACTACAACAAAAATTGAGTTTACAACAACCTATAGCCTTGTATGTGATAGTGCTTTTGTATAGTGTCTATTAGGTCAACTTCTGAATTCAGTCTAAAACGAAATCACTGTTATACTAGACTGAAATTCAGAGAACCAAGTCTTAGAGAGATTGAATGCTTGTTCTTCTTGAAAAACAAAAGACTTGAGAGTTTTTTGAAAGCTTGGAATTGTTGGGCAGGAAACTTTGCCAAATGAGTTTTATACTCTTTTTATAGAGTTAGAAATGTTTGGACGTTGAGACAAAGAATCCCAACTGCCATACAACGGCAGTAAAAAAGATTTGAATTTGAAAAATAAGTTTTAAATTCAGAAAACTGTCGAAACAGCTTGAACAGTCAACTGGGTTGCCATAAAGAGTCGATTGGCCAGAACTTGTATGAGTTCAAGAAGTTTCGTACTATAACAGTCGACTGGGTCCAAGGAGTGGTCGACTGGTACTCATATAGCTGAACTTATTCAAGCTTGTTTTGACATTTTGATTTTGTAAAATACTCAGATTATTTAAAGTATGTGTGAGTGTGTGTGTGACAAGGCTATTACAAGATTCTAAGACTCAGAGAATTAAAATTACAATATTACAAGATAATTTGTTTAAATATTTGAAGCACTTTGAATTTTGTCTTGAATTTGAGTCTTTATCTTGAGCTTAAGCCTTTGTCTTGTGCTTGAGTTTTTGTCTAGAAAGCTTCATCAGATTGTGTTGCCTTTGTGTATTTCACAATGGTATTGACTTTGATACACTCTGCAAGAGATATGTAGTAGACAAACTTTGTATTGTGTTGTAGTCATCAAAACCAAGAATCAACATTATTTAGAGTTTTGACTTTAGCCTCGGAGGGTCTTTCACAGGGGAATACCCCGCTGTTTAGACTTTATGAAGGTTTCTTGGAGCGATCTTGGTTGTCCAAATCAGATCCAAGCATCCATAATCGTCAAAATATTAGATTAAGGAGCTATTAACGACGAATAATTCCGATCAAAGCAAATGTTAGAATTTTATAATTTATCTGTTTGCTCCCACACAGAAAATAGCAGCAACAAATTAGCACCGCCTGTGGGAAGTTACAATCTAACCAATCGATCAGATTTTTCGACAAAAAAACTACCTTTTCAGCCATGGCTCCAAGGGAAAAGGGGAAGGCGGCGGCTCCCAGCCGACAAGCCAACCTTCTTCCTTTACCTCATCCTCATGTGGGGGGGCCCCTTCCTACTCTTCAACATGATCAACCTCCTAAACCAGATCAACTTCTTCATCAGCCGAAGCGGTTTCCTCAACAGCCTACTCGGCCACCCTTCAAAGAGGATGTCGAAGATTGTGCGGCGTGTGGGTAAAAATAAGGGATCAGCCTACACCTCGACCCCCTCTACGGTGCCCTCTGTGGCACTCCAAGCACGACAAGACCTTCGCTAGATCATACTCACCTAGTAGTAGGGGTCTGACCTTTGAGACCGCCTGAATGAAAAGCGAGCCCAATATAAAGCACCCCGTCCCGAGTGCCAGGAACAAGGAATCCCTCTCCTCAAAGAAAGATGTCTAGAAGGACCCCCTTATCCTAGGGGGCGAAGGATATCTCCCTTTCCTAGGGGACGAAGAAGGTCCCATTTCCTCGTCGGTGAAGAAGCCTGACTCCAATAAGCATATCAGTCTCCCAGAACAACAGTGTCATGCCCCGCTTCTTAAAAAGAATACGGAATACAGATACTTGACTAAGCCCAGTGAATGATTTTTATCATCCATAAGCTGTTCAGAATCTTTACAACATCTCTCCAAAATAATCAGAGTCGGAAGCAAAAGAAGTCAACCACATATGCATAATCGAATCAAATATACCAACAGAAATTTACTTGAAACCAAAATATAATAATCTCAAATAAATCAGATCTGAACAAGTCAATAATCTCGACAACAGAAATAATAATAATAGCAAAACTCCGGCACTAATATCTCATATCACCAACACCATCTTGCAGCTGATCACCCTAGTCTACAATTAATAAATTGCAGGAAGAGGAAAAAGAAAACAAACTCCTATTAATTCAAGTTACGGACCGCTTGTAGTGTAGGATACAAGTACATGGAAAAGATGATATTTCTAAATAACAGTGAGAACAAACATAGCATGGAATAAGAATATTAACAGAAATATAATATCTAACATGAATCAAGAAAACAAATCAAACAGCATGGTATACTAACAGATACAGATAACATGTGTCAAGTGGTATGCAGAAAGATATACAGATGATAGTGTCAGATGATAGTCAGACAGATAACAGATAATTAGATAACAGATACAGATAAACAGATAACAGATATCATGTTCATATAAGTCTTGTGTTATTACTATCCAGGTAGCACTTCATGCATCCCAATTATTTACCACATGGTTGCTACATTCAAACAAATTCTGTTTAGATTTCGTAGGGGATCATATAGGGCTTTGTTCTCAAGTATCAGACAGACAGATATCAGATGCAGATCCAGACAGACAAATAGAACCTACGGGTTTTCTTCTGAGTACACCTTCCTATAGGGAAGTAATATAGTCAGGGTTCAGATAACAGAATCATGCCACATAACAGATAATCAGATGGAAAACACGGTCCCCCTTCCAAGTACATATTTCTATATTTTCCACTACTAGATCTTTCTCACATACCCCGACTTAGTTATTTTGTTATTATTATCAGACAGACATGTATGTGCAGAAAGCAGAGTGAGAATAGCATGGTATAAACAATTAACAGGTTCAGGGTGACAGACAAACATATACAGACTAAAGATAACACATAAAGGAATAGTACAACGAAAATTCTAGTTTAGGACAGCATGACAGTACTACACTAAAACTGAGATTTCCGTTGCTAAAAACATGCAAATCTGAATCCGTCAAAAAATCTGAAAAGTAGACTTCCAGCCGAATCCAGCAAATATATATAAGTCATATGGTATTTCACAAAAACATGAGTCAAAACTGAATTGAAACCAGAAAACGTGTTCAGCCAGAAACTAGAAGATTGTATTCAAGGTCAGGAAAACAGCATGAAAACTCATTAATTAAATCCACGAAAAATCTGGGGTATTCCCTTATATGTGCAGCATCAGAATATAAAGTTTTATAATTTTTCAATATAAATAGGATAGTTAATAAAAATCAGAAAACATCAAGATGCAGTAGTTTTGTAAATCTGGAATCATAAACACTGCAGTACGAAAACAGAAATATCTCACAAATCCGTCAAAAGGGTGATAAAATAGACACAGTAGACTAACTTTTCTATTCACAAATATTTTACAAACAGCGAGTAGAATTAGGTCGAAAATCAGGTTCTTTATTGAACAGTATGAAAATTCTGCATGTATAGTAATTGTTTGGAAACATAGAACAGTTTGTAAAACTTATCAAATAAATCCACAAAAATTCAGGGTTAATCCCAATCAAGTCTAGTTGTATTGTGCAAATTATTGGATCAAAATAATACTTTTAGCATCATGATAAAAATAGATTACTCTTCAGATTTCATAGAAACAAAATCGGAAAATCTCTCTACACCTCTGCAGTAAAATAGACATAACTCACAACTCATAAAAAGAAACTGAGATCTGTCAGAAGGGTTGGAAAATAGAAAGAATCCTCTACAAATCTTATTCACAAATAAAATTCATATACTGACCTTAATAGGCTCTAAAATACTGATCAAAAGCAAGGTAACAGAAAATACAAAATTATTCTTCGAACATAAAATCATCTAGTTCATGTAAAACCCATCCAAATCAACTCAAACATGAAATATAGTCTACTAGATGTCCAAACAACATAGTATATGGTATATTGTAAGTCCACGACAAGTATAGCATGAATAACACATTAAGCACACGATATCACAAAGTAGCATGCATATATACATCCAAAAAGTGGTCATTCCTAGTTGTTCTATGTCATTTATGTCGTGAGGCAACTATGTCGAATCAACACAATAGAGACAATATATAGCAGAGAATTCACACACGAATTGTCTCTAGAACCCAACTACACTACATGTGGTATTAGTACTTGTATTATACAAAGAAAAGAATACAAGTTGCTTGCCTTATAACCAATGACGAAAACGGTGCAAAGCATGAATAACGGGAACGGATTCCCGGGCACGAACACAACGAACGACGAACCCACGAACCACGAACAAAACCCGAATCCACACACACACATCAAAACCAAACCCACCACAAGAGAGCGACGGCGGCCAGCGAGAGCGACGAGGGGATGGCGACAACAGCGAGACGGCAGCACTTCAGTTGCTGCTGTCGTCGAGGGGAAACACAGGCCAAGGAACACAGGTCGAGGAACACAGGCCGAGGAACTGTGTCGCGGTCGGTGCAGGCGGACTATGGTCGTAAGGGCTGAGCGACCTCGCTAGTGCTCGGGAGGAGCACAGGCAGAGCGAAGAAGAGGGATGGAGAGAGCTGCTGAGGAAGGGAGCACCGGGGGACTGTTGCGCTGCGTCGCTAGGGGGAGCAGTGCAACGAAAGAGGGATGGTAGGGCATCGCAGTGATGGGTTGACGGAAGCAGGGTCGAGGGTAGGCACAGGGGGGGAGAGAGAGAGAGAGAGAGAGAGAGAGAGAGAGATGGGTGCACTGACGGCTAGGGTGTAGGCGTACAGGGATGGGGAAAAAAATAACAGAGTATATATATTGTTGGGTTTTTAGGGTTCTGTGTATAGGTGCTAATGGGTTTCGGGTATTACAAATGGGTTAGGTGCTGATGTGGTGTTTTCGGGTTTGGGGGTGTGCTTAGATGGTTAGTGGTTTTGCATATGGTTTAATGGGTATCCAATAGGGTTATAGGGTGTAAGTGTAGGGGTTGAAGAGGATTTGGGAAATAATAAATCCAAATAAAATGAGATGGGCAAAAGAATGGATAAATGAAATAGGGCATGAACAAATAAAATAAAGAGAATAAAAAATAACAGCTCGATCAAAAGGAGACGGAACACAGGAATGACAAAAGAATCAAGAAGATCAATAAAAGTGAAGACAAATCAAATAAATAAATATATTGAAAAATAAGATCCAATCTACGGTCCAAAAAGAGATACAATAAGAATCAAATACATGGAAAAGAAAAATACACTCAAAATACGGAAAATGGAAAACAGGGATTACAAATCCTACCTACCTAACAAGAAGAATTTCGTCCTCGAAATTCAACAGGAAGATTCATAGGGTAATCCCGAAAAGAAAAAGAAAGAACAATACAAAAGCTACACAAACAGATGAGGAAACTTCTGCTGAATCTCCTCCTCCAGCTCCCAAGTCGACTCACCAGGCGAGTGAGGATTCCAAGAAACACGAACCAGCTTGATGACCTTGTTCTTAAGCACTTTCTCCCGCCGATCTACAATAGCAACTGGCAAAATCTCACAAGTCAAATCCGGTCGCACGGTCAACTCAGAATAGTCGATCACGTGACTCTCATCACAGATATATCTCCTGAGTTGTGAGATATGGAAAACATCGTGCACTCCTGATAAAGCTGGCGGCAATGCAAGACGACAGGCCACCTTGCCTACTCGTTCCACAATATCAAACGGTCCAACAAACCTAGGGCTGAGCTTGTCCCTACCTCTAAACCGAATGACACTGCGCCAAGACGATACCTTTAAAAAAACATGGTCACCAATCTCAAACTCCAAAGCTCTCCGATGGACTTTAGCCCATCGCCTCTGCCTATCCTGAGCTGCCTGCATGTGCTTCCTGATCTGAACCACCGCATCAACTATCCTGGTGATCAACTCCGAATCCAACAACTTTCTCTCACCAATGTCATCCCAGCATACTGGTGATCGGCACTTTCGCCCATAAAGTGCCTCGAACGGTGCAGCTTTAAGACTAGACTGAAAGCGGTTATTGTACAAGAACTCTACAAGATGCAAATGGTCCTCCCATGATCCACTGAACTGCAGCATACAGGACCTCAACATGTCCTCAAGAATCTGGATGGTCCTCTCTGAATGTCCATCAGTCTGGGGATGAAAAACTGTACAGTACTTTAATTTACTCTCCAAACTGCTCTGAAGACTCCTCCAAAACTGAGATCTGAATTCATATTTCTATCAGATATAATACTGACTGGAATCCCATGAAGTCTGAAAATCTCTTGCATATACTTCTCAGCTAGGCTCTCAGTAATCTATCCGACGTGGAAAGGAATGAAGTGAGCACTCTTCATCAAACGGTCGACAATCAACTAAATGGTATTATGACCCTTAAGGCTTCTCGGCAAAGCTGTCACAAAGTCCATAGTGATATGTTCCCACTTCCACTCCGGAATAGGAAGTAGTTGAAGAAGTCCGATGGTCCTTTGATGCTCTGCCTTAACCTGCTGGCAGATCAAACACTGAGATATATACCGAGCCACAACCCTCTTCATACCATGCCACGAGTAATGAAGCTTCAAATCCCGATATATCTTAGTACCTGTAACGCCCCGAATTCCAAATTACTGAATTCGAGATGTTCTTCAGGATCTTTTCACTTTTCTCGAGTACAACTTTTACAAGGAAATTTCAAACTTTTCTTTTTTACATCAGAGTTACAACATCTTACATTTAAATTTACACAGCGGAAGCAAAATATACAATATTTACATAAACGAACAACAACATAATGAGATCTTTATGCATCCATTCCTCTTTACATGTAATTTATCCTGCATACAAAACTGTGGATACGTCAGTTTATTCAACCGACGATAATTATACATGGCCATCCTCTCTATGCCAGAAACAGTATAATGAATCTCATTTCTTAACAAATCACAATCTTGTTCATAATAAGCATGTAAAATCAAAAGGGAACTTTTAGAGATGTCGTGTCGTGATTGTGCACTTAATCCTTAATGCAATTATTTAATTTTCACATGACACTAATGCACACTTGTTCGAATTCTATGCATCCCATACTACATAGGTTCGAGGGCAAGCCTCTTAATCGTTCTTCATTTTTGTAGGGTTCAATCCCCCGCCATGACTTACTCTACTTCTGTAAATTCAATGAGTATCTTAGATGATTCTATGAGTACAAGCATGTATCCTGGTCCCTGGAGTAGAATTTCGCGCCATGTCTTGACTCATCAAGCATGCATTCTGCGACAATTCAGCCTCCTCCCTGAACACACTCCTCTTGCAGTCACCAAAACATCCCACAAGCGTGACTAGAGTCCGATCATTACTGAGTTGTGCGCGCGCCATGTCTTGACTCATCAAGCATGCATTCTGCAGCTCACACACCCGCACCATACCCTAGCTCTCATACTCATGTTTTTCTCTCACCTTCATCACCTCCACACTATGTATTAAAGTTACATTAGAATCATGAATAAAAATCAAGCTCTAGAGTTAGCCTCTCCATCAACCGGACTTATCATTTCATTTCACTCGACCAACCTGGTCTATTTCTCAATATCATTTCATTTCACTGCCGGGGAGACTTAGCTACTCCTTCGTTCAATTTCAATTTCACAATATCCAATTGAGCATCATCAGCTCATCATTTATTTTAGAGTCTCACAGACTTTCTCATCATGATTTAGCCTTTCATAATTATTCATTTAATTCTCACTTCTCATCTATGATTCATTTCACATAATTCATACAGCCATAAACAGAGTCCATCGATTCAAATCATACAATTCATAATTACCAAGAGCAAAATAACATGGAGTTCAAATATATCCAAGTACACTCTGTACAGTCGACTTGGAAGAATACCAGTCGACTCATACAGTCACACACAGTATCATCATAATTGCTCGGGATAGTCGACTGTTGTACACCACCAGTCGCCTGTCCCGCACTTTTCATGTTCACAATATTGCTCTCGTGACAGTCGACTGTTCATCAATCAGCCGTATGTCTTGGAGATTTCAACAGCATAATTTCTAAGTCCAGATCAGTCGACTTGCTACATGCATCGGTCGACTGGACAGATCCATTTTCCATTAAGGAGATTATTTACAGTTCTTACATGTACTTGCATCATGATATCAATTCACCATATACATAAATTCATGTTTTATAAACAGAGTCTTCTCTTGTTCAGTAGCATTTACAGCACAAATTTCCAAGTTACTAACATGCTCTTTTAGAGAAAACTACTCTAAACATGCATTCACATTGCTCATACTTTCTTACGACAATGAAGGTATAAATCTCAAGTCGTCATACTGGGTCTACATAAATAAAATATCTTTATTCATGGAACTTTCAAACAGTCATATTCAGAACGAAGCACCAGTCGACTTAACACAACGTCAGTCGACTGCTCCGACAATTTAAGTTATTTATCACCATTAGTTCTTTTCATTCATTTACCTTCCCTCCATCATATGTGTCATAGGGAAAAATATACATTTAATAATCACACCATCATGTCTATTTGCACACATTTTTATCAGCACATTATGAAAAGTAGTGTCTCGTACCAGTCGGCTGTCTCACATGGCAGTCGACTGTACCGACAGTCTCACTCTCATTATTAATAGCATGTTCAAGCAATTTCTACTGCATTCAATTCACTTTTTGTAACATGGTATCAATCATAGTAATTATAGTATCATTCCTACGTTAGAAGTCCTGAGAAACACCCACCTTATATGAAGAAATAAACGAAATCCCGCACTTTTCAAAGCAGAGAACGCCTTCTTGCTCCTTTGCTCCACACCGAGCTCCTCAGCAATGCTGCTTGCCTCCACAGAAAAGCTCCCACACAAACTCACAAATACTCTCTTGTAATAGTAATCTTAGAAAATTTTTAGTGTAAAAGAGATAGGGGATAGGAGGGGTATTTATACTAGGGAATAAATAGAATGGAGGGTTAAGATACATTGGGGAGTTGGAGAATCAAAGGCTGAGATCAAATCGGGAGTTTGAGAAACTACCCACACCTCAAGTAACCACCCATGATCTAAGTCCATCACTCCACAAATCCGGCCAAGTATTGTGCCTTGTGCACGTGTACATAAAGTGCACGTGTACACACAAACTCCACTACACTACATAGTACATCAAATACCCGGAATAGTATAAAAGAAAAGATGTTACACATACAAGTTGTAGGAATTTAAATAAATAAAAGGTTAAGTTTATGGGCTTAAGTTCATTTGGGCCAAAAAATAAATATTTTAAAAAGAAAAAATAAACAAGTTAACATTGGGCTTTAAGGAAAATATTTTATAGGGAACAATATACTTTATTCATCATGGAGAAAATAATAGTCACATGCTACACAAGCATACCATAAAAAGAGAAATAAATAATCTTTATGTATTAAGAAAAATCGAGGTATTACAGTACCACCAGGATGGATAGAATACGAGGACTGATGGGCTTCCTTAAGCAACCTCTGACGAACTTCACCCTTCAGAACACACAATCTAGACCCAAAACGAAGCGATCCATCAGCATGAATAACCATGTCCGTTCTGGAACCAGACTCAACCTCAGCTCGAAAATCCTACAACTGCACAACACCAGCCCGATCTTCTTAGATCTGATCAACAAGAGACGACTGAAGCTGGAGCACCAAACAACTCTGCTCAGAACTCGGCAACAACACATCCAACTCCAACCTCCACACCTGCTCAACCAAATCCCTCTGCTGAGTTAGGAACATAGCTTCCGGTCTCCTGCTCAAAGCATCTTGCACCAAATTTACTTTACCAGGATGGTATTGCAAACTGGTGTCATAATCGACTATAAGTTCCGACCAACGCATTTGCCTCATGTTTAACTCCTTCTGGATGAAAACGTACTTGAGATTTTTGTGGTCTGTAAAGATCTCCACTTGGTCCCCAAGTAAATAATGTTTTCACTGCTTCAAAGGAAAGATCACTGCCACTAACTCCAAGTCATGAGTCGGATAGTTCTTCTCATGCGGCCTCAACTGCTTCGATGCATACGCAACGACTCGGCCCTTTTGCATCAGAACTGTTCCAAGACCCTTACCCGAAGCATCACAGTAAACTACAAATTCTCCTGAACCATCTGGAATAGTCAACACTGGTACAAAATCCTCATTGCAAGCCTCAGACCAATAGAACTTCTGACCCTTCCCTGTCAGCTTAGTCAATGATCCTGCTATCTTCGAAAAATTTTGAACGAATTTCCGATAATAGCCAGCTAGACCAAGAAAACTCCTGACCTGTGAACTGACTTGGGAATATGCCAATCCTTCACAGCCTCAACCTTGGACGGATCCACAAAAATACCATCGCCCGAGATAATGTGCCCCAAGAAAGTGACCTTGTCGAGCCAAAACTCACACTTGCTGAGTTTTCCAAAGAGCTGATTCTCGTTCAAAGTGCAGAACCAACCTAAGATGATCAGCATGATCTTCCCGATTCCGAGAATATACCAAAATGTCATCAATAAAGACCACCACAAATTATCCAGGAACTGGGAAAAGACCTCGTTCATAAGACTCATGAATATAGCAGGCGCGTTCGTGACACCGAACGACATCAAAAGATACTCATAGTGTCCATATCTGGTCTTGAATGTAGTCTTCTATATATCAGTCACCCTCACTTTGACCTGATGATACCTAGAACGAAGATCCAACTTTGAGAAAACAGCAGCCCCACTCAACTGTCAAATAAATCATCGATCCTGGACAACGGATACCAGTTCTTCAAAGTAACACTGTTTAGCTTCCGATAATCTATACACAGTCGATGACTACCATTCTTCTTGTGGACAAAAAGGACTGGAGCACCCCAAGGAGAAACACTGGGTTTGATGAACCCCAAATCCAGCAACTCCTGAATCTGCACCTTAAGCTCAGCTAACTCAACCGGTGATATCCTATAGGGACTTTTCGATATAGGTGCCGTACCCGACTGAACGTCAATACCGAACTCTACATCCCTATCATGTGGTAAGCCAGAACACTCCTCTGAAAAAAACATCTAGAAAATTCCAAACTACTAGAGGCACAGCCTCACAGCCTGAATGCAATTCCATCGCATAAACCTCCTGGTCAACTGCAGTCTTAGGTTGGCCAAGGGAAGACTCCCCAGCATGGAACTCAAACTTCGCGCGATCTGAAATTCTGAACACAACTTTCTTGGCATGACAATCAATAATGGCGTGGAATTCACCCAACCAATCCATACCGAAAATGACGTCGAATACTGAATTCCCAATTACAATCAGATTGGCTTTGAAATCTGTGCCACCAATAATCACGAAATACTGCCTGCGCTCCCGGAAACAAATGACAACACCACCACCTGTCACAATGTTTCAAGCCACTGACATGATGCTGCAATCCAACTGATGGCTAGCCACGAACCAAGAAGAGACGAAGAAATGGGTTGCCCTGGAATCAAAAAGAACATGAGCAAAAAAAGAGAAAACAAGGACAACACCTAAGATAGAATCAAAAGAGACAAGAAAAAGAATGGATGATCAAGGGTAAGGAAAACAAAATGCAAAAAGATTACATGAAAGAATAATGCATGACAAACGAAAAAAGTAAAAGAGAAACAATAAAACAACAAAAACAAAATATACCTGCAACAACGTCCTCTGCTAACTCGGCATCAGCAGTAGTCAGGTTGAAAGCCTAACCTCTTCTGGGGCAGCGGTCCTCTGACCGACAATCTGGCGCTGAGGAGGAAGAGGTGGTCTGACCGAACCACGAGCTGGGGCAACCTGCTGAACGGGACCCCTAGCTGGAAGAGCCGGCTGCTGTTGCGGGCAATCCTGCAATGAATGGTCAGCAGCGCCACACCTAAAGCAACGGCAGCTGGCGTCAAATAGTTCTTGTGCTCATGCCCAGATACCTTGCAGAAGTCACAAAACCACATCTCTGAAAACCAACGGAATAGTAAGGTGCTGCCTTGACCGGATGGGTGGGAACAGGCCTCCGAACAGGCCTACCAGAAGGCCTAACAACCACAGAGGAGTATGGAATAGTCCGCTGAGAAGGAGCCAATCCACCAAAATCCTGCTTCTTAGCTCGAGCTGCTTCAAGAGTCTCAGCATAAGTGCACAAGCGAAATGAGCCAAGCTGCACCCTAATCTCTCGCTCAAGCCCCAATATGAATCTACGAGCCCTGTCCTCTTCGTTCGCCACAAGAACGGCTGCGAAGCGGCTAAATCTTGTAAATTCAGCTGCATACTCGTCTACAGACCTGGAGCCATATTTCAAGAAAGTCCTATGTTACAGCATTGCATGGACAATATATAACAAAATTTCAATAATAGAAATGACAACCAACCTGTTTTAGGGCTAGGAATTGTTGCTCCATTTCAACTCTAGTGTTGCTAGGGAAGAACTTCTCCAAGAAGCCCCTAGTGAAATTGGCCGAAGTGATCGGTCGTTCGAGCCATTTGGACTCGGACCTCCACCAAATACGAGCCAGATCCACCAGCTGGATGGCTACCACATGCACTCTATCAACCTCTGCAACTCTAGCTGCCAAAAGCAGTTGCTCAGTCCGGATAAACCAATGTTCTGCCTTCAAAGGCATCTCAGTGCCTAAAAACCTGTCGGGATGTAGCTTCATAAAGTCTGTGACTGTACCTGGACGGGAAGGAAAAACTGCCTGCATAGGCACAGCAGGCGGCGGAACCCGAGCAGCTTCCAAAGCAACCATCACCAAGTCGCTGTGGTTCTGCTGCATATTGATCAGCCGTTCCAACACATTGATGACAGCCTCAAATCTGGGATGATCATCCTGGGAATGAGAAGTAAAACCTCCACGAGTCATGGTCTGCACAAAATAAAAAACAATTAGCATCCAAATCAAAGTTGATAATAATTAGTTTATGCATGCATGGTTGGTGAGATGTTGAGCCGATCCCAGTTCGAGCCAAGCTTGTCAAATATATTAGGCAAGTAATACATTAGCCAAACCTGGGCTCTGATACCACTAAAAAACCTTGTCATGCCCCGCTTCTCAAAAAGAATACGGAATATGAATACGTGACTAAGCCCAGCGAATGGTTTTCATCATCCATAAGCTGTTCAGAATCTTTACAACATCTCATAGAAATAATCAGAGTCGGAAGCAAGAGAAGTCAACCACATATGCATAATCGAATCAAATATACCAACAGAAATTTACTTGAAACCAAAATATAATAATCTCAAATAAATCAGATCTGAACAAGTCAATAATCCTAGGTCACATTGCCCAAATACAAATAAATCCAAGTATCAAATACAATTGTTCAAATAAGCAACAGAAATAATAATAATAGCAAAACTCCGACACTAATATCTCATATCACCAACACCATCTTGTAGCTGATCACCCTAGTCTACAATTAATAAATTGTAGGAAGAGGAAAAAGAAAACAAACTCCCATTAATTCAAGTTACGGACCGCTTGTAGTGTAGGATATAAGTACATGGAAAAGATGATATTTCTAAATAACAGTGAAAACAAACATAGCATGGAATAAGAATATTAACAGAAATATAATATCTAACATGAATCAGGAAAACAAATCAGACAGCATGGTATACTAACAGATACAGATAACATGTGTCAAGTGTCAAGTGGTATGCAGACAGATATACAGATGATAGTGTCAGATGATAGTCAGACAGATAATAAATAATCAGATAATGGATGTCAGTTAACAGATACAGATAAACAGATAACAAATGTCATATTCTTATAAGTCTTGTGTTAATACTATCTAGGTAGCACTTCATGCGTCCCAATTATTTACCACATGGTTGCTACATTCAAACAAATTCCATTTTGAATTCGTAGGGGATCATATAGGGCTGTGTACTCAGGTATCAGACAGACA
This sequence comes from Hemerocallis citrina, assembly GCA_017893485.1. Taxonomy (NCBI): domain Eukaryota; kingdom Viridiplantae; phylum Streptophyta; class Magnoliopsida; order Asparagales; family Asphodelaceae; genus Hemerocallis; species Hemerocallis citrina. Next base: position 167,632,768 of record CM030368.1, read on the forward strand.
GATATCAGATACAGATCCAGACAGACAGATAGAACCTACGGGTTCTCTTTTGAGTATACCTTCCTATAGGGAAGTAATGTAGTCAGGGTTCATATAACAGAATCGTACCACATAATAGATAATCAGATGCGAAATACGGGCCCCCTTCCAAGTACACATTTCTATATTTTTCACTACTAGATCTTTCCCACAAACTTCGGCTTGATTATTTTATTATAATGATCAGACAGACATATATGTGTAGAAAACAGAGTGAGAATAGTATGGTATAAATAATTAACAAGTTCAGGGTGACAAACAAATATATATAGACTAAAGATAACACATAAATGAATAGTACAACGAAAATTCTAGTTCCGGACAACAAGACAGTACTGTACTAAAACTGAGATTTCCGTTGCTACAAACATGCAAATCTGAATCCGTCAGAAATTCTAAAAAGTAGACTTCCAGCCGAATCCAGCAAATATATATAAGTCATATGGTATTTCACAAAAATATGATTCAAAACTGAATTGAAACCAGAAAACGTTTTCAGCCAAAAATTAGAAGATTATATTCAAGGTCAGGAAAACAGTATGAAAACTCAGTAATTAAATCTACGAAAAATCTGGGGTAGTCCCCTAAATGTGTAATTTTTCAATATAAATAGAATAGTCAACAAAAATCAGAAAATATCAACATGCAGTAGTTTTGTAAATCAGGAATCATAAACATTGCAGTACGAAAATAGAAATATCTCACAAACCATAAATCGAAATCCAAATTCGCCAAAAGGGTGATAATATAGACACAGTAGGCTAACTTTCGTATTCACAAATATTTTACAAACATCAAGTAGAATTAGGTCGAAAATCAGGTTCTTTTCTGAACAGTATGAAAATTCTGCATGTATAGTAATTGTTTGGAAACATAGAATGGTTTGTAAAACTTATCAAACAAATCCACAAAAATTCAGGGTTAATCCCAATCAAGTCTAGTTGTATTGTGCAAATTATTGGATTAAAATAATACTTTTAGCATCATGATAAAAATATATTACTCTTTAGATTTCATAGAAACAAAATCGGAAAATCTCTCTACACCTCTGTAGTAAAACAGGCATAACTCACAACTCGTAAAAAGAAACTGAGATCTGTTAGAAGGATTGGAAAATAGAAAGAATTCTCTACAAATCTTATTCACAAATAAAATTCATATACTGACCTTAATAAGCTCTAAAATACTGATCAAAAGCAAAGTAACAGAAAATACAGAATTATTCTTCAAACATAAAATCATCTAGTTCATGTAAAACTCATCCAAATCAACTCAAACATGAAATATAGTTTACTAGATATCCAAACAACATAGTATATGGTATTTTGCAAGTCCACGACAAGTATAGTACGAATAACACATCAAGCACACGATATCACAAAGTAGTATGCATATATACATCCAAAAAAGTGGTCATCCCTAGTTGTTCCATGTCATGTATGTTGTGAGGCAACCATGGTCAAATCAACACAATAGAGATAATATATAGCAGAGAATTCACACACAAATTGTCTCTAAAATCTAACTACACTACAGGCGGTATTAGTACTTGTATTACACAAACAAAAGAATACAAGTTACTTGCCTTATAACCGACAACGAAAACAATGCAAAGCAAGAATAACGGGAACTGATTCCCAGGCACGAACACAACGAACGACGAACCCACAAAGCACGAACACAATCACGAACCACGAACAAAACTCGAATCCACACACATACACCAAAACCAAACCCACCACAAGAGAGCGGCGGCGGGCAGTGAGAGCGATGAAGGGATGGCGACAACAGTGAGACGACAGCACTGCAGTTGCTGCTGTCGTCGAAGGGAAACACATGCCGAGGAACTGTGTCGCGGTCGGTGTAGGCGGACTGTGGTCGTAAGGGCTGAGCGACCTCGCTGGTGCTCGGGAGGAGCACAGGCAGAGCGAAGAAGAGGGATGGAGAGAGTTGCCGAGGAGGGGAGCGCCAGGGGACTGTTGCACTGCGTCGCTAGGGGGAGCAGTGCAACGGAAGAGGGACAGCGAGGCATCGCAGAGATGGGTTGACGGAAGCAGGGTCTGGGGAAGGCAGAGAGAGAGAGAGAGAGAGATGGGTGCACTGGCGGCTAGGGTGTAGGCGTACAGGGATAGGGGAAAATAACAGAGTATATATAGAGTTTAGATTTTTAGGGTTCTGTGTATAGGTGCTAATGGGTTTTGGGTATTACAAATGGGTTAGGTGCTGATGTGGGGTTTTCGGGTTTGGGGTGTGCTTAGATGGTTAGTGGTTTTATATATGGTTTAATGTGTATCCAATAGGGTTATAGGGTGTAAGTGTAGGGTTTGAATAGGATTTGGGAAATAATAAATCCAAATAAAATGAGATGGGCAAAAGAATGGATAAATGAAATAGGGCATGAACAAATAAAATAAAACGGATAAAAAATAACAGTTCAATCAAAAGGAGACGGAACACAAGACTGACAAAAGAATCAAGAAGATCAATAAAAGAGAAGACAAATCAAATAAATAAATAAATATATTTAAAAATAAGATCCAATATACGGTCCAGAAAGAGATACATTAACAATCAAATACATTGAAAAAGAAAATACACTCAAAATACGGAAAATGAAAAACAGGGGTTACAAACAGGGAAAAAGAAGCACTCGTCACCAGGGCAGAATTCTGAAACTTCAAGGATGAGGTCCTTTAAACCTTCCACATCGTCCATGGCAGCACCTGACGAACCAGCAGTCGCCACCCCTACTCCTTCACGACAGTAGTCGTCCCGCGGGTTTACTAGATTCGGGAAATAAGTCAACATCATCCTTCAGTGTCTCCAAGAGATGGATGACCGCATAGCATTGATGAAGCAAGAAGAAGGATGATATGATAGAACATAGCGCCCCATTCGACCCCCTTCTCTAGGATGATCCTCAAGGCTCCTATCTCAACAAACTTCAAAACCCAAGCTTTTGAGTCATATAATGGCGAGTCCGACCCGGTAGACCACCTTGAGAGTTTCAAAACCCTTACGATGACTCATCAAGCCACTGACTCCCTCATCTGCAAGACATTCCCAGCAACCTTAAAGGGACCAGCATAGGTGTTGTAACACCCCGTATTCCATTTACATATAATTCGTAGTACAACAGGATCTTTTTTTTACTTCATTTCGTACAATTTTACAAGGAATTAAAACTTTTTATTTTACACAACAATGTTTGTTACAAAGTTACACAGCGGAAGTTAAATTAAAAAAACATGGAATACAACTCTCTTATCAGTAGCTTTTATCATGAAAATAATCTTTATTATCAATCGTCTTTAAGTCCTTGTCAATCCAATTAAGCCCTCCGCTGAAAATCTGTGGGCACGTCAGTTGCTTACAATCGACGTAATGTTATAAACAGCGATCCTCTCTATACTGTATAATAACGAAATCTCTTACTTTAGCAAACACAAACTTGAATGCATATAAAAGTGTAAAGAGTGACTATCCTAAACATATCAGTGTATGATATGACTTAATGCCTAATGCAGATGTTATACTACAATGACACTAATGTATACTTGTTCGGATTCTATGCACCTCATCCTACATAGGTCCGAGGGCAATCACCTACGCACTCCACATTATAGGGTTAGATCCCTCACCATGCCTCCTACTATTATGATTACTGCAAGATTTAGACAATTTGCAAGTATTAGCTTTCGCCCTTGAAAAACTGAAGACCAATCCCACTCCGTGGATCATTCTGTAGCCCTTACATCCATCGTCCCGGAATACTGGGGATCGTCTCACTCCACAGGTCATCCTGGAGTCCTCATTGCACAAGTATCCCATAAACATCGCTCTCGTCCCGGAATACTGAAGATCATTCCCGCTCTATGGATCATTCTGTGGCCTTTACGTCAATCGTCCTGAAATAGTAGGGACTGTCTCTCTCCAATGATCATTCTGGAGTCCATAACTCACATTTGCTCTAGTTTTATCATGTCACCAACTAGTGTCTGTCCTTATGTTTGAAACATGAATGAATAATACTACCTAGAGCTAGCTTACCCTACTACCGGTCTTAAACCATACACCAAAAATGATAGCCCATACTGGCCCTTTCTCAAAATCAATTATTCATTTTCATTTCTTTGTCGGTACCAGGGTCTCACTAAGCCTCTAGAATCAACACCTTTTCATGTTCAACAACTTAGGTACTCATACTCTTATAACTCATATTCTTAATTTCATTTATTCATGTTCTCAAATTCATTTATTCACATCTCAATCAATCCTTTCATTCATTCTTATTTATCAACCATGAAGTAAAATGTCAAATTATTTATGTTCATAATACACTTTTCATATTCATCAAACTTTCTCAATACCAGTTAATTAAGATTAAAACATAATCTCTTAAAAATTTATCATTGAAAATTCATCTTATCATTTCCTTTTGATTTATTTTGAATCAATCTTAACATCTTTAATGATATATATATATATATATATATATATATATATATATATATATATATATATATATATATATATATATATGATATATTTCTCTTGAGTTCGCATCTCATCTAAACATGAATATGATCTTTATTTTTCCAAAAATATAACTTGACAGTGAGAAATATTCTCCATCACTTCATATAAGTATCATTTGTAAAATAATAAATTCAAAGTCAGAAAACTGCATTTCATGCTATTTGTAAAAATCATAGAAAATCATATACTTCACAAAACTTTGCGTTCATTATATAAAAATAGAGGTATACAAGTCTACTACAATTTCTAAGTTATAAGTTTCCTCAAAATACTGTATCTATAACCCTGAATTCTTCAAAATATACAGTGTGGTCGAAATACTGAAATACTGCTACTTGTACAGTATTGTAAAATTCATATAAAATTCAATTCTTTGTGAAAATATAATTTCTTAGACTTTTCGGAAAGGTTAACGAGTCTACTATAATTTCTTAGTTCCGACTTTTCTCGAATTACTTCATTTACAATGCTAAATTGATCAAAAACCAAAATGTGTACAGATTTCCAGCAACCATTCAACTACTAACCAGTTCTGAGTTTAGATTTTAATAAAAAGAGTAAACGACCTCCAAACCTTATGAAATTTTAAAGGGATATTTCTGACACATACAAGATACTCCCATAAAAGTTTTAGTTCTAGATTCCAACTATTTTATTAAACATGATTTTCTGAAGTGCAAACAAAATACAAAACAGTAATTTTTTTTGCATGAATTAGCAACTTTGTGTACAATTCTAAATTCAAATCATTTAATCTAATCATGATGTACTACCATACACCAAAACAACATCATTTCAACTTATATACAAGATAATCTTTTAATTAGAATGTATTTTTATTCTAGATATCATCATCACAAATTAACCACTACTCATATGTATAATCAATTTTATATATCAATTTTCCTACATATACATGATACTCTACTTTAGAAAGTTCAAGAAGTCACCCACCTTAGTTGAAGAAAGAAAAGTGGAACTCCTAGTAGATGTCTTCTAGCTTCAAGAATGAGACTTCTTTCTCCTCCTAGGAAGCTTCCCTTCCTCCAAGCAAGAACTCAAACAACTCTCTTTTTCTTTTCTTCTCTTTCTTTACCTCTCTCTTTTCTTATCTTTTGTTTCTTTTGATTATGGTGTAATGTTCATGAACAAGGAGGGTCTATTTATAGGGCTAAATGAGTGAATGAAGAGACACCCATTACCCAAAATTAAATACCCATTAATAAAATTAATCACCCACTCACCATTACTACACAAACCCCCACCTCTTCTCATTCCTTCATGAATTGGCTAACCCTTGGATTTTCCACATGTGCACACTCTCTTATTCATTTGTTTAATTATTTGTTAATAACCTAAATGTATATACTTGTTACATAACAAGTGTATGATTTAAAAATGTTTATTTAAAGTAGAATAAATTAATGGGCTTCATCTTTTTAATGACTTTCTAGTGGGGTTGAAAAGAGACTTTAGGCCTATGGATTAAAAATCAAAATAATAACTTAGATAAAAAAGAGAATAGATATTATTCTTAGGAAATTCTTTTTGGATTAAATTGCTTAAAATTTGCGCATGAAATGCACACATAAAAACAAATATTCAAAATATGAAATAGATTTGATTAACACGGAAATATTTATAAATACTCGGCATATAATATACAAAAATATTTATTTTGGTAATGTTACGGATATTTCACGTAACGGTGAAATTTACGTAATCGATATGTGTATTGAAAACACGTGCAATATACGTAAAACACAAAGATAAAATTTAATATTTGAATTGGCTTAAATAGGATTAAAATGAGTTTTGAGAAAATGGAAAACATATAAATAATCGGAATATAAAATACGTATGACATTTATATAAACAGACGTTACGAATATTACTCGTAATGGTACAAAATACACGTGCGTAACAAGCGAGGGCAAAATTGTCATTACTAATTTTGCGGCGTGTTACAGGTGTGGTTCTCTCGTCTTTCTTCATGGTCCATCTTCTCATTCGATCAGCATGAGGAGCTCTTCTTCACACTTTATCACCAGTCTTAAGACAGAGAAGACAAGCGCCTCCTAACTTGAATTGAAACAAAGTGACGAGGAATCTCTCAAGAGTTATGTCCAGCTCTTTACATCGAGTCTCGATCCATCCCCCCACTTGACTTTGTCGTAGTCTCCGCTGCCTTCAGAAACAATGTAAGCTATGTCAGCCTCAAAGCTTCTCTTGTCAAGAGACCTCATCAGAACTTCTCAGACCTCCTACACAGGGTTGAGAAGTACATCTGAGTGGAAGATATCATTCATCCCCAAGAATAGAAGAGGTCCTTCTCCGGGAACAAACGGAAGAGTACCGATGGATAGGGACCCAAGAACTCCTAGAAGGATGCCTTAAGTCAGCATCGTCCTCCTCTAGTGTCTCGTTTCGAGAAATTCATTCCCTCAATGCCAGCAAGGATGAGCTCCTTCAACCCCCTCCTAAGAGGAGCACTTCAAGCAAGAGAAGGAATATGAACAAATGGTGTGCATTTCATAGGAATCATGGATACCTCACCGATGATTGTCAGCCCTTCGAGGAGGACCTTGAAGCTCTGATCCGACAGTTCTACCTCTCCAAGCTTACTGAAAGGAACGACATCGAGCCTCCACCAGTCCGGGGAGCTAACAAGCACCTAGAAAAGCCTTCTGAGTCCCAAGACTAGGGGCACATGGCAGTCTTCCACTCCATCCACAAAGGACCAATAAGAGGGAGTCTAATTCCTCCAGGAAATACTTCCTCCGAAAGTGAACTCGGTGCACAGCATCGTCCCTCCTAAGAGCTCTAGGGTTCTAATAACTTTCTCTGACAAGGATCTCGAAGGTGTTCGAACACTGCATTGCAACGTGTTTGTAACCAGCATCTGCATGGCAAACCTTGAGGTGCATCACGTCCTAGTAGATAATGGCAGTTCGGTGAACATCCTCTTCCTGGATACATTCGAGGGTATCAAGTTCGTGTGAGACCATCTCTAACATGCAGAGTACACCCTTCATGGATTCTCCGAAGCCCTAGTTCAGATTGAGGGTATAGTCATCCTTAATGTGACTAAGGGGAAAGCTTCATCCACTCGAACAAAAGCACTCGACTTCATGGTTGACAACGAAAAGGCCGCCTATAATGCCATATTCGACCTCCCTGGGCTAGCAACTCTTCACGCGGTTGCTTCGGCCTTTTACATGAATATGAAGTTCTCCACAATAGCAGGACTAGGAAAAGTTAAAGGGAGCCAAGAAGCAGCACGGGCATGCTACACCGCTACAATGGGGGGCTCGGTCCTCCCGCTTAATGCTATGGAACTCTCACAACAGAGGAGTCAAGTTAACTCTGAGCCCATTGATGAACTAGAAGAATTCCCCTTCTCAAAAGAAGATCAGGCCAAATATTTTCGGGTAAGCAAGGATCCCCTTCACAAAGTCAAAAAGGAACCCATTGCTTGCATAAGGGGGAACCAAATTTGTTCACTTGGACAGCGTCTGACATGCTGACATCTCTGAAGATCAAATCATGCACCGTTTGAGCATGAACCTGGATGTTAAGTTCCTTCAACAAAAGCAAATGTGGTAATGGTAAAGAAGCCAACGACAAATAAAAAATCTACATAGACTTCACCGACCCTCAAGTTTCCAAAAGATCCATTCCGTCTACCTAGCATAGATGCCCTGAGACATGGAAGTCTATGTAGATGACACGCTTGCCAACAACCTCTAGAAACAAGATCATGTGCCCAATCTCCAAGAAGCATTTGATGTACACAGAAGACATAACATGAGATTGAACCCCTTAAAATGTTTCTTCAGAGTCTCCTTGTAACACCCCACAAAATTGAGTTATGACAATTTTGCCCCTCGTGTGCTACGCACGTGTATTTTGTACCATTACGGGTAATATCCGTAACATATTTTAATACGTATTTTGTATTTTGATATGCATTCCTATCTTCTCAAAATTTATTTTATCCTATTTGAGCAAACTCAAATATTAAATTTTCAATCTTTGTGTTTTAACGTGCATTGCACGTGTTATCGATGCACGTATCGATTACGTATATTCCACCATTGCGTGTAATATTTTCTATGTGTTTCAAATTATTTATTTATGACTTGTTCGAATTTTTTTTATAAACGGAAATTTATTTTTCTCGTATTTTAATTGAAATATTTTATACGTGCGTTTCTATGTACGTGTTGATTTCATTATGATATATGTATAATGAATTTTTTTTTCTTCATATATTGTATTTCGATTATTTATAAACATTTCTCCGTTGATAAAATCAATTTCGTATTTGAATATTTTACGTGCGACACACTTGTTTACAGTGCACGTATTAGTTGTATTCTCTTTCAAAATAAAATTTATGAAGTATATATGTGTCTATTTTATTCATGCATGAAAACCCTAATTTTTTTTAAATTAAAATAGTTTTATTTAAATACTTATTATATATTATAATATATGTTTTAAATATAAATAAAAGAGTGTGCACGTGCGGTGCACATGCACGTGTTTGTGCATTTTGAGTTTGGCCGGGAGTGGTAGGTGGGATGAGTGGGTAGTTTTAGTGGGTGGTTGTTTGAGTTAGTGGGATTAAATAAAACTAATTAATATTAATTAATTAAAATCCCCTTTTATAAAAAACCTACCCAACCCCCCACCCACTCCTATTCATTCAAAAAAAAAAACCAAAAAACAAACAGAAGAGTAGGTTGGCTTGCGGGATGCTTGCTGGGTGGATTTTCGATGAGGGTTTTTGTTGGCCTTTGTGGATTATTTTGGAGCTTTGAGGGGAAATCACTACTAGGATACTCTTCATATGGGTGGGTGTTTCTATATGCTTTCTAATTGTAATTTAATTGTGTGTTTAGGATATTTAAATTACAATTGTAGATGTAAATTGCTTAGTTTATTCTCAAATTTGAATGTGATGCATGTTGTAGGAGAAATTTAAAATATTAGTGAATTATGAATGAAATGCATGTTGTTTGAGGTAGATTTTATGAAATTAAAATTTAAAGTTGTGTAAATTATCATATGAAATGCTATGCAAATGTTTATTTAGAGTGAGTAGAATTTTATAAACAAATTGTGAAGGAAATGGATTTGTGCATGAATTGAATTAATTATAAAATCTTGGGGGAAAATTTCCCATCTTGTTAATTGGCATTTGAAAATATATATATATATATATATATATATATATATATATATATATATATATATATATATATATATAAATGCATTGTAGAGTAATACTTATGATTTAATAAAGGCATGTGGTGTTTGGGATGTTTTTAAATTGCTAGATATCATTAAATTGTGTAAAATTGCTTTATTGCATGAAATCTCAATATGATGTTGTTACTGGATGTTTTTAGATTGTGTGGTATGAACGAATAAAAATTTATGAGATTAATTGAAGAAGTTGAATGTTCATGTTTTAAAGAAATGAATTAGTCCGAGAGTAAACACTTAATAAATCTAAGCCCTATATAGTTGTGATCTGAGCTTTGGCTAGGCACTTTGTCGCCTTGCTATTGGCGTTGGTTCGAGTCTGGGGTTTGCTGTGTGTGGGAGAAAACTTTTTTTAAAAAGTCAGAGAAGAGAGAGTTTGGATTCTTAATAAATCTAAGCCCTTATAGGTTGTTATCTGAGCTTGGCTTAGTGGGCAGGCGCTCTGTCGCCTTGCTGTTGGCGCTGGTTCGAGCCAAGGGGCTTGCTATTGTGGAAAAAAAATATTTTTTTTGGAAAGTTGGAGTTTTTTGTAGAGTGGATATTTCATAAAATTAATACTAGAATAATTGTGGAATTATTTTGTACTGTTGTAAAGATATTTTGATAAACTTAGAGGCATGATATGCTCATTGCAAGTTGGAGTTCAAACTGAAAATAAATATGGTTGAAAATATTAAAATTATTCTTTTCGAAATTTAAATGGCAAGTTTTGAATTAAAGAAAATTTGATGCTAAAAATAAATGGTGTTAATTAAAGTGTTGATTTGAAATATAGACAATTTGTTTTGAAAATGGTTATTTTGAAGAAAAGAGTTCGAGATAGTTTTGGAAGTGACTAGTTTGTTTCGTTAATTAAAAAGTGGTTTATGAGAAAGTTGATTGGAAATATTGATTGAGTGAATAATAAAAGTTGAAACTTCATGAATGAAGAGAATTGTTGAATAAAAGTTGAAATATTGTTGTTGAGGTTAGATATAACCTATTTTGATCTCTAATGAGATAGTTGTTGGAAACTAGAGGCTAGGCGAGACCCTAGTGACCGACAGTTGTGATTATGTATGATTTTGAGGAGTAACCAGTGCGGGTTGACTCTCTCTTTGAGAAGTAGCCGGTGTGGGCTGACTTTCTCTTGTGTTGGTTTAAGTCCTGTAGGGTAAGCTAGCTCTAGGTTGTGATGATTTTTTAAACTAAACTTAAGGACATGAGGCATGATGAAATAAGGGCAAACGTGAGTATGAGGGCCTCAGAATGATATGCGATGTGAGATAATCCCCGGAATTATCGAGGTGTGAGTGAAATAGTCTCCGGAATTACCTGCAGTGTGGGATTAATCTCCAGAATTATCGGGATTGGGGCGATGCTCATGGGATGTCTGCGTGTAGTGAGGCGCCATTGCTTGCGGTGTGGGGTATTCTTGAAGATTCCCAGGTGTAAGTGAAATAGCCTCCAGAATTATCTGTGGATAAAGATTGACCTCCGGAATTATCGGGCCATGGGCTAGGTATACGTAGAATGTCTAAATCTTGTAGTAGTCATAGTAGTAGATTGCAAGGCGAGGGAGTTAAACCCTATAATGTGGAGTACGTAAGTGCTTGCCCTCGGATCTATGTAGAATGAGATGCATAGAATCTGAACAAGTATGCATTAGTGTCATCATAGCATAAACACTTGCATTATGCATCAAGTCATTGCATACACCGATATGTTTAGGATAGTCACTTTTTACACTTTATTTTACATTCAAGTTTGTGTATGCTAAAGTATAAAGAATCGTTATATTACGACATGGTGAGGATCTCTGTTTTATAATATTGCATCGGTTGTAAGTAATTGATGTGCCCACAGTTTTCAGTGCAGGGCTTGGATTGGCAAAAAGAATACACAGATGAATTGATGCTAAAGATTGCTTTCGGATTTATGTTGCTGTTATTAAAGTTGTATTTATCATGTTGTGTTTAATTATAATTCTGCTGTGTTAATGTAAAAGAACAATGTTATATGAAAAGTTTTAAAATTTCTTGTAAGATTGTATGAATTTGAAGTAAAAGATCCTGTTGTGCTATGAATTACCATATTTTGGAATTCGGTGCGTTACACTCCTTGCGGAAGTTCTTAGGTTTCTAGGTTAGCCAGAGAGGAATCAAAGCCAACCTTAAAAAAATCCAAGTCATATTTGACATGTGTCCTCCATCTACCATCAAAGAAGTTCAGAAGCTCACGAGACGCCTTGCCGCTATTGGATGCTTCCTCTCCAAGTATGGGGAGAAATGCCTCATGTTCTTCAAAGCTTTCTGAGGAGCAAAGAATTTTGAGTGGGGAGAAGAACAACAAGTAGCCTGTGAGTGCCTCAAGGCACACATTGTCAATCCCCCACTACTTAGCAAACTCAAGCCGGGAGAGATCCTCTACCTCTACTTGGTCACTTCGATCAGACACATAGTGCCATCTTGGTAAGGGAAGAAGATAGAGTTCAGAAGCCAACCTATTATGTAAGCAAGGTACTTCATGATGCCGAGCTTTGATACTCTAATATGGAGAAGATGGCCTACGCACTAGTCACAGCCGCCCGAAAGGTCTGCCCCTATTTCCAAGCGCACTCCATGTGGATCCTCACCGATTAGCCACTTAAACAAGTACTCCACAAATCGGAAAGCTCCGGGTGACTCATGAAGTGGTATGTTGAATTTAGTCAGCATGATATCAACTATCGACCAAGGAAGGAAATCAAAACCCAAGGATTGGCCAAATTCATCGTTGAAAGCACTATTCTTGATCCCCCGTCCCCAAGGAAGGAGAAAAAACCCCACTCTGGAACGTTTGCGTTGATGGGTCCTCTTGCCCTAAAGAGAGCGGGGCTGGAGTCATCTTGCTCGGTCCCGACGAGTTCATTATTCAGTACTCACTACCGCTTAACTACCCACCCTCCAACAACGAAGCCAAATATGAAGCACTGATTAACGGGCTCCTCCTAGAACAAAAAGCAAGGGCACGAAGGGTCAGGGTGTTTAGCGACCCCAACTAGTAGTGAATCAAATCTAAGGCGAATACGAAGCCAGAGATGACCGCATGATCAAATACTTGGCCTGTGTGAAGAATCTTCTAGCCACGTTCAAGGAACCCAAAGTCACCCCACACAAGGAAAACGGGCAAGAAGATGCCCTATCTAAGTTAGCCTCATCATCATTCGATGAACTCGATCACAGTATGCTCATTGAGGTCCTACTCAAGCCAAACATCGAAGAGGGTACTAGAGGTCATGTTCAACACCCCCAAGCACCCGGAGATTGTTGGATGAAACCCTTGATCGACTTCTATTACAAGGGAGTCCTCCCAGTGGATCCCAAAGAAGCAAGAAAGATCCGGATGAGGGCTGAAAGATATATGCTCATCAGAGGAATCCACTACAAGCGTCCCTACACCTAGGTTGACGGCAGACCTTACTTGAGATGCCTCTCCTCCGAATAGGCAAGTTATGCTCTAAGAGAAGTACATGATGGAATTGGTGGTAGCCACTTAGGTGCAAGATCCTTCGCACGAAAAATTTTCAATCACGGATACTATTGACCCACACTCCTCAACGATGCCTAAGCATACGTCCGCCAATGCATCCCTTGCTAAAAGTATTCCATTAAGTGGTGCCTAAGCCAATCTCAGCTCCATGTCAAGCCTCATCACCTTCACCAAGTGGGGAATGGACTTACTTGGACCGTTTTCTCCCGCTACTGGTCAGCGGAACTTCCTAGGGGGTAGAGGCGGAACCGCTAGCTTCCATCACAGAGCACAAGGTTCAGCAATTCTTCTGGAAGATTACAGTATACTGGTTCGGGATCCCCCCAACGCTAGTCACTGACAATGGAACACAATTCGCCGACAAGGGATTCTGCAAGTTCTACACCGATCCGGGGGGTGAACAACGCTTCTCCTCTATCCCTCACTCCAGACCAATGGTCAATGATGAGTGAAATTTATACATGAATTTATTACTCTTTTTACGCATTAAAAATTCGAGTTCTCGTTTATTTCTTTAAAATTTATCTTATTTCTACTTAATTTTATTCATTTGTTTGTTTGTGTAGGAATGAGAACGATAAGTATAAAATGAGAGCGTTTTTGGTGAAATCAAGGAAGAGTGCAAGGATAAAGATTTCAAAAATTCAAATTGATTCTATGTGAAGATTTCTGGAAGATTCAAGCACTCAATTCTACGTGTTTACAAATTGGACATTTGAAGAAACAACAGAAAATATTATGGTCAACTAGGGGTTAAAATAATATTTTGTAATAAAAAAATAAGAAGGAAAGAAATAGCCAAGGTTGAAAGTTAAGTGAATTTAATTTAGGGTTAGTTAATTAATTATTTTAAAATTTAATAGATTAATTTTAATCAATAAATTTTAATTAATTATTAATTACCTAATCCTAATCCTAATAATTTAACTACCCTATTTAATTTAAAACATACTGTTCGCTATCCCCTATATAAGAAAGTGGGAGGCTCAGAGCTGTGGTGTGGAGGCCAAGAAAAAAAAAGTGGCGGCTGCATAAAAAAGGAGGGGAGGGGCACGAGTCCCGAGAGAACAAAAAAATTACAGAAGGGTAGCGAACACGTGCAGCTGGAAGAAAAGAAAAGGCAAAGACAAGAAGAACACGGATTCCGAGGAACAGTGTTCGAGACTTGATTTTTTCGAGATTCATTTCCGGCTTCCAACAACAATCCGTTCTTTCTTCTCTCTTCTAAATTTTATTATTAAGCAATCCAAAAACATACTTGTTGGTTGCAAAATCATCATGAGCTAAATTTATTTTTCTAGAGTTTCGATGTAAACTAGTTTTGAGAACACAATTCTAATTGCATGTTATTTATTAGTCTACTTTTTTACAATTTTGTGTTTATTTTTTGTTCTTAATCTTACAATTGTTTTTCCAATTATTATTTGATTTATTGAATCATGGGGAGACCGAGAGATAACTTGTGATTTAAAATTATAGAATTAAACATCATTGATTGAGCAAAATTAAAGATGATATACCGCGATTAAAGTGACTGTAAAAAAATCCATAGAACTTTATGAATCTTCAATTAATAAATGTGCATAGAAATATGACAAATTGTTAGTTGGAGATATGTTTGGTGTTGTTCGAGAGAAAACATTGAATAAATAGGAGATTTCGGTCTACAACTTGGAAAAGTAGAATTTCTTGCTACATGCAATTATGAATTGTGTGGGACCAACTAGGTGAAATCAAAAGTCCTAGAACTAGTTTTGCTATTAACAAACAATAAAATTTCATACTTTCATTATTTTTAATTATATTAGCTTTTCCTTTAGTTTAATTTAGTTTAGTTGCTATTTTTTATTAAAATTTCGTTTTTCCAAATAGTAGTTAATCTAGTAAATTTCGGTACTCAATAAAATAATTAGTCCTTGTGGGTTCGATATTTTTTTCTTTTAAAACTATACTGGTTGTTGCGATTTTGTACACTTGCAAATTTTCCCATCAATTTTTTGGTGCCATTGCCGGAGACTAATTATTCTTTTATTGATATTGATAATTACTAGATTGTTACTAATTTGGATTATTATTATTATTATTATTATTATTATTATTATTATTATTATTATTATTATTATTTTAAAAGAGATAGGTTTGATTTGTTTTTCTTTATTTAATAGATCTATTTTAGGACATAGAAGTGCATCACAATGGCAAACGATGAGGAAAATAAGGCTTTGAGGGACTATCATTGTGCAGAAAGTCACTCAAGTATTGATTGCCAAGTGGGAAACCCGTTTGCTGAAACGAATTCCAATCATGCAAATTACGTGTCCAACTTTCCAAAGCAAAACAATCCTTATTCAAACATGTATAATCTAGGATGGAGAAACCACCCAAATGTTTCTTGGAACAACAATCAAGGAGCAATTAGACCACCTTAAAATTTTCCACAGCAAGAAACGAAGATGACACTTAAAGACATGTTCATGCAATACATGAAGAAGACAGAGCAATACATGCAGAAGATATACCTGGTGATACAAAATAATACGGCTTCAATGCATAACCTTGAGGCTCAGATTAATCAGCTTTCAAATATTCTTACAGAGAGAACAACAGAACCTTACCCAGTAATACCGTAACCAATTCCAAAGAGCATGTTAATGCAATAACATTGAGAAGTGGGCGAACAATTGAGCAGCCACAAGAAGAAATTGCCAAACAAAATGGGGTTGAAAAGCAAGATGAGTTCGAGCCAATTTTGAAGAAACAAACGCAACAAGTGGCCAATCACCATGTTGGGAATTCTAAGAAGATTAAAGGAGCTTCAAATCTCACGATTTTTAGGGAGTTCAATTATAAAACTTATCCTAATTCACCTTATTATCCACCGATTCCTTTTCCGCAAAGACTTAAAAAGAATAATCTCAAAAATTAATTCTCTAAATTTTTAAGTATGTTTAAGAAATTGCATATTAATATTGCTCTTATTGAACCTGTAGAACATATGCCTAAATATGCTAAATTTTTGAAAGATATTTTATCAAACAAGCAGAAGTTGGAGGAGTATGAGATGATGATGTTAACTGAAGAGAGTAGTGCAATTTTACAAAATAAGTTGCATCCTAAACTGAAAGATTCAGAGAGTTTTATAATTTCTTGCACTATTGGAAATTCTTCCTTTCATAAAACTTTATATGATTTAGGAGTAAGTATTAATCTCATGCATTTTTCTATTTTCAGAAAACTTGGTATTGGAGAAGTAAAGCCAACTACATTTTTTTACAATTAGCGTACATATTTATCAAGTATCCAAGAGGGATAATTGAAGATATTTTGGTAAAGGTAGACAAGTTCATATTTCTAGCTGATTTTATAGTGCTTGACATGGAAGAAGATGAACAAATTCTGTTGATTTTGGGGTGACATTTTCTAGCCCCGGGAAGTGCTTTGATTGATGTCCAATAAGAAAAACTTATTTTAATAGTTGAGGTTGAGCAAGTAACATTTGATGTCTTTAAATCTTTGGAGTTTCCTGCCAAAGTTCACTTTTGTTTTAAAGTTAGTGAAATTAATTTAGTTGTGGGCGAGACACATAGGACTGGAGTTGAAATGTTACCGATAAAATTGCGTCTAACAAATTCAGCAACTCTTGAATTTGAGAAAGAAAATATTTTGGAATACGTTCAGTATTTGGAAGATGCACCATTTATTCATCATTCTTCTCAGCTGAAATTCAAAGAGGCGGGGATATCAAAGACACCATCTTCAAGAAAGAAACCACTCAAACTCGAGCTTAAACCATTGTCATTTAGTTTGCTGGATGCACAGAAAAAACATATTCCACACATGAAGGGAGTTATTGGAAAAGACGTTCTTATATTGTTGGATCTTGAAATCACCTAAATATTTTAGCTACCACATCCTGCTGAAGACTTAAAATTTAGCGCTTCTTGGGAGGCAGCCCATGTTTTCTTTTTTCTTTCTTTAGAATTTTTTTTCTTTAAGTTTACTTTAATTTTAAATTTTGATTTTATTTTATAGGATTGCATAAGTTTAGATGTTTCCGGGCGGAGTCATTTTCTAGACCAAGTTTGATGGCTGTTTTTGGGTAGGATGGAGTCCAAATCTAGAAAAGTGTTTCAAAGAGTGATCGACAAAAAATGTCTTACCTTTCCAGTGCAAAACGAATCAGGAAATTTAGATATTTACAACTCTAGATATCACTGAAACAATGAACGCCACTCAAATAGAATTTTAACATAAATCATGGGAGTAATTCTAAAATTTTATCATTCTTTTTGTTTTTGTTTTTCTTTATCCATAGAGGACAATGTGATATTTAAGTTTGGGGGAAGGGGTACAATTTTTAGTTTTTATATATATTTGAAAAGAAAAAAAAAACAAGGGGGACTTCAGTTAGGCTTACCATTATACTTTATTGTGCTACAAATTTTTTGATTTATGATATGCAATGTCTTATAAAGTAAGATTAATCATACCTATATTCTTTAGAATTATTGAAGTTTAAAGTTTTTTACAAAATTGTGAGTCATGTGATTATACATAGAGGAGTGTGATAATTTTTTTTGTGATTGTCCCCTTTGATCTAGTCCTAAACAAGATTTAAGTAAATAGAGTGATAATGATTAAATAATTGAAGGAATAAAATTCTATCTACTCCAATGTTTTGAGTTGCTTAGTAACTAGGAGTATTCATCACCAATGTTTACTTTTACGTCAAACGACAACTTGAAATATTAGTATTCAAAAACACTACAAGTTTGTGACTTGTTGAGTAACCGGGTGAATTCATCACAAATGTTTGCATTCGCGTCAAAAGCAAGTGAAAACTTAGAGAGAGATATTTGGCTAAAAAAACTATAAAAAAAAACTCTAGTTTACTACTCGATTTGTAGCAGTGAGAATGGGGATCACAATGGAGTTGTTACATGATATAATTGCATTAATTGCATGACAAATTTGATTGGATTTGGAAATATGTATGAATAATTGCACTGGAAAAAGCGAGTATACTTAGTTTTACTTTATTTGCTATTGTGAAATGCATAGAAATGTGATCTAAAACTTATGCCTACTGCATATAAGTTAAAAATCTCACACTAACACATCACCGTATCCAAGCAAAAAAAGAAAGAAAAAAACGAAGCTAAGCACACATATATAATTTTAATTAAACAAAGTATTCCAATTCAATAGTTAAAAGTTATACCCATTCACCTCTCTTAACTTTTAAGCTCCTTCTAAAAGCATTTATGTATAGAGTAATGCTTCAGCCACTACCAATTTCACTACCATTATCTTCACTACCTTAGGTGGCATACTTCTATTAGAGAGTTCTCCCACCTACTCTATATTCCTCTACCTATTGGAGTGTGTCACCTAAGGTAGTGAAGAGAAATGTAGTGAAATTGGTAGTGGCTCTAGCATTACTCTTATGTATATTGATCGATTGCCAATTATCTGCCACTCCATGGAAATTTTGAATTATAAATTTAGAAGATGTCTGCAAGCAATGATTTGATTTTACCCCCATTTTCAGGCACTTGGGGTTTTGGATTTCAAAACAAAAGAGAGAAACAGTAAACACGTATAAACTGAACTTAAAACATGGTCAACTCCTTAAAAACAATTTTAAGGATCTCCCTAAAATAAGAAAGAGAAACAATTTAAAGGGAGCAAGTAAAGGGTTTAAAAGCCAATATAAAAGTTGTTCAGCAATATGATTTATATATACATCGTATATGGGTTAGCTGGCTCTTTTGCTTCCCCTTATACGGTACGGTGGTACGGTATGACTTTTCTTAAGCCAAAAGAAGGAGGCATAAAGACTATGTCTCCAAAAGGAGGATGAGGGAAGTAACCAAGTCGTATTCCGATTTAGGAGATTATATGCGTCTGAGCCTGTGCCTTCATTCCATACCTTTACACCCCAATAATAAGAGGAAGTTGTTAGAAAATGAGTGTTTTATACACTATTTTCGAACCGATTTTTGAGCAATTTTTTGAGTAAGATCCTCAATGAATTATTGAGAGATCTTGATTGATTTGTGTTCTCCTTCGTGAGTAGATCAAAATCATATATTGGTTCGCTAAAATCGGTTAAGGGGTGAATGAGAAATTGTCTCTCAAAGTGAGACGTTTTCATTCTTGAAAATGGGTTAAAGGGAACTTAGTCCCACATCGGAAATAACAAAGGAAATAGAAGAGGATATATAGTAATCTCCTTCTAAGCATTGTAAGATGGCTAGAAGAGAGGCTCTCTCTCGCGCGCGCAGGGGGGGGGGGTGCAAATCACGGACCGGTTTACATGCGACTTGTGTGCGCCCGCACGACCTGCGGACACGAATGCCGGACCGATTTGATCCCACCCCGTGCAGAGCCACTTTTTGCTACAGTTTTCTTTTTGTAACGGCTGAAATGAATGCAGAAACGGTTCTGTCTGCCGTTTCAGTGCTGTATTTAATATTTTGTCTGCCGTTACGCTGAAGGCATTCAATTCATTGTCTGCCGTTACAGTGAAGGCTGTTAATGCCTTGTCTGCCGTTACAATGAAGGCTGTTAATGCCTTGTCTAACCCAGGCTCTATAAATAGAGGCCTTCCCCTTACTTTCTTCCCTGTACAAAACCATATCATTTTCTCTCCTTCTCTTCTGTACTGTTCGTCCGTCCTTGTGTTGGTAAGTCAGGTGATAGGTTCAAACGCTGCTGATCAGTTCGGGAGTGGTACGTGGTGCCTACGGGATCGCTCCAAGCCGTTGCATCCTGGGAGACAGACGCCTCCGTTCAATCCAGCAACCGGAGAGAGGCGAAATCTGTTTTAAGGACACTGTGTGATACACAGGCCTCGGCTTCTTGGGAGTTGTACTTTTCATTTGCTTATTGTAAGTTGTTTAATTTATTTTCCTTTTCTTTTTCTTTCGGATTTCTCTTCTCTGTTCCCTTCTCGGTTTTCCTGTGCCTCTCTATCTTTCTTTGTAAAAAGAATTTTGTAAACATTATTTGTAACAAACTTAAAACAGATTTTCGATTTCTTTCATTTTCGATTTTGAGGCACGGTTTTTATTTTATTTCTTTTATCTGGAAAACTTACACTCGTGTTGTGTAAATTTCAGATTCACGATGACTACTGCATTGGACAATGCTGTTGTATCTGAAACGGTCTATGTGCCGGTTGTTGATACAACACAAGAACCGATTGCTGCTGCGGCACGAGTGCCAATGCCCACCGTTGTACCTGTCTCAGTCTCCCATGGGGAGAAACCTGAGAAGTTCAACGGGCAGAACTTTAAGAGGTGGCAACAGAAGATGATGTTCTATCTGACCACACTGAATCTTGCAAGGTTCTTGAACGAAGATGCTCCAGATCTTAAGAAAGATGAGCAGGATAACCAAGTCATTGCCGCTGTGGATGCTTGGAAAAATGCTGATTACTTGTGTAGAAATTACATAATGAACGGATTAGCCGACTCTTTGTATAATGTTTACATTGACAAAAGAACAGCTAAAGAACTTTGGGAATCACTAGAACATAAATATAAAACTGAGGATGCCGGCGCCAAGAAATTCATTGTGGGCCGCTTCCTAGACTATAAAATGGTAGATTCTAAAACAGTAATCAGTCAAGTTCAAGAACTACAACTAATCTTGCATGAGATTCATGCTGAAGGTATGAACTTAAGTGAAAGTTTCCAAGTGGCTTGTATAATTGAAAAATTACCACAAGGTTGGAAAGACTTTAAGAATTACCTAAAGCATAAGCGAAAAGAAATGGGCATTGAAGATCTCATTGTCAGGCTTCGTATTGAAGAAGACAATAGGGGATCTGAAAAAGTTGGACTCATCAGCCATGCAGCAAAGGCAAATGTAATGGAACATAAACAACGTTCCAACAAGCACAACAACAAGGGTCCGAAGTTGGGGCCTAAGGGAGGAATCTCCAAGAAGCCGAAATTTCAAGGCAAGTGCTTCAATTGTGACAAAATGGGTCACAAGTCCACTGAATGCAGACTTCCCAAGAAGAACAGGAACAGAGAAGCAAACTTGGTTCAAGGAATTGCTCAAGATGTTTCCGATATCAACCTCTCAGCTGTGATATCAGAAGTGAATATGTTAGGTTCAAACCCGAAGGAATGGTGGATTGACACTGGAGCTACTCGGCATGTGTGCTCCAATAGAAGTATGTTCTCCACTTTCGAACCATTAGAGAATGGGGAGAAAATGTTTATGGGGAACTCGGCTACTTCAGAAATAAAGGGCCAAGGCAAGGTGATCTTGAAGATGACTTCTGGAAAGGAACTGACTCTGAACAATGTTGCATATGTTCCTGAAATCCGTAAGAACCTGGTATCTGGTTCGTTGCTTAATAACCACGGTTTTCGTTTAGTGTTCGAGTCGAATAAATTTGTTTTGTCTAAAAGTGGAATGTATGTTGGTAGAGGATATATGAGTGGTGGAATGTTCAAACTCAATGTAATGACCATGGTCAATAATATGAATAAAGCTAGCTCTTCTACTTATTTACTTGAGTCTTCCAATTTATGGCATGGTAGACTAGGACATGTTAATTATGATACTTTGCGAAGACTAATTAACTTGAATCACATACCAACGTTCCAAATTGATTCCAAACACAAATGTGAAACTTGTGTTGAGGCAAAACTAACAAGATCATCATTTAAAAGTGTTGAAAGAAACACCGAACCACTTGATCTAATTCACACTGATATTTGTGATTTGAAAATGATACAAACAAGAGGAGGTAATAAATATTTTATTACCTTCATAGATGATAGCACAAAATATTGCTATGTATACTTGCTTAAAAGCAAAGATGAAGCTATAGAGAAATTTGTTCTCTATAAAAATGAGGTTGAAAATCAACTCAATAAGAAAATTAAGGCGCTAAGAAGCGACCGAGGTGGAGAGTATGAATCGCCATTTGCTGACACATGTGCTAAGCATGGGATTATACATGAAACCACAGCGCCTTATTCTCCTCAGTCCAACGGTGTTGCTGAGAGAAAGAATCGTACATTGAAAGAAATGATGAATGCGATGTTAATAAGTTCTGGTTTACCACCAAACTTGTGGGGAGAAGCTATTCTTTCAGCTAACTACCTTTTGAATAAGGTGCCCAAAAGGAAAGAAGATAAAACTCCATATGAATTATGGAAAGGAAGAAAGCCATCCTACAATTACTTGCGAATGTGGGGATGTCTTGCCAAGGTGGTAGTACCCCCACCTAAGAAAATGAAAATAGGACCAAAAACAGTTGATTGTATTTTCATTGGTTATGCACTTAACAGTAGTGCCTATCGGTTCTTGGTATACAAATCCGATATCACTGAGATATCAAAGAACACGATAATGGAATCCAGAAATGCATCGTTCTTTGAAGATGTATTTCCATGTAAGTCAAAGGAGGAAGCAAGTTCCTCCAAACGAACACATGAGACTATCAGTGAAGATAGTGAAGACCAAAATGAAGAAGTCGAGGAGGAACCTCGACGCAGTAAAAGAACAAGAACGGAAAAATCTTTTGGTCCGGATTTCTTGACTTTTATGCTTGAAGAAGAACCCCAAACCTTCAAGGAAGCAGTGAACTCTAGTGATGGTCCTCAATGGAAAGAAGCCATCAAGAGTGAAATTGATTCTATCTTGCAAAACCATACTTGGGAACTAGTGGATCTTCCACCAGGTAGTAAACCTTTGGGTTCCAAGTGGATCTTCAAGAGAAAAATAAAACCTGATGGATCAATTGATAAATACAAGGCAAGACTTGTAATTAAAGGTTATAAACAAAAAGAAGGTCTTGATTACTTTGATACATATTCTCCTGTGACGAGAATAAATTCCATTAGGATGGTACTTGCCGTAGCAGCTCTACGCAATCTTGAAGTACATCAAATGGATGTAAAAACAGCTTTTCTTAATGGAGATTTAGATGAAGAAATCTACATGGAACAACCTGAGGGTTTTTCATCTCCAGGACATGAAAAGAAAGTGTGTAAACTGGTGAAGTCATTATATGGCTTGAAACAAGCTCCAAAACAGTGGCATGAAAAATTTGATAATGTCATGATGACAAATGGCTTCAAGATCAATGAATGTGACAAATGTGTATATGTCAAAGACACAGAAGATGGATATGTCATTATATGTTTGTATGTAGATGACATGCTTATTATTGGAAGCAATGATCAGATAATTAAATCTGTTAAAAACATGTTAAACTCGAGGTTTGACATGAAAGACATGGGACTAGCTGATGTTATATTGGGAATTAAAATCACAAGAACATCAGACGAGCTTATTTTAAGCCAGTCACATTATGTTGACAATATTCTTGGAAAATTTGATAAAGATAATTCTGGAATTGCGAGAACTCCAATAGATCTAACTTTACACTTATCCAAGAATAAAGGGGAGAGTATTTCTCAAGTAGAATACTCTAGAATCATAGGCAGTCTAATGTACTTAATGAGTTGTACAAGACCAGACATAGCCTATGCAGTAAGTAAACTAAGCAGATACACGAGTAATCCTGGAAGCGAGCATTGGCAAGCAATTATAAGAGTACTGAAGTACTTGCGTTTTACTCGTAACTACGGGCTGCACTATACGAGATATCCGGCTGTACTTGAAGGATACAGTGATGCGAACTGGATATCGAGTGATAATTCAAAATCCACTAGTGGCTATGTGTTTACACTAGGTGGTGCAGCAGTTTCTTGGAAATCCTCGAAACAAACAGTGATCGCTAAATCCACGATGGAATCAGAATTTATCGCATTAGACAAATGTGGGGAAGAGGCTGAATGGTTACGCCACTTCCTTGAAGATATTCCAAGGTGGACGAAGCCTGTGCCTCCAATCTGCATACATTCAGATAGTCAATCTGCAATTTGTAGAGCACAGAGCAATATGTATAATGGTAAATCTAGACATATTCGTCGAAGACATAATACCATTAGACAACTACTCTCTACTGGGGTTATCTCTGTGGACTATGTAAAGTCAAAAGATAACATTGCGGATCCACTAACCAAAGGGTTAAACAGAGAGTTAGTTGATAAATCATCGAGGGGAATGGGACTAAAGCCCATGAAAGAATAAGTCGATACAATGGAAACCCAACCTAGTTGACTGGAGATCCCAAGATCTAGGTTCAAAGGGACAACTAAATTGTAAAGACCAAGTTAGATCACTGTGGGGATTTTCCATGTCCATTCCCATGATGAAACAGTGATGCCCGCAAGGTAACAGGTTAAGCTAGGCTTTTAATGATTCTTATGCGTCGGATATCCGAGCAGAGTAATGCGGGTTACTCTTAAGTAAGAAATCACCTATGTAAGATGGAAGAAGGGCCGCTTCCAAGGGAATAATATAGGGCAATATTCCTGTTAAAATCTTGCAGAACCAGGCGTATGTTCATGGCCAAAACGAACATAACAGTGAGAACTGAAAAAGCGTTAGAAAGATTTCTGTGTGAGATATGTCATCGTTTACACAAATGGCAGAACAGTTCAAAGACATCGCGTCTACTGTTTAGTTAGTAAAGTAAACATATTTTCATAAGGGAAGGTTCAAAGGGTAACACCTACCTATCCTATGCAGAAATCAATCGTTGAATTCTATCACCAAGTCTGTCGGGTCAGTCCGTCGTGTCAGTCTGTCGTGTCAGTCTGTCCTGTCTGTGGTCGTCAATTTTCATTCATGTGGGGATTGTTAGAAAATGAGTGTTTTATACACTATTTTCGAACCGATTTTTGAGCAATTTTTTGAGTAAGATCCTCAATGAATTATTGAGAGATCTTGATTGATTTGTGTTCTCCTTCGTGAGTAGATCAAAATCATATATTGGTTCGCTAAAATCGGTTAAGGGGTGAATGAGAAATTGTCTCTCAAAGTGAGACGTTTTCATTCTTGAAAATGGGTTAAAGGGAACTTAGTCCCACATCGGAAATAACAAAGGAAATAGAAGAGGATATATAGTAATCTCCTTCTAAGCATTGTAAGATGGCTAGAAGAGAGGCTCTCTCTCGCGCGCGCAGGGGGGGGGGTGCAAATCACGGACCGGTTTACATGCGACTTGTGTGCGCCCGCACGACCTGCGGACACGAATGCCGGACCGATTTGATCCCACCCCGTGCAGAGCCACTTTTTGCTACAGTTTTCTTTTTGTAACGGCTGAAATGAATGCAGAAACGGTTCTGTCTGCCGTTTCAGTGCTGTATTTAATATTTTGTCTGCCGTTACGCTGAAGGCATTCAATTCATTGTCTGCCGTTACAGTGAAGGCTGTTAAAGGCTGTTAATGCCTTGTCTGCCGTTACAATGAAGGCTGTTAATGCCTTGTCTGCCGTTACAATGAAGGCTGTTAATGCCTTGTCTGCCGTTACAATGAAGGCTGTTAATGCCTTGTCTAACCCAGGCTCTATAAATAGAGGCCTTCCCCTTACTTTCTTCCCTGTACAAAACCATATCATTTTCTCTCCTTCTCTTCTGTACTGTTCGTCCGTCCTTGTGTTGGTAAGTCAGGTGATAGGTTCAAACGCTGCTGATCAGTTCGGGAGTGGTACGTGGTGCCTACGGGATCGCTCCAAGCCGTTGCATCCTGGGAGACAGACGCCTCCGTTCAATCCAGCAACCGGAGAGAGGCGAAATCTGTTTTAAGGACACTGTGTGATACACAGGCCTCGGCTTCTTGGGAGTTGTACTTTTCATTTGCTTATTGTAAGTTGTTTAATTTATTTTCCTTTTCTTTTTCTTTCGGATTTCTCTTCTCTGTTCCCTTCTCGGTTTTCCTGTGCCTCTCTATCTTTCTTTGTAAAAAGAATTTTGTAAACATTATTTGTAACAGAAGTATCCATAATCGGGGACAGAAAAGCTCACTCTCAAATGCTACCCTTCCTTCTCTTGGAAGACACACACGAACTACTTCACTCCGCAACAGAAGCATAAACTCATCAAGCCCAGCGCTACCTCTTCCCTTTCTTTTCACTCAGCTACTCATGCACTCCTTCCTACCTAGCTTATTGACATAAGTCACAGACCCATAATAGGTGAACAGACTGATAGTGAAGCTGAATGGGAAGTTCAAAGGTAGAATCAACTCCAGCTAACAGAACCGCTACGGTCAAGCAGTCCCCAACCCCTTTCCTCGCTTCCCTCCGCTACATATGCTATGTAGTTAAGATAGACCTACACCTACTCTTTAGAGAAAAGGGTTGGCTTATCCCAGGTGCTTTCCGTACGCTATGTGGTTAACAGAGAGCAGGTGCTTTCCTGTCATCACAGGCTAAATCAATAACTTTGACTAATAGTTACGCTTTTCAGTCAGTTCAAACAACATCTCAATTGGGGAGAAATTAAAAGGATAGAGTGTGCAATACTTTCATAAACCATATACCTTCTCTTTCCAGTCGTTTTGGACTGATTGTTACTTAAGGCTATATATATATATATATTTAAGGGTGTGTTTGGAACAAAGCTAGTGAGCTAGAGTTTATTTTAGGACTCTCAAACAGTTGATTCCATTATCTTTGGTGTTTGACAAGCCAAATAAAGCTAATTTAGCTCAATTATTTTAGAAAGAAACAAAACATAGGCTGCCAAAGTTTAGATAAATTAGGTTTTGGGTGTAATCTCAACTTTTAGGCCGAGAAAAGTAGAGATAACTCCAATTATTCTTTAACTCCATTCCCAAACACTCTCTAAAAGATTCCATCAAGCTCAAATGATTAATTCTCCTCGTCCTTGCAGACACTAACTTATAGTCACTCAATCGCTAAGAACTAAAACAAAAACTGATCTACTTCAAGATAACTAAGCAAACCAAGTAAAACTTACAATCGCTTCCCCCTCCTTGTCAAATTACCATATAACTTTCCTGTCAGAATTTCCTATATAAAAAAATTTACGAAAAGAAACCAGAAGATAACCGTAAACTTCAATCTAAAAAATGATGACCCAGTAGCTAATGCCTCAAATTAGTTTAAAAATCCTTTCAAAGCTACCAGAAGAAGAGTTCCAAATCAATGGGAAAACCTGACGTTATGTGTGCATAAAACCTAACTGCAAGAAAGGCATCACTAACTTCCCAAATAAATGGACTGAGGGGCGGCGCCATCCATGCTCATCACAGTCTCTATAGATGCAACCCATGCTAGCCTGTTTTTCACCTAATGTACGTTTGGCTGTTGGAGGTTTGATTGTTTAGACCCACCCCCCCAGGATTTTGTTGGGAGTTTATGTTTTATTTCCTGCACTGTCCTTTTTCCGCACTGTACTTTTGTTTCTCCTCTGGTTTACGGAATTGTTTTATTAACTTCTTATTAATGAAATATGGTGGCCTTATTCCACCTTTCACGTCAAAAAAAAAAAAACTTCCCAAATAAACTAGTGGTTTGCAGCAAAAGGCATATCGGAAATTGGATTTTGCAAGTTATATCAGTATCCTTTGGCATTACACAGAGACATCTTAAGGGAATCTCAAATATCATCCTAGAAAGGAATCTAAAATGACCCCACATTGAGCTCTTCACCAAATATCACTGCAAAGTTTGAAATCATTATTGTACGGAAAATTAGAATGGGTTTTCGCCCTAAAAATTTTCACAGCTCACCAACTTTTGAAATTTTTTTTTTGCCATTTTTTAAAAGGGATTTGCAAAAAGATGAAAGTTGTCAAACTATTTATGCTCTTGAACTTAACGAACTTAACGACTAAATTCGCCGTTCCCAACGACAAGTTGTTTTACGTTCGCAGTTGGAACATGACGAGTCTAGTTCTAATTTTATTAGATACTCGCTATTCCCAACACATTTCATTTGTATTCAATACCTACGAATTGAAATGCAATGCAGTTAAAAGGCAAGTCGAGAAATGAAATGCAATGTAGTTAATTGTATCTAAGAATTGTTAAAAGGCAAGTCTAGAATTGTTGAGAGCTAGAGTTTTGGTTCAATTAGGAACTAGATGAATAAGGGTTAGAGAGAGACTTGGTGAAATGATAGTAGTAGTTAATGAATTCGTATGTATACAGTGGTGACCCAGTAAACTCGCTGTTGGGAAATGTGAGTTTAGCTCTTTACCCCCTCGCTATTGGAAACGACAAGTTATTCTTCTGGAAACCAACAGAGAGGGAAAATATGAAAAACTTCACAGTCGCCGTTCCCAACAGCGAGTCTAGCAGAAAGATTCTCGTTGTTGGAAACGGCGAGTTTTAAAAAATTTAAACTAAACTCGATATTGAGAACGGCGAGTGTCTAATAAAATTAGAACTAGACTCGCCGTGTCCCAACAGCGAGCGTGAAACAACTAAACTCGCCGTTGGGAACAGCGAGTTTAATTGTTGAGTCCACTCGTGTAAATAATTTGGCAATTGTTCTTTTTTTGCAAATATTTTCAAAAAATTGCATTAAAAAAAAAAATCCACCAACTTCACCTTCTCCAACAACCAAATCGAAAATTCCAATTTAGGGGCAAAATTAATGCACCCAATTTAGTAACTCCACATATGAAGTATGATTATAAATTACAATCTTAGCTTTCAGTACGACAATATAAGGCAAGACCAGAGGTTCGGTTTTTCTGGTTTTCTGATTGCAATAGGTTCATTTTGCGAGTAAAACCCCAGAATTTAAATTGCAGAAGGTAACAAGACCATATTATTATTATTAAAATCATGAATCATCGAGTGAAGAAAAGCTTCTAAATAGCAAAAGAATATGGGATTCGTAGAATAAGAAATGATTACCTCGACGAAACCAGAAATGGCAGAGAGAGAGAGAGAGAGAGCGAGGGGGGGGGGGGGGGGTTTAATTGGCCCGAATCCGATCCGGACTTGCCTAGGTCCGACCCGATAATTAGTGGGCTTGGGCTAAAATTTCTCATTTCGGGCTGGGTCATGTATATATTTATGTATATATTATATGTATTTACTAGATTTGCCAGTGGGCATGTGCCTACGACACGTCTTCAAAACGATATATATCATATGAAAGTCTTGTAAAAAGTAAAACAACAATTATGTAGCTCAAGTTTGAATAGTAAAATAATAATTAGTTGTAAATAAAAGTCCATGTTTCCATTAATATATGTTGAAAAATAATTATAAATGGGGTGTGAAATGCAACTTCATTGAACTTTGAGTGTGGAAAATGATGAAATTGAACTGTTGATGAGATATTTGTTATTTTCAATGTAACATGAGCAATAAAAAAATGCATAAAAAATCTGAAAATTTACAAACCTGAAATCTGAAAATATAAATTTCTGAGTGATATGGCTAAAAATGGGGTTAAGTCGGAACCGTCCAAATTGGGCACGAATCTTGAAGCTCAGGGATAAAACGGTAATTTCACCTACCAACGGGTCTGAAGCGGGTACTGGTTATCTTCCCCGAAGACCCACTTACCCGCAAACGGATCCACCTCAAGTGGGTGCGGGTTTCACCCGCAACAAACTCGGTCCAGAAGGGATAGAATTAGGGTTTCTGGTTAAATCCTAATCAACGGCCCTGATTCATATCTATCCCTTCACTGGGGATTAGGGATTACATTCCTTATCAAACCACAGGGGGATTACATTCCTAAACTGATCCCAGCGGCGCCTATAAATACCCCATATCCATCTCCATTGAGGGGTAATCAATCTTTTACCAGTTTTTGCGCTCTTTCATAATCTTCCTTGATTACTGACTTGAGCGTCGGATGGTGCGTCGCCGGGAACAACCCCGGTGTCTCGCACTTTTTGCAGGTATACGGCAGGAGTCAGCGTCAAAATCCGACGGAACAGGTATACAGGTTGTTATTCAGTTTTCCTAAGAATCCACAAATACTATCTGTTTGCCCCCACACCAAATTCAGCGGTAACAGATTGGCGCCGTCTGTGGGAAACTAACGAGTAAGCAACCTCTCCTCTTCCCGTTAGACAGATCTTCTCCAGCCATGCCTCCTAGGAAAGTCAAATCAAGAGGGTCCAACCGAGGACCAAACCCCGATCAGCCACAAGACATTCCCATCCAACCGGCTCCCCAGCAAGGGCAACTTCCTCCGCCAGTGGAAGACCCACTCCAACAGGACCTGCCTCCTCCGCAAAATCAACAACCTCCTAGGGGTCCCAACCCGCAGAAGCAGCCCCTCCATCCGGACCACGTCTCCATCCACAACGCCTCTTCGGACTCTATGGCCTCCCATCATCCCCGAGCTTCCGGTCTCCACAACACCGTCCTCAATCGGCAGAAGGATGAGGATCTTCGGCGCCATCTGGATGAAAAGCGGGTCCGAGAGGGAACCTCCCGCCAACACCGTCCAGATGAGCGGTTTCCTCACCGCCGAGAATACAGAAGATCCTCTACCCGAAGGGGGCGGAGAGAGTCCCCCGAGCATTACAGAAGAAGGCCACACTCCCCCGCAGGTCAGCAACAGCCTAGGAACGATGAGGCACCCATCACCCGTGCCGAGTTCCAGCAGTTCCAAGCAACCGTCCTACAAGCTCTCAATCTCCGTCCCAACACCAATGCACCCAAGCTCCCCTCTCCTCCTCCGGTCCGAAGTCCTCGCCGACGGTCACCATCTCCTCCTTCAGCTCCCAGCAACTCCTGGCATGCGCAAAGCCCTCGCCGCTCCAGGAGCTACCGTCGTCGTAGCCCCCGCTCTCCCTCGTACGAAGACGAGTCTAGAGGCTCGGCTAATTACCGCCGAAGGGACGACGCTGTGTACCGCCGTCTCCATGAGATGGAGATGAGCTTGGGTCAGTTAGACCGAGAAGAAGAACTTAGAGGAAGGACCCTTCGTCCTAGCAGACCTCCTTTTTCCCGAACAATAATGGATGCACCTGTACCAGTCGGCTTCAAGCCCCCTCAATTTGAGACCTACTCCGGGGAGACTGACCCCGTCGATCACATCGAGAGCTTCAAGACCCTAATGCTCATCCATCAAGCTTCCGATGCTCTCCTCTGCAAGACCTTCCCCGCAACTCTCAAGGGTCCGGCTCGAGAATGGTACTCTCGCCTCGCCCCATCCTCAATATTCTCCTTCGAGCAATTCGAGACCCTCTTCGTCACCCATTTTGTAAGTAGCCGAAGAACTGAGAAGACCAGCATCTCGCTACTGTACCTCCACCAGAAGAAGGGTGAGAAGTTGAGAGACTATGTGAAGAGGTTCACAGCTGAAGCCAGGTCCATAGCATCCCTCGACCAGTCGGTCGCTGCAGCAGCATTTCAGTCCAATGTCCTCAATCCAACCTCCGCTCCTCCCTCGCCAAGAATCCCCCACAGAACTTCTCTGACCTCCTCCTCCGAAGTGAAAAGTACATTCGGACCGAAGAAGCCGAGCACCGCCCCAACTTGGAGGGGTCTTCCTCCGGGTTTAAGAGAAAGGGAACAAAAGAGGAAGGAGCCAAGAAGCTCTAGAAGGATAATGCCGGCCAGCGCCGACCTCCCCCCAGATTCGAGAAGTTTACTCCCCTCACCACTAATGTCTCCACCATTCTGATGGAAGTTAAGAAGGAAGGGATCATACCTCCTGCTCCGAGGATGAACACCCCTGCCAAGAAAAGGGATAAAGAGAAGTGGTGCCGTTATCATCGGGACCACGGCCACGACACCAATGATTGTCGAGCCCTGAAGAATGAGATAGAAGCCCTCATCCAGAGGGGGCAGCTGACCAGGTTCGTGAGAAAGGACCGAGCTGAACTTCCTCCCCCGCCTCGGGGGGCTAATAAGCGTCCGGAGCGCGATGTCCGACTAGGAGCGTGTCCTACACCTCATTCATGGTGGCCCAATGGGGGGCTCCTCAAACTCCTCTCGAAAGGCATTTATAAGAGAAGTCAATTCAGTTCGCACTACCCCTCCTCCCAAAGGCCTCGGAGTGCCCGTCACATTCTCAGATGAAGATCTCGAAGGTGTTCACACTCCTCATTGTGACACACTCTTCATTAGCCTCCACATGGCGAACTTCAAAGTGGAGAGGTGATGTGTCTAATTTATATACAAATATTTGTACTCATTTACCTATTAAAATGGCTTGTTTTCGCTGATATTGTCTATAATTCATCTTATTTCTATATGATTTCATTTAATTAATTATTTTTGAAGAAATAATATTTTTTGATGCAAAAAGTAAAGAATTGTGGAAAAAAATCAACAAACAAAGTAAAACAATTGATTTATCGATTTTATTGTTTTGTTGAGTTAAAATTGCGACAAATAAATTTTAAAAGGATTTTTATACGCTAATATGATATAAAGTTAGTTTAAATTAATTTAAACTAATTTAATTTATTCCTTTAAAAAAATCCTAATTTTTGGTATTATTTTGTGTATGCAGAAGCACGTGGTGGGCAGAAAAGGAAGAAAAGAAAGAAAGAGAAAGAAATAAATTCAGATCAATTAAAGGAAGGAAATAAAGAAAGAGTGTGGACTTTTCTGGAAAAAGTGAAAACCCTAACTCTATTCCCGTGCTCTATAAATGCAAACTAAAGGAGAGAGGAGAAACTTAGGAGGTGACGGCTAATCATTTAAAGAAAAAAATAATAATAAAAAAATAAATAAATAAAAACTCAGAACCTCTCTCTCTCACGCGAAACAAAGCGGAGAGAGAGAAGATTCATTTGAGTGCGGTACAAGCCAAGCGGGACCCAACAGCTAACTCGGCGCATCCCTCCACGTGGGTGACAAGTCAGCAGGCGGGTACAAACATCTGCTGGCTTCTTCTTCGACGTGACAGCCCTGGATCTGACGCGCGGTTTTCGAGGCAGCAGTTGGTTTCGGTATTCGAGACAGAGACAATAGAGACTTGGGTTTGCATTAAATTTTGTATTCCTTTTTTGTATTTCTTCTTCTCCAATTTCTTTAGATGCAATCCCAAACAAATATGAACTGAATTTATTGTTCTAGAGGCTAAGATGTAGCCGAGTTTTGTAGAACACAAATTTTAAGTCCTTATTATTACTCTATTTTTCCTGATTGTGTTTTAATTTTTATTATTTATGCGTACAACATGGTGGATAGACATTTGTATGATTTTTCAAATCATAAAGAGACCGAACAGGTTATTTGTGATTAATAAAAATTAAGACCGTATATTGGAGGACGTGACCGCTAAGAAATCCCATTTCTCAATTAATAATTTGATGGATAGGCGAAGAATTAGTTGAGAATAATTTTTAGACTACGTTGATAGAGTGGTTAATATCTTTAGGATTTTGGTCGACAATTTGGAAAGATAATATTTTTATTTATAAGGAATTATAATCTGTGTGTGTGATAAAC
The DNA here is from genome assembly GCA_017893485.1 of Hemerocallis citrina. Taxonomy (NCBI): domain Eukaryota; kingdom Viridiplantae; phylum Streptophyta; class Magnoliopsida; order Asparagales; family Asphodelaceae; genus Hemerocallis; species Hemerocallis citrina. The sequence goes on from CM030368.1 coordinate 167,666,420, forward strand.
AAGGTGAACCAAGAGCCCTAGAACTAATTTTACCATTAAACAAAGTACAAGAGCTTCATAGTTTCACAGCCCTCTCTCTCTTCACCAATTTAGTTAGATTTAATTAGATTAGAGTAATTTAGTTGTTTTATCATTAATAAAATTCGACCTTCCAAATAGTGATTCATCTAGCGATATCGGTACTCAGTAAAATATCTAGTCCCTGTGGGTTCGACACTCTACTCACCTATCTATATTACTTGTGCGATTTTGTACACTTGCAAAAATTCAATATCAAGTTCAACATCAAGTTTTTGGCGCCGTTGCCGGGGACTAGTTATTCTTTTATTGATATTGAAAATTGCTAGATTATTGCTAATTTAGATTTTTTTGTAATTATTTTTATTTTGTTATCATTTTACATTTTTATTTTCCTTTGACTAACTCTAACTTTTATTTTTTATTTTTTATTTTTTTATTTTTCTTATTTTAGTTTTTTTTAGTTTTTTTCTATTTTTTTTTCTTTTTCTTTTTCGATACTTACATTTCAGGACATACAGTGCATTATCATGGCGAATGATGAAAATAGGCCTTTGAAAGACTACGCTATGCCCTCAATTTATGAATCAAGCATAAAGAAGCCGGTTATTGAAGCTAACGATTTTGAAATTAAACCGGCGATGATTCTAATGATTCAACAGACTGTTCAATTTTGGGGACTACCACACGAGGATCCTTACGCTCACATTGCAGATTTTGTAGAAATTTGTGACACTTTCAAACACAACAGAGTATCAGATGATGCAATTAGATTGAGACTCTTTCCTTTTTCACTACGAGATAAGGCGAAGGATTGGCTACATTATCTACCGCCCGGTAGTATTACTACTTGGGAGGGACTTGCACAAAAATTTTTGGCCAAATATTTTCCTCCAGCAAAGACAGCAAAATTAAGGAATGATATTGTCACATTTATTCAATTTGAGACTGAGTCTTTGTATGATGCATGGGAAAGGTACAAAGAGTTATTAAGAAAGTGTCCTAATCATGAACTACCGAAATGGCTGCAAATGCAAACATTCTATAATGGTTTGGGAGTTATACATAGATCTATGGTTGACGCAGCAGCTGGTGGTGCACTCATGAGCAAAACTTACCAAGCAGCCTATGATCTTTTAGAGGAAATGGCATCAAATCATTACCAGTGGTCTTCAGAGAGAGCGATGCCAAGAAAAATGGCTGAAGTTTTTGAACTTGATCCTTTTTCTACTTTAAATGCAAAAAATGATATTTTATCTAAACAAGTAGAAAATATGAATTTTAATGCTATTCAATCTAATATGATTTGTAATCTTTGTGCAGGAAATCATTCAAGTTCAAATTGTCAAGTGGGGAACCCTTTTGCTCCATCAAATGTTGTACATAAAAATTTTGTGTCAAACTTTCAAATGCAAAATAATCATTATGCAAACACATACAATCAAGAATGGAGAAACGCCCTCAATTATCCATGGAACTACAATCAAGGAGCAGTTATACAACCTCAACATTTTTCACAGCAAGAAAATAAGCCGACGCTTGAAGATATGTTTGAGCACTACATGCAAAGGGCAGAACAATACATACAAAAGACAGATTTGGCTATCCAAAATGTTGCAAATTCAACTTCGGCTTCCATTCACAATCTTGAGGTACAAATTAGTCAATTTTTAAATATTTTTAATGAAAAAACTGCAGGAACATTGCAACACAATACAGTTGTCAATCCCAAGGAGCATGTCGAGGCTATAACACTAGGAAGCGGGAAGACAATTGAGCAACCACAAAAAGAAAATGGTGAACAGAATGTGGTTGAAAGGCAAAGTGAGATTGAACAAAGTGTGGAGGAACAAATTCAGCATGAGCAAGTAATGTATGACATTTATAATTCCATAAATATTCCTCCCGAAGAACAGTCATCTATTCAAGTAAGTGAAACTTATTTAATTGTGGGCGAAAAAGATAAGGCTAAATGTGAAAAATCACCAATTGAAGTATGTCCAACAAATTCAACAATTTTTGAAACCGAAAACGAAAATAATTTTGAACATGTTATGTACTTGGATGCTGAACCTTCTATTTATTCATTTTTTCAGCATAAATTCAAAGAGGTGGGGGAATCAAAGACTTCATCATCAAGAAGAAAACGCCTCAAATTGGAGCTTGAACCTGATCCACATCAGAAGAGAAAAATTAGAAAAGATGTGCTAATGTTGTTGGATCTTGGCGTTACATAACCATCTCACCCCCATGTCTGGCTGAAGACTTAAAACTTAGCGCTTCTTGGGAGGCAACCCATGTTTTATTTTATTGCATTTAGTTTTGATTTATCTTTTATTTTATTTTATTTTAATTTTTGATTTTATTTTGTAGGATTGCATAAATTTTGAAAGTCGCCGGGCGGAGCTGTTTTGAACACATGCATTGATGGCTGTTTTTGAGCAGTATGGAGTCAGAATCTGGAAAAGCGATTCAAAGAGAAGTTGTAGAAAATTGTCTTAGCTTTCCAGCAAAAAAAAATCAGCCCATTTCGACATCTACAGCTCCAGATATCGCCAAAATACTAAACGCTGCGCGTGCAGAAATTTAAAGACGAATCAGGGGAGAAATTCTAAACTTTTTGCATTCTTTTTGTTTTTCTTTTTCTTTCCCATTGAGGACAATGTGATATTCAAGTTTGGGGGGAAGGTTTACAAAAAAAAATTTATTTTTATTATTTTAGAAAAGAAAAACAAAATTTTAAAAGGATTTCAATTAGGCTTACCTTTACACTTTTGAGTTCTTTATTGTGATAAGCATTGAAACAATTTTTTTTTTTTTTTTTTTTTTGGTGTAAACAATTTTTTTTATAAAGCAATATTAAGCATACTTATTTACTTTAGGATTATTGAGTTTCAAAATTTCTTACAAAATTGTGTGAGTCATGCTATTATACATAAAAGACAAATGTGACGCTTTTCTTGTGATTATCCCATTTGATCTATTCCTAAACAGAGTTTAAGTAAATAGAATAATAATGAAAAAAAAATTAAAAAAAAAAATTGAATAAAGTCAATCTACTCCAATGTTTTGAGTTGCTTAGTAACTAGGGGTATTCATCACAAATGTTTACACTTACGTAGAACGGCAACTTGAAATATGAGTATGCAAAGCACTTTAAGTTTGTGACTTGTCGAGTAACCGGGTGAATTCATCACAAATGTTTTGCATTCGCATCAAAAGGCAAGTGACAACTTAGAGAAGAGACGAAAAAGAAAAAAAAAAACTCTAGTTTGCTACTTGGTTTGTAGTAGTGAGAAGGGATAATCACAGATTGAGTTGTTGCATACTATAATTACATTAATTGCATGACAAATGCGATTGGGTTGGGAATTATGAATAAATAATTGCACTGGAGAAAGTGGGTATGCTTAGTGTGGTAGGGTAAAAATGGCCTGGGGCCCAGCCAAGGCCAAGGACGGCTCTCGCTCAAAAATAAGAAAAACAACAATCCGGCTCGGCCTCGGACCACTGCAGGGTCGGCACCGAGCCTCAAGTTCACCCCCACAGACCTGGTCTCCTCGTATCCGACGAGTCTCGATGGCCCTCGGCCTCCGATCCGTGACAGCCCCACGGGCCGTCCGCCCAGCCTGGTAAAGAATGTAGATGACCTGGCACAACCTAGGCCATCCGATTCTCCCAGAGGCACAGGAGCCCCATGATCAGCCATGTCAGCTCCAAATACCACCAAGGGCTTTGCCACGTCAGCCCTATACCACTCTTGGCACTGCCACGTCCGCCCTAAACCCCCTGGGCCTCCTGCCACGTCAGGCCCATGTGCTTTCGGGTTCAGACCCGGCCCCCAAGCGGATCCAAACCCGGTTGGAATTCCCTATAAATACCAGACCCTCACCCACCTTTTCAGGTAATCAATCTTTGCCACCTAAATTCCCCTAGTTACTGCTACTCTCTAACAGAGACTGACTAGATCGTCGGAGGGTCCGCCACCGGGATAAATCCCTGTGTTTCAGGACCGTCTGCAGGTACTCGAGGCGAGGCCATCCGAGCCGATCCTCAAGCGCCGAAGCGAGCCCCTCGCTCACCGTCCGACACCGTACTCTTCCCTCACTACAAATTGAGTCCGAACTCACACCTGGTGCATCCACACCGCGACCAAAAACAAACCGCATCAGGTTGGCGCCGTCTGTGGGAAGTCTTTATTCGGTACGGACGACAGTCCGAGCCTCGCCACCGATGCTCTCCCTCGACCCGATCTCCCATGGCTCCCCGAGCCCGAAGATCGGCCCGTTCCGCCCGACCAGACGGGCCTCCTCCCGAGGGGGCCTTCGACGGAGGGCAAGCATCCAATAATCTGGGTGGAAACCCCGGACCCCAATGAAGCGCTTCACATGTCGCCGAACCCGACCTTCGTCGGGTCATTCTGAACAGAAGGGCTAGCCAGGCTAGGGGAGGGACCGCTTCCAACTCGGCCCCGAACCATTCCAGGCTCGCGCAAGGAGACAGGCCATCGGCACTCAGCCGCATCGGCCGAATTCCTACGCCCCGACCCAACCCATCCGACCATGGCGCGGTCACCAGGGGCGAATTCAGAAGCTTCAGAGATGAAATCATGGAGGCACTCCATGGGGCGCCGAGGTCCGCGACTTATAGCCGACCCCTTCAAATGAGCGAAGGGAGGAGTCACACTCGTGCGCCGACCCCCCCGCCTGAGCGCACAGACGAGGTGCTCCGACGCCTCCTAGAGATGGAGAATCGCCTCGAGCGCATCGGCGATGGGAATCCCAACCTAGTTCAAGGTGGTGGACCTTCTCGACCTCCATTTTCCGTCAACATCATAGAAGCGGAGACCCCCCGGAACTTCCGGCTTCCGCAGTTCGAGACTTACAACGGCGAGGGTGATCCAGCTGATCACATGGAAGGCTTCAAAACCCTCATGATGATTCACAGCACTTCGGATCCCCTGCTGTGCCGAGCCTTCCCAGCCACCCTCCGGGGTCCGGCCAGGGATTGGTTCTCCAAACTCTCCCCTGGCTCGATCTTCTCGTTCGACCAGCTGGAAGCCAGCTTCCTGGCCCACTTCATCACTAGCCGAAAGACCGAAAGGACGAGCGCTTCCCTGCTCGACCTTACTCAGAGGGAGGGGGAGTCGCTCCGAAACTTCGTCAAGAGGTTCACAACCGAGGCCAGATCCGTCTCTGCCCTCGACGCAGGGGTCGCCTCGGCAGCTTTCAGACACAATGTCTGCCACAACCAGCTAAAGGTCTCCTTGGCAAATAGGCCACCTCTGGACTTTCCAGACCTTCTCAACCGGATCGAGAAGTACATACGAGCTGAAGAAGCTCTTAACCCAGAGGGCGGCAAGGAAGTCGTGGGGAAGGGCAAGCGCAAGGTCGATGAAGCCGAACCTGCCAAGAAAATAGCAAAGGAAGGGGTCGGCGCGAAGAGGGCACCTCCGGTCCCTCGCTTCGAAAGGTACACTCCCTTGACACATAACGTGTCCGCCATCCTCTTAGAAATCGAGGATAAGGGTATTGTCTGACTACCTCCCCGATCAAATAACAACAAGAAGCGAGACCAGCGCTTCTACTGCCGTTTCCACAGAGAGCATGGGCACAAAACCGACCAATGTCGGGCCCTGAAAGACGAGATTGAGGAACTCATCTCACGAGGGTACCTCCGAGAATTCACCAGAGAAGGCCCACGGGATCGGCGAGATGCTAGGAACCGGAGGCCTTCGCCTCCGAACCCTACTCCGAACCGCATCCAGGATCGGGACCCCGAACCCGAGGGAGCTGCGAATACGCCATTCATCTTGCACTGTGTCCACGGAGGGCCAATGGGGGGAGAGTCAAATACCTCTCGGAAAGCCTTCATTCGAGAGGTGAACGCTGTCCAAGACAACCCCTCACCCAGGTTGCAACCGGTGCCTGTCTCCTTCTCCGGGGAGGACCTCGAAGGCGTTCGCCTCCCTCATTGCGACGCCCTCGTCATTAGCCTCCACATGGCTAATTGTGAGGTTCGCCGAATCCTCGTCGACAACGGCAGCTCGGTAAATATTCTCTTCCTCGAGGCCTTCGAAAATCTCAAACTGCCCCGAGGCAAACTCAAGCCAGCCGGATACACCTTGCATGGGTTCTCCGGCGTCCCTGTCGTAATAGAAGGGATTGTTACTCTTGACGTTACCGCAGGATCGGCTCCTGTCAAGAGGACCGAGGCCATGGACTTCATGGTGGTAAACGTCAAGGCGGCTTACAACGCCATACTCGGCCGACCCGGGCTGTGCTCCCTTCAAGCGGTACCTTCGGCTTACCATCTGAAACTTAAATTTCCCACCCCGCAAGGGGTCGACATCGTCCGAGGTAGCCAAGAAGCAGCGCGGTCGTGTTACATGACTGCCGTCGGAGGGGGTGTGTTCCCCCTCGACGCCGTTGAGCTCGAACCCGAGAGGGACGGTCCCGCTCCCGAGCCTGTCGACGAGCTGGAGGAGGTCCCGTTCGACACCGAGGACGAATCAAAATGGTTCCGGGTGAGCCGCTCGCTCCCGGAGGACTTGAAACCAGGCATAATCGCCTGCATCCGCCGCAATGTTGATCTCTTCGCCTGGAAGCCCTCCGACATGCCTGGGATCTCCGAAGACTTGATTATGCATCGGCTGAGCGTCACCCCAGACTCTAAACCGGTCGTCCAGAAGAGGCGCAAGTTCGCCCCGGAGAGACAGCAAATTGTGAAGACAGAGGTCGACAAACTCTTGTCCGCTCGATTTATTCAGGAAGTCAGCTACCCCGAGTGGTTGGCTAATGTCGTCATGGTGAAGAAGGCAACCGGGGGCTGGAGGATCTGTATCGACTTCACGGATCTAAATAAGGCATGTTCGAAAGATCCTTTCCCCCTCCCCTACATCGACGCTTTGATCGACGCAACCTCGGGGCATGAGCTACTGTCCTTCATGGACGCATTCTCGGGGTACAATCAGATCCGGATGTTTCCACCGGACATCTCCAAGACCTCGTTCGTCACCGACCAGGGTCTTTTTTGTTATCGCGTTATGCCCTTCGGGCTGAAAAACGCCGGAGCCACATACCAACGACTCGTCAACAGAATCTTCAAAGACCTGATCGGCCGCAATGTGGAAGTCTATGTCGACGACATGCTCGTCAAGAGCCGGGCCGGACCACGTCGCCGACCTCGAGGAAGCCTTCGGAGTCCTCCGGCATCACAACATGAGGCTCAACCCGGCTAAATGCGCCTTCGGCGTCTCCACTGGGAAGTTCCTGGGGTTCATCGTCAGCCAGCGCGGCATCGAAGCGAACCCCGAGAAAATCCAAGCTATTGTTGACATGGCCCCGCCCCGAAATGTCAAGGAGGTTCAGAGGCTTACAGGCCGGTTGGCTGCGATCGGCCGTTTCCTCTCCAAGTCAGGGGAGAAGTCTCTCCCCTTCTTCAAGGCCCTACGCGGAAAAGGGGGCTTCGAGTGGGGTACCCATCAACAAGAAGCCTTCGAACAGCTGAAGCAGTACCTCACCAACCCCCCTCTCCTTAGCAAGCCCGAGCCGGGCGAACCCCTATGGCTCTACCTGTCCGCCTCGGATAGCGCCCTCAGCGCCGTCCTCGTCCGAGAAGAAGATGGGGTCCAGAGACCATTGTACTATGTGAGCAAAGTCCTGCTCCCCGCGGAGACGAGGTACGCAAAGATAGAGAAGGTGGCCTATGCATTGGTCATGGCAGCCCGGAAGCTTCGTCCTTACTTCCAGGCCCACTTCGTCCAAGTACTGACCGACCAGCCACTGAAGACTGTCCTTCACAAGCCCGAAAACTCCGGCCGCTTAGTCAAATGGTCAATTGAGCTGAGTCAGTTCGACATCAGCTATCAGCCGAGAACGGCCATCAAAGGGCAGGCCCTCGCCGAATTTATAACTGAGTGCACCGTCTCCGAGCAGCCCAGCACCGAGGCCTCGGATCCGACCTGGGAGGTCTTTGTCGATGGGTCATCATGCGAAACGGGGAGTGGTGCTGGCATCATCCTTCGTGGCCCCGACCAATTCCTACTTCAATACTCCCTCCGTCTCAACTTTTCGGCCTCCAACAACGAGGCGAAATACGAGGCCATGATCGCCGGATTGACCCTAGCACGCCGAGCCGGAGCCAAGCAAATCCGGACCTTCAGCGATTCTCAGCTCGTGGTCAATCAGATCACCGGAGAATACGAAGCCCGCGATGACCGCATGATGAGGTATTTAGCGGTGGTCCGATGTCTCCTAGCGTCCTTCTGCCACTCCACAGTCATTCGAGTCCCTAGAGAGCAGAACGCTCAAGCAGACGCGTTGTCAAAACTCGCCTCTTCCTCCTTCGAGGGTCTCGACCAAACTGTACTCATCGAAATCCTATTGAAGCCAAGTATCAACGATCAAGACCAGGAGGCAATGTGTATTCAAGACGGTACCAGTCCAGATGACTGGACCATTCCCATCCGGAAATTCTTAGTCGATGCCGAGCTTCCCGAAGACCGAGCCGAAGCCAGACGGGTCAGGGTCCGAGCTGAAAGGTTCGTCATGATTGATGACATCCTCTTCAAACGCTCATACACCTTGGCCGACGGCAAGCCATACCTCCGCTGTCTCACCAGCGACGAGGCCAGCTACGCGCTGAAAGATCTTCATGAGGGGATCGGCGGATGCCACATGGGGAGCAGGACGCTCGCTCGGAAGGTGCTGAATTAGGGGTACTATTGGCCGACCATGCTCCAAGACTCGCAAGACCTAGTCAAGAGGTGCGGCCCATGCCAAAGGTTCTCCCCTATCAAGAGGCTTTCTCAAGCCAATCTCCGATCCCTGGCCAGTCCTACCCCATTCGCCATGTGGGGCATGGACCTTGTGGGCCCCTTCCCCGTAGCGGTAGGGCAAAAGAAATTCTTAATAGTTGCCATCGACTACTTCACCAAGTGGCTCGAAGCCGAGCCTCTGTCCAGCATCACCGAGCGCCAAGTACAACAATTCTTTTGGAAGAACATCATTTGCCGGTTCGGAATCCCTCGGGTCCTCGTCATGGACAACGGAACCCAATTCCAAGGTCGGAACTTCCAAACTTTCTGCGTAGACATCGGCATCCAGCAGCGTTTCTCCGCTATTTGCCACCCTCAGTCCAACGGCCAAGCGGAGAACGCGAACAGGCAAATCCTCGACGGCCTCAAAAAGTGCCTCGACAGTTACCCCAAAGGACTGTGGGTCGAAGAACTGCCTAGCGTGCTATGGGCACACCGAACCACCAAGAGGATCCCCACGGGGGAGACGCCGTTCAATCTGACCTATGGGACAGAGGCAGTTATCTCCGTCGAGGTCGGCCTGCCTTCTCCCCGGATCATAGCCTTCGATGAAGCTGACAATTCGTCCGGCCTGAGGGCCAACCTGGACCTCGTCCCCGAGGTCAGAGAGAAGTCTTCAATCCGAAGAAGCATCTACCAACAACGGATCGAGAAGTTTTACAACAAGAAGGTCCGCCCCACAAACATCAAGGCGGGGGACCTCGTGTTACGAAAACTGTCCATCTCCGACCCAACCAAGAAGAGGAAATTGGCTCCCAACTGGGAAGGCCCATACCGTGTAGTCGAGGCTGTACGCCCTGGTACATACCGACTGGCAGATATGGACGGCCGGCTGATCAGCCGACCCTGGAACGCCGAGCACCTAATGAAGTTCCTGGAAGAGCGAACATAGGTTTTTGCTTGGTTAATGTGATAATATTTTTTGTAAGCTTTCCTGTGTAAAGGGCCGTTTTAGCGACCCTCCCTATCATGTATGAAAGAAATCTCTTTTTGTCAAACTCCAAACGCCTCGGCAGCCCCGACCTGACACCGGACAATGGGATCGACACCCGAGTCCTCACTCCGGTATCGTCCCCGACGTCTCGGTAGGTCCGACTCGGCTTCAGGCCAGGGAGTCTTCCTAACGCCCCGCGCCGATCCCTCACGGATCGACGGGGCCGAGCCTCACCTCCGCCATCATTCACTACACTATTAACCAGAGCAAAGAGTGAAAGGAATTCTTTATTCCTACTCCCTTATTAGTTCTGGAAAAAACAAACAAAGACCGTTACAGGACCACTCCACTCATCTCAAACTGGAGGAAGTCGCCATCTTAGGGCCCCTCGGGTCCGACGAATGGCGGGACCACTCCGACCGAACGGCTAGGAGCCCTCTCCCCGTCATGGTGGTCCTTAGGCTCAGCCACGGTCGACACACCAGCCACGGAGCTCTGGGTATCAACTGGTCGCACACGCTCCAGCAGCAGCAACGCAGAGGGAACCCCCTCCGCTCACCGACCTCCCGAGGAGGATGCCGAGACACCCAGCATCGTCTTGTAACGGTGTATCTCCATCTCCTTCTCCACAATGACATCACGAAGTAGCCTCTCAGAGAAGGGCCTCTGCACCGATGCACTCGACATGGTATATCCAAGGCCGACACTCCCGAGGTCCCGATCCACCATCGCCCTCCTCAGTTGGCTCGCCTCCTCACTTAGGGCTTCAGACTTGTTCCGATAATAGTTAAAGGCCACATCAGTGTCACGAGCCCCCTTTCGGTAGCGAACCAACGTGGCCTCCAGGGCCTCGACCTTGCTCCGGAGCCACGCCACGTCGGAACGACGGGGGTCCACCTCGGGAAGGGGAGCCGTAACCTACAAGAGAATCAGCCCACTCAAAACACATCGGCAAAAATGGTTCGGAAATATCCGAGGTCAAAACACTTGGCCAGTCAAAAATCATCTTTTATAAATGGAGTTACTTCATACAAAAAATGCGGTGGCCAGTCCGTGGTAGGCAAATACAATCGAGAGATGGAAAAAGAAAGACAAAACTATACAACTTGTTTTCCCACCTCAGCATCGGCCGGGTTCACTGGGGGGTCGGCAGCCGGGTCATCAACAGGCCCTTCCTCATTAGGGGTCTTCGGTGTCCCCTCGATCTCCATGTCGTAGTCAAAGTTGGACAGGTCGAGGGTCGGGTAGAAGTGCCTCACATGACTGAGGTCCTTCACATAGCACTCGTCCTGGGCTTTGATCACCAGGAGCTGACCCGTCTCTGTCAACTCCTCCCTCTCCTTAGCGAACTTCTTCTTCTGAGCCGCCATCTTCTTCGCCCATTCCGCCTCCTTGGCGTCGAACTCGACCTTCATCTTCTGCCCCCGCTGGTGCGAGCCTTCGAGCTCTATCTTCAGCTCCTTTATCTCCTGCAAGGCCTTGTCAGCCCGGTCTCGCTCCCGCTCCAAGGCCGCCTCGTAAAGGCCCCTCACGTGGCCCCCCTGCACGGTCACCTGCAGTAACCAAGCGCTACTGAGAAAACCTCCTTTACAAACATTTCACAAGGCAAGTGGGGTCGGCAGACTTACCAGCACATTAGCCTGCGCAAGGCGCGTGTACGCGTCCTCCAGGCCCTCGGCGTTCATCTCCGCGCGGTCCCGAGGGGTCGCTAGCTTAGCCGCCACTTCGACAACCTGGCGCCCTCGGGTTAAGCAGTCACCCTCACAGATCGACCAAGCCGGCACCCACGGTCGCCGCAACCTCTCCTGTACCTCTACCTCCACCAGGGGACCCTTCCCCTTATCAAGATCAGCTGCCTTGCCCGGGTCCGAGCTCCCCTGAACCGCCACGTCCTTGCCCGTCTCCGAGCGAGTCCTTTTGGCCCTCGGCTGAACTGGGGCCTCGGAGACCACCTGGGACGACCCCCTCGTCTTCATCGCGTCCCCCTTCTTCTCGGCCTTCTCCTTCTTCATGACGAGCCTCTGTGCCTTGATTGATTCAGGGTCCATACCTGCGAAAAGATCCATTAAGAACAATGAGCGCAAAAGAACAACGAGACCAAGAGAAAAGAAACAACTACATACAAAGCACGGCCAAGCTCAGTCCGACGCTCGCCAGGTGACCCTCCATGACCTTCGGCCAACTGATACTATGCGACAGACGTAGGCGCTCAACAAACCCCCACTCCTCGACCGTCAGGTCCCTCGGCCTCGGCGCTTTGAAGCTCGGCTTAGAATGATTCCATTGAGTAGGGATGTTCCAAGGCTCCTCGCTCTGGATCACCAAATATTTCTTCTTCCACTCCTTGATGGAGTCCGGGTGACCGTGGACGACCTTCCCCTTACTCCGAAGCGAGATATAATAAACTCCCTCTGACTCCCCTGACGAGCTGATCATCAACATCGCTCGGAACACATTCAGCCGGAGGGGTACCTTCTGCTCCTCGCATAACAGCACGAAGCAGATGATCTGCTTCCAGGAGTTCGGCCCATACTGCATCGGCGCCAGGGATGCCCAATTCAACACCTCCTGAACAAAAGGATGGACCGGCAGCCTCAGTCCAGAGATGAAGGCGTCCACTGGGAAGACGCAGTACCAAGCAGACAGGGGGTCGGTCGGTCGCAGGGTAGAGTTCGGCAACATGAGCTCATAGCCGGACCCTATGTGATACGCCAACTGCAAAGCCTCCAAGTCACCAGCCTCCAAGACGGTCGGAAGCGTGTCCATCTTCACCCTTTTCCGGCTCGGTGAAGATGGCTGGACCCCAAAAAGCTCCTTATCGGAAAGGTCGTCGGGGTACCGACGGAACGGCTTCGGTTGTACGGGCGACCCTGTCCTTAAGTTACGGTAAACAGGCACCTGGCTCGAGCCACCGGCCCTCGACCCCTTCTTCTTCGGAGCCCTCTTCTTCTTGGCTCCTTCCGGCAAGGGGGTAGATAATCGCCCCAGACCGGTCGGAGTGGAGCTCGAACCTACACCCTGACCTGTGGATCTCCCCCCCGCACCTCCTATCTGAGCCCCTCCGGCTTCACCCTCCTCTGGGCCACCCTCCTCTTCGCACTACAAAAGATACTGCTTTTACCGGCGATTATTCCCCGGCGTTTTACTAGTAGCGCCGAGGTAGAGAGCGAGTAGGAATTGGGCGCCAGATGGGATGGTCATACACCGGCGGTCGATTTAAAATGCCGGCGTATGTTAGTATTCACCGGCATTTTACTTAAAAACGCCGGTGAAGTTTATTATTCACCGGCGTTTTTATTATAAACGCCGGCGAATATACGGACACATTCACCGGCGTGTCTAATTAAAACGCCGGTGAATAACTGGGATAAAACCCGCGAACCCTAATCTTTCGCTCGCCATTTTCCCAAAACCCCCCCAAAAAAAAGGAAGGGGCGCTTCGTTTCCCTCCTTCCTCGCTCTACTTTCCGTGCGTTTGCCTCCGTCGCTTCGTCCTCTTCGACGGCCTTCGACCTTTCGAAATCGTCCCTTCTTCCCTTCGTCCTTTTCGATTTCCCTCTTCCCTCTCTCTATTTGGAGGTGAATCGGCGGTCGCCCCGCTCGCTCTCTCTCTCCTACGCCCCCGCCCTCGTCGCCCCGCTCCCTCTCTCTCTCTTCGGTATGATCTCTTGATTTCCCTTATTTTTCAAAAAAAGCAGCTTTTTTCAGTTTATTCATCTTGATTTCCTTAACATGAATGGTTTAGTTGAGATGAAGAATTAATAGAAAAATATATGCTTAGATAATGGAAATTTTCATCTTCTTTTACTATTAATGAAGCTGATTTCATGCATCTGATTGTCTTCATGGCATGTTTGTTTTTTTACCCAAAATGGGTTCACTGTGAACTGAGGATGCTCTAGGTACGTATGCCAATATCCTCCGACCGGATATGCACAACAATTGGATTTTAGATTTAGTTGGGCACAGTGAATTAGTAGAGCAACATATAAGCTCACATAATGGGAAATTTTCATTTTCAGATACTGTTAAAGTAACCTGATTGCAATCTTTGGCATGGTTTTTTAACACAAAATGGGTTCACTTCCAAACTAAGTATGCTGCATAGCATCCCCAGTTTCTTTCACTGTTAATGAAGCTGATTTCATGCATCTGATTGTCTTCTTGGCATGCATGTTTTTTTACCCAAAATGGGTTCACTGTGAACTGAGGATGCTATAGGTACGTATGCCAAAATCCTCTGGCCAGATATGCACAACAATTGGATTTTAGATTTAGTTGGGCTAAAGAAGTAGTAGAGCAACATATAAGCTCAGATAATGGGAAATTTTCATTTTCAGATACTGTTAAAGTAACCTGATTGCAATCTTTGGCATGGTTTTTTAACACAAAATGGGTTCACTTCCAAACTAAGTATGCTGCATAGCATCCCCATTTTCTTTCACTATTAATGAAGCTGATTTCATGCATCTGATTGTCTTCTTAGCATGCATGTTTTTTTACCCAAAATGGGTTCACTGTGAACTGAGTATGCTATAGGTACGTATGCCAAAATCCTCCGGCCAGATATGCACAACAATTGGATTTTAGATTTAGTTGGGCTAAAGAAGTAGTAGAGCAACAGATAAGCTCAGATAATGGAAATTTTCATTCTCAGAAACTGTTAGAGAAGCTGATTGCCATCTTAGGCATGATTTTTTAACAAAATGGGTTCACTTCCAAACTAAGTATGCTGCTAGCATCCTCATTTTCTTTTACTGTTAGAGAAGCTTATTTTCATGCATCTGATTGTCATCTTGGCATGTTTTTTTTGACCAAAATGGGTTCGCTGTGAACTGAGGATGCTATAGGTACGTATGCCAAAATCCTCCGAATACGCACAACAATTGGGTTTTAGATTTAGTTGGGCTGAAGAAGTAGTAGAGCAACATATAAGCTCAGATAATGGAAAATTTATCATTTTCAAATACTGTTAAAGTAACCTGATTGTCAATCTTTGGCATGGTTTTTTATACCAAAATGGGTTAACTTCCAATCTAAGTATGCTGCTAGCATCCCCATTTTCTTTTTTTGTTGTTAGTGAAGCTTATTTTCATGCATCTGATTGTCATCTTGGCATGTTTTTTTACCAAAATGGGTTCACTGTGAACTGAGGATGGTATAGGTACGTATGCCAAAATCCTCCGGCCGGATATGCACAACAATTGGGTTTTAGATTTAGTTGGGCTGAAGAAGTAGTAGAGCAACATATAAGCTCAGATAATGGGAAATTTTTCATTTTCAGATACTGTTAAAGTAACCTGATTGCAATCCTTGGCATGGTTTTTTAACAAAATGGGTTCACTTCCAAACTAAGTATGCTGCATAGCATCCCCAGTTTCTTTCACTGTTAATGAATTGAAGCTTATCCCATGCATCTGATTGTCATTTTGGCATGTTTTTTTGACCAAAATGGGTTCACTGTGAACTGAGGATGCTATAGCTATATGCCAAAATCCTCCGACTATGTACAACAATTGGTTCACTCTGAAAAATATATGCTTACATACTGGATATTTTCATTTTTCTTTTACTGTTTCTTTTGTTTAGTATTATTATTATTATTATTATTATTATTATTATTATTATTATTATTATTATGAGATAAGTGATTATTAGTAGTCATGAACAGAATAGTTCATGAGTCATCAGATCTTCTTGTTACCGTAGTTACAGCACGACGCGCTCATTATTCGGCCGATTCCTCTTCATCAGCAAAATACCCTTTACCATCATCATCTCCTTGAACGGAAAGCCAAATACAGGGGAGACTATAGTCGATTTTTTTTATGCTCGAACACAGGGTGTGCGATAAAATACCACTAAGGTGGTTGTGATCATTTCCACAAAAGGTCGTTTAGGGTTTGGTGAATAGTGTAGATTGTGTTAAGATGTAGTTTTTTTTTGTACATTTTTTGGAGCCACAATTTCTTTATTTTACAGTTAAAGATTATATCGTTTATTTATTTGCAGCTAGGGATGGTTTTCAAATAGGTGAAATTTAATATACAAAATGCCTTTTACTGTTATTACTATTTAATATATCAAATTTTAATTTCAGACTGTGTGCTATTGATATAATGGATAGAAGTTGGATTAGTAAACCACGATTATCCAAGGAGTACCGTGATGGTATTAAAGATTTTATTATCTTTGCCAAACGACATTCCCGTGATCCCAACCTAATCCTTTGTCCATGCCTTCGCTGTACAAATTGTATGCTGAGGACATGTGACGTAGTACATACACACTTGGCTGTCAACGGTTTTCTTCAAGGGTACACAAGGTGGTTTTGTCATGGAGAGGATCATACGGCAGCTCCTGTTCGTCCAGTTGTATTAGAAAATGAAGCTGAGCCCTTAGTGAACGAAGACTTAAGCATTCCCGATGAGATGCATGCTTTGTTACAAGATGCCATGGGGATTCATAATGTTCCTTTCCACACCAATAACCCAACAACCGAAGTTCACAATGAGTCAACAGAAACAAACCAGATTGGTGGTGGGGTGGACGAGAAAATGTCTGGCCCCACCCCTGAAAATAATAAGCAGCAAGAATCCTTCGCTAAGTTACTTGAAGATGCTAGTACTCCGTTGTACCGCGACTGCACCAATTTTTCTAAGTTCTCATTCATTGTCAGACTATTTCAGATTAAATGTTTAAACGGGTGGTCTGCTAAGTCCTTCACTATGCTACTTGAATTGTTGAATGAAGCATTTCCTGAAATCTGTATTCCAAACCCAGCCTATAAAATCAAAAAATTCCTAAGTTCTCTCGATCTAGGATATGAAAAGATAGCAGCATGTCCAAATGACTGTATGCTTTTCACGAGTGGTAAGGAAAGTCTGGAGAATTGCGAAGTGTGTGGTTCTTCGAAATGGAAAGAAAGACCAAATCAAGACGAGGGAGCCAGTGGATCTACTAAGCGAAGTAGGAAAAAGAAGCCTGCCAAAACATTACGTTACTTTCCTCTGATTCCTAGGCTACAAAGGTTGTTTATGTCTACGAAAACTTCTTCTGATATGAAATGGCATGCTGAAGGTCGCACTAATGATGGGATTCTTAGACATCCTGCTGATTCTCAATCTTGGAAAAAATATGATGAAAGATATCCTGATTTTGCGGAAGATCCTCGAAATGTGAGACTTGGACTAGCTAGTGATGGTTTCAACCCTTTCAGGCAAATGAGTAGTACATACAGCATATGGCCGGTTGTGTTGATACCATACAATTTGCCGCCTTGGAAATGCATGAAGCAGTCCTCATTTATTTTGTTCATGATAGTTCCTGGACCGAAAGGTTCTGGAAATGATATAGATGTGTACCTACAACCGTTAATAGATGAACTTCAGAAGTTGTGGGTGGGTGTTCCAACCTATGATGCTGTGGCTAAAGAAACATTTTCTCTTCGTGCCGTGTTGTCTTGGACAATCAATGATTTTCCAGCATATGCAAATTTATCTGGATATAGTACTAAAGGACGTTATGCATGTCCATGTTGTGCTGACCAAACTAGTTCAAGGTGGTTGTACAATGACAGAAAGTTTTGCTATATGGGTCATAGGAGATGGTTGCCTGACACACATATATTTCGGGCAGAGGCAGCGACATTTGATGGCACCGACGAGTGGGAACATGCTCCTGGGTCTTCTTCTGGTTCAGATATTTTAAGGCGGGTAGATGGTCATCAATTCAAATATGGAAAAGAACCAGAAGTCAGGACAAAGGGCAAGAAAAGAGCAAGGTCGGAGCAAGGTGAGGAGACCGATCTATATGGCGAAGATGAGGATCAAAACTTGACGAGTTTAGGTGCATGGAAGAAGAAGAGTATTTTCTTCAAGTTGCCGTATTGGGAATTCAACTTACTGCGACATAATTTAGATGTGATGCATATCGGAAAAAATATTGGTGAGAATTGTATAGGAACAGTTATGAGAGATGATCGGAAGACAAAGGACAATCTCAAGAGCCGACTTGATTTGAAGTCAATGGGCATCCGACATGAGTTGCACCCAGAAGAATTGCCGAACGGGAAAGTACTCCTACCTCCTGCAATCTATTCAATGTCAAAATCGGAGTTGGAGTTGTTTTGCAAAGTACTACTTGAACTTAAAGTCCCCGATGGCTATTCTTCTAACATGGCAAGATGTGTCAACTTTAAAGAGAAGATGCTTCAGGGTCTAAAGTCACACGACTACCACATCCTAATGCAGGATCTCCTTCCTGTGGCCCTAAGGTCTTCAATGTGTGAGCAAGTCACTACTGTCCTGAAAGATCTTTGTAGCATATATAAAGGTATTTGCTCAAGAATGCTTCGTGTTGAAGATCTGGACCAACTGGAGCAGCAGGCGGCATTGACACTTAGTAAAATGGAGATGATATTTCCTCCATCGTTCTTCACTATTATGATTCACTTGATAATCCACCTTGCTGGTGAAGCCAGAATCGGCGGTCCTGTTCACTATCGGTGGATGTACCCCATTGAGAGGTAAAATAATTCATTCATCTTACGAAATTGAATTTTCAAAAGCTCATTTCTTTTAATCCCCTAATCCGCTCTAGTTTATTAATTGTACATGTTCAGGTACCTATATCGGCTAAAGGGTTATGTGAAAAATAGAGCATAACCTGAAGGGTCAATAGCCCAGGGATATCTATCAGAGGAGTGCTCACATTTTTTTTCCAAGTATTTGCCTGGTGTGGAGACATCTTCCAGTAGACCACGTAGAAATCCAGACATTTCCAACCTTGATGGTGCTCAATATCTTTTTGATACCGCTGGCACTACTGTTGGTAAAGTTGATGCATTTGAGCTCGATAGCTTAGCGTGGGAACAGGCACATCGATATGTGCTAGACCATCATGCATCAGTGGAACCATTTCGAAAGTAAGTTGCTTTTGAATTTAAATCGAATACAGTGAAAACCGCGGAGTTCGATATTTTTGATACTTTTGTTATTCCTAATTTCAAATGCTTGTTTTTTAGCGAATTTGTCAGGGACATCAAACGAAGGGCTAGACCAAGAAGACTACCACCACGTGAACAAAACAAGCTGATGAATGAAAAATTTCATAAGTGGTTTGAATCTCATGTAGGTGAATTACAGTTATGCAAGTTAATCTTTATTATATCTACATTTTCTATGGTGCTGATACGATTTGCGCAAAATTAATAGGTACATTCTTTGGGTCCTGAAGGTGCGTCATCTGAAATACAAGTACTTGCCAAAGGTCCCTATCATATGGTCAAAAGATACGGAGGATACATATTCAATGGTTTTAGATTTCGTACTAAGGATCGTGAATGTAATTTGAAGTCTCAAAATAGTGGAATGGTAGTGACGTCTAAGACTAGAAGTTATGCTTCTAAATCGGACACGAGGCCTGTAGATGGAGATCTCAACTACTATGGAGTGCTCACGGATATCATTGAGTTGAATTATTTTGGCCATTTCCGTGTTGTCTTATTTCGTGGGGACTGGGCTGAGTTTGATAGGAATTTTACTAACAACAAGGACAAGCTTGGCTTCACAGTTGTAAACTTCTCAAAATTGATTCACATCGGTACACACATTAGCCATGAGCCATTTGTGTTTCCATCCCAAGTGCAACAAGTGTTCTACATTGAAGATCCAACCCTGCCAAAATCGTATGTGGCTATCCCTATGCAACCAAGAGATGTATTCCAACTGGGCGATACTTCAGACGATGAAGACGGTGAAGACATGAACAGTTACATTGCTTCTGAGTTTCCTGTGTTTGATGTAAACACAACCGATGTTGGAATTTGCGGGACTTGGCTCCGCAAGGATGGAGAAGAGGGCGATGTACTGGAAGATGTCATATTGTAGTTTACATGATTTTCAATTGGGTTTATTATATGTCTGTATGTTTTTGTCCTAAATCTTGTTGTAATATTATGTCTGTAATTTCGAATATGTTCATTGTGAATTTAATACACTGGTTTAATTATCTTTCTATTTTCTACTGCTTGGTATTATTTACATTAAACTATGATTAGTGTCATTTGAACCAAACTATCGTTGTAATTTAATCTGTTACAAATCTCATTTATTTAATTTTTTTACAATTATGTTGGTTTGTTAATCCTACTAAAGTACAAATTTTATGATAGTTATTATAAACATGTTATTAATTAAATTTGCATATCTAAGGAAGTTATCGAATCCTTGACAGGTACAACATGCCGAGGCGTGGAAAGAGGGTAAATATAAATGATGGCAACGAGAGCCATAGGGATGAGCAGCCACTAAATAATAGTGGCAGTCAAACATATGAGAGTGAGAGTAGCACGCCGCCCACTGTCAAAAAACATCGGTAAGTCTTAAAATTGGTATTTTTAAAGAGATTATGGTCTTGAATACATGAAAGACACGTACTAGTGTTTGTGAGTCTGCATTGTGGCTGTCGTCTATAAGCATTTTGTCTATGTTTCTTAAGTGGGCTGTGATTAGAAAGAAAGGACTGGAGTGGAGATCTGGAAACCCAAATAGAGACATCTCGTTTATTATAATCTACACTTATTGTTGGACCAACCCCCTCTTGCTGTTGTTGCTGATGTCTCTTTGTATGCGTGTGTTGAAGAGAATGAAGGGATGAGAGAGAGATGAGGAAAATGCCGCTATGTTAGCCTGGTGTATCCTCATTCTCTACCATTCCTCTTTCTGGTTTCTATATTTGGTTTCCTTCCACGATGACAATTCCAGTTAAAACTACACTTGCTATGAGCCCTATTCGTATTTTTCTTCCATGAAGAATTGATCTATGACTACAATCTCCATTCAAAACCCAATTGTTCTATATTTGGTTCCCTCTTGCTGTTGTTGCTGTTGTTGAAGTGAAACCATTTTGTTTTATTGTTAGTGAAGCTTATTTTCATGCATCTGATTGTCATCTTGGCATGTTTTTTTGACCAAAAATGGGTTCACTGTGAACTGTGGATGGTATATAGGTACGTATGCCAAAATCCTCCGGCCGGATATGCACAACAATTGGGTTTTGCGATATAGTTGGGCTAAAGAAGTAGTAGAGCAACATATAAGCTCAGATAATGGAAAATTTTTTATTTTCAGATACTGTTAAAGTAACCTGATTGCAATCTTTGGCATGGTTTTTTTAACACAAAATGGGTTCACTTCCAAACTAAGTATGCTGCATAGCATCCCCAGTTTCTTTCACTGTTAGTGAAGCTTATTTCACAAACCTGATGGTCTTCTTAAGCTATTTTATGGTCCCATTTTCACTTAACTGTTAGTGAAGCTGATTTCATGCACCTGATTGTCTTCTTGGCATGTTTGTTTTTATACCAAAAATGGGTTCACTGTGAACTGAGGATGGTATATAGGTACGTATGCCAAAATCCTCCGGCCGGATATGCACATCAGTTGGGTTTTGCGATATAGTTGGGCTGAAAAAGTAGTAGAGCAACATATAAGCTCAGATAATGGAAAATTTTTCATTTTCAGATACTGTTAATGTAACCTGATTGCAATCTTTGGCATGGTTTTTTTAACACAAAATGGGTGCACTTCCAAACTAAGTATGCTGCATAGCATCCCCAGTATCTTTCACTGTTAGTGAAGCTTATTTCACAAATCTGATGGTCTTCTTAAGCTATTTTTTGGTCCCATTTTCACTTAACTGTTAGTGAAGCTGATTTCATGCACCTGATTGTCTTCTTGGCATGTTTGTTTTTATACCAAAAATGGGTTCACTGTGAACTGAGGATGGTATATAGGTACGTATGCCAAAATCCTCCGGCCGGATATGCACAACAATTGGGTTTTGCGATATAGTTGGGCTAAAAAAGTAGTAGAGCAACATATAAGCTCAGATAATGGAAAATTTTTCATTTTCAGATACTGTTAATGTAACCTGATTGCAATCTTTGGCATGGTTTTTTTAACACAAAATGGGTTCACTTCCAAACTAAGTATGCTGCATAGCATCCCCATTTTCTTTCACTGTTAGTGAAGCTTATTTCACAAATCTGATGGTCTTCTTAAGCTATTTTTTGGTCCCATTTTCACTTAACTGTTAGTGAAGCTGATTTCATGCACCTGATTGTCTTCTTGGCATGTTTGTTTTTATACCAAAAATGGGTTCACTGTGAACTGAGGATGGTATATAGGTACGTATGCCAAAATCCTCCGGCCGGATATGCACAACAATTGGGTTTTGCGATATAGTTGGGCTAAAAAAGTAGTAGAGCAACATATAAGCTCAGATAATGGAAAATTTTTCATTTTCAGATACTGTTAATGTAACCTGATTGCAATCTTTGGCATGGTTTTTTTAACACAAAATGGGTTCACTTCCAAATTAAGTATGCTGCATAGCATCCCCAGTTTCTTTCACTGTTAGTGAAGCTTATTTCACAAACCTGATGGTCTTCTTAAGCTATTTTTTGGTCCCATTTTCACTTAACTGTTAGTGAAGCTGATTTCATGCACCTGATTGTCTTCTTGGCATGTTTGTTTTTATACCAAAAATGGGTTCACTGTGAACTGAGGATGGTATATAGGTACGTATGCCAAAATCCTTCGGCCGGATATGCACAACAATTGGGTTTTGCGATATAGTTGGGCTAAAGAAGTAGTAGAGCAACATATAAGCTCAGATAATGGAAAATTTTTTATTTTCAGATACTGTTAAAGTAACCTGATTGCAATCTTTGGCATGGTTTTTTTAACACAAAATGGGTTCACTTCCAAACTAAGTATGCTGCATAGCATCCCCAGTTTCTTTCACTGTTAGTGAAGCTTATTTCACAAACCTGATGGTCTTCTTAAGCTATTTTATGGTCCCATTTTCACTTAACTGTTAGTGAAGCTGATTTCATGCACCTGATTGTCTTCTTGGCATGTTTGTTTTTATACCAAAAATGGGTTCACTGTGAACTGAGGATGGTATATAGGTACGTATGCCAAAATCCTCCGGCCGGATATGCACATCAGTTGGGTTTTGCGATATAGTTGGGCTGAAAAAGTAGTAGAGCAACATATAAGCTCAGATAATGGAAAATTTTTCATTTTCAGATACTGTTAATGTAACCTGATTGCAATCTTTGGCATGGTTTTTTTAACACAAAATGGGTGCACTTCCAAACTAAGTATGCTGCATAGCATCCCCAGTATCTTTCACTGTTATTGAAGCTTATTTCACAAACCTGATGGTCTTCTTAAGCTATTTTTTGGTCCCATTTTCACTTAACTGTTAGTGAAGCTGATTTCATGCACCTGATTGTCTTCTTGGCAGGTTTGTTTTTATACCAAAAATGGGTTCACTGTGAACTGAGGATGGTATATAGGTACGTATGCCAAAATCCTCCGGCCGGATATGCACAACAATTGGGTTTTGCGATATAGTTGGGCTAAAAAAGTAGTAGAGCAACATATAAGCTCAGATAATGGAAAATTTTTCATTTTCAGATACTGTTAATGTAACCTGATTGCAATCTTTGGCATGGTTTTTTTAACACAAAATGGGTTCACTTCCAAACTAAGTATGCTGCATAGCATCCCCATTTTCTTTCACTGTTAGTGAAGCTTATTTCACAAATCTGATGGTCTTCTTAAGCTATTTTTTGGTCCCATTTTCACTTAACTGTTAGTGAAGCTGATTTCATGCACCTGATTGTCTTCTTGGCATGTTTGTTTTTATACCAAAAATGGGTTCACTGTGAACTGAGGATGGTATATAGGTACGTATGCCAAAATCCTCCGGCCGGATATGCACAACAATTGGGTTTTGCGATATAGTTGGGCTAAAAAAGTAGTAGAGCAACATATAAGCTCAGATAATGGAAAATTTTTCATTTTCAGATACTGTTAATGTAACCTGATTGCAATCTTTGGCATGGTTTTTTTAACACAAAATGGGTTCACTTCCAAATTAAGTATGCTGCATAGCATCCCCAGTTTCTTTCACTGTTAGTGAAGCTTATTTCACAAACCTGATGGTCTTCTTAAGCTATTTTTTGGTCCCATTTTCACTTAACTGTTAGTGAAGCTGATTTCATGCACCTGATTGTCTTCTTGGCATGTTTGTTTTTATACCAAAAATGGGTTCACTGTGAACTGAGGATGGTATATAGGTACGTATGCCAAAATCCTTCGGCCGGATATGCACAACAATTGGGTTTTGCGATATAGTTGGGCTAAAAAAGTAGTAGAGCAACATATAAGCTCAGATAATGGAAAATTTTTCATTTTCAGATACTGTTAATGTAACCTGATTGCAATCTTTGGCATGGTTTTTTTAACACAAAATGGGTTCACTTCCAAACTAAGTATGCTGCATAGCATCCCCAGTTTCTTTCACTGTTAGTGAAGCTTATTTCACAAACCTGATGGTCTTCTTAAGCTATTTTTTGGTCCCATTTTCACTTAACTGTTAGTGAAGCTGATTTCATGCACCTGATTGTCTTCTTGGCATGTTTGTTTTTATACCAAAAATGGGTTCACTGTGAACTGAGGATGGTATATAGGTACGCATGCCAAAATCCTCCGGCCGGATATGCACAACAATTGGGTTTTGCGATATAGTTGGGCTAAAAAAGTAGTAGAGCAACATATATGCTCAGATAATGGAAAATTTTTCATTTTCAGATACTGTTAATGTAACCTGATTGCAATCTTTGGCATGGTTTTTTTAACACAAAATGGGTTCACTTCCAAATTAAGTATGCTGCATAGCATCCCCAGTTTCTTTCACTGTTAGTGAAGCTTATTTCACAAACCTGATGGTCTTCTTAAGCTATTTTTTGGTCCCATTTTCACTTAACTGTTAGTGAAGCTGATTTCATGCACCTGATTGTCTTCTTGGCATGTTTGTTTTTATACCAAAAATGGGTTCACTGTGAACTGAGGATGGTATATAGGTACGTATGCCAAAATCCTCCGGCCGGATATGCACAACAATTGGGTTTTGCGATATAGTTGGGCTAAAAAAGTACTAGAGCAACATATAAGCTCAGATAATGGAAAATTTTTCATTTTCAGATACTGTTAATGTAACCTGATTGCAATCTTTGGCATGGTTTTTTTAACACAAAATGGGTTCACTTCCAAACTAAGTATGCTGCATAGCATCCCCATTTTCTTTCACTGTTAGTGAAGCTTATTTCACAAACCTGATGGTCTTCTTAAGCTATTTTTTGGTCCCATTTTCACTTAACTGTTAGTGAAGCTGATTTCATGCACCTGATTGTCTTCTTGGCATGTTTGTTTTTATACCAAAAATGGGTTCACTGTGAACTGAGGATGGTATATAGGTACGTATGCCAAAATCCTCCGGCCGGATATGCACAACAATTGGGTTTTGCGATATAGTTGGGCTAAAAAAGTAGTAGAGCAACATATAAGCTCAGATAATGGAAAATTTTTCATTTTCAGATACTGTTAATGTAACCTGATTGCAATCTTTGGCATGGTTTTTTTAACACAAAATGGGTTCACTTCCAAACTAAGTATGCTGCATAGCATCCCCAGTTTCTTTCACTGTTAGTGAAGCTTATTTCACAAACCTGATGGTCTTCTTAAGCTATTTTTTGGTCCCATTTTCACTTAACTGTTAGTGAAGCTGATTTCATGCACCTGATTGTCTTCTTGGCATGTTTGTTTTTATACCAAAAATGGGTTCACTGTGAACTGTGGATGGTATATAGGTACGTATGCCAAAATCCTCCGGCCGGATATGCACAACAATTGGGTTTTGCGATATAGTTGGGCTAAAAAAAGTAGTAGAGCAACATATAAGCTCAGATAATGGAAAATTTTTCATTTTCAGATACTGTTAATGTAACCTGATTGCAATCTTTGGCATGGTTTTTTTAAAACAAAATGGGTTCACTTCCAAACTAAGTATGCTGCATAGCATCCCCAGTTTCTTCTTTTGTTGTTAGTGAAGCTTATTTTCATGCATCTAATTGTGATCTTGGCATGTTTTTTTGACCAAAACGGGTTCACTGTGAACTGAGGATGCTATAGGTACGTATGCCAAAATCCTCCGGAATGCACAACAATTGGGTTTTAGATTTAGTTGGGCACAGTGAATTAGTAGAGCAACATATAAGCTCAAATAATGGAAATTTTCATTTTCAGATACTGTTAATGAAGCTGATTGCCATCTTTGGCATGATTTTTTAACAAAAAATGGGTTCACTTCCAAACTAAGTATGCTGCTAGCATCCTCATTTTCTTTCACTGTTAATGAAGCTTATTTCATTAAGATCCAGGATGGCAAATTTTGACTGGGCTATGATTGGATTGTTTAGTGGATGTTGTCTATGTTCTTAATTGGGCTGTGATTAGAAAGAGTGGACTCGAGTGGAGATCTGGAAACCCATATAGAGACATCTTGTTCATAATAATTTATTATTATTGTTGTTCTTTTCGCTCTTGCTGTTGTTGCTGATGTCTCTTTGTGTTCGTGTGCTGAAAGGAAACAAGGGATGAGAGAGATATGAGGAAAATGCCGCTATGTTAGCCTGGTGTATCCAAAGTCTCTACCTTTCTTCTTTCTGTTTCCATTTCTGGCTTCTATATATATTTGGTTTCCTTCCACGATGACAGTTCCCTAAAAATACACTTGATATGAGTCCTATCTTATTTTTCTTATTTTTCTTATATTTGGTTTCCGTCCACGATGACAGTTTCATGGATTGTCTGAACAATCCATGAAGGACATGCTTAGATACTGAATTTTCATTTGTTTTACTGTTTTAGATAGTGGATATTCCCAATCAGAGGAGAATATAAAGGTTTCAAGTTAGATACTGAATTTTCATTTGTTTTGTTATTTTAGATATATTTAAAAACAAAATTAAGTACTAGATTTTTAGCATTGCAATGTAATTATTTTACCTCTGTATATATCATTAACAATTCCATTTGCAGTTGGCACGTTGATCTTATAATTTAAGATACAGGTAGTTCTTTTTGCAAGTTCAAAAAATATGTATATTCTGTATTGTGGTCTACTGTTCAATTAAACTATTGTTTTTTTTTTCACAGAGCGGTCGTCAAGATGAAGGAAATTCTGATGATCAGAGCTGAAGCTACTCGAGGGGTATGAATCTGCGGTCCTCCTTGCTGTTCTTATGTCCTCCTTGCTGTATGGTTGTTGTTCTTATGTCCTTCTCCTTGCTGTTGTTATGTCAGACTGTTTTTTTTTATGAGAGTTATGTCAGACTTTTAATTTGGGATATTTTGGATATTTGTCAGACTGGTTTGTTTGGATATTTGGGATGTTAGTCTCTATATTAATTTGTTAATTATGACACTGTTAATTAATCAATGAATTTGGACGTTGATATGACACGTGTGAAACTTGATTATCTTTAATTATTCTTGTGTTTGGTTGTGGTTTGCGCAGTAATATGCAACGAAATTGATTGAATCAGTTGTGAGAATTAGTTTACAGGTTTTGTAAATGAAACTGTGAATTGAAATCGAACGGAAAAGCGGAGTATCGAAAATAAATGGGCATAGCCAGAACGGCGTTTTAAAAAATGCCGGTCTATCTAATCTAATTGTTGGATTGTGTGATACACCGACGTTCCAACGCACGCCGATGAATGTTGTCAGCTGTAACGGCACAGACGTAGACCGGCGTTTTATAAACGCCGACGTATATAACTACACCGGCGTTTTTTGGTCGCGCCGGTGTTCGTAAATAGGGAAAACCAGGCACTCATAAACGCACATACACCGGCGCTCCTTGACCGCCGGTATACTTTCGTTCTACACCGGCGTTTTCATACACACCGGTGAATGAATAAATACCGGCGGTTTACGACCGCCGGTGAATGTATATAGGTGCACAAGAACGACACTCAGAGACCGACATACACCGGCGTTTTATGACCGCCGGTGTAGTTCTAACATTTACCGGTGTCCACCAAAACCGCCGGCGTAGACCCCTTCGTTTCAGCGACGCCCGCTTCGGCGGCATTTGGACCGGCGCTATTGTAAACGCCGGTGAAAGTTTCACCGGCGTAAAAAAATGCCGGTAAAGACGTCAAAAAGCGCCAGGAAAGCTACTTTCTTTTGTAGTGTCGGAAGCCAACTCTAGGATCTGGACTTCGTCCGAACTGTCGCTTGCTTCCTCCGACTCGCTACTCTCCACCACGAAGGGTTTCCGGGAGCGTAACGGCCTCACATTGTACACAGGCTCCTCCTCGCCTACCGGCTCCTCCCACGAAGTCGAATCGGAAGGCTCCACATCATGTACAGACTCCCCCTCGAGCATGGGCTCCTCCCACGAAGTCGATTTTGAGGCGGGTTTCCCTTCCCCCCTCGACGTCAACGCTGACGAGCCAGACTGAGCCCTGTCCATCTGTGCCTAACAAAAGAAACTTACAAACTAACCTTTTGAATGCCTCGGACTGACGAGCCGGTGCCGCTAAAACAGTCAAAGCCGAGCGCTGAAGTGCTTGATTTCTTTTTAAAGAAGACAGCAGGAGAGAAATGAGCAGAATAAAGGAGGGGGGATATTTATAGAGAGAGGCGACGCCTCGATTATCGCGTTACTGTTCCTCGAATAGCGCGCGTCTGCCACCAATAGAATCACACCACGTCATCCTCGAAACTAGCGCTGCTGACGTCACCTAGCGCCGGTTGGAGACCACACAGAGGTCGGTTCGGATCAAGTGTTCGGCAGAGAAAAAATTTTGTTAAAGATTTAAGGCTCCAGGGCTCGGTCGGCTCCCCTCTCACCCGCGAACAACTCGGGGCTTACGGCCTCGGCAGCCGAAACCCCGAATTGTTCCCGGGTGGGAGAAAAGCCACCATCGCCTGCGCCCCGGGCTCCAGGCTCGGTCGGCTCCCCTCTCACCCATGAGCAGCTCGGGGCTTACGGCCTCGACAGCCGAAACCCCGAACTGTTCGAGGGTGGGAGAAAAGCCACCATCGCCTGGAACCCTATCGGAAAGCAGATCGGGCCACATCCCATTTCTAACTCCTCACCAGAAGGAAGGCAGAAATCAGAGACGACCCATCTATCCGAGGCTCCTCAGCCCCAGGTCCGGAATTCGGTTGATACCCCTCCCGTCCTGATCTCTCTCGGGCCAAACAACCTTGTCAGTGCCGTCTGACCCGAAAAAGGATCTGGACGGCAAAGTCACCACCAGTCCGAGGTTCCCAGGGTCAAAATTTTGCAAGAAACAGACGTCTGCTGAAGCAGACACCTCTGATGGCCGATGGACCACCCTTGCTGTGATCAAACATGCTGTGGGGAGAGGGGTATTTATAACCTCCCCCATAGACCTGCCATTATACCATTGGGAAAGCCAAATGACGGAAGCCCATGCGCCATGCATTTATTAGGCGGCGCCATTAATGCCCCTAGGAAATTGGAACATTGCACAGATCCCGGAGCGCCTTCAATGCTCCGCCAAGACAGCAGACCGCCCCGCTCAATCCTTCTAAGGCACAACGATTCGCCATCACCCTTGCCGACCCACAATCCCTCGCCAGCTCGAGGTTCGGTCTAGCACCAGGGTAATCTTCTCAGGAAGACACAACGGCTCGCCATCACCCTTGCCGGCCCATAATCCTTCGCCAGCTCGAGGTTCGGTCTAGCACCAGGGTACTCTTCTCAGGAAGACACAACGGCTCGCCATCACCTTGCCGACCCATAATCCCTCGCCAGCCCGAGGTTCGGTCTAGCACCAGGATACTCTTCTCAGGAAGACACAACGGCTCGCCATCACCCTTGCCGACCCATAATCCCTCGCCAGCTCGAGGTTCGGTCTAGCACCAGGGTAATCTTCTCAGGAAGACACACCGGCTCGCCATCACCCTTGCCAGCCCATAATCCCTTGCCAGCACGAGGTTCGGTCTAGCACCAGGGTACTCTTCTCAGGAAGACACAACGGCTCGCCATCACCCTTGCCGACCGATAATCCCTCGCCAGCTCGAGGTTCGGTCTAGCACCAGGGTAATCTTCTCAGGAAGACACAACGGCTCGCCATCACCCTTGCCGGCCCATAATCCCTTGCCAGCTCTGTAGAACCCCATATTTTCAAATATTATTTTAATTATTTGAAAATGAATTAAAATGATTTACTGGAAATTTAATAAAATATTTTCTAAAAGATTTATCTTTTTACACGTGCGAAACACGTGCAAATAATTTTGGTGTACATATACAATTTTTATATTTTTAATAAGTTCCCATACTTATTATGGAGCGTATTCTAAATTTTGGGATTTTTCTGAATAAAGAAACTATTTTTACAAATATCTCGAAAGAGAGGGGCTTTTATGTAAAAAAAGTCGTTTGGATCTTAAATAAACTATGAAAATTCGTTTTACTGATATTTTGGTTCTCCATGGTCATCATTTGAATTTAAATATATTTGAAATTTATTTAAAGTCGATTTGGTGAAGATTTAAACAAAAAGGGTGTTTTTGCAAATATAGAATTTATGTTGGATCTTTGTGCAAATGTCTTTCTGGAAGGTAAAAGTCAAATATTTTTATTGGAAACTATAATATGTATTACTATATATTATTTCGGATTTTTCTGGATTTTTATGAATATCTTATGATGTATTTGCAAATATTACAAAAGGGAGGGCTTTTGTGCAAAATTGCCACCCCGAGTGTAAATCCGGGATTTTCTTATCTCTGGACCGTGCTGGGTTGTTGGAAAACTTAGTGGTAAAAAGATTTTATTTAGTTTTGATTTATTTAACTTATTTTGACTAAGAAAGGTTATATATGTGAAGTAATAAATTGAAAAAGGACTATTTTGCAAAAGTACTTCAAAACCCTAATTCCTTTCAATCCCGGCCTGTATAAAAGAGGTTGTGCAGCCGTCATTCGCTGCACAACTCCAGATTTATTAAAATATTATTTTCTTGGTGATCGGGAGGAGGATTTTTTGGATCTAGCAAAAGGAAGACCTTTTCGTGGATACTTCTAAAAATCAAAGGTGAGTGACATTGTTTGTGTTGTTGTTTGATTTTGCGAATGATATGTTGTTTGATTTATGTGAATGACATCGTTTGCTTTGTTTCATTATATGAATGATATGATCCTTGTATTGTGATGTGAATGAACCATTGTTATTGCTTGGACCATGTTTGTGAAACTTATGAATATTGAGTAGATCTTGAATTATGAGATTATATTGTTAGAAAGCATGTTAAGAATTGATTATGTTTGGATCGGATGACAAACATCTGGATCTCATGGTTATAAATCAGACTTTGATCATGGTTGTGAAAGAAATTTAGTTTTTGAGAAACCCTAATGGAAAGATTAGTGATTATAGATCTTGAGAATAGAACTTTTTGACATATTGGATGATTGAGTAATGTATCCATAATGGAGATTATTTGAGATTGTCGATTTTACCTAAATACAAATTATTTTAGTAAACAACAATTGCTTTTGGAAAACCCTAATTTTGATTATCATGAACAACCAAACCTTGCAGACTGAAGGCCGACAGTCGACTGGTATCCTAATCTGTCGACTGGTACGACCCAGCTGCTGTATCTTTAGTTTTCTTGAGAATCCTCTCTGGACAGTCGACTTAGACCCCTTTTCAGTCGACTGGTACACTTAGAAGTTATTTTTCAAAGTTATCTTAGATTTTCTCTGGTAAGTCGACTTATGACCTTTTAAGTCGACTTATATTGTATTTTAAGTCGACTTATGACTTTGCAAGTCGACTTATGACACTTAGAATATTTTCTTAAAGATTTCTGGAATTTCTCTCTGGTAAGTCGACTTATGTTTTTATAAGTCGACTTATGTTCTTATGAGTCGACTTATGTCTCCTTTAAGTCGACTTATGTTGTCTATAAGTCTACTTATGATCTGGTAAGTCAACTTATGATTTTTATAAGTCATCTTATATTGTTGGTAAGTCAACTTATGATTTCTATAAGTCATCTTATATTGTTGGTAAGTCAACTTATGATTTTTATAAGTCATCTTATATTGTTGGTAAGTCACCTTATGTTTTTATAAGTCTACTTATGTTTTTGGTAAGTCACCTTATGTTTTTATAAGTCTACTTATGTTTTTGGTAAGTCACCTTATGTTTTTATAAGTCTACTTATGATCTGGTAAGTCAACTTATGTTTCTATAAGCCATCTTATATTGTTAGTAAGTCAACTTATGACTCTTATAAGCCAACTTATGTTACTTAGTTTATTTACGTAAAAATTATAGATATTCTCCTCTGGACAGTCGACTTACTACAGTATAAGTCGACTGGTACTGATGAGTTTTTGTAACTTGAGTGTTCCTTTGAATGATTGGTTCTCAGATAATTCAGTCTATACTTGTTATTCAGTTCAGTAATCGATTTTGAGATATTCAGTTAAGTATATGATTTTGAGATATTCAGTTCAGTATTTTATTTAAGATATTCAGTTGAGCTACATTTGTTTAGTGGAATTTGTTTAGACTTTTGAGTTTGAGCCTCTAGAGGTAGGTGACCCTAGTATACCGGTGTTGAGATATTTGTTGAGTTATTTTGTTGAGGCCCACCGAGGCATTTTCAGTTATTCAGTTTTGATTTTTAGGCCGGTAGGGTACACCACTCTAGGAGACTCGTTGAGAAATTAAATAACCCACAAATGATAAGGACAGGCACTAGTGGTGATATGATGAACGGGAACATGAGTTATGCACCTCAATACGGCTTTAGATGAGAGATTTAATCTCCTGAATTATCCAAGTAACTTTCTTGAGATGAGGGATTTATCTCCGGAATTATCCAGGTAAATTACCTGAGATGAGAGATATATCTCCGGAATTATCCAAGTGGTTTGCTTGAGATGTGGGATTGAACTCCGGAATTATCGAAGTCGAGGCGACGCACATGGGGTAATCATGTGATGATGTGTCTATGTCTAGATGTGGGATGATCTCCTGAATTATCCAGGTAAAATACCTGAGATGTGGGATCCATCCACGGAATTATCAGGCATGGGCTAATTCTCACAGTTTATCTTTATCTCGTAGTAGTCATCGTGTTAAGATTAGTCGCATAGCGGGGATTGAACCCATATGAAGTGGAGACGTTAAGGGCTTGCACCGAACCTATGTAGAATGGGATGCATAGACTTCGACAAGTATGCATTAGAGAGTCCGCATATAGAAATTGTGTTTTCTTGACTTGGTTTTATGCATGTGTTTTCCAGTTTTCCTACACTTGACCTTTAGACTAGATGCACTTGTTGTTTTCATACTATGATGTTTCCATGCTTTACATCTTTGTTACCCCTTATTCCTTTATCATTGTGGTTAATACATGTTGTTGATGACCTTATGTTTTACAATTAAATTATGTTGATTATTATATGTCACTCACACCATTTATGGCTAACCCCTTTAGTTTTGGGGGTTAGGGATCATCTCTAGCCTCACATGTTGCAGGTTGTTGCTTAGAGTTTGGAGGTTTGGATGCTTGAGGCATATTTGAGATAAATTAATTCATAAGAGTTTTGTGTAAATTTGTAAAAGCAGTTTTGGGATAATTTGAGTTGTAAATGACAGAAAATATTATTGAGTTGTTTTGAATTCCGCTGTGATTTGTAAAAGTTTGTTGTAATAAAAATTGAAAATTTTAGTGGTGTTGGTTGTGTTTATTGTTACATTGAAGTTGATGCTGGGATTGTGCCACGTATTTTCTAAGTTATCATATTAGAAATTCGGGGCGCTACAAGCTCGAGGTTCGGTCTAGCACCAGGGTACTCTTCTCAGGAAGACACAATGGCTCGCCATCACCCTTGCCGACCCATAATCCCTCGCCAGCTCGAGGTTCGGTCTAGCACCAGGGTACTCTTCTCAGGAAGACACAACGGCTCGCCATCACCCTTGCTGACACATAATCCCTCGTCATCTCGAGGTTCGGTCTAGCACCAGGGTAATCTTCTCAGGAAGACACAACGGCTCGCCATCACCCTTGCCGACACATAATCCCTCGTCATCTCGAGGTTCGGTCTAGCACCAGGGTAATCTTCTCAGGAAGACACAACGGCTCGCCATCGCCCTTACTAACCCATAAACCCTCGCCAGCTTGAGGTTCGGTCTAGCATCAGGGTAGCCTTCTCATGAAGGCCCAGCGATTCGCCATCCCATTTCCACGATCATAAACACTCCTCCACGGCTAACTCCCGCACCCCCGCAGGAGTGGGGGGCTTGTGTGGTAGGGTAAAAATGGCCTGGGGCCCAGCCAAGGCCAAGGACGGCTCTTGCTAAAAAATAAGAAAAACAACAATCCGGCTCGGCCTCGGACCACTGCAGGGTCGGCACCGAGCCTCAAGTTCACCCCCACAGACCTGGTCTCCTCGTATCCGACGAGTCTCGATGGCCCTCGGCCTCTGATCCGCGACAGCCCCACGAGCCGTCCGCCCAGCCTGGTAAAGAATGTAGATGACCTGGCACAACCTAGGCCATCCGATTCTCCCAGAGGCACAAGAGCCCCATGATCAGCCATGTCAGCTCCAAATACCACCAAGGGCTTTGCCACGTCAGCCCTATACCACTCTTGGCACTGCCACGTCCACCCTAAACCCCCTGGGCCTCCTGCCACGTCAGGCCCATGGGCTTTCGGGTTCAGACCCGGCCCCCAAGCGGATCCAAACCCGGTTGGAATTCTCTATAAATACCAGACCCTCACCCACCTTTTCAGGTAATCAATCTTTGCCACCTAAATTCCCCTAGTTACTGCTGCTCTCTCACAGAGATGACTAGATCGTCGGAGGGTCCGCCACCGGGATAAACCCCGGTGTTTCAGGACCGTCTGCAGGTACTCGAGGCGAGGCCATCCGAGCCGATCCTCAAGCGCCGAAGCGAGCCCCTCGCTCACCGTCCGGCACTGTACTCTTCCCTCACTACAAATTGAGTCCGAACTCACACCTGGTGCATCCACACCGCGACCAAAAACAAACCGCATCACTTAGTTTTACTTTATTTGCAATTGTTTATATTTTTAATTGAAATTTTGATGCTTACATGATGAGATCTTTTAGTGTGATGGGTTGAGTCTACTATTATTATTCCCTTGTTCATGATTCTACTTTTTGCTCGAAGACAAACAAAATCTTAAGTTTGGGGTATTTGATGTGTCTAATTTATATACAAATATTTGTACTCATTTACCTATTAAAATGGCTTGTTTTCGCTGATATTGTCTATAATTCATCTTATTTCTATATGATTTCATTTAATTAATTATTTTTGAAGAAATAATATTTTTTGATGCAAAAAGTAAAGAATTGTGGGAAAAAATCAACAAACAAAGTAAAACAATTGATTTATCGATTTTATTGTTTTGTTGAGTTAAAATTGTGACAAATAAATTTTAAAAGGATTTTTATACTCTAATATGATATAAAGTTAGTTTAAATTAATTTTAAACTAATTTAATTTATTCCTTTAAAAAAATCCTAATTTTTGGTATTATTTTGTGTATGCAGAAGCACGTGGTGGGCAGAAAAGGAAGAAAAGAAAGAAAGAGAAATAAATAAATTCAGATCAATTAAAGGAAGGAAATAAAGAAAGAGTGTGGACTTTTCTGCAAAAAGTGAAAACCCTAACTCTATTCCCGTGCTCTATAAATGCAAACCAAAGGAGAGAGGAGAAACTTAGGAGGTGACGGCTAATCATTTAAAGAAAAAAATAATAATAAAAAAATAAATAAATAAAAACTCAGAACCTCTCTCTCTCACGCGAAACAAAGCGGAGAGAGAGAAGATTCATTTGAGTGCAGTACAAGGCAAGCGGGACCCAACAGCTAACTCGGCGCATCCCTCCACGTGGGTGACAAGTCAGCAGGCGGGTACAGACGTCTGCTGGCTTCTTCTTCGACGTGACAGCCCTAGATCTGACGCGCGGTTTTCGAGGCAGCAGTTGGTTTCGGTATTCGAGACAAAGACAATAGAGACTTGGGTTTGCATTAAATTTTGTATTCCTTTTTTGTATTTCTTCTTCTCCAATTTCTTTAGATGCAATCCCAAACAAATATGAACTGAATTTATTGTTCTAGAGGCTAAGATGTAGCCGAGTTTTGTAGAACACAAATTTTAAGTCCTTATTATTACTCTATTTTTCCTGATTGTGTTTTAATTTTTATTATTTATGCATACAACATGGTGGATAGACATTTGTATGATTTTTCAAATCATAAAGAGACCGAACAGGTTATTTGTGATTAATAAAAATTAAGACCGTATATTGGACGTGACCGCTAAGAAATCCCATTTCTCAATTAATAATTTGATGGATAGGCGAAGAATTAGTTGAGAATAATTTTTAGACTTCGTTGATAGAGTGGTTAATATCTTTAGGATTTTGGTCGACAATTTGGAAAGATAATATTTTTATTTATAAGGAATTATAATCTGTGTGTGTGATAAACAAGGTGAACCAAGAGCCCTAGAACTAATTTTACCATTAAACAAAGTACAAGAGCTTCATAGTTTCACAGCCCTCTCCCTCTTCACCAATTTAGTTAGATTTAATTAGATTAGAGTAATTTAGTTGTTTTATCATTAATAAAATTCGACCTTCCAAATAGTGATTCATCTAGCGATATAGGTACTTAGTAAAATATCTAGTCCCTGTGGGTTCGACACTCTACTCACCTATCTATATTACTTGTGCGATTTTGTACACTTGCAAAAATTCAACATCAAGTTTTTGGCGCCGTTGCCGGGGACTAGTTATTCTTTTATTGATATTGAAAATTGCTAGATTATTGCTAATTTGGATTTTTTTGTAATTATTTTTATTTTATTATCATTTTAAATTTTTATTTTCCTTTGACTAACTCTAACTTTTACTTTTTTTTTATTTCTTATTTTAGTTTTTTTTTAGTTTTTTTCTATTTTTTTTTCTTTTTCTTTTTCGATACTTACATTTCAGGACATACAGTGCATTATCATGGCGAATGATGAAAATAGGCCTTTGAGAGACAGTGCATTATCAGGACATACAGTGCATTATCAGTGCATTATCATTTCAGGACATACAGTGCATTTTTTAATTTTTTAATTTTTTAATTTTTTTAATTTTTTAATTTTTTAATTTTTTAATTTTTTAATTTTTTAATTTTTTAATTTTTCAATTGTTTAATTTTTTAATTTTTTAATTTTTTAATTTTTTAACTTTTTAACTTTTTAACTTTTTAACTTTTTAACTTTTTAACTTTTTAACTTTTTAATTTTTTAATTTTTTAATTTTTTAATTTTTTAATTTTTTATTTTTTTAATTTTTTAATTTTTTAAATTTTTAAATTTTTTAAATTTTTAAATTTTTAAATTTTTAAATTTTTAAATTTTTAAATTTTTTTAATTTTTTAAATTTTTTTAATTTTTTTAATTTTTTAATTTTTTAATTTTTTAATTTTTAATTTTTTAATACTTTTTAAATTTTTTAATTTTTAATTTTTAATTTTTTTTTAATTTTTTAACTTTTTAATATTTTAATTTTTAATTTTTTAATTATTTTTGATTTTTTAAATTTTTTATTTAATAACTTTTTTACCATTTTTACCTTTTTTTACCTTTTTTACCTTTTTTAGCTTTTTTAGTTTTTTTTTTAATTTTATTTATTTATTTTTATTTATTTATATTTTTTAATTTTTAATTTTTTAGTTTTTTAATTTTTTAATTTTTTAATTTTTTTAATTTTTTAATTTTTAAAATTTTAAATTTTTAAATTTTTAAATTTTTAAATTTTTAAATTTTTAAATTTTTAAATTTTTTTAATTTTTTAATTTTTTAAATTTTTTATTTTTTTAATTTTTAGTTTTTGTTAATTTTTTAATTTTTAAATTTTTTAATTTTCCTATTTTTGTATTTTTTTTTATTTTTCTACTTTTTCTACTTTTTTTATTTTTTGTTTTTTTATTTTTTTATTTTTTATTTTTTTATGTTTTTATGTTTTTATTTTTTATTTTTTGATTTTTTGATTTTTTGATTTTTTGATTTTTTGATTTTTGATTTTTTGATTTTTTGATTTTTTTTGATTTTTTGATTTTTTTTTATTTTTTTAAAATTTTTTTGAAAATTTTAAAATTTTTTAAATTATAAATTATTAAAATTTTAAATTATTAAATAATTAAATTATTAAATTATTAAATTTTTAAAATTTTAAATTTTTAAATTTTTAAATTTTTAAATTTTTAAATTTTTAAATTTTTAAATTTTTAAATTTTTAAATTTTTAAATTTTTAAATTTTTTAAATTTTTAATTTTTAATTTTTAAATTTTTAAATTTTTAAATTTTTAAATTTGTTTATTTTTATATTTTTATATTTTTTATATTTTTTGTTTTTTTATTTGTTTATTTTTTTTATTTTTTATTTTTTTACCTTTCTTATTTTTTTATTGTTTAACTTTTTAATTTTTTAAGTTTTTAGTTTTTTTAATTTTTTAATTTTGTAATTCTTAAATTTTTAAATTTTTAAATTTTTAAATTTTTAAAATTTTTTATTTTTTTTATTTTTTTAATATATTTTTATATATTTTTATATTTTATTTTTTTTATTTCTTATTTTTTGTTTATAATTTTTATGTTTTTCTTTTTTCATTTTGCGTTTTTCATTTTTCATTTTTCATTTTTCAATTTTTCAAATTTTCAATTATTTTTCATTTTTTCATTTTTCGTTTTTTTTGGTTTTTTATTTTATTTTTTATATATTTTTTAATATTTTAATATTTATTTTTATTATTTTTATTATTATTGTTTAAGTTTTTCCATTATTTAATAGCAATATTTCAGAACATAAAATTGTATCACAATAGCGAACGAAGGTAAGGTAATGGAGAAGAAAACAAGGCATTGAGAGACTATGTTATGCCCTCGCTTAATGGAGCAACATCAAGCATAGAGAGACCGGTTATATAAGTTAACAATTTTTAGATTAAATCGGTAATCATTCAAATAATTCAACGGACTATTCAATTTGGGGGACTACCGCACAAGCATCTTAATGTTCACAGTACAAACTTTCTAGAATTTTTTGACACTTTCAAGCACAATGGAGTACCAGAAGATATAATTCGATTGAGACTCATTCCTTTTTCACTAAGAGATAAGGCGAAGGATTGGATAAATTTTCTACCACCCGGTGGTATTACTACTTGGGAAGGACTTACACAAAAAATTCTGCCTATGTATTTTCCGCCAGCAAAGACAGCGAAGCTAAGAAATGACATTACCATATTCACTCAATTTGAGACTGAGTCTTTGTATGATGCATGGGAGAGGTATAAAGAGTTATTGTGAAAGTGTCCTCATTATGAACTACCAAAATGGCTACGAATCCAAATATTTTATAATGGTTTGGGATTTACAAATCGATTTATAGTAGATGCAACAGCTAGTGGTGCTCTGATGAGCAAAACTCATGAAGCAGCTTATGAACTTCTAGAAGAGATGACATCGAACAATTACCAATGGTCTTCAGAGAGAACAATATATAGAAAAGTAGCTGAAGTTTTTGAGCTTGATCCAATTACCACATTGGCTGCAAAAATTGATATTTTATCAAAACAAACAGGTAATATGAATGTTAATGTTATTCAATCTAATACTATTTGTTCATTGTGCAGGAAACCATTCAAGTATTGATTGCCAAGTGGAATTCTTTTGTTCAACCAAATTCCGAACTAACAAATTATGTGTCCAATTTTCAAAAGCAAAACAATCCTTATTCAAACACGTATAATCCTTGATGCAGAAACCACCCCAATTTTTCTTGGAACAATAATCAAGGAGCAATTACACCACCTCAAAAATTTTCACAGCAAGAAAAGAATCCGACACTTGAAGAGATGATCATGAAATACATGTAGAAGCCAGATTTAGCAATACAAAATAATACGGTTTCAATTCGCAATCTTGAGGTTCAGATTGGTCAGATTTCAAATATTCTTACAGAGAGGACTTCAGGAACTTTACCCAGTTTCACCGTAACAAATCCCATTGAGCATGTCAAAGCAATAACACTGAGAAGTGGGAAAAAAATTCAGCAACCACATGCACATACTGCCGAACAAAATGCTGAAAAGAAAGATGGTTTACAACCATTTTTGGAGGAACAAATGCAGCAGGTGGCCAACCACCATATCGGGAAATCTAAGAAAAGCAAAGGAGCGTCAAATACCACGGTTTCCAGGGAGTTTAATTCTGAAACTTATCCTAATTCACCTTATGATCCACCTATTCCTTTTTCGCAAAGACTTTAAAAGAATAATCTTGAAAACCAATTCTCTAATTTTTTAAGTATTTATAAGCAATTGCATATTAATATTCCTCTTATTGACGCTTTGGAACAAATACCTAAATATGCTAAAAAATTTAAGGATATTTTATCAAACAAGAGGAAGTTGGAGGAACATGAGATGGTTATGCTAACCGAGGAAAGTAGCACAATTTTACAAAGAAACTGCCTTCTAAGGGAGTTTTTCAATTCCTTGCACTATTGAAAATTCTTATTTTAATAAACCTTTATGTTATTTAGGAGCAAGTATTAATCTTATGTCTTTTTCGGTTTTCAGGAAATTAGGTATTGGAGAAGCAAAGCCCATTATAATTTCTTTACAATTGGCGGGCAGATCTATCAAGTATCTAATAGGTATAATTGAAGATGTTTTGGTAAAGGTAAACAAGTTCATATTTCCAGCTGATTTAGTGCTTTGCATGGAGGAAAATAGACAAATTCCGTTGATTTTGGAGCGATATTTTCTAGCCACGGGGAGAGCTTTGATTGATGTCCAACAAAGAAAACTTATTTTGAGGGTTGAGGATAAGCAAGTAACGTTTGATTTTTTAAATCCATGGATTTTTTTGCTGAAGTATAGTCGTGTTTTCAAGTTTGTGAAACTGATTTAATTGTGGGCAAGAAATATATGGCTGAAATTGAAAAGTTACCAATCGAAGTATGTCTAACTGATATGGCTAAAAATGGGGTTAAATCGGAACCATTCAAAGTGGGCACGAATCTCAAAGTCCCAGGAGCAATCTCGTCTTTCTCCTTCAACCCACATTACTCCCAGCCATGCCTCCCAAGAAGAGACCCCGCAAACTCCAACCGAAGGACAACCTCTTCTCATCCTCCTCCTCCTCCTCCACAGGGGGATCTCCCCCGTCCCAACCAACCAACCCTTCAGCCCGATCCTCTGGCTCCGTAGTCCATCCAACAGCCTTTGGGACCCCAGGCCATAGTAGGGGAACACTCTCAACGGAGCCGCCACAAGCAACCTGTCCATCAGGTTCAAGTCTCCATCCATAATACCGACACTAATTTTATTGCTTCCTATACTCCCCCCACTCCAAAGGATCTGCGGAACGTGATCAACAATCGGCAGATCGAGCACAGACCCGATCTCCGTACCCATCTGGAGGTGAGGCGGGCCCAAGAGTCAAACCCTCGCCGCGAGCAGGCCAGAGACCGTTCGCCACACCGATCCAACCGAAGGGGGTCTAACTCTCCCCGCAGATGAAGAGAGTCGCCCCAACATCGCCCAAGATGGAGCCGCTCCCCGGCAAGTCACCATGCACCTCGGGACCATCATGAGCAGGAGGCCCCCGTCACAAGGGCGGAATTCCAGCAATTCCATGAGGCGGTCCTCCGGGCTCTCAACGTTGCCCCCAATAATGGCTGTAGGGCTCCCAGCCCAATGCCAGCTCCTCACCATCCTCGTCGTTCCAGTAGTCCTCGACCGGCTCCTCACCATCCTCACCGCTCCCGAAGTCCTAGGCAGGCTGCGAGCCATCGTCGTCCTTCTCCCGATCACCACCGCCGCACCCGTAGTCTGCGCCCTACCCCAAGTCACCCCCGTCTCTCAGTCAGTCCACCTCCTACTCTGAGCCATCACCGGCGCAGCCCCAACCCACCTCGACATGAGAACGAGTCTCGGGGCTCGGCCAGACAAGACCGAAGGGAAGACTCGGTCTACTGCCGTCTCCACGAGATGGAGAGGCGCCTTGGCCAGCTCGATCGAGATGAGGGGCGACATGCAAGGGACCCTCGTCCGAGCAGGCCCCCATTCTCCCGTACCATTATGGAGGCTCCAGTTCCCGACAACTTCAAGCCTCCACATTTCGAGACCTATATCGGGGAGTCGGACCCTGCAGATCATATTGAGAGTTTCAAAACTCTCATGATGATCCACCATGCATCCGACTCCCTCCTTTGTAAGACCTTCCCGGCCACACTCAAGGGGCCGGCTCGGGAATGGTACTCTCGGCTTGCGCCGGCATCTATCTTCTCCTTCGACCAGTTCAAGGGTCTTTTCCTCATGCATTTCGTAAGCAGTCGGCGCGCCGAGAAGATGAGTGACACCCTATTGTTCCTCAGCCAAAAGAAGGGCGAACGATTAAGGGATTATGTCAAACGCTTCACTGCCGAGGCTAGGTCCATTGCTTCTTTGGAACCCTCGGTCGCCACCATCGCCTTCCAATCCAACGTCCTCAATGCTGACCTCAGGGCGTCCCTCACCAAGAAGCCCCCTCGGGACTTCTCAGAGCTCCTACTTCGGAGCGAGAAGTACATCTGAGTGGAAGAAGCCGTCCGCCGCCCCACCTTCGAGGCTTCATCTTCCGCGAACAAGCGGAAGGGTGCAGAAGAAGAAGGAGCTAAGAAGCTCCTAAAAGACAATAGGGGTCAGTGGCATCCTCTTCCTCGGTTCAAGAAATTCACTCCGCTTAACGCAAGTGTATCTGCTATCCTCATGGAGATAGGGAACGATGGCCTCCTACCGCCTCCCCCAAGGATGAATACTCCGGCATATAAGAGGGACCGGAGTAAGTGGTACCGTTTCCATCGGGACCACGGGCACGAAACAGATGAATTTCGAGCCTTAAAGTATGAAATCGAGGCCCTCATTCAAAGAGGGCAACTCAACCGGTTCGTTAAAAGGGAACGAACCGATCCGCCCCTGCTGCCTTGGGGGGCTAACAAGCAAAATGAGTAGCGCACGAACACTCCGGAGGCTGAAGTAGAGGGCATCTTGCACCTGATACACTGGGGCCCAATGGGGGGAGATTCCAACTCCTCCCAAAAAGCCTTCGTAAGGGAGGTTAACTCCGTGCAGACCCATCCTCCCCCAAAGGGCCCCGGAGTCCCGGTGACGTTCTCCAATAGGGACCTGGAGGGCGTCCGCACGCCCCACTGCGATGCCCTCGTCATCAATCTCCGCATGGCAAACTTCGAAGTTTCGTCGCATCTTGGTAGATAACGGCAGCCCCGTCAACATCATTTTCTTGGAGGCCTTCAAAGGCCTCCTACTGTCCAGGGACCGGCTCAAGCCCGCGGACTACACTCTCCACGGGTTCACCGAGGTCCCGGTTACGATCGAGGGAATTATAACCCTCGACGTAATGGTGGGAAAGGTCCCGACAACTCGCATGGAGCAAATGGACTTCATGGTGGTCGACGTCAAGGCCACCTATAATGTTATCCTGTGTAGACCAGGTTTGGCCGTGCTTCAAGCCATCCCTTCAGCCTACCACATAAAAATAAAGTTCCCTACCCCCTCAGGAGTGGGAGAAGTGAGGGGAAGCCAAGAAGCAGCTCAGAAGTGCTATATGACCTCGATGGGGGGTCCGGTTCTTTCTTTGGAAGCGCTCGAACTTCCTCAGGAAGGCGGCCAAACTATCTCCGAGCCCGTGGACGAATTGGAGAAAGTGGCCTTCTCCAAAGAAGACACCACTAAGACATTCCGCGTCAGCAAAGCTCTCTCCCCCTCTATAATGCAAGATATCTCCCAGTGCATACGGGATAATCGCAACCTCTTCGCATGGACTACAGCAGACATGCCCGGGATCTCAGAGGAGCTCTCAATGCACCATCTGAGTGTCACCCCTGGGGTCAAGCCTGTCCGGCAGAAGAGGCAAAAGTTTGCCTCCGAGAGGCAACAGGCAATCAAGGAGGAGGTTGAGAAACTCCTCAATGCCCGCTTTA
This sequence comes from Hemerocallis citrina, assembly GCA_017893485.1. Classification (NCBI taxonomy): domain Eukaryota; kingdom Viridiplantae; phylum Streptophyta; class Magnoliopsida; order Asparagales; family Asphodelaceae; genus Hemerocallis; species Hemerocallis citrina. Next base: position 167,710,193 of record CM030368.1, read on the forward strand.
TTCAGGAGGTGAACTATCCTGAGTGGCTCTTCAACGTGGTAATGGTCAAGAAGGTCAATGGGAGTTGGAGGATATGTATTGACTTCACTGATCTCAACAAGGCGTGCATGAAGAACCCCTTTTCCTCTTCCCAGCATCGACGCCCTGATCGATGCGACTTCCAGGCACGAGCTCCTCAGTTTTATGTATGCCTTCTCAGGATACAACCAAATCAGGATGTTCCCTCTGGACATCCCGAAGACCTCGTTCGTGACGGACCAAGGCCTCTACTGCTACCGTGTTATGCCCTTTGGCTTGAAAAATGTAGGAGCTACCTATTAGCGCCTGGTGAACAAGGTCTTCCGAGACTAGATTGGCCGAAAGATGGAGGTCTACGTCGACGACATGTTAGTCAAAAACACTCGAGGGAAGGAGCACACCCTCGACCTTCAAGAAGCCTTCGAAGTGCTCAGGAAGCATAATATGAGACTAAACCTGAACAAGTGTGCGTTCAGTGTCTCATCGGGCAAATTTCTGGGGTTTATGGTCAGCCAGAGGGGCATAGAGGCCAACCCCGAGAAGATCTAAGCCATTCTCAAAATGGCTCTCCCCTCCAACGTCAAAGAGGTGCAGAGGCTCACGGGGCGCCTCGCCGCGATCGGTCGATTCCTCTCTAAGTCCGGGGAAAAGTGCCTCCCCTTCTTCAAAGCCCTCAAGGGGGCTAAAGGCTTCGAGTAGGGAAAGCAGCAATAGGAGTCCTTTGACAAGCTCAAAGAGTATTTGGCCAACCCCCCGCTCCTGAGCAAGCCAGCACCTGGGGAGGTCCTCTACCTCTATTTCGCAGCTTCGAAGCAGACGCTCAGTGCGGTCCTCATAAGGGAGGAGGAAAAGACACAGAAGCTCATCTATTACGTGAGTAAGGTGCTCCGCGATGCCAAACTCCGTTATCTGAATCTGGAGAAGATAGCTCTGGCCCTGGCATTGGCGGCTCGAAAGCTCTGCCCCTACTTCTAATCCCATTCGGTGGTCGTCCTTACCGACCAACTGCTGAAACAAGTTCTCCACAAGCCTGAGACTTCCGGGCGGCTCATGAAGTGATCCATCGATCTGAGTCAGCACGACATCAGCTACCAGCCCAGGACGGCAATAAAAGCCCAAGCTCTGGCCGAGTTCATCGTGGAAAACACCATCCCCGACTCATGTGAGTCGCCTGCCGATCCCTCTGTCTGGACCGTCTATGTGGACAGGTCCTCTTACGCCGATGGAAGAAGGGCTGGCATCATCCTAACTAGCCCCGACGCTTTCGTCCTCCAGTACTCCCTCCGCCTCAACTTTCCAGCATCAAACAATAAGGCAGAATATGAAGCCCTAATTGCGAGGCTCTGCTTGGCTCGTAAGGCGAGTGCCGAATAAGTAAGAGTCTTCAGCGACTCTCAGTTAGTGGTCAATCAAGTGTCCGGGGAGTACGAGGCGAGAGACGACCGCATGGCTAGGTACTTGGCAAAGGTGAGGAAGCTTCTAGCTCTATTCAGAGATGTTCAACTCCAGCGGGTTCCCTGAGAGGAAAATGCACAAGCGGATGCCCTCTCTAAGCTCGCCCCCTCGTCCCTCCAAGGTCTAGAACGGACCATCTTAATAGAGGTGCTTCTCAAACCAAGCATCGACGAAGATGGCTCAGAGCCAATGGAAGCCTTCCCCCTAACACTTGGGGAAAACTGGATGAAGCCCCTCCTCGATTACCTCCGGGATGGAGTCCTTCCCGAAGATCCGAAAGAAGCAAGGAGGATCAGGACACGAGCAGAGCGGTACACACTCCTGGACGAGGGTCATGTACAAATGCTCCTACACCCAGGTCGATGCCTCTCCCCGGAAGAAGCGCTCTACGCCCTAAGGGAGGCCCACGATAGTCTATGTGGTGCGCACTTGGGAGCGAGATCCCTTACTCGGAAGCTTTTGAACTACAGGTACTTCTGTCCCACACTACTAAGTGATTTCGATGAGTACGTCCGCAAGTGTGACTCCTAGCAGAAGTTTGCCCCAATCCGTCGTCTGTCCCAAGCACAACTTGCCTCCTTTGCGAGCCCAATCCCATTCACAATGTGGGGGATGGATTTGCTTGGGCCTTTCCCTCCGGTACCAGGCCAGCTGAAGTTCTTGGTGGTAGCAATAGACTACTTCTCCAAATTGATAGAGGTCGAACCTCTCTCAACGATCACCGAGAACAAGGTGCAAAAGTTCTTTTGGAAGAACATTGTCTGTCGGTTCGGAGTACCTTGCATTCTTGTAACCGACAACAGGACCCAATTTATGGGAGCAGGCTTCCACGACTATTGCACCGACCTCGGGATTCAACAGCGGTTCTCTTCAGTGGCACACCCCCAGTCCAACGGTCAAGCGGAGAACGCAAACAGACAGATCCTCTCAGGCTTGAAGAAGAGGCTCGACAAGTCCACCAAAGAGCTATGGGTCGAACAATTCCCCAATGTGCTTTGAAGCTATCGCACCACCAAAAGAACTCCGACGGGAGAGTCCCCTTTCAACCTCACATACGGGTCAGAAGCTCTTATCACTTTGGAGGTGGGTCTACCTTTACCTCGACTCATAGCTTACAACGAAGCGTAGAATGCGAACCAGCTTCGCAACTGCCTAGACCTCATTGACAAGATCTGTGAGAGAGCCGCAATCCGCCAAGAGACCTACCTTCGTAGGATCACTCAAGCTTACAACAAGAGGGTACGACCCACCAACCTAAAGGAAGGGAACTTAGTGCTGAGAAAGTTGTCGATTTCCGATCCAAACAAGAGAAGCAAACTGGCACCTAATTGGGAAGGACCATATAAGGTCTCCAGAGTTATACGCCCAGACGCGTATCAACTCGAAGACCCAGGGGGCAGGAAGATGCCAAGGACATGGAAAGCCGAGCACCTGATGAAGTACCGAGAGGGTGTCTAAACACCGCTCCAAGCAACTTCCCCAAGACTGCTCCAGAAGACTTGTCGCAAAAACCTTACTTGTATCTTCTTTTCGACCAAAGTGTAAAGGCGGCCTGCAACTTAGAAGCAGCCGCCTAGTTATTTTCAATAAAGAGAAATCCCCCTCCCCCCCTCAACTTCTATATTTCTTGAGTAACCTAACTCTACTTAGCAAATTTTCTATTTTTTAAGGTAGTCTAACTCTACTTGCAAAAACAAAACTCTCTCTTTAAACGACGAGTTTGGAGTCCAACACTTGGCTCAATTCTGCTTCTACTACTCACTCATAAGCGAGTGAGAAGTGGTGAGCCATTTGGAATTTCTCCCACAATCGTTGACTCTCTCTTTAAACGACGAGTTCGGAGTCCAACACTTGGCTCGATTCCGCTTCTACTACTCGCTCATAAGCGAGTGAGAAGTGGTTCGCCATTCGGAATTGCTCCTACAACCATTGACTCTCTCTTTAAACGATGAGTTCGGAGTCCAACACTTGGTTCGATTCCGCTTCTACTACTCGTTCATAAGTGAGTAAGAAGTGGTTCGCCATTCGAAATTGCTTCTACAACCGTTGACTCTCTTTAAACGACGAGTTCGGAGTCCAACACTTGGCTCGATTCTGCATCTACTACTCGCTTATAAGCGAGTAAGACGTGGTTCACCATTCGGAATTGCTCCCACAACCGTTGACTCTCTCTTTAAACAACGAGTTCGGAGTCCAACACTTGGCTCGATTCTGCTTCTACTACTCGCTCATAAGCGAGTGAGAAGTGGTTCGCCATTCGGAATTGCTCCCACAACTGTTGACTCTCTCTTTAAACGACGAGTTTGGAGTCCAACACTTGGCTCGATTCCGCTTCTACTACTCACTCATAAGCGAATAAGAAGTGGTTCGCCATTCGGAATTGCTCCCACAACCGTTGACTCCCTTTTTAAACAACGAGTTTGGAGTCCAACACTTGGCTCGATTCTGCTTCTACTACTCGCTCATAAGCGAGTAAGAAGTGGTTCGCCATTCAGAAGTTCTCCTACAACTATTGACAACTACTAATGCCAGCAAAACACACGAATACGAAGACAAGTATTATTTCATTAAAATCTGATAAACAAGTCTAGTTACAAGACCAACTGCTCATCTATGCAGCGAGAAACAACACTTGTGAAGTTAAAAGTGCAAGACTCCTAAGGCCTACTTCACCGCCTCCGAGGTGCGGGGATACTCCGGTTGAGAGACACCCGAGGTCGACGAATGTTGTACTGTCGACGTGCCCCCTCGGCGCTCGTCTCTAAGCCGGCAAGTCGAGAAGCATCATCGGCACCCGCTCTAATTGTGGCTCCAACTGACGCCCCGCTCGACGAGGCTTCCACCCCACTTTGCGCATCGTCAAGGCTCCGATGCATTGACGGTGAGCACTGCACAAGCTCGTAGAAAGATATCCCTCTATCACGCTCTTCCCGAGTGCAAGAAGTGGATCTAACGTTGCTCTGATCGGAACGCGATTAGAGATGAGCAACCTCTGCCTCGAGCTCGACGATGCGCTCTTTGAGTGAGTCATCTCTCACCTTTATGTCCAGATGAGGCAGTCGAACCGAGCTGGCCCCTCGGGAGCCATCGGTGACCGCCTGCCGAAGGTGAGAAACTTCCATGCTCTTGGCGAGGGTCACCTTCTTCAGCTCGTCTCTCTCCGTTGTCACCTCCGATAGAGAGTCGCGAAGGCGCTTAAGCTTCAGGCCGAGGGTGGCTTCTGCGAACGAGCCCACATCCTCACCTTCGGGGGTCCTCTCTTTGATCTGCCCCTCTAACTGCCTCTTCTCTATGTCTCGACGAACCAAGGTCGATCTCGGGTGCTTCAGCTCGTATTTCACCTTGCGAAGGTCCAACTCCACCTCATGAAGACGCTCTCGGTTCTGCTCAAGCCCCAATCTCGTTGCCCCTAGACTAGCTCGTAGGCGTGCAACTTCGAGTATCCGAGGCAACTCGACGACCTGTAGCGCTTCGACAATCTGAAAAGAATCAGAGCACGGGGCCATTGAGGTTCACAGTACTCTAACACTTAGAAAAAAAAAAGGAGTTCGAAACTTGCTCAACACTTAGTCAAAACGGAGAACTTTCTCATTCATTTCAAAGTTGAAGCGGTGGCCAGTCCGCAATTCGGCAATACATAAAAATAAAATAAATTAATTAATTAAAAAAAAGGCAACTGAGTCAATGAGCCACCTCGAGGTGCTGCTCTGAGGCACCCTCGCTCGGTAGAGTGAAGAGCGCTACTTCCGGGTTCACCTCCTCCTCGCCGTCGCCCTCAGCCTTGCCATCCTCCCCCTCGGGCTCGACTTCCGCCAGAGGGATGAGCTCCTCGCCCTCTACCGAATCGTAGAAGTAGTATGTCGAACCGTCGAAGCTGGGGATGCGAGCTGCCACATGCTTCAGAGCTCGACCGTAGGCCTCCTCCATATTTGTCATCATATGGGCCTCCGCCTCATCCCGAACGGCTTTCGTCACCTCCGCCACCTTCATCTCCTGCCCCTTCAGCGCCTCCTCGGACGCCTTCACAGCCTTCGCCAGCTCCTCCTCGAGGCGAGCCTTCTCCTTCTCCAGTGCCTCGACCTTGGCTGTCTCGGTTGCTGAGTGCTCGAGCACTTCGGCAAGCTTCATCTCGAGGGCACCCACCTCGTCTTCTTGTAATGTCGAAAGCCTTTGTTCGGCCTCAAACAGCTACACCGCCTTGGAGCGCTCCGACCGCTCGTGATCGTTCGTCGCCTTCATCTCCTTCTCTTGCTCGGCGAACTGCTCGAGCATATGGCTGAAGTGGCAGAGGGTCTGTGAACAAAACAGAAGAATATGAGAACTCAAAGATCGTTAACCCTGAAGCTGAAGAGAACAGAGCGGGGCTACTTACCGACATCGTCGACCGGGCAATCTCCAAGGCATCGTTGCTGACCGTACCTGCCCTCAGCACCGCACGATCCCTTGGGGTCGGCAGATGGCATACCGCCTGCATGTACATCCCCGCATCACCGAGGAAGCCATCCAGCTTCATCACCTGCCAGTCGGGGACGAAGAGCCTCTTATGCTCTTCGGTATGGATGGCCTCCACCTCGGCTGTGAGCGGTAGCACCTCCAGGGCCAGAGCGGTGCCGGCCAAGAATGCCCCTCTCGAAGATCCCGGGGCTTCAGCCGAAGGGAGCGTAACTTGCGGCTCCGAGGGGGCGTCACTGACTAAGTTGACAACTGCCGCTGGCACCGAGGGCGCTTGTACCGCTCGGCCAGAAGGAGGCCCCGCCGTAGTCCTCTTCCTCTTCTTCGTGTCCGCACCCTTTGGTGCTGCTGCGCTCCTCTTTGCCATCAAGGCTCAGTAGTCCATACCGGGGGCTTCTGTACATAACGAAAAACCGAGCAAAAGAGTTAGTGAAAAACACAAACACTAAAAGCTAGTACTTATATGTTAAAGAAAAAAGAAAGTAAAGGAGCGTACTGGGGACGATCGGACTGAGACCCTCACCGAACAAGACCTCGGTAATATCATTCCAACCAAGGAGCTTTGTCACTATCTCCTCTTCTTCTTTAGTGAGCACCGGTTCGGCATTCACCCACTTCGGAATGTCCTCCTTCCACGTCGTAGGGAAGCCCCTTTGCTCGAGATCTCAGATCAGGAAGTACTTCTCCTTCCAATGCTTGAAGGAGTCCGGGTTCTCGATCAGTTTAACCCCCTTCCTCGGCGATAAATAGTATCGGTACTCCATCTTGCTCATTCGGCAGATCCGGTAAAGACTGCGGAGGAGGACGAGCTGGGGCTGCACACCGACCGCCTAACATTGGAGGATGAAGGCAATGACGTGCCGCCACATGTTCGGCATGAACTGTACAGGGCTCAGGCCGTACCACTGCAACACCTCGACCACGAAAGGCGGGAGCGGTAGCCGAAGGCCGGCATTGAGTGCATCGTACGGGAAGACGCATGTGTCTGGTGACGTCCCCGTACACGCTCGGAAGCTGGGGCCGGGGAGTAGCAGAGCATACTCCTTCGGGATGCGGAATCCCTTCCTGATCCGATGATGGTCCGCCTCGGTCATGATCTAAGGGATCTCATCCACCTCAGAAGGATCCCTTGGGCTGTTCTCCTCGTACACCGCGGCCATCCCGTGCACCGCCTTCTCCAAAATATCCTTAGGGTAGCTCCTGACCCTTCCGAGGCTCGACAATATTGACGGCAGCCAACCCAGCTCTCCTGCCCCCCTCGGAGTCTCCACTATCGCCGTCACAATGGCTGACTTAGCCACTTCCTTCCCTTTCCTCGACGTGACCACTATGGCTCGATCGGTACCTTGGTCCGAAGTGGAGGTCTCGTCCCCCGACGACGCTCTAAGATTAAGTTTGAAATAACTAACCTCGAAGTGACGTTTACGGTCGGAATAGGTCTCCAAAGATTAAAAACGCCTGGCCACGAAAGCTAGCAGCGCCGCTCGAGAACAAGAATGGCTTTAGCAAAAGTGAAGTAAAAATGAAACTGTAAAAATAAGGGGAAAGAGGAGTGGTGAAAACTTATAAGTGTTAAAGTGAGATTCGGGTGGGCCTTCGAACACTTTGGGCTCCCGTAACAGCCCATCAGAAGTTCAAACGCCTGGCCTTGAAGTCAAAACGTCCCTTGCCTCGAAATTCGTGCCTAATCCAATCATTCGGTGGAGATCATGCCACGTCGCTCGGAAACCAAATCCGAGCAACTTGCTTTCCAAGGTGCATATTAGAGAAAAATGACTTTCTCCTCGTGATGCGCACCAGATCTTGATCAGACGGTCCTGATCCAGCCACACCAACCAAGATCATATTTTCTCGTGATCCATGCCATTGTGCCTTAAGATTCGTGCATGATCTCTAGATAGACGGCTCAGATTGTGCCACGTTGCTCGGAGTCCCAATCCGAGCGACTGGCATTCCAAGCTGCTCATACGGAGAAAATCACGCCAAGCAGCATGAGCCGTCCGATCGCCTCGTGATTCATGCTGAGATCTGATGGACGATCCTGATCCAGCCACGCCAACCAAGATCACGTTTACTCGTTATCCACGCCATCGTGCCTCAAGATTCGTGCATGATCTCTAAATAGACGGCTCAGATTGCTCCACGTCACTCAGAGTTCCAATCCGAGCAACTGGCATTCCGAGCTGCCCATACAGAGAAAATCATGCCGAGCAGCATGAGTCGTCCGATCGCCTCGTGATTCGTGCCGAGATCTAATGGACGGTATTGATCCAGCCACGCCAACCAAGATCACGTTTTCTCGTGATCCATGCCATCGTGCCTTAAGATTCGTGCATGATCTCTAGATAGACGGCTCAGGTGGCACCACGTCACTCGGAGTCCCAATCTGAGCGACTGGCATTCCGAGCAGCTCATACGAAGAAAATCACGCCGAGCAGCATGAGCCGTCCAACCGCCTCGTGATTCGTGTCGAGATTTGATGGATGGTCCTAATCTAGCCATGCCAACCAAGATCATGTTTTCTCGTGATCCATGCCGTCGTGCCTCAAGATTCGTGCATGATCTCTAGATGGACGGCTCAGATTGCGCCACGTCGCTCGGAGTCCCAATCCAAGCGACTGGCATTCCGAGTTGCTTATACGGAGAAAATCACGCCGAACAATATGAGCCGTCCGATCACCTCGTGATTCGTGCTGCGACCTAATAGACGGCCCTGATTCAGCCATGTGACCAATTGTGAGATCCACCGTCAGATGACCTCAGGATTCGTGCCGCATCTAGATGGATGCCCCAGATTGTGCCACATCGCTCGGAATCACAATCCGAGCAACTAGCCTTCCGAGCTGCCCATACAGAGAAAGTCTCGCCGAGCGACATGAACCGTCGGATCACTCAGAATTCCGAGCTAGATGTTGATGGATGGTCGAGACTCGTCCACGTCGCTCAGTGCCACCCTGTCGTCTGATCATCCCGAACCGTGCACCAACACAAGATGGACGGTCGAGATTCGGCCACATCATAAATGGGTAATTAAATCCCTTCTTTAATTATTATTTTGAATTATTTATTTAAAAAATTGCGAAAAAATGATCAAAATTTAGGAAAATTAATTAAAAATTCTGAGAAATAATTATAAACTCGGGAGAGCATTTTTTGGGCCTCGGAATAAATAATTATTGTCTGGAATGGTTGATTAGTGCTCCCGGAAAGCAAATCATCGCTTTGCAAAATTGAATAAATGGTTCGAAAAAATAATATGAAATTGGGAAAAATCACCAAAGGTCCAGAGCAACCTAAGAGCCACCCTTGGGTACGATACCAGCTCAAAAGGCACCATTTTGCCCCTCAGATGAGATTCCACCATCTGGAAGCTCCGATAAAGCCCTATACGCCATCAAAACAACAAAACTACTCCCACAAGGCTGTAACACACAGTTTTTGGGAGTGGGGGGCTCATGATATGGCTAAAAATGGGGTTAAATCGGAACCATTCAAAGTGGGCACGAATCTCAAAGTCCCAGGGGCAAGACGGTAATTTCACCTACAGACGGGTCCGAATTGGGAACCGGGTCCCTCCTCTTGGACCTGCTAACTCATGAACGGATCTGGCCAGTTGAGAACGGATCTCAACCCGTTAGGGGCCAGTTCAACATGATTGGAGGAAATCTTGGCTCCCCCTGATCTAGTGGAGGTGGTTATAACCACCCTTATCCTGCCACACCGGGAAGTAGGGATTCACTCTTATCCTGAAAGAGATCCCCTTGGTGACTATAAAAACCCCCCTACCTCCTTCTATTAAAGGTGATCACACTTTGCACACTTGAGCTTTTTTCCCTTCACCTTTTCTGTGTATTGACTTGAGCGTCGGAGGGTTCGTCACCGGGATCCATCCCACTGTCTCAAATATTTGTGCAGGTTTCAAGGGAGCACCAAGGAGTCAACAAATCAGCAAGGAAGAAGAAGGGATCAACCTGTGTGAGTTCCTCACGAACCTACAAATCTCATCTATTGCCCCCACACCCGAATCCAGCGGCAACACTAACAAATTCAGCAACTCTTGAATATGAGAAAGAAAAAGTTTTGGAATATGTTATGTATTTGGATGTTGTGTCATCTATTCATCTTTCTTCTCAACTGAAATTAAAAGTGGTGGGGATATCAAAGACGTCATCTTCATGAAAGAAATGACTCACACTCGAGCTTGAACCTGATCCACACCTGAACAGAAGTATTAGAAAAAAAATGTTCTTGTATTCTTGGATCTTGGCGTTACATATCCATCTCAGCTAGTATGTCGAGCTGAAGACGTAAAACTTAGCGCTTCTTGGAAGGAAACCCATGTTTTCTTTTTACTGCATTTAGAAATTCTTTTTCTTTTAGTTTTCTTTATTTTTAATTTTTAATTTTATTTTATAGGATTGCATAAATTTGGGGGTTTTCGGCAAAGTTGTTTTCTAGACCTACGTTGATGGCTATTTTTTTGGCAGTATGGAGTCCGAATCTGGAAAAGTGTTTTAAAAAGTAATCAAAGAAAATTGTCTTATCTTTCCAGTGCAAAAAGAATCAAGAAAATAGGACATCTACAACTCCAGCTATGACTGAAACAATGAACGCCACTCAACCAGAATTTTAACATGAATCAGGGGAGCAATTCTGGACTTTCTCATTATTTTTGTTTTTTCTTTTTCTTTACCCATTGAGGACAATGTGATATTCAAGTTTGGGGGAAGGGGTACAATTTATATATATCTATATAATAAATTACAAAGAAAGCTATCAAGTGGCTCACAATCAATCCTCCATAAAATCAGAGGCCTAGATCAAATCTCACAAAACATATTTTCCCTCCAAAATTTCAAACCCCAAAACCAAATTTTTCCCCCCAAAACTAAAAAACTTATTACTTTATTACTATCTCTCTCTTCTTTCTTCACTTTTTCATATTTCTCTCTTTCTCTCTCTCCCTGTCTCTCTCTCCCATTCTTTCTATATTTACTTAGAAATTTAGATTTTGAGAATTTTAATGTTTTATTTGCACATGTTATTTTGAAAATAATAAATATCTCTTCAAATCCACACTTAAAGTTTTAAGAAGTTATATTTTATACCTCCTTTTATAATTATTTTTCAACATATACTAATGTAAACATGGACTTTTATTTACAACTAATTATTGTCATACTATTAAAACTTGAGCTACATAATTGTTGTTTTATTGTTTACAGGCTTTTCGTGTTTTGTATCGTTCCGAAGACGTGCCGTAGGCACGTGCCCACGGGCAAATCTAGTATATATATATATATTTGAAAAAAAAAGGACTTCAATTAGACTAACCATTACACTTTTGAGTTCTTTATTGTGCGAAAGCATTGCAATTTTTATAGGATAAGAAATATCTTATAAAGCAAGATTAAGCATGCTTATTTTCTTTAGGATTATTGAAGTTCAAAATTCCTTACAAAATTGTGAGTCATGTGATTATACATAAAGAAAAATGTGATGCTTTTTCTTGTGATTATCCCCTTTGATCTAGTCCTAAATAAGGTTTAAGTAAATAGAGTGATAATAATTAAATAATTGAATGAATAAAGTTCTACTACTCCAATGTTTTGAGTTTCTTAGTAACTAGGGGTATTCATCATCAATGTTTACTTTTACGTCAAATGGTAATTTGAAATATGAGTATGCAAAAGCACTCTAGGTGTATGACTTGTTGAGTAACCGGTTGGATCCATCACAAATATTTGCATTCACATCAAAAGGCAAGTGACAACTTAGAAAGATTATTAAAAAAAACTAAAACTCTAGTTTGCTACTCGGTTTGCAGTAGTGAGAAGAGGTGATCACAAATGGAGATTTTACATGATATAATTGCATTAATTGCATTATAAATTTGATTGGTTGAGAATTATGTATGAATAATTGTACTGAAGAAAGTGAGCATGCTTAGTTTTACTTTATTTGCTATTGTTTATATTTTAAGTTGAAGATGTAATGCTTGCATGATAAGTCCTTTGGGTGTGGTGAATTAAGCCTAATTATGATTACTGTCCCTGTTATTCATGGTTTTCCTTTTTGTTCGAGGAAAAACAAAATCTTAAGTTAGAGGGTATTTGATGATTGACATTTATACATGATTTTTATTACTCTTTAATGCAATAAAATTGCAAGTTCTCATTTATTTGTTTGAAATTTATCTTATTTCTACTCAATATTATTTATTTGTTTGTTTTTGTAGGAATGAGATGGATAAGTGCAAAAGGTGGGAGTTTTGCGTGAAATTAAGAATGAAAACAAGGATGAAGATTTCAAAATTCAAGCACTCAAATACATATTTTTACAAATTGGTCCCTTGAATAATCAATAGGAAATATTATGGTCAATTTGGAGCAGAATGAAATTTGGTAATAAAAATTTTAAATTGAGTGGATTTACATTAGGGTTAGTTAATTGATTAGTTTAAAATTTAATGGATTAATTTTAATCAATGAACTTTAAATTAATTAATTAATTATCTAATAATAAATTTACTAACCTAACCCTAATAATATCTACTAACATAATCCTATATAAAGAGGTGGGCGGCTGCATAAGAAGTTGGGTGGTTGGTGGGCGGCTGGAGATCTAGGAGAAAAAAGAATGAAATACAAAAAGAAAAAAAAAATGGCTCACAAAAACCCAGGCCAGAGGAGAGAGAGAGGAAGGCTTGGTGTTCTGACACTGTTTTGGGGGGTTGGTGGGCGGCACACAATTCGAGGAGAGAGGAAGAAGGAGCACGGGATTCGAGTCTTGGATCTTCTGCAAAATCGAGTTTTTTTTCTTCTCTTCTATTTTTTTTATGCAATGAAAGAACACGTTTGTTAGTTGCAAATTTATTACGAACTAATTTTATTTTTCTAGTTCTTCGATGTAGCCAAATTTTGATAACACAATTCTAGTTCCATATTATTTTATTAAAACTATTTTGTCCATGATTGTGTGTTTAATTTTTGTTCTTAATGTTTACAATTGTTTTTCCAACATTTATATGATTTATTGGATCATGGAGAGACCGAGATATAATTTGTGATTTAGAATTCTGGAATTAAACACCATTGATTGAGCGAAATTAGAGATTATTTACCGCGATTAATGTGACTATAAAGAAATCCATAGAACTTAATGATTCTTCAATTAATTAAATTTGTATAGAGATATGACAAACTGTTAGCTGGGAATATTTTTTGTGTTGTTCGAGAGAAAACATTGAATAATCAGGGGGATTTTGGTCTACAAATTGAAAAGGTAGAATTCCTTATAACATGGAGTGATGAATTATATGGGATTAACTAGGTGAAATCAAAAGCCTTAGAATTAGTTTTGCTATTAACAAACAACAAAATTTCAGATTTTTAGGTTAGTTAGTTTTCAAGATTAATTTAATTTAGTTGTTTTCTTTATCAAATTTCGATCATCCAAATAGTAGTTAATCTAGTGAATTTCTAGACTCGATAAAATAATTATTCCTTGTAGGTTCGACACTCTTTTCACTTAAACAATACTACTTGTTGCGATTTTGTACACTTGCAAATAATTCTCATCAAGCCTCTTGAACTTTGATGCAATTTTTTTCAACTTGGAAAGATTTGGACTTGCACTTTTATGAAAAGAATTGAGAAATTTGGACTTTGATTAAATTTTACAAAAATAAGAAATGGATGGCGGAACATGTTATTCTGTCCGTTCCACTTTTTTTGTTTCTTTAATCGGACGAAACTTGTTGTTCCTTCAGATATTAAAAAATAAAATAAAAATAGAACGACACTACATATTGTGTCTAATTGAATTTAAATAAAATAAAATAAAATAAAAGGGGACGAAACTACAGAGAATCCTCAAATTGTTTTTCATATTTGAGAAGGCAATGTTGCTACTTTCTCATATTTTGGCAAAATGAGAAACCACTGCAGTGCACATTTTGCCAAAATATGAAAAAAAATGGCAAAAAGAGAAACCATTACGGATGCTATAAGGGAAACAAAGACTTGATCCTTTTCTTTTACAAGTATTTTGGGACCATATAGTGTGTGTTTGTGAACTTAGCCATTGCCTGTCCCAAGTTGGGAATCCGGCCACAAACCGGGTAAGGAGGTGGGTTGCGTTAGGCAGTTGACAGCCAACAAAAATTTTTGTCAAATCCTATGAATATGAATCCTAATAATATACGCTCAAAATATAGGGCATTCCCTGGAAAGCGATGCGTTGTGCCTGCCTCCGGGTGCTTGAAAAATGTGCAAGGGGCGTCACATCGGTGCCCGGGTGCGGTGAAAAATGGGTAAGGGTTCATGCACCAATCTGGACGTGTGCATGTAAAGAAGCTAGTCCAGAAAAACATGCTTAGGTTAGCTACTTGAAATATAGGAACATTGACAAAAAATGTATAGAATTAGTAGGTACGATGATTAGAATGAATATGAATATAGCTTGTTTACAAAAAACAAAGTGGGTAGGGGAAAAGGCAAAAGAGATAGACGGTTTTAAATTATATTATATAGGTAAAATTAGAAATTGAAATGGAGTAGAAATTTTAGTAGTTATGAAATTCAAATGAGATGTAGTATGTGTTAATAGGAAAGATGTTAGAATAATACAAATTAACCTTATATTAGGGGGAAACATAATTAATATCATTAGTGCTTATGCAATCCAAGTAGGATTAGATACACAAGCTAAAAATAAATTTTGGGAAGATATGGATGAGATAATTCAAGGAGTACCCTTAGTGGACAAATTATTTATAGGAGGAGATTTCAATGGACATGTTCAAGAAGATAACATGGGATATGAGAGGGTACATGAAGGACATAAATTTGGAAACAAGAATGATGATGGAGAGGCTCTATTAGATTTTGCGGCTTTGTATGATCTTATACTAGCAAATACTTATTTTAGGAAGAAGGAGGAACATTTGATAACCTTTAAAAGTTGGGAAAATAAGAGCCAGATTGATTTTTTCATCATTAGAAAGGTGAATTGCTTGACATGTAAAGATTGTAAAGTTATACCGGGAGAGTGTTTAACCTCACAATATAGATTAATGGTGTTTGATGTTAAGATTGTAAAACACATACGTACGAGAAAGGAGACTAGGAACCCAAGAATTAGGTGGTGAAACTTGAAGGAAGAGAAACTAGAGGTTTAGAGATAAAGTCCTTAAAGAAATATCATGGAATTAAGAAGGGGAGACAAATATAATGTGGACTAAAATGGTTATGTACATAATAGAAATTTCAAAGGAGGTAATTGGAGAATTTAAAGATAAAGAGTTGCTAACTAAAGAAACATGGTGGTGGTAAAAGAAGTCTAAAATATTATGAGAGAAAAAAGATCAACCTTGAAAATGTGGCAAAAGAGTAGAAATGAAGATGATTTGGAGATATATAAGACTGTTAAAAAAGAATTTAAGAAAACGGTAAGAGATACAAAAGAAAGAATCTTATGATGATTCATATATAAAATTAGGAACAAAAGAAGGAGAAAAGAACATTTATTAGCTTCTAAACAAAGGAATAGGAAAACAAAAGATCTAGATACAATTAGGTGTATTAAGAGCGAGGATTCAAGAGTCTTAGAAAAAGATGTGGAAATTATTGAAAGATGGCGAAATTACTTTGAGAAGTTATGAAACGAAAAGGTTGTTGACAACTTAAATATTAAGGACTCGATGGAGAGTCGAGAGCATATGTTTTTCCGTAGAATTAGGACCTCGGAGGTTCGGAATACTCTAGGACGAATGAAAATAGAAAAATCTTTAGGACCGGATAGTATACCCGTTAAAGTTTGGAAGTGTCTTAGGAAGGTAAAAGTAGGTTGTCTAACAAGATTATTTAATGTTATTTTAAGGACTAAGAAGATACCGATGAATGGAGAAAGAGTATTTTAGTACATATATATATAAATAAAGGAGATATACAAACTTGCTCCAACTACCGAGGGATTAAATTATTGAGCCATACGATGAAAATTTGAGAGATATTGATCTAATATAAACTGAGACTAGAAATTACAGTGTCTGAGAATCAGTTTGGATTTATGATTGGGAGTCAACAATGGAAGCAAGTTTTGTACTGAGGAGACTTATGAAAAAATATAGGGAGAATTAGAAATATCTATATATGGTATTTATAGATCTAGAAAAATCATATGATAAATTCCATAGAGACATAATATGGTGGGTGTTAAATAATAAAAGAGTAACTATTCGGTATATTGAGGTAATCAAGGATATGTATGAAAGGGCAAAAACCACAATTACAACAACCACAGGAGAGACCAATGATTTTCATATTACAATAGATTTACACAAAGGTTCACCTTTAAGTCCCTACATCTTTATTTTGGTTATGAATGAATTGACGCGAGGAATACAAGATGAGGTGCCTTGGTGTATGCTTTTTGCCGATGACGTCGTCTTAGTAGACGAGACTATAGTAGAAGTTAATGCCAAATTAGAATTGTGAAGAGAAACTTTGGAAGCTAGATGCTTTAGAATAAGTAGAAATAAAACAGAGTATATCGAGTGTAATTTCAGTGATATTCAGAACACAACTGAGAAAGTAGTGAAGCTTGATGGTCAAGAGATACCTAAGAGAGACTGTTTCCGATATTTAGGTTCGATTATACAAAGAGATGGGAAGATTTGTGAAGATGTTATACATAAGATCCAAGTAGGGAGGCTTAAGTGGAGAAGTGTCAGTGGTTTGTTGTGTGATAAATTGTAACCCCCATTCCCGTTTATACGGATGTGTACTTATTTTCTTCGTCGTATCATTGTAATTCAATTTTTACAGATAAATCTTAATTTTCTCCTGGAGCCAAATTATTTTTTTATTTTGGATATCTGATTAATTTGGTTGAACCCAGAGATTTCAATTCGTACTATTATATTATTACTATTTGATCATTTAATTATTTTGGCCGAAATTCCTAATCCAACCTATGATCTATTTATTTATTTTATAAGTCCAATCTAAACAAACCCAACCCATTCTTATTTTGCTAACTCATATTTATTTGTTTTATTGAAGCCCAAGTTCTTCAGCCCAGTTCAACCCAAGCTTATTATTATTTTATTATTTTACTATTTTAAAAGAAATCCAGGCTCAATTCTGATCCATACCCTATTTAATATCCAAGCCCATCCTATAACAATTTAATTTCTTATTTTATTATGAGCTCATTACAATCCAATCCAAAACCATCATATATATTTCTAACTCATCAACCCCTACTATTCATATTCTCCATAACCCCCACTTTCTCCTTATTTTACTGAAAAAATTTGCCGAAATGCCCTCTTTTTTGAAAATAATTAGTGACCTGCCCTACTTTCCAAAACAATTAGCGAGATGCCCTTGTCTGTGACACGTCAGCAACAAACGTGATTGGGAAAAACGGCATCAGTTATTTCTATGCCGTTCTTCCCAATAACGACATCTCTTTTTGAAAAAATTGTCATGCCGTTATTCCCAATAACGGCATATGTTATTTTTGTCTATAGATCTATACTGTATCAACTGTGACTTTAGAGAGAAATGCAAAAAGTGAAATAACTGATGCCGTTCTCTAAGAGAACGGCACAGATAATACTGATGCCGTTTTTCACAATAACGGCATCAGTTATTATCGTTTTGCACAGGTTCCTATAATCGAAAAACCCCTCTTCTTCTCTTTCCTCCCCTTCTGATTCGTAAACATCTCTCTCTCGCATCGCTCCTGTTACCCACAAACCCTAGATCTCAAAATAAAAAATTCCAACCATTTGAGTCCTGTAAAATTCCATACATCCAACCTCCTCACTCCCACTCTCATTTTCAGTCTTCATCCACAACGAAATTTTTGCTAGTGGTTTTTTTGGTTTAATTTGAAGGTATTATCATCTTAACCTTATGTTTGATTTTTATTTCAATGTTTTGTTTATTGTGAGTAGTGAATGACTTGAATATGTTTTAACTTTTATGCATAGGTATGGAATTTGATATCCCTATTTGGTTATATTATGGGGGTGAAGTAATTAAGGATCCAAAAATTGGATATTCTTATAGTGATGTTGATCCGGTAATTATTTGGGCTACCACCAATTTCGGTTACGCAAAATTAATAGATAAGATATATGAAGTCACTAATTGGGATAGAAGTGAAATGAGTCTGAAACTGAGAGCCCGTTATTCTGCTGGTAAAGGGGATGGGCAGTACTTCATGTTGGTACCCATAGACAGTGACAGTTCTTTGAGGTCTGTCTTGCTTAGGAAACTTCATCCAAGTTGTGGTTGGAATATAGTTGAGTTATATATCGATCAAACGAGGCTTCCAAATACTACAAGAGTTGTTATCGAAAGTCCAAGGCCCACAAGGACTTTGAAACCATCTGCAGAGTCACATGCAAGGATTTCAAATACAATTGGAGATACTAGCACAACTCCAACGGAACCTGTTTCCTCCGAATATGAGCAGGTACATCCGACCCCATTCCCACAAAATATTTTGGTAGCTGGCATTGCTATGGAAGACTTTGACAATGCCGTTGTAAATAACGACTTGGTCGAAGAGGAAGAAGATGAGGTACGCGGTCTCGAGGATGATGATGAGGAGATTACCGTTGAAGCTCCAGTTGTTGATGCCAATGTTGATGTGCCGGTTAACAATGCCTGCGTGTTGCCAAGTCAGGACACAAGTGCAGCTATGCGTGGATCGTAATCAAGCGAATGGATGTCCCGTGCCATCGTACATGAACATGGCAAGTCTTCCATTGGTTCTTCCAACTTGGATGAACTCTTCATAGGTCAAAGATCTCCATCCAAAGATGCTCTACAACATCAAGTGAAGATGTACGCCATGAAGAACCACAGAGAATTCATGACAGTAAAATCAGATCGTTGTGTATACCATGTGAAATGTAAATACGCGCCCATCCACTATTCAGCCGAGCAGATTGCAGAAAATCCATCACTTCAAAATGAAGTTGGTTGTCCATGGCGCTTGCATGCAATTGTTCCCAAAGATCGTAATTATTTTGTGGTAAAAAAGCTTGAAGGTGTGCACACATGTGTAAATCCTACATTGACTCAAGATCACAGCAAAATTGACTTGACGGTCGTATCGATGATCATAATTGATACTCTGAAGAAACAACTCTCAATAACACCAAGAGTCATAATTGGGCAGGTGAAGGGTAGGCTCCAATACACAATATCATATTGGAAAGCTTGGAAGGCAAAACATAAAGCAATTGAAAAACTATATGGTTCTTTTGAAACAGCGTACACTAAATTACCATATCTACTCAATGCAATTCAAGCTTCAAATCCGGGTACGGCTGTACATTGGGCGAAGATTATGACCGGGCCGGATATAGAAACATTTAAGGGTGTTTTTTGGGCATTCGGTCCTTCCATCGAAGGATTTAAATCATGTAGACCAATTATAAGTGTAGACGGCACTCACTTGTACGAGAAATATAAAGGTTATTTGTTGATTGCGGTTTTACCAGATGCAAACGGGAGGTTGTTTTCTTTTGCGTTTGCACTGGTTGAAGGTGAAAGCATAGAAACGTGGACATGGTTCATGAACTGTATTCGGTGCTTTGTTACAGATCGTGAAGGTCTTTGTGTCATTTCTGACCGACATGCCGGTATTTTATCAGCAATGGGAAATGAGTTTGGCACGTGGAGGGAACCATTTGCATATCATCGATATTGTATGCAGCATTTTGCTAGCAATTTTCATAAAAAATTTGGTTCAAAATTTTTGATGAATAAATTGAAGGTCATTGCGTGTCAAAATCAGTGAAAAAAGTACGAGGAAAAGATGGCACAACTTGAAGCTAGCAATGCTGATGCGGCTAATTGGGTAAAGAAAAAAGCAATTGAGAAGTGGGTACTTACTGCTGATGGTGGGCGTAGATATGGTATAATAACAACAAATCTGTCCGAAGTTTTCAACTCGGTTCTAAAAGGTGTTCGTAGCTTACCTGTAACCATCTTCAAATATGCCGTTATCTTGGAAGTCAGGTGGAATATACAAATATGCCGTTATCTTAAACAACGGCATCGGTTTAGGATGCCGTTAAAGTGGATAACGACTGTGGACACAGAAATATTGGCAGCAAACTCCATATATCATAATTTTCCATCCATACTTATGCCGTTATTCAAAAGAACGTTACAGGATTAAGATGTCGTTATCGTCAATAACGGCATCTTTTATCCATGGTTTTTACTACACAAAGATGCAGACTTCATCAATTCAGAACAAATTCCACATACAGACTTGATCAATTCATCAATTCACAGACATCCATATTTCAAGATCAGTGTAATTCAACCTTTTTAATATCCAGTAGTTCATCAAGTATTAAGTATCATCAAGTTCATCAATTTAATCATGCATAGATACATCAAATAAAACATGCACAGATACATCAATTTTTCGTCAAGTTTCGTAGACTTCAAATACTAAATGCACATCAAGTTTCACAAAATGCACAACTGAAATGTTTGAAAACATGCACATCAAACTTAAAAACAGTTAAACAATGGATCAACTACATTGCATGCACTAAATAAAGTGTACAATTACAAAAAAACTAGAAAGACCAATAATATATAAATATTTCTTCGGTTCAACTTGGCGTGAAGTGTTGGGGTGCTCTTCTCCTTCGAGCAGGGACTTTCCACCTACGTTCCCGTGTCTCTTGCATTGCGGGTTCACTTGGACCAACTCCTTCTTCTTCATCACCTCCTCCTTCTTCAATCTCCGGATTTGCCAATTCGCTTTGCGGAGGAGGGAATCGAACGGTCTTACCCCTTCATGGACGATGGAATGGAGTTTGAGGTTGAGTTTGAGGTGCGAGGGGATCTCCCAATTCCAATGCTTGTTGTGGTGGTGGTGGAGCTTGGCTTGTGGTAGGTCGTACTTGTTGGCGTTGCTTTTCGGTTGACCGCATTAGTTCATTGAAACGTGGACCATCTCCAACCTCTTTAAGAGAGGTACGACAATTGAACAGGAGGTCTCGTGCCAATTCTTTGCATGCCTTATTGGCGTTGCTCTTCAAGACACCCGCACATTTTCTCGCCATGGCCCATGTGTTGTCGATCTATAATAGTAAACCATATATAACATAATTAAAGAAGCATAAGTAAAATTAATCGAGATATGCACAAATTGAACAAACAATCTTATTTACCATTAGACGGTATGATGAAGCTTTTGGTTGATACATGGGTTGTGATGATGAATGTGCAGGTGGTGGTTCAACCTGGTGCGCGGATATCGGTTGTTGGATACCCGCGGGAAGATCCGTTTTTGGCGCGACATACAATCTTGTGATGCGTCGGTACCATGCCATATAAGCTGTGTGCATTGATCCGTCATACGGCCGTACAATACCCTCAACTACCAACTCGTACCTCCGCTCATTCCAAGATCCAACATACGCACGGTGGTGATCGGCCCAATCCATGTTTGGTAAACGACCTTGACCCGTGATGTTGTGTAGTCTACGATCGTACAATGAGTTTACGGGGACGGGTTGTTGTGCATTGAATTGGCAAAGAACACGTCCGGGGTAATAAAACTCCACAACTGAGAAGTTCACAAGTGGAGCTAAGATCAACCACAACTGATTATTGGCAGTGCAAATGGGTGGTAGACGTTGCAGCCTATCATCTGTATACGGGGTCCAATTGACGAACTCTTCCCTCAACTGATCGAGTTCATCCCTGTAATAGGTGAGGACACCACGTGGGTTATCCCTCCATGTATGCTTTCCCGCCCAGTAGGCACCAAGAGGAGCTCTCAGCACAAGATTATCCTGTAGTTCTCTCCAACTATCTGATAGTACTGTGACACGGGGTCGGCCGAGGTGTATTCTTTTCCAACACCATATTTGCAAGATGGACATCGGCCCGGTCATTTGAATCACCCCATCGAACAGTTACAGAGTGCACGGTAGAGGGAGGCTAGAGCCGCACTTCCCCAACTATATCGGCCGGCTGTCTGCAGGTCAGCTATGAGTGGAAGGTACATGAGGTGGACTACATCACCTGAAGAGTTAGGGAATAGAATCCCTCCAATTATCGACAGTAGATATGTGCGCGTATAGTTCTGAAGTTGGATGTCCGCCGGCACAGCTGGCAATCGATGAGTGAACTGATCGTCAAGGTATGAACGTCTAATGGATTCTCCAAAGAATATGCCATGGTCCTCTTCAGGCACCTCCAAACCAAGATAATCTAGTACCAATGCAACCTTGTTGAACATCAAATTGCCGATGACGGCCACCCCATCAATTGGAAGACCCGCAATCACAGCTACATCTTGTAGGGTGACCGTCATCTCTCCAACCGACAAGTGAAACGTGTGTGTCTCCGGCCTCCATCGCTCCACAAGAGCGGTAAGTAGAGCGTGGTCACACTTGATTTTCGTCAGCTTCGACATCCCGTAGAATCCGCTGCTGACCAAGTAATTTTCAATACCGGGGACCGCCGGCATGATGTTGTGCATCCGGAAACTCATCTTCTCTACATCCCCGGTCCAAACGGCCTGTGATCTGTGGTCTGGTTGCAGATATAGAACGGTAGGATCTAATGGACCCGGATGTCCCTGTGGTCCAAATGAAGAAATAGAAGAAGCACCAACACCATGCGAAGAAGATGGTTGTGTAGGATCCATTGGCCTGTCAACAATAACAAACACTAATCAACAACAATTTTAGTAAAAGAATTTTCAAAATAAACTAAGTATAATTCATCACAAACGCGTTATTCCTCATATCCGAATCGTTCATAAGATTGTAAAAAAATGGACTTTTATAACCTAAGTATGAATTTTGAACTACTTGCAATCATCATAATGACAACGTAACCCCCCACCCCCCTACAAAATATCCTTCCAAATTCTTTGTTTTCCTAACAAAATGAACAATTCCACCTTTCTCAACAATTCAATATTTTGTAAACCCTACATCACTAACAATATATAAAGTTATTCCCAAAATTACTACTTCAATAACACATATCTACATTACTTGTACTATACAACCAATGCACACATCTATCATACTATTAAAATCAACTTTACAAAATACAAATTAGGGTTTTTGGATACTTACAATAATTTCAGATTCGGAATGATTTGGCACTCTTAATGAAAGATTGAAGAGTAGACTCCCAAATACAAATCAATTACATAGCAGAAGATTTTAGGATTTTTTTTTTAAGGGTTTAGGGTTTTCGGAGTCGAAATGGGGAAGGAAAGAAATGCAAGTGAAAAGGGGGAAGAAGAGGGGTTTTTCGATTATAGGAATCTGTGCAAAACGATAATAACTGATGTCGTTATTGTGAAAAACGGCATCAGTATTATCTATGCCGTTCTCTTAGAGAACAGCATCAGTTATTTCACTTTTTGCATTTCTCTCTAAAGTCACAGTTGATACAGTATAGATCTATAGACAAAAATAACATTTGCCATTATTGGGAATAACGGCATGACAATTTTTTCAAAAAGAGATGCCGTTATTGGGAAGAACGGCATAGAAATAACTGATGCCGTTTTTCCCAATCACGTTTGTTGCTGACGTGTCACAGACAAGGGCATCTCGCTAATTGTTTTGGAAAGTATGGCAGGTCACTAATTATTTTCAAAAAAGAGGACATTTCGGCAAATTTTTCTATTTACTGCCCTCAATCAACAAACCCCCCACTAACTCCTCTATTATAATATTATAAAAATCCCCCAAGGGTTATATTTCTCCTTATCAAATCCGGGCCCCACTTTCTCTTTCTTTCTCTCTCTCTCTCTCTTCTCCTACTTCTTCTCCAGTCTGAACTGAAACACCGCCTCGCTCCTTCTCAACTTCGCACCCTTACTGATCCTTGCCACCTCCACCTTCAACCCATCTTGCCTGCACCACCACCAGTCTTCGTCGCCCCTGTCTCGACCATAGCCTGCACCTCCATCTCCATCATCTCCATGCCGCAGCTCTCTCTCTCCGCTACTGACTGCCAACTCCACTGCTCGACTGCAATCACCACCCCCTCGTCGCCCAACAGCCCAACCCCTTGCGACCCCGACTGCAGACCCTTCGTCTTCACCATCGTCCTCCTTGTTGACCCAGCAACCCGACCACAACCTCGCCACTGCAGCCTCCACTACTGCCTGCACCTCACAGCTGCCATTTCCGAGTCGCGCCACCCACGATGCTCATCCCCTACCTCGACCCAGCACCAGCCCTGCCACAACCCTGCCTTCCACTCCTCATCGTCGCCAGCTCCCTCCACCGCCTCCCTGTCGACTGCAGCAACTCCACCTGTCCTCGTTGTTGCCTCCACCACAGCACCGCAACCACCTGCACTCATCCCCTGTCGCTGCTGCCTCTCGCTGCCACAACTTGAGCAACCACCACTGCACCGAGCACAACATCATCCCGCTGCTCAACCTCGTTGCCCCCGTCGTCAACCATTACCAGCAACTTCACCACCTCCATCATTGTCTGCATACCAACCTCGTACCTCTGTCGACCACGCTCTGCCATCGACCTCGCCATTGTTGTCGATCCCTTGCCCTCCTCGACTCCGCAGTCCTCCTCGCGACCCTGTGCACCACCACCCATGCCGTTGTCACCTTCCCTCCATCCTGCTACCTCCCTGAAGTGCTCCCTCTCACCACTGCAACCATCTTCCCTTCGCCAACCACCGCCGACCTCCAAGCGCCACTGCAGCCACCTCGAGCCCCCGCCTGCACTGCTGCCATCACCACTACCTTTGCCTTCCTCGCACCCTCGAGCACCTCCGACTGCGAACTAATCCACTGCCTCACCTTGACTGCAGCCCTCCTCCTTGCTAACACCTCGACAACACCCCAAGTCTCCACTGCCGATCTCCATTGTTGCCACGGTCTCTTACTGTGTGCAGCTGCTGTTGTGTTGTTGTTGCTGTTGTTTCTGACTTGTGAGTCACTGCCTCTTGGTGTTGTTCTTGCTTATGTTGTCGCGCTGTTGTTTCTCGTCGTCATGCATTTGAAATCATCATATTCAGGCAAGTATTTTCTTGTACACTCTTTGTTCCCGTACAAGCTTTGCTTGAATCCCGCAAGTAGTTTTTTGTGAGTCGTCGTGAGATAATTTCATTCTTCATTCCTTCCACTTGTTGATTAAATCTTAGCCCGTTAGTACCTATTATCTCACTCAGTTCTTATTAATCCCATACACGTAAGTCAACCATGAACATCCTTGTGCATTACACGAACACGTGACAAAGAAGCATAATTAGATAGATACATGTCGAGATTGATGATTTTTATCGGGTGGTGGGCCTGCGTGAACTAGCTGACCACACTGACGGCATATGCTAGATCTGGACGAGTGATAGTTTTATTTGATAATAGTATAAATGTTTTATTTGATAACTTTTATCGTAGAGATGGAAAGTTTTCATACTGATAATCGTAGAAATACCCTTGAACTGATAGTCATGAATGCTCTGTTAATATCTCGTGGTAGTATATGCAATTTGTACATCTCATTTGTCGTTAGATAAATTTACCATATTACTGCCCCGCTGCATAGTCTGTATTGTAGTGAACTTTTGACCCAGTAACAACGAAAACCATTTCGAGCAATTTAAATAGAAGTTGTAGCCCTCTGTATGAGGAATCTAGACCACTTTATGGATTCTCAATCCGACTTTTAAAATGCAAAATATTTATGTTTTACTACTGTAATGTCGAAATTCTAGATTTGCTATTTATAATTACACCGCCATGTTAAATTAATTGGAACGGTAGGATAACTTAAGAAATCAGACCTGAGAATTTTAAGATTGTTAATTACCAATGTCATGAAATTAATTATAATTTTTGTAAGAGTTTTAATTAAGTTTTTAGATGAATTATCTATATAATAACTTGATGCTGAGTTGCTGCATGCACAGCAAACTCATAAAGAACTAGCTGGTAAACCATGTTTCTATAGTTAAAATGTATTGTGTGAATATGCGTCCTAACCGGCAGGGATTCTAATTTCTAGAACTCCTGAAGGAACTGAATTCGCTTTTCTGTAGTAGCGGAAAAGTTAGTTTTTGTACAACAACGTCTTGCTGTCCAGTATTCGTATTTTTCAGGACTTTAAATATGAATGTGTCTGTTCCTTGCATTATGAATTGAAATACATTACATGCCTTGCATAGCCTTTGATTACTTTCTTGATCGTGTCCTAACACCTGTTCTCCTTGCCTCATGTCCATGTTTAATTATTGTAAAAGAATAACTTGCCAGGGGAATAAGGGTAAGACCTGGTAGTAGACGATATATGAGATTGTACTCTGAAGGGGACCCATGTTTTCCAAACTAGTGATTTCTGTTACAAGTTACATGGAACTAAGTGTCACATGGAACTAAGTGCCACGTCATGGGTGATGGGGACCACCTCTAGACTCTATTACATAATTACATGATTACCTAGTTATACATTTACAAGTTACATAGAACTAAGTGTCATGTGAAACTAAGTGTCACGACATGGATGATGGGGGCCACCTCTAGACTCTACGAGGGCCACCTCTAGACTCTACGGGGGCCACTTCTACACTCCATTACATGATTATATGATTCATATTTACATGATTTCCAGAGTACTTGACCTTGTATAATTCGCCACTATAGTCTAAACGTCAACTTGTTTGTATGCACCCGAACCTGTGGTATGAGAAGCAAGATTACGTGCATTTGATAGAACTGACTAAATGAAGACTTAAGATTAACACTGAGCACATACATATTTCTGTTACATGTCTTGTTTACAAGCTACATGATTCATGTTTACCAGTTTCATGATTCCTGTTTACATGTTACATGATTTCTGTTTACAAGTTACAAGTTACCTGTTTACAAGTTTACATGATTTCGGTTTGCAAGTTGCATGATTCCTGGTTATATGACATGTTTCCCGGTACTTGTTCTCGATTTGTTATATTTTGAGACTTGTTCAGTTCTTATTTCCTTCATGTTATGTATATTGTTTCTCGTTATCATGTTTGTTCCATATTTGAATTCCCAGTTCTTATTGCTTTCCCTGATATGCCTTGTTTCCTGTTCCTATTTTGTTTGTACTACTTGCGGCTCGTTACTTGCACTAACGGGTACCATCTATCTTTCCTTTGAGTTAATGTTATACAGGTACAAATGATGGGTTACTGAAGAATCTTAGCGAACTATTATTGCATTATGTACTCTCTGGCTATTTTGTAAGTTCTTGTATTCCAGATATTGGTTATTGGATTATATTCTTGTTTATATGATTATTATTGTATTGTTGAGCTTACCATTATTGTACAACTTATGGATGATATGAGTTGTATCATTCGCTGAACTCCAA
The DNA here is from genome assembly GCA_017893485.1 of Hemerocallis citrina. Lineage (NCBI taxonomy): Eukaryota > Viridiplantae > Streptophyta > Magnoliopsida > Asparagales > Asphodelaceae > Hemerocallis > Hemerocallis citrina. Next base: position 167,737,527 of record CM030368.1, read on the forward strand.
TTACTTGCCTGTGTTTTCGTATAATGGGAAGTGGAGCGTGACAGAAACATATACCTTTGATGTTGAAGAAATAATTTTATAGGATGACTGTTAGACCACCAATGATGTACTGAACAGAGTGTTAGATAACAACGAACAACATTTTCAAAAAAGTGAGTGTAGCGAAGATAATAATACTAAGATGGATGTGTGGTAAAACTATGAATGATAGAATTAGAAACAAGTATATACGAGACATGCTAAAGATACCTCCTATCTAAGATAAATTAAGAGAGAATCGCCTCAGGCGGTTTGGACATGTCACATATTGACCTAATAGTGATCCCATTAGAAAGAGTAATTTGATAAGCATTGAGGAATGAGTTAGGGGTAGGGAAAGACATAAACATACTTGAGAGGAAACACTGAGAAAAAATATGATAGCTTGTGACCTTATAGAAGATATTGCGCTAAACCGAGCAGAATGGAAAATCAGGATTCATGTAACCGACCTCAACTAGTTAGAAAAAAAGATTTTATTGTCGTTGTTGTTGTTGTCGTTGTATAGTGTGTGTGTGTGTGTTGAGATGATGGATACAAATTTGTAACGACATATTTTATTATGTTGTGTTCTTTTTACCTTATTACTTAGCTTTGAGATATGATGTATTGAGTTTGCGTGGAGTTGTTGAATTCTATTTTGACTTATTTATGCTATATGATTAAATGGAATTTTATTTTTATTGATTTCATTTGTTTAATGTCTAGTGTGACTGTTTCCATATTAGATTTGAAAATATCATTATTCTCATGAAACAATCTCAAAAAAATTTCAAACATTCCCTATGGAATATTTATTAAATCTATTTTAAATTATAAATAGTTGTCATTTCATTCCCGATAGTGAATCCATCATTTCTGACTGACGTTTTTCTAAATATAATACTAGTCTTACCCTGTGCAAATTGCATAGACAAAAATAATTTTAAGAGAGTCGTAAAATTATATGAAACTAAAAAATTTACAGATACACCTTAACTATTTCGATCATAATATAATTAAAAGATGACAAATCTACAAATTAACCGATTCACACTTACAAGCCAACCAACATAATTCTATATTTCTATTTAATTTAAAGGACAGAAGAAAAAAAAGTCGAATAATTACCGAAGTTGGGATGCGGCTCTTCTCAGACTCCTTGATATACTCTGCTATCTAGTTATTGACCATGTGTTTCTCAACTATCTTTCCTCTCAAATCAAGCATTCCCTCTCAAATTATATAAAATCAACATAAAAACACATAGAGGGGATAATAATTAATAATTAGCTATATCAAAAGATACCAAAAGTACCAATTCACGTACTTAGGATTACCGAAGTTGGGATTACTAATAATTACCGAAGTTGGGATAAAAAACACATAGAGGGAACAATAATTATCGAAGTTGGGATTACCAATTCACGTTTCTAAACCAACATCATTCTATACTTTCTATTCAGTTGAAAGGAAACCCCAAAATTCTCGATGTGTGTAACTTTTCAACAATTCCTGTACCAAACATAGAAAAACCCTAGGTCCCTAAATTTAGAGATACCAAAAATAGGTATTTTCAAAAATCATTTGCAATCTTGTCAGCTTCCTCCATTCTAAATCTTGCTTGCAAAGACTCATATTGTCTGCGAAATTCTTCAATATTTACCTCCATTTGTTCTATATTATTCCTTATTTGTGCTTCTACAAAATGATCAAACCATTAAACACACATACACTACTACAATTCACAAAAACTTTTCAAATAAAATAAAAGATGTAGAAAATATAATATTTACCCTCTACCATTCAAAAACTAAAACCATCACTTTTTCATTTCCTACAAAAGGTAAAACAAATCTCATTTACCATATAGAGCCACATTTCTTGAAATTTATACTTACATAGAGTAAAATAACTCCACAAAATATTTAATTTTAAATAGCAATGTAACTAACATAAGCTCGAGCATTTGATGCAATAAGACATTACAAAACTCAATCACAATAATCATTCAATTGTTCAATGACTTAAATCCTAGTTATATATACAACGAATTGCTTAAATTAAATGTTCGCAATAATAAAAGATTTTGTGGCGATAGTCTGTACAGATGTGAAGGGGTGTGGGAGACTTGGAGCCTACTTGTCTGCAAAGACGAAGAAATGTTTACTGAGATATTGAGTTCTCTTATAATTCTTCATGTGTGGGCTTCTGACCATTCAGATGGCGAACATGCCAAGAGGGTAATCAGACACTTCATGAAGTTATTATGGTGGAGTTATGGGCATTCAAATTATTATTCTTCGAGTACATTTATTTACTTTCAATACCATTTGTATTGACAGAAAAATTAGTGATATAGTAAAGTATACACATGATTATAGATTGTTATAATTTCTCTTAAATTTAATGAATAAACCATGAGATTTTTTATTGTTCAAAAGAGCTCATCTTCATGTTTTCTATGTCACTTCCACTGTCTTAATGTTCTCTGTCGTTCATGTCCAAGAAGATGAACCTGGGATAATTATTGAGTGTATTGTGTTGAAAATGTTTAGATTTGTTTGCACGTTCATTCCTGTTTTTAGGTTCTTGCACTTTTCAAAAAAAACACGATACCAAACATAGCATAAGTATATCTCCAATGTACATCATTTTTTAAACAATCAAATTCGCCAACAACAAAACATACTAACAAACCGACAAATATAGTAATACAATGTAAATAAATAAATGGATTTTGCCAAATTGAGCTCATTTTCAAAATTAGACTACCATGCAAATTAGAAAATACCTTTCCCTCGGTACAGAGACTGCCTCGATTCCTCATTCCAGACCCAATCTTCGGCTCAAATTGCAGAATTCATTCATTTTTAGTAACCAATTTGTGATCCAACTTCATATCTAAAAAATGAAAAAAAAAAAAGGAAAACAGTAATAATTATACATTTATACGTACCTTGGGGTTTTCGCAAATTGTCGCCACCGACGATGCGGAGGGCGAAGCGAGAGCGAGAGAGATTAGCAAAACCATCCGATCCGATGTCCTCTATCCGCAAATTCCGGTATTCTGTGGGTTTACAATGAAGTAAGATCGGGAAATTTTGAGAGAAGTCCAAAACATAACTCACCATTGTCGAGCGTCTCACCGTTGTCGATGCCCTTTCCGGTGCGTGATGATAGATTGTTATAATTTCTCTTAAATTTAATGAATAAACCGTGAAAATTTTTATCGTTCAAAAGAGCTCATCTTCATGTTCTCTATTTCACTTCCACTGTCTTGAAGTTCTCTGTCGTTCATGTCCAAGAAGATGGACCTGGGATAATTATTGAGTGTATTGTGTTGAAAATGTTTAGATTTGTTTGCACGTTCATTCGTGTTTTTAGGTTCTTACACTTTTCGAAAAAAACACGATACCAAACATAGCATAAGTAGATCTCCAGTGTACATCATTTTTCAACCATCCAAATTCGCCAACAACAAAACATACTAACAAATCGACAAATATAGTAATACAATGTAAATAAATAAATGAATTTTACAAAATTGAGCTCATTTTCAAAATTAGACTTCCATGCAAATTAGAAAATACCTTTCCCTTGGTACAGTGACTGCCTCGATTCTTCATTCCAGACCCAATCTTCTGCTAAAATTGCAAAATTCACTCATTTTCAGTAACCAATTTTTGATCCAACTTCATATCTAAAAAATGAAAAAGAGGAAAACAGTAATAATTATACATTTATACATACCTTAGGGTTTTCGCGAATTGTCGCCGCCAACGATGCGGAGGCCGAAGCGAGAGCGAGAGAGATCAGCAAAACCATCCAATCTGATGTCCTCTATCGACAAATTCCGGTATTCTGTTGGTTTACAATGAAGTAAGATCAAGAAATTTTGAGAGAAGTCCAAAACATAACTCACCATTGTCGAGCATCCCACCATTGTTGATGCCCTTTCCGGCGCGCGGTGAGGGGGGATGCGAGTCCCACCATCGTCGTTGCCTTTTCTAGCGCGCGGCGAGAGGGATGCGAATCCCATGGGCCGCGACAGCAAGGAGACCGACGGGGGGCGGTTGCGAGGGTAGCAATGGTGTCGGGTAGCGACAGGCAGTGGGTAGAGATGGGTGGCGATGTCGAGGAGATCGACGGGCAGCGGAGCAGATTTGGGTGGGTTTTGGGGTAGAGAGGGTTAGGGTTAGTGATTTTGAGGGAGATGTAGTAGAAGACATGTTTTTTTTGTGCTTTTAATTTTGCAATTGGTGTGGGCGCACATGTCAATCGCTACTTTTTCTCTCCTTTCTCTATTTCAAAATAGAGAAAGGAGAGATGGAGTAGACCTATTTGCTTAAGATATCACTAGTGTTACCTTGTGCAAATTGCACAGCCTAAAATAGTTTTGAGTGACTCATAAAATTATATAGAATTTTTTAAAAAGTGTAAAATAATTGAGAGAAACTTATGAATATATCCCTACCGTAATTACTGAAATCTTCATTATCTTCTTCACATAAGCAGATGGTTTAAAGAATCACCGCCAAACCATAATGTTATCCAATTGAATATCACTAAAGCCAAAAAATGCATGCAATGAACTGAATAACCAACCAATTTATTTATACTTGAACACCCCTACACAAAAAATTAACAATGTTGTTATTCTACAATAATCAACTGACATCAATATCAACTCATACAACATTTCTACACATAATCATTCATATAAATCCAGACCGATCATTTCATGATAGTACATGTAAACATCCCCACTAACATAACCCAATAAAATCTTCAAATGTTTCATCACTTTTAAGTTTAATCCCTTTTTCATTTAAAAAAAAAAAGGGGGGGGGGGGGGGGGGGGGGGGCTAATATACGTATTCATTTCATGAACATAATTACACATTAACCATAGTAATCACAAAGCAATCAACATTTTAATTTGAAAACAAAACTTTTTCAAATGAATTTGCCGAAACCTTACTTTAACCACAGCTGAAGACAACCTTCTTTTCGATTCTCGTGGATCCTCCAACTTACCCACCTAAATTCAACCTACAACCCAACCAAAAAAAAATATTAATTAATTCACAAAATTTGATTGAAAGTTGGGAAGCAATCAGAATCTTGGATCTAGAAATCTTACGAGTATAGCACTGCCACCGCGCTTACGTGGCAGGACGGTGGAGTCGTTACCGTTGTGGTGGAGACCACGTGGATCGTGGAGCCTCTCTGTGATATGTTGAAAATTCGATTGGAATTAGAATTTGAGTGGAGTTTCAGGAAATTGGGTGTTTATCTTAATTTATTATTCTTAGAAGAAACTTTACATCTTATGCTTAACGATTTTGAGCTGAACTCATCGATAGTGAGGAACCCCATTCAATGTAAACATTGATATGAATGAATTTTTAACAAATTCAAGAAAAAAAATATTAAAAGAGAACAAAATGTGGATATACCTTGAATGACTTGAAGGAAATTTCGCCAATTTCCGAAAAGCAAAGAAGATGCTCAGCTCTGATCTTCCCTGTTCAACAATAACATATAACTTTAATTTAATATTACATATTTAATAAACCAATTTAGATAAATCTAAATTTACCATTAAAAAGTCAACATCAAGAAATTGGGATTGAATAATCGAGGGTTTAGGTTACGTTTGAGATCAGCGACGATGGAGGGCAGCGACGGGCGGCAGGTAGCGACAGGTGGCGAAGGAGATTTGGGTGGGTTTTGGGGTATCGAGGGTTAGGGTTTGTGGGATTGGGAGAAATGTGGTAGAAGATTTGTGTGTGTGTGTGTGTGTGTGTGTGTGTGTGTGTGTGTGTGTGTGTGTTTAATCAATTATGTTTTGGTAATTGATGTGGATTGCACGTGTTAATTCCTACTTTTGCTCTTCTTACTCTACTTCAAAATAGAGAAATGAGAGATGGGGTAGGCCTATTAGCTTAAGATATATATAAATAAATAAATAATTAGAAACCCCGACTCATTACACTTGATTATTGTTGGACCCATTTCTTCATTTTAATTATACATAAATGCTTATTTGAAAATTATTTTTTGCTATTTTCCATTTTGCCGTTATCTGAAAAATTCATGTGTTTAATGGGTTTGGAACAATTTTTGAAGAACAAAACAAAATAACTCCCTCAAGAGACTAACTCCTCTTGCATCAACATCAATAAGAAGTCTCTTAAAAAAAACATCAATAAGAAGAGCAAGGCCCCGTATGATCCTATAGTCAACTTCTTTTCCTTCAATCCTACATTGATTAATGATCCAATATGCGGATTGGTATCATTCGAGGTGTATATGACTAACTTTTCATTGAAGAATTTTCTCAGACATTAAACGGGCATTAAGAATGAATGTTGAGCTCCTAGCCTTCCTGTAAGAGCATCCACGGTCGTGCTTACTAAAAAAATTCCAGTAAAAAAAATTGCCATAGAGAAAGATAAAAAAAACTTTCAGTAAAAGAGAACTTACGATGGAGGGTAGAGACGGCGGGGTCGGGGCGGGATCGGGGCGGGATCGACGTCGGACGGCGGGGGCGTGGCGACGTTGGAGGGTAGAGACGGGCGAGATCGGGGCGAGGTAGGCGACGGGCGGCGGTAAGGACAGACGGGTGAGGAGATGTGGGTAATTTTTGGGGTAGGGAGAGTTAGGGTTTGTGGGTTTTGGGGAGATGTGGAAGAGAAAAGATTTTTTTTTGGTGTTTTTTGAATTAATTCTGTTTTGGCAATTGGTGTGAGCTGCACGTGTTAGTTCCTACTTTTGCTCTCCTTTCTCCGTTTCAAAATCGAGAAAGGAGAGATGGAGTAGGCCTATTTGCTTAAGATATATATAATTATTCTCGTGAACCAATCTCAAAAAAATTTCGAACATTCCCTATGGAATATTTATTAAATCTATTTTAAATTATAAATAGTTGTCATTTCATTCCCGATAGTGAATCCATCATTTCTGACCGAAGTTTATTAAATATAATATTATGTGTAGAACTTGAATTGCCAACAGGTTTACTGTTGTTGTGAATCTGTCGGCAATGTACACATCACCACCTCAAGAATCTCCCACAGAATTTTGAGAAAACGGAGTGTACACATCACTACAATATGCTGACGACACTCTTCTATTCGGCAATGGAAACCCAGGGGAAACTATCGTCTTCAAAGGAATTCTATATTGCTTTGAGGCTTGGTCGGGACTCAGAGTTAATTTCCACAAAAGCGCCCTAATTCCCATTGCTCTGTCTCCAAAAGAGACGCTGGAGCACGCCACTATTCTCAACTGCTCCTTCGAGAGGTTCCCCATTCAGTACCTTGGACTGCCACTGAGACCCGGAAGACTCAAAAAGGCGGATTGGCTCCCAATCATTGATAGGGTCAAAAAATGCCTAGTAGGATGGAAAGGGAAAGCCCTCCCCTTGGGAGAGAGAGTCACGCTCATCAATGCAGTCCTTTCAAACCTTCCTACTTATTATCTCTCTTTCTTCGAGATGCCACGATGGATAATACAAAGAATTGACCGGACACAGAAATGTTTCCTGTGGAAAGGGGCGGACCCAGACCGAGGAGGATATCATCTCATTAGATGGGAGAAGGCATGTATGAAAAAGAGTCACGGAGGCCTAGGTATAATTGATCTTCGGGACATGAATCTGGCGCTACTGGGTAAATGGTGGTGAAAAGTCTTCCACCCTAATGGAGAAGGGTGGCAGCAGTTTGTCCAGGGATATATGCATGGGAATGGAACTAGAAATCTAGGCTTCAGGATAGGCCCTAGAGTATCCTGCTTCTGGAAGGGTATCACCAAGGCATACGAACCCTTCAACAGCTGTGTTAAGTCAGTCATAGGTAACGGTAGGCTTACTAGATTTTGGTGGGATAAGTGGTGTGCGGACCACCCACTCAGGTCCATGTTCCCAGACTTATACGAGCAAGCGACTCAACCACATTGTACGGTGGCAGCAGCCTGGAAAAGAGGTACATGGAACCCAGCGTTCAAACATCACTTGACATGGATTCCCAACGCAGACTGGCGGAACTTCAGACATACATCTCAAATGCTGGAATTGGCTGTACTCAGGGGCCCGACAAGAAAACCTGGGACCTGGAGAGAAATGGCAAGTTCATGGTTCATTCAATGTACAACCTCATCCATTTTAGGGGATGCTCACCAAAATGGTCGACCATCGTATGGAAAACGAAAATGCCCCTGAAAATAAAAGTTTTCATATGGTTGGTGCTGAACGATGCAATCCTGACTAGGGAAAACCTGGTTAAGCACCAACCAAATTTGGACGCTCAATGTGGGTTCTGCCAAGCCAACCCGGAGACTAGAGATCATCTGTTCCTTCATTGTCCTGGGAGCAAATCAGTTATCGTAGAGGTTCTCAGTGCATTAGGGACATCTCAATTCCCTAATTCATACGACGACCTATGGATAGGGTCCATATTCGCGACGGAAAGAGGGGCTATGAGAGAGGCATGGTTTATCGTGATTGCCGCAATGACTTGAGTGCTATGGCTAGACAGAAACAATCTTTACTTTCGTAGAACTTGCAATACTATCTCTGGCAATCTGAATCATATTATGCATCTAATTTTATTTTGGGCTAATGTGGCAGCAGCAGGTCCCAGGGGCAGGATCGCCACAGTCTTCTAGGTACAGGAGTTCGACGACGAGGAGATCGAGATTGGCTCGACGATTGATTGAGACACAAGCTGTGCGAGACATTGATACCCACCACCCCAGGGCTTGTTGGGGGGAACGATGTATTAGTTTTGGCTATCTTATGCTCTGTCTATTTTTTGTCCCACCCCCATGTTTGGGGTGGAGTATGTTTTTCTATTTTCTTTCTAGGATTTTGTTGTATGCTCAGTACCCTGAGTTTTGTTTATTAATCTCTGATTAATGAAGCAGGGTGGCCAGATTCCACCTTTTCCTATAAAAAAAAAACAATTTTGGATATTCCCAACAAAAAAGAAAAACAATTTTGGATATTCCCAACTAAAATGGCGGATTGGTAATGCCCAGTTTTCCACTGGTGAAAGTTTGATCAATAACAACATCTGCAATGGTGTTTCTCATATTTAAGAAAATGACAAAATAGCATATAGGAAAAATTGCAATTTACTACAGTCGTCATTTGCTATAATTTGAGAAAGAAGGAACATGTTGTTTCGACCGTTTTTTTTTTCTTTACTTAACGCATACATTAATTAACCCCTAATTAGATATTAAAATAGGTAAATTAAATGAATTAAATATTAAAATATATATTAAACTACCTAATTAATCACTAGAACAACATTAATTAATTACTAAAACAAAGCATAATAGCTGGACAGGACATGTCCAAGCCTATTTTGGCTTCAAATGGGACAACATGTCCCGTTTGATGATTTCTCGATTTTTATTTTTTTTGTTCAGGCGGTACATATTGTACAGTCTGATCATTAAAAAAAAAGGTCAGACGAAACAACATGTTTCGTCCGATCCCATTGAAAAAATAAAAAAAATAGGGACGGAATATGTTACGTCCCCTATAATATGAGAATCGTCATTTCGTTTCTCAGATTTGAGAAGCGACTGCAGCGATTTTGCCAAAATATGGCAAAATAGCAAACGACTGCAGGCACTCAATTATCAAAATATGAGAAAATGGCAAATATAACAAACGACTGTGGATGCTCTAAGAGCATCCACAGTCGTTTGCTATTTTTGTCATTTTCTCATTTTATAAGAAATGAGCGCCTGCAGTCGTTTGATATTTTGCCATATTCTAGAAAGAAAAAAAAACGCTACACTAGCTTCTCATATTTGAGAAACGAACTTGACGATTCTCAAATTATAGGGGATGTGTTTTGTCCCTATTTTTTTTAATTTTTTAATGGGATGAAACGAAACATGCTGTTTCGTCTGACATTTTTTTTAATGATAAGACGATACAACATGTATCGTCTGAACAAAAAAAATTCGTAAATCGTCAAACGGGACATGTTGTCCCATTTGAAGCCATTTTCCATCCACCTCTTTTTTTTTTTGGTTTAGCCCATTTAATTATAGGATTAGCTTGGGTTAGTTTATTAATTGGATAGGTTAGTTTATATTTTTTTTATTTAATTTATTTAATTAATCTATTTTAATACTTAATCATTAGTTAATTAAACGTTAAAAAAATACGGACGGCCTCTTTTTAAACATTTGTTTCTCATATTATAGCAAATCACGACTGCAACAAATTGATTGTTTTGATATATGCTATTTTGCCATATTCTCAAATATGAGAAACACGACTGTGGATGCTCTAAGAAGCTAACAACGGAACAAGTTGGCTGTGAAACGCGCGTCCCATAGATAGTAAGCCTTCACAGTTAAAGCAGAGTTCACGAAGTCGATCTGTTGCAACAGTCATCTATTTTCAATAATACTTTGTTTTGTTTTTCTTTTGAGCTAACATTTCAATAGTATTTTCAATAAATACTTTGTTTTGTTTTTCTTTTGTTTAATTTTTAAGAGTTACATTTTAATTGTAGCTAGCGTCTCTACTTGTCATTCATCTATAGTGAGATGATAGATTTTTTTTCTGACTGGTAAAACTTCCTAACAATTAATGAAGTTTATTTTTTGAAGAAAACAACTGCTCAGCTTTATTTCAATTCTTATCTTTTCGAGTCTTCGAAAGAATATCAAACTTTACAGGTTTATTTATATACAAGTCTGACATCTTCAGTCTCTTAAACTTTAAAATAATTAGAATCACATGCATCTACGAATTCGTAGATTGATCGAGTTCGGGAATAGTTTGATAGTTTGAATCACACAATAAGAGTTACAAGGTTCGCTACTTGTGTGCCTCAGATCAATGCATTTGTAAAAAAATATCCGATCTGAATAGTTTAATCATCACTGATTCAAGTATGATCTCTTGGCAAAAGAAGTTTAGACCTCTCTCTTTAACTAGTCTTGAACAATCACCATAACAAATTTGACCAAACATCTAACAAATAGATAAGAATACCTTTAATCAACAATTATATTTCACTCCGTTATTTTCTCATTAATAAAATATTGTGGCATTTACTATTTTTAGATAAAAAAAGCATTTACATTTTACAATCTCCCAACGCCAACCTTCACATACAGATTAGCAAATCCTTTCTGCGTTCTGGTGAACCTTGCAAGTGAATCAAGCTTTTAAGCAGTAGCAACAACTTCAACAGATTAACTAATCAAAAGATTAAGACGAGCTCATTGGAGGATTTCTAAGGCATTACCGTTTTGATGATGAAGACGATGAAGAGGGGGTGATTGGACTGGACCTCACTAGAATGGAGAGCTTAGGCGGAGTGAAGTGAAGGTGAGTGTCCCAACACACAGGGAAAGGTGAGTTCCTACCGCACAGGATTGTTGAAGATGTTTCTCTTCTTTTATGATTTATTTATAGCTTACTACATAGTAAAATAGGATCGTTGAGATCATCGGTTGTACCCTTTTTTTTTTTTTTTGGAGTTGGGTTAGCTCATATGGCAAGGGATGACATTCGGGTCAGGTCGACGCAGAACCCGCACGTTCTGACCCGGCCCGCTTCGATCTGGTTCGGGGTCGGGTTTAACCTGATATCCTAATCGGGTCGAGAAAAACCCAAATCCAACCCGTTGACAAAGTCAAACCTGCACGAAACTCGCCCACCAACCAGCATGTTTGGAACCGTTTGACCCGAACGGTCGACCCGCAGGTTGAACGGGTCAAAACATAGCAGTCGATCGTTGATGCTCTGTTTTGGGGCGGTTTTTTTTTTTTTTTTTTTTTATGTTGGGGGGGGGGGGGGGGGGGGGGGGGGGGGGGGGTAACAAAGAAATCTCTAAACTTTTTTGTTTCCTCCTATCTTCTTTTAATGTGTAAGATTCTTTTGTGCATTGTATGTTTCTTCTTATATTGTGTAAGTTTCTTTATCATCGACGAGTTTCCCTCCGAGAGTGTGCCTTTCTTTCCTCCTATATTCTTCTTATGTGTATCTTTCTTTTATGCGTTGGTTGTTATCTTCTCATTATTTTCGAGGTTCAACTTTTTCTGCTCCCTCTGAATCGCACACTCTCTATTTGCTACTTTGTTTCGATTTTCTTGCATTTTCTCTCTTTTCTTTTTATGTGCAGGTTGTGTTTTGCGACTTCGTGTTGGGCTGTTTTGCCTCCTGTCACATGGTTCTGCTCCATATTTTTCGCTCATGTCATCGAGTTGTGTGTGCTCCTAGATCTGACTTCATGCTTGTTGCAGTTCCTTTTGTCTTGCGTATGTTAGCCTTAGTAGGCGTATTCCCTCCTCTTTGGTGCAGCAATGTTGATTGCTCCTTTAGTTTCTATTCCATCCTGGTTGATTGCTCCGTCTCCCTTTTCGGTGTTGTTCTACATTCGTTTGGCAGATATCTTATTTGCTTTCTTCTCTTTCGATTTTTGTATACATTTTTGTATTTTTCTTTTTGTTTTATAGCTTGTAAACTACTTGTACATATTTCTGTATCTCTACTATTTATATTTATTTTTATTTATTTATTTTTGATGGATGAAGCCTTTTGTTGTATCCGTATTATCAAAAAAACAAAGAAACTGTTTCTCTCTCTTCCTACGACTAAGTGACTTTGTCTACAACACTTCTCAATCGACCACCGGACTATGTTGACTTCAACTATTATTTTCTCTCTCATTTGTATTTACGAATATTCGCGAAGTACGATATCAAAATTTCCTACTCTTTCAACCCTTTATTTTTTTTGTAGTTCTAATTTTTTTAATCATATTTGTTTGTTGGTTTTTCGATTCTCTCTATCTCTCAACCCTCCTACTGTTTTTTAGATTTTTTTCAATATATTCCTCTTATATTGTTCTTTATTTTTTCACATACACTATTAAAACACTAGAACTCGTTTTTTTAACGTACACTTAGCACTGTCACATTTACCCGTTACCCGAACCAGACTCGGACCCGACCCGACCCTGGTACTTCAACTATTATTTTCTCTCTCATTTGTATATACGAATATTCGCAAAGTACGATATCAAATTTTCCTATTCTTTCAACTTTTTTTTGTAGTTCTAATTTTTTTAATCATATTTGTTTGTTGGTTTTTCGATTCTCTCTATCTCTCGACCCTCCTATTGTTTTTTACATTTTTTTTTCAACATATTCCTCTTATATTGTTCTTTATTTTTTCACATACACTATTAAAACACTAGAACTCGTTTTTTTTACGTACACTTAGCACTGTCACATTTACCCGTTACCCGGACCAGACTCGAACCCGACCCGAACCCGATATTTGACCGGAACCGACCCGATCGATACGGGTCCGGGTCCAAAAATAAGACCTGATGCACTTCCGGGTCAGGGTTCGGGCCCGCTCAAAATAGAACCGACCCAGACCAGATCCCATTAAAAAGTACCCCCAAAAAATATGGAATTTGAATAATAGAGTTACAGGGATATACATATAAATAGTATTTGTTGAAGATAGATGTGTAAATATAATATTTATTCATGTATTTAAGTGCAAAAGTTGTTGGAACCGTAGGGTATCGGGTGCAAAATACGTAAGTGTACATATTTATGCCCCACTACCGGATCTGATGGGTAGATTTTTCTAAATAGAACCCAAAGCCAGACCCGATTCTCACAAGTTCGGGTCTGGGTCAAATTTTTGGACCTGTGAGGTACCAAGTCTGGGTCAGGATCCGGTTAGTGGAGGACCCAACCCGATAAGACCCGATACCAGCTCTACATACACTACTACTACAAAGAAGTTATCATGTCAAGATAACGAGGTAGCTGACGTACCCAAAGTGGACAAATTCCACTAGATCTTCTCATCGGCCTCTAACAATCCCACAATTAGAAACCGAATATAACCTCATGCTAAACATATGTTCTCACGATGTTCCTACACACGACATAGAAAAAGAAATACATGATATTGAGACACGAATACAACAAACCGAAACCACACAACTAGAGGGAAACTAGTGATTGATACAAATTTTATGATTTTATCTCCGACGAGGAGAATACTAGTATAGGACATAAGATTTGTAAACTTGTAGCAAGAGTTACAAATTGAAGAAGAATGAGAGAATGGGTACAATTAAACGACACATTTTAAATGTACACTCTGCATTAGTACAAGACCAAAAAAAAATCAGCCCTAGGACCGGACAAATAGATAGCTACCCCTATGATCCAAAATTGTTTGTCGGAAAATGGCCTGACTAGTTATTAAGGATGACTTACCTTTTTCCTATTGTGAGAGTAGGAATGTAGAGTCTTTTAACCAAAATAAACTTAATCCATATTTTAGAAGAATTCATAGAAACAAACTTAAGGCCGATTATTTTAAACTTTACAACAAAATGAGAGACGCTTTAATTGCACTCTTGTATTCTTTAACATTTAGAGTATCGTTAACTTTCGATTGTTGGAAAGATTGTGACGATATTCCGATGATGAGCATAACTTGTCATTGGATAGAAAGTGATTGGATGATTCAAAAGTCAACCATGTCACTTGTCGCTTTGCTGTATATGGTTATCGCAACACGTGTTTTAGAAGTTTGTAATTTATTCCATATTTGTGATAAAAAATTTACTATTAGTTTTGATAATGCATCTAACAACAATGATTCGATTAGTACATTAAAAACACAATTAACTCCTCCATGTATTAAAATTTTTCATGTTAGATGTACGTGTCATATTTTATGTGTACAAGATGCATTGAAACTAGCTGATTCATATATATTGCAATTAGAAATTGTATACATTTTGTTGCTTTGAGTGGTACTATGCTTCAAGAAATTAAAAAATAATGTAAATGTAGGGGAATACATGTTAGAAAAGTTCTAGAGATGTTACACACCGATGACACTATACTTTCTATTTACAAAATGTTGTCACTCAATACAAAGATATTATAAATAGTTTTTCTCTTGCAAAAAACATAAAAATTTTCAAATAACTCTCGAATAATGATATTTTGCCAAATATTTGTTACTATTTTTGGAACCTTTTAAAACCACAACTGTAAATTTTTTACATCTTATGATTATACTTCTAGTAGTATTTTTAATTCAATAATTACTATGATGCAAACTTTTCAAGACATGATTTCTGATGAATACATTAGTGATATTGTTGTTCTCACTTATACAAAATTTTTGAAGTATTTTAATTCTCCTCCTATATTGTATTGTATTGACACTGTTATGGATCCTCGTATCAAATTTGCGGGTACGAGGAGTTTGATTGAAATATTTTTTACTTTACATGGAGAAGATTATGAATATAATTATAATAAACTTTTAGCTAGCTTTGAATCGACATTGAATAACTTGTATGATTATTGTGATAGAACTTTTGTATCTGATAGTACAACTAGTGTAGTTACTTCTTCTTCTTTTACTTCTAGAGGTAAGCGTAAGAGTATATTAGAAGATATCACTGCTAATTACTTGCCTATATTCAATCAAAAAAAAAAATCTAGGACTAATACACCTAATGAATTAAATTGGTATAATCAACAAGGTAGTGAGAGTTCTAGTTTAATATTGAAGTGCTACAATGGGAGAAAGAACTTGAAAACTTTTTTGCTACTTTTTCGCATGTGGCTAGAGAACTACTAACTCCTCATATCTTCACAGTTGCTTCAAAAAATACTTTTTCTACAAGTGACAGGGTTCTAAAAGATTACAGGAATCTCTTGATGTCGGATTCGTTGGAATTGCTTGTGTGCACTAAATATTGGATGAAGGTTGAAGACAAGACTCAAGGAAAAACCACATTTACATCAACAAGTGGAGGTAACTCGCCTGAAGTCTAACAACAAGAGTAGGAAATTTAGGGCGATGAGATCCTAGGTTTAGATTAATGAGAGGTGCACAACAGTAGTCCAATGCCCTGTCTTCAATTTAACTCTAGGCTATCTCGAACCCTAGATTCTGATTATCCCCTCAAACATGTAAATATAACTCAAGAAATATTGTATATTCTTTTCTCGTTTATATTACTTGTATTACTATGTAAAAAAATGTTAAAAAATCATAGAAATTGGAATGAATAATATATATACAATTTTGTTTCACTTTTATACAATTATACTTGTCGTATTTTTTTTGAAAAATTAAGTTAAAAAAATTACATAAATAAATTAACCGGGGCCAACTGACAACCCGGCTCGACCCGAAACGGGTTCGACTTGAATGGGTTCACGGGTCGACGGTGGAAATTTTCGATTTCCAACCCGGCCAGGCCCGGTCCGACTAAATTCATAGCCCGGCCCGGGACTGCTCAAAAATCAGGCCGACCCGAGCGATTTCGACCCGGCCCGGCCCAATCGACCCGATTACCACCCCTACCTATGGTCATAGAAAATTATGTCTTGTTCCCAAATTGTGTAATTTTATTTTATTGTTCTCTTATTAATAAAATATTACTTAATTTAATTTTAGGGTAAATTTCAAATAACCCTACTGAGTTTTACAACTTTGGCAGAAAACCATACTAAAATTTTTTTGGGAGCATATAACCCTACTTAAGTTTGCTCTGTTAGGCAGTATGACCTACTCCGTTCATTTTAGAGTGTTTTCTGAAAAAGTGCTCTTGTTTTCACTTTTCAAAGATGACAATACCATTCACTATATAGGCTTAAGACAATGAGTTGAAACGGTAAAAAAAAATTGGAGGGAAAATTGGGAGATTAGGCGGCAAATTTGGGGGGTTTCATCCCTTTTTTTAACCTGTGTTTTTAGTTGAATTGGGGAGTGGTTGTTTATTTTATCACATCAAAATACCTATAATTCAAATCACAACAATTTTTCAGGAATTTATTTAAGTAATCTTCCATAAATCCATGAATAATAAACAATAGAAAAGTACTTTAGAGCACAAATTTCATTCAAATAACAACACATAATAATTAAATAATTCATTCCAAATCATTTAAAAATTCAATTGATTCATAATTACATATATGTACTAATGCTTAAGAGCACAAAATCACAAAAAACTTGAGTGCATAACCACATGAAGAAACATGAAAATATATAAATATACAAATCCAACAAAAATTGCACTCTATGGATACATCAAAATACAAAAAAGAAAGAAAGAGAGGAAAATAAAACGATTCTCCATACATGTTCACCAAGCTCGTCCCCACATAGAGATCATGATTCAATCATGTTTTGATAGCACGTTTGTGGACTTGTATCCCACACTATATTTGTTCTTCTCCCATCCTTGCATAAGCAGAGAGAGTGCTCAAAAATGTGATGGAATCGTACTTCTTTGCCATCGTCATTACATTAAACATCCCTCTAAAAACATGAACTACTGCTTCGTGTAACTGATCTCGCTCCAGTTATTCATTCCAGCTATTCATTCTTCCTCGTCTTTCTACATGAGAGGATAGTTATTATTTAACTGTGTCCCTGTTGCTGCTAGTAGTAACAATAGTAAATAAAGGAAAAAAATAAATAAAATTGGTTGGTGTTTGGTATTAATTTTAAAGAGCTCAAAATTTCAAAAAAGAAAAAAAATCAGTGTCGTGTCAGGATGCACATTAGACTTAAACTAGGCGTGAATCCCTCAACAAATCTTAAGTCGAACCATTTTTTTATTTTTAACACTTTTCATACACAACAATACTGAACATAGCCTTCTTGCATCCTTAAGAACTATGCTACAGGTATCAACATAACTACCGCTTCCCTTATCTAATGCAACTGTAAAAGGACAAGCAATAGAGCAGGAAATTCAAACACTAAAGGATATACCTAAAAAATGTTATCTATATGAGGAAAACTATTTGTAATTGGACAATTACCTCTTAAAATTGACCCAATCTAAAAATCAGTATGGACAACACATACATCACAAGTTGCACTACAACACAACATAGACATCACAATCTAAAAATATGCCCCAGGGGATAAAACCTAATTGAACAAAACTATTTGTGCGTAAACAATTAGGTGTTGCAATTCAAGTATTCTAATAATCAGTAACATTGACAACGTTGACATCACAATTGCACTAGTATAAGCAAATTGAAAATTAAGTTCTCTTTTCATTGAATGAGTCCAGATCCACATCCACCTTTTCTTCCAATTTCTATACTAAATCATAAATCATCAATATGTACTACAACAATCTACTAACCATGTAACCTCTTATGCAAAATTAAACTAAATCAAAACACATAAGAAAATCTTCATCATACCATCGTCACAAATTCTCAAAGAACACAACTCAATCTAGTTAACAATCAAGCTGAATTTGCATATTATGGCACGACAACAATTTTGTGTTCACTAGAAATCCATCTAAGCTATATGTGTCATAGGCTTGATTTCATTAGAAATCTATCTAAGCTAAAGGCATTATTTCATTCCTAATAAGTTCACATAATTATCGACAAATCATCTTATCATTCAATACAAAATCATCTTCTAGTTCACAAATGTATGTCATTCAAATTTTTTCAGACACATTGCACATTTCGAATAAACTAGTAGACAATCAAAACTAAACTTGATGGCAAAAATAAAGCCATTAGCAAACATAATGAAAACAGAAAGTACATAACAACTTGATAATGTTGGGTTTATGTCTTGCATACTATGTTGGATAAGAAGATGATGAGACGATGGAGAAATCGAGACGATCGGAGACGGAGTGGAAGCAAGGGAAACAATCAGCAGTAGTAGCAGCAGAGTTGTAGTCAACCGTACTTGGGGTGCGGTCGACCGCCCTACTCAGCAGAAGTTTCCGAGAGGGGGACGGTCGACCGAACTTGGGGTGCGGTCGACCGACCGCGGCGCTTATGAAATATTTAGGTCGGGTCTTGGTGATTCGTGAGAAGCCCAACTTGCTCTTCAAGTCAAATCTTACGGCTCTTATCGTAGAGTTATCTCTTCAGGAATATCCAATAGTTATTGTATCAAGATATCAAACTAGGGTTTCTCTAGATCTCTATATATTATTATTATTGACCTCCATTGAGAGCCAAGAAAGAGAGAAAGTACTTCATTGAAGAGAGATTGAGTGATTCTCTAATTGTAAACAACTAGTACTTGCTGGTGAAGCTTGAAAAAGGGTCGTGGTGAGAATTGTAATATTCTTTTATCTTCTCTAGTTGAATAACATCTTGAGTTTCTTCTCTCCCAGATTAAGGAGAAAGCCCCAACCGGGACAAATTTGTGTGTGCTTTGGTGTGTTTGGTATGATCTCATATGTGCTTGGTAGTTTGTGTTGATTGCATTGAATAACTCAACAAGATCCTAAGGGGATTTCGGTAGAAATCCCTAACAATTGGTATCAGAGCTTCCGATTCAAGAATTTATTCGAGTTCCTTGGAGAAGATGGCAGATTAGATCACGAAGATCAAGCGGTTCAAAGGCAAGATCAACTTTGATCTCTTGAAAGTGGGCATGCATGAAGCATCGGTTCAACGGGACTTGGATCTAGTCCTAGAAGGAGATAAAAGGAGACCAATCGACACAAAGCAGGAGAATTAGGAGGATATTTATTTAGAAGCCTTGTGTTTAATCCGTATGTATTTGATGAGCGAAGTCAGATGTAGGAAAAGCGCGGCAAGCCTTTGGGCAAGATTCAGATCTGACTACTTGGGTTGGTCATTACAGGGTCGGATGTACCAGCAAAAAAAGTTATGGGATTTCTCAATGAAGGAAAGTACCGCTCTTCTAGATCATGAAGTGGAGTTCAATATGGAGTTTTTTGAACTGAGGACATTCAACGCTGATGATCTAAGGGTTTCCAACTTGATATATTCATCACCAAATCCATCCAACATGATAACCGTGCTAGATGAGAAATCTACCAAGGAGAAGTTTTTCATAGCAGGTATAATCAAGGGGTTGGAGGAGGATGCACTTAGGAAAGAGACTCAGAAATCGACTTAAGCTTCTGTGAGTTGCTTGGAGGTGGATTGTACTTTGATTGGAAGGGCAAGTGTATGTAGGAGTAAGGTCTGTGGCCACCAGTGCGAAGGGATTGAGCATTACATAAGAGACTGTTGCAAGCGGTTGAGTCAAAGAGGCACCAAATACAGTGCCGTTGAATTAGGTGATGACTTAAATAGTGCTTTTGTTTCAATTCCTTTATATGTGAATTCCGGTTGTTCTTTTTCAGTTAGTTCTTCTCAAGTTTGCTCTGAGAGAGATGGTTTCTACTTATAAATTTGCATCATTTCGTCGTGTGAGAACAAAGGTTGATAAGATTTGTGAAGTAATTGTTTCTACTTACAAGTTTACCTCATGTCGTTGTGTGAGGACGAAGATTGACAAGACTTATGAAGTAAGGGGTGAGAAAACTAATGAGTCGAAGATGATAAACGGAAGGGGACACACATTAGAGGAGGGCATGTATATTCCTTTGATGAAGCAAAGCCTTATATCCATGAGAACTCTAGAAGCTCGGGACTGCAGGTACACAGATTCAGGTGGAGTTCGATCAGTTTGGGAAAGTTATCGCAACGTGATGAAGGGTGAGAGGGGGATTGAGCAGGGTCAGCACAACCTCTACCAGCTTTGGAGGAACAAAAAAAACTTGCACAAGTATTTCGAAGCCCATTGTTCATAAAGCATCATCTAGTATACCGTCACTAAAATCATCTGAGAAAGACTGCGACGTTCGAATATCAACCGAAGGTGGAGAGAGCCTTTAGGTAGGTGGAGTTCGTGTGGAGGGTGGCACCTCCATGATTACATCTTCTGGGGTATGCCCTTGAGGGGGGCATACAATGGGAGAAAAACAGGTGGAGATAGATTCAACTAGCAGAGGAAGCCATCGAAATGAGTTGTTTGTAAGAAGAGAATGAAAAGAGTCTAGAAAGTTTTAAATCACACAGGTATGGATTCATGAGTATGCAATCTAAGGTGGAGATTGTTGGGTTTATGTCTTGCATACTATGTTGGATAAGACGACGATGAGACGATGGAGGAATCAAGACGCTCGGAGACGGAGTGGAAGCAAGGGAAACAATCAGCAGCAATAGCAGCAGGAGTTGCAGTCGACCATACTTAGGGTGTGGTCGACGCCCTACTCAACAGAAGTTCCCGAGAGGGGAACAGTCGACCGAACTTTGGGTGCGGTCGACCGACCGCGACGTTGATGAAATATTTGGGTCAGGTCTTGGTGATTCGTGAGAAGCCCAACTTGCACTTCAAGTAAGATCTTACGGCTCTTATCGCAGGGTTATCTCTTCAGGAATATCCAATGGTTATTGTATCAAGATATCAAACTAGGATTTCTCTAAATCTTTATATATTGTTGTTATTAGCCTCCATTGAGAGCCAAGGAAGATAGAGAGTACTTCATTGAAGGGGAGATTGAGTGATTCTCTAATTGAAAATAACTAGTACTTGCTGGTGAGGCTTGAGAGAGGGTCGTGATGAGAACTGTAATATTCTTGTATCTTCTCTAGTTAAATAACATCTTGGGTTTCTTTTCCCCCGGATTAAGGCGAAAGCCCCAACCGGGACAAATTTGTGTGTTTTGGTGTGTTTGGTATGATCTCATATGTGCTTGGTATTTTGTGTTGATTGTATCGAATAACTCAACAAGATCCCAAGGGGGGTTTTCGGTAGAAATCCTTAACAGATAAGTGATGTAGTTTCAACGTCGCATTATTTATACCTTTTTTCATTGCCAAAGGCTACAAAGGTTCACCCAATAGCATTGAGAATAATTTCCCTGAACATTATGAGATGCTTGCTCATAAAAACAGCAAGCACCTGCTTTTTTATCCAGGTTATAAGAAATGCAACAGCATAAACATTTCACATGAAGATAGAAGTTTGTCATGCAAAATCCTTCAATGCAAATGCAAAATAACCAAAAAATATATTTTGAGAAATATAGGTAAAATGCAAGTGTAATCTTACAGAAGCACTTACTAAATGTCACTATCATTATCTTCTAATACCTTTACTAAATATAGAGGGAGAAACATCATAGATTTACTATCTTTTTATCTATACTCTCTAATACTATATTATAATTAAATAGTTGGGGTTGTCTAGCAATCTGGATTGCATACAACCGTCGAATTACGATTTGAATTTAAAATTTTATATTTGGAAAAACACCAAATGAGTCTCTTCATCTTCCCATGCTCCTCAGAAACATACCTTCCGGGCTCCCCAAAGGACATGGCTCCCTCACAATCATTACCGCTCTTGAAGCAATGACATTAAATCAAACAATATAAACACATAAAATTGCACGTTCTTATCGTAAGTATGGTGGATGTGAAGCTAACACACAATTTGGTCGATGTTCAACTTTATACTTGCCATATTTAATGTCATCTTTATACTTCATTCCCAACAAGTTCACATAAGTTAATCTTCTCCTTCATCACTCAATACAAACTCATCTAATAGTTCACAAATATATGTCACCCATTTTTTTTCTTCGCACATTGGACGTATCAAATAATATCCAGTAGTTCAAACCTAAACCCTTAACACACAGATAAAGCCAATAGACAAACGAAATGAACCAATCAAAAAACAAATAAAGCAATTTGCTAATTATTTCTCAAGCTCTTAATTTGTGTGCTCAAATAACTCAACCTTCTACTAAAACAAGTATTAAGAACCAAACTTTATCACCTTAAACCATAAATGAATACCTTGAAATGAACCCTCAAGTCCTACCCTATCGCCTTCGATGCTGCAATCGAAACAACACTCAAAACCAATAAGAACTCTTCAATCAAACCATTCAAATCTACACTTAATACATCCAAAAAATTAAAAATAATAATCCTCCTATCAAATGATTAGAAGCTTACATTTAGTGGGGTTATCAGGTTCTCTCGAATACTTCACCAAAAAAAAATCAAACAACAAAGATCAAATCAAATATAGAAAATTATAACACACACAATTTTTTTTTATTAATTTAAAATGATGAAAAAGACAAAATCAAGATACCTAGGTGAAAGGTGTTTTTCAGCTAGGAATCTTCGTGGAAGAGGAGGCCGGAGTTGACGGTGACGGTGGGATTAAGGAGGCGGAGTTGATGATGAATAGGGAGGGGATGGGGAAAGGCGATGACGAAAAAGGTGAACTACATGATTGAGCGGAAGAAAGGGAGCTGAGTATGATTTGGGGGAAAAGAGAAAAAGGGAAGAGGGTTGTTTTTTTTTTTTTTCAATTTTTTTTTATTTTACCCGTTAATACAATCCAAGATTGTTTTAATCATTCCATGCTAAAGATAACGACATTAGTTAGTTTACTATGCTCCAAACGAAAAACAAAGTTTTGTAGAGTTAAATGTCAACAAAAAAAAAACTTTATATGGGTTATCTGCCAAACTCGTAAAACTTAGTTACCATTTATTTTATTATTTTTAATTAATAAAATAAAATAAAAAAGTGTCGATAGTCCACACTTAAAAAATAAAAAATAAATAAAACTCATCAAACTTTAGTGTGCCAGAGAAATAAAAACAAAAAGAATATGTTGTTTCAAAGGACGACAATCTAAGCAAAATGTAAAATACAACACCTAAAATCAAGCAGCTGTGGCAAGAGAACACCATATAAATGAAATTTTTTTAATACACATTAGTTTTCGTCGTTAGAAAATTAGAGCATCTGTAGTCGTTATTGCCAAATTTTGGCTATTTGGCTTATAGCAAATAGTAAAAGTAGTTTTCGCTGTAGTCGTTGTTAGCTAAAACTTGACCGAACGATAAATTATCTACCGTCCTGTGTTTAATATATATATATAAGTGAAATGAAAAAAAAATGAAATGAACAAAAAAAAGCTTGGACGATGTATAACCTGCCGACCCTCCTTTTTTTTCCTACTGTAGGATGGTAGATAACTACCGTCTGAATTTTTTTTTTTTAAAATGAAATGGTTTTCGGGACGGTGTATAATCTGCTGTCCGATTATTTTATTAATAAAAATGTCACACCCCGCTTCCCAAAAATATGGAATACGAGCACGTGACGAAGCCCAACGAATGATTTTAACATCATCCATAAGTTGTAGGATCGACTCAGCATCACAACAAGAATATAACAACATATATATACAACCAAGCATGCATGAATAATTCATTAAGTAACAGGAAACAATTTAAACATTAATAATATCGAAAATGTTTTCAATGTCTGGAACAAAAGTAAACTCGGGAACGTAAGCCCATTACAAGTCTTATACGGCAGGAGAAATAAATACCTTAAGGAAAGCAATTATTTAAACAAGTCCTTGCTCCAAGCAAAACCTGAAATGTCTACTAGCCAATTCCAGCAGGTAGCTTGTCCCAAAGTCTGCTTAATAAATATAAAAAGGAAAAACAGGAAAAAACAAGAGAAGATGCCCTTAGTGCAAGCTAGGGCCACAAATAGTAAAAACAAGTACAAGTATGGGGAACAGGAATTGAAATCAAGAATGTAACAGGGATACAACAAGTAGTGAGAATCTAAGAACTAGCTACTAAGAGGGACATCTTAGTAAACAGGCTGGATAACAAATGCTAATGGTAAAACACATGACAAGTGAACCTGTAGGGGTATCTAACATCAAGTGACAAGTCTCAAGTCTAGTGTCATGTAACAAGTGCCAAGTCTAGTGTCAAGTTTTATTTCAAATGTCAGGTCTCAAATATCAAGTTGTCAAGTCTCAAGTAACAAGTTGTCAAGTATCATGTAACACGTATCAAGTTCAAGTTTCAGGTTTCAAGTCTCATGTATCATCAAGTATCAAGTAACAGATGTCATGTTCAAGTTTCATGTTCAAGTCTTGTAGTTATTACTATCTAGGTAGCACTTCATGCATCCATCTTTTTACTACATAGTTGCTACAGTCAAAACAATTTCGTTTAGACCTAGTAATGGATTTTATAGGGCGGCGTACTCAGGTATCAAGTATCAAGCAAGCCATGGTTCATGAATACGAAAATAAATAACAAGTTTACGAAGCGAGTCCGTGAATACTAACAAGTTCAAGAACCACACAGTGGGTTCATGAATACAACAAGTTCATGAGCCAAGTAATTGACTCCATGAATACATCAAGTGCAACAAGTTCATGAACCGAGTACTGGGAAACACGGGCCCCCTTCCGAGTACATTTACCTATATTGTCCACTACTATAGTCTTTCCTTTAAACCCCGGCTTGTTACATTTATTAATTCTTTTCAAGCAAGCATGCAAATGTGTGAAATGTTGTAAATTAATTCTAAGAAAAATTGGGGATGTCTTATAGGGTTTTCAGCAACTACATATGAAATTTTATGTCCAACGCTTGCTGTTTACATAGCTAAACTAATTCGCAAAGTAAAAGTGTGCAGCAGTTTTAGCGAATCTGTGTCTACCGACACAGCTGCAGTAAAACTGCAATAACTCCTAGACCGTAACTCCAAATTCGAAAATTTTGGAGTCTATCGACATCTAGACATCCAGGGATACATTTTATATTCAGGGCTCCGGTTCATATTCTAATGTTAAATGGGTCGAAACAGTAAAAGAAGATTCAGGACAGCAACAAGTGGAAATAACTTACTAGTCTAGATTACATGGAAATTTGTTATTAGGCGTCTAAGTTATTGTGTGATATAAATACATGATATTGGTGGTCCAAACAGCAAGTAATAATTATTTTCCAAGTCAAAAGGTTGCAAGTTCATCAAATACAAAATATACCATGTGCATACAAATCTAGGCTCCTTAATCTTATGTGTCCATGTATTTAGGGAATAAAATGAGTCCAAGTAGTTATAGTTTAATACAATGAAATTATTGTGACTCTTAGAATTATGAAATTTCGGAGGTTTAATATTGATCAACAACGATAGTCAAGAAGGAGTCACAACTCTAACTATTTGTAGTATTTTTCAAGGGATGCTTGTACTAGAACAAATAAATTGTACAAGGGATACTTGCCTTAATTGACGACGATAGATCCGATTGTTGAAGAAGATGGGATAGAAAAATCCCGGGCGAAGTCTCCCAAAAGCACGTGTGAAGCACGTGCGAAGATCGACTGTAGATCGAGTTTTCCCCCACACCAGATCGCTCCAAAACAGCAAACGGCGAGCTCGATCCGGCGCGGCAAAACAGCGAACACCAGATCCAGCGAATAGAATTGCGCCCTCGCACCGGATCCGATCCAAACAGCGGACAGTGATCTAGGATTCGCTGTGGGCGAACACGGAACGGCGATTAGAGGGCACGAATCTTGGCACGATCCTACGGTCGAGATCAAATCCCGCCAATTCCTCTTTTCTTCTTCGTTCTCTTCTTCGACGAACAGCGAGCGAGAGGGATTAGCGACGGTGGCGCTACGTCGAGGAGCGACGTGGCAATGGGGTAGCACGACGGTGACGGAGCGACGACGACTGAGGAGGGCGACGCACGCAGCGGCTCTGTTTGTGGTTCGAAACGGAGGTGGAGCGAAGGAGCAGGGTGTTGGGTTCGGTGGTGTGTGGCGACGCGACGGAGGTGTAGAGGTGGTCGAGGGGATGAGTTGGAGGCGGCGAGGTGATGGTGCAGTGGTCGGAGATGGCGAAATGGGTTCCGGAGTTTGGTAATGGCGATTGGGTTTCGAGGTGGGTTCGATGGGTGAAGGTGAGAGAGGATGATGGTGGTGGAGGATTGGTGCTGTGGGTTGACGAGGTGAAGGTCGAAGGTGGGAGAGACGATCGGAAGTGGGGGGGGGGGGTTGTTTGTTATCGAAGGAGAAGGAAGCGGAGGTAGGAGACGTGGGGTAGCGGCGGTTTCGATGGGTTTTAACAGTATAGGGTTGGGATTAGGGTTAGGGTAGGGTTTATATAGTAGGTTTCGGGTTTGTGGGTTTTGGGTATCCGTTTCAAATAGAATCCAACAGGACAAATGGTCAAAATGCAATAAAATGGGGACTAAAGAGATAAATGAGAAGAATTGGTCAATTCTTCACGAAGAACGACACAAATAGCACACAAATGAATTCGATAAAAGGACCAAAAATTGAGTCGAAAACAATTTAATGGTTTTATTCAATCTGAAACAAATACATGGTTTCAAGTAGATGAAGGAGTACAATGAGGCAAAATACAGTATAAAATACAATTACGGGGAAACGGGAGTTACAAAAAAAAAATTGGGACGGTGTATAATCTCCCGTCCCATTATTTTATTAATAAAAAAAAATTTGGGACGGTGTATAATCTACCGTCCGATCTTCAGACGAAAAGTAATGTATCGCCGGGCTATATTTCCAAATAGCCAAATCAAGTGGCAGATATGGCTGGCTACTGTTCAAAAAAATCCAAAAAATGGCTAAATAGCCAACGAATGCAGAGCGTCAAATGCCATTTTTTGGAAAAAAAAATGGCTAAATAGCCAACGACTACAAATGCTCTTATGCATAAAATGCATTTTTTCTCAAAAAATGTTCTGCATTCGTTAGGCAAATATGCATTTTTTGCTATTTCTGCTACAGTAAATAGGCAAATATGCATATGAATATAGCAATATGCATATTATAAGAGACGAAATATTATGTTTCGTCTGCAAATTTTTTAATATTTTTTAAAATCATCGGACGAAACATGTTGTTTCGTTCGTAATATTTTATTATTTATTTTAGGATCATGTTTCGTTCGATGAAATCACAAATTTGAAAAAAAAAAAAGTTAACTTCATTAACTAGTTAGTTAATTAGTTTAATTAGTATTTTTTTATTCAATAATTAGTTAATTAATTAAGTGATTAGTTAACTAATAACTTAATTAAAATTGTTTAATTTAGATGATATAGTGGGACGAATGATATTTCGTCTCACCTCATATTTCGTCCTACCATGGGGTGGGACGAAACATCATATTTCGTTTTATATGGGTTCCAGCATATACAAAATATTAAAAATATAAAAAAACTTTAAAAGTTCTCAAAAATTCCTATTTTAAAAAATCCACTATTTTGTCTTTTTTCCACTGCAGCAAAACAACAATTCTATTCTAAAATATGCATATATGCAAAATTTACAGATGCTTTTAGTACAAAAACCGACACACCACACTTTCTGCTAACACTTTCATACTAGAGACCAAATACAAACCCATCTTTACTAAATCTTGATCACACGCAAGACACTCCGAACTGAACAAAACTCATACTATAAACTTCCAAATTTTGATGAAGTTCAACCAAAAATCCGAATGGTATTCACCGTGAGCTTCTTCACTTCCTCCTTGGGCAGAGTCACAGCACGGCCGGCCCTGAGTTTTCGGGGGCCCAAGGCGAACTCCCGAAATGGGCCCCCCATACAAAAAAAAAGCATGTATACAAAAAATTTACACATTGTTTGTTACGGGCTTTGCTTTAGGTGAGAAAGGGGGATGAGATCATGTCGTTGCTCCGCTCAACACGGTTCCACTTGTCGTTCTTCTCCTGCTGCTTTTTGTTGCGCTCCCCACTAATCTGCAGCACTCTCCCTTTCTCCACTTCTACTTTCACCTCCTCCTTGTTGATTCCGGGCAGATCAACCTTGAACAAGTGCGCATCGTGTGTCTCTTTCCAGTCGACCCGGGTGTTGGCGAAGACTAAGGTTTCACTTACAACTACAATAGTTGGGCAATTCTGATTGGAGAGGGACGAGTTGTCGAAGGGCTAGCCATGGTGGAAAGGGTCCCAGACGTCAAGATAGAAGGGGTCGAAGATGTTGCTCCTCTGCCCGAAGATGTGTGGAATCAACGACATCTATATAATAAAACACAAAGAAAGCTACCAAGTGGCTCTCCTTCCCCTCAAAATTAAAAGCCCAAATCTAATCTCACAAAACACATTTTCCCCCTAAAATTTCAAACACCAAAACATAAATTCAAATCCCCCCTAAAAAAAATCACTTTATTTCTCTCTCTATCTCTCTCTCTCTCTCTCTCTCTCATTCTCTCTCTATTTACTCAGAAATTTAGATTTTCAAATTTCAGGTTTGTAAATTTTCTGACTTTTTATGTTTTTTTTATTGTTAATGTTAAATTGAAAATAGCAAATATCTCTTCAATAGTTAAATTTCATCATTTTCTACCCTCAAAGTTCTAAAAAGTTGGATTTTATATCCTCATTTATAATTATTTTTCAACATATACTAATGGAAACATGGACTTTTATTTACAACTAATTATTGTCGTACTTTCAAACTTGAGCTACATAATTGTTGTTTTACTGTTTACAAGACTTTCATATGCTGTTTCATTTCGGAGACGTGCCATAGGCACGTGCCCACAGGCAAATCTAGTCCTGTGATAAATTTGATGATTTGGGATGAACCATGGATTGCTGAAATGCAATGCTTGCTTTAGTTGGTATTTTCTTACCGTGGGAGTCCTGAGAATGAGAGTGAGGGATTATTTATTGAGTAGAGGTGGAGAGGTCTCACAAGTCTCTTGATGAATATGGTGATATTTCAAGATGAGTAATGCTACATCCACTAGCAATTTCACTACCATTTTGTTCACTACCTTAGGTGGCATATTCCTATTGGAGAGTTCTCCCACCTACTCTATCTTTCTCTACCTATTGGAGTGTGCCATCTAAGATAGTGAACAAAATGGTAGTGAAATTGGTAGTGGATGAAGCATTACTCTTTCAAGATTGGATTTGCATTTATGTTCCAGTTCTCACCAGAACCGTCTACAGAGCTTTCAAAATTTTTCCATGTGGATCTGGGCTTTGAATGGCCAATAGGATTGAGTAGACCGCATATGGGCCTTATTGGTATGAATGTAAGAATGGGCCTGAAGGGGAATTTTTTTTTAAGAATTCAGTTGGATATTCTTTTATTTCTAAGAGCATCCACAGTCGGTTAGCTAAATATCCATATTATGCATATTTTGGGAAAAAATCGTCTGCACTCGTTTGCTATTTATCCATATTTTGAGAAAATCGCTACAGTAGATTGCTATATCTGAGAGAAAATTTGAGAAAATGCATGAAGATCCGTCCTTATATAAAAAATAAAAAAAATTATCAGACGAAACTTCAAGTTCCATCCCGATTAAAATATTGTTCTTTTCCTCTTTTTTTTCCTCGGACGGCACTTCTAGTGCCGTCCCTCAAATTTTTCATTTTTTCCATTTTGGCTTGGATGGATTCGTCCAACCATTTTTTTGATTTTTTTTCTTTTTTTTAATTATTAAAATTATTAAAATAATCAAATAAATTATTTTAAAATACCCAGAACTTTTTTTTTGCGCAGGGCGGAACTTAGAGTTCCGTCCGACGATTTATTATTATTTTTTTGCTATATTTATAGCATTTTATCACTGCAACAAAGTCGCTTTGCTATATGTATAATATGCGAAAATGCATATTTTAGCAAAGCACGATTGTGGATGCTCTAATATCTTCATAAAAAAAACTATTGTCTTTATTTATGTTATACTAGTGTTACCCTAAACAGTTGAGCATGCATGTTCAATTTTTCTGCGTGTAGTTTATCAAACAATAAGTATAATTGTTCTATTCGAATTTAAATAACAACAACTGTATCATTGTCACCTGAAAATTTTAAAGACCTTAATAACAATCATGGCCACCACTCAATACCATGTTCATTAGCCAATCTCTTCAATTTGACAAACTCACCGAAACTCCAAACATCGTCCATTAGCCCTCCACGCCCAAAACTGCAGACCCATCAAATCAAAGCACCCAAGAAACAACATCTCATTGAGGCATTCCATCAAACACCCTCCGTGAAACACAAATTCTATAGAAAAATATCATCAAACACTTTCCAGTCTTCCTCTCTCAGTCATTCTCTCGACTCTCGTCAATAAATCATCCATTATCCAATGTCGTCATCAAGCTCAAAGCAACAACACTCCATCATCCCAATCCCTAACCCTGACCTCCGTCTATCCTCCTGCTACCACAACAGCCCCGGTCGCGTCACCTCTTTCTCCTCTACTCCTTCACCTCGCTCTCCCCCATCTCCTCCTTAAATTTCCTCACCCTCCAATCCTGCAAAACACCGCAATTCCCTCAACCATCTCATGTAGCGCCCCAAATTTCCAATATGATATCTCAGAATTACGTAACACAATTTTCAGCATTAACATTCAATTGTAACAGTAAACAAGGCCAAAAATACAAATAAAATTTTTCAACTTCTATTACATTAATTCATTACTAACACAGCGGAAAACGAACACCTTGATTTACAAATCTCTTCTTTTACAACACATTCTTTTATAATTTACATAAGCCATAACATCAATTTAGCACAAGCATCCAAATTCCAAGCTATAAGCACCTACCTGTAAAACATGAGGTTAGAGATAACCCTAACTCCCAAAACTACAGGGGTCAGCCATAACGGTGTGAGTGACATAAAAATAAATACAACATAAATAAAATATGAAACATAGATTTATAAACAATATATATTAACAGCAAGAATAAAATGAAATAAGAAATAACAATAAGTAAAACATAAAAACATCAAGTGAACTAGTCTAAGTGTCAAAAGTAGAAAACAGGAAAACACATGCATGAAACCAAGTCAAGAAAACATCAATACTATATGCTGACTCTCTAATGCATACTTGTCGGATTCTATACATCCCATACTACATAGGTCTGGTGCAAGCCCTTATCGTTCTCCACTTGATAGGGTTAAATCTCCTGCTATGCAACTAATCCTACTACTATAACTACTATGAGATTTAGATATTCTGCAAGTATTGGTTCTCGCCCTTGGAATACTGGAGCCCAATCCCACTCTGCGGATCATTCTGTGGCCCATACGTCTATTGTCTCGAAAATGAAGATTGCCTCACTCCACAGGTTATCCTGGAACCCTCATTGCACAAACATCCCATGAGCATCGCTCTCGTCCTCAGAATACTGGAGATCAATCCCACCCCGTAGATCACTTTGTGGCCCACACGTCCATCGTCCCGAAATACTGGGAATATCTCACTCCTTGGATCATCCTGGAGTCCATAACTCACGTTTGCACCCATTTCATCATATCACTATCTAGTGCCTGTCCTTATTTTGTTAAGTTAATTAATTAATTTTGAATCTCCTAGAGTTGGTGTACCCTTCCGGACATAACTCGACTGATCAAATAACAAAGCCACAAATAGCCAAAACACAAAATTTCAACTGTCGGTATCTAGGGTCCCACACACCCTCTAGAGACTCACAACTCAACCATAAACAAAAAAACCTTTCATTTTAGTCACTTATAACAGTGTTAATTTACTCACAGAAATTCATTCATATTGTTGTATATAAGTATATATAGATTTGATACTTAGAAGGAAATCTCTCTCACCGATTGTATATATATATATATATATATATATATATATATATATATATATATAGAGAGAGAGAGAGAGAGAGAGAGAGAGAGAGAGAGAGAGAGAGGTGGTCTTTTATTGAAATGGAAGCATATATAGGTTATAGAAGATAGACTTTGTTGAATTGCAAGCATATACAGGTTATAAAATTTTCCTTTTTTTTTTGATATGCAGTATTTGTGCACATATACATATGATATGTAGTAAAACCTTTTACTGATATAAAGTACATGTATGCAGATA
Organism: Hemerocallis citrina; assembly: GCA_017893485.1. Classification (NCBI taxonomy): domain Eukaryota; kingdom Viridiplantae; phylum Streptophyta; class Magnoliopsida; order Asparagales; family Asphodelaceae; genus Hemerocallis; species Hemerocallis citrina. The sequence continues at coordinate 167,770,179 of CM030368.1, forward strand.
TAGAAGATGAAACATATGCAGCTTTAGAAGTAGGCCTTTTATTGAACTGAAGTGAATGCAGGATGTAGAAGAAATAGGGAAATTCCTTTCACTGATTGAAGTGTAAATGTATATACATAATATAGAAAGAAAATCTCTTTCACTGTGATGAAGCCTGTGAGTATACATTGATTTAGGAAGAAATTCTTTTCACTAGTATGAAGTATATGTGTGTATATATATATATATAAGACTTATATATAAAGACCCTTCACTAATATGTATATATATCTGATACATGGATAAACCTTTTACTGAAGTGAACTTATGTGCATACAACTGATGTAGAAGAATCCTTTCTATAGAAATGAAGTATCTGTGTATAATTAGTATATATAGAAAACTCTTGTACTGAAATGAAGCATATGGAGATTTAGAAGATGGTCTTTATTTGAATTAAAGCACATGCAGATTATAGAAGATGTAGAAAGGATCACTTTCACTGATATGCAGTATATGCATGATGAATAAAATGCTCTCAATTGGAATGGAACATATGCAGGTATAGAAAATAGAAAATTTCCTTTACTGATATGAAGTAACTGAGTATGTATATATATATGATACATAGAAATTCCTCTTTACTGAATGCAGCTCTTGATACATATATATACACATATGAAAATCCCTATTTACTGAGTGAAGTGAAACATAAGCATATTTTATTAAGAAGATGCCCTTTGTAGGAATTAGGCAATATGTAGATGATCTATAGGCAGGTTATAGGAAATGATTCTTATATGAGTTTAAGTATATGCAAGTTAGAAGATGAATTTTATGCAGATGCAAAGAAGATAGATCATATGCAGATATATAGAAATTGATCATATGCATATATAAAAAAAGATCATATGCAGATATATAGAAATTAGTGCATGTGCAGGATATAGAAATTAGCTCAATGCAAATATATAGAAATAGCTCATATGCAGGTATATAGAAATTAGCTTAATGCAAGATATAGAAATTACTCATATGCAGGTATATAGAAATTGGCTCAATGCAGGATATAGAAATTAGCTCAATGCAAATATATAAAAATAGCTCATATGCAGGAAAATAGAAGGTATAAACAACTCCTTTTACTGAGTTGAAATATATGAGTATATAGATACAAGATAACTGATATATATAGAAAGTATCCCTTTTTCTGAGTTGAAGTATTTATATGCAGGTATATATAAGATGAGCCATATGCATTCACAAAGGTACTACTCCAAACACAAAACTCACAACTTAAACATGGTACTGGATGTGTATACAAAGATGGATTTGTTCATGTCTTGTTCATGTGCACACCTGCACAGCAGATGCAGCTGCAATCTGCAGAAATCTGCAGTTTTTTTTTAAAAAAAAAGAGAGAAACTGATACTTACTAATTAACTAGTTTACTTGATGATTGATAGAGTAGAACTAGGACTTTTAAAGCATCAGTTTGAACAATCAAAAACACATCAATTAGGAGTAGAAAATATTTGGATTCAATACCAGTACCAAACCAAATCAGATCTCCACCAAACTTGATAAAAAAAAAATCATCAAATGTATTTCGGCAGACTTCAAAACAGGAAAATATTTAGATCTTGTATATATATGTGTACATTATCTATGTATATAAGTGCTTAGGCATCAAGAATTAGTATATGGGAGTAGTGTATGGTTCAATTTAATCATAGTATCAAAACAATTAGTTTTAACTCAAAACTTCAAAAACTCAAAAAAAACTCAATCTGACTGAACACAGCTAGACCCTCATGTTCAAAACCTTTCAAGACTTGTTCTTTCGATTCAAAATTCCCTTAAAACTGATTATACACATACCCCACGACTCACATCGGTTAACTCGAGAATAAAAGCAAATTTAATATATACTAATCATGTTCCATTCATCAAAACACTCCAACAGATCACATATGCACACATACACAGTAAAGATGAGGTTTTGTTCACTTTTTGCAACATTCCACATACAATCCCATTATAACAATCAAAACAGCAAGTATAGGAAGGAAAATGACCTACTCGTAATTTCTATTAGGTTCTTAGCGATCTCAAGTCATCAAATTAGGGTTTTAATCATTAATAGTGTAGTTTCATGAAAAGATTCACTTTTTAATTCATCTACTCATAAAAATTCATTATATCTTCATACAATCATCTAACATGCATTCTAATAGATAAATCATCACATACAACATGCTTAGAATAATAAGAAAACAAACACAAGTCACTCACCTTATTGAAGAATCAACCGAAGAAAAATAAAGAATAAGAAAAATCCCTCCTTCGCAAGAAAACCAAGAATCCTCGCTTGAAAACTCCAAAATAATAATAATAATAAATGCCTTTGTGCTGTGCAGCAAAGTGACGGCTGCACTCCACCTTTAATAGGCCAGGATCCAAGTTAATTAGGGTTTTGAATAGATTTGCAAAATACCTCTTTTAAAATATACCTTTACACAACATTTATACTATATAAAAAAAAAGCGCTCTCTCTCTGGCGACTTATTTCCATTTTCCTAAAATCTTTGAGCTCTCAGATCTGGAGCTCCTGCGCCCTCTCTCCTTCCCCCCCCCCCCCCCCCCCCCCCTCTTTAATGTGGCTGGTCTCATCGAGATCTCCATACCCTTTTCAGCTTGTAGCCCTGACATTCCTTTTTTGCCGTTGCCGTTTCTTCTCTTCACCGGAGCGCCCCCTTTAGATCCGTCATTTTCCAGTGATTTATCAGGCGGTCTTGGGTGCTATGCTCTCCCTCCACGAGTGCTGTTTTCAGTCGTTCGTCTTCCTACCATCACTATAGTCCCATCCTCATCCCAAGCGAGTATCGTCCTATTCTTAGCATCCTCTTCGCTCGGAGAGGGGCCTCCTGTCAGGTCTGACAGTGCGGACGCTTCCGGTCCCTGCTAGCCTCCATCCATCCGGCATCCCAGTGCTGTCTGTTCGGAGGTATTTAGTTTTTTCAGCAGCTTCCACTACCCATCCCAGCGCTGTCTCCCCGCTACCCAACCCAGCACTGTAAGTTTTACTTTTTGTTAAGTTTCTTCTTTTTGGCTTCTGAGGTTCTGGCTATTTTCCACTATGGTGGATTTGGAGGTCTTTGGACCTGTATTTTCTCTGGCCATATAGGCGAGCGGTTTTTTTCTAACACCTTATCATCTCCCCCCCCCCTTGTGGGTACCCTCTTCCCTCCCTCACTGGGTTTCTTCTCTATTTCTTTTCGAGATCAGGTTTCTTGTCTCCTCTTCTGTTGTGTGGCGACTGGTTTGTTGCGTATCACCATCTCCCCTGCGTGCGTCCACACTGTTCTGCCATTTCCTTTCCCTGTTTTGTTTTTTCCCTTAAGTGGGCCTTCTCATTGTTGGGATTTCACTTTTGGCCCATGGAGTACACCTGGGTTGAAGTGGTTGAGAAAAAAAAAGATTAATAACAAAAAAATCAACTATTGTCGCTTGTTTCAACTTGGGCCTGTCTCCTTCGGGCTTCCAAAGCCCAAGTTCGAGAAGTTTCCAAGGGTCTCTAAGACTCTCTTCTCCTGCCACTTCGCTCCTCCTAACTCTTCATCTTCCTCTTCTCTTTGCTTTAATTCTCACCGGCTACCACTTACCTGTTACCGGTGCCTTCATCCTGGGCATTTAAAGAATTTTTGTTCGTTCAAGATGAAATGCATGTTTTGCCTCAAATCTGGACATGCGCGTCACCGCTGTTTCGCACATCAAAAACTTTTGGGTCTCACTCTGGGAGCACCCATTTCGGATCAAGTTCTTGTCGCTCTTGATTTTTCCTTCTTGCAACGCGAGCTTGCAGAGGACCAAACATTCCAATCCAAGAAGTAGAAAGTGTCTTCCAGGTCTCCCTTACTTCCAACTCTTCCTATTGTTAATCGAATCTTCGACAGCAATCCCCCTCCTCCTCCCACTCTGATTGCATCTAAAAATCTCTCATCCAAGCCAATCGTTACTTAGTTGTTCATCCCGAAAATAGAACTTTCTGATAGGTTAAATTTTTTTGGTACTTATGGCACCCTTTCTTTCACCGGAGGTACAATCCCCTTCTTTACCTTAAACTCTTTTCTCAGCATCTCTTGTAATGTTAAAGAATGGGATTGGGTGCTCTACACTTGTTCTAACAGTGATGTGGTGATCCGATGCCCTTCCCCCAAGATTCTTGAGGAACTTATCGACAACTCTTCCCTCTCTAATGGAGCCATCTCCCTCTCCATTTGAAAATGGGTTCAGATTAGTCTTCCGACTCAGGATCTCAGCTCATCTATGACCAAGGTCTCTCTCTCTTAGGCCTCCCCCCTTTTGTGACTCTTTGCGTTTGGTCGGGGACATGTCTAAATGTATTGGTGATATAATTAGCATTTCCTTTTTGGCTAAGCTAGACTCGGGGAGTCTTCAGGTAGAGGCTCTTTTTCGTTGCCCTAAGAAGCCTGACCGGATTGAAGTCTATTGCCTGAGAGATGGTATATCTTCCTTCACGGTCTCCGTGCAATACCACGACTCGGTTAGCCCCAACGGGCCCTTACCGTTGCCCACCTCTGGGACTCCGCAGCCTGCATTTAAGCCTTCTACCTCCTCGCACTTCCAACCTGGATCTTCCTCTTTGTCTAAGACGGAACCGGCCATCTTGAACGGGGTGCATAAGGCCTCATCCAGGAAAAAGGTTCCGCTCCCTAACAAGAGTTATTTCTCCCCAAGCAACAAGAAGATTTCTCCCTCCAAAGTGCCAAACCTAGTTTGGATCAACCTCGAGATTTCTTCTCTTCAAGCTGTGAGAGGCATAGCTCCTGTTTCTTCTTCCCCACCTATCCAACCTCCCCACCTCCTCCCTCTGGTCCTCTTAAGGCCTTTCTGTTAGAGAGGCACCCCCCGGCATTACCCTCTTCATCATCTTCTCCCACCTCCAAGCCACTCGAGCCTACCTCTCAATGGCCGTCTTGGGAGGTCAACCCTCATTATGCTTCTGATTGGGATAAATTCCAAAAACAAGTTCACTTTCCCAGCATTTGCGAGTCGGCACCGGTTCTTCCCCCCATCAAAGGCATGAAGTCTCTATCCACAAAAGAAGAAGGATGGATTGATCAGGACAATTTGCTTCTTGAAGAGGAATCGGAGCTGAATCGCAAGCATTCTCTCAAACAGATATTCCCTAGATTTAGCTCCGTTATTTCCATTCAATTTGGTTTTTATGTCGCTGATTGGCAGTTTAAGTTTACTCCAAGTGGTTGCTCTTATTCTTATTCTTCTCTCCCTCTCCGGGACTCTCTCACTCCCTTTCTTGTTTCTACGAACTTCGCTTGGTTATCACCCGATCTGGCGGCATTGGCTCAACCTATTCCTTTGATATCGCTATTTTCTTTTCCTCCATTATCGCCTATCGTTTCTGATGATTTTCCTCATCAATCCTTTCCTCTTAAGGAGGAGAGGTGGTCTGCTTTTATGCTCTCGTCGGTCGGTAAACTTTCGAGCCGTATCATCAGATCTAGCGCTCGTATTAAAGCTAAAAAATCTGAGATTGCTAATTCAGCTTGTTCCCTCGGATCATTGCCACAAGCAATGGATCTCTCTGGCTTCAATCCTCCTCATCCCCAACCCCATTCTCAGCAAAAATTATTAGGCTCCATATTCCGACCGCAGTTTGATTCTTTGTCTGATAACGAGATGGCCTCTCTTGCCCAGGATATGGGATTTTTGCTTGATTCGGATTTTTCGCCTCTGCTTTATACCATTAGGCAGAAAGAATGTAATAGAGTTCGGGAGCATCAAAATCTTAATGATTAGTTTCTCTTGGAACATCTGGGGTCTCAATTGCCCCGTTAAAAAAAGGGCGATTTATCAGTTAATAGCTTCCTCCCACTATGACCTTATTTCTATCCAAGAATCGAAGATTGATTCTCCCTCCCCTATTACCTTTCGTGCTATCGGAGGATCCATTATCTCTAAATGGATCTCTTTAGACGCGATAGGATCTAGGGGATGTATCCTTTTTGGATTCAAAGAATCGATGTTCTCTCTTATCGCGGTTCAACGCCTTAACTTTTTCCTTATTGTCCAACTGCACTGGACGGCGCTCAACTGACCTCTTTCAGTTATTTCAGTTTATGGGCCCTCCTCATCTGATAGGCGCCTTCAATTTTGGAACGAATTCTAATCGCTCCATAATTACACTAACGGCCTCTATTTTCTCTGTGGAGATTTTAACGTCACCAGGTTCGCTTCCGAAAGGTCAACCCCTTCTTCCTCTAATTTCCACTCCTGCAATTTTAACGATTGCATCTGAGCTTTGCAGTTAACCGACATTTCGATTAACGGTAGATCATTCACCTGGTCTAGCCTTCGTCAAACTCCGACGATGGCCAAACTCGACCGTTTCTTTGTTTCCCAAAACTGGATTTCCCAGTTTCACAACACCTTCTCCAAGGCTTTACCCAACCCTTCCTCCGATCACGTCCCCATTGCCCTCTACTCTAATTTCCCCTTCTCTCATCATCACGAATTTCGGTTTGAAAAATTCTGGTTACAGGACCAGCTTTTCGTCAATCTTATAGTGGAATGTTTAGCCTCAGTTACCGGTTCTTCTGGACTGGGCAGTTTCCTTCTCAAACTCCACGCTATTAAATATGTGTTACCGCTGAATCCGGTATGTGGGTAAACAGATAGAATTTGTGGGTTCGTGGAAAAACCTGAATAGCGGATCCGAACCTGTTCGTCGGGATTGGGCTGCTGATTCCTGCCGCTCACCTGCAAGGAAAGTGCGAAACACCGGGGTTGATCCTGGCGACGCACCCTCCGACGCTCTTGTCTGTAACCAGTGATGATTAAAAAAGAGCTTAAGTTGGCAAAAAAGTGATTAACCTGTAACAGTGGTAGGTGGGGGGTATTTATAGTCGCCGTTGGGATCAGGTTAGGAATGTGATTCCTGTGATTTGATAAGGCGTAAAATCCTCGTAATCAGATTAGGAATGTAATCCCTTAATTCCCGGTGAGAGGATAGTCGCGAATCAGGCCCGTTGATTTGGTTTAATCAGAGACCCTAATTCTATCCTGTCGGACTTGGTTTGTATCGGGTCGGGACCCGTACCCAGTTGAGGTGGATCCGTTCGCGGGTTATTGGATCTGTGAGAAGGAGACCCAGTACCCGCTTCGGACCCGCTAGTAGGTGAAATTACCGTTTTACCCCTGAGCTTTAAGATCCGTCTCCGATGTGAACGGTCCCGATTTAATCCTATTTTTAGCCATATCACGAGCTCCCCACTCCTAGAGACTGAGTTTTTCAGTCTTTGAGGAGTAGTTTTACTGTTCTAATGGCGTACGGGATTTTATCGGTGTTCTTAAGGGAGTTTTGGATCTTGCTTGGGGTGTAACAGTGTTATTCTGGGCTTGTAAAATGCCCAAAAATATTCTCAGAATTTTCTAGATTTTGGTGATTTTTCCAAATTTTTCTGGATTTTTTCTCATTTTTTAGAATTTTTTATTCATTTTCCGAATTAAATAATTAATTATCGAAAATATTAATTAATTATTCTAATTTAATAATTATTTTTCCAGAATTTTTAAATAATTTTTCTGAATTAATAATTATTTTTAGAATTTTTAATTTATTTTTTTCAATTTTTTAAATATTTTTTTAGATTTTTTAAATAAAAAAACAATTAAATAAATAAATTAATTAAATTAAATATTACCTGACACGTGGTGCGATCTGTGCCGTCGGATCTGGCACGAATCTCGAGGAGGCGCATTTCCCAAAAAAATCGCTATCTTGTCGTTAGCGCACGTGGCGCGATCTGGACCGTCCATCACCAGAAGTGCGGATTTCTGGAAGATCCAACGGTCATGGGTGCTCGGCTATTTTTTTCTCTGTTTTTTAGCTCGGATGGGGACTTGTTCGGCAGCCGACCGAGCAACTTTGGCCAATTTCGCGCAGCGGATCCGACCTCGGATGTGAGGCCACGTGGTGATGCCACGTGGCAATATATATATATATATATATATATATATATATATATATATATATATATATATATATATATATTTTCTTTCTTTCTTCTTCCGCTGCTTCTTCTCCTCTGTTCTTCGCCTTCTTCGCCTCTCCTTCTCTCTACCTCGTCTCTGTTTCTTCTCCTTCGGCGCCACCTTAACAGCGAGAGGAGCTCGTCGCTGGAGCTGGAGTTCGGCAGCGGGGGCGTGGGGATGAAGCTCAGCCATGGAGGTGGCGAGCTCGACTGGAGGAGAGCTTGATAGGGACGGAGGTGGATCGCAGCGTTGGTGAGCTCGAGCTGGGTATCGGCTCGTTTGAGGGAGAGCTCGGCGCTTGGAGCTACGACGGTGTGGAGAGCAGAGCGCGTCGGAGGGTCGTCGAGCGGCTTTCGACGAGTTGGCTGGCGAAGAGCTTGGAGGTGACGGGAATGGAGCTTCGGATCGGAGCTCGGCGATAGCAGTGTGGTAGCGAGATCGGCGATCGATGAAGGAGGAGCTCGAGACTGTAGTGGAGCTTCGCGCTTCGGAACTCGATGAAGGAAACTTTGGCTGTCGTGGGGAGCTCCGATGGTGAGCTCGGCATGGGAGAGGACCTCATGACTTGGAGGCGAGCTTGGAGGTTGGTAGAGGAGCTCGGCGATGAGAGCTCGCTGGAGGGAGCTCGAAGGAGATGTTGAAGCTCAGTGCTCGGCAGCTTGATCGGCCATGGCGGAGCTCGAGGAGGGAGCTGATGGCGGGTGGAGGTGAGCTCGGCTCGACGTGTTCGATGGAGATGGTGGAGCTCGGAGCTCGGCGTTGTGATCGGCCATGGCAGAGCTCGAGGAAGTAAGCTCGACGGAGGAGATGGAGCTCGAGTTCGGAGCTCAGTCGCGAGGGGAGCTCGTCGAAGGTGGTCGACGAGTGGAGCTTGGAGCTTTTGGAGTCGAGGTCGGAAGCTCGACGAAGGACTGTGGGGGAGCTCGGCAATGGAGTCGAGGTCGTCGGAACTTGGTGATGGCGGTGCGTAGGAGTTGGGTTCTTCTTCCTCTGGTTCGTTTGGTCGCACAGTGGAGAAGAAGAGAGTTCGGAGCTCGATGGGGATCGAGCTCGGCTGTGAAGAGATGGCCACGAGGAGAGCTCAAGCTCGCGAGGGAGGCTGGCGATGGCATCGTGAGCCATGGTGGAGTTTTGTTGGAGGAGAGCTCGGAGCGGAGGGGTTCGACTTTGTTTGGTTTTTTGGCGCTAGAATGGGTGAAGAAGGAGATGGGAAGGGGTTTGGGTTGGATCCCCTTAACGGGTCCGAACCCGGCCCTTGTGCCACCTTTTTTTTTTTTGTTCGGCGAATCCGAGTGCGGATTTTGAGGCAATTTTTTGGCCATTTTGCAGCTCGGTAGGGCAGTAGCTCGGATTAGAGATCCGAGCTACGTGGCTCGATCTGGGCCGTTGGATGGTGGCACGAATCTCGAGACGGGCTCAATTCCCAAGAAAATGCTATCTTGTCGTTTAGCGTCGTTGGTAAGATCTGGGCCGTCTGATCGAGATCTTACACGAATGTTGAGGAGAAAGTGAGTTTTCTTCGTTTTGACGCTCGGATGGGCACTTGCTCAGTTAGCCGACCGGGCTCTTTGATGTTGGGGCTCGGATGGGAAGAGCTCGGATTCTTGCTCGGGTTCGGTTCGGATTTCTCCCTCGCGCGAGTGGCTCGGCTCGGATTCCCGAGCTATTCGGTGCAGCTGCATTGAGATCCACTTTCCCGGTGCTGCGGAGGTCCGATCGGGGCGTGCGACCCCTCGTTTCGAAGCTAGTTCGAAGATCTACAACTTCTCTTTAGGAGTGGGATGAAGATTCACCCTCCTTCATGGTCAAATAGCCCCGCAACATGCTTGTCTTCATGAAGTTGATAAGTACTTTGGTCTTAGGGATTTTGGAAGAGGTGCTCCACTCCTAGGGGCAGAGAAGATGTGCTAGGAAGACCCTTGTGCTAGGAAGATCCTAGGGGCGAAGAAGAGGCGCGAGTGGGTCGGATAGCCGCTCGGCTAGGAATACTGAGCGACGTGGAGCGATCTGAGCCGTTGGATCTCAGCGCGGATCTCGAGGCGGGCACAGTTTCCAAGAAAACACTATCTTGTCGTTTAGTGCTGCTGGAGCGATCTGAGCCGTCGATCTTCAGCGCGGATCTCGAGGCGGGCACAGTTTCCGAGAAAATACTATCTTGTTGTTTAGTGTTGCTGGAGCAATCTGAGCCGTTTGATCGAGATCTTACACGAATGTTGAGGAGAAAGTGAGTTTTCTCCGTTTTGACGCTCGGATGGGCACTTGCTCGGTTAGCCGACCGGGCTCTTTGATGTTGGGGTCAGATCGGCTTTTGCTCTGCATCCGAGCGGAGGGAAGAGCTCGGCTCTGGAAGAGAGCTATTTATGAGATGAGTAAGGAGGGACTCTAGGAGAGGGTTGTGCTCCAAACTCGTTGAGAAGATGTCCGCTTCGGAGGCGAGCGGAGTGAAGAGCTCGGCTCTGGAAGAGAGCTATTTGTGAGACGAGTGTGAGGAGCTACTCTAGGGAAGATCTGTAAGCTCCGAACTCGTTGAGAAGAGGTCCGCTTCGGAGGCGAGCGGAGTGAAGAGCTCGGCTCTGGAAGAGAGTTATTTGTGAGACGAGTGTGAGGAGGGACTCTATGAGAGAGTTGTGCTCCAAACTCATTAAGAAGAGGTCCGCTTCGGAGGTGAGCGGAGGGAAGAGCTCAGCTCTGGAAGAGAGCCATTTGGGAGATGAGCTTGAGGAGCAACTCTAGGAGAGAGTTGTGAGCTCCGAACTTGTTGAGAAGAGGTCCGCTTCGGAGGCGAGCGGAGTGAAGAGCTCGGCTCTGGAAGAGAGCCATTTGTGAGGTGAGTTTGAGGAGCAACTCTAGGAGAGAGTTGCGAGCTCCGAACTCGTTGAGAAGAGGTCCGCTTCGGGGGCGAGCGGAGTGAAGAGCTCGGCTCTGGAAGAGAGCCATTTGTGAGACGAGTGTGAGGAGCAACTCTAGGAGAGAGTTGTGAGCTCCGAAGTCGTTGAGAAGAGGTCCGCTTCGGAGGCGAGCGGAGTGAAGAGCTCGGCTCTAGAAGAGATCCATTTGTGAGGTGAGTTTGAGGAGCAACTCTAGGAGAGAGTTGCGAGCTCCGAACTCGTTGAGAAGAGGTCCGCTTCGGGGGCGAGCGGAGTGAAGAGCTCGGCTCTGGACGAGAGCCATTTGTGAGACGAGTGTGAGGAGCAACTCTAGGAGAGAATTGTGAGCTCCGAACTCGTTGAGAAGAGGTCCGCTTTGGGGGCGAGCGGAGTGAAGAGCTCGGCTCTGGAAGAGAGCCATTTGTGAGGTGAGTTTGAAGAGCAACTCTAGGAGAGAGTTGCGAGCTCCAAACTCGTTGAGAAGAGGTCCGCTTCGGGGGCGAGCGGAGTGAAGAGCTCGGCTCTGGAAGAGAGCCATTTGTGAGAGGAGTGTGAGGAGCAACTCTAGGAGAGAGTTGTGAGCTCCGAACTCTTTGAGAAGAGGTCCGCTTCGGGGGCGAGCGGAGTGAAGAGCTCGGTTCTGGAAGAGAGCTATTTGTGAGACGAGTGTGAGGAGCAACTCTAGGGGAGAGCTTTAGCTCCGAACTCGCTGCTTATGTGAGAGAATCAACAGTTGTGGGAGCAATTCCGAATGGCGAACCACTTCTAACTCGCTAAAGAGCAAGTTATTTGAAGCAGAATCGAGCCAAGTGTTGGACTCCGAACCATCGGTAGAGGTAGTCAACGGTTGTGGGAGCAATTCCGAATGGCGAACCACTTCTAACCCGCTGAAGAGCAGGTTATTTGAAGAGGAATCGAGCCAAGTGCTGGACTCCGAACCATCGGTAGAGGTATTCAACGGTTGTGGGAGCAATTCCGAATGGCGAACCACTTCTAACCCGCTGAAGAGCAGGTTATTTGAAGAGGAATCGAGCCAAGTGTTGGACTCCGAACTCGTTGTGAAGAGCTTAGTATGTTGCGGGAGCAGCCATGTAGAAGAAGCTGGACTCCGAACTCACCATTCAGCGAGTCATGACTCGGAGAGGTAGAGATGAAGCAAGAGCAACAATTTCCAATGAAAAAACGTAAAGTTTTATTGAAATAAACTAAGTGGCTGCTTCAATATGGCGAGCCCTTATTACATGCTATTGGCCGGATTACAAGCATCGGTCTTATTAAAAATCAAGATCATGCTTCTATGATAAGGTGAAGACCTCTTGGAAGGAGCCGGGAGGTTCTGAGTCTTAAAGCTCGGCGGGCCCTTCGGTTCGTTTGTTGGGTCCTCAGGGGGAAAGCTTGGCCCCCTCTTTTTGGACGAACTTGGTCAGGTGCCCCCGCTGTATGAGTTCTTCGATCTCCTCCTTCAGAGCCCGACAATCTTCCGTGTCGTGGCCGTGGTCCCTGTGAAAGCGGCACCACTTATCCTTGTTCCTCTTCTTGCCAGGTGTATTCATTCTCAGGGGAGCGCGGAGGAGCCCTTCCTTGTCCACCTCCATAAAAACTTCTGATATATTGGCAACGATGGGGGTGAACTTCTCAAACCGAGGAGTCGGGCGGCGCTGGCCATTGTCGTCCTTCTGAAGCTTGTTAGCCACTTCTTCTTTGGTCAGCTTTCGTTTCGTCCCTGAGGTAGACCCTCCGAAGCTTGGAAGGGAGGCGGCCTCTTCGGCACGAATGTACTTGTCACACCTGAGAAGGAGTTCGGCAAAGTTCTGTGGAGGCTTCTTAGCAAGAGAGGAGCGGAGGCTGGAATTGAAGACGTTGGATTGGAAGGCGGCTGTTGCGACGGATTGGTCGAGGGAGGCTATGGACCTGACCTCCGCAGTGAACCTCTTCACATAGTCTCTCAACTTCTTTCCCTTCTCCTGGCGGAGCTGGAGTAACGAGATGTTAGTCTTCTCCGTGCGTCTGTTACTCACAAAATGAGTGATGAAGAGGCTCTCGAATTGCTCGAAGGAGAATATGGAAGACGGGGCGAGGCGGGAGTACCACACACGAGCCAAACCCTTAAGAGTGGCGGGGAAGGTTTTGCACAGCAAAGCATCGGAAGCTTGGTGGATTAGCATGAGGGTCTTAAAGCTTTCGATTTGGTCCACGGGGTCCGACTCTCCGAAGTAAGTTTCAAACTTCGGGGGTTCAAAACCTCTTGGGATAGGAGCTTCCATGATGGTCCAGGAGAAGGGAGGTCTGCTCGGGCGGATGGTCCTTCCTCTTAACTCCTCATCCTTGTTTATTCGGCCGATGCGCCTCTCCATCTCGTGGAGACAGCGGTAGAGAGCATCGTCCCTTCAACGATAGTCAAACGAGCCTCTGGGCTCGTCTTCATAGGAAGGGGAGCGACGATGGTAGCTCTAGGAGCGGCGAGGGCTAGGCATGCACTGTTGGTTGCTAGGAGCCGGAGGAGGAGTTACGGACCGATGGTGAGGACTTTGGACCCGTGGAGGGGTAGGAGCCCTCTGAGCGTTGTTATTGTTGGGTCGGAGGTTGAGGGCTTGCAACACCGTTGCTTGGAACTGCTGGAACTCGACACGGGTGATGGGTGCCTCATCGTTCCTCGGATGTTGTCGACCGGCAGGGGAATGAGGTCTTCTCCTATGGTGTTCGGGAACCTCTTTCATCCCTCTTCGGGTAGGGGACCTTCTATAGTCTCGGTGGTGAGGATTTCGCTCATCTGGACGTTGCTGGCAGGAGGCTCCCTCTCGGGCCCGCTTTTCATCCAGACGGCGGTGAAGATCCTCATCTTTCTGCCGGTTGAGGACGGTATTTCGAAGGTCAGGGGCCTGAGGACTGTGGGAGGCGTAAGAGTCCATAGAGGCATTGTGTATCGAGATGCGGTCCTGATGGAGAGGTTGCTTTTGCTTTTGCGGGTTAGGACCAGCGGGACCGTTAGGGGGTTGCTGATTCAGAAGAGGAGGCTGGTCCTGTTGGAAATGGTCCTCGGCCGGAGGAGGAAGTTGCCCCTGCTGCGGAGCGGGATGGACAGGGACTTCCTGCTATTGATGAACAGGGTTGAGTCCACGGTTGGACCCCCTGGATCTTACTTTTCTGGGAGGCATGGCTGGAGAAGAGCTAGTCGACGAGGAAGAGGTGGAGGCTATTCGTATGGTTTCCCACAGACGGTGTCAATCTGTTACCGCTGAATTTGGTGTGGGGGTAAACAGATAGAATTTGTGGGTTCGTGGAAAAACCTGAATAGCGGATCCGAACCTGTTCATCGGGATTGGGCTGCTGATTCCTGCCGCTCACCTGCAAGGAAAGTGCGAAACACCGAGGTTGATCCCGGCGATGCATCCTCCGACGCTCTTGTCCGTAACCAGTGATGATTAAAAAAGAGCTTAAGTTGGCAAAAAAGTGATTAACCTGTAACAGTGGTAGGTGGGGGGTATTTATAGTCACCGTTAGGATCAGATTAGGAATGTGATTCCTGTGATCTGATAAGGCGTAAAATCCTCGTAATCAGATTAGGAATGTAATCCCTTAATTCCCGGTGAGAGGATAGTCGCGAATCAGGCCTGTTGATTTGGTTCAATCAGAGACCCTAATTCTATCCTGTCGGACTGGGTTTGTATCGGGTCGGGGCCCGTACCCAGTTGAGGTGGATCCGTTCGCAGGTTATTGGATCTGTGAGAAGGAGACCCAGTACCCGCTTCGGACCCGCTAGTAGGTGAAATTACCGTTTTACCCCTGAGCTTTAAGATCCGTCTCCGATGTGAACGGTCCCGATTTAATCCTATTTTTAGCCATATCAATATGGTTGCAAGATATGGCGTTACGAAAGACATAACAACATAACCTTCCTTAAAAATTTTCTTCTAGCCTCCATTGATTCCATTGATAAGCTGGAGGAGTAGGGTCCCTTATCGGATTCCTTTTGTTCCGAATGGCTATCGTGCAAGCGAGATCATGTCGACATCCTTCATCAGGACCATATCAAATGGGCTCAAAGAGTCAGAGTTAAATAGTTAAAAGAAGGGGACGGTACTGCTTTCTTTCATAACTTCGCGTCGCACAGGTAACGCTGTAATCGAATTTCCTAGATCATTGATAACGGGGTAGATCTTAATTCCGATCACGAGATCCATCACGCCTTCCTCTCTTTCTATAAAAACCTGATTGGGATGCACAAACAGCGTTCTATTAGACTTGATTGGAGTCACCTTTACGGTACTCAGTCATAGGACCTTTGTTCCCTCGAAGCCCTTTTCTCCTTGGAAGAGATCAAATCGGCTATTTTCTCTTTAAAAAGCGATTCAGCACCAGGGCCGGATGGTTTTCCTGCTTTCTTTTTCCAAAGATTCTGGCACTGGCTTAAAGACGATCTTCTCCGTATGTTTAAAGAACTTCATCAGGGTTCTTTTTCTTTCGATCGTATCAATTATGCGCACATTGTGATCATTCCCAAAATGGTGGGAGCGCACACGCTGACAAATTTTAGGCCTATCAGCCTGATCAATACTTCTTTCAAATTAATTATGAAAGTCCTTTCCGCGAGGCTCAGTGCGGCTATTTCTTCGCTCATTGACACGGCCCAATCGGGTTTCATCAAGGATCGTTTTATCCTTGATAGTGTTGCGTCGGCTCAAGAGATCATCTCTCATTGTCACAAATCTCACTCCGAAGGTATCTTGCTCAAACTCGATTTTCAAAAAGCTTACGACAACGTCAGCTGGGATTTCCTGTTAGATATTCTCTTTAATCAGGGTTTCGGCCCCAAATGGATCGCTTGGATTAAATCCAGCCTCTTCTCAGGCACTTCCTCTATCATTATCAATGGCTCTGAAGGTCACAAGTTTAAAATTAAATGTGGCCTCCGCCAAGGGGACCCCCTTTCATCCCTTTTATTTTCTCTTGTCGCAGACGTGTTCAATAAGCTTCTTCGCAACGCATGGGAATTGCAGGTCATAGAAGGCCTAGGTGACTCGCACCTATTCGATGGTGTTCTTAATCTGCAATACGCTGACGACACTATTATTTTCACCAAACCAAACTCTCACTCTCTTCGTAACCTAAAACTTCTTCTTTACTGTTTTGAACTGGCATCGGGGCTAACGATCAATTTTCAAAAGTCTTCGGTCCTTTGGTTGGGAGGTTCTCCCAATTGCCCGATCGAGGTCTCCAATTTCTTTAACTGTCCCATTGCTTCTTTCCCCATCACATATTTGGGTATCCCCCTTCGATGGGGTAAACTGCAAAAAACTGACTGGTTTCCCATGGTGGATAAAGTTGAGTCCAGACTCAATGTGTGGGCTGGGAAACTCCTTTCCTGTGGTGGTAGAT
Organism: Hemerocallis citrina; assembly: GCA_017893485.1. NCBI lineage: Eukaryota > Viridiplantae > Streptophyta > Magnoliopsida > Asparagales > Asphodelaceae > Hemerocallis > Hemerocallis citrina. Next base: position 167,786,480 of record CM030368.1, read on the forward strand.
TGATCCTTCTTAACTCGGTCCTCTCATCTATCCCTCTTTATATGATGTCTTTTTATTATGTCCCCTCTTGGGTCATCAAGAGGATTGATCAAATCAGAAGTAATTTTTTCTGGACAATGTCCTCTAATTTCAAGCCAGGTACCCACCTTAGCAATTGGAATTTTGTCTGCACTTCCAAAGCGGATGGGGGTCTGGGGGTTTTGAACCTCAGGAACCATAACACCGCTTTGTTAGGTAAATGGCTATGGAGATTTCTAAAATCCAACCACTTATCTTGGATCTAAATGATCAAGGTTAACTGTTTTTCGTCTCACCATTTTTGGGAATTTCCCCCCACTATTCATCGAAACGCATCCCCGTTCTGGAAAGGGGTTTGGAAAGCGGCCGTGGCTTTCCAGTGCGGTATCTCCCATGACTGTTTTGACAGTTCCAAGACCAAACTTTGGACTGATCTCTGGATTGGTAACACAAAACTCGCCTCCGCTTACCCGTCTCTCTTCCGCCTAGCCTCTAATCCCATAGCCTCGGTAGCTGACCCCTTCACCTTGGTTAACTCACAAAGACATTGGTTCATCCCATTCACGGAAGAGCTTTCTACTCTTCTAACCTCTGTTCTGAACAACCTCCTCACCTCCCTTAATAATTTTGTGTGGCGGCCGAAAGAAGATTTCGCTTGGCATTGGAACTCGGCAGGGATCTTCTCGGTTAAATCTTTTTATAACTTTCTTAACTTTAGAGGTATCCACTCCCCCTTTGCTAAATTTATTTGGAATACCTGTGCCCCTCTTAAGGTAAAAATCACCTCATGGCTTGCCCTTAACAACAAGCTGCTCACTGTAGAAATTCTCAACAAAAGGAATCTAGCGTGGAGTCAGCTATGTCCCCTGTGCTCGGATCATTTTGAGGATGTTGATCACTTGTTTGCTGGATGCAACTTCATTAGCCCTCTGTGGAAAATTAGCGTTCTAGCTTGGGAAATCCCATCTATCCCTCCCAAATTATCCTCGTGTTGGTTTATTCCTCCAACTAATCATAAGTACCGCAATGCGTGGAACCTTTCTGTTCAAATTATTATTTGGATAACGTGGTTGGAGAGAAATAAGAGGTTGTTCAAACACTGTGCTTCTCCTATCTTTCCAATAATAGAGGAGTTTTTATTTCTGTTTAACTTCTGGTCTTCAACGTTAAAAGACGAAGCTAGAGATTCTCTTTTCAGTCGTAGATTGGACGACTCTTTACTATGCCTACGCAACCTTAATGCTTTATAATTTTTCTTGTTGCTGCGTTTTCTGATAACCTCCGACTTTTTTTGCAGGGTTGAAGCAAGTGCTGGCTAGTCTCTTTTGGTTGCTGCTTCTAAGTGCACCTTTTGGTTTGGCTTGGCTTCAGCCGGGCTTGTTTTGAGTAGCGGTTGTTCCCTTCTTTTCTCTCCTCTGTTTTTTTGCCTGTTGGCTGACTTTCTCCTGTTAATCGGGCTTGGCTTTGGGCTTGGGGCATTTGGTAAGGCCCCCTGCATTAGTTGGCTCCCATGGTTTTTTGTGGGTTGGCATTTCTTGCATTTCCCCTGGATGTATAAATGCTGGGTTGTGTGGTAGCATGGTTTTATGTTTCAATATTATGGAGCTTGTTTCTTTGTTTCTGTTGGTTCTGTGGCATTTGCATTGCGATGTTTGGTTTAGGATCACTATGTTCTGTTCAGCGGAGGCATTTTCGAAGCCCCGCTATGTGCGCTGTGCATGGTGGAGATTATCTTATTGTTAGTCTTATTGCATGCTGTTTCTATCGATTTTGGGCCCTCCTCTATTTTTTGATTGTAGACTGTATGCCCTCTACTTTTATGTATTCCTTCACCTCACCAGTGCGAACTATTTGGTTGGTGGCCATTGATGTGCTGCTAATGGGGGTGTTTCTCTATTGTGGCTTAACCGCTCCTTTGGGACTCTTGGCGACCACTACAGGTGTGTTATCGGAGTGGTCTGTTCTTTCAGACAGTATTTTGTGGGGGGGCCTATTTTTTGCTATCCTCTGGCCGCTGTGTCTGAACGGAGGTGCGTTCTTGGCTCTCCGGGGTGTATCCCTGATTTTTTGGTGGTCTCTCCTTTGCTGGGGAATCTTAACAGTGCACCGCATTCTCGCTGATGATGTCTCGGTTCGCTGTCCCCATCGCAGTTTTGGTCTCTATTGGCAATGTCTTTGTATCTGTTGACTAAGTTTGCTTTTCTTTTCGTCGTTCATTTTATCGATGTTTCTCTGATTGTATTATTTGGTTTTATGGCTTGTAAAACTATTTTGTACAGCTTATGATTAATAAATATTTTGGTATGGCTGGAGTTGGTAGACTCTATCCGTTTCATCAAAAAAAAAACATTTACATATATAAATCCTTATACTTGGAAATTAAATAAAACCAACTTAATTGAGTTTTAAAAATAAAGATGGCCCTCTTGTATCAGCCGGCATTGTTTGAGAAACCCAGAAAAACAAAATTGCATTTTTGCCCCTCTTAGTGGTAATTTTGCAAAAAGACCATTCTTTATCAAAACATGCAAAAATAAACCAAATTTATTAAAACAAAAAAGTAAACTTTTTACCTCTGAGTTGACTAGGAATCAATCCTAGCCCAAAAATCCAAAAATCTGGAGTGTTTACTCCAAGTGGTAATTTTGCACAAAAGTCCTTCTTTTTGTAATATTTGCAAATAGGTCCAATTATTATCAGAAAATCAAGTAAATTCACAAATAATATCTAATAATAAATAATGAGTTTCTCCAAAATAATTTTTGACTTTGAACTTTCTAGAAAATATTTGCACGTGTAAAAAGGTATATTTTCAGGAAAATATTTATTAAATTTCCAAAAATCATTTTAATTCATTTATAAATATTAAAAACATTATTTAAAAATACGGGGTATTACATCTCGCCTCCGTTAAAGCTATCACCTCCTTTGTCGTCATACCCCCTCCTTCCGCCACGTCATATAGCCATCGCTGACTCTTCCCGCCTCTGGCCCTACTGCCACCACTTCCGCTGGCTTTAGTACTGCCCCTCCCAAATGCGGTCATAGCTTGAGAACCCCTTCATCTCCTCAAGTGAGATGGATCTGTGAAAGCGACGATGTGGTGTGGTGTGCGTGCGGAGGTGGTGTGCGGCAACGGCTTGTGGAGTGGAAGGAGGGAGCATGTGAGGAATGGAGGATTTAGATTTTATGTAGGATTACTTACCTCCAATTGTATGTAGGATTAGATATGATATGCTCTTACAGGTTTTTTTCTATGTTAATTGAAATGTGGGTTATCTTATGGTGTTTTTTAATTTCTCATTAGATATCTAGGGAAGCTCAACTGAATTCAATGGCCAGTGTTCTCTACCCACATGTAGCTTTTAGTTTTCATAGTACTTGATAATTCATTGCACACACATATTATATAGATGCATTTCAGTAAGGAAGAATATTCCATCATATACAGTTATTTGAATTTTAAGATGTTCTAGAAGTAATTGCATTCGTAGGTATAATGCCATGTTACATCACTTTGATTAAGATTATTTGCCTGCTATAATATGAATTTTTTGCAGAAGTTGCTCTCAAGTTCTATAACCTTTTAGCTTTGTAATCAATAAGACTACAAATGTGTAAAGGTGTTTCTGGTTCTCCTCAGAATATGATACTTGACATTGTTAAATGTATTTAATTCTGTTTGGTAATTAAAAATGACTATATTATTTCTCATGACTAAAATTGATCCTAAATGACACCCTAATCTGGACTTCAATCAATTTCATATTCCATGCAAACCCACATCCAAAAGCCATGGCTTAAACCCAAACCCATCCTGAGTTAATTACACAGACCCGAGAATTAAATAGAACAACTAAGCCTGCACTTTGAAAGTCCAGACCCGAGGCTCCATTGGAAATACATATGCTATTAGAAATACATATGAACTCCAAAATACAAATAAAATGAGGATTCAAAATCAAAAAAACATGTAAAAAATAGAGTATACGCACATTCCAAACCCAGCAATGCAGCAAAAGGGGAACTATTTTTAATCCCAAATTTCAAAACAAATAAAAAAACATTCAAACATACTTCATCGTCCAATCGCATGTATATATCACATGGCCTTAATTAGTAATTAACTTGAATTAAACCAACCATATAGTAGCAAAAGGATTGTAGATATATATCACCTGATCTTAATTAGTAATTAACTTGAATTAATTAAGGTCCTTTAAAAGAAGTGTATATTTAACAGGATTAAAGAAACCCTTTCTTCCCACCTTTAACACTCCTGACTACACCACCACTACCAAAAACCCATCAAAACCCATCATGATTCTCGGAGCATGAAAACCTAAAACCCTAAAAAAGTTACCTCCAATGGGCTGAACTCCGGTGCTTTGGGCTCAAAGGTGAGTGCCGCCTTTCCCTTGTAAATGGAGTAGCCGACGAGAAATCTTAGTGGTGGATTGGGCGCTGGAAGAGGGGAATAGCCGGAAGAGGGTGGATTGGGGTCAAGTGGGTTTTTTTTTTTTTTTTTTTTTTGTTGTTGTTGAAAGTGGAGATGGAAGATGAAGAGTTGGGTGGATGGAGAGGGTACGGGGTTATTGGGTATTGATTTAGTTACATAAAAATGTGTAATTTGCACGTAAAATTTCCTTTTTTTTTACTCTCCTTTCTCTATTTTAAAATAGAGAAAATAGAGAAAGGAGAGTTAAAAAAAAAGGAAATTTTACACCATTTTTTATGTAATAGAGAATAGAGAGAGGATATACATTCTCTCTCCTGTTAGCATAATATATAGATATAATTGCTTTATGCAATTTGATTGAACTTTTACTTCATGTCATGGCAGCTTTTATTAAAGAAGAGTTTAGCAGAGGATCTTTTATTTGGCTATAAGAGCATCTGTAGTCGTTTATGGTAAAATTATCCATATATGGATAAATAGAAATAAGATTTTCGATTCCGCTGCACTCGTCGAAAGCTATTTTATAGCAATCTATAATATAATATTAAGAGACAGCACATGAAGTGCCGTCGGTGGTGAAAAAGCGCAAAAAAAGGGGTCCCATTCGTCAGACGGCACATGAAGTGCCGTCCGTTCAACCAAAAAAAAAAATCTCAGTCTTATGTCTAGGACGGCACATGAAGTGCCATCCAAGACATCTGAGTGCATTTTGAAATTTTTTTGGCATCTTTGGGAATCTTTTTTGGCATCTTTTTTGGCATCTTATGGCAAGAATTATGAGATTTGGGTTTTTTGGCATCTCAGGTGCGTACGAATTTTTTTTTTTTATTAAAACTCGACGGACTCGACGGACGACACATCAAGTGCCGTCCGGGATATGCGGCTTTTGACTTATGGGTTTTTTAATTCCTTTTGTGGCGTTTAAAAAATCGGATAAAATACAATTTTTCCAAACGGACGTCCGACGATTAAAATATTAATTTTTTTCGTCGGACGGCGCTTAGAACGCCGTCCCTCAATTATCGATAAATGCTATATCGATTCTCATTTATAGCAATCTACTGTAGCGATTTATCGATAATATCGATATATAGCAAACGACTGCAGCTGTTTTTTAAACCAAATATTGATATTATCAATATATAGCAAACGACTACAGATGCTCTAAGCTGTTTCTTTTCTACCGTGAAAGAAAAATTAGTTGATGTAAGATTTTATGGCATATGTTTCCTTTTTTGTAACTAGGTAAGTGGGTTATGATAAGCACCCGAGTAGTTCGAATCTCAACTGGATCGACTCATCTAAAACTCATTTAAACTCGTTACATAACTTAAAGAATCTAGCTTATTTTATGCAAAAATAATTCAGATGAGCAAAATATTTTTCAGAAAAATACACTAGCTGGTTAATAAATAACTTAACTAAATGTGTAGGGGTACAAACAATTTTGATGAACAAAGGACTAAATATTAAGCTTTGGTCAATTAATGTGACGGAAATAACTCTTCTCCAGAAAAAGGAAGCAACAAACAGTCGCAACTTAGAGCATCCAGAGTTGAGGTAAAAAATGACAAAATGCATATTTTACCTTTCCATTTCAACAAAACGCTGCAATCGTCAAAAAGACAAAAAATGCATATTTTCCATAAAAATGAAACAGACAAAACATGATGTACATCTCTGCTTAAAAAATTATTTATATTGTCAGAAACTGAGAAAATATTAATAAAATATATGGAAAAGGGGGAAAAAATGCAAAATGACTGGACGAAAGGGTTTTAAGGAGGTTTTTTTGCCAAAAAAATTGCAAAAACATTTACAAATTTGCAAAAACATTTACTAAATTGCAAAATCATTTACAACATTGCAAAAACAATTTATAAATTTGCAAAAAAAATTTAAATAATTGCACCCAGTAACCAATGATGGTAATTTGCAAAAGAAAATTTTTAAGGAAATGTGACCCAATGGTCTGGACGAAACATATATGCGTATTTGTGGGTTATTTTATTTGTTTGTTAATTCTTTTTTACTTCTGTTTAGTCCGATTATTTAAAAATATAATTAAATAATCGAGACGACACATGATGCTTCGTCAGGTAAAATATACATTTTGCTATTCCGAATGCTATTTTTAACTATCTACTGTAGCCAAAGGGCTAAAAAATGGCAAAATACACAACGACTGTGTCGCCTAGAGTACACCTACAATGCAAAAAATAGCAAACAAACAAACGACTATGGGTGCTTTTAGCACGGGATGGATACTTTTGAACTTTTATCAAAATGACCCACATTTTGAAATTATTTACCAAACTGACCCACTTTCGAAACTATTTACCAAATTGACCTACTCGCTATCTTACATAGCGATTGTAATTCAAATAAACTTGCTATCTCAGATAGCGAGTGTAATTGTATGCATTTTTTAGATAAATTTTGACCATGCAATTTTTATCTGAAATGTATATAACTACACTCGTTATCTCAAATAGTGAGTCTAGTTCAACTGACCTCGCTATCCCAAATAATGAGTGTAATTGTACTTAATTTTTGAAAAAAAAATAAATATGCAAATGTATAGACCTACACTCGCTATCCGAAATAGCGAGTTCAGTTCAGTTGAACTAGACTCGCTATCTCAGATAGCGAGGGTAATTGTATATATTTCATGTCCAAAATTGCTCTGAAAAATGAGTTCAACAACTGAGGTAGCGCGTTCATTTGAACTATACTCGCTATCTCAGATAGCGAGTGTAGTTGTATACATTTCATTTTCAAAATTTTTCTGAAAATTGAGATAGAGAGGCTAGTTCAAATAAACTCGCTATCTCAGATAGCGAGTGTTTTTGTATGCATTCCAGGTAGAGTTAATATAGAATGAATTTATAGTGTGTTTTAGTTGAGTATATTTTTAGTTAGTTCTTACTTACCTCATCCTACTATTTTCAACTGCAACTAGTAATACTAATTATACAACTAATCAAGCTCGTATCACTGTTGCAATAAACAAATATGTAGTCAATTGTAGAGTGTAAAGCTTTGCAGCTACTACCAAACAACAACTATAGTTATTATTATTGCATGTCATAACAATTGAACGACAATATTACAAATATTACATGTTTTGCCAACTCAAAACCTTAAACCCATCATCCATCCAAGATCCCTAATTGTGCATATTTAGTTGAGTTTGAGATATAGCCACTTTATTTCTATCTGAGATATTATATGGTATAATGTATGTGTGTTTAAAGCCAAATCATTATGTATACAAGAAAAATTTGAGATTGTTAACTCTTGTGGAAAATAAAATAACTAGGCTCGCTATCACAGATAGCGACCTTGGTTCGAAGAGGCTCGCTATCTGAGATAGCAACCGTGAGAATTGCTAGTTTTTAGAGACTTTGAAGTCTCTGAAAAATTACAAATTCTCACTTGGATGATGGGTTTAGGGTTTTGAGTGTAGGAGTAGAGAGCGTTGTGAGTGATGAAGTGGATTTCAATAGATTTTGGACGAATTTTGTTGGTGAAATAACGAATTTGGGAGGCTAGGGTTTGGGGTTAATTTCGGAGTTGGAATCGACACTCACTATCTCAGTTAGCGAGTCAACCAACGCCCGTTATCGCAGCGGAACTAAATAGAGCAATAAGGTAGTCTAAGTAGACGAGACGAATAAATTGAACAAGCAAGTAAATCCACCAAACTAACACAAACACACCGATGACTTATCCCGGTTAGCTTTTGCTTAATCCAGGGGGAAATATAGGGAGATTTGATATTCAACTAGAAGAGATTTCAAGGAGTTATTGATTCACTCAATACAAGGAATTAAACTCACTCACCATTCACCAAGAACTATCTCTTTTTCGAGCTTCTCTTTGCAATTGAGAAAATAATCTATGAAGTACTCTCTCTCATATTGGAGGAGTTTACAATATATAGAATAATAGAGAGAAACCTAGGTCTAATCTTGATTCCCAGTCGTCCGATATAACCTGAAAAAGAAGTAACTGAATAAGAGCGACACGATCTAACTTGGAGTTGAAGATTGGGCTGAAACGACCTAATAAATCAAAGCCCAAAACGAACACAGCGCCGCGGTCGGTCGACCGTCCAATAAGACCGGTCGACCGTACCACTATGTGACATTCCCTGTACTTCGAGAGGTCGGGGGTTGCGGTCGACCGCAACATGGGACAGTCGATCGCAACTATACCTGCACCTTGTTGTTGCTGTTTTCCCTTCTACTCACTTCGACGGTTCGACCTCCATTCTTCATCTTACCTTCTTCTAATCTGAACAACGAGTATACAAGACACAATCCTAACAGTATAAACACACTCGCTATCTGAGGTTCAACTTGGTATTTTTCTTGAAGTTTTTCTCTAAGTGATGGAGAAACACCTCAACATATATTCACTATTTCAGATAGCGATGTTGTTTTCACCATACTAGCTATCTGAGATAGCGAGTCTAAACTTGATTTTTTTTCTTCCACGTTTTAACACCTTAACATACACTCGCTATCTCAGACAACGAGGTTATTTTCACGAAACTCGGCATCTGAGATGGCGAGAGGGTAACTTTAGTAAATTCTTTCAAAAAGTGGGTCATTTTTGGTTTAAAAAACAAAAAAAATCGACACTTTTGGGGAGTACGATTTTAATAAAACTGAATATTGAATCACTAGGACCTTATCCAAATAAGCCAAACCGCTTTCAGCCTCTTCTTTGTTTCTCTTCGCCGACGTTTAAGTTGCAGGCAGCTGTGCAACTGGAACAAACCGGACCAGAGCTTTCCCCCCATTTGGTTCTTCCCTTCCCATCCCTTTCTTTGTTTTCATTTTATTTATTTCCACCTGTTCTTATGAATGCTATATTGAGATCCTGCTGGCTGGCATATGTATGCGTTGTCTGTTGACTTGAATGATATGTTTAAAAATGCTGGTTTGTTGTTACAAATACAATTTTAAGATCATGCTTGATGATATATTGATGCATTTATTGTCTTGTATGATGATTAAAATGTCGATTTCTACCATTCGTAGGCAGACATGTCATTGGCAATTCTAATTCATCCATGAATTTGAATTTATAATTAAGGAACCCCTCCTATGTTCAATTACGATTATCTTGGTCCTGATCGCAAGGGGTGAAGGCTTACTTAAATTGAATAGTGATATTGGTGCTTGCAATTCCATAACTCAAATGTACTAATATTTCTTTCTTAACTAAAATCAGCACACACACATGTACTATTGAATGCACAGATTGACAACTATCTGGCCAAATTTCATTACTGCTAAGTTATTGAAACAGAATATCTAATACACCATCATCAAAGTCTCAGTCTCCACCTTACATTTTACAGAGAAGTAATTGATAAAGAGGAGACAAATCTTCTTTATTAAATAAGACCATTAGCTCTAGCACCCTCTACAAAATGACCTAAATTTGCCGTGCATCCTGCCTGAAGCCTTTACAGTCCCTCATTGATGCGCTCAGTGTCCTCGAACAGTGCTCCATTGCGCGCCTTCTTGTGATGCCCTGTCTAGTTAGATCAACATGATATGGGAGATCCAGTCTTCAAAATGGACTGGACAACATCTAAAGCAGTATCACGAAAGCATAAATGATTGTGATTAAGCCAAAGAGTCCATGAACATGCAGCGATAGCAGAATCCCACTGTAATTTATTCTCTTTATTAGATAGCCTATCTCTAAAACTACCCCAAAGTTCAGTCATCTCTTTAGGACTACATCTGAAATCGAAGGCTATACCCATAGCCTTACAGATCATCTCTACTTGTGGGCAAGTCAGAAAACTATGTGTTATGGCCTCAGGTTTGGCTCGACAATGTAAGCAATTCACATCTACCTCAATTCCTCTCCTCAAGGCTGCCCTGAGTTTACAGGACCCGAGGTGAACTCCCAAAATGAGGCATCTACATAGAATTTGTTTTTTAAAAAAATTTGGTAAAATTTTTGGAATTGTTTTTTTGCTACAATTCTTAAAAATCGATATATATATGAAGAAATAGATGGAAATTTAGGATTTGAAAAAAAAAATCTCCATACAAACCCAAGTCCAACTAAAATAAGCTGGCCCTTAGATCATCTCCAACGGAAATCGCCATTTTCCCCAAATTAGCCATTCTAGCGGTAAACTCCCAAAAAAGCTCTCCAACGGCCTTGCCAAATCGATTGCGATCCTGGCGATTTGATTTTCGCTCGCGATCCGCTCGCCAAATCTGACGATTTGATTTTCGCTCGCCATAGTCCTTCCTCTCTTGCTGCCGGAGATCAAGGGGATTTCCAACAGTAAGATTTCTTCCCGCTCATTTAAAACGACAGTGTTTTTTCTTCAATTTCTTCAATCTCTTCAATTTGTTCTTGGTAGATTGCTGCTCCTTCTTGTTGATTGGGTTCTTCTTATTGTTCATCGGGTTCTTCTTCTTCTTCATCAGGTAAAAATTGTTTTTTTTTTTTTTTTGGGTTTGGAGAATGGAGAATGGAGAATGGAGTTTTATTTGACATGTTTTCATACTGTTATAATTGAAAATTTCACATCGTCAATTAGTTTCTATTATAATTGAAAATTTCACATCGTCAATTAGTTCCTTCCTTGAAGACTAGATCCAAAAGCAAAAGGTATTCCTCAGTGTTTGATATGCATCAATTTGTATTGAGGTTAAGTTTGTACAAAAGCTCAATACAAACTAATTTAAAGGAAACCTCAATACAAGCTAATTTACCAACAAGCATACTTAAAGGGAACCTCCGTACAAGCTAATTTAAACTAATTTACCTGTTGGTAAATTGGTAAGACTAGTTTTTGCTTTCGTACACACTAATTTAAAGGAAACCTCAATACAAGCTAATTTAAACTCAATTATGATAACTTTTGTATACTTACTTCTAAATTTTGTGTGCTTATATATGATACTTACTTATATATGCTTATATATGACAATTTTGTACTTCTAAATTTTGTATACTTACTTCTAAATTTTGTGTGCTTATATATGATACGTCCCTGAATTTTGTTACTGTGCGTTGTGAAAGTTAGTTTTTTGTGAATATATGCTTTCGATAGATATATGCTTTCTATAGAGTAGTATGTATTCTATAGATATATGCTTTCTATAGGATATGTAGTTATGCTTGTTGGTAATTTAATTATGCCTGTTAATCACCCTTGGGGGGGGAGGGGTGAATAGGGTGATCGTGTGGAAATAAAAAATTAAAAGAATAAAGTAAAATAAATCAAAGTAATGCAAGAGAGGCAAGAAAAGCAAACTCAGATAACGCAGCGATATAACGTGGTTCGACCCCAGGGCTACGTTCACACCACCTACTTGTAGCAATTCTCCGCTACAAGCGTTCCACTATACTCGAAAACCCTTAGTACAGTGATTCTCTGATTCAGGCCGAGAGACCTATTACACCCAGAGGACTTCTAATCCAAATTCCATCAATCTCACCGAAGTGGAAAAGAAAATTAAATAAAACTCAAGATCATTTGAGATCTTGACTAAAGAATACAACCAATTCAACGCTCACACTCGGATTGATTATCAAGAGATTAGTTCGAAGTAATTTTTTCAGAAGGAATAGGTGAAGAAGACACAGTGGATTCGTTCTATTTAATAGAAGAGAAAGTGTATCGATCAAAAGAGGCAACAATACATTCCAAAAAAGATATACAACCAAGTTGTGGTCGATCGGTCAAAATGTGTGGTCGACCATTCAGCTCTCTGGCGTAGCTAGAGCGAGGAAAGGTCGATCGCTGTTTTTGCCAATAGAAGTTGCGGTCGACTGCGACGGTCGATGACATTAGGTACGGTCGACCGGACCGTGGCTGTATAGATCGAATCCGCTTTGTCTTCTTACCATAAACTCATCTCTCTTTAATCAATCAATTACAACAAATATCTCACGAAAATCATGCTAAGAATCCAGACTTGATAAATTGCTTGGAGGCCAATTAATTGAGAGATCTTTCCTTTTTAGCTTGTAGATGCAATCTCCCTTTATTTAATTGAGAGCTCTTTCCTCTTTAGCTTGTAGATGCAATCTCTCTTTATTACTTTCCTTATTTGTATATTTGTGAATCTCTCTTGGATCTCTTTTTGATATTAATTAATCCTAAAAATCTGATACACTAAATTCAAACTTATTAGTACAAGTGAGCACATTTTGTGCACACCAAACCAAGAGTCAACAATCTCTCCCTTTTGGTGTGAACAAAACATGCAAGAATGTTTGAAAATTAAAACAAAGTATGCAGATACTCCCCCTGAATTTAGTACATCCTGTAAAACAGATTTTCATATAGATAGAATTTTTAAGAGAGTGAATGAGAGTGAATACTCTCCTTTAATATAATATTACTTGTAATACAGAACTTAATGAGCAAATATAAGATAGGAATGAGAATTAGTACATGAATTGATTTGAAAATCGTTTGAAAATTGTTTTGAAAACATTTGAAAACCTTCGAACATTTGAAAACATTCCAAAACAATTCTCCCCCTTTTTGGAATACACCAAGAGGGGATAGATAGAGTAAAATAATTTCGTGGAAAGTCGGTGAAAGCAATCATTAGTTTAAAATTTTGAAACACAAGACCAGAGAGAGAGCCGGTCGACCTTACGGTCGACTGCAAAACACTTTTTCGCAAAGATTATCCAGAGAGCATACTGGTCGTCCACATGGTCGGTCGTCACATGTGGTTTTTCGAAAATAATTTCCAGAGAGTATACCGGTTGACCGCACAGTCGACCGCAAACCCATCAGGGGCCACAGAGGGCAAACCGGTCGACTGTACGGTTGACCGACCAATAAACAGAATTTTTATGCTGAAAAATCAATGACATTTAATGCTCTTCTCAAGACATAAAAAGCATTTTTCGTCTAAAGGTTTTTTGAAAATATCTGCAAGTTGTGAATCAGTAGAAATATACTCAAGTAAAATATCTCCTTTTTGAAAGTGATCTTTAATGAAATGGTACCTAATATCAATGTGTTTTGTGCGACTGTGTTGGTCAAAATTTTTAGTCATGTGTACGGTGCTAGTGTTGTCACACTTTATGGGGATGTGGTCAAAGAATACCTTATAATCTTCGAGAGTGTGTTTCATCCATAATACCTGCGCTCAACAGGATCCTGCCGCAATGTATTCAGCTTCGGCAGTAGAAAGAGTGACAGAGTTTTGCTTCTTGGATGCCCACGAAACAAGGCAATCTCCTAAGAAGTGACATGTACCACTAGTGCACTTTCTATCTGTTAAGCTTCCAGCATAATCTGCATCAGAATATCATACAAGAGAGAAATTTCTATTTTTCGGGTACCAAGACCACTATTTGGTGTGCCCTTAAGATATCGAATGATACGCTTAATGACAACCAAATGTGATTCTTTGGGAAATGATTGAAAACATGCACATAAATAGACACTAAACATAATATCAGGACGCGACGCAGTAATGTAAAGCAATCTACCAGTCATACCTCTATAAGTAGAAATATCGATGTTATTACCAGATTCGTCTTTGGATAGCTTAGTGGTAGTGGCCATTAGAGTTTTGTAGGCATTTGCATTCTTAAGTCCAAATTTCTTTATGAGTTCTTTGGCGTACTTGGATTGATTTATGAATATTCCATTTTTTCTTTGTTGTATTTGAAGTCCAAGGAAATAGGTTAGTTCGCCCATCATGCTCATTTCGAACTCATTCTGCATTTGCTTTGAAAACTCCTTACAAAGATTTTCATTAGTAGACCCGAATATGATATCATCAACATAAATTTGCACCATCAAAATTGTCTTTAAAAACATGTTTGATAAAAAGTGTGGTGTCTACTTTTCTTTAGAAAACCCTATGTGATGAAGGAACGAACTCAGTCGTTCATACCAAGCACGAGGGGCTTGCTTCAAACCATAAAGAGCTTTGTCAAGCCGAAAAACATGGTTTGGGTGTGTGGGATCAGTGAATCCCGGTGGTTGTGCTACATAAACTTCTTCAGAAATAAAACCATTTAAAAAAGCATTTTTGACATCCATTTGAAATAGAGTGAAATCCATATATGCAGCAAAAACAAGCAAAATACGAATAGCTTCTAGCCTAGAAACTGGAGCAAAAGTCTCATCAAAATCTATACCCTCTTGTTGATTATATCCTTGAGCAACAAGATGGGCTTTATTCCTAGTTATTGAACCGGATTCGTCTAACTTGTTCCTAAACACCCACTTAGTACCAAGGATGGTCCTATTTTGAGGTCGAAGAACAAGTCTCCATACTTGATTCCCTTCAAACTGATTAAGTTCTTCTTGCATGGCAATTATCCACTTATTGTCTTGCAGGGCCTCCTTAATGTTCTTAGGTTCAAGCATGGAAACGAAAGCAGTAAAACACATAAAACTATTAGCTTGAGTGCGAGTAGTTACCCCTTTGGTCATATCACTTCGTATAAGAGAGGGAGGATGACTAGCCATGATTTTTCATGCCGGACGTTTCTCACTTGTGGGGCCTTGATGTTGTATATTTTCATCTCCCATGGCATCAATTTGTTATATAGATGTTTTATCTAATTGATTTTGAGGTTCATCTTTGTCTTAAGGCATCATTTGATTTTGATCAATTGCTTGTGGTTCCACTTCAACATGCACCTGTTTCTTTTCAACACTAACCCCTGCCTCATCATCATCAACAACATGTAATATTTCTTTTGAGTAGGGGTTAGTTTCATCAAATATAACATCAATAGATTCTTGAATAGTGCATCTTCTTTTGTTAAAAACACGATATGCCTTGCTATTAAGAGAATATCCTAGGAAAACACCTTCATCACTTTTACGATCAAACTTTTCCAAGTTGTCAAGAGTGTTTAAAATAAAAACTTTGCATCCGAAGACACGAAAATAGCTTAGGTTAGGAGTTTTGCCATAATATAGTTCAAATGGAGTTTTCTCAAGATATTTTCTAATAATAACTTGGTTGATGGTATAGCATGCTGTATTGACAGCCTCTGCCCAAAATGACTTAGACAAATCTTTTTCACTAAGCATTGTACGGGCCATTTCTTGGAGAGATCGATTCTTTCTTTCAACAACCCCATTTTGTTGGGGAGTGCGAGGACATGCAAACTCATGTTTTATCCCCTTTTTGTCACAAAATGATGTGAAGAGTTCGTTTTGAAATTTCCCACCATGATCACTACGAATAGTAATAATGGTAAGGCTTTTCTCATTTTCCACTCTTCGACAGAATTTTTGAAATACATGTACTGTCTCATCTTTTTGTGACAAGAAGGCAACCAAAGTAAATCTACTATAGTCATCAACAATAATAAATGCATATCGTGCACCACCATGGCTACGTGTTCGTGATGGACCAAAAAGATCCATGTGCAAAAGTTCAAGAGGTCTAGAGATTGATACCATTTTTTTTGGTTTGTGAGAACTTTTTTTTTGCTTACCAAATGGCAGGACTCACATGGTTTGTCCTTTTCGAACTAAATTTTGAAGATTCCTCTCACAAGCTCCTTGCTTACAAGTTTTTTGAGGTTGTCCATGTGCGTGTGACCAAGCCTACAATGCCATAGCCATCCATCCTCGTTTCGTGCAACAAAGCATCTTATACTTTCCTGTGCTAATTCATTCGAGTTTATGACATATACATTATTGCATCTGTTAGCAAGAAGTAAAACAGTTTTTGTTGTTATCTAGTACAGTGCATGTGTTTTTATCAAAAGTAACAATATACCCTTTATCACATAATTGACTAATGCTAATTAAATTGTGCTTTACCAATAGGACATCCTCAATGGAGTATGAGGAATCAAAATTGATTTTACCTTTACCAATAGTTTGACCCGTGCTATTGTCTCCAAAGATGATGTCCTTCCCCTTTTTTCTTGATAGTGATGAAAAATATCTACTGTCACCAGTCATGTGATTTGTGCATCCACTATCAAGGTACCACCGATCTTTAATTTTGATGCGTTGGGATACCTACACCATGATTAATAGGCATAACTTTGCGTGCCCAAGTTTGTTTTGAACCTGCATTTGTGTCCTTTCTCATCCACACAAGATTAGTATTCCTTTTCAGTGAGCAGTTATAAGATATATGTCCTAGTCTACAACAAAAATTGCATATGATTCGACTATGTCTTGGGTCATGCGCACCTGTATAATTTATATTTGATTTGTGATTGTGTTGATTTTTTATGCACGTGCGTATGACAAAATAATTTTTGGTGATGTATTGGCTCTTCGTAACCAAGCCCTCTATTATCATGATATAATCTTGAATTTTTTGTAATAACGTAACTGGGCCCTTCATGCCTTTCAATAATTTTTTCGAGCTCAGTTACCTTTTTACAAAGCCTCTTTCTAGTTATTTCATCATCTTTTGTATTCCAATGAAGAGTATCTAGTGTGGCATCAAGAATCCTATTTTGTTTAAGGGCTTCGTTACAACCTTCCACTACTTCATCAAAATTTCTTTTACATTCATTTAAGTCTTTTGTGAGCTTGGCAATATAAACTGACTTCTCTTGAATCTCTCTTAAGTAATCATTATGTTTTGCTAGAGATTCACAAATTTGTTGTTTCAAAGTCTCATTTTCATCTAGCAAAACATCATAATCTTTTTGACATGACTCAAGTTTTTCCAAAATAAGAGCATTTTTATTTTTCAGTCTGTGATTCTTTGTTATGCACTCGTCATGTTTTTCATTTGAATTCTGTTTATACTGCCTAAGTTCACGACTTAGTTTCTTGGCATAGTCTTTCAAGTCATTACATATGTCTACGAGTTCATCATAAGTAGGTTGTTCGATTACCTCTTCTTGAGAAGGTGATTGCACCTCACCACTCCCAAGAGCCATGAAACCAACGTCGCCGTGATCTTGCTCTTCCTCACTCGAGTCCGAGTCTAGCCAAGTTGCCTTTAGCGCCTTCTTCTTCTGTCTTGGATTTGAGCGATAATATTTCGTGTTCCTGTCTTGTTGACTGGGGCAGTTTGCACGGATGTGTCCGGGCTTTTTACACTTGTAGCACACTTCTTTCTTCTCCTTTTCTCTTTCCTCTTGATACCTGCCATACATTTTATTTTTGAGGTACTTACGAAATTGTCTTGTCAAGAGAGCAATGTCCTCATCTGACTCCTCATGTTCTGAATCAGCTTTTGACGATCGGGCCTTCTCTGCTTTAAGTGCAATAGTTCTCTCCTCAGTTTTTGATTCGATGCCGATATTTTGCCTGTATCTCTTTGTTTCCACCATTTCCATCTCGTACGATTTTAGTTTTTCTTGAAATGTATAGTAGTCAAATCCCTTCTCTTCAAGTGTTTCTCTCATTGCCGCAACATTCACATCCCATTCTGGTGTGAGACAGCTTATGAGCTTTCCAACCTTTCGGTCATCATCAAGCCCCTTACCCAAGCTCTCAAGTTCATGGGCAATGATGTCAAACCGGACGAGAATTTAATCCACGTTCTTCCCTGGTAACATGCGAAACACATCAAATTTATAAAAGCACAAATTCACTTTAGCTTTTACCTCAGAAGCGGTTCCTTCATGCCGCTTCAGCATGTTGTTCCAGATCTCGTAAGCTGTTTTGCAGTTGCGTCCACATCGCATTAGCTCTTCATTGTTTAACCCTTCATAAAGAGCTGTTATTGCTTTGGAGTTGGCCGTTACAGCTTGGAGTTTGCTTTGCATAAAGAGCCGTTACAGCTTGGAGTTTGCTATCTTGAGGGCTAACTCCGCTTTTGTGAACTCTGTCTTTCCATCACTGACTGGGATTTCAGTTTTGTTGATACATACGTTCCACACTTCTTCTTCGAGCATCTGTAAAAAATAAGACATACGAACTTTCCAGACGTCATAGCATTTTTCATCAAAAAATGGTGATCGTGTAAGACTTGTCCCATTGGAGATGAAGGGCTCCGATGAGTACAAGTTTTGGGGAGGAGGGATTTCGGCCATTGGACCTTTCGCTTAAGCTTTTAAGCTTTTTATAAGCACCTCGCTCTGATACCACTGTTAATCACCCTTAGGGGGGTGAATAGGGTGATCGTGCGGAAATAAAAAATTAAAAGAATAAAGTAAAATAAATCAAAGTAATGCAAGAGAGGCAAGAAAAGCAAACTCAGATGACGCAGCGATATAACGTGGTTCGACCCCCAGGTCTACGTCTACACCACCTACTTATAGCAATTCTCCACTACAAGCGTTCCACTATACTCAAAAACCCTTAGTACAATGATTCTCATATTCAGGCCGAGAGACCTATTACACCCACAGGACTTCTAATCCAAGTCTCGTCAATCTCACCGAAGTGGAAAAGAAAAGAAAATAAAACCCAAGATCGTTTGAGATCGTGACTAAAGAATACAACCAATTCAATGCTCACACTCGGATTGATTATCATGAGATTAGTTCGAAGTAATTTTTTAGAAGGAATAGGTGAAGAAGACACAGTGGATTCGTTCTATTTAATAGAAGAGGAAGTGTATCGATCAAAAGAAGCAACGATACATTCCAAAAAAGATATACAGCCAAGTTGCGGTCGATCGGTCAAAATGTGCGGTCGACCGTTCAGCTCTCTGGCGTAGCTAGGGAGATGAAAGGTCGACCGCTGTTTTTGCCAATAGAGGTTGCGGTTGGCTGCGACGGTCGACCGACATTAGGTACGGTCGACCGGACCGTGGCTATATAGATCAAATTCACTTTGTTTTCTTACTATAAACTCATCTCTCTTTAATCAATCAATTACAACAAATATCTCACGAAAATTATGCTAACAATCCAGACTTGATAGATTACTTGGAGGCCAATTAATTGAGAGCTCTTTCCTCTTTAGCTTGTAGATGCAATCTCCATTTATTTAATTGAGAGCTCTTTCCTCTTTAGCTTGTAGATGCAATCTCCCTTTATTACTTTCCTTATTTGTATGTTTGTGAATCTCTCTTGGATCTCTTTTTGATATTAATTAATCCTGAAAATCTGATACACTAAAATCAAACTTATTAGTATAAGTGAGCACGTTTTGTGCACACCAAACCAAGAGTCAACAATGCCTTCACTTAAAAGAGAATTTGTTTCTATTATAATTGAAAATTCCACATCCTCAATTAGTTCCTTCCTTGAAGACTAGATCCAAAAGCAAAATGTAGTCCTCAGTGTTTGATATGCATCAGTTTGTATTGAGGTTCGGTTTGCATAAAAGCTTAATACAAACTAATTTAAAGGAAACCTCAATACATGCTAACTTACCAACAAGCATACTTAAAGGAAACCTCAATATAAGCTAATTTAAACTAATTTACCTGTTGGTAAATTGGTAAGACTAGATTTTGCTTTTGTACAAACTAATTTAAAGGAAACCTCAATACAAGCTAATTTAAACTCAATTCTAATAACTTTTGTATACTTAAACTAAATTTTGTGTGCTTATATATGATACTTATATATGATACTTACTTATATATGCTTACATATGACAATTTTGTACTTCTAAATTTTGTATACTTCAAATTTTGTGTGCTTATATATGATACGTCCCTGAATTTTGTTACTGTGCATTCTGAAAGTTAGTTTTTTGTGAATATATGCTTTCTATAGATATATGCTTTCTATAGAGTAGTATGTATTCTATAGATATACGTCCCTAGAAGAAGAAGATGAACTAAATACAAGATGATGAAGAGCACCTTGTTGTGGTTCTACTCTAGTCCACGCTATTATTCAACGTGATAGAGCTCAAGGACATGAAAGACTTTTCAATGACTATTTTTCTGAAAGGCCTATATATTCTCCTCATTTCTTTCGAAGGAGATTCCGAATGAGACGTCCTTTTTTTTCTAAGAATTCAGTCTGCTATAGAAGCCTATAATCGATACTTTATTCAAAGAATGGATGCTTGTGGAGTTCTTGGATTGTCTTCACTTCAAAAGATGACGGCCGCAATAAGAATGCTTGCTTATGGGGTATTGGTAGATTTAGTTGATGATCACATACGTATTGGAGAAAGCACTGCAATCTAGAGTCTTCGTCATTTTGTCAAGGCCATTGTTACAGTATTTGGCAATGAATACGTAAGATCACCAAACATTTATGACATTACCCGACTGCTGGCAATGAACGAAGATCGTGGTTTTCCAGGTATGTTAGGAAGTATTGATTGTATGCACTGGAAGTGGAAGAATTGTCCAGCTGAATGGCAATGAATGTATATTGGCCACATTCATAAACCTATAATTATTTTAGAAGCTGTGGCTTCACATGATCTTTGGATATGACATGCATTCTTTGGGTTACCAGGAGCTCTTAATGACATCAATGTGCTACATCGGTTTTCTATCTTTCATGATCTTGCTAATGGAAGAGCGCCCAAGGTTATACGATGGGATAATATCTTGCTGATGATATATATCCAGAGTGGTCAGCATTTGTAAAAACTATTCCATTTCCACAAGGTAATAAGAATAAATATTTTGCTGAAGTTCAAGAATCGGTAAGAAAGGATGTAGAGCGAACATTTAGTGTTCTTCAAGCACGTTTTGCAGTTGTTCGTGGACCAGCACGTTTTTGGGATCAAGAGACGCTTCATGATATTATAACAGCATGCATAATAATGCATAACATGATAGTCGAAGATGAGAGAAAAGATAATAATAAGGATATTAACTATGATGCAGTTGAGGAAAGTCCGTCTATAGAAGTGTCACATGATTATACGCCTGAACTGCTTACATTTATTCAAACTCATCATCGCATCAGAGATAAATAGATGCATTCCCAACTCCAGTTGGATCTTGTAGAACACTTGTGGCAGCGACACGGACAATAAACACAAGTATTTATGTTTCTTCCCAAAATAAAATTAGTATATTGAGTTCATAGTGTTGCAATATCATGTAATTGTTTAGTGCTATTTGGAAACTAATATTTTATTTGATTCCAAAATTCTTGAGGAATAGAAATGTTGTCATTTAAAAAAAAGATTATTGTAACTATTTATTAGTGAATAAAAATTAAAATATTTATGGCTAGCCAAAATAGATAGCATGGTTGGAGTGTGAGCTTTTTTCGCTAGCCAAATTATCCATTTGTTATCTATTTTGGCTATTCTAGCTAGTCAAAATAGCTAGCGTGGTTGGAGATGCTCTTAGTACTAATTTAAAAAACAGAAATCAAAAAAATAAATTTGGGGGCCCCAAAAAAATATACGATCAAAATACGCATATATAAATACAAGTAAAAAAATAATTTGCGGGCCTCTAAAAATGCGCAAAATTCAGGGGCTCGAGGCTGCCGCCTCCCTGGTCTCCACTAGGGGGCAGCCCTTTAGAAAGTATTGTATTACATTATACAAGCCAAGAAAAACCTTTATTTTGTTGGGTGCAATAGTCTTCCGGATAATATTGCTCTCACCCCATCATTCAACAAAGTGTAGGCTGAACTGACAGCGAAATTGCCTGCTCTTTCCTATTTCCAAGCTCTCACATGTCTTCCAGATAATATTGCTCTCACCCCTGCATCATTCAAAAAGTGTAGGTTGAACTGACAACAAAATTTCATGCTCTTTCCCATCTCCAAGCTCTTGCATGTCTCTTTTCTGGTTGTAATCATCCCCCCCCCCCCCCCCCCCCAAACCAAAAAAAACACACACACACACACAAAAGGTCCATCACCAAGGTGGAAGGATGGGTTTACGCATTCACTTGCGAACTTGGGTGATTCGTGACACCATTCCCCCTGTTCAGTGTAGGAGTTGTTGCAAGGGTTTGGTCACTCTGTTGTAGTCTAGGTTTATTATCTGTAATTTTGTCCTTGTTTTGCTACTTCGTTTGTATTTGCTATATTTATTTTTTGTTATAAGGGAAGAAAAAAAATCACCAGGCACTTGATCTCCAGTCTCTTTATAGAGGGTTGGAAACAGGGATGCGAATGTGTTATCCGCACACCACATGTCTATCCAAAATCTCGTTTGATCCCCCTTCCCACCAATGCTCGCCGTGTTGCAATGGTATAAGTCTCCTAGTTTGGCAGTTCCTTTTCAGATTGGGGAAATAGTACGTCGCACACTTCCTTCTCCAAATATAAATTTTCTTCTGCTACGAAAGCTCCCCCAGTGTCGCATACTAAGTTGATGAGTTGACTCGCCCCTCCCTCCCAGTGAAAGGTGTTTTCCTTTTGAGTTTATCCGATTCTCAACGGAACCCCCAAGTACTTGATAGGAAAACTCTCAATTCGGTATCCCAACGCACGCCAGCAAGGAAGCTTTCAAAGGATCCCCTATCCTAAGCGTCATCATACTGCTCTTAGAAAAGTTGACCTTTAAGCTGTTGAAATATAGTAAGTGCTAATGTGTATATTCTGTTTCCTAATCTATAGGAAACAGATTTCCCAAATCTCTCACCCCTCAATCTTCTCTCAGTCTTCTTTCTTCTCCTCCAAGAATGTAATCCTTATATATAGATGTATACAGTAAAGAATATGAATGAATAAGAATAATATTTATTTTCTCCAAATCTGTTTTCAACATGGTATCAGAGCCTAAAATATCTTAGGCTACGTGAAGAAGAGGAAGAAGAAGAGGCGTGTTCAGCCTCACCGATCACCAATCTTAGATCCGAACCCGAACCCTGAAACCCCGATTTCGTCCATCACCTTCATCGACTGGACCCCGATCCATTCGACGATCCTGTCGTCGACCCCGAAAACCCGAACTCTCATCGAATCCCATCGATCCCGTCGAAAGCCCTCACTGCTGATGCCCTCACCCCGAAACCAACCGCGGCCCCTTCCCTTCCAACTCCGACAGCACCTCCACCGCAATTCCCTCCATCGTCCTCCTCCTCGAACCCATCGTCATCTCCACCTTTGTAGGCAACCCTGCAACCAAGCCCTCGTAGCCTTGTCGCCATTGCCACCGCCTATATTTTGGCTAAGCTCCATCGCCTTTACCTCCGTCGATCCGCATACACCTCAGCCTCCCACAACCGACCAAAGCTCTGATCCAGGAAGGGGCGAATCTTCGATTGCTATTTGTTTTTCACTTGGTGGCTGTTGATCAAATATGTGTTGCTGTTGTGCTCTTTTGGTGTCTGTTGTTTTGGGAAGAGTGTTGTTTGCTGTTTCTGATCCCATCTGCTGTTTGGTGTTTGGATCATTGGTTCTGCTTGCTGTGCTGTTTGTTGTGTTGCTATGGGATAATATCCGTATGACTCAAGGAAGTGTACTCATTGTGACAAGATCGGCCACACGAAAGGTCGTTGTTATAAGATTACTGACTATCCGAAGATCTGGGATCATAGCAGGGATATTCAGGAGAAGACTTGCAATCAACCCACTGTCGCAGTTGGAGTTGCTGATCATGCTGTTATAGGTAATGATGATAAGGTTTTAATATTTCTGCCTCTGTTATGAATAATGCATGGATAATTAATTCGGGTGCTACCGATCATATGACTTTTGATTCTAGACAAGTCCAAATTTTTTATCCATCCACCAAATCAACTGTGTCCACTGCCAATGGTGATTCTGTCACTATTACTGGCGAGGGGTCCATACCTCTCACAAACAACCTAACCTTAGATACTGTCCTAGTTGTGCCATCCTTGGATTTTAAAATGTTATATGTTACTCAAATAACTACTGCCTTACATTGTATTGTAATTTTTTGGCCTTCACCTTGTGTGTTTAAGGATATTCGAACTCGCAAGACGATTGGTTATGAGGTTAGACACGGGAAGCTCTATTATCTGAATTTAGAATCTGAAAGTTCAAGCAAATTGACTCAAGCTAAGTGTGGAAGGATCCGAAGGTGAGAAGAAGAAATCAGATATTTGGCTATGATATCGACATCTAGGGCATGCTTTTTTTGGTTATTTGAAGAAATTATTCCCAAGTTTATTTTTGAAGATTGATATTTCTGTCTTTCGGTGTGATGTGTGTGAACTCGTAAAAGGTCACCGTGTCTCGTTTCCCCCAATCCAAATAGAAGCTCTCTTCCATTTATGATTATTCATTCTGATATTTGGGGTCTATCTAAAAATACTATGTTTGGAGGAGCCAAATGGTTTGTGACATTTATTGATGACTGTACTCGTATGACCTGGATTTGTTTGATGAAGTCGAAAAGTGAAGTTAGTGGCTTGTTTCAGAAATTTCACAAGCTTGTTATGACTCAGTATAAATCGCAGATTCAAGTTCTTAGGAGTGATAATAGCGGAGAATACATGAGTTCGAATCTGCAACAATATTTGGTGGAACACGAAATTGTTCACCAGACTACATGGTCATATACAGCTCAACAGAATGGGGTTGCAGAAAGGAAAAATAGACACTTGCTTGTGGTGGTCCGTGCTTCTCTTATCCATTAAAGCATGCCACTCATTTATTAGGGGGAAGCTCTTGCTTCTGCTGCATACTTAATCAATCGAGTTTCCTCTAATATCCTAAACTTCCTCACGCCATTTCAAGCATTAACTAAAGCTGTGAATGCACCAAAAGTCGTCAACCTGCCACCTCGTGTGTTTGGGTGTATTGCATTTGTTCATCTTCATCAACATGAACGTAATAAGTTAACTCCTCGAGCTGTCCGATGTGTGTTTGTGGGATATGCACAGGATAAGAAAGGGTATCGGTGCTATCACCCACCAACTCAAAGAATGTTTGTGACTGGGTGTTGTGTTCCATGAAGATGAGATATATTTTTTCTCTGAGATTGAACTTCAAGGGGAGTATCGACGTGAATTTCAAACTCTTGCCTATGATGAAGTGGTTACCATTCAGACTGAACAATCGGATACAAGGGGATAAAATCTAGATGTAAGTAGTGAGGATCACTCGAATGAAGATTTGGTTGAGGAAGGAGATTTCCACGAAGAAATGCAATCAGTGCCGAACCTCCATGAAGATGAGCCATCTCTACCACCAGTACTGTCAGAACCATCTCCACCACTAGTATCATCAGAGCTATCTCTACCCCTAGCAGAACCCCAAAACCAATCGTCATCGCTGTCCGAAGCTCCAAGAAGAGAACTCCCAAACCGTACTACTAGAGGTATCCCAAAACCCACTTATGAGCCTAATCCCACTATTAAAGTCAAGTATCCCATGAGTCATTATGTGTCCACTCACCGATTGTTTGAATTAAATAAGTCATTTGTGAATCTATTATTTGTTGTATCTATTCCTAACAGTGTGCAGGAAGCCTTAGCCGATCCAAGGTGAAAAGCAGCTATGGATGAGGAGATGAAGTCCTTGAAGAAGAATGAGACTTGGGAGATAGTCGAGCTACCAGCGGGAAGAAGCCGCTAGGATGCAGATGGATTTATACGGTTAAATATAAGTCGGATGGTTCGATAGAGCGGTACAAGGCAAGTTTGGTTGCCAAAGGGTACACTCAAATTTATAGAATTGATTATGAAGAAACATTTACACCTGTGGCAAAGTTCAACACTGTCTGAGTTCTACTGTCACTTGCTGCAAATCTTGACTGGTTGTTTGAGCAATTTGATGTGAAGAATGCCTTTCTGCATGGGGAATTGACAGAAGAGGTTTATATGGATATACCACCAGGAGATCCATATAAAGTGTGTTGGAGCAAATAGACCAGTCTAACACAGTAATAAAGTGTGTCGGTTGAGGAAGGCACATTATGGTCTCAAACAGTCGCCAAAAGCTTGGTTTGGGAGGTTTACAAAATCAATTAGGACATTCGGATATTGTCAGAGTAATTCAGATCATACCCTATTCCTGAAAAGTAAAGAAGGTAAGATTACTGCTCTCATTATATATGTGGATGATATGATAGTAAGTGGGAATGATCCTGAGGAGAGAATGTGTATATTCTGTTTCCTAATCTATAGGAAATAGATTCCCCAAATCTCTCACCCCTATATCTTCTCTCAATCTTCTTTCTTCTCCTCCAAGAATGTAATCCTTATATATGGATGTATATAGTAAAGAATATGAATGAATAAGAATAATATTTATTTACCCCAAATTTGTTTTCAACACAAGCCACTCCATCTCTCTTAAAAGAGAAGGACACACTCAAAGACCAACGCCTCACTGACCTCCCTTTTGCCGAAGAGCAAAATATGATTTGTATATTGTAGGTTTGGAATCGAGTTGCTATTATCTAGGCCTCCCACCCCTCTAATAAGACCTTGTTGTCTATAATAGTACGCCATCCGAGCTAATCCATCTGCAACCAAGGTAGAGAGTAACGGAGATAGGGGATCTCCTTGCTTAAGGCCACGTCTGCATGCGATAATGTTTCCCATCTTGTATGTTTGTTCGAGTGGTGATCGAATGAAAATGTTTGAGTGGGCTGAAATGTGCAAGAAAGATTATAAATTATTAACTACCCACCAAATTAATAAGGGTGAGGGATAAATATTTATATTCTAACACGTCCCTACATGTTGAGGGTCATCTTTGTAGGCTGAAACTTGGACCGTAGGCATGGATTTTTTTCTTTAATCTGCATTTTAATATTACATAGCCGGTGAAATTTAAACATGGGTTGCTCTAATACTATGTCAAAGAACCTGCTAATAGACTAAAACTACAAAGTTGTGATAAAAATGATGGTTCAATATTTATATTCTAACAAGAATCTAATATTAGATTGATTGATGTTATGAGAATAAAGGAGTATGTTGTATCACTAAATGATCATTTGGCATCCCCACCAAATTAGTGCCACAAAGTTTTGAATGAGAGGAACCATGGGCAGTAAAGGGTTTTGTTGTATCCCTGAATGATCAATTGGCATTCTCGAAGTTCTTCTACATTTTGGTAAAGGAAGAAGATCGTAGATTATTTTATGGATCTATATTCAATTTTGAAGGTGCAAATAAATCCTAGAGCTATAATTCGTGAAGTACCCTAGCCGGAAAAAGTCTTAAAAAGAAGACAGTCTAATACTAATTTGGGGATGGAAAAGGAAAGTATGATGAGTATGAAAGCCATAAGAGCATCCACTGCCGTTTTCTAAAAACCCAAAAAAATGGAAATCCATTTAGAAAACATATTCACAGTCGTTTGCTAAAATCCCATAAATTAGAATAGAAATGAATAGTGCATCGCTAAACTTAGGAGCCACTTTCGAAGTGTTAAATATAGAAGACAGACGAAGTTCATCCGTTTGAGAAATTTAATCGAACGGACGGATGAGGTAGCTCCGTCTGTTGCGAAATTGAAAAAAAAAAACAGATGAGAGACGGATGAAGGTGTTCCGTCTCTCATCGATTTAGCAATTTGTATTAAACAATATATATTAAATGTGTGGGTGAGAGACGAATGAACTTCATCCGTCCCTCACTTCCACTTTACAATTTGCTATTGCCGAAATGATACTTTTACCCCTAAGAAAACATATTTTTTTTGGTTTTTTATGAAGGGAGGGGCGTCAAGGTAATTTCGCCAACCACTTAAAAAACAAATTAAGAAACAAAGCAAACAAACCGATGAAGATCATCCGTCTGGCTTGTTTTCAGCTTTGTTTTTTAATTCTTTTTTTTACTGTTTTCGATGACAATTTTTTTTATATAGAAATAACGATAGCAGCGCTCATTGCTAAAAGCTAAATCCTAAATGCTAAATATGCAAAACTTTTAGAAAACGACAGTGGATGCTCTAATGATGAGAACATCGATCGTGATGACTCAGGCATTTAGATCACATTGAAGCTTATTGGTTGAAGGACTAAGGTATGCCATGTGAGGATCTATAGCATACAAAACATGGGCATTGATTAATTGTTGAGACTTGGCCACGTGTAGGGCTGCAAACGAATCGAGCTATTCACGAGCTATTCGGCTCGAGCTCAGTCAAAGCTCGAGCTCGAAAATCGAGCTCGATAGCTTAACGAGCCGAGCTCGAGCTTGGGTTTTTTATTTTTAATTTTAGGCTAAGCTCGCGAGCTACTCGGCTCGAATTCGGTCAAAGCTCGGCTCGAACCAAGCTCGAGCCGTGCTTGAGGTCAAAACTGAGCTCGTTTCCTTAACGAGCCAAGCTCGAGCCTGAAGATATTCGGCTCGGCTCGACTTGATTGCAGCCCTAGCCATGTGAGGGTTGTACTGCAAATTATTTTTTAAAATTTAATAAAGACTAAATGTATGAGTTCTTCAACAATTTATGCATACATATTTTTCTTTATGTAGATGAGTAGTTATATTTTATTTTCATTTTATTATGAATAAGGGTGGCAATTGGTCCGAATCCGATCCGGGTCTGCCTAGGTCCGATCCGATAATTTGCGGGCTTGGGCTAATAATTATCATTTCGGGTCGGGTTCAGGCTCAATTTTTTAGAGCCGAGGAAAATTCGGGTCGGGCTTGGGCCCCAGTGCTTTAGGCCCAATGATCCCGAATCAAATTTTTATATGTGCATATGTACATTTATGTACGAATTTTTTTAAGAGAATATTCATGGAAGTAAGTTGAAATGAGTGTTAAAGTTTATAGATAGAGAAAGTATGCCTTGTATATAAAATTAAATTAAAATAGACAAATTAGATGTGAATTACTCAAAAATTTATAGTATTCCCATTAATGTTATTTTTTTAAATCTTATGTTATTCTTGATATAGTTTTATTTTATGGGAAATTTATATATTAGAAAATACATAAGTAGTTCGTGCCTAACTCGAGCCAGAGCTCGGGCCTAATTTTTTAAGCCCGAAGAAAAGTAGGGTTAGATTCGGTGCCATGTTTTAAACATCGGGCTCGAGTCGGAACTATATGGGTCTGGCCCAAATTCGGCCCATTGCCGGCCCTAATTATGAAGCATGCATACAGGAATGTGTACATTTAGTCTTCATTAAATTAAATTATATTAACCGCAGCACACAGGTGTACTTAAATTTTTTGTTAGAAGTAGGATATTGGATAACATTTATAATATTGTATAACATATCTTATAACTTAATATTATCTCAGTAATGCACAGTTTTAATAAAATATCACTCAACAACACAATTTGATTGTGTTGCTCATAATAAAAAATAAAGTTTTATTTTCACAAAAAGTAATTTTAGTTCACTATACATTATAAAATTGATGTGTATGTATAAGTAGTGTAACCTCTGTAATATATAATTGTAGTAGTACGTTCACCTGGACTTTTTTGGGATGCTCAAAATGCCCTCCCTTTCTTTCTGAATTTCTAAAGACACCATTCGGACCATTCCCACCATAATTAATGCACATTATTATATAGCTTTTACTTCATAATATAATGATCAACTTTTTATTACTGTTGAAATTGGGGAAAAAGAGACCACATGCAGTGTACGTGTACATGTATCTAGTTAGAATAAGAAAAATAAATATTTATTTGAAACATTGTTAACTATGTGTTCACAAAGTAATGTTGGAGCAGTGTCTAAAAAGTCCATGTAAGATATATTATAAAATTTGGGACACACTTGAAGAATGTCCGGCAAGCATCCATGAAGTATCTATGGCTCCTTGAAAGAATTGCCCATGGTACATACATTCTATCTTTCAAAATTTCACAACTTTGTACACGATTTAATAATCTAGGAAATTGCCTCTATTACCTTTCCTCTGTATATTAGCTCTTCTATTTATTCCTCTAATAAAATGTTCAATTTTTTTCTGAAAAGCCCTCACTATTAGTAAATACAAGCTTTCTGATAAGTGTCAATGCTGCTTATTTCTTATTCATAAGTCTTTTATAGGTGGTTGAGAGTAGTAAAGACCGAGGATGGATAACATTACAGCGAGTGAGATAGCAGGGTTTGGTGTTGGCACCTTACTGTTATGTGCCACAATTGCCGCACCAAAAGTTGATGCCTTTATTTCGGTTTCTCAGAGGAGGTTTTATTTAAACCTTAACTCTTTTATTCCTATATCAGTCTCTATTATTTAATTTATTCTTTTCCTACATTTAATCTGCTTGCTATGCACTGTTTCCGTCGCTTGAAAATTTCCTGTAGATATAATGAGCCTTTTATATTTACTTTAAATTACATCTTATTATTAAACTGTTTAAATACATAATAAAACTATCGAAGATGAAATTAAATTATTCATATATTGAGCGAGAGTTTGGGTTAACCATGTGTATCACTAAGGTAGTGTTTGGCCCAGTTTAAAATTAGCTTAGCTTCTCCTTTAGAAGGAGAAGCTGGGCCAAACACATATTTTGAAAAGCCCAAAAATTGTAGAAGTAGCTTATTTTTTATTAAGAAAAGGAGCTCCAAAAGAAGCTCTCCATATCTACTTCTGGCTTCTGGCTTCTCCTTTTCTTCTTTTTTTTTACCCAAATCCAAAGATCAAAAAAATTCCCCTTCCCCTTCCTCTTCCCCTTCCTCCATTCCCTCGCCGAACCTCGCCGCCGCCGTCGAACCACCGCCGCCGTCGTCGAACCTCGCCGCCGCCGTAAATCCCCCAAACTCTCAAACCCTAACTTCCCAAAAAATCCCCCCAAAATGGCGAATGCCCTCCGCCCCGTTCGAGCTGCATTTCACCGACGCGTCCATGGCGAACGCCCTCCGCCGCGTCATGATTGCCGAGGTCCCAACCGTCGCCATCGACCTCGTCGAGATCGAGGTGAACTCCTCCGTACTCAACTTCCTGGTTCTCCTTCAACTCCAGGGCTTTGAACCCATCATATATTTCTCCTTCAACTTCCTGGTTCGTTATTGTACTGCAATACGAAATGTTTTCTAAAGAGTTCGAACTGCAACAAGTTTTGCTGCTCTTCCTAGTCCAAAGGGTACCATGGCGGCCAACAATATAACCAAGCGCCTTCAAATGCTTGAAAGCTTCACAGGACTCCCAAGAACACCCGGCTGCTCCACTAGCAATTATCTTGTAGATATCATTCAAACTAAGTGTTTTTACATCCGAACCTTTGAGAATCAATGCTCCTCTTTCAGCAAGAAACCTACAATTAGGATTTCAAAATTGAGTTATTTTGGATTTTAACTAAGCAAACATGAAGTAACAAATACATGAACAGTTGATATCTTGCCAAACAACATCTAGCTTAAAAGTAGCTTTAAAGTTAAAAAAAAGGCTGACTATCCAAACAGCTTCAGCTTTTAATTTCAAAGCTGTACTTTCTAGCTTCTCCTTCTGAAGTAGCTTTAAAGCTAAAAAAAAGCTAGGCCAAACGCACCCTAAGTCATTTGCCCAGCAGAATCTTTAGAGTTAGGGGTGCATTGATGAACATGCTTTTCTACTTAATGTAACTAACACGTCCCTTCCTAACTGTGTTGTACTTTTCTTGGTATTTGTTATAATAAATTAGAGTGATGAAAAACAATACTGATTATTGAATTGAGTTCAACCAAGTACAATATCACCTACATATAGGAGGATAACCAATACCAAAACAACTAAATAACCAATATGGGACTAAAAGGGGGCGTTTGGTACGTGGTTATGTATAAGGAAATCTAGGATTACCCTCTTGATTACATGGTTTGGTAAGACATAGGTATATTTTTGTAAATAATCTTAAATTTTCAGGTTTATCAAAATAATTAGTTTGAAAGGATAAACATTCCCCTTGAAAAGGGTGGGATTTGTGAATTCCTCCACATAAAAAATGAGTGAGATTATTGCATACCCAAAACATCCTCCAGATTTCTGCCTTATCATATAACCCGCTCTTATCATATAACTTTTGAATTAGGTCGTTGGATAATGTCCACGGAAGAAACATTTTAATTCGTTGTTGTATATAAATGAAAGACAACTTATCAGGTATGTGAGTCAATTAATTATAATTAATCCATGTAGCTTATATTCGTAGATATACATATGTTCGGGAACAATTAGCTCTACTAACAGTGTATCAAGATAACAACATATGGAACCGACTATCACAACTCTTTTCACACTTGACATAACAATTATCATTTGTGTTGGGCTTAAGCATTATTATTAGCGGTGTCAGATTCCAGGGTGACCCATTGAATGTCGATTATTGATAAAATATTTTGTATAGACGCACATACCTGTCGAATATCATTATACAAATGTAACCAGGTGTATTATGCCTGGTTACATTTGTAAAGAGAGCCATATAAGAATATGGTATACGGTGTAATGCTATTTAAAGTATAATAGCATTACACCGTATACCATTATACATTCCACATTCTATAATGGAGTTTAATAAAGGTTTATCAAAATGTGGAACAATATCATCATACTCATTTTTGGGCATAATTATTTGAGCATAATCTCAAGCATAATAAAAATAAAATGTTTGCTTATTTTATTTAAAACTTGTTGAAATATGTGGAATTGAAATTTGCTTCTATGAACTTTATTGTTTCATTTGTATATATTTAAGTACCTATGTCTCGTGTTAATAAATACATTTTATTTTTCCTTTTTGTTATGTTCTTCATTTAACTGGTTGAAATATATTTGAATCATAGTGTAATTCTTTTTAGTAATCTATTTGTTAATTTGCTAAAGTTTTATATGATATATATCAGTATTGCTTTTGCACATGCATGCATATACATCAATTACTAAATTAGATAACTTTTATATTAATTTATTTTTAAATAAAGCAAAAGGGGTATTTTCGGTAATGTCTACTATAGAGATGGATTGATGGGAATGAATTGTTCTATACCAAACACTGTAATAAAGTATTCCCAGGCATGTAATGTCGTATACCAAATACAGTATTGCAACATTCCCGGGAATCTTCATTCCCACCCTCATATTTCTGGGAATCCACTAATTCCTGGGAATTCTCCAATCCGTGTACCAAACGCCCCCTAATAATATCTAACACCTCCACTCAAACTCACGAGGGGTCAAACAATGTGAGTTTGCATACTAAGTATCGAAATCTCTGAATAGTATGCGATTTGGTGAAGAAGTCTACAGTTTGCTAGGAAGAAGTAACAGAATGAAGAGAAATGGTCTCTGCCTCAAAGCTCTCACGAACATAATGACAATCAGTCTCTATATGCTTCATTTGCTTATGGATGACCGGGTTGCTTGCAATGTGCAATGCACTCTGGTTATCACAATGAAAAGAAGTAACTCCTGTAAGAGTGACACCCATATCTGATAACAACCAACGAACATGAACAATCTCTCTAGTAGTAGCTGCCATTGCTCTATCCTCAGCCTCGGTCGAAGAACATGCAACAACTGCCTGTTTCTTGCTTCGCCATGAAATCAGTGAATCACCAACAAATGGACAAAATCCTGTAATAGACCGTCTGGTAGTAGGATCATCTACCCACTCTGAATCAGATTATGCACTCAGCTCTAGTTTGGATATAGAAGGCATGAATAGTGAGCGAGTGATAGTGCCCCGAAGATATCTGAGGATCCGAAGAAGAGTACCTTAGTGAACTGATGTAGGAGCGGAAACAAACTTACTGACAACACTAACTGCATGAGCTATATCGGGTCTGGTCATGCATAAGTAGACAAGCTATCCAACAATCTGCCTGTATCTAGTGGGATCAGAAAGGAGCTCACCATCTGTGGGACGAAGCTTTACATGAAGGTCTAAGAGTGATCGGCTAATCGACTGTCAGAGAGACATGCGGCGGAGATAATATCTGATGTGTATTTCTGATGAGAAATAAGTATCTCCTGAGATCCATGAGCAATCTCTAAACCTAGAAAGTAACGCAACTTTCTAAGGTCTTTCATATGAAACTGCTGGTGAATGTATTTCTAGGTGGATACAATGCTGGCGGAGTCATCCCCAGTAATGATCATATCATCAACATATTGTAGTGGAAGTACCTTCTCCTGCGGTGATGACCGCATAAACATGGAATGGTCTTGGGAACTGACTAAAACCAGCCTTGGTGATGACCAGCCGAAAACACTTAAACCAGGCTCGAGGGGCCTGTTTCAGACCATGTATAGCACGTTGCAGTTTGCAAAGATGACGAGGAGTAGTGAGGCCAGGAAGAGGATGCATATAAACAACCTCAGATAAGGCACCAGGAAGAAAAGAATTCTTCACGTCCAACTGGTATAACGGCTACTGACTAACAATGACAACAGCAAGAAGAGTGCGAACTGTAGTCATCTGAGCAACTGGGGCAAAAGTCTCATCATAATCAATGCCATGCTCCTGAGTAAATCCTGGGGCAACTAGACGAGCCTTGTGTCACTCAATGGAGCCATCAGGTCGATAATTGACCTTAAAGATCCACTTGCAGCTAACAGGCTGAACGCTCACAGGCAGTGGAACAACATCCCAAGTACCAGTCTGATCAAAGGCATTGAACTCCTCAGTAATAGCTTTCTGCCACTCGGGGTATTGAACGGCTTGCTTATAGGTTCTGGGCTCACGTGTAGAGTGTATAGCAGTGAGATATGCATGAAACTGGGGTGAAGTAAGAAGCTAGTGTGGCAAAGCCAAATTGGTCAGAGGGACCAGTGACATCAGATGTGTAACGTGGTGGTGGGACGCCCATAGTAGGACGTGTAGACTAGCAAACCGGTAGTGGAAGGGTAGAATGTGGGGGTAAGGTAGGTAGTGTGGGTGCATGCAGCTGTGGGGATGCATGTGGTGTGGGTGCATGAGGTGGTGGAGAAGCAGAGGGTGTCTCTGTAGGAGGAATAATATATGGACTGTCTATAGCAGAAGTGAAAGGAGCCAAAGGAGTGAGATCAAATGGAATGGGTGAAGTGGAAAGAGGCCCAACGGGTGAAAGATTAAGAAAACTAGCATCTTGAGGAGAGGTCAAGTAGTAGGGAGAGTCCTATACAAAGGAGACATGTCTGGAAATACGAATACGACCTGGCACGGGATCAAAACAATGATAACTTTTATGTTCAGGACGGAGACCGAGATATACACACTTAGCAGCGCGAGCGGTGAACTTCGTGTGCTCAGTGGGAGGGAGAAGGACATAATAGGTGCACCCAAAAATACGGAGCATACTGCAGTCAGGCGGTGAGTGATAGAGAGCCTCATAAGGAGTGGTGCCAGATAGGGTAGACACAGGAGTAATGCTAATGAGACTGACAGAAGTCATGACATCTTCAGCCCAGAAAGAACGGAGAACAGAAAATGAGACTAGAAGAGTGCGAGCCGTCTCAAGGATGTGACGATGCTTGTATTCAGCTACACCATTCTGCTCATGGGTGTGGGGGCATGATTGCTGAAAAAGAGTATCATGAGATTGAAGGATCGATCGCATAGTAGCAGAAGTGTACTCACGAGCACCATCAGAGCGAAAGGTTTTGATACGAACCCTAAACTGAGTGTGAACTATGGTCATAAAGAATCGGTAAATATCAGGTATCTCAGAACGTTGGCGCATAAGAAATATCCATGTGTGTCTAGTGAAATCATCAATGAAACTAACATAATAGAGATAACTTTTTTAAGAATGTGTGGGAGATGGACCCCATATGTCAGAGTGAACAAGTTGAAATGCACGAGTAGACTGAGAAATGCTTTTATTGTTAAAACGGATGGCTAAATGTTTTTTCAACTTACAACCCTGACAAACAGCACTAATGGACCAAGAGCACCACTACGAACCAAATCTTTCAAACGTGACTCATTAATATGACCTAAGCATCTGTGCCACAAATCGGCATCAGAACTGATAACACCAGCAAAACTGGAAGTAGAATCATGAGCATGAAGAAAACGTAGATGCTATAGACGTCCATGTCTGCTAGCGCGTCCAATCATATGACCAGTCTGAGGATCCTGTATGGTACAGTCCAAAGAAGTAAAGGTAACAGTAAGACCACTATCACATAAAACACTGTTAGATATTATATTAGAATAGATATTGGTTTAGTCCCATATTAGTTATGTATCAGTTTAATCTTCCCTTCTCTCCTATATATAGGAGCCAATTGTATTCAGTTTAATCAATAAAAAAAGAATATTTTTCCTATTCCTAATTCTAACATGGTATCAGAGCCTATCGTCCTATAAAGGCTATACTAATTTGATCCTCGTCGTCGAGGTGGGGTGGTTCTCGTCTTCATCAGAATCACTCCACCTCCCGACAATCTCCTCCCGATCTTGATCAAAACCCTAATCTCCCCCAAAACCTCAAATCCCAAAACCCCATCCGTCATCAAACAACAAAATCCAAAAATCCTAGCCGTCATCTCCTATCTCTCAAACCCTAGTCCCAAATTCTCCTAATCAATCCCTAATTAATCCCTAATCCCTAATTCTAATCCACAATTAAAACCATAATCTCCTTCTCCCTCAATCAGAACAAATGGAAACCCTAAAGCAGTCTATTCTCTCTCCTAGTTTCTCCCTCCTCTCTCCTCCCGTTTCTCTCTCCCCGACCCAATATTTTCCCACCCAAATACCACTGCTTCTCCGATCACCTACTCCGACCTACTCTGGCGACCCCCTGGTCGTCGGGCCCTCCCGTTGATGCCCACACAGCCGCCCAACCCAACCCCGACCTCCCTTAGCACTGCCAGATCGAAACCCCCCCGGGCTGGCCCTCTTTCCGCTCTGTTTCCCATCGACACAGCACAGCAGACCAAGCCAGTCGCCCCTCCTGAGCGCCGCCTCTTCCTAATTCTAAGAAGCACTAATGGAAATTAAATAATGTTCGTAGATAAATGTGGGGCATAAATGACGAAAGGTAATGTAAGAGTTGGAGTGTTAACAGACTATGAGTGTGTAGTGAGAAGTAGTGAACCATCGGCAGTGTAAAGTGACGGTGCATGAGAGGTAAGTGCAGTGCGAGTGGTGAGGAGTGTATAATTGCTAGTGAGATGATGTGAAGCACCAGAATCTAAAAGCCAGGAAGAAGACATACCAGGAGTGACAGAAAGCAGGAGCAGAGGAACCAACACTGATGGACTGATTCGAGTTCTGAAGATCCAGTTGAGCTAGATGGTGTTATAGAATATCATAGGGAGCAGGAGAAGGCATGGCTGGAGTGACGGCCATCGCACCAGGTGTGCGGAGAGGAGGTAAACCCTGTTGCTGTCTGCGCTGTTGTGCCTGAACCAGGAGCTGGGGATGAAGAATAAAACAATTATTATGAGTATGACCATCCCGCTGACAGTAGGTGCAATGAGGATGACGATCAGGGACACTGCGATGAGCAGAAGGAGCAGGCGTAAGGCTGGGGCGAGGCTTGCGTGAGAAGGATGTACGATGAGCAATAGCAAGAACACTCTCACTGGTAGAGGGTGGGAGAGAAGCAAGAGTGGAGAGAGCACGTATCTGGGTTTCTTCAGCAACAAGCCCGACAATATCAGCTTCAAGACGAGGAATCGGATCTCGATGAATCAATTGACAGCATAAAGACTGATACTCTGATCGTAGACCCATCATAAAGAACATAACTGACAATGTTCAGGAGTAACATGAACATCACTGTGCTCTAGTTGCTGTAATTCGCGCCAGATATTGCGCATGGCTATGTAATGTTCCTAATACTGCGATCACCCTGCTGATCAAGAACGGACTAAACAAGTAGTTGATACTCACGGGCCCCACTATTCTGAACATACTAAGTAGTCAACTGTAGCCAAAGAGCCTTGGCAGGACGAACACGAAGAAGATCAGTACGAAGACTACGGTCGACATAGGAGATGAGAAAGGAAATAATCCGACGGTCATGATCATCCCAAGTTGTCTAAGATGTCTGAATCATTGCTTGTTTGCATCGGAAGTGGTAGCGGCGAGATGTTTAGGACAAGGAGTGGAACCATCAATGTGAGCCCATAAAGAATGGCCGAGAAGAGTGGCATCAACAGAAACAGACCAATCAATCTAATCCTTAGGAGAGGAAAGAAGGAAATCAGTAGAGACTGGAAGATACTGACGAAATTGAGGCTCCATGAAAAATACATGTACCTGCATTTTTTTTGAAGAAACAGATAAAAGAA
Organism: Hemerocallis citrina; assembly: GCA_017893485.1. Lineage (NCBI taxonomy): Eukaryota > Viridiplantae > Streptophyta > Magnoliopsida > Asparagales > Asphodelaceae > Hemerocallis > Hemerocallis citrina. The sequence continues at coordinate 167,824,856 of CM030368.1, forward strand.
GAGAAAAAATAAAAATAAATAAATACATAAATAATCGTGTCGGGTTCAGGTTTCAGTTACTGATTCAGGGGAGAGGCGGCTAGGGTTAGGGTTCGACAGGATTTCGGGGTGCGGGTGTTGAAGGTTGACGGGGTGAGGGGAGGCCGTACGTCGACGAGGTGGGGGGGGAGGCGGCTAGGGTTAGGGTTGTGGGTGAGGGCGACGAGGAGAAGAGCAGCGGATTCGGAGTTGCTAAAGTCGACGACAGTTTTGGCCGGCGGGATGAAGGGGATGGTGAGGGGTTTTCGGCGAAGACGAGGACATCGATGTGCGGTCTTTTTCGATGTTGGTGATGAGGACTCGTAATTGATGTGGTGTTAATATTGTGTAATCTCTAATATTATAATGGGAGAGTTGGGGTTGTCATTTGTAGACATTCATTCAACCATCTAAAACCATTTATTTTTAAGTGAGAGCTATATTAACCATTCATTTACTCAATTGTTGTTAGTTACTATAATATTCTCAAAGTTCAAATGTATTTACAACATAATGCCACTAGGGGTAATTTATAAAGAGTATGTGATGAGTAAAGAGATGTCTCAGGTTCGAGGCCAGATTACGTTTTATTATTTACTATATATATAAAAAAATTAATTAGAACGTGCATCACACGTGCAGTTACTAGTTTGAATAATGTGGTACTCTTTTTCCTACGAATTTTTTAACGAGGTCATCAATAATTGTATTACCTCTTTCTTAGTAAGTGTATTATCTATTTCTAATTAATTGCATTATAACTTTTTAATTATTTCTTTTATTTTTTTACATTCAAAAAATTAGTTTTGTGCAAAAAAATAAAATTACAAAAAAAAAAAATTGAAACCCCAAAATGGGGTTCCATTGGAGCACCCCATTTGAAACCCCAAATTAAAATGACATATTCTAAGGAATATGCCAAAATGGAACCCCAAAATGGGGATGGAAATGGGGTTCCATTGGGAATGCTCTTAATGCTACCTCCACTTTCACTACAAACGAACACAAAATCCTCGACGTTTATTTTTTGCATTCCCGGCATTTTTTGATGGCTTTGACGTTTCGCGAAACGCCGCCGCAAGCGTCAGGTTTTCCCCTGCTGGGGATGCGAAACACTTTTCCCGGCATTTTCAAACGCCGGGGTTTTCTTTTTCGCTATCCCGGCATTTGGAGATGCCGGGATAGAATAAATTTCATTTTTTTAATTTTTTTTTCATTAGAAATCCTATCCCGGCGTTTGAAAACGCAGGGTTAGGCCTTTTTATTTTATTTTTTTATTTTTGATTTTTTAATTTATTTTTATTTTTTAAAGGGAGGGGGGTTTTAATAGGAAGGTTGTTATTGTTGATTTTATCAAATCAAAATACCTACAAATCAATTCACAATTTTCTACAATTTCATGAATCAAACTTTATAAATAATATAAAAGTACTTTAGAACACAAATTTATTCCAATAATTAAACAATTAAGTTCAAATTATCCACAAATTCAATCGATTCCAATAATTACATATATGTACAAAAAAATATTCTAAATTAAACATAAGTTCGTTCTTTGCAAACAGAAGAAGCTGAAGCTGTGTGTGTACAATGGTGGCTACTTCCATACTCCTTAAATTTGCATAAGAGCAAACCAATCAATCAAATGGATATACCATTGCATCAAAAGAACTAGAACTAACTTCCTCTAAAAAAAAGAACTAGAATTAATTCGGTGTGATAAACTCCCATAAAAAACATCGCATAATATCCTGCACCATAATTTCAATAAGAAATTAACACCAAAATTGAGAAGAATAAATGGCTAAAATTAGGAGAGTAATAACATACTAGAGAGGACCGCGAGGAGGTGGTACATCCAAGGCAGTGTGCAATGAGCTGTAGGCCCTTCACCAACCTTCAGAACATACTGCTTAAACAAAATGAGATAAATATTGAGCTCATTGCCAACTATTCACTCATGATTATAATATTTTCAATGAACCATGGGTAATCTGATACCATTGAATCTGAGATTAATGGTTCATCTTATTTCAAAAAATATAATGTAACCTAGGATATGAAAAGAAATATCACGAGCAAGGACCATATCTATCTTGATCATATATGAATTCTCACCAAAAGTGCAATGGTATCAAGCAACAAAATTGACAGTTTTGTGCCCATTTATAAATCAACCTGATTATTAGATCTCAACCCGATTATTAGATCTCTTACATATTTGGTGAGAATATTAGATCTCAACCCGTCTTTGGTGACGAATCCGTGAACATTAAGAAATGCTTTGTAGACTTTACGCAGGTGCGCAAATACAACCAAACAGACAAATCTAATGTTGTTTATATTTATATATAAAGAGAAGTTTAAGAAAACCACTAACTAATATTTTCATGATTCAGCTTTCTACTTCACATAAAGATAAAAATCTTAATCTATATACAAAAGAGGAGTTAAAAAAACAAACAAGCAAAAAAAAAGTAGCCAATATTTTCACAATTCTGTATTCACCAATTTTCTTCTCTCATTTTTGGACATCAGAGTGTGAATTCATTAGTTTGAAAACTTTAAATTTACCACAACATATAGGCCAGGGGGGGAGGGAGTTTGAACAGAAAACATTACAACTTACCTCATGAACTAATTAATTGAGCTTTACCTACTAAAGTAAGTTAGTTAATGTTTAGTATTTGCCTCCCTTATTTGAGGTTCCTTTGAAATGTGAAGTCACCTTGCTTAAAATATCAGTGAAACCTAAATGACTACAGGAAGTAAGCTAAGATTGCCAGTGGAAGAGGGGAAAAGAACTATATGTACTTCCTAAATGGTGAATATAACAAAACAATAAAGTTTATAAAAAATACTACAACGACAAAATTTAAATGATCAAATGATATAAACTTCAGGCAGAAAGATCTCATGCACCCTTTCGGCTAATCAAAGTCATGCATTGTGAAGAAAGCTGAAACTTGTAGTCGCAGATTTAGAGCTTTATACACTTGAGCAAGATGTAAAAACACGTAAAACTACAAACTCACAAGTTTCATCTATCTTCACCATGCATGACTATGATGACACGCAATGATCTGTTTATTGTTGATTATGACAAAGTGGTCAGTGCTACCATTATCAAACATAAATCGATCTCAAAGGAAACATGACCATGTGCTTCGCTTGTGTATTTGTTATACTTACCGATTTTCTTTAAAAAGTGCCATGCAAACAACATAGTTTGTGACAAAGAAAGCACATGCTCATCTTTCCTTGAGCTGTATTCTGCTTGATGTGCTGTCACTCTCTTCGAGAGTAAACATCTACTGCTTTATTAGTGCAGCATCACAATTGCACGGTGCAGCATCATTCAAAAAAAGCTTACCGTTGCGTTTGCGCTAAACATGCACTTTATTAAATTGATACCATTGTGATACCAAACACATTCTTATGAGTTTCGAAGTCTTTTTTTTCTTCTAAACATTTCTCTATTACATTTCCAGTGTCCCAAATGCTCCGTATTTTTGTTGTTATTGTCTTACTGTCCTACGATATGGCTTGTCATTGACATTCACTTACTAGTATGCTAAAGTAAACTCTGATTTCAAATGACATGCCTAGTTAACTTTTCAACTAGCTAGATGTTGAAGTCAATAACTAGATAAACCATAAGCAGCAAAAATATACCTTAATCAGCAATTCCACTCTAACGAGGACCAAAGCAAACAAGCTAATCAAATTCGATCAAAATCATATTTTTCCGATTAGAAACAACCGTAATTTCTATCTAATGCTTCCCTTCTACATCCAATCTCCCTCAAACCCACCAATCCACTAACTAATATGTTGGAATTGAGTATACATTCAAAACAATTCTCTTGTTGACAATATTGTCTTATGGCCCAACGATTAAAGTTTTGAGTTCACATGAGGTCGGGGGTTCAATTCCTATATATATATATATATATATATATATATATATATATATATATATATATATCTTTGACCGGGCCGGGCCTTAGGGGTCTCTTGAAAAAAATCACAGCATTCTTTTTGGTTTTAAATAAAAAATGTTTCCTTTCTTACTGACCAGTTTTTTGACCAGTAAAATCATTAAAACCATTTTATGACACTTTATGGTCTGCTTGTTATGACATTAAATCAGAAAGAAAGAAAAACGTGTTTATTTTGGATATAAATATATGGGTTATGTCACATAGGTGAAGTAGAGAAGTGAAAAACAATTCTTGATCTCTTCTAAAATATTTCTCCAAATTATTGAGCAATTTTTATTTAGTGTGGTGCAAGTTGGTACGTGCTGCTATTGGAGCATTAGGCAACACTGTAGACAGAAGCTCGTTGTATCTCGGGAGAAGTGTTTAGTGATCAACGATTCATTTCCAGAATCGGACAAATAGTTTCTTAAAGAAAGTGAAACCCACACCTCGAGTCACTTTTCATTTTCTTCCTGTTGCAGATCAACTCCAGAGCCATTCTCAGAAGGTTTATTTGGTGCACTCAAGTTTAACCCATCTTTTTAAACATAATCTTTACCATTACACTATCTACTTTGAGTTCCCACTGATCGCACAAACCACCCCAGATTCCTCGTCCCCAGCCAAAATCCCATACATGCGCAAATTAGGGTTAGGGTTTCGCTCCCGATCGATCATCGAAACTCGCAACGCAAACGACAAAAAAACAATAAAATAATACGTTAAAGGGATAATTTAAGAACGTGGGATAAAAATCTAACCTTTGAAATTTGATGGCGGCAATGTTTTCCTATCATTGCGAATTCCGAGGACAAAGGAAGAGGAAGAGGAGAGGAAAAGGAATGGATGCTTGTCGTCTCGCTCGCCTCTAAGAATGGGTTCCAACTGTTAGGGGTCAGCAGCGGCGGAGGAGATGGGCGACGAGGGGGGAGGGAAAGAGAGAGAGAGCGGGATTGATAAGGAATAGGAATAGTTGGGGATTAGGATCCAGGATTGGGGTTTTCATACCCTACCCCTACTCCAGCATTTTTCAAAAAAAAAATGCCGCGATTCCTAGGTGCAACTACCAAACGCCGCGGTAGTTTCGCCGGGTTAGACCCTTTTGTTTGTAGTGTTTTAAATAACTCCCTAGAATTGTAATGTCTTATTATGTGGTACCACTTGGCCTTATAATAGCCAATATTTTACCACTTTAGCCTCCCAATTCTTTATCACTTTACCTAGAATATTGTGAACCCCTAGAATTTTTAAGCAGTTACTGTAGGGGTGTTCTTGTAATTTTGTTCCACTAGAGTAATATGGACTGATATATTTTCCCTATAAAATATATATCTACTTGTACAATTCAGTAATTGAAATTTAAAAAACAGAGATAGAACAAGAAAAACCACGAAGAGATAAAAGAGGGAGGGAGGCTGTGAGAAGTGATGGAGATCAGATTATATTCTTTCATTGGATTTTTTGGTATTGTATGTTGCTGTGGATGTAGGTAATGTTGACAAAGCCACATAGTGGTGTCTTTTGTTTATTTGTTCATTTCTCATATGTTTTTCTTATGTTTGTGGAATTCTATATACAGCTCTTTGGGTATGTGTAAAAGATGTGGTGACCTGAAGTTGATAGCTTGTTCACAATGCAAAGGAGTAGGCTCTCTGGGTAAGGGATCACTTTTTGGAATAAGCATTATGAATGGAGATAACAGGATGCCACCGGACACAACCCCATGCAACAAATGTCAATCAGTAGGGCGAATTCAATGCCCCGATTGTTCTAGTCTTTCGTAAGTTGTGTTGAATATATTTTGAATATTGAAATTGAAAATATTTGACAAGCAATGATATATAAAACTTCAAAATTTGGCTTTAATTGGATAGATGAAATTCCTTTGTTTATGTTTAGACAAGCATGGAGTGGAGTAATTTACAGTATTGAATATAAAAAAGAATATATTTTGAATATTGAAATTGAAGTCATCATGCATAGCCATTGACGACATCATGAATGCATCGTCTCCATCTGTATCCATTTCAACGGATGATTACAAGGTAGTAATATTTTCAAGAATTTGGCTAATTAGATATTGAAATTATTTGACAAGCAATGGTATATAAAATTTCCAAATTTGGCTTTGTATAGATGAAATTCCTTTGTTTATGTTTAGACAAGCATGGAGTGGAGGAATTGAAAGTATTGAATGTAAAAAAGAATATATTTTGAATATTGAAATTGAAGTCATCATGCATAGCCATTGTCTTCTTCATCTTGAATGCATCGTCTCCACCCCATTTCAACTAATGACTACAAGTTAGTAAATTTTTTTAAGAATTTGGCTAATTAGATATTGAAAATATTTGACAAGCAGTGATATATAAAACTTCCAAATTTGGCTTTGTCTAGATGAAATTCCTTTGTTTAGAGTGGAGTAATTTAAAGTATTGAATATAAAAAAAGTGTGTAAAGTATTAAATATGAAGTGTGTTGGGATTGGGGGGGTCAACAAATACCCAGTGTCTCACAGCGGAACTAAATACAGTAATGAGGAAGTCAAAGTAGATGGGACGAATCAATGAGCAAGCAAGTAGATCCACCAATCTAATGCAAATACAACGAGAATTTATTCCGGCTAGCTTTCGCTTAATCCAGGGGAAAGTATAGGGATATCTGATATTCAACTAGAAGGGATTAAAAGGAGTTAATGATTCATTCAATACAAGGATTTAAACTCACTAAGAACTATCTCTCTTTCAAGCCTCTCTTTGCAATGGAGAAAATATCAGTGAAGTACTTTACTATTATATTGGAGGAGTTTATAATATATATAGAAAAATAGAGAGAATCCTAGGTTTAATCTTGATTCTCAGTCGTCCGATATAATTTGTAGGAGAAGTAACTGAATAGGATCCGTACGACATGACTTGGAGTTGACGATTGGCCTGAAACGACCTAACAAATTGAGACACAGAAAATACACAGCGCCGTGGGCGGTCGATCGTCCAACAAGACCGGTCGACCATCCTCCTCTCGGCCAAACCCTATACAACTGCGGTCGGGTGTGCGGTCGACCTTCTCCCAGGACAGTCGACCGCAACCCTATTGCACCTTGTTGTTGCTGTTATTCCTTATACTCTTTTCGATGCTTCGACCTCCGTGCTTCATCTTACTTTTTTCTAATCTGAACCACGAGTATTTATGACACATTCCTATTAATCTCCACCTTTGATTGCATACGAGTACTATCATATGATGTGTTCATTCATCTCCAAACTCTACTAAAACTCCACTTGCAAAAACACTTAGAACAATTGCTTCTTCTTCTAGTTTAACAAATCTCTATCCAATCTCACCGATCAGTATACCCTATCAGGGAACACCTCAGTAGGTGTTATCACAGAGTTGCCAACCTCCGCACAAACTCCACCTATATCGAAGCAATCACCACATCGCGACGATATTCGAACGTCTTGGTCTCGAATTGATGGTGCTAGATGCGGCAAACTAGATGAACAAATGGGAATAATGAGAAAATGAGTAACACTTGGCCAAGTATTTCAGATTTTCCAAAGTTTGTAGAGATTGTTTTGGCTTGGTCCAACTATTCTCATACCTCTAATCACCTTTCGACGACCCTAAAAAATAGACAGAACTCCACATCGAGTTGTGTACCTACAACTTCGTGCATCAAGAGTTCCCAAGGAAATCAAATTTCGTTTCAACAGAGGAATATGCAAAACATCCCTTAGAGTAAACATGTTTAGACCTGGCATCTTCAACTCAATTGTCTTTTCACCCACTACTTCACAAATCTCTCCAGTTCATGTTATCACATAATACCCTGTAGTAGACTTATAAGTAGAAAACAACTCCCTCTCGGCGCAAATATGAGAAGAACTCCCTGAGTCAAGAAACCAACTAGAATCAACTTCTAAATAAATTGAAACAAGAAGACACGAATCACCTGAATTAAAGGCACTAACCACATTTGCGACTGAATTCGCATTTTTTGCTCTCTCCTGATTCTGCAATTTTTAACAGTCTTTCTTGATATGCCCTGACCGTTTACAATATCGGCAATGGATCGAATCATTTTGCGTAGCACTTTGTCTTCCCCCTGAAGGACCTTCCACTGCTAGACAACTTGGAATAAACGATGATTTCTGAGTCTCCTTCCTAAGTTGATTTTTCTTCAATGCTTTGATTACACCATCTACCGAAATACTCGTACGAATCCGGTAGTGAATATCTCAGGTTGAAAGCTTTATCTTTCTCACACACATCCGCATTGATCGCCTGAAGTTCAGATAATACCTTATTGAACTCTGTAATGTGGTCTTGACGATCAGTACCTTCCTTCATTGACAAACGGAATAACTTCAACTTCCAATGCATCCGATCTAATAACGATGAACCAGATTAGTCAGCTATGAGTTTTTCCCACAAACTCGTCGTATCAGTTTTTTCAAGAAATCTGTACTTGACCTCATCCGCCAATGATAGTCGGATCAGACTTATGGCTATTTCACAAATATCTTTCCAAACATCCTCCTTCATATTGGATGGCTTTTCTTTCTTCTTAACAGTTAACTTCAAACGTTCTTGAACAAGGACATCATACATGTCAACCTTCAAAATCTTGAAATTGATCTTTCCACCGAACTGCTTGATCTTCAAAAGACTGTGATCTGTCATCTTAATTAAGGGACTTGACAACATGAAGCTCTAATACCAGTGTTGGGATTGGGGCCTCCACAAATACCTAGTGTCGCAGCGGAACTAAATAGAGTAATGAGGAAGTCGAAGTAGATGAGACGAATCAATTGAGCAAGCAAGAAGATTATCCAATCCAACACAGACACAATGAAGATTTATCTCGGTTAGCTTAGCGAATCTTGGTGGAAATATAGGGAGATCTGATATTCAACTAAAAGAGCTTACAAGGAGTTAATGATTCACTCAATATATGGAATTAAATTCACTTACCAAGAACCATCTCTCTCTCAAGCCTCTCTTTGCGATGAAGAAAATATCAATGAAGTACTCTACCATCATATTGGAAAAGTTTACAATATATATAGAAGAATAGAAAGAACCTTAGGTTTAATCTTGATTCTCAATTGCCCGATATAACCTGTAGGAGAAGTAACTGAATAGGAGTTGTACGATCTGACTTGGAGTTGAAGATTGGGCTGAAACGACTTAATAAGTCGAGGCCCAGAAAATACACAGCGCCGCAGACGGTCGACCGTCCAACAAGACCGTTCGACCGTCCTCCTCTCGACCAAACTCTGTACAACTGCGGTCAGGTGTGCAATCGACCTTCCCCCAGGACAGTCGACCACAACTCTGTTGCACCTTGTTGTTGCTATTTTTCCTTCTACTATCTTCGACGCTTCAACCTTCGTGCTTCATCTTACCTTCTTCTAATCTGAACCACGAGTATTTAAGACACATTCCTAACAAAGTGTGTATCTCTGTGCGTTTGCATGTGCCTTTATGTGTTATTGAATAGTTAATTTGCATGTCATTGAATATGAAACGAATAGTCTCGGTAGGCCAAGGCTACGTACCTAGCTTTCGCAAAAACGCAGCTTTTGTGAATGTTGCCGCTAAATCTGGTGTAGGGGCAAACAGATAGAATTTGTGGATTCTTAGGAAAACTGAATAACAAACCTGTGTACCTGTTCAGTTGGAGTTTGACGCTGACTCCTGCCGTACACCTGCAAAAAGTGCGAGACACCGGGGTTGTTCCCGGCGACGCACCCTCCGACGCTCAAGTTAGTAATCAAGGAAGATTATGAAGGAGCGTGAAAACTGGAGAAAGATTGATTACCTCTTAATGGAGATGGATGGGGGGTATTTATAGGCGTCGCTGGGATCAGATTAGAAATGTAATCCCCCTGTGGTTAGATAAGGAATGTAATCCTTAATCCCCAGTGAAAGGATAGATACGAATCAGGGCCGTTGATTAGGATTAATCAGAAACCCTAATTCTATCCTTTCTGGACCGGGTTTGTTGCGGGTTGAAACCCGCACCCAGTTGAGGTGAATCCGTTCACGGGTTAGTGGGTTTCCAAAAAGGTGAACCAGTACCCGCTTCAGACCCATTGGTAGGTAAAATTACCGTTTTACCCCTGGGCTTCAAGATTTGTGCCCGATTTGGACGGTTCCGATTAAACCCCATTTTTAGCCATATCACGAGCCCCCCACTCCTAGAGACTGAGTTTGATCAGCCTTTGAGGAGTAGTTTAACTGTTTTAGTGGCTAGTGGAGTTGTATCGGAATCCGAATGGAGGGTCTTGAATCTCGAAGGGGGTAGTGAGGTGATTTTTGGAGCTGTAAGCTGTTCTTAAGCTTCTCTGAATATCCGACGGTCTTTATCTATTTCTTCGGATTATTTATTTAATTTTGCGATGTGTTAACCAGTCGTTCGGGAGTTTTAACAACACATTCTAGGCAATAATTGTTCGTTCAGGGACTTAAAATTATTCCCCTGAATTTATAATTATTTTCTAGAATTTCTAGTTAATTTTCCCGAATTTTTAGTAATTTTTTTCGCAATTTCTAAATAAATAAAACGATTAAAATAAATAAAAACTGATTTTTAATACCTATTTATGGCGTGGCTTGATCTGGACCCTTTATCTGTGTTGAGCGCGATTTTCTGGACGATCGGATGGTCGTAGTCGCTCGGTGGCTTTTTTCTCCGTTTTGGAGCTCGGATGGACACTTGCTCGGCCGCCGACCGGAGGTCTAGGGGATCGGCAGTCCGAGCGACGTGGCGCGATCTGTGCCGTCGGATCCCAACACGAATCTCGAGGAGGCGCGTTTTCCAAAAAACGTTATCTTGTCGTTTAGCGCACGTGGCACGATCTGGACCGTCCATCACCAGAAGCGCGAATTTCTGGAAGATCCAACGGTCGTAGTCGCTCGGCGGCTTTTTTCCCCGTTTTGAAGCTCGGATGGGCACTTGCTCGGCAGCCGACCGGAGGACTAGGGGCTCGGCAGGTCGAGCGACGTGGCGCGATCTGAGCCGTTGGATGGTGGCACGAATCTCGAGATGGGCCCAGTTCCCAAGAAAACACTATCTTGTCGTTTAGCGACGCTGGCAAGATCTGGGCCGTCTGATCGAGATCTCACACGAATGTTGAGAGAAAAGTAATTTTTCTCTGTTTTGGGGCTCGGATGGGCACTTGCTCGGCAGCCGACCGGAGGACTAGGGGCTCGGCAGGTCGAGCGACGTGGTGCGATCTGAGCGTTGGATGGTGACACGAATCTCGAGACGGGCCCAGTTTCTAAGAAAACACTATCTTGTCGTTTAGCGACGCTGGCAAGATCTGGGCCGTCTGATCGAGATCTTACACGAATGTTCAGAGAAAAGTGATTTTTCTCCGTTTTGGGGCTCGGATGGGCACTTGCTCGGCAGTCGACCGGAGGACTAGGGGCTCGGCAGGTCGAGCGATGTAGTGCGATCTGAGCCGTTGGATGGTGGCACGAATCTTGAGACGGGCCCATTTCCCAAGAAAACACTATCTTGTCGTTTAGCGACGCTGGCAAGATCTGGGCCGTCTGATCGAGATCTTACACGAATGTTGAGAGAAAAGTGATTTTTCTCCGTTTTGGGGCTCGGATGGGCACTTGCTCGGCAGCCGACCGGAGGACTAGGGGCTCGGCTCGCACGACGGTCGAATTTTGATCCTGTGCGTGCCGAGCTGTTCGACTTGTATCGAAATGCTGTGCCTTTTCGCCAATCGTTGCTGCTCGGGTACAAAGTCGTTTGGCTTTCGTAATGCTTCGAAGGCCGATCAAGAGTCGCGCCCTTTCGTTAGGAAGCCCAAGAGACTTTTTCTTTCACTATAAGTCTTCACTCCCCCACCCCCAATTTCATTATTCACTTTTACTTTCTCACTCAAGTTTTTACTCTTCATTCTGCGAAGTTTTTAGCTCCCGGGTGGCGCTGCTAGCTGTCGCGGCAAGGCATTTCTTTGCTCCGGCGAACTTTTCCGACCGTAACAGCCACTTCAAGGTCAGTCTCTCTCCCCTCTCTTTAGAAAAAATGGTTAAGATTACTTCTTCGGATGAGACCCCCGCCTCGGACCGAGTCGTTAGCCGAGCGGGTAAAGAGAAGGAGGTGGTGGAGCCGACCGAGCAGACCGTGGTCCGGCCGAGCGAGAGTGGGGAGGCCACCGAGCCGCTCCAGGAGGTTTCAGCGAGGTCCCGAAAGGGTAAGGGAGTGGTCACCATCATAGAGCAGCCGAAGACGGCAGGGGAGTTCGGTCGGCAGCCGATCTCTCTGTCGAGCGTGGGGGGAGTACGGAGCTACTCCGAAGAGATGCTGGAGAAGGTGACCCAGGGCACCGCCAAGTCCGTAGAGGAGAACGAGCCGAGAGAGATGTCCGAGGTGGACCATATCTCTTCGGTCCTTACTGAGGCTGATCTGCAACGGATCCGGACTGGATTCCAGATCCCTGCCGAGTATGGGCTACTTCTCCCCCGACCTGGTTTCCGAGCCTGCACGTCGTCTTCGGCTGACGCGTGCATTTTTCCGGTCGACTCCTTGGCCGCCGAGCTTCGCTTTCCGTTGCATCCGTTCATTGCCGAGGTCCTCAATTGGTACGGCCTGAGTCCTGCCCAGCTGATGCCGAACACTTGGAGGCACGTCTTGGCGTTTGTTCTTTAGTGTCAAGAGATCGGCACCGAGCCAAGTCTGTTCCTCCTTCGGAGCCTCTACGGTCCTTGCCAGCCAAACAGGAACGAGCAGAGGTTCTACCTTTCGCCGCGGATAGGCGTGAAGTTGATCGAGAACCCGGACTCGATCAAGCATTGGAAGGAGAAGTACTTCATTGTCTGAGCTCCCGAACCCTGGGCTATTCCGATAGCTTGGTCGAGGGAAGGCCTGCCCAAGCGAGCGAAGAAGGAGCCAGTGCTTAGTGACGAGGAGACGGAAGTCCTCAAGAAACTCCTCGTCCTGCCGACGCTAAGTTGGAAGGATATCACCGAGGAGGCTTTGTTCCGAGGGGGTCTCAGTCCGATCGACCCCAGTACGCCCTTGATATTTTTACTTTTTTCGTGAAGTTCTTAAAAATTTTTCTAAGTTTTTTCATTCGGTTTGTGCAGAGTCTTCTGACATGGACTATAGGGCGTTGATGGCGAAGGCCAAGGCGGCTAGGGAGCAGGAGGCGAGGAAGAAGAAGAGACCTTCGACGGGGCCTCAGGGCGGCCGAGCGCTGAAGATACTTTCGGTCCCAAAGACCGCCGACCTACCGGTGGTCGAGGTCCTGGAAGCCGATCCCGAGCAAGACCAGGTTGCGGCCTCCGATCTCCCTTCCTCGGATGCGCCGACCCCAACGGCGAAGACCGATGCCCCCAGCTCATCGAGCGGCGCGTTCAACGTGAGCGCGGCGTTGTCCCTTCAAGTTCCGCCCCTCACTGCCGAAGCGGAGAAGATTCTGACTGAGGAGCATAAGCAGATCTTCGTCCCCGACTGGCAAGTAATGAAGGTCGACGGCTTCTTGGGGGACGGCAACATTTGTATGCAGGCGGTGAAGCATCTGCCGACCCCCAAGGACCAAGCGGCGCTTAAGTCCAGAGAGGTCAGGGACACCACAATGCAGATCGCTCGGAACACGATGTCGGTAAGTGGACTGAACACGTTCGCCTTGAAGCATTTTTGCGAAATTTTCTAAGTTTTTAGGTCCGGACTTTAACTGTTTGTTCTCTTTTCAGACCCTCTGCCACTTCAACTTTTTGCTCGAAGAGTTCGCGAGCAAAGAACAGGAGCTGACGGTGCTGTACGACCGGGAGAGGTCGGAGCGTGCGAAAGCTGTGAAGCTGTTCGAAGCTGAGCAACTCCTCTCGGCAAAACGCGGTGCCGAGGTGGCAGGGTTGGAGGCAAAGCTGGACGAAGCTATGCAGCGGTCGACGGACGAATCGACCAAGCTCGAGGCCTCGGAGAAGGAGAATGCCGAGCTTAAGGAGGAGCTGGCCAAAGCCCGGTCGGAGGCGGAGAAAGCTCGGAAGGAGACCAAAAGGGTCAAGGCCAAGCACCAATCGAAGGTGGCGAAGGCGAAGAGGGCTGTCCAGCAAGAGGCCGAGCAGCACATGTTTGAGAACATGGAGGATGCGTACGGCCGAGCCCTGCTTCATATCGCCGCTCGGAACCCGGGGTTCGACACATCCTCCTACCACTTCTACGACCCCGTGGAGGGGGAGGAGGAGCTTCCCTCGGCAATGCTCGGCCCCGAGGGACAGGCCGACGGTGTCGAAGGCATGGGCGAGACAGAGGCCGAGGGTGAGGAGGAGGACGACTCCGAGGACGAGGATGTGGACGAGGACATGGGAATCGTCGGGGGTCGGAAGACCCGAGCGACAAAAAGGTCGACCCCTGACTTGGTTGCGTCTTTAGTCTTTTTTTTTTATGTGTAAGCCTGACTGCGGACTGGCCAACGCTCCTGTAATGTGTTTTGAGTTTTGAATGAAAACACTTTTTGTTTGGCCAAAAATTCTCCAAGTGTTGGACCTCGGATTTTATGTTTGACTAGTTGCAAAAATTCTCCAAGTGTTAGGCATCGAATTTATCTTTGCTTTTCAGGTGAAGTTTGGTCCGATCACGGAGGTTTCGTATCTTCGTAAGGAGCTAAAAGAAACGAAGCGAGCGCTTTCTCATAGCCGAGAGAGGCAGTTTTATATGCTCTTGAAGCTGGAGGAGATAAAAGCAGCTGCGAGGGGGTATTGCCGTGAGTTGAAGCAACTACGGAAGCAACCCCATTCTTCTCGTCTCGAAGGTGAGACAGTGGGGCTTCGTAAGGAGCTTTTTGTTGTCGAGTAAAAGAATAGCGAGCTCTTGGCCGAGATCCGTCACTTGGAGGTAACTGAGAAAGAACATTCGGCGAAAGAAGAGAAGTTAGCTTCCGAGTTGGAAGAGTTGTCATCCGAGCGCCAAGAGTTGCTGGCCAAGATTGACAAGCTTAGGAGGATTACGATAGACAGGGGGATGAGGTCACCCATTATCGACGTCTTGCGACCGATAGTGCCAATGTTGCGGGCTCGTCAAGACCTCCTCGGTTGAAGATGTCGACACAGGATGATGTTCTGAGAGATAGGATTATCGAGCTGGAGGAAGAGGTCGCGTCGCTCAAGCCTCTGCCTGAGAGGGCCAACGTTCGCAGTACGTCGAGTACTCGCGAAGAGCGCGAGAGAGGGATTACCTTCTACGAACTTGCGACTCGTTTGCCTATGGTGAGGCGGAGTCCTGCTGACGCTCAGAGTGGCGTAACTGTCTCGTCTAGCGGCGCCTCAGTTGGTGCCACAGTTAGAGTTAGCGGTGAAGGGGGATCTCGCTTTGTTGGTTTGGAATCGAGCTCGGGGGTTAGGCGTCGCCGCCCTCACGTTTCCTTGAACCGGAGCGCTCCCCTTCCGAAGAGGCACTAAACAAGTTGTGTTTTGCTCCCTTAAGTAATTGTAAAATTCTGCTGTAGCGTCGGTCTTATTATTTGTAGAGCTACTTTATTTGAATAAAAACCTTTGCTTTGCTTCTGATATTGCGTAGGGAATATTGGCTTCATGTGTTGGACTTCAGCAATGTTTGAAATTTTGTTGTTTGTCTCTTCTTCTTTTCAGCTCGAGGCGGTAGCTCAGGACGTCGAGCCCACTCGCTCGGATGTCCACGCTCGAGCCGAGGTAGGCTCGGGGGTGACGAGGCTGTGCTTGGCGAGGTGTCGAGAGCGGCTCTATGAAGTCGAGCTGGGATTGCGCCGAGCCGAAAGCGAGCAGAACCATCTTCAGCTCATCCTAGGTTGACGAGACATCGAGATCCGGCATCTGGAGAGCAGGATCGCCGAGATGACCCCCATAGGAGAGGACGAAGGTTCGCCGACCGCTTTTAGCAACGCCCTTCGGATCCAGTGCGTTCGGCACAATTTGTCGAAAATAGCAGCGGAGAGGGACGATCTGCTTTCTGAGATCCATCACTTACAGACTGTAGAGGCGGAGCTCCGGACGGAGGGAGAGGGACTGACAGCCGAGGTTGCCAAACTGACGACCGAACGGGACACTGATGATCGTTTTCAAAGCCAAGTGTAGGGGGTCGGCCTTGTAATTTTTGTACTTTAGGGCCTTGTAACCTTGTTGTATGGAAGAGTCGCTTTGCATTGTATGCTAATTATTAATAACATTTCTCCCTCGAACTTGCATGTCCTTTGTAGCTTTGTGTAGTCGTTTTGTTTGTGACTGTGTTCATCGCGTTGAGGTCCCTGAGCCGGCCTCTTGCTCGTTCGCGGTTCGACGACATGAGCGTTCGGCCAGTGGTGCCGAGCAGCGCTTTGGTCTCCTATTCTTGCGAGCTTGCGGGATGAGTCGAGCCTTACCTAATATTGGGCTCGCTGTCCATTGTAAGAGTAGTTCGACGGTTGTGGGAGCAACTCCGACTTGCGAACTACCTCTAGCTCGCTTAGGAGCGAGCTTGCGGGGTAGAATCGAGCCAAGTGTTGGACTCCGAAACCATCGTTAGAGTTCAACGGTCGTGGGAGCAATTCCGAATGGCGACTCTCTCCTAGCCCGCTTAGAAGCGAGCTTGCGGAGTAGAATCGAGCCAAGTGTTGAACTCCGGAGCCATCGTTAGAGTTCAACGGTCGTGGGAGCAATTCCGAATGGCGACCCACTCCTAGCCCGCTTAGAAGCGAGCTCGCGGAGTAGAATCGAGCCAAGTGTTGGACTCCGAAACCATCGTTAGAGTTCAACGATCGTGGGAGCAATTCCAAATGGCGACCCACTCCTAGCCCGCTTAGAAGCGAGCTCGCGGAGTAGAATCGAGCCAAGTGTTGGACTCCGGAACCATCGGTTAAGTGAAGAGTAAAGGCAGAGAGATGTACGCAATCTTTACAAGTAAAATATGAAAAAACTTTCTTTATTGATGACTAAACTGGCTGCTTCTAAAGTTGCGAGCCGTTATTACAAGAGAAGAATAAAAGAAAATTATTACAAGTAATAGGAGGGGAACGGTTCGACATCTCAAAGTGCTTAGAGAGGCGTTAGTGCTCTCTCTTGGTACTTTAAGAGATTCTCGGCATTCCACGTCCTAGGGATCTCCCTGCCTTCGAGGTCTTCTAGTCTATATGTGCCGGAGCGGACTACTTTGGCGACCTTGTAGGGTCCCTCCCAATTTGGGGCCAATTTGCTCTTCTGCCCTGGGAATGAGATGGCCAATTTTCTGAGGACCAGGTCCCCTTCTTTGAGGTACGTGGGGCGGACTCTCATGTTGTACGCCGACTCGATCCTTCTTCGGTAGCTTTGTTGACGAATGGCAGCTCTTTCTCAGATCTCATCTATCAGGTCTAAACTTGCTCGGAGATCTCTGGCGTTTTGCTCTTCTTCATAGGCTATCAGACTAGGTGAGGGTATTCTGACTTCTAGGGGGATGATGGCCTCGGACCCATAGGTGAGATTAAATGGGCTCTCTCCTGTGGGGGTCCGTTTGGTGGTGCGGTAGTTCCACAGAACGTTGGGAAGCTGATCGACCCATAAGGCTTTGGAACACTTATCTTACCTCTTCTTAATGCCGGAGAGGATCTGTCGGTTAGCATTTTCGGCTTGGCCATTCGACTGGGGATGAGAAACGGAGGAGAACCGGTGTTGGATGGCAAGGTCCTCGCATAGGGCTCGGAAGGCGGCCCCGGTGAATTGTGTTCCGTTGTCTGTTATCAGGACCCTAGGGATGCCAAATCAGCAGATCACGTTCTTCCAGAAGAATTGAACAACCTTGCTCTCGGTGATCGTGGCCAAGGGCTCGGCCTCTATCCATTTCGAGAAGTAGTCGATCGCCACGACTAAGAATTTAAACTGTCCGGGAGCTGGTGGGAATGGCCCTAGTAAATCCGTCCCCCACATTGCGAAGGGGATCAGACTTGATAGGGAAGTGAGTGGAGCTTGAGGGAGGCATCGGATGTCAGAGTACTTCTGACAGGAGCTGCATTGCCAAACGTGCCGTTCGGCGTCTCGTAGGAGAGTGGGCCAGAAATATCCGTAGTTCAATAGTTTGTGGGCTAAGGATCTGGAACCTGAATGTGCTCCGCCAATGCCCTCATGAAGCTCTTGTAGGGCGTAGTCTGCCTGTTCGGGGAAGAGGCATCTCAGGTAGGGTCGACCGTCTACCTGCGTGAAGGAGCGTTTGTATAAGATACCTCCGATCAGTGTATAACGCTCGGCTCGGGTTCTTACTCTTCGAGCTTCCTTGGGATCCTCGGGGAGGAGTCCATCCCTTAAGAACTCGACGAAGGGTTTCATCTAGTTGTCTTCGAGCAAGACAGGTAGTGCCTCCATGGAGTCGGGGGTTTCGTCCTCTATACTCAGCTTCAGAAGGACCTCTATCAGGACAGTCTGCTCGAGACCTTGAAGGAAGGAAGAGGCTAGTTTAGAGAGGGCGTCGGCCTGAGCATTTTCTTCTCGGGGTATTCTTTGGATGAAGGCTTCTTTAAATAGTGCCATGAGGCCCCTGACCTTGGCTAAGTATTTGACCATCCTGTCATCACGTGCTTCGTACTCGCCGAGAACTTGATTCACGACTACCTGAGAGTCGCTGAAGATCCGAAGGCGCTGCGCCCCTGCATTTCGGGCCATTCCAAGGCCGGCTATGAGTGCCTTGTATTCAGCTTCGTTGTTTATGGCTTTGAAGTTTATACGGAGGGAGTATTGGAGGATGAAGTCATCTGGGCCTGCCAGAATGACCCCTGCTCCGCTTCCCTCGTTGCAGGAGGATCCGTCCACATAAACCGACTAGATAGGCGGTCTCTTCACTGTTTGCCTGGACTCGGGGATGGTACTTTCAACTATGAATTCTGCTAAGGCCTGAGCCTTGATCGCGGTCCGAGGCTGATAAGTTATATCGTGCTGGCTCAGCTCGATAGACCACTTCATAAGGCGACCCGAGGTCTCTGGCTTGTGGAGGACCTGCTTCAGCGGCTGGTCGGTAAGAACGACCACCGAATGGGATTGAAAATACGGACGAAGCTTTCTCGCGGCCATCACTAGGGCATAAGCCATCTTTTCTATCTTCGGGTATCGGAGCTCGGCGTCCCGAAGCACCTTGCTCACATAGTAGATAGGCTTCTGAGCCCGGTCTTCTTCCCTCACTAAAACTGCACTGAGGGTCTGCTCGGAAGCTGCCAGGTAGAGGTAGAGGGGTTCACCAGGGATCGGTTTGCTGAGGAGAGGGGGATTGACGAGGTACGCCTTGAGCTGGTCGAAAGACTTCTGTTGCTGCTGCCCCCATTCGAACCCTTTAGCCCCTCTGAGGGCCTTAAAGAAAGGGAGGCATTTCTCCCCGGACTTCGAAAGAAAGTGCCCTATGGCGGCTAGGCGGCCTGTTAATCTCTGGACTTTCTTAACATTTTTGGGAGGGGCCATGTCTAATATGGCCTTGATTTTCTCAGGGTTTGCTTCAATTTCTCGTTGGCTAACCATGAAGCCGAGGAACTTCCTTGACGAGACACCGAACGTACACTTATTCGGATTGAGTCTCATGCTGTGCTTTCTCAGAACGTCAAACGCTTCTTGGAGGTCGGTCACATGATCGGCGCCTCGGATGCTTTTCACAAGCATGTCATCAACATAAACCTCCATGTTTCGGCCGATTTGAGCTTGGAAAACCTTGTTGACGAGGCATTGATATGTGGCTCCTGCGTTCTTCAGACCGAAGGGCATAATCCTGTAGTAATAAAGGCCTTGATCGGTCACGAATGATGTCTTCGGGATATCCGGGGGGAACATCTGGATCTGGTTGTAGCCTGAGAAGGCATCCATGAAGCTGAGGAGTTCATGTCCCGAGGTGGCGTCAATCAGAGTGTCAATACTCGGAAAAGGGAAGGGATCCTTGGGGCAAGCCTTGTTGAGGTCGGTAAAATCAATACAAATCCTCCAAGTCCCATTAGACTTTTTCACCATCACTATGTTTGACAACCACTCAGGATAGTTCACTTCTTGTATGAACCGGGCCTTCAAGAGCTTGTCCACCTCCTCTTTAATAGCTAGCTGGCGCTTGGGGACAAATTTGCGCCTCTTCTGTTGAACCGGTTTGGACCCCGGAACAACGCTGAGGTGGTGGACTAGGAGTTCTTCGGAAATTCTGGGCATGTCTGCAGCTGACCAAGCGAAGAGGTCTTGGTTCCTTCGGATGCACTGTACAATGTCCGAGCATAAGGCGGACGGGAGGGTCTTGCTAACAAAGAACTTGCGAGTTAGATCCTTCTCAGAGAAGAGTACTTTCTCCAACTCATCCACCGGCTCGGACGTCGGTCGAGCAGCATCTTGGGGGATTTCCAGAGTTTCTAAGGAGAGAACTGGTCCGAGGATAGAGGTCATGTAACACTTACGGGCCGTTTCCTGATTGCCCCTTACTTTCCTTACTCCGGCCCGAGTTGGAAACTTCATTTTGAGGTGGTAGGAGAAGGGACAGCTTCAAGGGCGGCTAGGCCGGGCCGACCCAGAATGACATTGTAGGCTGCGGGGACATCTACGACCATGAAGTCCATCGACTCCGTTCGGGTGGTAGGAGTTTTGCCAGCGGTTACGTCGAGGGTAATCACCCCTTCAATAGTCACTGGCACTCCCGTGAACCCATGGAGCGTGTAGCCGGCGGGCTTGAGTCTGTCTCGGAAGAGCTTTAGGCCTTTAAAAGCGGCGAGGAAGAGGATGTTAACGGAGCTGCCGTTATCTACTAGGATCCTCTCGACTTTGAAATTCGCCATGTGGAGGCTGATGACGAGTGCGTCACAATGAGGGGTGCGGATACCTTCAAGATCTTCGTCTGAGAACGTGACGGGCACTCCGAGGCCTTTGGGAGGAGGGGTGGTGCGGACCGAATTGACTTCTCTTATAAATGCCTTCCGAGAGGAGTTTGAGGAGCCCCCCATTGGACCCCCGTGAATGAGGTGCAGAACACGCTCCTCTTCGAAGTCGGGCGTATCATTGCGCTTCGGACGCTTATTAGCCCCCCGAGGCGGGGGAGAAAGATCGGCTCGGTCCTTTTTCACGAATCTGGTCAGCTGCCCCCTCTGGATAAGGGCTTCTATCTCATTCTTCAAGGCCCGACAATTATTCGTGTCATGGCCGTGGTCCCAGTGATAACGGCACCACTTCTCTTTATCCCTTTTCTTGGCAGGGGTGTTCATCCTCGGAGCAGGAGGTATGATCCCTTCCTTCTCAACTTCCATCAGAATGGTAGAGACATTAGTGGTGAGGGGAGTAAACTTCTCGAATCTGGGGGGAGGTCGGCGCTGGCCGGCATTATCCTTCTGGAGCTTCTTGGCTCCTTCCTCTTCTGTTCCCTTTCTCTTAAACCCGGAGGAAGACCCCTCCAAGTTGGGGCGGTGCTCGGCTTCTTCGGCCCGAATGTACTTTTCGCTTCGGAGGAGGAGGTCGAAAAAGTTCTGTGGGGGCTTCTTGGCGAGGGAGGAGCGGAGGTTGGCATTAAGGACATTAGATTGAAATGCTGCCGCAGCGACCGACTGGTCGAGGGATGCTATAGACCGGGCTTCAGCTGTGAATCTCTTCACATAGTCTCTCAACTTCTCACCCTTCTTCTGGTGGAGGTACAGTAGCGAGATGCTGGTCTTCTCAGTTCTGCGGCTACTTACAAAATGGGTGACGAAGAGAGTCTCAAATTGCTCGAAGGAGAATATTGAGGATGGGGCAAGGCGAGAGAACCATTCTCGAGCTGGGCCCTTGAGAGTTGCGGGGAAGGTTTTGCAGAGGATGGCATCGGAAGCTTGATGAATGAGCATTAGGGTCTTGAAGCTTTCGATGTGATCAACGGGGTCAGTCTCTCCGGAATAGGTCTCAAATTGAGGAGGCTTGAAGCCGATTGGCACGGGTGCATCCATTATAGTTCGGGAAAAAGGAGGTCTGCTAGAACGAAGGGTCCTTCCTCTGAGCTCTTCTTCTCGGTCTAACTGACCCAAGTGCCTCTCCATCTCATGGAGACGGTGATAGACTGCATCATCCCTCCGATGGAAATCTGGCGAGGCTCTTGACTGGTCTTCGTATGAGGGAGAGCGGGGGCTACGACGACGGTGACTCCTGGAACGGCGAGGACTTGGTACATGCCTTGAGTTGCTGGGAGCTGGAGGAGGAGATGGTGACCATCGGCGAGGACTTCGGACCGGAGGAGGAGAGGGAATCTTCGGAGCATTAGTGTTAGGACGGAGATTGAGGGCTTGTAGGACGGTCGCTTGGAACTGCTGGAACTCGGCACGGGTGATGGGTGCCTCATCGTTCCTAGGCTGTTGCCGACCTGCGGGGGAGTGTGGCCTTCTTCTGTAATGCTCGGGAGACTCTCTCCGCCCCCTTTGGGTAGGGGATCTTCTGTATTCTCGGCAGTGAGGAGATCGCTCATCCGGACGGTGTTGACGGGAGGTTCCCTCTCGGGCCCGCTTTTCATCTAGATGGCGACGAAGGTCCTCATCCTTCTGCCGGTTGAGGGCGGTGTTGTGGAGACCAGAAGCTCGGGGATGATGGGAGGCCATAGAGTCCGAAGAAGCATTGTGGACGGAGACGTGGTCCAGATGGAGAGGCTGTTTTTGAGGATTAGGACTCTTAGGAGGCGGCTGATTCGGAGGAGGAGGAAGGTCCTGTTGGAGCGGATCTTCCGCTGGAGGAGGAAGTTGCCCCTGCTGTTGGGTAGGTTGGATGGGGATTTCTTGCTGCTGATCGGGATTGGGTCCTCTGTTGGACCCTCTGGATCTGACTTTTCTAGGAGGCATGGCCGGAGCGGATCTGACCAACGGGAAGAGGAGAGGTTGCTATTCGTTAGTTTCTCACAGACGGCGCCAATCTGTTGTCGCTAAATCTGGTGTGGGGGCAAATAGATAGAATTTGTGGATTCTTAGGAAAACTGAATAGCAAACCTGTGTACCTGTTCAGTTGGAGTTTGACGCTGACTCCTGCCGTACACCTGCAAAAAGTGCGAGACACCGGGGTTGTTCCCGGTGACGCACCCTCCGACGCTCAAGTCAGTAATCAAGAAAGATTATGAAGGAGCGTGAAAACTGGAGAAAGATTGATTACCTCTTAATGGAGATGGATGGGGGGTATTTATAGGCGTCGCTGGGATCAGATTAGAAATGTAATCCCCCTGTGGTTAGATAAGGAATGTAATCCTTAATCCCCAGTGAAAGGATAGATACGAATCAGGGCCGTTGATTAGGATTAATCAGAAACCCTAATTCTATCCTTTCTGGACCGGGTTTGTTGCGGGTTGAAACCCGCACCCAGTTGAGGTGAATCCGTTCGCGGGTTAGTGGGTTTCCAAAAAGGTGAACCAGTACCCGCTTCAGACCCATTGGTAGGTGAAATTACCGTTTTACCCCTGGGCTTCAAGATTCGTGCCCGATTTGGACGGTTCCGATTAAACCCCATTTTTAGCCATATCAGTGAAGATATAGATTTTTGCACTTTGGCCAACCAAAACTTTGCAATTTTTCTCCTTATATTCTTAAATTTGTGTATCCTTGTGTAATATTGTACAAACTTATATAATATAATATAATATGTAGTATATTCTATGCAATACTGTATATATTGGTTTTGAAAAATTCATCTAATTATATCTAATTAAATTTCCGTATTTAATAATAATTTTTGAAATTTTAATTTAATTTTCTAATTTTAAATGATTTTCCGTGATTTTTTTTATTGATTTATCGAGCTGGCGCAATTTTCGGAGCGATCTGGATCGCCCATCGAGCATGTGCTCGCCCACTGAGTGGAATAAGGTGCCAAAATGATGTGGTGACGTGGCGCGGTCTAGGACGTTGATCACGTGATGGGCTCGCCCGCTGAGTGAATTGGACATGTGTGATTGGGTGGCGACGTGACGAGATCGAGAGCCTCGATTACACAGTCTTCGCCCATCTGGATGATCGGACGGTCGAAAATTGAGCGCAGGTACGGCTGGATGTGTGGACGTATTAATGTATATGTGAATTCTTACTTTTGCTCTTATTTTTCTATTTCAAAGTGGAGAAAGGAGAGAGGAGTATAATCTCTCTTCTATTAGCATAATATATAAATATAATACAATACCGTTAAATTCTTTAGCTATCATTAATTCTTGCATGAACATTAAATGATTTGTGTAAATATTAGCACAATTGAGCAATACACAAACCTATCCAAATCCTGAACCCAAATTACTACGGCGCGCGTCTTCTGAATAGTTGAAACAGTTGAATACAATCAATCAAAATCTTGAACCCTAACTCCCTCCCTCTTCTGGACCTTGTTCCTTCTCTTCCTCTTCTGAACTGTAGTCTACATCTCCCTCTCCAAATAACATCTTTAGTAACTCCTCCCTCCCCTTCCTTGTTCTTCCAATCGCTTTCTTCACCTCGGAAGCCGTCCTCCCAAGCAGACTGTTCCCCTCCATCCCTGCAAACCCACTAATCCTCTCCACCAACCCTTCTTCCACGTCCAGCAACCTCTCCACATTCTCCTCACATGCGGACAGCAATCGCCACAGTGCCAACACTGCATATTCCCGCCCACGTTTACTATTTTTTTCATCCAACCAGTACTCCAATAGTGCCTGAAGCAGCCCCTCGGTTGAACCCATTGGAATGTGGTTCCTTGGTTCTACAGCAAGATTGTCGAGCGCATTAGCAGCGTATTCACGGGCCATGGGAGGGGTCATGTTGACATGAAGGTTGGTGAGGGTATCAAGAAGTCGGGAAATGCAAGCACCCCCAGAGTGGTTGGCGATGTCAAAGCGGTAGAATTCCTCAGAGGAGAGTCTAGAGAGGAAGAAGGTAGCGGTGGTTGTGAGGGTGGGAGGGTTGGTAAAGAACAAGTTGAGGACAGGGTCGAGGATGGTAAGGTGGGAGATGAAGCAGTGTTTCAGGAGGGCTGCGATGAAATCTTTGTGGGAGTCCTCTTTTGAATGACTTAGGTACGAGAAGATGTTTCCGAGGGTGGATGGTTGTGGAGCAGTTTCTTGAATAGGAGATGATGATGAGTGTGCCGATGAGGAGGTTGGTTGTGATTCTTGATTTATATCAACCGATATCGTTAGGGTGTGATCGGATGAGGGAGATGGACTAATTATTGATGGTGGTGGTGGTGGGCCTGGTGGCAGCTGGTGAGGTGGTGTAGCTGCTGGTGGGTTTGAAGAGGAGGAGGTGGAGGAGGAGGCCCCACTGTCCCCATCGTTGATGTTCTTGATGTGGTCGGAGTTGGGGTTGGGAAACTGATTTGGCATCGCAAATTGGCCTCTTCTTGATCTAATTGATAAAATGAGAGAGGAAGAAGTAGGGAGAGAGTGTTACGTAGAGATAAGCAATGTGAAACTGATGTTGTATTTATAGAAGTAGATTATTAATTATTAACATGTGGACAGCAAGTCTTACATGCATGAGGGTACATCAGAGAATTAGTTGGTTTTAAAATACAAAAAGTATTCTGAACATCAGAAAATTAACCATCACCATTTAAGTAGAAGCTAAGTAAAATAAAACATCACTATAGGAAAAATGCATATTTCTGACAAATATTTTATTGAAAATACGAAGGATTTTATCCCTTTTGTATATTCTCGACAGAAATTTTATGATTCCGTCGTAAATGTACCATCTTAAATTCATGTGATGGAAATGCCAATATTCTTGATGGAATTTTCACTTTTGTTGAGAAAGATTATTTTGTGATGGTCGCAATTGGGTCATAAAATATTGTGTATAAATTTTCTTTTACAACGAATTTTACTGTCAAAATTATCATTATCGATGAAAGAATTGTTGATAATAATGTTATTCATTTTTGACAGATTTGAGCCCCACAAATATTTTTCTCTGCGAAAATATGAAACTTGTTCGTGCATATATTTCGTCGAATGCTCAGTCCATTGATAATTTATTTTGGAGAATTTATATTTATATTTTTTCCAAAAATTTTACATGCCCATGAAATATTAATCAAAATAGAAAATTTACATAATAATAATAATAATATTTAGGTAGACAATAAAATATAAGATTAAAAGAAACTTAATTAAATCCTAATATAAAAAGAGAATTAGATATAAGAAAACACAAATAGCAAAGAGTTGTATACGAATGCCCTAGCCCGAGCTACATGTCAAGTTCGATCCCCTTCACCATGTGGAAAATGGACTTACTTGGGTTGTTTCCTCCCGCACAGAGAAACTTCTTAGTGGTATTAATCGACTTGTTCACAAAATGGATCGAAGCAGAACTCTAGCCTCCATCACCGAGCATAAGGTTCAATAATTCTTCTGAAGGAAGATCATCTGCAGGTCGGGATCCCCCAAATTCTCATCACCTACAACAGAACTTAGTTCGTCACCAAGAGATTCCGCAAATTCTGTACCAATCTGCGGATCGAACAATGTTTTTCGTCTATCTCTCACCGCATACCAATGGCCAAGCTGAGATCGCCAACCGACAGATTCTCGATGGCCTCATGAAAAGGCTCAATGAAGCTCCCAAGGGGTTATCGTTCGTTGAGCTCCTAAGTGTGCTATGGTCCTACAAGACCACGAAAAGTACCCCAATAGGAAAGCCCCCCTTCAACCTCACTTTATGTTCCGAAGCATTGATTCCCCTAGAGGTTGGGCTACCTTCTCCTTGTCTACTCTTCTTCAATGAAGAACAGAACTCAAAGACCTAAGGGACAACCTTGATCTCATTGAAGGTTCGAGAGAAGGCTGCCCTACGAAAACATATATATCTGCATAAGATCGATAAGTTTTGTAATAAGAAATTCCGTCTGGTAAAGCTCCAAACTGGGAAGACCCATACAAGGTTTACAAAGTCGTCAGCCCAGGAACTTATCGAGTTGAAGACATAAGGGGCAAGAAGATATCAAGATCTTAGAATGTCGAGTATCTGAAGAAGTTCAACAAGGACGCTTAACGTCCTCACTAGTTTTTTTTAGATTTGTAATAAGGCTGATCTTTATAATAGCCAGGGCATGTAAGAAAAACTAGCCTCAAAGGTAGCCACTTAGATTTATTTTTCAATAAAACTTAGCATTTTTTAAAACAAAATTCTTGTACTACTATCCAAATGCAAAACAATGAGTTCGACGCTCAGCTTACTCTTCCAAGCTATGGCCACAACTCGTTATCTCTTTAAAACAACACGTTAGGTGTTCAACCCGTGGCTCAATGTCACTCTCGCAACTTGCAAACAAAAAAGTTCGGGGCTCAACTTGCTGCTTGAATGCTCTTGCAACTTGTTAACTCCTTAGAAAACCAGCTTAGAGTCCAAACTCATTACTCAAAGTTGCTCCCGTAACTCACAAATAAGCAAGAACAGAGTTCAACTTGTCACTCGAAATTGCTCCTGCAACTCGTTAACTCCTTAAAAAACTAGTTCAGAGTTCAAAATTGTGGTCGCAGTTGCTCAAGCAACTTGCAAATATGCAAGATCAGAGCTCGACCCGTCACTCAAACTACTTGTGCAACTCGTTAAATCCTCAACAAGCAAGCTTGGAGCCCAAATCTTCCGTAGATTAATTACTCCCACAACTAGATAATTCAAACATATTGAAACTCACCTCTAGAGCTGCTCTTCGACTCATCAACGCCAGACAATGAGTCTCAGTGAAAAAAAAAGTCAAGGCAGAAGCACTGGGAAGATTTTTATTTCTTATCAACATTTGACTACAAGTGTCACTCCCCGTTTCAGAACGCAATTGAGGCCTAGCGAAAGATACAAACTTCATCTATAAGCTATACAATTATAAGCTCAACAAAATATTTTAAACACATCAACTTAGGCAATAATAATGATCACATGAACAGGAAATTGAATAGACTATTCAAAAATAACAACCATCTAGAAATACATTAACTTCGAATAAAAACCCCGGGGAATACAATGTACTAGAATGAAAGCAATACGATAAACAGTTCGCTTCGACAACTAGATAGAATAGCAACTGAAATTAAAACAATATAAAGTAGCAATTAGAAAGTTTGTTAGCCAAGTTTAACTGGTAAGTCATCTTCAGTACCTGCATAAACATCATCTGGGGTTGTGTGGGGGTATCCATTAGAGCAAGCTTCGGATGACAAGTAGTAATAAGCAGTATGGTAGCAAGATAACAAGGTATAACATGAAAGGAATAAGACTTAGCAGTGAAATTACTAAAATGGTATTATTAGGCACGATGCATGTGACAATTATGAGCAAGTGCAAATACTGGAATAGTAGGATCATGTTCGATGCAAGTAACAACTGTAAGCAAGTGCAATCAAGACTTCAATGTATAATTAATTTGTAATCGAATCATGTAATCAATCAGTAATCGAATCATGTAATCAGAAATCATGTAATCGAATCAGTAATCGAATCATGTAATCAGAAATCATGTAATCATGTAATCAATAATACGGGAATCATGAAGTCAGGAATCATGTAATCATATAATACGAGAATCATGCATGTATCAATCTTATATGTCAATGCTCAGTGTCAATCTTCAGTCTATCGGTTTTGGTAACCTATCTAATGCATGTAATCATGTGTTTCATACCACAAGTTCGGATATATATCAAGCAAGTGAACATTTGGACTAAAGTGGTGAAGTCTATAGGATTATGTACTTAGTCCCTTCAGTGACAGTATCAGTAAACAAGACATGTAAATAGGAGTCCAGTAATCAAAAATCAGGAATCAAGAATCAAGAATGAAGAATCACTATTCCTAAAAAATGCAGGCCCCTTTCAAGTACACTGTCCTATATTGTTCACTACTAAGTCGTACCCTTTATTACCCCAACTTATTATTCTTTTAATATGATTAATTATGTACATGCAGTCAGTGCAACTAGTGAGAACGGTGGTATCAAGATAGTCATATCACATATTAGGATATTGGATTATAGAGGTTGCCATGCAGATCCTAGAGGTGGCACTCGTAGATTCTTATATAGTGACACTTAGTTCTATGTGGTATTTAGTTCTATGTGGTACTTAGTTCCATGCAGCACGTAGTTTTATCATCAATAACAATAAAAATGACTATAACAATAATGATGCATATGACGGTAGTATCAAGACGGTTATTGAGAAAGTATCAAAGGCGGTAATCATAAACATGTCAAGAGGTGATAGCAAATACATATATCAAGGACAAAATTTATGAAAGTATCAAGTGGTATATGCAATGCATGATATAGAAGCAATCTATCAATCTTATCAATCTACTATATCAGTACAATTTATTAAGCACCAATAACAATATATATATAGTTCAAGAACAAAAAATATAAATCTGGAAAATAATACATGTCAGCACTAAAACTCACTTTTTTGCTGCTACAGAAAAGAAAAACCAATGCCCTCAAGGGTTCAAGAAAATAGGCTCTCATATGAATCAAATGCCATCGACATATTCCAAGTTCAGTAGTCATGCATATCAGTTAGTTCTTTACAGGTCTAGTGTTCAGGCAGCAACATAAGGTCAAATTCTCATACTTATAATTCTACTGGAAATCATTAATAAATCTTACAAAAATCTTAGTCGGGTCCCTAATAGTGTCTATTAACCCTCAGGTCAATCTCAAATGTTAATTCTACCAACAATCTGTTATTTCAATTAATTCACCGGGACGATACACCTCAAATAGTAATCTAAAATTTTAGACATTATAGTACTAAAATATCAATATCTCACAATCTATATATCGGTTTGCGAAACTGAAAGATGTTATGGATTCCACACTAAGAGGGATACAACATACACATATAAAATTCCAAATTTGGTTACAGGGAACTTGGTCAAATCATAGTACAAAGTTAGGCAAGAGACATGGTAGAAAATCTAACATTTTTGTTTTATAATCTCGATTCAAAAAAATAGAATTTATGACTAGAAATATGTCTGCATTCATATTTAGTAATTAAATCAGAAATCAGTATTCTTAGCTTATTCTGTAAGCAGCAAAGCATATCGTGTATTCAACAAAAGAAGACGTATTGTACAAAAGTCAATTGATGTTATTTTTTGGTGAAACTAATTCTCTCGCAAGAGAGATATTATATGTTGTTGATGATGATGAGATAAGTATTTGCATCGAGAAAAGACAGATACACATAGAAAGAAAGTTGGATGAGGACTCTCAAAACAACTCAATCTATCTTGACGAATCTTCATCACAACAAGTAATCAACAAAAAAACAAGTAACCATTGACAGAAGAGATGCAACGCCAGAGAATGACCAAGTGGAAGCTGATCACATTCAAATAACCGCGCCAACTCCAACTTCCATCATTGAAAACCTCATGCTTGGAAAATCGTAGCCAGTTATCCCTCAAAACTAATACGAAGCGATATGACAAAGGGGGTATTTACTCATACTGAAGCAAAAATAATTATGTGTTTTCCCGCATTTGTATCTATGCTTGAACCTAAAAATATTAAGGTCTTGCAAAACAATGATTGCATTAGTACCATGCAAGAAAAACTTAATCAATTTGAAAGGAATCAAGTATGGAGGCCTGTCTCTAGACCCTATAGTATAACCGCACTTGGAATGAAATGTGTTTAGTAACAAGTTAGATGAATCAGGTACTATTGTTAGAAATAAAGCCCGTCTTTTTGCTCAAGGTTATAACCAATAAGAAGGGGTACATTTTGAATAGACTTTTTCTCATGTTGCACGGATTGAAGCTAATCGTATTTTGCTAGCTTTTGCATCCAACATGAATTCTAGTTTTGTTCAAATGGATGTTAAAAGTGCTTCTTTAAATGATTTTATTTCTGAAGAAATTTATGTTGAACAACCACCAGGGTTCACTAACCCGACACACCAAAATCATGTATTTCGTCTTAAAAAGTGATATATGGTTTGAAGCAAGCTCATCATACTTGGTTAGAGCAGCTAACCTAGTTTCTTATTCACATATGTTTTTCCATAGGAAAAGTAGACAGTACACTATTTATCAAACACAACTCCAATGATATTTTGATTGTTCAGATTTATGTTAATGATATTATCTTTGGTTCTACTAATGAAAATCTATGTAAGGAGTTTTCTAAGAAAATGCATGACGAATTTGAAATGATTATGATGAGTGAATTAAACTACTTTTTTGGTCTTCAAGTACAACAACAAAAGGATGGTATCTTCATTAATCAATCTAAGTATGCCAAATAGCTTGTCAAAAAGTTTGGCCTAGTTAACTCCAATGCATATAGAACGCCCATAGTAACCACTACTAAACTCTCTAAAGATGCATCTGGTAAAAACGTTGATATTTCTACCTATCATGGTATAATATGTAGCTTACTTTATATTACTGCATCTTGTCCCAATATTATGTTTAGTGTTTTTGTAACCCCCATTTCCGCAAATACGTATTTTATTAGTATTTTCTGTATTCCGATATTATTAAACTCGTTATTTGTTAAATTCGTTTTGGATTTTATGTTAAAACATTTTTCTAAACAATAGTTATAATTATTTCGAATAAACTTTGTTTCCCTTCCTACTTGATCAACTATTTACATTTTAACTCAAATAAAAAATATTATTAGTGTTTCGACTATTTCAACAAATTCCTATTTTTATATAATGATATTGCTCTCATAATTTCTATTGTTGTTGTTAGTATTTTTATTGTTATTGTTATTGTTATTATTAATTGATATTATTATTATTATTATTATTATTGACATGGTTATTTTATTATTCTTGTGGTTATTGTGATTATTTATTATTATTATTGATTATTAGAACAAATCCGTTCTTATTTAATAATTGTATCTTTAATTATTTCAAATAATTTATGTAATGTGATACAAATTGTATTTTGCTATAAACCATATTTTATCAGATATCCTATTATTTTGTATTCGGGTTTATATCGATCAATTATGTTCATGTACAATCTATTTTTATTTATTGGGTCTAATACCCAATTACACAATAAACCAATATTCTACTTTTTCCCCTATAAATACTAATCTCTTAATTAAAACCTAATCTTATTTTAATCCCTTCATCCGCTCTCCTCTATCTCTCCCTGTTTCCATGTAAATCCTTCTCCTTCCTCTGAGTTTCCCCGTCACCATTACCCATCACCTCTCCGTCGCTCCTCCCGTCCTCTCCAACCATCCGCCTCGTCTTCGTCCTTGCTCCACCCTTGCCACCACCATCCCGTCACCGTCATCCTCACCCCGATCCTCATCTCCGCCGAACCCACTCATCATCAACCTTCGAACCTCAACTTCCACCACCTCGCTGACCGCCATTGCCGCACCTCCCTATTGCCCTCGTCTACGACCTTCACCCCGCAACCACCGAAGATCCCTCTAGCCCCTCGTCATCGTCATCCAAGCCGAGAACCCCCGTCGTCTTCGCCTCTGTTTCTTCAGAGCACCACCGACTGCCATTTCCCCCTTCGTTGCGTTGCTTCCCGACCGCAACGCCACCGTCGTCCGCCGTCGTCACCCTTGCCGTCGTTGCTGCTGCTGTCACTTCCCAACTGCACCGCCACCAGACGTCGCCAAAGTTTCTCCCCCTCTCTCCTTCTTTCTCTCTGTCGTAGTGGGGAAGAAGAAGCCGGAGTGGTGGATTTCGCTAAGTGGTGTTCTGGGTGTAGCGAATCTGACTCTGTCGTTTTTCGTTCTACTTGGATCCGGTGTGTTGTTTTACTTGGATTTGCTGTCTTGGGTCTTGCTGTTCGTTGTTTGCCGTTGCATGTGTCTCATCCGTGTTTTGGATCGTCGCCCGGGATTCTCATCCCGTTATTTTATTTATTCGAATCTACTAAATAACAGGCAAGTCTCTTCTTGAACTAGTATTTTATTTTGTTCAAGATTTCTTTGATCTCTGCAAGTAGATTCAGTACTTTTCCTTATCATGCTGTTATTTGACAATTTCATTAAGTTTATTGAGGGTTTACACGAGCTAACCCGAGATATTCTTAACATCATGCCGCTCTTTTTGATCTAAAACCTAGTCTCTATTGTTTCATTGCATATGCACATTTACATGAAAATAACTAGATCCATATTGTAGACTTGTTTGATGTATTAGACATGTTAGATTGATTTGATCTGATGAATTGAGTACCATGCTTGTGAAATTACATCTTAGAACTGAAATTATGCATGTTAAACACCTAAGAACACTTTGATTATTAATTTGCATAAAATATATGGTTGTATGATTTAATTTTTGCCTATTCATGTCAAAATAAATTTTGGATTGCTAGTTGTTTCTTTTTGAATGAAAATTTCGACCATGTTGCTATCATATTTTGAAATAACTTTCTGAACATGAAATTTAGCCTCAGATATCTAATTTACTACCTTTTTTGCGGATCTGAATTCTGATGTTTGATATCATCATTTTAGTACAGCTATGTCAGAATTTTCAGATTCACAAATGCATGCGTATCTTACTGTTCTATAATTTATTTGACCATATTAACAGTAAAATAAAAATCTGAAATAAATCTAGCTGAAACTAGACATGTGTAGAAAATTCGTTTACAAAAATTTGCAAATTCGTCAAAAGCATCATTCTTATGTTTTAAAAAGAAAATCCATGTGAATCTTGAAAAATCATCTACTAAAACAAATACATACCTACTTTTATTTAAAGAAGCGACTCTATTAGGGCCAAATAAATCCATGTGGATTAATTCGAGAGGCCTACTAGTAGAAATAATTTCTTTTGTCTTAAAAGTAGATTTGATTTGTTTACCTAGTTGACATGCATCACATAACTTATCCTTTATATAGGATAGTCTTGGCAGCCTTTTAACTAGGTTGTACTTAGACAATTTAGCAATATTTTTCATATTCACATGGCTAAATCGCTTATGCCAAAGCCAAGAATTATTATTAGAAGCTACTAAGCAAAAATCATTCGAAAAATCATTTGATTTTAAACATAACTCATAAATATTTTTCTTTCTAAAACCTTGAAAAATTACACTTTGCATGATAGAGTCATATATTTTTTTGATAACGCGGATGGAATCAAAAGATTCCAGCCCAATATATATAAATAAAAAATGAGGTAAACAAACGAATACAATTTTACGAAGAGTAAAACAAAAGAAACGACAACAACACAAATGTACAAACTCAGATACAATAATAATAGAGCGCATTGCCAAAACAAGCCAGAAAACCAGAACATGCACGGGATAACATCGGCGACGCCAGGGCCTCGACGCCGAACCACACCACTACCACTGATGGACAAACTGCGGAAAGAAGCCAATCAGACACCGCAAAGGTGCCTCTCCACAG
Organism: Hemerocallis citrina; assembly: GCA_017893485.1. Lineage (NCBI taxonomy): Eukaryota > Viridiplantae > Streptophyta > Magnoliopsida > Asparagales > Asphodelaceae > Hemerocallis > Hemerocallis citrina. The sequence continues at coordinate 167,859,130 of CM030368.1, forward strand.
AAGGAGGCCGCAGAACGGAGCGTCACTCACGAACTAAAAGGGTAGGTAAAAACGAATCGAAGAAAGAGGGAAAGAACAAACAGGCAAAACAGTGCCAGCGCTGAACGGAAACAAAACTCTCGCAGTGAAAGGGGATCGAACGGGCAATTACAAGCCTTTGGGCCCAAGAATTAAAGACCTGCAACCTGGGGAAAAGAACAAAGAATCTCAACTCCGGCGAGACATGGGGGAAAGAGACGGCCGAAAGGCTGAAAAAAGAACCTCCGGGGGAAGGGAACACAGAGAAAAACTACCGCCCAAGCGGTGTACACACTAGAGAACTGAGCAGAGGAAGGAAGTAAACCCATTAGAAAAAAATAAGCAAGAAGAAACAGGCTTCCAGCCAACACACATCATGGGTTAAAACCCAAAAATACAAAGGCAACACCACAATGAATCACATCCAGGACGACAACAGTAAAATAAGGGTCGACCACAAGTTCCGAACCACAAGCAACGAGCAGAACACAAATGAACTCCAGCAATAACAAAGCAACAAAATAAACAACAACATCAGCAACCCTATGCAAAGAGCAGATAAAAACCACTCCAGCAAATCCAGCAAACACAACAACAAAGAACGGAAAAGGCAGCATAGGAATAAAGCCAAACCTGGAGCAAAAAATCAACCACAATAAGTGGATCGACTAACCACAAATAAGAGCAACAAAGTCCTCCAAAAGATAGGATAAGCCAAATCATACATCAAGCCAGAACAACCAAACTAGAGAAACACATCGGAGAAGAACTACAGCCAGTAGGGTAAAACGAAAGTAAGCACAAAATAGACCAACATAGCATACAGTAGCAAAAGAGGAGGCCGACTGAGGCCAACAAATAGAAACCAGAAGGATACTGAAAAAACCCTCCTAAGGAAAAGGGAATGAGCCACCAGTGCCACCTCATAGCTGCAAGGAAACAGAGAGAAAAGAAAACAATATTAAAGAAGAAATAAAGGTAAACGGATTAAATATTAGTAGAACGGGAAAAACAGATCGCCTCATCCAGGTGACTTAAATGTAAGGTTTTCGCTTTATCATGCGATAAAGTGGAAGACCAAAATTTGGTGAAGAAAAGGAAGTCATCGATAATGTTATCGATCGTGGCCGAAGAGAGAGCAAAAATACGATTATTCTTTTCCGACCAAACCACCCAAATGATGGCCATAATGGAAAGGACCCAGGATTTACGAAACTCTTTCTTAAGAGAATGAGGCATCCAGCAGGACGAAAATTCGTTAGGGATAGATGGAGCTTGCCAAGCTCGAACAGTAATCGTCCACAAAGAATGAATAAAGTTGCAGTGAAGGAAAAGGTGATCAGCGTCCTCGTGTGCTGAAGAGCACAACATGCATAATTGATCTAAAGCCAAGTTTCTTTTATTAAGCATGTCGACTATGAGAAGCTTGTTGTTAAGCGCAAGCCAGGTGATGATTTTAACTTTGAGGGGAGCCGAAGCGCTCCATAAGAAAGTAGCTCTCCTAGATAAGGTACCCCCAAAATTAAAGAAGTTGTAGAACGACTTAACAGAATAGGAACCAGAACTAGTCCATCACCATTTGAAATCATTAGTGGGATGCCAGGAGTAAAGGTTTAAACTGGCAAAAAGCACGTTAAGCTCGTCCACCAGGGGAGCAGGGAGAATGCAACGGAAGGGTATGGACCAGAACTTCAGATTATCGAGGATAGTAACGTAGTCCACTACAGCGGCCGACAGGTTAGAGACCAATTGGAAAAGCGCAGGGAAGGCTACCGCAAGCTTGATATTACCGAACCATAAATCATCCAAAATTTTGGTCTTAGCGCCATCTGCGCACACATGGAAAATACCGCAACGAAAAGGGCTGGCTGCTTTCCAGAACCCCTTCCAAAAAGGAGAGGCCTTGTGAGAAAGAGAAGGATGGAAATCCAAAATCCACTGTCGGGAGAAACAATTGAGAGAGATAATGCGAGCCCAAGGCAAACGATCATTTTTCAAAAATCTCCATAACCATTCGCCCAGGAGGGCTAGATTTTGGTGTCTGAGGTTGAGAACCCCAAGATCGCCAGCAGCCTTAGAGGTGCAAATCAACTTCCAGTTACAAAGGTGAGTACCTGTTCTATAAATATCAGCACCTGACCAGAAGAAATTCCTTTTGATCTGGTCAATCCTCTTGATAACCCAAACCGGGACATAATAGAAGGACATCATATATAAAGGGATAGAGGAGAGGACAGAGTTAACATGGATGAGTCTACCTTCGCGAGAAAGGTGCTTACCTGACCAAAAGCTAAGCCTAGACTCAACCTTTTCAATCATAGGCATCCAATCCGATTTAAGAAGCTTCCCCCATCTCAAAGGGATACCAAGATATTGGATAGGGAAGGAGCCAGAAGCATAGCTATAGAACTGGGCTATTTCCACTTGGTGGTCATGAGACTCACCAAGCCAAAGAACAGAAGATTTTTGAAAATTAATAGTAAGCCAGAGGCACTTTCAAAAATATAAAGGAGCAACTTTAGGTTACGTAAGGTACAACCATTGGGTTTGGCAAAAATGATAGTATCGTCGGCGTATTGAAGGTTCAGCACACCATGGTAGCTTTGAGAACCTCCAAGACCGTCGATTACATTGGCCTCCTAAGCATTGCGGAGCAACTTACTGAACACATCGACCACAGGAGAAAATAAGAGGAAAGAAATAGGGTCACCCTGGCGGAGACCACATTTCCACCTGAACTTGTGACCTTCCAATCCATTAATAATAACGGACGAAGTCCCCACGAAAAGACTCGATTTAATCCAGGCGATCCATTTCGGACCAAAACCACGATGGAAGAGAATCTCAAAAAGGAAATCCCAGCTAACATTATCATAATCTTTTTGAAATTCTAATTTCAGCATGATGCCCTCGGAATTGGATCTATGGCACTCGGAGATGATTTCTTGGGCTGACGCCAGATGAAACGATCTTTAACAAAACCCGTTTGGGCGGGGTCAATCATGGGAGAAATAACAGCACCTAGATGGGTGGAGAGAACTTTCATAATGATCTGGAAAGTAGTATTGAGCAGGCTAATCGGTCGAAAGTTGTTGACCGAGTTGGCACCCAAAATTTTGGGGATAAGAACGATGTGCGTGTAAATGATCCTTTCAAAGGAAAAGTTCCCTTGGTGTAAGTTGGAGAACATCTTGAATAGGTCGTCTTTAAGATAATCCCAAAAACATTGGAAGAAAAAGGCTGGAAAGCCATTAGGGCCAGGAGCTGAATCACTTTTGAGAGAAAAAAACTGCGGACTTGATCTCTTCTAAGGAAAAGGTTCTTCCAAAGAAGACAGATCATGCGTTTGCAGACCATACAATTGGGACCAGTCCAGGTGAATGGAGTGATGCTTCTGAGATCCCAAGAGGTCTTTAAAGAAACGAAGAAAAGTAGCATGGATTTCAGCATCCGTAGTGAGATCATCACCATTGTCTAAGATTGAGGAAATACGATTGCATTGCTGACGATGCGAGGCAAAGTTGTGGAAGAAAGAGGTGTTGCCATCACCCTCCTTCAGCCAACGAAACTTTGCCCGCTGGGCCCATTTAATGTGATCGTTATGGAGAATGGACGCATATTCTCTTTTACAAGATGCACGTTCAGAACGAAGGGATTCCGAAATCGAACCAAGTTCCTCAAGTTTATCAATGGAATCAATAGAAGACAGGAAAACATTTTAAAGGAAATTTGCGTTAGCAAATCTCTCTTTCCGCCAGATTTTACAACCATATTTGATGGCATGCAGTTTGATCAGGGTGCGACCTAGCCCGGAGGAGCCCGTGATCGAGGATAGGCACTCCAAAATCAGATTGACAAAGATTTGGTCTTGAAGCCAGAATTTTTCAAAATAGAATTTGAAAGGTCTAGAGAAATTATAGTTGGAGAATAAAGAGATGTGAACGTGATCAGACGATGGGTTCGGCAAGGTCGAAGAAAACGAGTTGTGGAAGAAGTTGATCCAGTCAAGGGACACAAGAAAATGATCGAGCTTAGCCAAGGACGGGGAAGAACGCATGCTGGATCACGTGAAGGATCTGCCGTTGAGAGGCAGATCGCTCAAGTGGAGAGAGTGAATGCAATCATTAAGACAGAAAGAATCTAAAGAGTGCGGGGCAACACCCGATCTTTCAAAGGAATATCTCGTGACATTAAAGTCACCACAAAAGAAAAGGAAATCCTGAATGTTGTTTTGGAATGAGTTAAATTCGTTCCAAAACTCATTACGGCGATTCGCTGTGGATGGTCCATAAACCGAGACCACAGTGAGATCGCAATTGAAATCGACCTAGTGTAGTTGAACAATAAGGAAAAAGGTTAATCTACGAACTGAAATGATGGAGAAATGGGAATCTTTAAAACCAAAGAGGATCCCACCTCTTGATCCTACCGCATCAAGAGAAATCCAATTGGTGATAAAGGATCCACCGATCGAACGATAGAGGGAGGTGGACGGGGATTCGAGTTTCGATTCTTGAAGGAATATCAGATCACAATTAGAGGAGGAAATAAGGTGAAACACTGTTTGTTGCTTGGAAGCACACCGCTGACCCCAAATGTTCCAAGAGATACTATGCATGAAAAACCTTTCCCTCACATGCTCGAGAGATTTCACGTCGATGAATCATATCAATGTCGACAAAGTTATCCGAATTAACCAAAAATTCCATCTCCTTAGACAGGCGAAGCATATCAAGATTAGAGAGGGTGTCAAAATTGACTTGGTAGATGGACCCCAAATGTTCTTGGCCGAACTCCGAAGTTGAGGGAGGTGCTATATCTCTCTTGTTGATCTGAGCTGCAAGGAAAATCTGAGAACGAGACGATTGATGCGAGGAATTTTTTGCCCGAATGCGAGCACTAGAGCAAACGACAGAGATTGGTCTAATACGCGCTCTAGCCGAAGTCTGCGTTCCAGGGCTAAGAACAACAGTTGAAGTTGTCGACGAATCTGAAAAAGGGTCAGAAGGGTAGGAGGAGTTGATCGTCCGATCAGTAAAAACTGGATCGGGGACCAGGGAGGGGAAAATTAAGGTAATGGGGGGAATTGGGGTTAATGGAGAAGGAAACCTCGGTCCCACGATAAGATAGGTGGCAACCCACCATAGTCGCTGCAGGACCCCAAAGAGAAGAACTAGAAGACAGTAATAATGTAGACAATAATCAAGAATGTATCTAGCAGCAAAGGATGAGTACAGGCCGAAACGAAAACCGAGGCTGCCATTTAAAGCACCACAAAAAGGTAAATGAGACTTAATAAAAACGGAGTGGAAAGAAAATCTCACCTACGGGGGCAGAAGGGATTGGTTCAGGTCTGCAACCTCCTCGTCCAATAGGTTATCCTGATCGATCCAAGCATCAGCTTTCAGAGGGAGAATGGAGCTAGCTTTGATCAGAAAATGAACCGATTTGGACCCAACGGACAGAGAGCGCTGCACCGCTGAAGTGAACTTGTCCCAATCAGAGAGAAAATGAAGATTCACCTCCCAAATAGGCCACTTCTCATCAGACAGAGCCAAAGATGGTTGAGAATGCCTAGGATCAGAAGCCACAGGCACGGACTTAGCCAGCGAAGAGAGGGGGTTTGCAGATGGGAGAACGGGACACTTAGGGGGAGGCTTAATAGCCGCAGATTGAGGGGAGGGATTAATTTTAACCGTAGTCAAGTCCAGGTTGATCCAAGTCTGGGTAGAGTCATATATTAAACATGAATCTTTTTCAAAAACAATTTTATATCCCTTATCACAAAATTGGCTTATACTTAACAAATTATGCTTAAGACCAATAACAAGAAAACTTCTTCTATATTAGGGGTAGTGTTCTTACCGACCATGCATATTCCAATAACCTTTCCTTTGTTGTTGTCACCGAATGTGGTTGTTCCTCCATCAATCTCTTGAATGGAAGACAGGAGGTTAGCATGACCAGTCATATGCTTGGAGCATCCACTGTCAAGTATCCATCGTTTTCTTTTAGGTACCTATGAAATAATCATTGTGAATATGGTACCCTTTTTATTGGGTCCGAAAGGAATTAGTTTTTGGGAAACCAAACCCAAAGTGAGTTTGATTTTCCACCAAAAGAAGGAATATAATCTACAGAATTACATACATTAAGAACATATGAATTTATATAAGTAATTCTATCTTTCTGACTCAGGTTGACTGGATCTCATATATTTTTAGTCTGTCCAGTCGACTTAATTGAACCTTTCAGTCGACTGTTACTGAAATCCAGTCGAATGGGAGGTGAAATAGGTCGACTTATCTGAGGTTTTCGTCTCCTTGAATAAGACTCTGAACCTCTGGACATACGACTGAAATTGGGGTTCAGTCGACTAGTCTGAACTACAGAATTACTCTTTTCATTAAAAACAAAAGTTTTTTGGTTTTTCAAAAAACTCATATAGTTTATTGTTAACACTAGAAATAGATTCAGTCTTATTACCACTAGTGTTCTTAGAAATATTATGTTTTTCGAGAGACTTTTGAAAACCAAGTCCAAATCTCTTATTAGATTGCACTTGATTTTGGAGAACTTCATTTCAATTCTCCTTTACTTTATTAAATTTAGATACATTCTTGGATGTCTCTTCATAATTTTTCTTAAGAGATACAAGATCTATATCCAAATTAGAAAGTCGAGAATTTAAAGACTTGACTTCAACATTTAAGTCAAGATTCTCTTGAGAAAGGGTTTGATTAACTTTCTCTATGTTTTTTACTCTAATTTTTTCCTTCTTAAGTTCTCGAAAAATCTCATTAAAAGCATCTAATTAGTCATTTGAATCAAAGTCATCACTTACCTCGTTTTGTGTAGCCATGAAGCATACATTCGCAACTTCGTTTGTCTCTTTATTTTCTTCTTCCGATGAAGAGTCGCTGTCGTCCCAAGTTGCTTGATACGTCTTTTTGTTCTTCATGTACTTGTTCTTTGTGTACTTATCCTTCTTGAAGTTGGAAGCATTTCCTTTAGATTTTGCCTGTTCCTTCTTCATATTACCTGTTTTGTTATACTTGAAACATGTGGGAAGTTCATTAGTATCTTTAAATTTGGAATTAAATTTACCTTTCGTTAGAAACTTTTTGAACTTTCTCGTGAACATGGCTATTTCCTCTTCATCTTCTTCTTCATCGTCGGAGTCCGACATGGCCTTGAAAGTGAATGTCTTTTTCTTTGATTATTGAGGTTCTAGATCCTTCTTGCGTTCTTCAAGTTGTACTTCATGTGGCATAAGATTTTCCACAAGATTCTCAAGAGAAAGTTGTGTTAAATCGTTGGCCTCTTCTATGGCGGTGGTCTTCTTCTCCCATTCGGGATTAAGGCATGAAGAACTTTCCTCACCATTTCGAATTGAGTGTACGTCTTTCCAAGAGCCACAAGAGAATTTATAATATCTATGAACCGTGTGATCATGTCTGACACATTCTCGTTCTCCTTCATGCGAAACATCTCGAACCTGTGAACAAGAACAGATATCTTAGATTCTTTTACTTTATTAGTACCTTCATGAGTTACCTCGAACGTGTGCCAAATTTGATACGCCGTTGTTGCATTGGACACACGATTGAACTCCTCCTTGGTAAGAGCACAAAAATAGAGCGTTCATCGCCTTTGCATTGTTCATTGTTTCGCTCTTCATGCCATCGTTCCATTGTGCACAAGGAATTATAGGAGCGGTGTACTCGATCTCCATCATGTTCCATATCTCATAGTTGATGGACTGAAGGTAGATCTTCATTCTACACTTCCAATAGTTGTAGTTGGTTCCATCGAATAGGGGTGGCCTTTGTGTAGATTGGCCTTCATGGTATTGGTTCACATTTGAAGTAGATGCCATTGCACACAACCAGGCTCTGATACCAAGTGTTGGATCCTGTAGGCAAGGCAAATAACACTAAAGGGGAGGTGAATAGTGTTGTTTAAACAATTAAGAAATTTAACTTTTCGTTCTATCCAGTCGACTTAAAACGAGAATACAGTCGACTGGGGCGTCAGATAAGAAGAGTATTTTATACAAGTCTGATCAGTCAACTTATAGCAAAAACTTAGTCTACTTACCAGATAAGTGTTCAAAGAGTATTTTATACAAGTCTAATCAGTCGACTTATAGAGGAGACCCAGTCGACTTGCCAGACAAGTTTTCGAATAAAACACAGAAAAATTGAAATGCAAGTGAAGAAAATATAACCACAGAGAGAGTCAACCACAGAGTACACAACGATGTATCCTGGTTTGGTACTCCCGACCTACAACCAGTCCCCAAGCAACCCACTTGAGATTTTTCACTATTCTTGAAAAAATATAAGAATACCCTACGGCATTTGACAACAACCTTGCCAAACCCGTAGACCTCTCTTACCACTAGAGAGAGCACACCCACTCTACAACATAGAGTGAAATCCCAACTCTACAACGTAGAGCCCTACTCTCCACCCGAGAGGACCACTCTTACAACCCGAGAGTGAAAACAACAACAAAAGAGTTACAACAACCTATAGTCTTGTTTGTGATTTGTGATTTTTGTATGGGGGCTAATAGGTCAACTTCTGAAATCAGTCTAAAACGAATTCGATGTTATACTAGACTGATTTTCAGAGAACCAAGACTTAGAGATTATGAATGCTTTTAGAATGCTTGTTCTTTTCAAAACCAAAAGCTTGAAAACTTAAGAAACAAATGCTTGGAACCTTTTCATGGTGATTCCTATGCTCTATTTATAGAGAGGAATCATAGGAACGTTGAAGAACAGTTCCTAAAACTGAATTAAAACGGATAGAAATTGTTTTGAATTTGAAAAACAAGTTTTAAAATCAGAAAACTGTCGAAATGACTTGAACAGTCGAGTGGGTTTCCATATTGAGTCGACTGGCCAGAGTTTGAATGAATTCAGACAGTTTTGTACTAGGACAGTCGACTGGTGCTTAACACCTGAACTTATTCAAGCTTATTTCGATTTTTTTAAGTTTGTAGAATACTTAATTATTAATGAATATGTGTGAGTGTGTGTGTGACAAGGATATTTACAACATTCTAAGACTCAAAGAATAAAAAGTTACAATTGTTACAAAATACTTAATACAACACATTTGAAGCACTTGAGTCTTGTCTTGAACTTGAGTCTTCGACTAGAGCCTGAGCCAATGTCTTTATATCTTGAAGCTTGCATGATCAATGTGGCTTGAACTAAGTTCTTTGAGGCTTGATCAATTCTCTTTGAAAGCTTCATTAAATCAATTTTGCCTTTGTGTATTACACCAATGTATTGATCTTTATACATCCTGCAATATATAAGTGATAGCACAACTTTGCATTGTGTTGTAGTCATCAAAACCAAGAATCAACACAGGGGAGGTCTGGTTCCACATGTGGAATGGATGTGTAATATCCCGATCAATTATTAATTATATTATTTTTATTAGTATTTAACTAATTAATTATTTTACTCTTTTCGTAATTGAAACATCTCTTTTGTCATGACAATCTAATTAGATAGTTAGGTTTTGATGGAGGATTAAACCTAGGGTTAAGTATGCATAAGAGTTTAAGGAGTTGTTCTTCTAGAAGCTCTCTCTCTCATCCACCTCACCCTTCACCATACTTCCACCACACCCTAACACCATACCTCCACCTCATCCCCACCGTACCTAGAAATGGTCGGCCACTAATTTGCTCAAGGGGTTTTTTGCAAAGCCCTCGGTGCATTTTTACACTTTCCCCCTTCTCTTCCACCCTATAAATACCCCCTCCCCTCATCTCTTGTCTCATTTTACAAGAACAAAAAAAAAGAGGAAAAGCAAGAGAGAAAGCCCTAACTAGAGAGTTTTTTCCTTGTAGGTTTTCATAGGAGTTCCATAGGAGCTATGGGAAAGGAGAAGGAGCTTAGACTAGTTCTTCCTTCAAGAAAAATCAAGGTGGGGGTCTCTCTAATTTTATCCTTGGTGTGCTTTATTTTCCTGTTGTGTATGTTGTTGGTTTGTTTTTGTTCTCTTGTGGTGCATGTTGTTTCTTGTTGTATGTTGTTTGTACTGAAACAACTTGGACTAAGATTATGAACATATAAATAGTAGTATGGATAAAAGAAATGATCACATAAGAAAGTGAATGGTACAACTTAAATAAATAAACATAAAGATTGAATCTTTAGCTTGTTGTAATTATTGTTCTTATTGTTGTTATTTTTGTTAACTAAACTTGGACTAATGGATATAAGCATATGGAGATTGTATACATACCCATCTTTGGGTTGTAGAACTTAACTTGGACTCATGAACATAAGCATATGAAGATTTGTGTACATAGCCATCTTTGGGTTGAAGAACTCAACAAGGACTAATCAACATAAGCATATGAAGATTGTGTAGTAGAAATAATTACTTACCCATTTTGGGATTGTACAGGGCCGGTCCTAAGATTTTTAGGACCTTGTGCAAAAAAATAAATTGGGCCTTCTTTACATATTCCAATACTAATTTTAGTATTAAATTGGTTTCGATGTCATGTATATATACTTATATATATTTTACGAATTCAATTGAAAAATATAAGTAGCGTACATTCTATTATCAATCATAATTTTATATAAATTCATTTAAAAATACATTTCAAGTTGCAAAACCTTAGTATCTTCAAAAATCTCTGATCTCTTTAAAATTGCAGCATCTTGTAGGAGTTCCATGAGAAAACCTTAATAAACAGAACAACAAAACATCAAATTTAGTAGTTTAGATGCATATCAGTAGAAGAAATACACGACATTTTTATCATTTAAAAATTGATCGTCTCACATGTTTAGATGCAAAATCACCAATTATGGTACTCATATCATTTTTTTCTAAAAAACCAGTTTCAATAGATATTAAAGCTAGTCCATTTAGTTTTTCTTGTGACATTGTCGATCTGAGATAAGATTTCAATAATTTTAATTTGGAAAAACTTCTTTCTGCAGACGCAACAGTAACAGGTATAGTTAATAAAGTTCTATAAGCAATGAATGCATTTGCAAAATAGTCTTGCTTTTTAAAAAAGTTTAGTATATCAATAGCTGTCTTTGTTTCTTTTGGTAAAATCTCTCGTAAAATTTTTGGTTCTCCAAATAAATCTTTTCCATCATGATCAGAAAACATTTCATGTCTTAGAACAAATTCAAGATGGTCGCAACATGTTTTCAATTGGGTATCGTCTAATGAATTTAACTTATCCGAGCTAAATAAAAATCCAAAGATATCTTCGTATGCTTTATATTGATCAAACCTTTTCTTAAGTGAACCAATAGCTCGATCTACAATATAATAAAAATAATTAATTTTAAAAGATTCTTCAGATGATTGTTTTGGCTCGTTATCAGCATTCTCATCAAAATGTTTTTTCCTACGAATTTTACGTTTCTCATGAAACACATGTTCAACTTCCATTTCAGTAGCAATTTGTGTAGCGACAATTATGGCTTGTTTGAGTCCATTTTCTCTGAAATTTTCAAAAAAATTGATCAACCCTTCAACTTGTTCTATAGCAACATTAATAAGCATGTCTTTAGATTGTAATTTTTTTCTCACTAAGTTAACTGCAATCAATATTTCATACCAAATAACCATGGCTAATAAAAACTCAAAATCTCCAAGTTCATGTTGTAACACCCTAGTTTTCATTTATGAGATTTTTGTGATTTTATGTGTTTTGCACGTGTGATCTCATTTGTATAAATTTTTCGTATAAAATATTTTTATAGTATTTGTTCTCCCATATTTTTCAAAAAGTACTTTTCTTTTAAAGCCTAATTAAAATCTAAAGCCCAAATTGTCTTTTTAGCCCACTTTATTAATTAACTATTTTAATTATTTAAACCCATGGTTAAATTGGCCCATTAATGAGCTCATTTAACTTATTTCTCTTTTAAAATAATTGAACTTGTATTGTAGACTTTTTCATGAACAAATAAAATTTTATGCACTTGTACACTTATAAGGAGGGGGTACTAGTTGGCGCATGCAAGCACTAGAGTGTGCATTGCACACCCACCCTAGGCCGGATGGAGTAAGAAGAGATGGAGAGAGTGGAGTTATGGATTGAGGTGGTTATGTGATCATGGGTAGTTGCTACAACTCCCTAACTCATCCTAGCCTTTGATCTCTAACCATTTGATTTAATCCTAGCCATCTATTCTCACCAAAAAAATATATAAATACCCCCTAGTTCTTCTTTTTTAGTACACTAGAAATTTATTAAAGAAAGAAAGGATTAGAGTGAGAAAAGATTGAGAGTTTTGGTGAGTGAAAGATTGAGGGGATATTTTTGTGTGTGCTCAACCAAAGAGAGGCCGGAAGTGCAGTAGGGGGAGCTCGGGTTGCTACATCCAAGGAGGAGGAGGCAATTTTGAGGCACAACTTAGGAGGAGAAGGGTCCATTCGTGCATTCTAGGAGATTTCTAGGGGCTTTCTATTTGTTTTCTCCAATAGGTGGGTGTTTCTCATACTTCTAATTCTAGTTACCATGGTAGGAATGTTTTGATAGAATTATCAATGAAAACTTAAGTGAAATTGACTCCATGTTTGCTCACGTAGAGATGAATTGATAATTTAGAAGATGTTTGTTGAAATGATTGCTAGTTGATAAATTATGAATTAAATTGCTAAAAAATGTCATATGTTGCCATGCTAGATAGTTAAGAACCATATTGTATTAAGAACTTTATACATTTTGAGACAAGTTGAATGTATCTTGTGAAAGTGGTTGTTTAAATTAAAATAACTCTATTGTAGCAAAAAGAGAAATTTGTGTTTTAAAAAGATTGTAGATTGCTAGTAAATAAAGGGATGGAGGAATGAAGTATTTTGTAGAAAATTATATTCAATTGTGTGCAACTATGTTTTATTCTCAATGTCGACACTATGGATCTACAACTTAAAATAAGACCAAAAATGCATGTTTTATAGGCAAATAATGAGTTTAAAATTACTGGTTTACTGTATTTATATATGTTTCAAAATCTGGATAGTTATGTTTCAAAAGGAGAAGAAAAAGAACAAAAATCGCTTTGGGAATTTTTAATAATTAGTAGAGAACAAGAATCGAATCAAAACAATCCCAAACCTTTTTGAAATGATCTGGTCACTTAGACCAAGTGGTCGTGGGGTGCTTGGGCACTACAATAACAGGTCGGTGACCCTGTAGTTTCGAGTTCGAACCTGGCTCTGCCTTTCATTTTTCGTTTTGAACAAAAAAATTCAAAATCTGAAACCCAAAACACTTAACCCATATCTTCCCTTCTCTTAACGTGGTTGCACCCTAGCCTAGTTGGCTTGCGGTTGAGTTTGACTTCTCTCAGGTCTCGGGTTCGAATCCTGTGTTCAGCAGTTTTGAAAAATTTGATCTTTTGAGATTTTTTTTATTGAATTTTTGACTTTAAAAATCTAAAAAAAAAAATATAAATTATTCTAAAAAAACGTAGATGTTATGAAAAATATTTGGGTACTATTTTGACTAAATAAAAGTGAGTTAGAAATGAAAATTGGATAGAATCCCATGGAGTTTTACCTTTGAGAAATTTATAAAAGTATTTATTTGCATAAGAAAAATTATGTGGTGATAAAAGAGAAGTTTTGAATAAAAGAAAAATTAAATGTGGTACTTATGGACTTTCATTGTTTAAATTGAATGTTGTTTGTGAATGAAAATACGACTTGTGACCTTTTAAGTAGAATAAAGGAAATGAACGATAGCACGAGGATTAAATGAGATTATTGAAACTCATGTGTTTGAATAAATTGAGATTGACATGGTATATGAAATTGAAATTTCATGACATGATGACTTATGATGAATTATGGATATGATTACATGAATGCTGTGAACATGGAATGTGAATTACGATTAATCATGAAAAAGAACTTATGAGTATGAAAACTCGATGTTGTAATTATGAGTTGAAATTGAGAATTAGGGTATAGCCAAGCCTTATACCGGCAATGAAAGAATTATGAAATGATATTTTGAAATAAGAAGACCAAGGTTGGGTCATGTGAAATTAAATGAACAAGACCGGTATACTGGAAGTGCTACACTCTAAGAGTTGATTTTATTCATGATTCAATTAAATTAAGGATTAGATACATAGTAAAGATGTGATGAAAGTAAGAGAAAAACATTGAGTATGAGGACCATTAGATTGGCAGCGTGAGAGTATTCACAGTAAGAGAAAAATATTGAGTATGAGGACCATTACATTGGCAGCATGAGAGTATTCACAGGATGTCCCATGATGAGTCATGATAGGGCATGGACGCTGCTCCAGAGTACCGTTCTGGTGGCGACGCTCGTGGGGTGTTTGACGACTGCGGGTGGTGTCATGTCTATGGTAGGAGCTGAATTACCACAGGATGCCTGCATGATGAGTCAGGTGTCAGTGCGTTGGGATTCCTTCCAGGGTGCCTAGACATGAGTTCGTAGGTCAGAAAACATCTTGGATACTTACCGTAGTTACAGTAGTAGATTAAGTCATGGCGAGGGATTGAACCCTACAAGTTGTAGAACGATTAAGGACTTGCCCTCGGACCTATGTAGTATGGGCTGCATAGACTCTGAACAAGTGTGCATTAGTGTCATCTAATACAAATAATTGCATTAAGGACTAAGTGCACATTCACAACACGACATCAATAGGATAATCCCTTTAGCTTTGTTTGTGAACAAGTTTGTGGTTGTTAAGTATTGAGAATCGTTATACTATTTTCGGCATAGAGAGGATGGCTGTGTATAATATTTCGTCAGCTGAATGAACTGACGCACCCACAGATTTTATGCGGGGTAAAGTGGTTAACAAGACTAAAGAATGCATGCTGATTAAAGATTGATTCAAGAGTTGTACATTTCAATTTATGTAAATTGTTGTAATTTGCTTCCGCTGTAAATATGTAATGTAATTGTAAACTCTGATAAAAGAAAAGTTTTTATTTCCATGTAAAATTGTACGAAAGAAGTGTAAAGATCCTATTGAAATTCGGGGTGTTACACATATTTTGCTAAAGATTTAGCCTCACTCTTTGTTTTAGACTCATTATCAGTTTCTGCTAATTCAAGTAAAGCTTCTCTAATTTCAGGAACTGGGAACCTAATTGCTTTAACACTTTCTACACGACTTTCCCATAGTGTGGCAGACAACGACTTAACAGTTAAACCATTTATGTTATTTTTTAAAATTTACCATCGCTTTGTAGAATTAGCAAACAATGTATAAATACGGTTTACTACTCCAAAAAAATCTTGTGCTTTCACACAACAGTTTGCCATATCACAAAGTGTTAAATTAAGACTATGCGAACCACATGGCATGTAAAATGCTCTATGATTTATGTCTAAGAGTTTTTTTTTGTACTCCTTGATGTTTTCCTTTCATATTAGACCCATTATCATATCCTTGACCTCATATGTCATCAATATTAAGATCAAGAGTTTTTAGCATATTTTGTAATTCTTCAAAAATTCCTTGTCCAGTTGTGTCATTCACTTTTAAAAATTCTATAAAATACTCTTCTACTTTTATTGGACTTATAGAAACATCTACACAACGTACTGTCAAAGACATTTGCTCCTGATGACTTGCATCAGGAGTACAATCAAGTATTACTGAAAAATATTTTGATTCTTTAATTTTTTCAATGATTGCACTTTTTATTTCACTAGCTAACATATTAATCAATTCATTTTGTATTTTATGACTGAGATAATGGAAATGAGTTTCACTATTTATAATTCGTCAAACATGTTCTTTCATTGTTGGATCCTACTCTGCAAGCATTTCAATTAAACCTAGAAAATTTCCATTATTATTTTCATAAATTTTCTCATTTGATCCACGAAATGGTATACTATGTTTAGCTACATATTTTACACATGAAATTATTCTTCGCAATACTTCCTTCCAATTTTTTTTTTCTTCGTTAATTTGATTTAGAATATCTTTATCAATTGTTTCATTTTTTTCTAATCTTCGACGTAGTTCAAACCAAATGTTCATGTTAATGAGGTGATCATTACTTGTTTCATGTTCTTTATGTCTTTCACTAAGATGTATCCAATCGTTATACCCTTCATTTACTAGTTTACCTTTTTGGAGACTTTTTTTAACTAATTTGCAACAGAAACAAAATGCTTTCTATCTTGTTTCTCTCCATTGGATAAATTTCGTGTGTAATGTGAAGAAGAGAAATGTCTAGATAGTTTATCTTTAGGACCATTTAATATTAATAAATCTCTTATAGGACCTTTTTCAACTAATAAATCTCTCAATTTTGTGTTTAGATTATCCCAAGTTCTTGGATAATAAATGTTCAACTCTACTAGAATTGATGAACATGGTTCTTTATTACAAAAATTTTCAAGATTTGGATGTTCATTATGATCAAGATTATTAACATGTTTGTTACTACCAAGAGCTATATCATTAATATTTTCATTTCTATTCTGAACTAGATTATCAACATGTTCATTCATATTGTGACCTAAATCATTCACTAATTCATTTTCTTTTGAAGTTTCAATTACACTTTCTTGTTCTTTAACAAAAAATTTATTAAGGGCTCCTTTTTGAGATTGGGTTAATTGTTCCAGCCTTCTTTTTTTCTTAAGTTTCTCATAACTAGATGCATATTTTTTAGGAAACATTTTTTGTAATAAAAAACTATGTCTAGTAATCAAATTAGTTATGTTGAAACAAAACAACCTAATTGAAGTCGTAAACAAATCTGATGTGTGAATTTGCGTTAGAATCTCCTGAAGTAAGCCTGTAAGAATAACAAGGCACTTTATCCATCAAGAAACAGAAGTCTCATAATATAAATTATCTACCACAAGTTATCCATACCTAAATTGAATCTTGAGGTAATTGAAAGGGTTATGGATAGTTTTTTATTTATTTAGAATTTACTTCAATTAGTCTTTATTTAATTTGTCAATTATTTGCTGAATCTCATTGTATTAAAAATGATGTTTTGAATTATACCAGTCATTATTTATATCTCCAAGTTGCTAACACTATAGAAGTATGGTTTCTTTGAATATGTATAGGCCTGTAAAGATGCTACTCAGATTGTTGCAAATTTGCAAAGGCAACAAGTCCATTCTCTGTTGATTGCTTCCGATTACTTGGAGAATAATAAAGATCTCATGGACATTTTAATATCAGGGTCAGTTGCTGTTTAATAGTTTATTCTTGGGCATATAATCTGAAACTGATTCTTATGTTTTATAGATCTAATTTATCGCTGATATATCAGAAGCACTGTATTCATTTCAAAATTTGGCCTGTTTTCACAATCTTGGAGATATCTAAATTCTTATATATTCCCTTATACAAGAGACAGTGATTTTAATTATGTCAAGCTAGCAATCCAGTAACAGTAGTATCATTCGAAATTGTTACGGGCAAGATGTTAGGCTTATCATGGTGTCATCATTTAATTGTTTTGTCAAAGATATGATTAATCCATCACAGTTGTTTTGCAAACTTTGCCTATGCTAACAATTAAAAGATAAAAAAGAGATACATAGGGTTAAGGTTTTTTGCCTTGAAAACCATATGCTGATATGCATATCTAAGGATTCCTCGATGAAACTTGTTGAAAAAAGGTCAAAGACTCAAAGGTATAGACGTGGGACTTGCTAGAAATGATACTGCAACATCATTTGCAGAAGAAAGCTTATAGCAAAAAAAAAAAAAGATGAGATCAGCAAATATGGTATTTGTAACTTACCTTTCCTCGAACTTAGTCTGTTGGTCACTTTAGTGTTTTCTTGTTTAAAGGATTCCAATTGCAAGTTGCTGATGATCCTTTCAATGAGGAAGAATCTATGATTCTTATGCTTCCACGGTTGATGGTTCCACTTCCACCTAGTGATAACTGGCCAAATGAAGATTTTCTATAGGATTTTTTTTGAGTAGATCAAAACATTTCTAGGAAGATGGAAAGACTATTTTAGGAAGATGAAAAGGTTTTTTTGAGTAGATCAAAAGATTTTTCAGTTGAAGCAAAATATTGGGCCTTCATTGGGCATATAGAAAGAATGGAAAAAAAATGGGCCTTCATTTTAACTGGGCCCTGTGCAACCGCATAGGTTGCACAGGCCCAGGGCCGGCCCTGGGATTGTAGATTATAAGAAAATAAATCTTTATTTGTTATTGCTCTCTACTTTGTTAATTATCACATCTTGCTTTATATAAAGGTAAACCTTGTTTTATGTAGGAACTAAGAGGTTAAAGAAAAGAAGGTTGTAATAAGTAGGACTTGTAACTTATATAGTAGATTTGTTGTATGTAATTTGTAGTTCACAATGTTAGATTGTTGTAATATTTCAAGACTTGTAATTTGTAAAGAGAAGTAGTCTTTGTAATAGCTAGTAAGTATTCATGCTTAAGTGTAAGTAAAGTTTATGCTTAAAGTAGTAAGTAGATATTCATGCTTAAATAACATCCATGCTTAAAGTAGTAAGTAGATATTCATGTTAAGCTGTAGTAACATCCATGCTTAAAGTAGTAAGTAGATATTCATACTTAAGTAACATCCATGCTTAAAGTAGTAAGTAGATATTCATGTTTAAGTTGTAATAACATCCGTGCTTTAAATAGTAAGTAGACACTCATGCTTATAATGTAGTAAAGAAACCATGCTTATGTTGCATGCCATGTTGTAGGAAACCCATGCTTATGTGTATACCATGTTGTAGGTTTGATGTAGTGAAGAAACCATACCTATGTTGTATGCCAAGATGTAGGAAACCCATGCTTATGTGTATACCATGTTGTAGGTTTGATGTAGTGAAGAAATCATACTTATGTTGTATGCCATGTTGTAGGAAACCCATGCTTATGGGTATACCATGTTGTAGGTTTGGTGTACTAAAGAAACCAAACTTATGTTGTATACCATGTTGTAGGAAACCCATGCTTATGTGTATACCATGTTGTAGGTTTGATGTAGTGAAGAAACCATACTTATGTTGTATACCATGCTAAGTAATAATAAAGACTCATGCTTAGTAGTAGAATCCATGCTTAAGTAGTAATAAAGACTCATGCTTAGTAGTAGAATCCATGCTTAAAGTAGTAGTAAAGACTCATGCTTAGTAGTAGATATTCATACTTAAAGTAGTAGTAGAAGCTCATGCTATATACCATGCTTAGATTGTTGTAGGATGATACTCATGTTATATACCATGACTAGAATGTTGTAGATTGATGTTCATGCTATATACCATGCTTAGATTGTTGTAGGTTGATACTCATGTTATATACCATGATTAGATTGTGTAGGTTATTGATTATGATTGTATACCATGTTTAAATTGTTATAGGTTAATGTAACAAGGAAACCCATGCTTATGTGTATACCATGTTGTAGGTTTGTTGTAGTAAAGAATCACGCTTGAATATATGTAGGATTCATGCTTAAGTATAGTAAGGAATTATGTATGAGTTATATGAAGAATGCATGCTTGGGTTAAAGAATCATGCTTGAGTTATTGCAGTATCTTAGATAAAGAACCCATGAAATCGTGCTTGAGCTAGGTGTTCTAGTTTAACTATTGTAATGAACCTATGTTCTATCATTGTTCTAGTCAACCTTAAAGAGAACCCATGAAACTAGCACTATGGTAGTTCTTGCTCAATTGATAAGGGAACTCATGCATTTAGTTTCTAGGTGATTCTAGCTCAACTTGAGAAAGAACCCAAGAATCTAGTTGCATGTAGTTCTAATTCAATTGGGAAGAGAACCCATGGATTCTAGTTGTGTAAGGTTCTCATTAAAGTTAGACCATATCATGTGAACATTCTTCATCTTCATGGGTAATAGGGGTTGGGAAAGTCACTAAGAATTGTTAGCTTGATAAAGCTAGTCTAGGGTCTTCTAATTACCCTAGGGGTCATCGACCATCAAGACCGCATCCTACCACCTTAGAGATTATGGATAGATCTCACCTCGGGCACCAACGGATCTTAACCGGTGTGGGTTGATCGTGGGCCAAGAGTGTTGATAGAATCCAAGTTAGGGGTAGTGATGAGTGAGGGAGATCTCATTACTAGTGTCTTGGATCGAGGGACCATGAGTTGGACCATGATAATCTACGTTGAAAATCTTGTAAGATTGTTTAGGATTAGTGACATCATTAGGGTAGTAACTTATAAAGATCTTTACTTAACCTTTTTTCCAAAAGAGAGGAGTTGGTATTAGGGGTGACACCTTATGACCAACTCGTCCTTTGGACCGACATTAGGTGGTTTTATTGGGTTGTACCTTCCCATCAAAGTGATACACACGGTGCCTTCTCACGAGTTGGGAGCACGGGTTGCGTATCTCACACTGTTCCTGAAGTGCAATGATAAGGGCGGGCAGAGCTAGAGGATGGACTCCGGAACTCCGTCATGTTCTATACCGGGGAAGCGAACAAGCCATAGACTACGGTCTATGAGTTTGGGGGCCACAGGGGATGCTTCGAGCTAACCTGTGTTGAGGTAACCCCGAGGGTTCGTCTGGTTTTTGAGTGAGGTCCGGTGCGCCGGGTAGTAGTGGTAAACATAGACACCATGAGCGTACTGCATTGGTGGGACTTGACCACGTCTGCAACCTCATCAGTCGCGTTGTATCTATCAAGAACAGGTTGTGTACAAAGTAGAATTTCATAATGCAGGTTCGAATCCCTAAATATGGAGAACGACTTGATATGGACGTTTGTAGTATGTGATGCATACGATTCTAGATTCTCGCTTGCATTAGAATAGGAGCATCCTAGCCTTGGTTGACATTTCATTAGACTCTAGTCATTGCACTCACGAACACTTAAACTACACTGACATATTTTACCATGTTTTTATATGTTTATTTTTGGAGATTCGCTGCTAGTCATCGACCTTTAAGCGTCAGTATATATACTGACGTCCCCACTTTAATAGGTTGTAGATACAGGATCACGAACCGGGAGGTCTCCAGTCAAGGCATGGTCTATAAGTGAAAAGCCCAATGTTTATCATTTTCATTCATGTATACTCTGATGTAATATATTGAATCAATGGAAATACTCGGCCTGTATTATTGTATTAATAAAAAGTTTTAAAGTGTTCCTATTTTCTGTGTATTGTGACTAATTGAATGTAAAGGTCCTGGCTCGTGTCTCGAGTTCTCCACATAGGAAGTTCGGGGCGTTACAGAGTGGTATTAGAGCCGACTTTAATTTATTGTCCAACATAGAAGGAAAATAGACTTAGATGCCTTGTAGGAGTTAGGTTTTCTTTTAGCTGGTTGTTGATAATTATAATTCATATTGTTGTTCCTTCAACTTATGTTTTATGATATTTCTATATCTATGCTAATTCCCGTGTCCACTCCTTGTAGGATGTCGAACGGAGCAGTTCTCCTAGGGAATGGATGGGCACACGGGGTTGCGATTGAGGTAGGCTCTGACTTAGAGCCCATTACAGATGGGGACGAGTCACCGGTTGGGGCCGAATTGGCCAATGGGGCCGCCCCAGCTGCCGCAGCAGGGGGTGCCCCTGCAAATGGCCAGATCCCAGTACCGCCACCCCGCCACCTCCCCAGCTTACCCCAGTAGAGCAAGCCTTCGACCAGGTCTTCCGCAATATCGCGACATGGGGATGGTGCCATGTCTGTCTTGAGATCGGGATGGACTCGTGTGAGTTCGTGGCCCTCAACAATGAGAAGGAAGTGGCAGAGTTAAGGAGGGCAAAGGTGAGGGCAGACCGCAAGATGGTGATCCTGAGGCACACCTACCATGTGCAATTTGCACGGCTAGAGGGCAGATGCACGGAGATTTAGGCACAGATCTCGCAGTTACAAGCACTGCTGGCACCACCGCCTGCTGGAGGGGACCCAGCAGGAGACACTAGTAGTACCGACTAGGCAGTTAGGTGCCTGTAGGCTATTTTGTTGTTTTGATATTTTGCTTCCTACTTGTATGATATAAATGTAAGGAAAATAATGCTTATGTAAGATATGGGGTTATGATGAAATAAAGTTTAGCTTTATGTTTTCTACAAGTCTTATATGCATGTTGAGAGTGGATGGATGTTATTATTATTATTATTATTATTATTATTATTATTATTGTTATTATTATTATTATTTATCACAATATGATGCTCTGTGTATTCCATTATTCTTTTCTACCAGTTGTCTCGCAGAACAAGAAGCGGTAGGATCGACAATTTTGAGGGCGAAGGTAGTGGAGGCAATGGCACAGGTCTGGATATAGGGGAAGAATTCGCTCGTATGTATCGGGCTTTGGGTGACCTAGCAGAGGCGAGCCGAAATAATGTGCAGCAACAGGGAGCACCCAGAGGTAACCGGGGAGCAGCAGCTACCTACCCCATTAAGATGGTCGAATCATTCCGAAGGATGAGGCCATCCATTTTTTAGGGCAAGGCAGACCCGGTAGCAGCTGACGACTGGATTCGTCAAGTCGAGACAGTGTTTGAGGTGATGTTGACACCGGAGGACAGTAAGGTCAGGTTGGCCCAGCATTCTGCTAGAAAAAGACGCCGGGGTCTAGTGGCAGTCGGTGAAGAGAGGCATGGGCGAAGGGCCCATTACCTGGAAGGATTTCCTAGCAGAGTTCAGGCAGCACTATTTCCCGTTGGACGTGCAAGAAGAGAAGGCTATGGAGTTCCTCAACCTAAAACAAGGAAGCATGACGGTTCAAGAATACGAGACCAAGTTCACCCAGCTTTCCCGCTATGCTCCTGAAATGGTACAGGACGAGGTTAAGAAGACCAAGAGGTTCGAACAGGGGCTTAGGCCCACACTTAGGACCAAAATGATACCTTTTTGCATCCGGAGATTCGAGAAGCTGGTTCGCCGGGCAGCTATGACGGAGTTGGATATGAACAGAGGGCCTGAACCGCAAGCAAATGCCAGAGGATGGAACAAAGGAAAGAGGCCTGCACCAGTGTCAAGATTCAGGAACCAGGGTGGAAATCAGAAATTTCAGAAGACTGTTAGCAACACCAGCAGAGCCAAGACAGGGGGCTGTTTCCTATGCGGCGAGCCAGGGCATTTCAAGAGCCATTGCCCCAAGAAGAACCCTCAGAATGATACCCGCACTTGTTACAATTGCGGGAAGGTTGGCCATGTTCGGCCAGACTGTACCCAGCTTCGAAGGGGCAACAGTAGGCCAACTCCTAAGGCAAACAGCAAAGGGAAGGGGATTGCTTGCCAGGGGCGTGTATTTGCACTCACGGAGGAGGACGCCGATGAAGACGAGGGATTCATCACCGGTAGGTGAAGAATTATGGCCAAGTTTATTATAGTATTTTGAATATTTTGGTATAAGATAATATTGATGTAACCACTTTTGTAAACAGATTAGGTTAATATAAATGAAATCTAGGCAACTGTTTTATTTGATAGCGGGTCATCACATTCTTTTGTCTGAAGCATTCTAAGAAGCTGAAATGCACCCAGGAGGCAACTCCGGAATCGGTTCTGTTGGTTGCTACCCCATCCGGAGCAACTCTCTACAAATTCGTGCTATAAGGGATGTAATCTCCTGATTGACGGAGAGACCCTGAGTATAGATTTGCCAGAGCTGGGCTTTGCAGGGACAGACGTGATTATTGGGATGGATTGGATGTCCAGGCATAAGGCTAGCATCGATTTCAAGGAGAAGAGAGTAGCCATTACCGCATCCGGAGGACCAGAACTTGTGTTCCAAGGAAAGAAGAAGCAGAGTGAAGAAATTCTTGCAGCTGCAACTGGAATACGTGTGCCAAGCGAAGTCAAAGTGATACCAATTGTACGAAAGTTTTCCAACGTATTTTTGGAAGAATTACTTGGACTCCCACCACATAGGGATGTTGAGTTCAGCATTACTATCCAGCCAGGCAGCGCACCAGTGTCTAAGACACCATATCGGATGGCACCAGTAGAGCAGAAAGAAGTGAATGAGCAAATTGAAAAACTGCTACAGAAGGGATTCATCAGGCCAAGTGCCTCACCCTGGGGAGCGCCCGTACTACTTGTGAAGAAGAAGGGTGGAACCGCGTGAATGTGCATCAATTATCGGGAATTGAACAAGGTTACTGTTCGAAATCGGTACCCCATTTCCAGGATCGATGACTTGTTTGATCAGCTCCAGGGAGCGGCTATATTCTCAAAGATTGATTTGCATTCAGGCTATCATCAAGTTCGGGTCAAAGAAGAAGATATACCCAAGACTACATTCCGAACTCGGCACGGTCATTACGAGTTTTTGGTAATGCCATTCGGGGTGACCAATACTCCAGCAATCTTCATGGACATGATGAACCGCATCTTGCAGCCATTCATCGATTCATTTGTGGTTGTCTTCCTAGACGATATCTTGGTATATTCAAAAATAGAAGAGGAGTATGCCGAGCATCTAACTGCAGTATTGATCAAGCTAAGAGAGCATCAGCTGTATGCCAAAATGTCGAAGTGTGAATTCTGGAAGTCAGAAGTGGCATTCTTGGGCCATGTCCTTTCTAAGGAGGGAGTGGCGACAGACCCGCAGAAGATTGAGGTAGTAAAAGTTGGCCTCAGCCGAGAACTATGAAGGAGGTCAGAAGCTTCTTAGGCATGATGGGGTACTATAGGAAGTTCATCCAGAACTATGCCAGAATTTTTGTACCACTTACAACACTGACCAAGAAAAACTTAAGTTTTGATTGGACTGAGAAGTGCGAAAAGAGTTTCCAAGAGCTGAAGAACAAATTGATTTCTGCACTGATTTTGGTTCTGCCTCAACCAGATAAGGGATATGTAATCTTCGGTGATGCTTCGTTTTTTGGGATTCGGGTGTGTTTTGATGCAAGAAGGAAAGGTCATAGCATACGGATTGAGACAACTTCGACCACATGAGAAGAATTACCCGACACACAACTTGGAAGTGGCTACGATAATCTTTGCTCTGAAATTGTGGCAGCACTATGTCTATGGGTCAAAGGAAGAAATTTTTACCGACCATAAAAGCCTGAAGTATATCTACCAGCAAAAGGATTTGAATCTTAGGCAGAGGTGATGGTTGGAGGTTCTGGAAGAAATAAGACCGGAAATTTTATACCATCCAGGAAAAGCCAATGTCGTGGCAGATGCGCTCAGCAAAAAAAGAAGTGTAGCCACGCTCACTGCAACGAGAAGAAAGATAAAAGACAAGATCAGGCCGGTATTGAACTCATTGTTCAAGATTTGAGCATCGTTTTGGCACGTCTGGAATTGCAACCAAGTCTGAATGACCGAGTCAAGAAGGCTCAATTGGGTGATACTGAGATTGAAGCACAAAAGAGGCTAGTCAATGAAGGAAAAGCCTTAGAGTTTAGTATAAAGGAGGGGTCGCTTTGGTTTGGGAACAGGTTGTGTGTGCCTAAAGTTGATGAGTTACGGGAAGATTTCATGAAAGAAGCACACTCCACCTTACTCACAGTTCACCAAAGAAGTACAAAGATTTATAAAGACATTAAACTGCATTTCTGGTGGGCTGGAATGAAGAGAGATGAGGCAGGATTCGTGGCCAAATGCCTTACGTGTCAGAAAGTCAAGGCGGAAAACCATAAACCAGGAGGTTTACTGCAACCACTGCCCATTCCAGAGTGGAAATGGGAGAACATCCCCATGGATATCTTCACGGGACTACCCAGAAGTTCAAAAGGGAATGACTCAATTTGGGTAATAGTGGACCTTCTGACAAAGTCCGCACATTTTCTACGACTTGGTCAGTGGAAAAGCAAGTAGAAGTGTACATCAAGGGCATTGTAAAGCTACATGGGGTGCCAGTATCTATCGTTTCCGATCGAGATGCAAGGTTTACGTCCCGATTTTGGCAGAGTCTGCAAGAAGCTTTGGGAACGAGATTGGATTTTAGCACAGCTTTCCACCCACAGACCGATGGACAGACAGAGTGAGTTAACAGAATTCTCAAGGATATGTTGAGTGCGTGCAAAATGGACTTTGGAAGGAGCTGGGAATGACACTTAGCATTGGTAGAGTTTGCATATAATAACAGCTATCAAGCAAGTATTGGGATGGCTCCATATGAAGCTTTGAATGGAAGGAGGTGTAGGACCCCCGTGTGTTAGTTCGAAGTAGGGGAAAGATAGATGTTCGGACCTAAAACAATGCAGCAAACATCCGAAAATATCGAGCTAATCAGAAAGAGGATGCAAGTAGCACAAACCACGCAGAAGAGCTACGCTGACAACCGCCGATGAGATTTGAAATTCGAAGAAGGTGATTCGGTATTTCTGAAAGTCTCACCTACAAAAGGAGTGATCAGGTTCGGAAAGGGTAGCAAGTTAGCACCAAGGTATATTGGACCTTACCAGATTTTAAAGAGGATCGGAAAGACGGCATACAAACTGGAGCTACCATCCAAATTGTCCCAGGTGCATGATGTATTTCACGTTTCGATAATGAGGAAATATGCCATATCCGAGTCGTCAGCTGCCAGACGTCCCCGAAGACCTACGAGTGGATCTTACATATAGGGAGCGGCCGGTGAAAATAATCGATCGTCAAGATAAGGTGCTAAGGAACAAGACCATTCCGATGGTCAAGGTTCTTTGGAAGAACCAGTTTGTGGAAGAAGCCAGTTGGGAGACGAAAAGCCAAATGAAGCTTTCTTTTCCCGAGTTATTTTGAGTGTTGTTTTGTTCTCTGTTTCTCCTACTTAGTGCAGTTCTGAGGACAGAACTGTTCTAAGGAGGAAGTATTGTAATATCTCGATCAATTATTAATAATATTATTTTTATTAGTATTTAACTAATTAATTATTTTACTATTTTCGTAATTGAAACATCTCTTTTGTCATGACAATCTAATTAGATAGTTAGGTTTTGAAGGAAGATTAAACCTAGGGTTAAGTATGCATAAGAGTTTAAGGAGTTGTTCTTCTAGAATCTCTCTCTCTCATCCACCTCACCCTCCACCATGCTTCTACCTCACCCTAACACCATGCCTCCACCTCATTCCCACCTTACCTAGAAATGGCCGGCCCCTAATTTGCTCAAAGGGGTTTTTGCAAATCCCCTTGGAGCATTTTTACACTTTCCCCCTTCTCTTCCACCCTATAAATACCCCCTCCCCTCATCTCTTGTCTCATTTTACAAGAACAAAAAAAAGAGAGGAAAAGAAAGAGAGAAAGCCATAACTAGAGAGTTTTTCCCTTGTAGGTTTCCATAGGAGTTCCATAGGAGCTAAGGCAAAGGAGAAGGAGCTTAGACTAGTTCTTCCTTCAAGAAAAATAAAGGTGGGGGTCTCTCTAATTTTATCCTTGGTGTGCTTTATTTTCTTGTTATGTATGTTGTTGGTTTGTTTTTGTTCTCTTGTGGTGCATGTTGTTTCTTCTTGTATGTTGTTTGTGCTAAAACAACTTGGACTAAGATTATGAACATAAAAATAGTAGTATGGATAAAAGAAATGATCACATAAGAAAGTGAATGGTAGAACTTAAATAAATAAATATAGAGATTGAATCTTTAGCTTGTTGTAATTATTGTTCTTGTTGTTGTTATTTTTGTTAACTAAACTTGGACTAATGGACATAAGCATATGGAGATTGTGTACATACCCATCTTTGGGTTGTAGAACTTAACTTGGACTCAAGAACATAAGCATATGAAGATTTTGTACATACCCATCTTTGGGTTGTAGAACTCAACAAGGACTAATCAACATAAGCATATGAAGATTGTGTAGTAGAAATAATTACTAACCCATTTTGGGGTTGTAGATTATAAAAAATAAATGTTTATTTGTTATTACTCTCTACTTTGTTAATTATCACATCTTGCTTTATATAAAGGTAAACCTTGTTGTATGTAGGAACTAGAGGTTAAAGAAAAGAAGGTTGTAATAAGTAGGACTTGTAACTTATAAGGAAGATTTGTTGTATGTAATTTGTAGTTCACAAAGTTAGATTGTTGTAATATTTCAAGACTTGTAATTTGTAAAGAGAAGTAGTCTTTGTAGTAGCTAGTAAGTATTCATGCTTAAGTGTAAGTAAAGTTTATGGTTAAAGTAGTAAGTAGATATTCATGTTAAGTTGTAGTAACATCCATGCTTAAAGTAGTAAGTAGATATTCATGTTAAGTTGTAGTAACATCCATGCTTAAAGTAGTAAGCAGATATTCATGTTAAGTTGTAGTAACATCCATGCTTAAAGTAGTAAGTAGATATTCATGCTTAAGTAACATCCATGCTAAAAGTAGTAAGTAGATATTCATGTTTAAGTTGTAGTAACATCCATGCTTTAAATAGTAAGTAGACACTCATGCTTATAATGTAGTAAAGAAACCATGCTTATGTTGTATGCCATGTTGTAGGAAACCCATGCTTATGTGTATACCATGTTGTAGGTTTGATGTAGTGAAGAAACCATACTTATGTTGTATGCCATGTTGTAGGAAACTCATGCTTATGGGTATACCATGTCGTAGGTTGGGTGTAGTGAAGAAACCATACTTATGTTGTATACCATGTTGTAGAAAACCCATGCTTATGTGTATACCATGTTGTAGGTTTGATGTAGTGAAGAAAGCATACTTATGTTGTATACCATGCTAAGTAATAATAAAGACTAATGCTTAGTAGTAGAATCCATACTTAAGTAGTAATAAAGACTCATGCTTAGTAATAGAATCCATGCTTAAAGTAGTAGTAAAGACTCATGCTTAGTAGTAGATATTCATACTTAAAGTAGTAGTAGAAGCTCATGCTATATACCATGCTTAGATTGTTGTAGGTTGATACTCATGTTATATACCATGACTAGATTGTTGTAGGTTGATGTTCATGCTATATACCATGCTTAGATTGTTGTAGGTTGATACTCATGTTATATACCATGATTAGATTGTGTAGGTTGATGCTTATGATTGTATACCATGATTAAATTGTTATAGGTTAATGTAACAAGGAAACCCATGCTTATGTGTATACCATGTTGTAGGTTTTTTGTAGTAAAGAATCACGCTTGAATATATGTAGGATTCCTGCTTAAGTATAGTAAGGAATCATGTTTGAGTTATATGAAGAATGCATGCATGGGTTAAAGAATCATGCTTGAGTTATCGTAGTATCTTAGT
Source organism: Hemerocallis citrina (assembly GCA_017893485.1). Classification (NCBI taxonomy): domain Eukaryota; kingdom Viridiplantae; phylum Streptophyta; class Magnoliopsida; order Asparagales; family Asphodelaceae; genus Hemerocallis; species Hemerocallis citrina. The sequence continues at coordinate 167,888,288 of CM030368.1, forward strand.
TAAAGAACCCATGAACCCGTGCTTGAGCTAGGTGTTATAGTTTAACTATTGTAATGAACCTATGTTCTATCATTGTTCTAGTCAACCTTAAAGAGAACCCATGAAACTAGCACTATGGTAGTTCTTGCTCAATTGATAAGAGAACTCATGTATTTAGTTTATAGGTAATTCTAGCTCAACTTGAGAAAGAACCCAAGAATCTAGTTGCATGTAGTTCTAATTCATTTGGAAAGAGAACCCATGGATTCTAGTTGTATAAGGTTTTCATTAAAGTTAGACCATATCATGTGAACATTCTTCATCTTCATAGGTAATAGGGGTTGGGAAAGTCACTAAGATTTGTTAGCTTGATAAAAGCTAGTCTAGGATCTTCTAATTACCATAGGGGTCATCGACCATCAAGACCGCATCCTACCACCTTAGAGATTATGGATAGATCTCACCTCGGGCACCAATGGATATTAACAGGTGTGGGTTGATCGTGGATCGAGAGTGTTGATAGAATCCAAGTTAGGGGTAGTGATGAGTGAGGGAGATCTCGTTACTAGTGTCTTGGATCGAGGGACCATGAGTTGGACCATGATAATCTAAGTTGAAAATCTTGTAAGATTGTTTAAGATTAGTGACATCATTAGGGTAGTAACTTATAAAGATCTTTACTTAACCATTTTTGCCAAAAGAGAGGAGTTGGTATTAGGGGTGACACCTTATGACCAACTTGTCCTTTGGACCGACATTAGGTGGTTTTATTGGGTTGTACCTTCCCGTCAAATGGATACGCACGGTGCCTTCTCACGAGTTGGGAGCACGGGTTCGTATCTCACACTGTTAATTCCTGAAGTGCCATGATAAGGCGGGCAGAGCTAGGGGATGGACCCCGAAACTTCGTCATGTTCTATACTGGGGAAGCAGGCAGGCCATAGACTACGGTCTATGAGTTAGGGAGCCACAGGGGATGCTTCGAGGTAACCTGTGTTGCGGTAACCCAGAGGGTTCGTCTGGTTTTTGAGTGAGGTCCGATGCGCCGGGTACTAGTGTTAAACATAGACACCATGAGCGTACTGAATTGGTGGGACTTGACCACGTCTGCAACCTCATCAGTCACGTTGTATCTGTCAGGAACAGGTTGTGTACAGAGTAGAATTTCATAACGCGGGTTCGAATCCCTGAATATTGAGAATGGCTTGATAAGGACATATGTAGTATGGGATGCATACGATTCCAGATTCTCGCTTGCATTAAATAGGAGCATCCTATCCTTGGTTGACATTGCATTAGACTTTAGTCATTGCACCCACAGACACTTAAACTTCACCGACATATTTTACCATGTTTTTATATGTTTGTTTTTGGAGATTCGCTACTAGTCATCAGTCTTTAAGCATCAGTATATGTACTGACGTCTTTAAGCATCATTTTCATTCATGTATACTCTGATGTAATATATTGAATTAATGGAAATACTCGGCCTGTATTATTGTATTAATAAAAAGTTTTAAAATTTTCCTGTTTTCTGTGTACTGTGACTAATTGAATGTAAAGGTCCGGGCTCGTGTCTCGAATTCTCCACATAGGAAGTTCGGGGCGTTAAAGAATTAGGGGGATATTGATCTAGATATAGCTTGGCTTAGGCTTGAGCTTCGACCCAAATTCCATAGACCATGGTGAGAAGGTGGCGTTGAACCCAGAAAACTGGAAAATCTCATCAACAACCACCTTTTTCACCTCCTCCTCCGAGGGGAACTGAACATGATAAACACCATCACCGACTTTTTTGAGCACCCACCACTCCTTGTTATTTCCAAGCAAAACTGAGGTCACTCTCCACATCCTTCTTCGCCGGTCTGGTACGGGGGTTGATAAGATGGAGGCAAGCACTCGCGTGCAAATCTGGCAATGCCGCCGCGATATCAGAGTAATGGGGAATTTCCACGGTAATGGATTCGCGGTAGATGAAGAGAGGACAGTCCATCACCTTATAACCAAACTATCTACAGTTAAAGCAATGGATTCGAAACTTCCTGCACTCTGCCGTTTGGTGGTCGTCGCCACCGCATTCATGCATCTCCTTTCCATCTTCTTCTTGAGGGTTCTAGGATTCTGGAATCTAGGGTTTTTGAGGGGAGGTGGTTTGGGTTGAAAATAAGGTTTGGGGAGGGGAGGAGGGTAGGGGGAGGAAGGTTTTCTGGGGATTTTTTGGGTGTTGGGATGGTGGAGTGGGATGAAGATGGTGTGGGGTTTGAGGTGAGCGGGGGAAATGAAGAGGCTGCGAGTGGTAATGATGAGAGAGAGAGTGTGACATGTTGAGAACTTGAGCGAAAGGTTTGCTCTTCTCCCAAGGCAACCATACTCTCACCCCCTCTCTCCTCTCTCCTCTCTTTTTTCAATATATATACTTACATCATATATATCTGCAGTTTACAATTTTTGTTAGTGTGTGTTTGAATAACTCAAATCAGAAGAAAAAGAAGAGAAAAATCAAATCCAAATTTCAAATATTCAAATAGCAACAAAGGAAGAAGGAGGGGAATTGAGCGTTGTCGTCGTCGTCATTGCTGGAGTAGGAAGCCTTGTCGTTACTCACCAAAATCTTAGACTCTAGAAGGCCCTGCGAGTGTGCAACAAAATCCTCAAATAGAATAGGGATGCGATGATTTTTTATTAAATGGGGTTTTTTATTTGAAATTTAATATAAAAAATACACATAGAGTCCGCTATATGCACTATGTAGCATAGCGCAAATAGAGTACACTACGTGCAAATAGCATTCCTCTATTTTGAACTTGTGCATGCAACTATGTAGCGAATTCATTGCGCTACGCTACGTAGCGCAAATAGCGCGCTATTTTCAACATTGGATGTAACAACCTTAATTTTTATCGCACTAAGCCACTTTCTGAAATTGTAGGACACTTTCGAAACTATTTCTATGAGTGTAAATCGTTCCCACGTCAGCGACGACCATTATTCCCATCAGGGGCCTATGCATTTCGAAGACTGCTAATAGAAATAGCGGGCACTTGTGAATTTTTTTTTGAAATTCTTTTTTGTTGTCGTTATTCACATGGCTACAGTAAATGTGATGTCCCTGATGGTAATAATGACATTGTTTCAATCACACTGAAAAACTTGGTCATTCCGGAGAGTTTTTAATCTCTTTGGAAGAAAAAGAATTTTTTTTACTATGGCTACTAATGGGAACAACGATTTTAGCTTTACTGAAGTCGTTGATAGGAATAGAGACATTGTCTCAATCATATTGAAACATATGGTCATTCCTGAGAGCAAGGAAAAATTATATTAAGGCAGTTATTCCCATTAGCGGCATTAGTATAATTCTTTCTTTTTTCTCCAGAGAGCAATAGTTTTATGAAATGACCAATTGATTTAATATGATTGAGATAAGGCTGCTATTCCCATTAGCGAATTTATATATTATAGTTGTTGAAGGGAATAGCAGGAACAATAAAATGTTTCATTTTCTTTTTTACAAGTGGCCGCTACTCTCATTAGCGATCATCGAAATGAATATGCTGCTAATGAGAATAATGACCGTTGCTAACGTAGCATCGACTGGCTCACGAATGGAAATAGTTTGGGAACTGTCTTACGTCTGTAAAAATTTTCAAAAGTGGCTTAGTACGGTAAATAATTCTAACAACCTTTCGTAGCTTTCAATAGAAAAAGGAGATTGTTACAGACAGCTATGTTACAAACAGATATCCTTCACATCTCTAGCAACTTCTCTCTGCCCACACCTTATCTGCCATGGAAGACACAAGGATTTGGGACTTGACCACCAAGGAAAAAGCTTTGTTGACATCTTCGGGGAGTCTATGTGAGGGATGAGGCATGTACAATGATGTCGGAGGTCATCACTCCTCTTAAAGTGAAGCTCCACATGTGGCTAGTCATCAAAGGTCGTCTTCTCACCTCCGATATCCTCCTCCATATGGGCCTAACGAATAGCTTCCCATGCCCATTATGTGGCCTTCAGTTGGATTCCATCGAGCATCTCTTCTTCCTTCAGTGTCAATTCACTAGAGATGTTTGGGACCCCCTCATTCGCTCACATTATGTGGCCCACTAGTTAGCCTCAATTCACGCACTACATATGGAACACCTAGTGGTCGTAGCGTGTCCCCGTTTCTCAGCATCTATTTTGGGACTGTATGGTACTGGCAGTTATCTAGTCCATCTGGCATGACATGAAATGTAGGATTTTCCGAGGGAGCTTGCCATCTTCTTCCATATTGTATAAACCTATATTTTTTTTGCTTCCTTTTGGCTCTCTCTCTCTCTTATATCTATATATATATACTAGTTGAAATTTTCCGTGCACCAAGTGCACGTTGCTTGGTGGACGTGCCAATTGAATATTTTAACAATGCTTTATTTTTTAGGCAAAATTTAAAAAAACAGCACAAAAGTTTGGAACTGTTTAAAAAAACAGCACAAAAGTTTCACTTTTTAAAAAAACAGCACAATCTTTAATTTTCAACTGACAGAGTTAACAAACTGTTAACTCCCTTATACGTGCACTGCACGTACGTACAGAAAATCTCCAAAATACCCCTACAGCCATCGATTCCTTCCCGAGCCTCTTCTTCCCCAATTAACCAGCGGTAAAAAGAACCCCACATTGGAGAAAACCCTAATTGGAGAAAACCCTCTTCTTCCCCTCCCTCTTCTTCCCCTCCCTCTTCTTCACGTACTTCCTTTAATAGATATCGAATCGTTCTCCTGTCTCTTCTTCCCCAATTACCCAGCCCAAAAAAAACCCCAAATCGTTGAAAACCCTAACTAACTCACCGATCAAGAACGTGTTCCCAATTCGATGACACCCTGACTCTTCGATACGTTAATAGCCCCCAAAATCGAACAAGGTTGGTTGTGAAATTATTATATTTGTGTATTTTGGTATTGGTATTCCGAATTTGTTTGAATAATTTTTTGGTTGTTAATGTGGTTTGGGAGTAGATTTTGTTAATCAACCCATATATTCATCTTTCTCACCAGATCTGATGATGTAATCGGAAGTGATTATTCTTTCCAAAATCTCCATGTCAGGTTGAATGTGGATTTCAATTTAAATCTATCATATAATTTTGATGTTTACATGTCTCATATAATCTTTTTGTTGTACAATTTAAATCTTTGCATACTTTTCTTGCAGATTCGACAATTTCGAAAGCTCCAATGAGGGGGTTCACAAAGAACTGCGATGGAGGTGGAACCCTATTGTGTCATCACAAGGAGCCAGCAGTAGTGAAGTTAGCCAGAACCCGTACCAATGCTGGAAGGTATTTCGCTGGTTGCCCGAAATGGGAAACTGATAATTGCCGTTTTTTTAAGTGGGTAGAAATTGTGGGAGATAACAAGAGGGAGAAAGCACACTCTGATTTGATGGCGGAGAATGTGAAGATGAGTTTGGTAATTGAGGAAACAGCTAGTAGGTTACAAAAATTGGAAGTGGAGTGCGACTCATTGCGTAAAAAGGTGGTTGCTTTGAAGGTGAAGGAGGGAACAGTGAAGGGAACAGTGAAGGGGTTTGCTTTGTCGTTGTTTGTATTTGTTTTGTTCTTATTGTATGTCTTGAAATAGCAGCATTATAATGTTGAATGAATGTTTCTTGATGACAATGTAATCGATGTTTTTTGAAGTGTGAACCATGGATTAACTTGTTTGCTCGATGTTTATGAATACTTGGGTTGTTTGCGGAGATTCAGTTGGTACTTATGCTGTCTGTCCCCTTCTCTGTATATTACTATTCTCTCTTACACAAGTAGGTGATTTTGAAGCTTCAATTCCATCAGCTATATGCTCCAGGTTTCAAAAGGAATGGTTGAAAGGGATCTCGGGAGCCAAACCCTTGAGCTCAGCTGCAACAAGATAGCAGCGTTTTTCTTCTACTATAAATTGAAGAAAGTATATGCATCCCTTATTCATTTCAGCTACAAACGCTCGCAATTGAAGAAAATATATGAATCCCTTATCAATTGAAGAAAATATTTGACCCCGCACCTCCATCATCTTTTGAATATGATATATATCTCTACTCTCTCTCTGTTTGATAGTATGATCTATGATTCATAATGGGTTTTTGGTTTTGAATCTTAAATTTTCTTTTTTTTTTAAAATATGTTTGTAGCATCCAAAGTAGAAGGAAACTGAAAACTGCTCAGACCATTCAAGTAATAAATCTTCAAGAACCAAATAATATAAAATTAAATTTCTTGGAACACGGAATGGGAATCCTTTCTCATGGGAATGTGAATGAACCACCAATCTGATTTGGCTCGGATGGGGGATTGATCGCGACCCAAAGCAGTGAAATTGTAATTGCAATGAGACCTGACCAAACAAACACAATAGTTGGCTTCCTTCCCCTCCTCCCCATCAACCCTTTGGCAAATGGGTAGAGATGAGCTAACACCCAAAAATTGACTTACCTTCTCTTCATCACTGTAACCCTATGCATTGCGGTCCTGGAAGTCAAATGGTCAGGAATTGAGCTTGAAGACTGGTGGCGAAATGAGCTATTTGTCTGCGAAGTATATAGTGTGACATAGTGGCCTTGACTACCGTCTCATACTCAGTAGTTCGCTGACTACCAGTAGTACACAAATCATTACCGTCTCATACTCATGCTATTTGTCTGAGAGAGGAGGGAGACATGATACATAACTCATCAGCTGAACTTCAAAAGTTTGTATATTCTAATTTTATTGACAGGGTAATTGCAAATAAGCTTAAATTAGTGAACCAACTTTAGAGGTTTACCTTATGTGAATATATGAAACTTGAGCACCATAACAAATATTTGTAATTAGAGCACGAACTACTGTCTGACTACTGATAGATATCCTGACCAATTTTTCGAGCTTTATTAATTAGCTATCGAGGGATCATGTGATCTACACATAATCGTGCAATGGGTCTAGATTCCTCAAGTCTTCAGATTTTTGTTATTCATGTAGGTTTAGGTTTTGGCTTGCTGGTTTCTTACTGCATGTACATAAATGGTTTTTGAAGGAACTAAAAGACGACAATTTCATTTAGAGATTCGAAATAGCAAAACAAAAGAGTTCTTGCGGGACATTCTACAATCATCTTTGACTGAGATACAAATCTGATACAAAAATTCTGATGACTGAGATACAAAATCTGATACAAATCTGATACAAATCTGATATAAATCTGATACAAAAATCTGATACATTGTAATTGACAGTATATAAATCTGATACAAAATTCTGATACAAATTTCACTCCATCTGATACATTGTAATCTTTTGGCCAGTCCATCTGATACAAAATTCTGATACAAATTCTGATACATTGATATAAATTTTGATACATTGATATAACAGGATATAAATTTGATATAAACTGATACATCAATTCTGCACCCAAAAAAAAATGATACATCAATTCTGCACCCAAAAAAAACTGATACATCCCCAATTCTGCATGTATCAATTCTGGAAAAAAAAACTGATACAAAATAAATATATACTGAGCAATTCTGATACTGCGCATTGATTAGCGTTACTGTGCATTGATCAATTCTGATACTGCGCAACACTGAGCAACTAATCCCTTACATAAACACATATATCCACATAAACACATATTCCAACATAAACACACATAAACACATATATCAAAAATACCAAAAATTCCCCACTGAGCAACTACTCCCCTAAATATCTGTACACCAAAAAATTATATGTCCACATTTGATGATTCATATCCAGGCTTCATACCCTCTACCAAATTTGCTTTGCCTACATATCAAAACATTCTCCCTCTTCTTCCTCTTCTTCCCTGCATATGAAACAAAAAATGAAAATCTTGCATTTTAGCTACTATGAATCTTGTTCAAGCAAACCAACGCATGCCTGCACACCACCCCACTCAATTGCCATTCTCCACAGTCGCATGATCTTGCTTCCAAGTCGACCCCGAAATTGGTCCCATGCTCCATTATCTCGTACTTACTTTCTGATGATCTAAATATAAAACAAGCTCTAGACCTTTGATACTGTGACCTCAATTTTTCTCTGATCTTTGGAGTGACAATTCCAGTGTACTTTTCAATCATCTCCCTTTTCTTCTGCAATCTCACCATAACCAAACGCCTGATTTTTTCCAACATAGTGATTATTGGGCAATCTCTGGCCTCCATAATGTACTTGTTCCATGCTTCGCATATATTGTTGCAAAGTAGATCACATTTGTTGGAGTCTTGAAAGTGTGACCTTGCCCATTTCTCTGGACCTACATCCATCCACCACTTTGCGGCCTCCTCATCTACATTGCTCATGGCCTTCATTGAAGTCTCCCACCCATGCTTTGTGTACGACCTCGCCGCAGCCCATAGATGACCCTTTAGGTCTAGCCCCCTAAACTTCTTTGCAAAGTTGGCATATAAATGCCGTACACAGTACCTGATTTGAGCCTCGGGAACTAGCTCCTTAAATGTCTCCAGTAACCCCTGCAATAGAAGAAGATTTCAAAGTAACATCTCACGATACTTAGTAAGTATATTATTTAAGGAATTAAATTACCGAGAAGAATAAGTATCTTTTGTCTATCCGAAATGAAGGTCCATCCCCGCAATGATACGACCCCTATTGCTTCTATCAAGTTATTCAAAAACCAAGTCCATGTCTCCTTGTTCTCTACGCCGACCACCGCCCATGCAATTGGCCACATTTGATTGTTGGGATCTCTTGAACACGCCGTCAATAACACACCACCAGAGACGGTTTTCAAATGACAACCGTCCATCCCAATTATCTTCCGACATCCGTTCAACATTCCCTTCACAAGTGCGCCAAAACACACAAACATGCCACCAAATCTTCTATCCTCACAACCTACAATCTCCTCGGTTTTGATTACTACTGCAGTATCCGGCATTTTCTTCAACATTTCGTTCGCATAATCCCATAGTCTACGATACTGCTCCACATGCTTCCCATCCACCTCATCAATGGCCATTCTCCTTGCCCTATAAGCCGTTTGTTTGTTTATGGTCACACCGTAATCTCTATTCACCGCTGAAATGAAGGCATTAACATTCCATGTTGGATCATCTCGAAACGACTCCAGGTACTTGTTAGCTAGCCAAGGAGCACTCACTTGACTGTTCTCCATTCCCCTCTCACAAGTATGCTCTTCACAAAGAGAAACAATCCTAAATACCCTGGCGGCTTCTTTCCATGCACCTCCAACATAGAAAGGACACTCATTCTGAGATGCACATTCTACTGTAATCCTCACCGAAGTATTTCTTCTCCAAAAAAGATCATAACCATTCCTAATTGCCCACTCTCGTACACATGCTCGAAAGTCTCGCGCGTGTGGGAACTCCATACCTACTAGAATCACTGGATCCGCCAGATGTCTCTCTTCATTGTACTGTATATTCCCCAGAGTGTCATCATCTGAGCTGACTACATCTCCCAGTTCCTCACTATCAGCATAGTCGGAATCCAAATAGGGAACATCACATTCTTCTCCACAAAATTTCTCCTCTACTTTATACCTTGAAGTAGATGGCCTACCACCTCCATGTCTCCCACCCACGCTGACATTTACTTGAGCCTCATGTACAAATGCATACTGGCTGGAACTACCAAAGGGTACACTAGATGTCGCAACTTCGGTAGGGTCTCCTCGCATTGGAATAGCAGCTACAAATTTTTCAAAATCCAGCAAGAGAACATACAAATATTAGAACATTGTTTGAAAAACAAAAGAGTATGCAGGGATGTAGATAAAATTACATAAAAATTTACCTTCCATCTCCACAACCTCAAGGCTGGTGTGTTCCACTTCCCCCAACTGTGTATCATCAATCATCGTTACAACTTCCATATGTTTATCTTCGATCGTAATATCATCTGCAAATTTAGCAAATTCCAAAAAGATAAGACACATATACTAGTACATTATTTGAAAACAACAGTGTATGGATTGTTTACAAAACAAGAAAAAATTACCTTGCGACTCCACAACCACATTGCCAGAGTGTTCCACCGCTAGCTGTGTATCACCAACAATCGAAGCAACTTCTATAGGTTTTCCTTCACTTGGAACATCACCTACAAAGTTTTCAAAGTCCAACAAGATAAGATACATATATTGCAATCTTGAACATATCCAAAATATTATGCAAGGTTGTCGAATAAGATTAGCAACAAAAAAATACCTTCCATGCCCACAACCTCAACGCCGGTTTGTTCCACTCCGCTCAACTGCGAATCATCAACAATCGTGACAACTTCGATAGGCTCTTCTACGAGGGTAATATCATCTGCAAAGTTATCCAATTCCAACGAGAGAAGATAGATATATTAGCACATTAATTCAAATTAACATTTACGTACAGTTATTGAACAATATACACATATAACTTACCTTCCATCTCCACATCAACAATGCTGGTTTGTTCTACGACACCCGTTCGATTATCAACATACAAATACACTTCACCAACTTCGGGTTCCACATTGTGTTCATCCCACATCTCCTTAGTTTTGGCATCATCATCTACCAATGTGAAATTGTAGGCAAAATCCCCTACTCCAATTTTGTAGTACACATGATGTGACTCATTGTAATCACACACCGTCTTCAAGATGTACTTCAACCCTTCCCATCTGGTCAATTCGGGGATGAGGAATCTATATCTCCCCTTCTTCCCTCCCACGTATTTCCAAGTGCGATTCTTCACAAAATACCCACTGCACTGGATGTTTAGGTTTAGCATTGTCCTGCATCACATCCAATTATTTGATTTAACAAATGAGATCAGACCAACACTCACAACATTATTCATATTTCTTTCTAAATTCAAACAATGGTCCCCCACAACAATGGTCCCCCACAATAGATTATTATCAAATTCAAAAAATATTCATAATACATAACCCACCAAATATAATGAAACCAACTTAACTAACGGAAAAAATAGTAGAACTAACCTTCGTCGATGGCTCAACTGCGAATCGATCACAAAACACCCTGACAAATTCCAACTTTCGACAGCTTTGCAACCCACACAGACTCGGCACCTTCGAATGATTCACCGCGTCTCTAATGTCGACAATTTGGGGCTTTCAGTGGTAGGGCTTTCTCACCGCGGATCTAATGTCGACAACAGGCTCCGCAATAGGGTCTTCTCCGATTTGGGGGTTTTTTTACCGCTTGGTAAATTAGGGTTTTCTGCAGATCGGGGTTTTTTTTTTTACCGCTCGGTAAATGGGGAAGAAGAGGGAGAGGAAGGAATCGATGGCTGTAGGGGGTATTTTGGAGATTTTCTGTACGTACGTGCAGTGCACGTATAAGGGAGTTAACAGTTTGTTAACTCTGTCAGCTGAAAATTAAAGATTGTGCTGTTTTTTAAAAAAGTGAAACTTTTGTGCTGTTTTTTTAAACAGATCCAAACTTTTGTGCTGTTTTTTTAAATTTTGCCTATTTTTTACTCCAAAGTTATTTTAGGCCGGAAATACACTGAAAAGAAACACATATATAGAAAATGTCATCCAAATGTAGATCTCTTCTATTTCTTCTGTAATTATGTTTTATGTAGGCGATTCGCCAAATACATTTTTTTTCTTAGTTTGGTCCCTTTGCTATTTTGATTCAAACCGGATACTACTGGTCTTTTTTTAATCTAATTTTAATGCAACCTTTTTTATGAGATTCAGATTGTACTAAGTTGGAGTTTTGCTTTTATGTTTCTGTTCTCAATAGGTCCGAGTTTTACTTATGATACTATCTCTTGAGAATAACTGAAGAACCACATATCCGAGTTTCAAATCATGTTCTACTTGCAAAGGAAGTGTTTGATCCCATGTTTTAGGTTTGATGTGGGTTATATTTCTTTGCACATTAGGGAAATTTATTCTCTTATTGGTTGAGAAAAGCTAAGAATGATTCTAAAATGCACATTCTAATAGAGAAGGTTTCCCTCTTGCAGTTGAGGATATTAGCGTGTGTCTCCGCATCTGCTTCTGATAAAGTAATAAGGAGCAGTGCACTCTTATGGTAGTTTACCCTTAAGCCATACCACGCCTCAAAGCAGTAGAGAGCTCCCTTAAAACAGATCATTTCCTCCCTGTCCCCGTTACCAAACAGAATTGTATCATCCGCATATTGTTGGATCGAACATCCTTGCTGCGTCGCCACTGGGGAGATCCAACCCAGCCCGCTTGCTTGCAGTTGTCCAATATAGTCTTAAGCATGCCCGCAAGATGGGTAAAAAGAATGGGTGAAAGTGGATCCCTTGTCTTAGACCTTGGGATCGAGATCCTCTTTACTACGTCATATTCCCCATTCTTTAATTGTATGTTAGTTAAATATTATAACAAGATCAGATCTTGAAGATAATATCAATCACATAAGCAATCACTACACTTGTGAATAATATAATGATTGTAAATATAGATAGAGGCAACAATATATATTTTTATCCCTCTAAATAACAAAACGAGAATAACATTATTAGTTGAACTGTTTTTGAACAAAAGTACGTTACTGGTTTCTACTTGCATTAGCTGCAATTTTCAACTCCTTGTGCTCTCCCAAACTCCAGTTGCTAATTCTAAAGCTCTAAATAACAAGAAGAGATTAACATTATTAGTGGAACTGTCTTTGAACAAAAGTGCATTACTGGTTTCTACTAGCATTAGCTTCAATTTGCAACTCCTTATGCACTCCCAACTCCATTTTCTAATTCTCTAGTTCATTCTTTCATTGCCGATCTTGTACTTATAAATTTCCTCTCTTTCTTCTTACAAACTTGAATCAACTTGAGCCATCTTTTCTTATGCCCAAGCTCCAGCTTTTCAGCTAGAATACGCAAAATTGCTTCCTCCATTTGAAGTTTTTTTATCATAATTGTTGCTGTAACAACTGTCTCTGATCGTTCTTGACAAGTTTGGTTCATATCGCTGGAATGCTTTTGGATCTGAACTGGTTTCAAAGCTTGTTTCTTCATGCTCCATCCTTGTGTAACTTTGTATTGTACATATGAGAGTTACTTGGAATAATAACTGCAAAGTTTCACCAAAGTTTCACTTGTTGATCTTGAAAATTTCAAAGCCATAAATACAAAGTACCTTAATTATGCTTTTTGCAGTAGGATCCTGCAATAGTGATTAGAAGGAATTTCAGAGATATATGCACAAACAAAAAATGCATAGCTTAATTCATTAACATCATAAAGGGCTTAAATGTGCATTTCTGCAGTAACGGCAGTTATTTGATAAATGAGAAGATTTGGGAAAACTGACAACAAAGGTTAAAAAAAAGAAATATACTTCTACCTTGATGCCTAGGAAAACAAGCAGGGGTCAAATTTTTTCATAAGTACCTTCGGTGTTAGATGAACACAATATTAACAAAATTTGAACTGTATAATAATTACACTGTGATATCCTTTTGATATACAAACAGCTAAAAAAAACCACAATATGTTCAGTGCATTTGAATTGGCTTAGTCAATTAGGATCATCTCAATGCTTACCAATCAAATAGCCTCGAGTAGGTTGTTTTTGCTAGGGCATCAGGTTAGATGCTGCTAATTTGGATAAAGAAGTGATGTAGCCATCAGGGGAGACTAAGACACTTAAATAGGGAGTCTATAAGTGCCTTTGCATCTAGCCTTATTGACAATTAAAGTTACAAACAATTTTGTAAAAAAAGGTAAAATAACCAAAGAAAAAGAATTAACAGGGCACAAGACATAGATTCACACATTAGTAACTTTGTAGCATGCAATTTTTAGGTGTTAGAAAGCCTTATCATTCTTCAACATGAAGGAACCAGTCCCCCTCCTTTTGGTGAATTCTGTGTTTCCAATGTGAAGGATTGCTGCTACCACTTGGAAGCTCGCATCCTGGATAAATGCACAATTTCGTCAGTTTTGTTGATGTTACCAACTAAATAGTCTCTTTTGTCTCAAACCGTTTTGCATTTCAGTCACATTCAAACTTACACACAAAGACAATGGTAGCTAGATTCAGTTTTACATCAAAAGGTTAAATGAGTTTCATCTAGGAGCAACTAATTGACAGTTTTAGTTGAAACTTATCCTTTTATCTGCAGTCATTTAGACAAAAAAGTAAAATGATGAATGAAAGTCATTAGTTTCTCAAATCTAGCTTTTGTCCAGTTGTTCTTGAGAATTTCAATCTTTGAACTTGATATATATATGAAGAATTTTGATGGCTGATATATAATTTAAGAATATAGGATCTACGGTCAAGATTTATTGGCTTTTATCACAAATCAATAATTGCCTCTGATCAGTTTGATAACAAAATGAACGAAGGGATGGGATTAGCTCCTGACATATTTTTTTTATAGTCTTGCTTTTATAATAGAAATAGATAAATAGATATATACACACTTGTAATTTACACATGCGATACACGTCTTAACAAATATAGTTTTTTTAAAGTACAAATTTAGACATTGTTTGGGCTTGAACCTAAAACCTCCTTTCGTGCGTTACACAGGTTGACAGATTTACAAATGACACTAAGACCTTCTCCCATTATATATACTAGTATCATACACGTGCACACGTGCACGTGGAAAAAATTGAAGAGATAATGAAAAGGGAAAAAAGAAAATAATTTCCAAACTGATCCACTTTCGAAAATATTTACGAAACTGGTCCACTGTAGAAAATAATTATCAAAGTTAGTTCATAACCCAACACGTGCGTTGCACGGGTTGGGTTAAGGACTAAGGGGTTCTCCCATTATAGTAGTAGAGATATATATATATCAATGTTCTAAAAAGCGCTAGGCGGTAGTCGGGCGGTCGATGGGGGCCTAGCGCCTAAACCTTGTAATCGGGGATTAAGCGGCTAGGCGGTAGGCGGTTTTTTAAATTTATTTATTTATTTTTTTATTTGTTTATTTATTTATTTATCAATCTTTTGGGTTTATTTTGTTGTTACCCATTTTTACTCTTTATTGCTACTCATTCTTACTATTGAACTTTTTCTCTTTGCAATTGTAGGATGGGCTTCACATAGTCGAATCGGTGTATTATTGTATCGGTGAACATGAGGACTCTATCTTCTCCATATCCGATGTAAACCACATTGTGGCTACTCATAAAAGAATACAAGTTCTAAAGAGAGAATAAATGTAAAGTTGATAGATGATCTCATGATATGCTTGATAACGATGAACTTTAACTAATAACCACACTTAAATCAGATAACTTCCTCCCATCTCATGACATGCTGTCCCATACTAAGTGGATTGGCCATCCATAGATTGCTTTGGAAAGATATGTAGATCTGGGTGATATTTTAGGAGCTGAAAATAGAAGATGAATAAATTGCTTCACTAATGAGGAAAAGCATACTACTTATAATCTGGTAGAGTGATTGAGCCTTGAAGTTGTTGGCACATGAGACTTCTTATAAACTTCCCCCTTTGGTGCATAACTTCACTTATTTGGCTACGTTAGTGATATTAAAGTCCATACTTGTAAGTTTTAACATGATTGCTGTGAGAGTGTGAATACATGTCAAATTATGCAAGATAAAAAAAAGACTAAAGATATGCTTAAATTTTATTAGGAGAAAGTGTGAACGGTGGTTTTTTTTTACATTTTTTTAAAAAAAAATTACTTAAGGCGAGAGCGGTGGGTTTATTTTACTTTTTTTTTAATTACTTAAGGCCTAAGCGGGTCTAGTCCGCCTAGACCCGCCTAGACCGATTAAACGCCGCCTAGGTCCGATTTTAGCTGCCTAGAACCTATTTCCGATTTTCAAAAACGCCTAGGCCCTAGTCGAGGCGTTGGGGGGCCGCCTAGCGCCTAGGCGCCGCCTAGGCCGCTTTTTAGAACACTGATATATATATATATATATATATATATATATATATATATATATATTTGGCTAGGTGTCTGTTACCTTATGTATAAATATATAGATTGACAAATGACACTAAGGTCTTGTCCCATTATAATATTAGAGATTAGAGATTATAGATATTACTAGTAATATACACGTGCGATGCATGTATTATTTTTAAAAAAAAACTAAAGTAAAGACTCTGATTTACACATGTGATGCATGTCTTAATAAATATGATTATATACTTTTAAAAGTAAATGTGAAGACTATGATGGGAGAGTTGGAGTTGTATGTGTGTTGCTCGTAAGTAGTTAGATTTATAACTCCAACTCTTTGATTATAGTTATTATATATTATATTATAGATAGATAGATATATAGATTGATAGATAGATAGATAGTAATTTACACTTGTGATGCATATTTAATATATTAAAAAAATTAAAATAAAACATCTGACGTAGTGAGGACTCGAACCTGAGATCTCATATGCATTTATATTAGTTTTGCCCATGCCATGTACACGTTGGTAGATTGACAAATGATACTAAGGTTTTCTCCCATTATAATATTAGAGATTAGAGATTAGATATTAGAGATTGGAGATTATTATTAGAGATTAGAGAATACTAAACATACTATGCAGATTATATTTTGTCAAATTTATATTCACAAGAGGAACTACTTTTTTGTACATAATAATAATAATAGACCATAATGCTTTGATAGCAAATATGTGACATATATCAAGCAATTTACCTAAACTATTTGATAAACGGAAATTTTGCATATATAGCTCGAACATATATATGTATACTACATATTAACACAATAAAAAATAAAAAAAATCTACCGGTCGATCTTAAATATTTAATTTGCAAATATATGATGATAACCAATTATAACACATACAATATCACATATCCACATTTATAATTAATCACTCAGTGCTCAAAATAAAAATATTTATAATCACATATCCACATTGCAGTAGTCCGGTCGCACTCGAACAATAATATTCCAGGGAAAAATGCACCTAAGATCAAATATTTCGAGCTGGCTTTGGTGGAAAATTCAGACTTTCTTTTTGATGCTGGGATCACATAAAACATGTTTAACTACAAGAAACTTCCGATGAAAAAACTCAGTGCTCAGCGATGATACATGAATTCTCCTCTCCGTTATTCTCTTAGTTGATGCAAACAATTCTAATAACTATATTCCTCTACAGCCCACCAAGCAAAATGGAGGCCTTGATGAGAAGCCTAGGCAGAAGAGAAAGCAAAGAACCCTACTAAAATGAAAGTTCAATAAGTTGGAACAAGAAATTAGACCTCAATTAACAACCTTTACTACTAAAATGAATAAGCCATATAGTAATCTTTCTGATGAAAAAACAAAATATCCCAACATCACTCCAACACAAACAACCTTCACCGGCATTTTTTTGGGGCAACCCAGGCGTTTTAAAATGCCAGGGAAGACCCTAATAGCGTTTTTAAAAATGCCGATAGATACGCTGGGAAAGGCCGCATCGCGGTAGGTATGGGGCCTACATGGTGTTTATTATAAACCGTGGTATACCCTGTGGCCTAATCCGGCGTTTGTAAACCGCCGGTATAGGGCCATTTTCAACTTTTTTATTTATTTTTTTATTTTTGGGATAAAAAACCTGTTCTGCCGTTTTTTAGCCACCGCGGCAGGGATGTTTTCAACTTTTTTGTTATTTTTTTAAAAAATAAAAACCCTTCCCCGACATTTTACAAATGCTAGGGTAAGTGTAAAATAAATTTTTTCGCCGTCTCTTTCAGAATTTCACCTGTAATATAGTTCATTTCACACATTATTACAGCAAACTTGTAATACAGATCACATAACATACCCATAATATAATCAATTTCACAATTCTCAATGATCATACATAATAATACAAATCACATTCACACACAGTAATAAAGCATAATAAAGTACTAACTCCAATAATTATCCTCCAATTGTTTCAATACTTACATATATGTTTGATTAACCAGTTTAAAAACAAATTAAAATAACTACTTAGTCATGACACAAATGCAATAACTGCCACAAGAGACATCTCCACTGGTCTGCTACTACGTATGTCTCCTTTCACCAGTCTTATCGGTTGTATTCTCTGAATTTGCACTACTATCAACCGATGAAAATTTTCCTGTGTAATGCACAAAATAGTCAAAAAAGATTAGAAACACAGTGCATGTGCTGATAGATTACTAATAATAAACACCAAGACTTAAGGACTTCAAGTTTAACATCCTCTAGGATCTCATTCAATTGATGTCAAAAAGACCCCTTCAGAGACACAGTCACCCTGAGTCTTCATGTATTCAAGGAAAACAGGATAACTTGTTAGAAGTATATCTATGTTCAAGCTATTACATCGGAGAAGCAGGCTAAAGGCCTCTATTAAACCTAGGGATGGCAACTGGGCCGGGTCAACCGGCGACCCACCCGCGACCCGGCCCGCCAACCCGGCCCGTTAATTTGCTCCGCGGGTTCGGGTCGAACCCGGTGAACAGTACCGGGTCGACCCGGATCGCAATTTAAGCGAATTGAATTCGCGAAACCCGGCCCACGAACCAAGCCCAATTCGCGAATTGGACCCGCCAACCCGCGGGTCGACCCGCGGTTTCGACCCGTTCGACCCGTACGGGTCGAACGTTCGACCCGTGATGGGTCGACCATTGACCCGCAGGTCGAACGGTCGAAAATCGCCCTGTTCAGCTGCTGATGCGCTTTGTCCCAAGGCTGGCAAGGCAGAGCCGTTGTGAACGGCTCTTTGAGCCTTTGCAATTTTTTTTTCCCACTTATTTAGTCTATAAATATCCCAAAAAATCTCATAAAAAATCACACCTCACTCTCTTACTCTCTCTACTAGTATACATCATTTGTAAAGAATTTTTGAACAATTGTAGTATTCATCAAACAAGTGTACAAGGAGGCATATACACGATCAAATCGGTCGTATCGGAATCAAAATTCAACGTCTTCAACTCTCTTCAACTCTCGTCAAATCTACTTCAACCTCTTCTCAACTCTTCAATTGCGGAATCGGCAAAGCGCTCCTCCATCTTTTCTATTCTATTCTTATTTTAACGGTTTGTTTTTACATACGCGTATTCCACGGTGAACGGTATCAAAATATCTCTATCTCTCTCGTTAATTTTTTTTTTGCGTTGTAGTTAAAATTATTATTCGTTTTTTTGAACTTCTCTATCTCAACCCTCTTGTTTTTTAGATTTTTTTTGTATAATTCACCGCTCCTACATTCTATATTTTTTTTTACATATTTTATTTTAGCACATTACTACATTATGTCTAGATCACGCGGTAGCGGTCGTAGCGGACAAGATTCCTCCTCCTCTTCACGTAGGCCACCAATTGTCCCAACTAGTGAGCCCGCCCAAGATTACATTGATCCTACTATGGAACAATGGGGTACACACGACGATGTTGTAGGTGACATACAATTAGAAGAAGAAGAACAACAACAACAAACTGAAACCATACAATCCCGTAGTAGTAGAAAAAGTAGAGGAGAAACTAGCGATTGGCATAAGTTTTATGATTATATCCCGGACGAACATACTCCGGGTATAGGTTTGAAAGTGTGTAAAATATGTATTAAAACATACAAATTCAAGAGGGGTGACGGCACCGGTACAATTAGTAGGCACATACAACATAATCATAAAGAACTTCTTGATCAAATACAAGGCCAACAAAAAATCAACCCTAGGACCGGTCAAGTAGATAGCCACCCATATGATCCCGAACTTGTTCGTCGGGAAATGGCTCGATTAGTCATTAAGGAAGAGTTGCCATTTTCCTATCCCGAGAGTAGGAACTTGGCAAATTTTAATCAAACGACCTTAAACCCTCATTTTAAAAGAATTCCGAGAAATACTTGTAAATCGGATTGTTTTAAAATATATGTTGAAATGAAGGACGCGTTGATTGCAATTTTATAGAGTTTAACTTGTAGGGTTAGTTTAACTTCGGATTGTTGGACGGGTGTCAACAATATTCCAACGATGGGAATAACCTGTCATTGGATCGACAATGATTGGATTCTTCAAAAAAGAATCATATCACTTGCCGCGTTGCCGTATCCCCATAGTGGCGCTGAAATAGCAAACCGTATTATAGAAATTTGTGATGTTTTTCATATTCGCGATAAAATTATGGCTATTAGTTTTGATAATGCATCTAACAATAATGTAGCAATTACTACTTTAAAATCTATATTAAACCCTCCATCTGACAATATTTTTCATGTTAGATATGCATGTCATATTATAAATTTATGTATTCAAGATGCATTAAAAATAGCTGATCCATATATACATAAAATTAAAAATTGTGTACATTTCATTGTATTAAGTCCAAGCATTTTGCAAGAATGGAAAGCTTGGTGTAGGGTTAGAAATGTTCCTTTTAAAAGATTTCCAAAGGATGTTAGACACCGATGGAATTCTACTTTGGATTTACTAAATGTTGTTACCGAATATAAAGCAGTTGTAAATGATTTTTGTATCGCAAAAAATATGCATAATTTTGAAATGACTCCCCCCGATTGGTTTTTTGCCGAATCTTTGTTGAAATTTTTAGAACATTTTAAAACCGCAACTTTAAAATTTTCAAAAACATATGAATCTACTTCTAGTAGCATTTTTATTGAATTAGTTAGCATGATGCAAATATTTAACGAAATGTTAAATGATCTCTATATTAGTGACATTGTAATACCTGCATTTCAAAAAATTTTGAAGTATTATTTTCCTCCTCCTATGTTGATTTGTGTTGCTACTGTTATGGATCCCCGTATCAAATTAGAAGGTACGAAGAATTTGATACAAATGTTTTTTGGATATTTAGAGGACAATGTAGAATTAACAACTGATTGCGCTACTTTTTTAGTTCAGTTTGAATCTACGTTAAATAACTTGTATGATTATTATGATAGACGTTTTGCTTCTAGTAGTACAACCTCTGTAGTTAGTTCTTCTTCTGGTAGTTCTAAAGGTAAGGGTAAAAGTAGAATTGGTGATAAAACATTTAGTTTACTTGAAAAAATTCAATCTAAAAAACCTAGGACTAATCAACCAAATGAATTAAATTGGTATAACCAACAGGATACTGAGCCTACTCTTTCTCTACTAGATATTTTACAATGGTGGAAAGAACATGAACACACTTTTAGTATTCTGTCAATTATGGCTAAAGATTTACTAACTCCTCCTGTCTCTACAGTTGCTTCTGAGAGTGCATTTTCTACAAGTGGCAGGGTTCTATCTGATTACAGGAATCGGTTGAAGCCCGAGGCGTTAGAGATGCCCGTTTGCACAGAAGACTAGCTGAAGGCTGAAGATAGGACGCAAGTGAAAGCACTATCAAGTTCCACAAGTGGGAGCAACTCGCCCGAAGAACAACAACAACAACAACAACAACAACAACAACAACAACAACAACACTAGCTTTGCTTGTTATGTCAAATTAGAAAACTTGTACTCAATTAAAATTGTATATAAGAAATATGTTATTGTATAAAACTTATTTGTGAATTGAATTCTTCATTTCGTTATAAATTGTTCAAATTGTATAACTTAAATTCATATGAATAATATTTCAAAATTTGTTGTCAATTTCACTCTTTCAATCTTATTATTATTATTACGATTTTTATTGTTTATTAGTATTATTACTTACTTAGTATTATAATTAAACATCATTTGAGGATATTTAAAGAATTGTAGTATTATTACTTATTAGTATTATTACTTACTTACTTAGTATTATAATTAAACATCATTTGGGGATATTTGAAGAATTGTAGTATTATTACTTATTACTATTATTACTTACCTAGTATTATAATTTTTGAAGAATTGTAGTATTCATCAAACAAAGATATGGTTGTTTGTATACATCATTTGTAAAATTATTATTATTATTATTTTAATTTAAGCTACCAAATAATAATAATAATAATAATAATATTAAACGGGCCAACCCGCGGGTCGACCCGGCCCAACCCGGGTTGAACCCTAAAGGGTTCACGGGTTGGGCGGGCCACCCAAACGAAACTTAGCCCGGCCCGTCCCGACCGTCTAAGTATTCGTGCCAACCCGTACGGGTTGGGCCCGGCCCGGCCCACTCGACCCGTTCGCCATCCCTAATTAAACCACCCATGAACTACCAAAAATAGTCAAAATTTTTGAATTATTTCCCAAATTATGAATACCTTTCAAAATAAATTCTGTAATACATTTCAATCCAAAAAAATTCTTTAAGTGCGAATAGCTCAGATCCACATTTACAAATTGCGGGTTATCAAATTTTTCGTATAACTGGACAACCATATACTGCAAAGAATAACTGAACTTTTGAAAATTTCCATAGTACGTTAGCTTCAATGTTTCTTTCTAATACATATAAGGCCCATTTGAAGGAATTTTAAACACTTAAGCAACATGCATAAAATATTGATAACAACCTAAATCATGTTTCTATAAATCTAGATCTTAATCATGTTACAAAGTGCTTTAATATAAAATCCTAAATCATGAAACTATAGATCTTTGCTAAATCAAAAGAAAAAGAATATTAAAAGTGGAAGCACTAACCTGAAACCATTGATGAAGATTGTGCAGAGGGTTTGGATCTTCCTATATAATACGCACTTCTATGAGAGGCCGTCTCTCTTTTCTTTCTGTTGATGGGATGACAGATGGAATAGAAAGATGCGTATATATAGGAGACCATAACCCTAACGGATAATTGTTGATTTCCAATTTTGTCAATCATAAAATAAGAAATTTACTTTACGGTTTCTACACGTAATATATCACACTTTTAATTATATGCTTTTAACCCATTACTTAATCTTAATTAGATCGCTTTAATTTGGGTTAGACTTTAGAATAACAATTATACATTTAGTTACATATGTGAGCTCACATAAATTATTTTCCAACACCATTAAGTAACCGATATTTCACAAATTAGGTCTTTGTGTGTGTGTAGCTGCGCTGGAGCAAGAAAAAACGAAAATGGTTAACAGATCCTCCACAACTTGAAGGAAGTCTAATTTGATAACTAATGCCAGCAGGATGTGCCTCAATTTTCTTAGGTGAAAGTTTCTTATGTACTGCATGAAGGAAACAAGCTTGTCATGAATAAACATTTTCCGCAATCCTGTTGATTTTATGATTCTGGTTAAAGGGCATATTGTATTTGGTTACTTGTGTACGTGCGGGTGTTTATTCTCTGTATTCTATCAAAAACTAAAAAAAACATAGTAAAAAAATTCACACTCAGTGTCTGACTCAGCAAAATACTTGTAAATAAGTAGACTCACTGGAAAAAAAGTAAGGTAATTATAGCTGCAGTTGGTAGGAGTTACTTTAAAAGACAAGGCAAAGTTCTGGAAATAATTCCAGAAAGTCTACTTCCATACACCAAAAAATGTTAGTATCACACAGTATGCACCAAATTAAAACCACTCAGGAAAGCTTACTAATTTCCAATAGTTATTTTGGTTAAGTTATGAAACTATAGGTGATATGGTGAAATACGAGGAATGAGTATACATGTTTATGTTATCTCTTTCAGGATACCTAGCTAGTATCATAAATATAAAGTTAACCAGGTAAGTTACAATACTAACCGGTGGGACTGGGATTTCAGAGCCGACTATCTGTTGCCTGACTAAATTGTCCATTTGCACTTGAAGAGCTGCCATCTGCGCTTGAAGAGCTGCAAACTGATCCATCCCCACGATTTGGCTCCCACCGTAAGCAGATGCACAAAGAATCAAAGATTTGAGAGGGAGTCGGTCCTAAACCCATACCACAAACACATCCAGGGTGCTCTTTTTCCATCACTTCAAGCATAGCTTGCCGCTGACGTGCTAATTAGTCGGAGGAAGCAGTACGAGAATCGGAGGAACCAGCAGAGATCTCATCATACTTCGATCTAGCCTTAATCTGGAAAGGAAGACAAAGAAGAAAAAAAATGAAAATATGTTGATGGTTATCGAAGCGAATTAAAATTTTAAAGAAGCACTCAAGGTATATGTAAAATTACCAAGATATCCTCTGCGGCAGGGGTTGGAAATGACCCATCTTTTGACATGTGGGTAGTGTTAAATATATCTATGTCGCCGATGGAATCAACACCCAATTCCTCTTCCTATAGATTAGTGAGATGCAGTTATTATAAACATAAAACTCATCAACCAAAACATGCAAGAAACCTCACACTTCCCAATTTCTCCCGAACTATAGCGAAGCACTGTGTACTGGCGGTGTGCAACACAAGCTCTTGTGCTCGACTAGCAACACCAATACCAGACCTTCTATGTACATTTCAAAAATGTTACAACTTAATTAACATCACTAAACAAACACTTTGAACTCATTAAACATAAATACTTGTCCTGTCTTCGAACTCCAGTAGTGAACGAGGAATAGCCAATCCGAAGTCTTGACATTGGGGGGCATGACCTTTGCATTATCAGCCTCGGACTTGTTCTTGTCATAAAATTTCCTCTTCAAATCAATTTTGTTATCTCTCCGCTTCTTTGAAAGAGATTTTTCCACCCAATTGTCGAG
The DNA here is from genome assembly GCA_017893485.1 of Hemerocallis citrina. Lineage (NCBI taxonomy): Eukaryota > Viridiplantae > Streptophyta > Magnoliopsida > Asparagales > Asphodelaceae > Hemerocallis > Hemerocallis citrina. Next base: position 167,912,836 of record CM030368.1, read on the forward strand.
AGAGTTTGGGTAAAAGAAGTATTGTTGCAAAATAGTATTGATTACAAATAATTGAAAATTGATATACATAAACCAAATTTGACTAATTAAGTTTTCATATGTTAGTGTTACCTTGATGGTAGAATAGGAAACCGCCTTTGTCGTGTCGAGCACATTTGGCCAACTCTCGTAGGGCAATGGAACTATGTGAGCATTCCTAACAACTACCCCAATAAAATGCGCTGATTTTCCTGCATTGTCCCCGACAGGTTGTCTGGCACTGTTCGCCTTTACGATAATCCTCTCGTTGTTATTCATCTTGCACACATCGGCCATCTTTGTGGGTCCTCTTTGTTTTTTGATAGTGAGCATGCTTCCCTCCCCCACCTCAAGCTGACTGCCACTTTGTTCTGGAAGCTGCTCCGACCCTTGTTCTTCGTTAACATCAACTGTGGTGACTCTTTTCTTCGTCCTCGCCATATTGTAACTGTAATATCCATCAGATTAAGATAATATTAAAAAAATTAAGACAAATAATAAATACAAGGGATGGATGGTGACAGTGAGGGTGGATAGCACTTGGTGTTTAAAGCAGACACTAGGAAAGAAGATTTTGAAGAGTGACAAGTCACAAGTTTTGTCCATGTCTATTGTTTTGAGTATAGATCATTTTCAAAATGATAAATTATACAAATACCCAAGTAATAATTAATTTAATTAATCTTCTAAGTTTGGTGTATCAGTTATTAGAACACTATTTATTAATGAGCTATGAAGACAAGAGCACCATCATCATACCATCATCAGAGATACAACTCTAATACCATCATCATTAGACTAACTATTCTAATTATTCGTATGTACTACAAATACCACAATCACTCCCACACACAAAAAATGTCTAATTTCTAAAAACTCTTCTCCTCAGTTTCATTGGTATAATTATACAAACAACACAAATACAAACAAATTTTAGTTTAAGGAGAATCCTAAATCAACAAACTTATATAAAAATACTTGAAGTAGTCCCAAACTTTATGATGCCAGAATATTTTAATAATCAAACTGGATATCTCTAATTAGTAATACATGTTCAAAATCAATTCAATTGAAGTTAAGAATGATATGTGCACAAAATCATATCAATTCGGTTAAAATTTTCTTGAAGAAACCCTAAAACTAACAAATCCCAAAACAAAATTAACCCTAAAACCCTAAAATTAACATTAAATTATTTTTTACCTAAAGAATATGAGGTCATCGTCAGTGGGAGATGGTGGGGAAGGGAGACGGCATGGGCGATGGTGGTGGTTGGGGTTCGGGAGTGAAAGGGAGAGAGATTGAGCAAGGTTGGATGTGGAAGACGGCGGGATGGGGTTTCGGTTTTGAGCGGGAGAGCAAAAAAAAATTCGAAAAAGTGGGATTTTTTTTTTTTGGTAGCATAAACCTCCACTACTCACGCTTTTATTTAAAATGCCGGAGTATAGGGGGTTTTATTTTTTATTTTTTATTTTTTTATTTTTTTTAGTTGGGGGCTAGGAGTCTTCCCCAGCGTTCGTGAGTTATTTGGCTTGTTACCCTTCTTTTTGAAAATATTTAGGGAAATACCCTTGTTTTGAAAATAATTAGTGCAATACCCTAGTTCTTAGTTAGATTTCTATAGTATTCTGCCAATAATAATTTTTATAGGATGTGTGACCTTTCTACAAAAACTAATAAAAGTTTTTGGGTTTCATGATAATTCTTATTTTTATTATTAGATTTTAGTTTTTCTGCTTTCTAGCTTATAAATTATTAATAATTATATGGAAAATTTTTAAAATTAAATTAAAATTACTTACTTTGTACTAGCTCTGATACCAACTTGTTTGGGTGCGTGAAATCTGTTAACTTGTAGGTGTGGCTAGCGCGTAATCTGCAGACCTGAAAATCAAAAGGAAGAGAGTATCAAAAACTTTAAAAGTCTAAAGAATTGAAATAAAGATCAAAGTTTGGCATAAAATAATATTCGTCGAAATAATGGATATTGTCAATTCTGAAAAAGTAATCAGGAATGATGGGAATATCGTCGTCATCGTCGTCAAGTTCTCTCATATATTCTGATTCTGTCTCATATCCTTCACTATTACTATCATATGGGGGTTCTTCGAGTTCTTCTGTATGTCTATTTTCTCCTCCATTCTGTTCATGTTCTTCTAGAAATTTTCTGTACGTATACAGTCGTAGGACTCCAAACGTAACTACTAAATATACCATTTTCATAAAATAACAAAGATCTTTCGTGATAAGTTAGGTCGTCAATTATTTCAACATTTATATTACTAGTTTCTCTAGGAATTATTTGGTTTATTGTTATAATTATTACTCGTTGAATGCTAAAAAAGAATAATTTGAATTCGTAGCAATCATCCATGCTTATTTGTTTTTGAGGATAATAAACATCAAAAACTAGCATTCTATCACTTCCTTGGTAATTAACCATTAATTCAAAAATTGGTGAGGCAATACCAAAATTATTATCCATTAGTTCTTTTGAACAATAAGCAATTATGAAATAAAGAGCAGAGAGAGATTTCTAAGGATACCTAAAAAATCAAAACAAAACGGCCCATCATGCTTCCGACCTATTTAAACTTTTTTGATCTGTTCTGTACCAGTTACTACTAATGGATAAAATACCCATGGTATGCACCCCGATTTCTGTGCTCCTTTAATGTTCTTCCCATCTCAAGATTACTATGCCCTCAATAGAGCTTCATCCTAGAGATACGTCGAGAACAACTAGTAGCACTTTGGTACATACAACCACAAAAGTCTAACTATAGAAGGTTGCAAATGAGTCTTTTTGTAAGACCAGTCAGGCAGAGCCTTACAAACCTCTCCCTAAGGGAAATAAATTTAGTTGTTCATACCTTATTTTCTACAAAGGTTGATAGATGAACTCATAAAAGATATTTTATTTCCTTCAAGCTTGTTACAAACAGATTCTCCAAGATTATGAGGAATTTTTTCTCTCCAAATCGTCTGCCCCTCTCTCTTGTTTTGCTTTCCCTTTTATAGACCAAGGGATCAGCTTACAACAGGTTTTACATACGTCACTGCTTACATCATATGTACAATAATTGGATCAATACGTAAGTGCTTACATCAGGTTACATTAATTGCTCTGATTACATTTTGGCCTATTTCAGGAAAAGAGATTCCTCTTGGCCGACATCTTCACATGTTGCACATTTATGTAGGTGCTCCATCTTCATCAGGCTACAATAATGTACAGTTGTCTCTGCTGTCATTGTCATTGCTTCAGTAGATAGTATCTGATACCAGCTGTCAAACAGCTCATGTTTATCTTGTGGCTGTTTAATCTTTGCTATACTATACATTATTATCTTATCTGGATCTGGTCTGTCATAGATCCATATATTGCTATCTCTTTGTTTTATGTCTTTTAATTCACAGTACATGTTCCTAAAGCCCATTGCCCTTCTTTCTGAGATTAATTTCTCATATTCTTTGGCTTTAAATGGTACAATGTTTGATGCTCCATAGATTATTTGGGTGGTCACCCCTATTTTGATAACATGTTCCGCTGGGAATTCTTCCTCATCATTAAGATACTCGGGGATGGCTGAATACATTCTAACATATATTTTTGAGGCCTTCGTGAGCCCAAAATAACTTTTAGCTGCCTTGTAAATTTCTCTTGGTAGGTAAATTAGTTCTTCACATTCTCTGGATGGGTAAATACAATGAATAAGTCCTCTTTCGAACAGTGCCCTAGTTGTTCTCGGATTAGCTCCTGGTAGGATGATGGCCTTGTTCATGTGCTGCTGAGATATGGTTTTGATGAATTGGTTTACCTCTGTTACTTGACATAGCTTTTGAATATATTGTAAAAATAATATTTTCTTTGATACTTTGGTAGGGGCTTTCTCAGTCAGAAGTGTCTCCTTGTATGTGGTTTTAATTGCTTCTTCTTTCACTGACTAAGAAGGCTCACCTATCTTACTCATTTTTTCGCTATTATTGTCCACCATATTTTCTGTGGTTACATGCTGGCTTATATGCTGATAGAATAGACTTTAGAGTCCACATATTTGTAGTTGTAACTGGTTAAATGTTCCTTTTAATTGCTCCATTGTCTCCTTTAGGTAGACTATATCTTGTTCTATTTACTAAACTCTGGTTTCCATTCTGCAACAAGTGAAATAGTTAATTTCTTGATAGAAAATCGGCTAAAATATTATGTTTTCCTTTTATGTTTTCTATTAAGAAATCGTAATGTGCTAATTCCATCTGCCATCTTATCAATCTTTTATTTGCTATAGTTGGGTCTATTATTTTATTAATCCAATTCTTTGCTTGGGTATTATCTGTTCTTACAGTAAATTTTGTATGTATTATAAATAATTCAAACTTTTTTATAGCTTTTAAGATTGCTAGTAGTTCTTTTTCGTTTATGTGATAATTTTGTTGGGTTTGTGTGAAAGATCCACTAGTGTATCTAGCTAGTTTTTCCTCATTTTCTCCTATTTCAATAAATTTTAATACTGCTCCCCAATTGGTTTCACATGCATCTGTTTCTATTATCCAAGAACATTCTTTAACAGTTAATCTTAGCTTATGTAATTTTGATGTTTGTTGTTTTAATATTTTAAGTTTCTCTTCATCCTCCGGGGTCCATTCTCATTTCTTAAACGTTTTTAGTTTTTGTTGTAACCAATTTATTTTTGTTGATAAATTTGGTATGTAACCTCTTATTTGATTTAGTAATCCTATTATAGCTTGCACTTCTCTTTTTTCTTTTAAGACATTAGGAAAATTCTTTATTTTTTCTGCTATATGTGGTTGTAATTCTATTCCTTCATGTGATAATTTTGTTCTTAAGAATTCTATCTCAGTTTTAAATAATTCCATTTTCTTTTTTGATAGTATAATACCTGTTTTTTTCACTATTTCTATGAATTTTAGTAGATGTTCTTTATGTTGTTCCTCATTTTCTAATCCTATTAGAATATCATCTACATATACTAATATGAAATTGTTGTATTTTTCAAAAACTTTATCCATATATTCTTGAAATATTCCTGGGTTGTTTTTATAACCGAATGGTAATACATTTCATTCATAAAATTCTTGGGGCGTGCTAAATGCTGTTAAAGGTTTTGAATCTTCGGTTAGTTTTACATGATAAAATCCTGATTTACAGTCAAATTTCGAATATATTTTTTTTGTTCTCACTGTGTTAAGTAGTATTTGCATGTCTGGTAGTAGGTATCCAAATCTATTAGTATTTTTATTTAGTTCCTTATAGTTTACTACCATTCGAGATTTATCTTTTTTTCTTCTGAATGTTTTTTTACTATGAATGTTGGTGGTGAATGTGGACTTTGTGATTTTCTTATGTAATTATTTTCCACTAATTCTTTTATGTGTATTTTGAATTCTTCTAGGTCTGTTGGAGTATGTCTTATAGGTTTAATTTTTATTATTTTGTTTGCATCTATTAACTCTATATGTGTCGTGGGTTCACTTAAGTTCCATTTTGCCAATGGGTCTTCTCCGCACAGATCTTCTAATTATTTTTGTAAAAAATTTTTTGTAGTTGTTACTTGAACTTATTGTATTCTAGTTTTGTTTGGTAAATATTGGTATTCACCACGCTGGGTTGAAGAAACTCTGATGTGTGGCAGGTCAATTCTGGAATACGGTTGGATTATTCTAATTGCTATTGCTTGGTGTCTGCAAGGTGTTGTAAATACAACTGATTTATGCGATATAGTTATGGGATAGTATTGTTGGAAAAAGTCATTTCCTAAGAGTACGTCATTATTCATATCGTCAAACTGGTATACTATAGGTATTTTTAGTATGTAACTTCCTATTTGTACATTAACATTTTGTTGATATTTGTCTAGTATAATGGTTTGTCCAGTTAATCCAGTTATGGCTTTTTTATTAAAACCATCTTGTTTCCATTTCGGTAGTATATTTTCGCGGCATAGACTAGTACCTGCTCCGGTGTCTATTAAACTGTGATAGTTTCTTGATTTGTATCCTTCGTAAACAAATTCTGTTAGGATGTATAATGTGTTTTTTGTTGCTCTTAATGGATTCATTTGTCCAATATCCTATTTATTACCATGCTTTCATTGTTTACTGTTATTGTGATTTTTTTTTCTTGAATTGAGTAAGGTTGTACTGATGTAAGGAAGTCAGTTCCTAATAACATATCATTAACATATTGTTCTGGGTCTACATGTAAGTGTAATAACATTTCCTTTCTACCATTTATCCTTAGTGGTAGTATGATTTTATGTACAATTGGATGTCTATTATTGTAATAATCTAGGTAGTAATATGGGTTATCTAATGTTATTAATTCAGTGGTTTTATATTTGTTTGTTTAATATGTGAATTGGTAGCTCCTGTATCTACTAAGGTTATTTGTTTATTCCATTTTCCATTGTCATAATATTCTATTTCTATTTTAAATTGGTTATTGTTTTGGTGTTCTAATGTATTTGTTATTGGTATTAATTCCAATGCTTGTTATTTATTTCTTATTGATAGTGATCTCTTTTCGAACATTATTTGTGGTGCTTTTTCTTTTGCAGTTTCTTTTGCTTTATATAAGTCGAATTCTATATAATTTGGTATAGTCATTTCAGGGTTTTCTCTAGCTGGTTTGTACCTTATGATTTCACTGAATAGCGGCTCTATTTTAAAATTGTCTGTATTTCTATTCTTTACTTCGTGCTTACTAGTGAAAGCGTAAATATTTCTTATTTGTATGCTCATAACTTTGCTTTGTTCTATCATTTCTATACCTGATAACCTATGATATATGACTAGACTTTTATCTTTATTTTCTTCTGTCATGCTTATAGAGAAATTAGGTTTTATTGTGAACTTTATCTTTTGGTACATTAGGTTTCTTTGCACTATTCCTATTAAGGCATCTTGTGTACTTGATATTATCCTATCATCCATTAGATATATTTGGAGGGGTGTATTTATTCCTTCCTTAAAATAGGCTTTTATTATTATTTGTACAGCTCCTAAATGTATGTGTCTTAATATTTTTCTGGTCTTTTCGCTTATCTTTTCCTTCACTTGTCTTATTATTCTTTCTGTTATTAATGGGATTATTGTTTTGCCTTGTACTTGTTCAATGTCTATAGGTTGTTCAATGTTCCTAGCTATTACTATTGTGCTTTTCTTTCTTTCAAATATTGGTAGTTTAAAGATTTCTTTTGGATTTATATCTAATTTGGTTTCTCTTATTTTATCGTACTTTTGTATGTCAAAGCACATTATTTCTCTTAGTTCTTCATTGTTTTCTTCTCTTTCTGAGGGTTCCCCTATTTCTGTCAGATCAGTTAACATGTATATTTCATATTCTTCTGTTTCACCTTCACTACTTCCACTATCTTCTTCCATTACCATTATTTCTTCATCTTCACTTATATCTGACCATTCTTTATCATACTCTATGGATTCATAATTTATGTTATTCATTTCTTCAATTTTTTCTATGTATTTTACATTTTCTTTTTTCATTCTTTTAGGACAATTTGGTGATATATGTCCTACCTCTCCACATATGTAACAATTATATTTTTTTGGATTTTTCGTATACTGCCTATTTTTATTTTTCATCATTTTTCTAAAGTATTTTTTAAAAGATTTTCTATATCTCTTAAAAGTTTTTCGATATTTTGGTTGACATTTTTGGAATTTATGATTATTCTTCTTTGTGTATCTATAATTATTATTGCATCCCCAATGATTCGGTCTTGCATCTTCACAGCAAATTCTTTGTTTATATGTTCTGTAATATTTTATTGTTGCTCTAGCATCTTGACATACTTTGTCCCTATAATCTTTTACAAATTGCGTTCGATACCCTAAAATGTCTACTTCAGGTTTCACTTTCTCATTTATGTATGCACTATATATGTTTATACTCCATGGATCAGGTAATTTTAGAAAGAATGAGTCTAAAATTGAACTTTGTTCTTCTTTTGTATAATAACTATCTTAATAATATTCTCGGAATTCACAAGCATAGTTGTCAAAATGGCACATGTCGCATATTTCTAAGTTACTTAGTCTCCATCTTGCTTGATTCTTTTTATATATAGTGTGTTTTTCTCCTTTATCGTATACACTGAATTCGGTTCTTATTGCTTTTTCGTAATTTGTAATTATTTCTTTTAAACCTAACGTCCGTTGTGCTGAGCTTTCTTCAGTTCCTTTATCATCAACTGGTCTTTATTTTCTTATAGTATTTCTCTCTTCTTCTTATAGTCCATTCCACCATTTTACTACTACTCCCATAAAGGTGGCTTTTATAAATTTCTCAAATGCATTTCCATTAAGGTTTTGCCTAAATCCTACTATTAGTGACGCTTTTACCCATTCTTCAATTGTTCTATTTACGTCTTTTACGCAATCTAGGTCTAACCATTCTCTATTTCCTGCTATTCCTTTTTCGTAGTGTTCTGTTGGTTCGTATTTTGGGGGGGTTTTTTTTTTTATATCTTTTCCTGGTTGCATTCTTCTTTTTGTATTTTGCCATTTCCATGGTAATTGGTATGGTTTTTTGTTAGGTGGTGGTCTTAAGATTTCATACATGTTACTTGGAATTTCTGAAGGTTTTTCAATAATCTTATCTTGGTCCATTTTTATTTCTTCGTTTGCTATATCTAGATTTTTCAAGGCTTCTTGCACTTCTTCTGAATTAAGATTTGCCATTAAATAATCTATTTCCAAGATATTTATATTAAGTTTTGTTATGGCTTCTAGCTCTTTCATACCTTCTTCTGTTATGCCCAATTCTTCTTCTGGGTAGTCTGTCATATATCTTCCTAATTCTTTTATATTTTTATTTATGATCCTTAAATCTTTTCTTATATCACCGAATATTTCAGGACCGTTGTAATCTTCTTCCAACTCTTGTATGTTTACATAAATTTTTGGCTCCATGTCCTATTATTTTGTTTACTAGTAGGTGTTGGTAATACCAACTTGCTTCTTCGTTTCTGTAATCTAATACTTTGTATGCTATTTGTTTTTGTATCTCTTTTGGTAGTTGATTAGTTACTTTTATTGTTAGTAATAGGTATTCTGATATTTCTTTACTAGCAATATGCTTACTTTCCACTAATCTTTTATCAACGTGTCTAATCTTGAATTTTGAAAGATTTTTTAATTTAAGTTTCTCTATTTTCTATGAATTATCTAACTTTTCTAAGGGTAAGATGTATTATAGTTTATAATTTCTAAAGTAGGGTTATATATAAAAATTTGTTTTTTAGTTATTATAATTAAAAGGGATAGTTGGCTAAATATTTTTTAAAAGTGGGATATTTGGCTAAATCTTTTAGGAAGTGGGGTATTTGGCTAAATATTTTCCAAAAGTAGGTTAGTTACCCACTATAATCAGCGTTCGTTTGTACCGGGGTTGTGTATTTTTGTTGTTGTGCATAATTGTTGCTCTGACCAAATTCACAAAGAAATAATGCGAGAATACGTATTACAGTTTCAAACTGCATGACCAGTTTAATTTCTTCTCTCACAATGGAAAACTAAACTGAGATTATTATTCCCTCCCTCCCCCCCACCCGTCGCCCCACCACTCATTCTTGTTCGGAGCAATTATCAACACAATCACTAGCTTTCATGTCTTACAAACATAATCTGTAGCTCTTATATAATTTGGAATTCACTTATGAATATGATCATAACCAATAAAAACAAAAAGACGTTATACATATCAACATTCATAATCAATCACTCCATCCAAAACCCTACCTCCCTCCCTCCCTCCCTCCCTCTCTCCATGAGCTCCCATTTTTGAACCTTCTCCCTTCTCTTTGTCATCATCCAACATCTCCAGACGCCTCTTCGTCCTCCTCCTGATCACCCCCAACATCGCTGCCACCATACGCCTCTCTACACGACCCCATTCTTTTTTTCCTTTACTCAACTGCACCTCTAACCCCGTCCTCTCTGCAAATCTCTTGAACTCCCACTGTTTCAACTCACCCTCAAACAGCCCCCATGCAACTTTCAAACACCACCTGCTAATCTCAACCCCTCCTTCAGTCAACAACCGCACCATCGTATCCATCCCCCTCGTGACTACTAACTTATAACTCCCTCTCTTCGTCCTTCCAATCGCCTCCATCACCATAAATGCAGTTTTCCTAAGCCATAGCCATCTTTCCCCCTCTTTATGTTTGATTGCCAACCCAACAATCCTCTCCACCGCCCCTTTGACATCCAGCAGCTTCTGCACATTCTCCACGCACGATGTCAGCAATTGGCTAATCGCTGTCCCGGCACATTGCTGTCCAGATACACCAATACTTTCATCCATCCAGAAATTCGCTAGTCCAAGAATCAAACCATCGGTCGAACCAAGTGGAATCTTGTTCTTGGGTTCTTGGGCGAGCTGACAGAACGTTAGGGCAGCATTTTTACGCGCTGCAGAAGGAATGCCAAAGTGGCGGTTGGTGAGGGTCTCAAGAAGGCGTGAAAGGACAGCACCCCCGGAATGGCAAACGATGTCAATGCGGGTGGATGGAAGGGTGGAGAGTTCGAGGATGAAGGAGGTGGCGACGGTGGTGGATTGGGGAGCTTCGAGGAAGAATATACTGATAATGTGGTCGAGGATGGTTCGGTAGGAGATGTGGGCATGGTTGATAGGGTTGGTGTACTGGGTGAGAGTTGTGAGGGATTCTTGAATGGAGGCGGTTGAGGTAATAATTCTTATATCTTCTTTTAAGTGGAACAATAGTTCTTGAAGGAAGTCTAATGATTCAGTAGAAAGAGTAGGGAAAGTGGATGAAGGGGGCGGCGGCAGCGGTGGTGGTGGTGGTGGGTTTGAAAAGGAGGTGGTGGCACCATAGTAGTTGTTGTTGGGATTGGGGCTGGGAAACTGATTCGACATTGCAAATGGGCCTATGTTCTTGATCTTGATCAAATGAGAATGAGAGACAGAGAGAAAGAGAGAGAGAGAGAAAGTGAGTCGCGTAGGGAATACTGATCTGTCATATGAGGGTCTTTATATAAGTTAAGTATTATACTACTAGTTAAATAAATTACAAATTTTGCTGGAGTAAATATACAGAAATAATTCAACTTTATATTTACTTTATATGATTTGTTAACATCCTTTAGTAGGCTTCAATTTCAATATAGACAACTTGTTAAAAACCAAAGAACCTGGACTAAAGTATGTATGTATGAATGAGATATGCTTAGCTCGTGATAACAGAGGAAATATTTAGAAAAAGGAGATTGTTAATTTTCTACATAAATACTATACTTTTTGACCACTTGCACATGAAGCACCTTAATTCAGTTTTTTTAGTAAACAAGTTAAGAAACTTTGCCATCTTGTAATAATGTATATTTCTCCTTATCTGTTCTTCCTTTATCTTGTTTGTGAGTTATTGGAATTTCTAAACCTATGCAGATAATATTTTCTCAAATACACATTCATACCTTAGTGATAATGTATAAATCGCATCGAATCAGGACTGTATGTTCTCAGCACAAACCTTAAAACTTCTAAAGCCAGATTAACAGTAATGACCTCCCTTACGGGTCTTATATGGCTAAAAATAGGATTAAATCGGGACCGTTCAAATCGGACACAAATCTTAAAGCTCTCAGGGGTAAAACAGTAATTTCACCAACAAACGGGTCTGAAATGGGAACTGGGTCTTTCTTCAAAGCCCAATAACCCATAAACGGATCTGTCCTACTGGGTACGGGTCCCAACCCATTAGAAACTAGTTCAGAAGGATAAAGAAGAATTCAAATTCATAATTAGCTTAAGAGGTGGTTTTAACCACTTCTATCCATCCACACCGGGATATAGATTTGTTCATATCTTTGAAACGGATCCCTAAGATGATTATAACCCCCCCCCCCCCCCCCCCCAATAAGAAGGTAATCAATATTTTTCTACATAAAGCTCTTTCATAATTTTCCTGATTACTGACAAGAGCGTCGAAGGGTGCGTCGCTGGGATCCACCCCGGTTTATCACACTTTTTGCAGGTTCGCGGCAGCGGCAAGAAACATGTCAACACGTTGGTGAAGGTCAACAGGTTTGCCTTATATATTTTATCAAGAATCCACAAATTCATCTGTTTGCTCCCACACCAAAATCAGCAGTAACAGATTGGCACCGTCTGTGGGAACCAAAAAAGTAATCCAACCTAACTTCATCAGCGAGAGTAGTTTCAAGCCATGCATCCAAAAGAGAAGGGGAAGGCAGCGCTCTCCAGCCGAAGAACCACTCCTCTTCATCCTCCCCCCTCCTTCTCCTCCTCTAGTTCAAGATGTTCTTCTTCAACAGCCTCCTCCTCAACAGGTCCCTCCAGGATCTCGGGGGGCTGCCCAGGGGGTTCCCGTCGGAGTCATCCAAAGCAACATCCTCCTCACGACCATGTCGCGGTTCCCAATCCTTTAGCGGACTCTATGGCTTCTCAAAGCCCTCCCGAGCATGATTTCCATCAAGTAATTGTTAACCGCCAAAAAGGGGTCGACCTCCGAACTCGCCTGAATGGATGACGAGTCTTTGGGGGACTCCATCAACCTGAGCACCCAAGAGTCTCAAGAGTCCGGACCCCCTGCAGACCAAGGACCAGAAGATTCCCTCCCCCGAGGAGGCGAAGAGAGTCCCCTCAACGCCATCGGCGAAGTCATACTCCAGTAAAACGAGCCACACATAGGGACCGCCAAGCTGGAGAGGCACCAGTCATAAGGGCGGAGTTCCAAGATTTTGAGGAGGCCGTTCTGCGGGCCCTTAACGTCACTCCCAACCACGAGCAATGGGTACCTAGTCCTCAACCTACCCCAAGCCATCACCATCGCACTCCTAGTCCCCTTTCGCATGGGAAAAAGTCTAGGGGCTCGGCAGGATATGACCGAAGGGAAGACTCAGTCTACCGCTGTCTCCACGAGATGGAGAGGCGCCTTTGCTGACTTGACAGAGAAGAGGAACAACGGGCGAGAAATTTCTGCCCGAGCAGGCCCCCATTCTCCCGAGCCATCATGGAAGCCCCGGTCCCACAAAACTTCAAGTACCCTAACTTTGAGTCATACAACGGGGAGTCGGACCCCGCCGATCACATCGAGAGTTCTAAAACTCTAATGATGATCCGCTAGGCGTCGGACGCACTCCTTTGCAAAACCTTTCCTGCCACGCTGAAGGGACCTGTGAGAGAATGGTACTCTCGACTCGCCCCGGCGTCCATCTTCTCATTTGATCATTTCGAAGGGATCTTTCTTACTCATCTCGTGAGTAGCCACCGGGCTGAGAAAGCAAGTGTAACTTTGGTGAACCTCAACCAAAGAAAGGGTGAACACCTAAGAGATTACGTTCAGCGCTTTACCGCCGAAGCCCGATTTATTGCCTCCCACAACCAGTCCGTAGCCTCTAAGGCATTTGGGTACAACGTCATTAATGCCGACCTCAAGGCGTCCCTTGTAAAGAAGCCTCCTCTAGACTTCTCAGAACTCCTGCTTAGGAGTGAGAAGTACATCCGAGTGGAAGAAGCTCTCAACCCCCCACTCTCGAGGAATCATCTTCCGGGAACAAACGGAAGAATACGAGAGAAGAAGGGTCCCAGAAATTCCAGAGGGACGACAATAGCCAACACCGCCCAGCTCCTCGTTTTGAAAATTTTATCCCCCTCAATGCTAGTATATCAGCAGTTCTTATGGAGGTGGACAAGGAAGGGCCACTCTGCGCTCCCCCTAGAATGAATACCCCTGGCAAGATAAAAAATAGGGATAAGTGGTGCCGCTTTCACAGGGACCACGGCCACGACACAGATGATTATCAGGATCTTAAAGAGGAGATCGAAGAACTAATACAGCAGGAATACCTGGCCAAGTTCGTCCGAAGAGATGGGACTGATCTTCCACCCCGAGGAGCCTACAAGCGAACAGAAAGGTCCGCCGAGTTCCAAGATTTCGAACCTGGGACTGTCCTCCACCTTATCCATGGAGGTCCAATAGGGGGAGAACCAAACTCCTCCCAAGAGGCCCTCACCCTATCGTAGAAGTAGGTTTTTAGTTTTCAATAAGGCCGATGCTTCTAACACGGCCAAGAAGCATGTAATAATGGCTCGCCCAATTGAAGCGGCCACTTAGTTCATCTCAATAAAACCTAGCTTTTTCTACTGAAAATTATTCCACTTGCCTTACTTCTATCTCTTTGAGTCATGTCTATGACTCGTCTAACGGTAAGTTCGGAGCCCAGCTTGTCCTACAGAGCTACTCCCACAACTTACTAATCTCAAAAGACGAGTTTGGAGTCAAACACTTGGTTCGACGTTGCCTTAGCCGCTTGAAAACAAGTAAGTGTGGGGCAGCTCACCATTCGAAATTGCTCCTACAACTCGTTAACTCTTTTAACAATAAGTTCGGATTCCAACACTTGGTTCGACGTTGCTTTAGCCACTTGCAAACAAGCAAGTAAGGGGCAGCTCATCATTCAGAATTGCTCCCACAACTGTTGAACCTATTCTCAACAAGTTCAGAGCTAAAACTCTCCCCTAGGGTTGCTCCTCAAACTTGTCTCCTGAACGGCTCTCTCCTAGAGCCAAGCTATCCGCTCCGCTCGCCTCTAGAGCGGACCTCTTCTCAACAAGTTTGGAGCACAGCTCTTCTCTAGAGTTGCTCCTCAAACTCGTCCCCCAAACGACTCTCTCCTAGAGCTAAGCTCTCCGCTCCGCTTGCCTCTAGAGCGGACCTCTTCTCAACGAGTTCGGAGCACAACTCTCCTCTAAAGTTGCACCTCAAACTCGTTCCCCAAACGGCTCTCTCCTAGAGCCAAGCTCTCCACTCTGCTCGCCTCTAGAGCAGACCTTTTCTCAACAAGTTCAGAGCTAAAACTCTCCCCTAGGGTTGCTCCTCAAACTTGTCTCCCGAACGGCTCTCTCCTAGTGCCAAGTTCTCCGCTCGTCTCTAGAGCAGACCTCTTCTCAACAAGTTCAGTTCTAAAACTCTCCTCTAGAGTTGCTTTTCAAACTTGTACCCCAAACGGCTCTCTCCTAGAGCCAAGCTCTCTGCTACGCTCGCCTCTAAAGCGAACCTTTTCTCAACAAGTGCAGATCTAAAAGTCTCGCCTAGGGTTGCTCCTCAAACTTGTCTTCCGAACGGCTCTCTCCTAGAGCCAAGCTCTCCTCTCGCCTCTAGAGCGGACCTCTTCTAAACAAGTTCAGAGCTAAAACTCTCTCCTAGAGTTGCTCTTCAAACTTGTCTCCCGAACGGCTCTCCCCTAGAGCCAAGCTCTCTGCTCGCCTCGAGAGTGGACCTCTTCTCAACAAGTTCAGAGCTAAAACTCTCCCCTAGAGTTGATCTTCAAACTTGTCTCCCAAATGGCTTTCTCCTAGAGCCAAGCTCTCCGCTCTGCTCGCCTCTAGAGCGGACCTCTTTTCAAAGAGTTCGGAGCACAGCTCTCCCCTAGAGTTGCTCCTCACACTCGTCCCCCAAATGACCCTCTCCTAGAGCCAAGCACTCCGCTCTGTTCGCCTCCAGGGCGGACATCTTCTCAACAAGTTCAGAGCTAAAACTATCTCTTAGAGTTGCTCCTCAAACTTGTCTCCCAAATAGCTTTCTCCTAGAGACTAGTGATGCTCTTCACTCCGCTCGCCTCTAGAGCAGACCTCTTCTCAACGAGTTCGGAGCATAACTCTCCCCAAGAGTTGCTCCTCAAACTCTCTCCCCAAGAGTTGCTCCTCAAACTCGTCCCCCAAATGGCTCTCTCCTAGAGCCTAGTGATGCTCTTCACTCCGCTTGCCTCCAGAGTGGACCTCTTCTCAATGAGTTTGGAGCACAGATTTCCCCAAGAGTTACTCCTTAAACTCGTCCCCCAAACAGCTCTCTCCTAGAGCCTAGTGATGCTCTTCACTCCGCTCGCCTCTAGAGCGGCCTTCTTCTTAACAGGTTCGGAGTTCAACTCTCTCCTAGAGTTGCTCCCCAAACCCGCCTCCAAGAGTGGATCTTCCCAAGAGTCATACAAAGCTCAACTCAACCGTTCACCAGACAGTGCCTATCGTTTGCCATGTTCGCAAGCACGCGCCGAACAGACGTGTTTCCGAACGAAAAATGAGCAAAACACCGTTGACCAGTCAACGGCTTAAGAGCCACGTGTCGCTCGCATATCATTCGCCACGTTCGCCACGTTTGCCAGCACGCACCGAACAGACGTGTTTCCGAACAAAAAATGGTCAAAACACTGTTGACCAGTCAACTGCTTAAGAGCCACGTTCGCCACGATCACCAGCACGCGTCGAACAGATGCAGATCCGAACAAAAAATATGAGAAAAACTCTACCTCATAATCTGCACTCAAATCTGGATCAATGGCTCAGATTCGTCCACAATAAAAACAAAAAACCACGTAAGGTGCTAACAGAGCGGGTTCAAACCTGTTAGTGACCCACACCCGTTACCTCTACTCTTCTTCTTCAGTTTTTCCTGCCAAAAACCCTTCGATAACTCCTTCGCCAACATCCTCGACTTCGAAGCTCGACCCTGCGACTCTCCAATGTCGACGCTTTTTCCAAATCGCCATTGTCGAGCTCCACATCGCCGAACCCCTCCGTCGTCAAGCTCCCCTTCCCGATCACCACTCCTCAAGCGTCGCCGAAGCTCCTTCCACCTTTGCCAAAACCCAACACCAAGCTCAAGCTCGGTGATGAACCCCCGAGCTCCATTCCCTCTTCGTCGAGCTCCCGACCTCCACGTCTGAACCCGTCGTCGAGCGTCTCCAAAACTGAGCTTAACCTTAACTTCGTTCGCCAAGGTGGACCCATTCGCCGAGCTTACCCAAAGTCATCGTCTCCAAGCTCCACTGTCCAGCTTTAGTGCAGAGCTTCGAGCTCTCCTTCGCAGAGCTCCATCTCTATGAATCCCTTTGCCAAGCCTCTCACAGTCGAACAATAAATCCTTCTCATCGAGACTTCTCATCGATGAGTTTGACCTCATTTCCCGTACGCCGAGCTCGACCTCTCCATCTCCTTCGTCAACTCGCCGAGCTCCCTACTGTCTCCAAGCTCGAACTCCAACCTTCGACAAACCCATCGAGCGGAGACCTCGTGACCGCTACCGCCGAGCTTCCCTAACGTCGAGCTTGATCGCTCGCTAAGCTCTCCCTCTCACCGCTCTGAGCTCATCACCTTGACAGCTCACCCCATTCGCCGAGCTCGATCGTTCGCCTAACTACCCTTTTAGTCGAGCTCATCCCCTCACCAAGCTTCCATCGAAGAGCTCCAACTTTCCCCCGTTTGTCGAGCATCTCCTTTCCCAGGCACAATCTCCTCCTCGTCAAGCGTTAATGCCGAGCTCCAGCTCCCTACGTGCGCTGAGCTCGCCCAACCCCAAGCTCCGAATCCACTGTCGAGCTCCAACGAAGAGTCTCCTTGTTCGTTATACCCCTGCCTCTTGCTCGAGCGACCACACGCTGAGCTCCTCTCGCCATACGCCATGCTATGAAGTTGATGACGAAGAAGACAGACGAAGGCAAAGAAAGAAGAAGAAGATAGACGAAGCATAGTCGGGAAAGAAAGAAAGAAAAAAAAATGAAATGGTCAACGACTCCGGTTGATTGCCACGTGTCGCCACGGCGAACACATGTCGAACGTGTCAAATAGAGTTGGTCCCGAACAAAAAATGGGAAAAATTTTGTCTCCTCACGATGCGCGCTCCCTGATCTTGCTCAACGTGCAGGATTGCACCATGTGTATAGGTAAATTTTAACTAATTTATTTAATTATTTAATTGAATTAATTATTTAAAAAATTCGAAAAATTATTTAAAAATCGAAAAAGTTAATTTAAAAATTCTCAAAATAATCATTAATTCGGAAAAATAATTTTAAATTCTGAAATAATAATTATTAAATTAGAATAATTAATTAATTTTATCGATAATTAATTATTTAATTCGGAATTTGAATAAAAATACAAAAAAATGATTAAAAATTGGAAAATTTTCAGAAAAATCTGGAAAAATAAAAAAAAATTAAAAATATGAGAATAATTTTAGGTCTTTTACAAGCTTAGAATAATACCGTTACATCTCGAGCAAGATCCAACTCCCCTGAGAACTCCGATAAAATCTCGTACGCCATTAGAACAACAAACTACTTCTCAAAGGTTGTTAAACTCAGTATTTAGGAGTGGGGGGCTCGTGATATGGATAAAAATAGGATTAAATCGGGACCATTCAAATTAGACACGAATCTTAAAATTCTCAGGGATAAAATGGTAGTTTCACCTACAAACGGGTCTGAAATGGGAACTGAGTCTTTCTTCAAAGCCCAATTATCCATAAACGGATCTGTCCAATTGGGTATGGGTCCCAACCCGTTCAAACCAGTTCAGAAGGATACAGAAGAATTCAGATTCATAATTATCCCTAAGAGGTGGTTTTAACCACTTCTATCCATCCACACCGGGAAGTAGAGATTTGTTCTTATCTCGAAACGGATCCCTAAGGTATAAAAACCCCTCTCCCCCACCATAAGAAGGTAATCAATATTTTTCTACATAAAGATCTTTCATAATCTTCCTGATTACTGACAATAGCATCGGAGGGTGTGTCACCGGGATCCACTCCGGTGTATCGCACTTTTGGCAGGTTCACAGCAGTGGCAAGAAACAATTTAACACGTTGGTGAAGGTCAACAGGTTTGCCTTATTTATTTTCTCAAGAATCCACAAATTCATCTGTTTGCTCCCACACCAAAATTAGCAGCAACTGGGTCCAAAGCTTCTAGGCTCACTAATAAGACATGGGCCGCATTCAAGCCCATTAGTAAGCGACTAAGCCCACTAGCTAGTAGAGACACCTAGCCCATAGGGTTGTAAGTCAAATCTCTTATCTCCTACAAGAGAGTAACCAATTATATTTCTTAGGGGGAGGGGGGATCTACAGAAGATAGCCGATTCAAGTCGATCTTCTAACCAATTCTCAGGCCTATAAATGCCTTCCCTTTTCCTTAGTCCGAAGGTAATCAATCGTTTCTACTCTCAAACTCTCTTCATCTCTCTAGTTCTTACTTGAGTGTTGGAGGGTCTGTTGTCGGGGCAAACCCATAGCTTCAAGCATATTTATAGGTCTATCAGCCGCGCCGGCAACCGTAAGATCCTGTTCCAAGCACTATTTCAATGATCTAGATTCAATCAAAGAGAGATCTAATAACTTTTGACGGTGATGTTCAAAGGCCAGATCTTTAGTAGTTTCCTTAAATTACAAACTCACTATCTGTTTGCTCTCACACCAAAATTAGTGGCAACAGGTTGGCGCAAGCTATGACAAGCAATACAGATCTACTTATCAGATCAGACTTACCATGGAAAAAGCACCGAGTGTTTCCATCATACCATCGAAGGGAAAAGAGAGAGTGACGGCCTCAAGTCGTCAAGCCAACCCTCCTCATCAACAAACTCCTCGTGTAGCGTCCCGAATTTCCAATATGATATCTCAGAAATACGTGGCATAATTTTCAGCATCAACTTCAATTGCAATAGTAAACATAGCCAAAAACACAGATAATTTTTATTACAACTTTTATTACATCACTTATGGTTTACGAAATACAGCGGAATACAAAACACCTTGAATTACAATCTTTTTCTTAACAACACTTTCTTTTACAATTTACATAAGCTCTATTATCACTCTAGCTCAAGCATCCAAATCCCAAGCTACAAGCACCTACCTTTAAAATATGAGGCTAGAGATAACCCTAACCCCCAAAACTACAGGGGTCAGCCATAACGGTGTGAGTGACATCAAAAGAAAACAATATAAATAAAACATAAAGCATAGAGTCATAAACAACATGTATTAACAGCAAGAATAAAAGAAATGAGAAATAACAATACATAAAGTATGAAAACATTAAGGAATATAAGATAGTACGTAGTAGAGCAGGAAAATAACAAGTGAAACTAGACTAAGTGTTAAGTGTAGGAAAACAGAAAAACAACATGCATAAAACCAAGTCAAGAAAACACAAATGCTAAATGATGACTCTCTAATGCATACTTGTCGGATTCTATGCATTTCATACTACATAGGTCCGGTGCAAGCCCTTATCGTACACCACTTTATAGGATTAGATCTCTCGTTATGCAACTAATCCTACTACGGTGATGGAAACAGGATCCAGAATACTTCGTGAATAGGCACCACAGCCCTCGACGCGCAAGCATCATGTAAGAATAGATCTAAAACCAGAAAATCACCTCCCAACCGTGTACCCCAAAAATAGGCTTGTGAGGCCCTTGACGTGCAGATACACTGAGTACATCCCATGAATAGGCCCGCCGACCCTTGACACGCGAATGCACCCTGCATGCTCCGTGAATAGGCCTGCAGATCCTCGACACGCGAACATACAAATGTCCTCTCGAGACAGAACAACAAACAGTCCTGGAATGCATCCGTTGGACTAACAAAACCAAGAGCATATACTTACGTTTCAAGTTCCATCACATCTCCACTAGCGCCTGTCCTTAAGTTGGTTATTGTTAAAATACACAAATCCTCATCTCTAGAGTTAGTGTATCATGTCGGACTTATTTCCACAAAACAAACCCAAGACCCCACAGGTCTAAATCCACAAATCTCTTCTGTCGGTTCACAGGATCCCACTCAACTCCTAGAGAAATCACAACTCATCCATCAAGACCAAAACTTTCAATAAAATTCACAAATCCATCGTCCAAATGATTATATGAAGAAACTTCTTAAATCAACGAAAATCCAAATCTTATGTAAAATTCAAGAATCCAAATAAATATTAAATCTATTAAATAACTGAAAATCATATTTTTAAGTTGTAGAATATCACAAAATGTCAATTCCTTTGAAAATACGTATAACTCAAATAAGGTCCAAAAGAATACATTTAAATCTCCAATATAAATCTCTATAAAATATTTTTAATCTGTAGCAAAATATTTTTTAAAACAATATAATATTGAAGGAACAATCGATCAAAAGAAGTATCAGAAAACTCAAGGAAACATCAGTCAGTGCGGTAGCAGTCGACTTCATAGGGTAGTCAGTCGACTGTCCCACGTGAAATCTAAACTCAAGAAATCCATTAATCAGAGCAGTAGCAGTCGACTGTGTGATCTGGATAGTTGACTGTCCCACAGGAAAATCCAACACTTAAAGAAAACATTAATTCAGAGCAGAGACAGTCGACTGTATAAGGTAGTCAGTCGACTGTCCCGAAGGAAAATTCCGGACTCAAGAAAATACTTCAGCCAGGACCCCGACAGTCGACTGTCGACATTGGTCGGTCGACTGTCAGACCTCCAAACTGGAGTTTAAAGGTTGTGCATGTTTTAACCTATACACGATTCTATTTTGTAAAATCACAAATTTGAAGAACTAATTTCTTGAGATAATTAATTGTAACTTGTATAACATATAGGAGTTATTAATACATATCAAAACATATCAAGATCACGAAATAGGAGTTTTACCCAAAAATCTTTCAAAACAACAACTTATATACATATATGTTCGAATACGAATTTTAACATCAGTTTAGACTTCAAAAACCAATCAATAAGAGTAGTAAAGAGTTTAAAACTATCTCAAAACAAAAACAATTGAAATCCAATCAAAACTCCATCAAAACACACGAAAACCCAATTTCTTCGAAAACAACGAAATAAGATATATGTACACATGTTTGTGCGCCAAGAAAACTTCGCAAATCCATCAATTAAAAATAACAAAATATTCAGATTAAAACAAGTATTTGAGCAAATTCAGTTTCAAGTAAAAACTTCACAAAATCACGAAATCCCCAAATTTGATCATAATGCATAGATCCAACCTAAACCCCCTTTTCTGAAAACACCAAGACTTAATTCTTAGATCCAATAACTATTAAATTCATCCACAATCATTCACAATAATTTGTCCATGCATATGAGCAATTATTACAATCACTAATCAAGTTTCTACTTAACCAAAAGCCCCCAAATAGAGTTATTGCATTTATACACAAGTAAAGGTAATCTTTTTATCTACTTTTATGCAATATCATCATACAACACATCATGACAAGTTAAAACAGCAAGTATACGAAGGAAAGCATCCTACTCATAATTTCATATTCAATTGTCTAACAATCTCAAGTCAACATATTGGGGTTTCAATTATCAATAATATAGTTTCATTGAAGGATTCACTTTTAATTCATCTACTTATCACAACTTCACATATCTTCATACAAACTCCTAGCATGCTTTCTAAACAATAGATCATCACGTATAACAAAACAAAACAAAATAAAACATGTCACCCACCTTATTGACATGTCACTCACCTTGTTGAAGAGATCAAACGAAGATGATAAAGTAATACGAAAAATCCTTCCTTCGCAAGAAATCCAAAATCCTTGCTTTAAAACTCCAAGAAAATAAAATAATGGAATCCCTTGTGTTGTGCAGCGAAAGACGGCTGCACTCCACCCTTAAATAGGCCGGGATCCAAGGTTTTATGGTTTTGAACACATTTGCAAAAATACTCCGTTTAAAACACATCATTACATATATCGATTCATATACTTGGAAACTTTGATAAAACCAATTTATATGAGATCTAAAAATAAAAAAACCCATCGCAAAGCCAGCCAGCACTGTTTTGAAAACCCAGAAAAATAAATTTGCACTTTTGCCCCTGTAAGTGGTGATTTTGCGAAAAGACCCCTTTTCATCAAAACTTGTAAAATAAACTAAATTTGTTTTTTAAAAAAAAGTAAACTCTTTACCTCTGAGTTGACTAGGCATCATACCCAACCCAAAAATCCAAAAATCTGGAGTTTTCACTCATAGTGGTAATTTTGTACAAAAGTCCCTCTTTTTGTAATATTTGCAAATAGGTCCAATAAATATCAGAAAAATTCAGAAAATTTACAAATAATATCTAATAATAAATAATGATTTTCCACAAAATATTTTTTGACTTTGAACTTCCCAAGAAAACATTTACACATGTTTTGCACGTGTAAAAAGATAAATTTTCAAAAAAATATTTATTAAATCACAAAAAATCATTTTAATTCATTTATTAATCTTAAAAACATTATTTAAAAATCTGGGGTATTACATCACCCCCTCCTTAGAATAGTTCTCTCCTCAGAACTACTACTAATATGGTCCAAACAAAAAATAAACAAAAGGAAATGAAATCTCATAAATGGAAATGTAGTTTAAGAAATGCAATTACACAAGAGAATATAATCTAACAAAAGAAATACAATTCAACTCAAAGAGCACAATCATACAAAGGATAAAAAAAGGAACATAATTATACAAAAGTTTAGGAAAAACCTTCCGCATGCGATCCTCCGACTCCCAAGTAGCTCCCGCTGCACTTCTGATAACTTGCCTCCGCAAGCCCGCTGCAACAACTTCTGAATCTCTACATCTAACATCTGACCTTCCACCATCTGCTTCAACCTTTCGAGGATCCGTGACCACTCCCTCCTTAGAAAGGACATGACCAAAAAAAGCTACCTCAAACTTGCAGCTCAAAAGAGATCAATACCAAATGATCTCCCACCACTCTCGATATCACATTCTTTGTAATATCGATCAGCAATCAATTCTTCCCCTGATGATGTTGCCACCGTCAAGGCTCCGCCTGGAAACACCTTAAGTCCACACCTAAGACTTAAGCAAAAATTGGGCGACACAAATGTATACAAAGAACCAGTATCAAATAAAACTTTTGTTTTTATTCCATTAACCCAAAAAAATTCTATTACATGGAGAACGATACTCAAATCTCCAATTTATTTGCAAACAAAGTTTTACTTAATACATAAATGAATGAATTCAAAATTCTTGCACACCCTGGATCACATCCCTGTGTTACCCGCATCCTCCTCAGTCAATGCAAACACTCGCCCCTGCCTCAGAACTTTGCCTCTGCCTGCACCATCCTTCTTCAGCTGCAGACAG
Source organism: Hemerocallis citrina (assembly GCA_017893485.1). Lineage (NCBI taxonomy): Eukaryota > Viridiplantae > Streptophyta > Magnoliopsida > Asparagales > Asphodelaceae > Hemerocallis > Hemerocallis citrina. The sequence goes on from CM030368.1 coordinate 167,936,846, forward strand.
TTTGGTCTGAGATGCCCTTCACGACCACACTGATAACAAACCTGCACCCTCTGAGGCTTGGTGCATGCTGCCTGATAATGACATGCCTCTCCATAGTTGAAACCAGTCATGCCTTGAATCGCGGGTGCAATCTGCACTGGCCCACTGAACTTGCCCTGCTACGCTGGGAACTCCTTCTCACTCTGACTATCTGCTGGCCTCTTGTTCCTGTTCCAGGTCTCCTGCTTCTTCTGGAATTGATCCATATCCTCTTCTGTCATAGCCGCTCTTCTGACCAGCTTATCAATCCTCATCGACCTCAAATTCGGCCTCAAGCCTTGCTCAAACTTCTTGGCCTTCTTCGCTTCATCTATAATCAGTTCTAATGCATACCTTGACAACTAAGCGACCTTAGTCTCATATTCGCGCACTGTCACGCTGCATTGCTGCAGATTCAGGAATTCTGTTGCCTTCTTCTCCTGAATATCTAGAGGAAAGAAACGGTCCCTGAACTCATCCAGAAAATCCTCCCAAGTCACTGCTGATCTCCAAAAGTCCTCTTCATTGACTGCCACCAGACGCAAGCATTCTTCTCTAACTGCATAGCAGCCAATTTCACCTTATTGACTGTCGGAGTCTCCAAGACTTCGAAGACCATCTCCATCTGTCTAATCCAATCACCAGCTCTATCTGGATCAGACTGTCCCTCAAACACAGGTGGCTTCATCCGCTTGAAGGACTCAAGCTGCTTGAACGGATTAGCATTAACAAACACTAGTCCAGCCCCCTGATTCTGATTCTGATTCTGCGCCATATTAGCTGCCATGAATGTGTTCAAGGTCTGATACACTCTGGCAATCTCAGTCTCAAGATCAAGTCCTACTCCATGGGAATCTTCAGCCCCATCACCATTGCCACCATTCCTAGTCCTGGGTCCTGTCATTCTACTAAATACTGCAAAATGAGGATAAAGTTAGAGCATCACAACACAATTCCTATTCACATCAATACCCTATGGCAAAACCTCAACCATACCCCCAACCAAAACATCATGTTCTAACTCTATGTGATACTCACACTCTAATGTCCACACCTAGGTACTCACGCTCTAGTGTCCATACTTAGGTTTTTTTTTATACCATGTTTATTATTACTATTGAAGCATATTCTGATACCAATCTCTGTAGCTCCCCAAATTTCAAATATAATATCTCAGAAATACGTGGCACAATTTCCAACATCAACTTCAATTGCAATAGTAGACATAGCCAAAAACACAGATAATTTTTATTACAACTTTTATTACATCACTTATTGTTTACAAAACATAGCAGAATACAAAACATCTTGAATTACAATCTTTTTCTTTACAACACTTTCTTTTATAATTTACATAAGCTCTATTATCATTCTAGCACAAGCATCAAAATCCCAAGCTACAAGCACTATCTTTAAAACATGATGCTAGAGATAACCCTAAATCCCAAAACTATAGGGGTCAGCCATAACGATGTGAGTGACATCAAAAGAAAACAACATAAATAAAACATAAAGCATAGAGTCATAAACAACATGTATTAATAGCAAGAATAAAAGAAATGAGAAATAACAATAAGTAAAGCATGAAAATATCAAGGAATATAAGATAGTAAATAGTAGAGCATGAAAACAACAAGTGAAACTAGACTAAATGTCAAGTGTAGAAAAACAGAAAAACAACAAGCATAAAACCAAGTCAAGTAAACATATATGGTAAATGATAACTCTCTAATGCATACTGGTCGAATTCTATGCATTTCATACTACATAGGTCCGGTGCAAGCCTTTATTGTACTCCACTTTATAGGGTTAGATCCCTCGTTATGCAACTAATCCTACTACGGTGATGGAAACAAGATCCAGAATACTCTGTGAATAGGCACTACAACCCTCGACGCGCAAGCATCATGTAAGAATAGCTCTAAAACTGGAGAATCACCTCCTAACCGTGTACCCCAAAAATAGGCTTGCGAGGCCCTCGACGTGTAGATACACCGAGTACATCCCGTGAATAGGCCCACCGACCCTCGACACGTGAATGCACCTTGCAAGCTCCGTGAATAGGCCTGCAGATCCTCGACACGCGAACATACAAATGTCCTCTCGAGACAGAACACCAAACACTTCTGGAACGCATCCTTTGGACTAACAAAACAAAGAGCATATACTTACGTTTCAAGTTCCATCACATCTCCACTAATGCCTGTCCTTAAGTTGGTTATTATTAAAATACACAAATCCTCATCTCTAGAGTTAGTGTATCATGCCGGACTTATTTCCACAAAACAAACCCAAGATCCCGCAGGTCTAAATCCACAAATCTCTTCTGTCGGTTCACAGGACTCCCACTCAACTCCTAGAGAAATCACAACTCATCCATCAAGACCAAAACTTTCAATAAAATTCACAAATCCATCGTCCAAACGATTATATGAAGAAACTTCTTAAATCAACGAAAATCCAAATCTTATGTAAAATTCCATAATCCAAATAAACATTAAATCTATTAAATAACCAAAAATCATATTTTTAAGTTGTAGAATATCACAAAACATCAATTCCTTTGAAAACACGTATAACTCAAATAAGGTCCAAAAGAATACATTTAAAGCTCCAATATAATCTCTGTAGAACATTTTTAATCTATAGCAAAACATCTTTTAAAACAATATAATATTGAATGAACAATCGATCAAAAGAAGCATCAGAAAACACAAGGAAACATCAGTCAGCGTGGTAGCAGTCGACTTCATAGGGTAGGAGTCGACTGTCCCGCGTGAAATCTAAACTCAAGAAATCAATTCATCAGAGTAGTAGGAGTCGACTGTGTAATCTGGACAGTCGACTGTCCCGCAGGGAAATCCAACACTTACAGAAAACATTAAATCAGAGCAGAGACAGTCAACTGTATAAGGTAGTCAGTCGACTGTCTCGCAGGAAAATTCGGGACTCAAGAAAATACTTCAGCCAGGACCCCGACAGTCTACTGTCGACATTGGTTGGTCGATTGCCAGACCTGCAGACTGCAGTTTAAAGGTTGTGCATGTTTTAACTGATACACGATTCCACTTTGTAAAATCATAAATTTGAATAACTAATTTTCTGAGATAATTAATTGTAACTTGTATAACATATAGGAGTTATTAAAATATATCAAAACATATCAAGATCTCGGAATAGGAGTTTTACCCAAAAATCTTTCAAAACAATATCTTATATACATATATGTTCGAATACGAATTTTAACATCAGTTTAGACTTCAAAAAGCCATCAATAAGAGTAGTAAAGAGTTTAAAACTATCTCAAAACCAAAACAATTGAAATCCAATCAAAACTCCATCAAAACACATGAAACCCCAATTTCTTTGAAAACAACGAAATAAGATATATGTACACATGTTTGTGCACCAAGAAAACTTTGCAAATCCATCAATTAAAAAGAACAAAATATTCATATTAAAACTTAGTATTTGAGCAAATTCAATTTCAAGTAAAAATTTCACAAATTCACGAAATCCCCAAAGTTGATCATAATGCATAGATCCAACCTAAACCGCATTTTCTCATAACTCCAAGACTTAATTCTTAGATCTAATAGACATTAAATTCATTCACAATAATTTTTCCATGCATATGAAAAATTATAACAATCACTAATCAAGTTTCTACTCAACGAAAAGCCCCCAAATAGAGTTTATGCATTTATACACAAGTAAAGATAATCTTTTTATCCACTTTTATGCAATATCATCATGCAACACATCATGATAAGTTAAAACAGAAAGTATATGAAGGAAAGCATCCTACTCATGATTTCTATTCAGTTCTCTAACAATCTCAAATCAACAAATTAGGGTTTCAATTATCAATAATATAGTTTCATGAAATGATTCACTTTTAATTCATCTACTCATCAAAACTTCACATATCATCATACAAACTCCTAGCATGCTTTCTAATCGATAGATCATCACGTATAACATACATAAAACAAAATAAAACAAAACATGTCACTCACTTTGTTGAAAAGATCAAACAAAGATGATAAAGCAATACAAAAAATCCTTCCTTCGCAAGAAATTCAAGATCCTTGCCTTAAAACACCAAGAAAATAAAATAATGGAATCCCTTGTGTTTTGCAGCGAAAGACGACTGCACTCCACCCTTAAATAGGCCGGGATCCAAGGTTTTAGGGTTTTGAACACATTTGCAAAAACACTCCTTTTAAAACACATCTTTACATGTATAGATCCATATACTTGGAAACTTGATAAAACCAACTTATTTGAGATCTGAAAACAAAAACAACTATCATAAAGCCAGCCGACACAATTTTGAAAAGCCAGAAAAACAAATTTGCACTTTTGCCCCTCTAAGTAGTTATTTTGCGTAAAGACCCTTTTCATCAAAACTTGTAAAATAAACCAAATTTGTTATAAAAAAAAATAAACTCTTTACCTCTGAGTTGACTAGGCATCATACCCAGGCCAAAATCCAAAAATCTGGAGTTTTCACTCCAAGTGATAATTTTGCACAAAAGTCCCTCTTTTTGTAATATTTGCAAAAAGGTCCAATAAATATCAGAATAATCCAGAAAATTCACAAATAATATCTAATAATAAATAATGATTTTCCACAAAATATTTTTCGACTTTGAACTTCCCAAGAAAACATTTACACGTGTAAAAAGATAAATTTTCAGAAAATATTTATTAAATCATAAAAAATCATTTTAAATTATTTATTAATCTTAAAAACATTATTTAAAAATTTGGGGTATTACACCTCATGTGGAGGATCTCATTCCTCCTCATTAGCTAGATTATCCCCAACAGTCTAATCAAGCTCCTCTCAACTGAGATGCACTAGGGGATCCCGGTAGATCCGTTATGAACCATTCATCCCCTCTACATGATCATGTATAAGTCCACACTGTCGCTATCCACTCAATGACCCCCCGGGGTCCCCCGGGGTCAAGATTCTTAATTCTAGATAACAGGGGCCCGAACGCCGGATCCTCTTAAATAAGAAGCTCGTTCGGGATGAAGCCCCAAACTAAGAGCTTGACTAGAACCATAGAAGCAACTTACCTCGAAGGTAAAGATCAAGGCGCTCCTTTCTCATAAGAGGCATAATGAAGAAAAATGCCCAACTCGTGAAAATCAAAAGCTTCATGAGAAGAACAAAGGCAAGGAGGCACCCGTCACCAGGGCCGAACTTGAAAACTTCAAGCACGACATCCTCCAAGCCATTTGACGTACTCATAACCAAGGTCAACACTCAAGGAGCTGCCACTTTACTCCATAAAAAGAAGAAGAGTCCAACAAATTAATTAGGTCAAAGGGAGGGACGACCAAGTCCTTTGCCACATATGGAAGTGGAGGATCTCTTGGAGCAGATAAAGCATGAAGGGTACCGCTCCAGCAGGGATCACGCCACAGTCGGCTTGCTTTTAGCGAATCCATTCTCAATGCACCAATTCCAAAGAACTTCAAAGGTCTTTAGTTTAAATCTTACGATGGTGAATCTGATTCGGTCGGTCATATTGAGAGTTTTAAAACTCATGATGATCTATATGCCACTGATGCGCTCCTGTATCGAAGGTTCCCTGCAACCTTGAAGGGATTGGCAAGGAAGTGTGTAACGTCTCAGGCCCACTCAGCTACGTACACGCCTATGCGCATACACGCACCCTACAGAACTAAGCACGGCCCCATCACACGACATAGCCTCACCAAAAGTGATATAGCCTATTAATTACTCTTGCATTCTTGGCAGTTATATATACTAATATAATACACGTGCGATGCACGCCCCCAAAAAAAATAGTCATCAAATTAAATGAATTGTGCTTAAGAAAAAGAAAAAAGTAATAAAAAAAAAAAAACAACAACCAAAGTCTCAATCTATCTCAAAAATACCCAATTCATTACAAACTCTAAGCCCAATTCATTACAAACTCTTCAGACCCTTGAGAATACAAATATAACTTTGACATTATAGATATACAAATATAACTTTGATATTATAGATCTATATCGAAACATAGTCTAAAGATTGGAAAGTGCAGATTTTGATACCCCAATTACAATTCACATCCACCCCCTCTTACAATTCCTCTCAACCACCTCCTCTTATCTCCTCCTACTGCTGCTGCTGCTGCACAGCCTCCAAGCCAGTTTCAGGTTCAGGAGCAGCAAGCTAGTATAATGCATGTGCGATGCACGCCCCCAAAAAAGAATAGTCGTAAAATTAAATGAATTGTGCTTAAGAAAAAGAAAAAAAGTAAAGCATTTAACAGCCAAAGTCTCTATCTATCTCAAAAATAGCCTTGATATCACTTTCTCCCACAGAAAATGCATATACTCAAAAATCAAGAAACCCGTGAAGATTGTATTCCACCTTTTCCGTCAAAAAAAAATAAAAAATAAAAAATAGAGGTTTAGATAATTCTTTCAACAATGTATCTGATATCTCGATATCTCAGATCCTGGTTTTTCAAGCTCACCCCATATTCCACACCAGGTCGGCTTCACAATTAGACCATTTAAAGTTACCATTCACCTGAACAAAGAAAACACAATGCAACATCAATGTTTTAGAATTACACTCTGCATCGAATCAACTATAGGATTAGGTCTATGAATGTGCATCACATGTGCAATTGCAACATAAAAAATTCGAACAGTTTAAAGTAAAGTGGACAACTAAGAAAAGAAGTCGAGTGTAAGGTTGGACAAAAATGAGACAATTAAAATATATTGAAAAAACAACCCACCTTGGAAGCCATGAAAAACAACCCACCTTGGAAGCTTATGAAAAACAACCCACTTTGGAAGCACCTATGTAAGTGGCAATGCAATAAAGATTAGATAGACTCAATTTCTGTGAGTACAACTGCATCATATATAATTAGAGTACAATCTGGAGATAGACTTAATATAATTAGAGTCACCAAATTCAGTCTCATGATATAATTCTGTTGATAAATTTCAAAAACAATGGTATCTCGGTCTGAACTTGTGAACTTGTGCTAGAACTTTAACCAATCAGAAAAATTGGCATGCACCTGATAGTCTATGACATAAGCATATTGGGTTTTAATTTATGTAAAGTCACTGTTAGATTCTTCCAAGTCCAAAGTTTCTTTTGAGAAGCCTTTTTGAGTTGTCTGACATTAAATGTTAGAATTTTGATTATTGTACATGAATGGTAGTAATTTGTTTACTCATGGCTCATCTTATCTATAAAAATGTAATGTACCTGTGCCAAACCAGTAATGGCCCGACGGCGAAGCGGCAATGGCGGCGGCGTTCAGGATTCGAAGGATCGACGGAAAATCTGCGAAGTACCGCTTGAGATTCGACAGCTACCCTTGGTTCGATGGCGAAGCAGCGATTGGATAGCCTTGGGTGGATGCCGAACTACGGCGCAACGGCGCAATATGTCATAAAAAATGATGGATTAACTACACGTATAGTATAAATCATGAAATAAAGCTAGGAAGAAGCCGAATAAGATGCATTTCCAACTCATGATCCTAACACAATATCATCTTTGTTTGTTTGTTTTTCAGCTGGGTTGATTACAAATGGTTGCGCAGCATTTTGCATTGATATCCCAGATTTTAAGGACACTTGTATTGGCTTGGGATGGCCTAAAGGAGGTGAACGCAAAATTCTTGGTCCTAAGCATCACAATTATTGTTGTTGTAATGAATCATGAAATAAAGCTAGGAAGAAGCTGAATAAGATGCATTTCCAACTCATGATCCTAACACAATATCGTCTTTGTTTGTTTGTTTGTTTGTTTTTTCAGTTGGGTTAATTACAAATGGCTGCTCAGCATTTTGCATTGATATCCCAGATTGTAAGGACACTTGTATTGGCTTGGGGTGGCCTAATGGAGGTGAATGCAAAATTCTTGGTCCTAAGTATCACAATTATTGTTGTTGTGATGAATGAGCTATAAGCTCAGTGTAGCTTGTAGTTGTTAATGTTCTAGTAGAAGAAATAATGATAATAAAGCAATATGGTTATTTTTTATCTGGGTATTTTCTGTTCTGTATTACAATCTGTTTACTAATCGATTGTGCGTCGTTGATATTCTGTTGTACTAATTGTTCAAAAAAAAAATTCTTTTTTTTTGTGTGTTTATGTTGAAGATATCATGTACCATGAGAAAATGAATTTCATATTGAATCTTACTTTTGAGGAGACAAGGACATGTTAGATATTATAATTGCTTTTTATCGGTCAATATTAGTTATCTTGAATAAATAAAAAATAAAAAAATAAAATAAAAAACACTGATGATCACATATTGGGTAAACAAATGGTCTAAGTTCCAGGTTTCATCAATAAATTAGAATTAAACAATTTTAGGTGTGAACCCAAAGGGCTAAGGTGAAACTTAGAGCATAAAAACGCACGTAAAAACTTACTGTAGCCTTGGGATGACAGCGAACTGCGGCGCAACTGCCGTGTGGCGTCGACGGGAATGCGGGAGAGAGGACGGATAAATCATAAACGGGTTGAATAAAGAGAAGATGAAAAAGTTTTAGATTTAGTTTTTTTTTCCAACAGAGAAGATGATGGGGCTATTTTTTTTACTGCACGTGCATAACACGAATATGTTTGGTGGATTTAGTTTGGCCGTTTATTGCACGGGTTTGCTCAGTTACAAAATTAGGGCTTGTTTGTTTACAACCCCAACTCTCCCATTAAAAGAGTAGAGATAAAAACTCATCACTCACTTTACAAATCCGATATGGGACTGGGTTAATCTAGGGGCATTACAATCATCTCTCCTTTGGACCTAGCATCCTTGCTAAGCTCGAGACCCGCATCCAATCAAGGACCTGTTTTCTAGTCGATGTGATCAACATGGATGTCTCTACCTTGAACCTACCATCGTATTGCCCTGGTCTTACTGCCAGCGTACTGTCTATGACCATATCAGTATGTACATCCAGTGCGACACCACAATTGGCGTCGAAACTCGGTTCTGATACAATTTGTAATATTTCAGGCCTGCTTAGCTGCATACACACCTATGCATGTACGTGTGCCCTACAGAACCTAACCACGACCCCACCACAGGGCATAGCCTCACCAAAAGTTTTATAACTTAAAAAGTACTCTTGGGTCCTTTGCAATTCTATATAAACACTCATCACTCACTTTACAAATCCAATATGGGACTATGTTAATCTAGGGGTAAAATAGAGTGGTACTCTGGCCTTACTTTGTAGTCGATATTCTCCTTAAACCAACTCGAAGGGATCTTCATAGCACACTTTGTCACTAACCGCAAGGATGAAAAAAATAAGTGCTTCAGAATTAAAGCAGACTAATGGGGAGCTGCTGAAAGACTTTACTAAGCACTTCACTGTTGAGGCAAGGTCCATCTCCTCCCTGGACTCGTCTGAGGCAGCTACCGCCTTCTGTCACATTATCGCTTACAAAGACCTGAAGGCCTCTCTCACGGAAAGGCCTCCTAATGATTTCCCTGAGCTCGTGGAGAGGGGTGGCAAGTACATCAGAGTCGGGGAAGCCCTTTATCATCAAGGCCAGAAGAAAATCAAAGCAAACGTAGCATGCCCAAAAGTGAACCAACCTCTTGGACTGCTACGAAAAACACCATTAGATTTCAAAATAGCCCGGTCTAATTCAAAATTTTCACCTAATTGTGCACGTCTAGCGTATTTTTTAACAGTAGAGGGATCACTATAACTAACTCCATTGAGTTCAGGTTAAAGTACATCCTTTCTAATTTTGGCTTTTTTGGGGTATCTTCAATTAGTAATACTAATTGAAAACAATCTATTTCATTCTCATTCAAATTGCATACTGAATTTTGGATGTATACGTCCAAACAAGATATTCATAAAATAAAATACTGACCAAGCAATGTCCTTTTCTTTTATTAGTGTTAGAAAATGAAAATTTTTGGAGGGAGAAACGGAAGAATATCAACGAGGAAGGGTCCAGGAAGTCTCAGAAAGATGGCACAGCTCAACGCCGCCCTCCTCCAGCACCACGCTTCGATGATTTAACTCCCCTTAACGCAAGTGTATTAGCCATCTTCATAAAAGTTAAAAATGACAGAATAATCAGCCCTCCCACCAAGATGACCACTGCTAACAAGAGAAGAAATGGGAACAAGTGGTGCACATTTCATAGAGACCATAGACACACCACCGACAATTGTCAAGCTCTCAAAGAAGAACTTAAAGATCTGATTCGTTGGGGCTATCTCTCCTAATTCGTCCTGCAAAAGAACAAAGCCGAAATTCCTTCGGCATGGGGGGGCCAATAAGTGTCAAGAGAAGCTTTCTGAATCCTAAGACTCAGAACACATGGCCATTTTTCACTCCATCCCCGAAGAGCCATGGGGGAGGTTACATTCCTCCTGCAAAACCTTCGTTAGGGAGGTGAACTCAGTGCATAAAATCCCGCCTGCCAAAAGCCTAACGGTCTGTTTGGTTGGAGGGGAATGGAGGGAAGGGGAGGGGAGGGAAGGGATTTTTTATTACTTTTCTTGTTTGGTTCAATTTTTAGGAGGGGAGGGGAGGGAAATGGGGGGGTGCAACACCCCTCCTGAGCCAATTTTGGCTCCCCTCCAAAAGTGGGGGGATTTGGAGGGGAGAGAAAATATGGCTAATTTTTTAAAGTGGCATGACTAAATTGCCCTTTAAAATTTAAATCCTAATATAATTAAAAACCTCTCTCTTTCTCCCTACAGTGCTCTCTCGACTACTTTCTTTTTCTTGTACAAAATTTTCCAAATAGTAAACAGACTCTTTTAACTTCCAATACAAACTTTTAATTTACTGTAGATTGAAATCTATCATGTCCTCCAAGTGAAAGGCCTTTCCGCATACACCAAGAGGGGTAGAATTTTGATACCCATCGAAATTTTTTTTTGAAGGGCAAGGGTAAAAGCTTTGTTGAAACTTGCACACACTTGTAGGGCAAGGGTAACATCCTTGTTCAAACCTGCACACACACACATACATGCCTGCAAGCATAAAAAATTTATTCAAACCTGCACACATACACAAAACGGATGTTTTCTCTCATAAATCAAACTCATCTGATATGGACAAGAAATCTTGAAGTGCATCTTTAGTGCATGATTACTTGCCCACTACAATTGCCTAATCCCCGAAGCATCAAATGCTGTGCATCAAGTATTGTACAATGTAAGTGTTAATAGCAATATAGAATAAGTCCTTTATGCTTGCATAATTTGCTTGTATTTATTCTAAAGAGAAAAGATAATGCTTGTATAAAATTTCTCTAATTCGTTGTTGTTTCAATTCTTATTGTATGAAGTGGTTGTATGAATTTCTTATTATATGCAAAAGGGTATAAAAGTAATTTTATTATAAAATTCATTCCCTCCCCTTGTGAACCAAACAAGAAAATTATTATTTTCTCTTCCCTCCCCTCCTTTGAACCAAACAGAGTTTTCATTAAATCCCTCCCCTCCCTTGTAGCGCCCCGAATTCTAGATGAATAACATAGAAAATACGTGGCACTTTCCCAGCGATCCACTTCAATGTAACAATATACATAGACCAAAAACTCAAGTCATTTTATTCTAAAATCTTTATTACAATAATCTTTTACAATGCAGCGGAAATACAAAACACCTTAAAATACATTTAACTATTACAACTCTTTCTCTTTACAAATTACCCAAGGCTCTATTATATCACTCATGAAATCCAAAGCTAACCCAAGCATCCAAGCTCCCAACTCTAAGCAGCTACCTGTAACACATGAGGCTAGAGTTGAACCCTAACCCCCAAACTAAAGGGGTCAGCCATAAATGGTGTGAGTGATATAAAACAACAAACATAAACAAACAAATAATCAAAAGCAACATGTACTGAACAAAAATACATAAACTGAACATGTAATCTGAAACAAGAACGATAGGCCAGTACATGAGTGAAGCCGAGTCAAGAAACAATACCAACGATCAAGTATCAATCAATCAACCACTCTCAAAGTAGTACAGCTCATCTGCACTGTACAGTCGACTGTTTAACGAACCAGTCGACTGTTCAGAACAAACAGTAATCCCCACACTCAGAATATGTCCAACTGTCAACAATTCTCAGTACCACAATGTATGTCCAACAATCGATCACCAATAATGCCATAGATCGGATAACAATATATCCATCTACAAAACTAAAGATAATATAGATCGAATACGAACCCGGTATGCCAAGACACCGACGAACATATCCATCTACAAACAAACTAAGAGGGTATAGATCGAATACGAACCCGGTATGCCAAGACACCGACGAACATATCCATCTACAAACAAACTAAGAAGGTATAGATCGAATACGAACCCGGTATGCCAAGACACCGACGAACATATCCATCTACAAACAAACTAAGAAGGTATAGATCGAATACGAACCCGGTATGCCAAGACACCGACGAACATATCCATCTACAAACAAACTAAAGATAACAAGAACGCTCAAGATCATGAAACTCATCAGCACCGGTCGACTTATTCTATAGTAAGTCGACTGCCGAGAACCAATATCCAAGATTTTAACAAGTGCAGTAAGTCGACTCAAGAAAACCATCAGTCGACTTACCCGAGACAATTATCAATAATTCTCAAGAAACATTCCAAACACTATAGTCGACTTAAAGAAATCATCAGTCGTCTGTCCCGACGAGAAACTGAGACACTTTACAAACCAAATATTCAGCAGACCAGTCGACTGAATAGGGTCTCAGTCGACTGTCCTGAACGAATCCTCAAAAGACTGAAGGTACAATATTAGGTTCATACCAGTCGACTGATACATAGTCCCAGTCGACTGTCGGCCTACAGATCTCACAAATTAGGTCTGAAATCAATAATCAATACAGGAGTCTATCTCAATACCAAATCTATTCCTCAACTCAAATCTAATCCGATTCGTAATCACCAGATCCAAAGATTCATCCATCCAATTTCTTATTTTCATAATCATAATCAAATCTTAACATGTTTCAAGTAATCAAGAATAGTCAATCGAGATCTACTAATCTATCATTGATTTCACATGTATATTACGAATAACAACCATGGCATCGAATTCATACAAGATGCGAAAACATCAAACAAAACTACATGCAATCATACATATAAACAAACAAGTCTATATCACTCACCTTTTGAATCGAGAAGAATCCACAAAAGCCTTCCTTTGCTAGATCCAAAACTCCTTCTCCAAATCACCAAGAAAATAATATAATAAGATCTGAGTTATGCAGCGAATGACGGCTGCGACTCTCTTTATATAGGCCGGAAATCAAGTTTAGGGTTTCCAAATACATTTTGCAAAACCATCCCTTCAAATATAATTATATATATATATATACATATCTACTCTTAGAAATTCATCTAAAATTCATTTAAATTAGGATTTAATAGTAAAATATACTTCTAAATCTGAACCAATACTTTCAAAACGTCCAGAATGCCAATTTTGCATTTTAGCCCTTAAAGATGTCAATTTTACAAAAAGGTCCTTCTTTTCTTAGAATTTGAAAATAGTACTAATTTAATTCAGAAAAATCCGGAAAAATACTAAATAATTCCAAAATAATAAATAATGATTTTTCATAAATAAATCTTAATTTTTCCAAACTTCTCAAGAGTCATTTGCACGTGTTTTGCACGTGTACAAAAGATAAATTTCTTAGAAAAATATCAATTAAATCCTCAGAAAATCATTTAAATTCATTTTCAAATAATTAAAATAATATTTGAAAATACGGGGTTCTACATTACTCCCTCCTTAGAAGAGTTCTGTCCTCAGAACTACGGCAAATGAGGTCCAAACAAACACACCAACAAAGCTCGAAAACTCAGACGTAGAAATATAAATTTAGGAAATACAATCATATCAAAGAATACATTCTAACAAAACAAACACATCATACAAAATAAAACACAATCATGCAAAGAATTCAGAAAAGACCATCTTCCGCTGCGCGACTCTGATAACCTACCATCATGAGCCACGCGGCAACAACTACTGAACTCCTGCATCCAACTCTGACCTTCTGCTCATCCTTCCAAGAATCAGTGGCCACTCCCTCCTTAGAAAGGACATGACTAAGGATAGCCACCTCAAGACCTACCTGGAAACACCTTAAGCTCCATACTAAGACTAGTAATCAATGGGCGACACAATGTATGCAAGAAAATAGTATCAAATAAAACTCGTCTTTATTCCATAAATCCAAATGAACTTGTTACATGAAGAAAATACTCAATCCTCAATTATTTCCAAAATAAAGTTTCACTTAATACAAAAGAATAAATTCTTGCACACACAGATCATGTTTCTGGATTGCTCGCATCCCCTTCAGTCAATGCGAACACTCGCCCCTGCTTCGGATCCTTGTCCATCCCTGCATTCTCTTTCTTCAGCTGTGGACATCGTGGTCGAATATGCCCTTCTTGACCACATTGAAAGCAAGTCTGCTTTGCCAACTTCGGACATTCCCTCCTTTTATGTCCTGCCTGCTTACAGTAAAAACAAGTCACTTCCTTAGTTGTCGGTGCCTTCTGCACTGGGTCACTGGTCTTGCTCTGCTTCACGGGAAATTCCTTCTCAACCTGATCATCTGCTGGCCTCTTCTTTTTGTTCCAGGTCTCTTGCTTTACCCGGGACTGATCCATATCTTCCTCGGTCATGGCTGCTCTCCTAACCAGCTTGTCGAATCTTCTGATGCCCAATGGAACCATCCTTGACCTCAAGTTTGGCCTCAAGCCCTGCTCAAACTTTTTGGCCTTCTTTGCCTCGTCGACAACTAACTCTGGCGCATACCGCGAAAGCTGAGCAAATTTAGTCTCATACTCCCGCACGGTCATGCTACCCTGTTGAAGGTTCAAGAACTCAGTCGCCTTCTTCTCCTGTACATCTAGGGGAAAGAAGCGATCTCTGAACTCCTCCAGAAAAGCTTCCCAAGTCAACTGCTGATCTCCCAGAGTCCTCTTCAGCGACTCCCACCAGACACCTGCGTCCTTTTCTAGCTGCATCGAAGCTAACTTCACCTTGCTAGCTTCAGGAGTCTCCGACACTTCGAAGATCGTCTGCATCTTCCTAATCCAATCATCTGCTGCGGTTGGATCAGCTTGCCCCTCAAAGACTGGCGGTCTCATCCTCTTAAAGAATTCGATCTTCTTGATGGGGTCGGCATTCACCAATCCATGTCCAGCTCCATGATTTGGCTGCGGATTCTGCTGCTGAGCCTGCTGTTGCGCCAAGTTGAATGCCATCAGTGCATTCAGGGTCTGATACACCTTGGCGAATTCAGCCTCAAGGTCAATTCCCGCTCCTCGAGAACTACCCGATCCGTCCTCATTGTTGCCTCCATTCCTGCCCCTGGGTGCAACCATTTTGAATACTGCAAAACGAGGGTAAAGTTAGAGCATCACACACACAATTCAAACTCACATCAATATCCTATGGCAAAACCATAACCATATCATAACCTCAAACCAAACATAATGTTTTAACTCTATGTGATACTCACACTCTAATGTCCACACCTAGGTACTCACTCTCTAGTGTCCACACCTAGGTTGGTTTTCATACTATGTCTATTATTACTATTGAAGCATGCTCTGATACCAAACTGTAGCGCCCCAAATTCTAGATGAATAACATAGAAAATACGTGGCACTTTCCCAGCGATCCACTTCAATGTAACAATATACATAGACCAAAAACTCAAGTCATTTTATTCCAAAATCTTTATTACAATAATCTTTTACAATGCAGCGAAAATACAAAATACCTTAAAATACATTTAACTATTACAACTCTTTCTCTTTACAAATTACCCAAGGCTCTATTATATCACTCATGAAATCCAAAGCTAACCCAAGCATCCAAGCTCCCAACTCTAAGCAGCTACCTGTAACACATGAGGCTAGAGTTGAACCCTAACCCCCAAACTAAAGGGGTCAGCCATAAATGGTGTGAGTGATATAAAACAACAAACATAAACAAACAAATAATCAAAAGCAACATGTACTGAACAAAAATACATAAACTGAACATGTAATCTGAAACAAGAACGATAGGCCAGTACATGAGTGAAGCCGAGTCAAGAAACAATACCAACGATCAAGTATCAATCAATCAATCACTCTCAAAGTAGTACAGCTCATCTGCACTGTACAGTCGACTGTTTAACGAACCAGTCGACTGTTCAGAACAAACAGTAATCCCCACACTCAGAATATGTCCAACTGTCAACAATTCTCAGTACCACAATGTATGTCCAACAATCGATCACCAATAATGCCATAGATCGGATAACAATATATCCATCTACAAAACTAAAGATAATATAGATCGAATACGAACCCGGTATGCCAAGACACCGACGAACATATCCATCTACAAACAAAATAAGAGGGTATAGATCGAATACGAACCCGGTATGCCAAGACACCGACGAACATATCCATCTACAAACAAACTAAGAAGGTATAGATCGAATACGAACCCGGTATGCCAAGACACCGACGAACATATCCATCTACAAACAAACTAAGAAGGTATAGATCGAATACGAACCCGGTATGCCAAGACACCGACGAACATATCCATCTACAAACAAACTAAAGATAACAAGAACCCTCAAGATCATGAAACTCATCAGCACCGGTTGACTTATTCTATAGTAAGTCGACTGCCGAGAACCAATATCCAAGATTTTAACAAGTGCAGTAAGTCGACTCAAGAAAACCATCAGTCGACTTACCCGAGACAATTATCAATAATTCTTAAGAAACATTCCAAACACTATAGTCGACTTAAAGAAATCATCAGTCGTCTGTCCCGACGAGAAACTGAGACACTTTACAAACCAAATATTCAGCAGACCAGTCGACTGAATAGGGTCTCAGTCGACTGTCCTGAATGAATCCTCAAAAGACTGAAGGTACAATATTAGGGTCGTACCAGTCGACTGATACATAGTCCCAGTCGACTGTCGGCCTACAGATCTCACAAATTAGGTCTGAAATCAATAATCAATACAGGAGTCTATCTCAATACCAAATCTATTCCTCAACTCAAATCTAATCCGATTCGTAATCACCAGATCCAAAGATTCATCCATCCAATTTCTTATTTTCATAATCATAATCAAATCTTAACATGTTTCAAGTAATCAAGAATAGTCAATCGAGATGTACTAATCTATCATTGATTTCACATGTATATTACGAATAACAACCATGGCATCGAATTCATACAAGATGCGAAAACATCAAACAAAACAACATGCAATCATACATATAAACAAACAAGTCTATATCACTCACCTTTTGAATCGAGAAGAATCCACAAAAGCCTTCCTTTGCTAGATCCAAAACTCCTTCTCCAAATCACCAAGAAAATAATATAATAAGATCTGAGTTATGCAGCGAATGACGGCTGCGACTCTCTTTATATAGGCCGGAAATCAAGTTTAGGGTTTCCAAATACATTTTGCAAAACCATCCCTTCAAATATAATTATATATATATATACATATCTACTCTTAGAAATTCATCTAAAATTCATTTAAATTAGGATTTAATAGTAAAATATACTTCTAAATCTGAACCAATACTTTCAAAACGTCCAGAATGCCAATTTTGCATTTTAGCCCTTAAAGATGTCAATTTTACAAAAAGGTCCTTCTTTTCTTAGAATTTGAAAATAGTACTAATTTAATTCAGAAAAATCCGGAAAAATACTACATAATTCCAAAATAATAAATAATGATTTTTCATAAATAAATCTTAATTTTTCCAAACTTCTCAAGAGTCATTTGCACGTGTTTTGCACGTGTACAAAAGATAAATTTCTTAGAAAAATATCAATTAAATCCTCAGAAAATCATTTAAATTCATTTTCAAATAATTAAAATAATATTTGAAAATACGGGGTTCTACATCCCTTTCCCTCCCCTTCCCTCCCCTCCATTAAAATCCCTCCCCTCCCCTCCCCTCCTTTGAACCAAACAGACCCTAAGGGTCCCTATGTATTTTTCCGATAAATATTAGAGGACATCTGGATGCCACACTGTGACACAATGGTTATAAGCATTTTCCTGGAAAATCATGAGATGTTACATATCCTTATAGACAATGGCTGCTCTGTGAACATTCCCTTCATGGAAACGTTTTTGGTCTCAAGCTCTCCCAATACCGATTCAGGCCAGTCGGTTGTACATTCCATGGGGGCACCTCCACAGGTTCTCAGGTTTCCCTATTCTAGTTGAAGGAATCATCACACTCGACGTGACAACAGAAAATGACCCACTACTCGAACAGAGGTACTAGACTTTAAGGTAGTCGATGTCAAAGCTGCGTATAATGCTATATCTGGTCGTCCAAGCCTGATATGAAATTCCCCATAACAACAGGTGTAGGCTAAGTTGTGGGAAACCAAGAGGCAGCATGAGCATGCTAATCATCACAATAGGGGGCTCAGTTCTTCTCAACGCCTTCGAACTATTGCCAGAAAGGAGTCACAGTAACTCTGAGCCCGTAAACGGATGAATACAGCCGTAGATAATCATTCCAAGAGCTTCCAGACCTTTCAAGCCATATTCCACCATATCCAAATTCAACCTCATCAAAATATATTAACAGACTGGAATCTCCCACCCGTAGCCGCTCTGCTCATTTAACGAAAAGAAGTAGTCCTGCCTAAACGCATGAGCGAACCTGAAGATCTCCCCTTGTCCTTGCAAATCAAGGGGAGGCTTGCTCCAAAATAGGTAAGGCCATGCAAGGTCTACCAAGTTGTTTGCCTAACGACTCATCAACTTGACGACCCGGGGGCAAGGAGATACCAGTAGGGACTTGGAAAGTGGGACACCTCATGAACTTCAACATGGGCTTTTGACACCCCCCCTCCCCCCCCCTCTCCTCAGATATATATTTTAAATAATTTGTAATAAGGCCGACACTTATAACGGCGACAACATGTAATAACGACTGGCAATGAAAGCATCCACTTAGTTTATTTTTTCAATAAAAAACTGCCATTTATTTTTTCAATAAAAAACCACCATTTATTTTTTCAAAGATCTTGTAAAATTCTATGGATGTAAACAATGAGTTAAATGACAAACTTACTCCTAAAAATGGCACAAAAACTTATTAGGGGCTCCTTAGAAGATGAGTTTGGAGTCCAAACCCATGGCTCAGAGTTTCTTTAAAAATTTGTAACGATGCAAGTTTCGAGCTTAACTCGCCATTTGACATACTCCTGCAACCCGTCAAAACCTTTGAACAATAAGTTCGGAGTCCATACCCATGGCTCGGAGTTGCTCCAACAACCTGAAATCAAGCAAGTTCAAAGCTCAGCTCACCATTCAATCTGCTCTTGTAACCTATTAAACCCATAAAAAACAAGTTCAAAGTCCATACCCATTGCTCGGGGTTGCTCCAACAACTATAAACAAGCAAGATCAGAGCTCAACTCGCGATTTGATCTTCTCATGCAACCTGTTATAAGTCCTTAAACAATAAGTTCAGAATCCTTATCCATGGCTCGGTTCTTTAGCAACCTTGTCATGCCTTGCTTCCCACTATATGGAATTACGGACACGCAACTGAGGCCCAGCAAATGATATAAGTATATCAACTCATATCATCCATAAGCTGTATAATACCAGTAAACTCAACAATATAGGTAACAATAATAATCACATGAATAATAATAGAATCAATAATTAATATATGAGATACAAGAACTTACAAAATGCCCAAAAATATACAATACAGTAAACAGTTCACTGCGATAAATTAGCAACACAAAAATAGAGATGAAGCACTAGCAATTCCATCACGGCCGTCTAGAAACTACATTCGCCAAGCTCCTTCAATATCCCATCATCTGTACCTGTATAAATATTAAATGAATGGTGGGGGTGTCAGTTAAAGCAAGCTTTCAACAACAAGTAGCAACAAACAGTGATAAATAAATTATGATATAGCAATAAACAAAGAATTGGAACAATATGATCATGTACGATGCAACTGCAATGAATTATCGGTAAAGTATAATCAATTGGTTGAACAGTGATCAGTAATCAATAATCAATAATCAGGGTAATCATTCGGTATGCAGTGGTTAAGAAATATAGTCGGTAATAGTCAATAATTAATTATCAATAAACAATAATCAATAATCAATAACCAATAGCCGTAGTCAATGGTTGATAAACAATATTCGATGATCATTGGTTGATATTCAATAATGTCAATCTTAGGTCTATTAGTCTTTTATTAACCTATCTAATGCACGCAATCCTGCATCGCATACCACAGGTTCGGGTGCATACAATCAAGTGAACATTTGGACTTAAGTGGTGAATTCTATAGGGTCACGTACTCGACAACAATAATCAGTACATGATACAATACACGATACAACCGGGATACTGTAGTCAGTAATCCGCAATCAATTGATAGAATAATAACCGAAAGCAATAACTAATATGGGAAACACGGGCCCCTCCTCTGAGTACAGTCTCCTATATTGTCCACTACTAAGTCATTTCCTTATTACCCAGTTTGTTATTCTTTTATTACGATCAATTATGGACATGCAATCAATACGATCAATGAGAACAGTTGTATCAAGAATTATGCAGTGTATGACATGGATTGTTCTATCTATGTATTATATCAGTTCAATTCATTAAATACAGAAAATAACATGTTTAAATGCAAAAAAATATATAACAATGCAATTTTGGACGGTAGTACACTACCGTACAGAAACTCACTTTACTGCCTCCATAGAAAAGCAAATCTAATTCCGTCAAAGATTCTAGAAAGTAGACTCTCTGTCGGTTCTAACGCCTATTCACACGACACATTCTAAGAAAAATAGCTATGCATATAAATTTATTCTTTACTGGTTTCGTGTACAAGCTCCATTCTTGAAATTTTGTTGTTGCGGTACTGAAATATTGAAATCTCACAATCTATAAATCAGATTGTGAAACTGTAAAATGTTATATATTCTACACTCGAAGAACTACGGTTTTCATGTATAAATTTCTAAATTAAATTGCATGGAACTGGGTCAAATTCTCAGTACAAGTTCGGATAAATGATGACAAAAAATTGGATATTCAATAAAACGATGAATCAACGGTTCAATACTCGAATCAATGACAAGGCATGATAAAAGATTATTCTGATTCGCAGATGAATCAATAATAGAATTCATTGAAATATTATAATCAATACAAAGAACTGCTTACGAGAGTTCAATAAATGTTTCTTGAACATGAACAATAAATGAGGTTCAAGAGACTCTTGCCTTATATTCGATGAGTACGAGTGTGCGAACCCCAACGCAGCGACAGCAAGCAAGAGCGACTGCAACAGGGAGCAAGGCGATGACAACAGGGAGCAAGGCGATGACAACAGCGAGTACAAGTGATGCTAATAGCCAGTAAGGGCGTCGATAACAGCATCAACAAGCAAGAGTGACGTCGGGTTCGAGATTGAAGTGCTGTTGAGGTTGAGGATGTCAGCTACAACGGAGATGGCAACGCAATGATGGCGTTCGGTGGTTGGCTGTTGGAGGTGGTGTAATGGAGGTCGTCGGGGATTGCAGGCAGTCGGGGGTGAGTGTTCGGGGTGGTTCTAGGTGAGGAAAGGAGACAGCAGCATCAGGTGGCACTTTGGCGGAGGTCGCGCGTGTGAGAGGGCAAGGGAGAGGATGGTGGCGCATAGGGCTCAGGGAGGAAGGAGGGAAGTCGGGGACATCAAGAGAGGAGCGTCGGGGTTGAGCACTAATGGATTTCGGGAAGATGGTGAGAGGAAGAAGGTGACTAGGGGAAGAAGAAGGTCGGGTTTTTGGAGTTGCAGCTGAAGGAAGAATGACAAAGGAAGATTAAGGTTAAATGATGATTAAGAATAGGATTATATATATAGGCACTAAGGTTAACTGGGATTTGGGTTAACGGGTTAGGGAATGGGCTATCTATGGGCTTCACAATATTAATTAATTGATATACATAGAATGGTTTAAGACTAGCTTGTTTATTTATTTATTTATTCAGAAAATAGGTTAAGTTGTGCTTTAGGTTGGGTTTGGATTGGGTCTTCTCACAAATTTAATAAATTATCAAGAAGAAAATAAATATTATTATAGAATTTAATAGGATTATAATTTCTGGGATCGAACAAAATAATTGGATAATCAAATGAAAGCAATCAGGCTGAAAAGAAAAGAAAAATTTATATGTGGGCTTGGGTTCAATCAAATAGGAGATGTACAGAACATGAATTTAAACGAACGAAAAAGTATTTATAAGGAAATTGAAATACAAGAATACGAAGAAAAGAAAATTTTAAATCCGTATAATCTGAAACAGGAGTTACAATCATAACCACCTTACAAAAATAATTTCGTCCTCTATATTCATTTAGACGGAACGTAGGACATAGCAAGTGTAAAAACCGTGAGATAATGAAGCAGAAGGTTAGAGAGAGAAACAAAAGAGTGATAACACTGGAATTTAAGAGAACCTGAGCAGGACATAAATGAGCTTGTATGATACCAAATAATGAGTCAAATGGATGAGGACAGATGCCAGGAGTGGATGAAGGTAGTGAATGCGAGATGCAAAAACTGAATACAAAGAAGTCTTAAAATACCTGCAACTACACTTTCGGCAATCTCTAGCTTCGTGTCGATCCTCCTGATGGCCGTGATAGTGACAGGCTGCATTCTCAGCTGAGTTGCCCTCCTGGGTTATGGGACCACCACGCTTCTACTGCACCGCTCTGATCAAGTGAATTTCGTCATCAGCATCCATTATCTCCAGTAACCTACCTCTTGTTTCACCGAATCCATGACACATCCAAACGGTGTCTCCATAGCATGAAATTTGAACTCCTAGCGATTTGGGATCCTAGGACTCTGCCTGCACACCTTAGAGCGAACGAAAACACCTCCTCTAGTGGTGAAGTTCCAAGCCACTGACATATTGTAGAAGATCAAGTGATGTCGATTGATGAATCGAGGAGAAATAGACGAGAATAAGGTAAGTATCCAGATTCATGATGGTTATTATATGTTCATGTGATAAATGCGGTGTGCATACTTATTGAGCTTAATATGGTTCGAACCCCAAACAGGTTAGGGCCTAACCTATCTTTGATACCACTAAAAACCTATTACGCCCTGCTTCCCACTATACGGGCGTACGGGCATGCAGCTGACGCCCAGCAAATATATAAGTATATCAACTCATATCATCCATAAGTTGTACAATACCAGTAAGATCAACAATATAACAATAATAATTACATGAACAATAATAGAATTAATAACCA
This sequence comes from Hemerocallis citrina, assembly GCA_017893485.1. Classification (NCBI taxonomy): domain Eukaryota; kingdom Viridiplantae; phylum Streptophyta; class Magnoliopsida; order Asparagales; family Asphodelaceae; genus Hemerocallis; species Hemerocallis citrina. The sequence goes on from CM030368.1 coordinate 167,960,277, forward strand.
ATATCTGAGATACAAGAACTTACAAAATGCCCGAGAATATACAATACAGTAAACACACTACAGTTGTCTAGAAAGTCTGTTAGCCAAGTTCTTTCAGTAACCCATCGTCTGTACCTATATGAACATTAACTAAAATTGTGGGGGTGTCCGTTAGAGCAAGCTTCAGACAGCAAGTAGCAACAACCAGTGAAGAATAAATTATGATATAGAAATAAACGATGAAATATAACAATATGATTATGTACGATGCAATTGAAATCAATAATCGGTAAGTATAATCATGGCTATAAAGTATAATCAATTGAAAAGTGATCGGTAATCGATTATCAGTAATCCGAGTAACCATTCGGTATGCATTGGTTAATAAACAATAGTCGGTAATATGATCAATAGTCGATAACCAATGGTGGATAAACAATAATCAGTAGTAGATAGTCAATGGTCGATATTCAATAAAGCCAATCTTAGGTCCATCAATCTTTTATTAACCTATCTAATGCACGCAATCATGCATCCCATACCACAGTTTTGGATGCAATCAAGTGAACGTTTAGACTTAAGTGATGAATTCTACAGGGTCATGTACTCCCCAATAATAATTCAATAACAATAATCGGTACACAATAAAATACACGATATAATCGGGACATTGTAATCAGTAATCCGCAATCACATCCGCAATCAATCGATAAAATAATAACCAATAGCAATAACCAATATGGGAAACACGAGCCCCTCCTCTGAGTACAGTCTCCTATATTTTCCACTACTAAGTCGTTCCCTTATCACCTCAGTTTTTTATTCTATTATTTCGATCAATTATGGGCATACAATAATTACGGTCAATGATAATAGTGGTATCAAGAATTATGTAATGTATGACATGGAGTTGTTCTATCTATCTATTATATCACTTCAATTCATTAAATACGGAAAATAACATGTTTATATGCAACATAAAAAAATAAAGATGCAATTCTGGACAGTAGTAAACTACCATACAACAACTCACTTTTCCGCCTCTACAGAAATGCAAATTTGATTCCGTCAAAGATTCTAGAAAGTAGACTCTCTACCGGTTCTAACGCCTATTCACATAACTCATTCTAAGGACAGTAGTTATGCGTATAAATTCATTGTTTACTGATTTCGTGTACATGCTCTGTTCTGAAAATTTCGATGATGCAGTACTAAAACAGTGATATCTCACAATCTATAAACCAGATTGTGAAACGTAAAATTTGAAAGAATTAATCTCAAAGGGTTACGATTTTCATATATAAAGTTCTAAATTATATTGCATGAAACTGGGTCAAATTCTTAGTAAAAGTTCGGATAAACGACATGATAGAAAACTAGATATTCAATAAAACGATGAATCAGTGGTTCAATACTCGAATCAATGACATGGCATATGATTCCAATTTGTTGATGAATCAATAATAGAATTCCTTGAATTATTACAATCAATACAAAAAACTACTTGCCGGAGTTCAATAAATATTTCTTAAACATGAACAATAAATGGGGTTCAAAAGACGCTTGCCTTATATTCGATGAGTACGAGTGTGCAAACCCCATGATAGTGACTGCGAGCAAGAGCGATTGCAACAATGAGGAAGCCAAAAAAAATAGCGAGTACGAGTGGTGATGATAGCATTTAAGAGCGCCGATAACAGCAGCATCATGCAAGAGCGACACTGGGGTCAGGATTGAAGGGCTGTTGAGGTTGAGGATGGCAGCTGCAATGGAGATGGCGAGGCAATGATGGAGTTCGGTGGTCAGCTATTAGAGGTTGTGTAACAGAGGCCATCAGGGATTGCAGGTAGTCGGGGGCGAGTGTTTGGGCAGCACTCGGTGAGGAGAGGAGACAGCGGCGTTGGGTGGCAGTGTGGCGGAGGTCACGCATGCGAGATGGCAGAGGAGAGGATGGTGGCGCATGGGGCTCAGGAAGGCAGGAGGGTGGTCGGGGACAACAAGAGAGGAGCGTCGGGGTTGAGCAGTAATAGGTTTCGAGAAGATGGTGAGAGGAAGAAGGTGACTTGGGGAAGAAGAAGGTCGGGTTTGTTGAGTTACGGTTGAAGGAAGAAGGAAGATTAGGGTGAAATAATGATTAGGAATAGGATTATATATATCGGTAGTGAGGTTAACTGGGCTTTGGGTTAACGGGTTAGGGAAAGGGCTATCTATGGGCTTCATAATATCAATTAATTAATATACATAGAATGGTTTAAGACTAGGCTTAAATTTACTAGTATAATGCACGTGCGATGCACGTGGAGGGGGAATGAAAAGGACAAAAAAATCTACCAACATGTGCGCTGCACGTGTTGACACACACACACCAAGGAATAAAAAATTGTTTATTTGTTTGTGAACCCCAACTCTCCCATTATAATAGTTAAAGATTTATTTATTTATTTTCTTCATATAGTGGCTTAAGTTGTGCTTTGGGTTGGGTTTGGATTGGGTCTTCATCCAAATTTAATAATTAATCAAGAAGAAAGGAAATAGGATTATAGAATGGAATAGGATTATAATTTCTGGGTTGTAACAAAATAGTCGGATAATCAAATGAAAGCAATTGGGTTCAAAAGAACAAAAGAATTTATATGCAGGCTTGGGTTCAATCAAATAGGAGATGCACGAAATATGAATTTAAATGAATGAAAAGAATTTATAGGGAAATTGAAATACAAGAATACGAAGAAAAGAAAATTTTAAATCCGTATAATCGAAAACGGGAGTTACAAACCTGCAATCAAGCAAGTTCAGTGCTCAACTCGTCATTCGATCTATTCATGAAACTTGTTAAAACCCTTAAAGGCGGATTAAAGGTCCATAATCACAGATTGCAGTTGCTGCAGCAAATCTGTAAAGTTTAGAGCTCAACTCGCCACTCGAGACGACTCTCACAATTTGTTTGAGGACCCATACAGCAAGTTTGGAGTCCAACTCCATCCTAGAATTGCTCCTACAACTAGTTAACCACAAAACGACAAGTATGGAGTCCAACTCCTCCATAGAGCCTTTTTTACAACTGGCTAATCCCCAAGACGACGAATCACACGACAAGGCTCAAGCGTATAAAAGATCTTTCATTACACAAACAACAAGTTTCTTTACAACTGCTGAATTATAACGGATCTATGTCTTGGGCCTATTATCACTACAAAAGTTTACAAGCACAAAACTATGAGGCTTATTACAACTACTGAATTACAATGATCGCCTCCTCGGGTAGAAACCAAACTTGACAACATGGTCGCCCTGCTCTGAGCATCACCAAGGTAACGAGGGGCCACCTATGAGACTGAGACCGCTCCTCCAACCGTCGGTTCCACTCCTCCAATTATTGTTCCTCTAGCTGCCAAACCCGCTCTGCCAACTGTCTCTCCCTCTCCAGCGATAATATTACGCGAGGTGAAGGTCGTGCACAACCCCCCAAACTTCGCTTGGAGACGATATATCTCCAAATCTCTCTCAACAAGCACCTCTCTAAGAAATGCGCACTCCCCAATACTGTTCTTCATCACTTAGGGGGCAAGGGCATGTCGACAGAACGATTGACACACTAAAGAGTTAGCTAACAGTCCCTCTCAACTAACACTGCCTTGAGATGAAGCATCTCCAACCATTCGTTATCTGAATGGTCGTGCAAACAACCGATCGCTAATTCCGTTACGCGTAGCCTGTTGCGAAGTTGCTCAACCTCTCCACCTCAGGGATTCCGCCCAGGACCTGCAACTGTATGCCAACGAGAAGGACCAAATAGTTATCTCCACATCGATAGGACAAAGAATACAATCACAAAAGAGATAAACATAAGATATCTCAACCAAAATTACTCCAAGTATGCTAAAATAATACACAAGTATTGATCAGTAAGGAAGCATTTTCATCAACTAAATGAGACGATACAAGGATGCGGTGGTCAGTCCGGTATATGGCGTCATACATAAATAAAAAGTGAGAGCAAGTAAAGCATGAAGAAGGAATCAATGATCCATCTGCCTTAATGGGACTAGAAGCAAGGAGCCCCCAGCCTTCTCCTTCCCCTTACCCTTCTCGCCAGAACTACTATTCACACCCACCACGGGAGTGACTTCCTCATCATCATCCGCCCTATCTCCATCCTCCCTGGGAGCTTCTCCCGAACGAAGCATCACATGGTACCCCTTCCCAGTGAAGCCGAAAATACACTCATCCACGTGTGATATAGCCCGGGCATAAGACCCGTCGATCAATTTTTGCAGTCTAGGCTTGGCCATAACTTCCACGTTGGCCTCAGTTGCCTTTAACGCCAAGTCCATTGATCTGTAAATAGAAATATGAAATTTACACTTCAAAAATACTAGACATACCGTCATTAGTGCGTGAGCGGTCTCCCGAACAGACCGTTCAGGTGGCTTCATCTTCAATCTCTCCCGATCAGTCATCTTTCCCGATCATTCGGAGTCAGGAGATGACTGATCCTATCCATACAAGTGACCGAATTACCAAGAAAGCTCTATTGCTGCTTCATGCTCCAATTGGGAACATGAACCATCTTCGTTCGTCATTGAGAATTGTTGCAGCCTGGGCAATTAGGGGGGAGACGCAGCACCTGCTATAATAGCCGCTAAGGAAGAACCCCCTGCGACAACGCCAGACGATGCCACCAAAGGCAGCTCCAGGAGAACAGTTAGGGCGGAGCAGAGGGATCCTACGACACCTTCGAAGTAGGAGTGTGATTCGCCATCTTTTTATGCTTTTTTGGCTCATCGGCCCTCGTGTTGCGAAGAGTCCCCCGATCAGCAATCAGGTCATCAAAATTCATTCTCGCTTTCTGTGCAAAAAGAAACACAAAGGAATGAGAGCTCACAATGCAAAGTAATGCAAATAACAAGAACATCAAGTAAGTACTGCAAGTATGAAAGGAAATGAAAGCGGTAAATCATACTAGGGTCCAACAGGCTGAGATCACCCTCGAAGAGAACTTCCTCAATGATATCCTGCCACCCTAACGTCGCCTGCGCAAGAAGAGCATCGCTAAAACTCTTCTCCGCCTCTGCCACGACCGGATCCACCCTAATCGCCTTCGACACACTCCTCCTCCATGTCGTGGGAATTTCTACGGCTCAACACTATGGATAATGAAAAGTTTCTCTCTCTAAGACTTGATCGAGTCAGGAACCTCAATCACGCCCATGTTATTACGAGGGAAAATTACCACCGTTCTTCTATCTTGTTCAACTAGGTGAAAGTACCTCCTAAAAATAGTCAACCCAGCTCAGCACCTAGGTTGTGACACTATAAGACAAATCCCACCACGTGTCTCCACGCATTCGGCATAAGTTGCAATGGACTCAACTTATACCAATTCAACACCTCTTTGAAAAAGTAGTGAAGAGGAAGGCGCAACCCTGCATGGAAGGCACCGTAAGAGAAAAACAATACTCGCCAGATATTTCTTGACATGCCCGAACATCAGAACCAGGCGAAAGCAGCCTATACTCAAGAAGAATTCTAAAGCACCTTTAATCATGACAAGATTGACTCTCGTGAGAATCGTGCTAGTGAAACAGCCTCAGTGGTGTGTACCAGATCCGGTTCAGGGTAATCCATACCATTTCAAATGATATCCTGGTCTACTACGGGGTACTCTCTAATCAACTCAGGAACTATAAGTAATGGTATCTTAAGTGCAATCCTTAAATCTCTCATCGGATCAACAATCATCTCTATTATAGCTGAACAACTAGCCACACCCTTCCCCTTCTCCTCTCTAGTTAAACAGCTAGACTCAAATTCATCGTCTACCTCTAAACGGCCCGAAACATAAGGAGAGCCGCTCTATGAAATGCTGGGCATAACATACAATAATTACAATAAGTTACCTGACAAGCTCTCAAAAATTCCAAAGATGCAATGGCTGCTAGCACCACCGTCAAACCACCAAGCAAACCACTAGCACCGCCCGACCAACCACCTCAAGAGCTAGAGAGAGAAGCTCTCCCAGGAAACTCTATAAAGAGAGAAAGTAAAATGAGCAAATGAGCAGGAGTGGGAAAGAAAGGCGGGGTTGGATCTTATGGGCACCCCAAGACCAAAATACCAATTGGCTGCATCCTAACCATTCACAAGATCCAACAGCCAGAATATAAAGTGCTCAAGACAACAACACTCGCCCTAAGTCGTCCGAAAAAATGCTTTACTGATGAGATGGTTAATCGATGAAACAGGTGGTTAACGATGCGCTTGGTTAAACAAAACACTTGATCAACAACACGGGTGGTCAACAAAGCACTTGGTTGAACAAAAAACACTTGAACAATGGGCAGTTGGTAAACGCAAATGTTGGGCGGCGGGTAAGGATGTTGGTCGGCAAAAAATACTTGACCAAGGAATCAGTCGATCGTCATGGCAAAGCCTAGGTCAGCTTGAAGCCATTAGGTCGGATATGCTTGCACTTGGTCGGCGACAACCTAGGTCGGCATCAAAACAAGCCCTAGATAAGCATGCTCTTCATGGTCGGTGTCGAACTTGGTCAGCAACAAGTGGAGGTTGGCGACACAAAGGCAAAGTCGGTGAGTTCAGTGACACATTGGCGAGGTCAGCAACGGGGTAAAGTGCTCGACGGGGTTGGCAAAGTAAGTAAGGAGGTCGGCATGCTGGTCGAGGTCGGTGTGGTCGGTGAAGCACCGAGCCCTTGGTTGGCAAACATGTCATCCGACCTAGGGTCTTCTTTTGAAGCTTCCTGACCACGAGATTCTCTCAAAAAGCGAGCCCTGAGCTCCGTTTTTGGATGTGCATCAAAATCTGCACATGCTTATTCAGGTCGACCCGAAACTTGAACCCACCGATTGCAGGTTCGCGCCCTGTCATCTGACTAGCATCCTCTCGTGTGTGCCATCGACCGCCCATTCCCCTCGGCGGATGAGTCATTTTTAATGGACGCGTCAGATTGCTTCAAAAACTATGCTGCTTCGATTATTGATTAAAAAGTCCTAATAAATAATTAAAATTTAGAAAATTTAATTAAAAATTCCAAATTTTAATTTTTAATTTTTGAAAATTTATTTATAAATTCCAAAAAAATATTAAAATTTTGGAATAATTAATTAAAATTTTGGGAAAATAATTATTAATTCGGGATAAATCATTAAAAATTCCAGAAAATCTGAAAAATTTAGGAAAATATCTACTTTCCCCTGAATCTTCGGAGAAGTTTAAGGTATCTTTAATCGTCCCTGAAACTCAAGATAGCAATCTAGATCTCCGTAACAAGGTAAACTTGAGAACTGAGAAAATTGTCCTTTGGGAGTGGCGGACTTATGATAATGTTATAAATCACAGAAAATCAAGTCCGTACGATCCCAGAGTTTTATTTTAAAGCTCCAAAAGGAAGATTAACAATAATAAGCCTACCGAACAAGTCCAGAGCTTCTAAAGGCTCACTATTAAGACATGAGCTGCATTCAAGTCCATTAAAAAATGACTAGGTCCACTAGGAGAGTCACTCAGCCCATTAATGTTGTAAGTCAAATCTCTTTTTCCCTACAAGGGAGTAACCAATTCTATCTTAAAGGGGTGAATCTATAGATGATAGCAGATTCAAGTCGATATTCTAACAGATTCTAAGGCCTATATATACTATAAAGCCCTGAATTCCAAATACAGGTTATTCGTTGCACAACCAGGATCGTTACTTCAATTTCATACAAAAATAGAAGGAAGTTAAAACTTTTTTCATTAATGTTATTCTTTACAATGCGCAGCGAAAACTACATATAAATACAACTAACATCATCAAAATCTTCAATCTTGCAACATCCCTCGACATCAACTTAACTCATGCCCATGTCTCTTGCTAATCCAAGTCCTGCAAAACTTGAGAATTGCGGTGACGTTAGTTGAATTTAACTGATGCAATGCTATAATACAGCGATCCTCAACTTTAATAATCACAAACTTCATGCACAAAAATAAGGCAATAATGACAGAGAAAAATCGAAACAGAAAGTGAATTTAATCTAAGGGTAAGTGTATGCCATGAAACAGAAATCAAAATACATAAAACAATGACATAAAACAAGTATTCAAGAAAGCAACAAATGCACACAACACACACTTGTTCGGATTCTATGCATCCCATACTATATAGGTCCGAGGGCAAGCCCTTAATGTTTTCCTCATTATAGCTAGGGTTAAATCTCATGTTATGCAACCTAAACTCGATGACTGTACTCCAACTAGTAATTATGTGTGAGTCGCACCCCAGGATATTAGACCTTACCAGCATACTATGTCCCACACATCATGGATTTACCTGGCGTATCCTCAGCCACGAACCTCAGCAAGTCGGTCTCCCGCAACTACGAACCAGGCCTACCCCTAGCCCACCTCAGTGAATTTACCAGATGTATCCTGTCAGTCCCGAACATTCCTAAGAACCACAAGTTCTTTACCGGCCTTTTTGCATACAGAACAGACATACCCTAAGACCACACAATGTAGATTTACCGGGTGTATCCTCAATCGTGAACATTCCTAGGGACCACAGTCCTTTACCGGCCATTACATCGACCTCACCGGCTTGTCCCTAGCCTACACATGTAGATTTACCGGGCGTATCCTCAGTCGTGTCCCGAACCCCTAAGAACTGCAAGTTCTTTACCGAACATGTTCGTCATAATTTTCAGCCATAACTCCACCTAGTGCATGTCCTTAAGTTCAAACATAAATAATAGCCACCTAGAGCTAGCTTATTGTAACCCCTGTTTTCCCAAAAACGTATTTTCCGTATATTTTCGAATTTTTGATTTTTGTAAATTATATTTTCCGTTCTTAAATTCTTTTTCTTAAAATGTATTTTTTGATCTTCTATTAAAAATCTATTTTCAATCAATAACTTCATTTGTAACTAATTACTATGATCTTGATTCCTATTATTATTATTGTTACTGTTGTTGCTATTATTATTTTTATTATTATTATTAGCTTGAAAGTACTCTAAATTATCTAAGATTTTTATAAATATTTTCAAATGGATTTTAAACCCTATATCCTATTTTAAAACCCTATTGGATACCCAACTACCCTATTTAAAATCCTAATACCTATTAAATAAACCCAAACCCAATTGACCTAAAACCCCTAAACCCGTTATTAAAACCTACCCGAAACTCAACTCTGTTCCCCCTAACCCTATTAACCATCTATATAACCCATATATCCCCTCCAGTGTTCTCCTTCTCCAAATACCAGCCGCCTATCCCCCTCCTACCTCTTCACCTTCCGCATGCATATCTGCCCCGTTGTCTACCCTGCCTCGCCTGGGTCGCGTCGCCTTCAGCCGATGCAACCCCGACTGCACCCTGTGCTCCTCTGCCAGCCAGTCTGCACCCCCACCCAGCCGCCTTCCATTTTCTCTCTCCCGCTCTCTCTCTCGTCGTCGTGGCCCTGCAGCACCGACAACATAGCCAGGCCCCGCCTCCTGTCTCCCTCTTCCCCTCATCTCCTCCTCCCAACCTCAGCCCCTGTCTTCTCCTCGCAGCGCTGCAACGCCCAGACTAGCAACTGCGCCGCCATCGCCCAGCTGCCCCAGTCACGCCGCGACAGTCATCTCCCTGCAGACAGCACCCTCGACCTCCTGTCAGCTCTCCTATCCTCCTCTCTTCTTACGTCACGCTCAGTCAGTAACGACCCCCGTGCTCTCCCATCCTTCCTGTCCCAATAGCGACAAACCTCGGCAACCTCCCTAGATTCCGGCGTGTCTCCTGCGGCGCGCTGCCGCCAGCCCCTCCACCATGCAGCAAACCACCAACCATTGCTCTGTTGTGATTTTGGGTAGTTGGATCATGAGTTTTAATCAAGTGGATCGTGGGCCGTCGATCACCATCTTGATGATCAATTGATTGTGGACCGTCGGATCTTCACGATCTCATCTTAATCTTTTTGATCATGGTTTAATCTTGGCTGTCCGTGGGATCTTGATCATCATCTTTGATTATGGACCGTTGGATCGCATTATCATCATCTTGGAGTTCTTTGATTACTTTGATTGGTGGCTGCTCGATCATCGATCTGATCCAATCATCATCATCATCATCATCAAGATACTGATCACATCTTGATCTTGATCTTGATCTTCGATCAGAGTCATTCGATCTGATCTGATCACCTTGATCTCTTGATCCCAGCCGTCCGATCGTGTTCGTGGGTTATTTGTTCTTTGGATTCGTGATCTTGTTCGTGATCATCTTGTTCGTGATTTGTTACTATTAAGTTCGTGCTCGGGATCCGTTCCCGTTATTCTTTTTTTTGGCTTTGTTATTTTCTTTATCTGTTAAGGCAAGTAACTTGTACTCAAATTCCTTTGTATGATACAAGTCAAAAATACCGTTTGTAGTGTAGTAGGTATCTAGAGACAACCTGTGTGTGTGATGTTCTTGATGAGTTTGTCTCTATAGTGCTTTCCCATAGTTGACTTACGACACAAAATTTGACATGAAACAACCCTAGGTTTTGCCCGTTCTTGATATGATGTATATGTGAAACAATTATGAGAACTCGTGTGCTTGTGAGACCCATGTGAGATACTTGTTGAGGAAATGTTGTATATCCTATTTCATATTGTTTGGACACTTGGTAGATTCTATTTCATGTTTGGTTATGTGGATCAAGTTTCGTTGAATCTATGTTGATTTTGGTTTTTAAGGAAATTTTTTATTTTGCCGATAATCTGTCTTGATCAGTAATTTAGATCATATTAAGGTCAGAATCATAATTTTAGTATAAAACATGAATTGTAGAGAAATTCGTCTGCTTTCCAACCCCTCTGACCTTGCTTGATTTTGTTTTCTTATGTGTGAGATATGACTATTTTTCTACAGAGGTGTAGACCTTTTCCAGATTTTGTTGCGTGGTGATTTTGATGACTAAATTATTTTGATTCTTGTGCTACATATATTATTTTGATCTAAAACTTTGGTCAGTATATCTTTATCTAGTTAGGAATTACCCAGAATTTTGGTTAATTTTATTGATGAGTTTTATATACCGTTTCATGCTTGTTTATAAACACTGTACTTACTGTATTTTGCTCGTTGTTCTGTAAAGAATCGTAATTTCACCCTATTTCCTTCTACTGTATGAAAAATACTTGTGAAATATGAAATTTAATATATTTTGTCTATTTTCATCTTCCTTTGGCGGATTTGGATTTTGTTTTACTGGTTGCGAGATATTATAGTTTTTGTACAACAGTGTTGGGAATTCCAGATTTGCCAAACTACCGTTTAATGATGTTTTCTTATTTTTGATGACTAATCTAATTTTACTGAAAAATTATGAAACTTTATATTTAGATACTGGACATATAGGGAAATACCCCAGATTTTTCGTGGATTTATTTATTGAGTTTTCATGCTGTTCTCCTGCTCTTGAATTCGTTTTCCTGATTTCTGGTTGAACCTATTTTTTTGTGTATTAATATATGACTTATTTATACTCGTTGGATTCGGTTGGGAGTCTATTTTCTAAAAGTTTTGACGAATTCAGATTTGCATGCTTGTAACACTGGGAATCACTGTTTTACTACAGTATGGTCTTGCTGTCCTGAACTTCAAATTTGTCTATTTTATTCTTTTATGAGATATCTTGCACTTGTACATGTTTATCTTGCAACTTGAACTTGTCATATGATTATGCCATGTTATTCTTGATATATTTTGTACATATACATGCTTGTTTGACATTAATAATAAATAATCAAGCCAGGGTTTAAGGGAAAGATCTAATAGTGGATAATTCAGAAACGTGTACTCGGAAGGGGATCCACTAATCCTACGTGATTACTTAAGACATGATACTTGACACGTGATTACTTGATACTTGCACGCAAGACACGATACTTGCCACTTGCACAACTTGACACGTGATTACATGATACATGATACTTGGAGCTTGGAGCTCGATTACTTGACTTGTCCCTGAGTATACTGCCCTCTATGGTCCACTATGAAATCTAAAGTAAAATTATTTGTTGTAGCAACCATGTAAGGTGGACTGCATGAAGTGCTACCTAGATAGTAATCACTAAAAGACTTGAACATGACACTTGAACATGATACATGTTTGCTTGATACTTGACTACATGATACTTGAGACTTGAAACTTGACACTTGATACATGATTACATGATACTTGACACTTGATGCATGTTTACATGATACTTGATTACTTGACACTTGATTCATACCATTTACACTTGTTCACTCTGCTATGCTAGTTATTTATTTTGACATCATGCTTATACCAGGTTGCTAGTTAGTTTTTCCATGTACTTGTATCCTACATTATAAGTGGCTCGTAACTTGCAATTGACGGGTACTTATTTTTCTCTTTCCCTCTTCCCTGCAATTGTTGAATTGTAGATTTTGGAGAACAGGTTGCAGACGATATTGGTGGCATGAAGTATTAGTGCTGGATCTTGTTTCTTGCTTGAACAATATTGTATTTGATTACTTGGATTTATTCTTGTATTTGGGCAATGTGACCCAGGATAATTGTTTTATTCAGATCATGACTATTTGAGATTTATATAATTGGTTTTAAGTATTCTTATTGGTATTTTTGGTTCATATGTGCTTGTTGGTTGATACTTTTGCTTCCGACTCTGATTATTTTGTGAATGTTGTAAAGATTCTTGAACAGCTTATGGATGATGAAAATCATTCGCTGGGCTTTTGTCTCGTATCTGTATTCCATATTCTTTTTGGGAAGCGGGGCATGACACTTATCCTACCAAACTTAAATCAACATACGAGAACATTAGCCCATACTGGCCACTTCTCAAACTTTCATAATCACAAATTTGTCACTCACCCTCTTGAATCCACACATTCTAAAATTCATAAACTTTCTAGGTCATCCATAACCTCTTTTATAATCATTACAAATTTCATTCATTCACATACTCAATTCATCTCTTATCCATTCCATCGAACTAGTCATTCTCAAATAGCTAGATAAAATCTTCCAAACTGTTACAATAGGACTTACAACGCCTCAATTCAATCAACTTCATCTCTGTTCTAATATCTCAAATCTAATTATCAAATCTGTACTAAAATTGTTCATTCAAATCTGGAATTTAATCCAAAATATTTGTACCAAGTTCCATCAAATCTCAAATATCTGAAGATACTAATATCCTTTAAAATCATCTCTATTCAAATTCTTCAAATCCAATTACCAAATATGTGTTTAATCCTTTACCTAAGTGGGGAAAATTAATCTAAAAATGTTTGTACAAATTACCATCAAAATATTTTCCCAAAATCAAATTTATATTTCCAAATCAAAAACAATAAATACAACCAAATTCGAGCTCACCAAGACTCAAAACTCCAATCTCCAAGATCCTAGGCCACATGCACTAATGAATACTAGCCTATTTCTCTATCGACCTCTTTTCAAGGTAACAACATGTCTAGAATCCATTATTTGAATGTACAACCATCTTTGGACAACAACTCCATTGTATTGAAAAAATTATATAAATTACAATACTACTCTAAAAATAGATTTCTTAGTTTCATAGGAAACATAAATGAGTCTACTACAACTTTGTAGTTAAGATCATCTAAATTCATCCTCAATTACTTTGTCTAATTTCATTTGCAAAACAGTAGGTTTAGAATTCAAAAACTGTAGCTCATGCTACTTGTAAAAATCACAGAAAATTATATGCTTCATAAAACATTGTGTTCTTTAGCTTAAATTAAAGGTATGCAAGTCTACTATAACTTTGTAGTTATAAGTTTCTCCAAAATATTGCGTATATATACCTAAATTCTTCGAAATCTACAATAGGGTTAAATTGTTATATAGACTCAACTACAGTTAAAGTATTGCCACTTGTTAATTATTGTAAAATTCATTATAAATTACATTCTTCATGGAAAACTAATTTCTTAGACCCCAAAGAAAGGTTAACGAGTCTACTTCAAATTCTTGGTTTCAACTTTCCTCATAATACTTTATATAAGATGCTGAAATGATCAAAATCCGAAAGGTATACAAATATCCACAAACTAGACAAAACTGTCAACCAGTCCTAAGTTCGAATTTTATCAACATAGTAAACGACATCCAAATATTATGAAATTTCTTAGGAGATGTTCTTGACATATACATGATACTCATATAAAAAATTTAGTTCTAGATTCCATCTAGATAAAAAGAAATGATTTTTTGAAGTGAGACTAAAACTCAGGACAACAACTATAAGAATGTTTCTAAGTTAATCATATCATACTTTCACAGAATCAACTAACAACACATAATCTAACGCCAACCAACACATAATCGAAGCATGAATACTCAATTTATATAGATTATCTAGCATGCAATTCTAACAAGAACAAATTAGAAAGTTAAGGAACGCCCACCCAATCGATGATTTTTTGCACTAGAAATCCCCAAGCTTCTTCTCCTCAACTCCAAAGCACTCAAAAATGCAACTCTCCCCTAGTGTTGGCTGGCCTATTAGGATGTATATTTATATATATAGATAAGAGAAGGAGATGCTGAAGGAAGGAGGAAAGAATGGAGTGTGAAATCTATATAATAAATTAAAAAGAAAGCTATCAAGTGGCTCTCCTTCAATCTCCCCCAAAATCAATGGTCCAGATTGATTCTCACAAAACATATTTTTCCGCCCAAAATTTTAAACCCTACAATTTCAAAACATACACTCTCTCTCTCTCTCTCTCCCAAAATAAACCCCCCCTCTCTCTCTTTCTCACTGTCTCTACCTCTTTCCCGCTCACTCTGTCTCTCTCTCTCCCCCCTACTTACCTACCTCATCCCATTTCTGTAAATCCAACGAAGTCTCCACAAAAAGCTCTCAAAACCTCAAACCCGTCTCCTCCCTCGACCCGTCGACAATCTCCCCCAATCTTTGATCTGATCATCACCGAAACTTCCCCATTTTTTTTAAACCCAAAAAAACCCAAATAAAAAAAAACAAGATAAAAATACTCATCTTTGAATTTTCGACTGTTTGGCGATGGCGCATTTGGCCGGAACCTGAGGAGGAGGAAGAAAGAGCGGGCAAGGCATGGATCTGTTCGGCCAGTACTTCAGGCAGGAAGATTTGGGTCGGGATAGGAGCATCAATGACGCCGAGGCCGTCGATTTCTTCCAGGGTTCCAATCTCCTAAAAAACGTGCTCGCTTAGGTTGCCCATTATTGCCTTTCTTGAATGAGAATCCTGTGTTGATTTTGGTACTTGATGCTAGATCTAGGGTTTATGAGTGGGAAAGTTGGTGACTTTAGTGGATAGAGGGGTGAATTGTGTAGGTAGAGGTAAGAGCATGATGTTAGTGTTGATTGCTTTGCAGGGGTGGAAGAATTGGATGGTTTGAGGTAGGAGATGTGCTGACTTTAGCTTTTTGTGGGTTGTAGGATGTTGGTTTTGGCGATGAGTGGGCGAGTTGGAACTTTCAATGGTGTAGTTGTTGTTATCTAGGGAACTTCTTTATTGAAGACCAAGACTAAAGCAATCTGTGGAGACCTTAACTAGATATTGAATGGAAGAGACCTAAATTATGTCAACTCTGCATTTTCTTGATAAGGGACAACCCATGTCGAGCTCTTGATATAACTTAATGTGGGGCAAATGGACCGTAAAACGACTTTAAAAGGATTTGGTTTGATATTTTTTTGTCATTTAATAGTGGGTTGATTGGTTGACTATGAAGTGCAAACACTCAATATGGTGGTTGTGTTGTATGTGAAATGTGCTCAACATTTAATGCGGATGTATATATTATGTGTCTGACATAATGTTTCCTATTGCAATGCAATTTCCTTTTATAGGCATCTTTGCTTATTAGTTGCTTGATTATCTTATTGTTTATATGATTTACAAATCTATATAAATTATCCCTTATTGTTTACATGATTTTTCATATGTTGTATCATTTCGAATACGTGCCATAGGCACGTGCCCACGGGCATACCTAGTGTGTGTATATATATATATATATATATATATATATATATATATATATGTTGTGCGGAATACAAATCAAACCAACAATCAAACGAGAGAAATAGCGAGAAAACACAGAAAAGCAAGCAACACAAGAACACAAGATTTACGTGGTTCGGCAAAACGATGCCTACATCCACAAGGGGCGGTTGGGGTTTCTTTACTATGATCTCCAATGGGCAAACAAAGCCTTTACAAGAGATGACGGCTACAAAATCCGAATTAGGTGTTACAATTTACAAAACCCTAACGGGTGTATTTATAGGGAAACTATTGGGCCTTTCGAATTGGGCCGAATCTGGATCCAAAACCCGCCGACAGTCGACTGGTCCAATTACCAGTCGACTGATTCCTTCGGGACGGTCGACTGACTCCCACATACAGTCGACTGCTGCTGCTGTATACTCAGTCTTCGAAAACTCCTCTCTGGACAGTCGACTGCTCCTCCATCCAGTCGACTGAAGCTCTGAAACTTTCGAACACTGCAGATACCTAATACCAGAATCGAGCCATTATCCTACAATCTCCACCTTGGCGAGATCTTCCAAGTATCCAACAATCTCCACCTTGGTGAAATCTTCCAAGTAGCCCAAGCAATCTCCACAAATACTCCAAAACAACTGCTCATCACCAAATGCAACAAACGAACCCAAACTCCACCTTAGTATGATATCACATACTAAACAAACCAATAGCAAAGCACTATCCCAATCGCCCATGCCAAATTATCAAACATGCAAAATATTAGCCAGGTTCATGCAATGCTTGAACTTGGCTGCCCCAACAACTTTGGTCAACATATCAGCAGGATTATCAGCTGTTCCAATCTTCACCAAATGAATATCACCATCCTTTATCAAATCACGCACAAAATGATAACGAACATCAATATGTTTGGTCCTCGAATGATGAACTTGGTTCTTCACTAAATGAATAGCACTCTGACTGTCACAGTGTACCTCCACCTTCTCCCGATGAATTCCCAAGCTCTTCAAAAGTCCATGTATCCAAATGGCTTCCTTCATGGCCTCAGCAACCGCCATGTATTCAGCCTCAGTAGTAGACAACGCTACAGTGGACTGCAAATTTGACCTCCAACTTATAGGTGCTCTAGCCATAGTAAACAAATAGCCTGTAGTAGACCGCCTCTTATCTAGATCACCTGCATAGTCTGAATCAACATAACCCACCAATAACCTGCTAATATTGTCATCCCTTTCAAATTTCAAACCCACATCTGTGGTGCCACTTATGTACCTCAAAATCCATTTAGCTGCTTGCCAATGCTCTTTGCCTGGATCATGCATATATCGACTAACCATACTCACCGCCTGGGAGATGTCTGGTCGAGTACAAACCATGGCATACATCAAACTGCCAACCACACTAGTGTAAGGTACATTCGTCATATACTGTCTCTCTTCATCTGTACTTGGAGACTGAGAAGCACTAATTCTGAAATGACTGGCTAAGGGTGTGCTAACTGGTTTAGTTTTCTCATCTATACCGAACCGTTTCAGCACCTTCAAAAAATATTGCTTCTGTGTCAAACTCACTATGCCCTTTGCTCTGTCTCTTGCTATCTCCATCCCAAGTATCTTCTTGGCTTCACCAAGATCCTTCATCTCGAACTCAGAACTCAACTGATTCTTCAAATTTTGAATCTCCTTAGCATTTTTAGAGGCAATCAACATGTCATCCACATATAATAACAGATATATGAAAGAACCATCCTGCAATTTCCTGAAGTAGACACAATGATCAAACTCACTTCTGGAATATCTCTGCACCTTCATAAACTGGTCAAACCTTAAATACCACTGTCTTGGAGATTGCTTCAACCCATAGAGAGACTTCTTCAACCTGCAAACACAATTTTCCTTCCCAGCAATTTTGAACCCATCTGGCTGCGACATATAAATTTCTTCATCTAGATCCTCATGTAAGAATGCAGTCTTCACATCCATCTGTGTCAATTCAAGATCAAACTGTGCTACCAATGCCAACAAAATCCGAATAGAAGGATGCTTCACCACCGGAGAGAACACTTCATTGTAGTCAATACCTTCCTGTTGAGCATACCCCTTTGCAACTAGTCTAGCCTTGAACCGAACACTGCCTTTTGGACCTTCTTTCTTCGTATACACCCACTTGCAACCAATTGCTTTCTTCCCCTTTGGTAGTTGCACTAAATCCCAAGTCCTATTCTTGTGAAGAGAGTTCATCTCTTCATCCATAGCAACTTTCCAATCTGCATTTTCTGAACTTCTAGTGGCTTCTTTGAAGTTGGAGGGAACTTCATCATCCACAATGGAAAGAGCAAATGCAACTGTATCTGTAAAACGAGACGGTCGTTTGATATCTCTTCTTTGCCTTCTTACTGCAATTGATTCTTCCTGCTGGATAGGAACTTCTTCATCATTCTCAGTATCAACCACATCATCTTCATCTTGGACAGGAACAGGATTTTCAACTGACAACTTTTCTAAATCCACCTGTTGGAGAACTCTCCTACCAGTCGACTGATTATTGCCAACAGTCGACTGTCCCGAGCTCCCGCTCTTCTGCTGTTCTAGACCACCAGTCGACTGCTCCTGTACATCAGTCGACTGTCCCGAGATTCTGCTACTTACCTGTTGGAGAACTGTCCCACTCTTCTGCTGCTCACCAGTCGACTGTCCCATACCACCAGTCGACTGTCCCGAGCTAATCATGCTGGTCTCATCAAAAGTCACATCCCTGCTGATTACTAACTTCTTCTGTTCTGGACACCACAACCTGTAACCTTTGACACCAGTACTAAAACCAACAAATATAGCCTTTTTGGCTCTTGCATCAAGTTTAGTTTCAGTTACATGAAAATAAGCAGGACAACCAAATATATGCAAAAAACTATAATCAGATGCAGGTTTACCACTCCATACCTCAATAGGCGTTTTGCCTTCAAGTGCTGCTGATGGTAAACGGTTGACAATGTGGCTTGCATATATAACAGCTTCTGCCCAAAATGTCTTCTTCAATCCAGACTGTGCTAACATACATCTCACCTTCTCAAGTAAGGTTCTGTTCATCCTTTCTGCAACCCCATTTTGCTGTGGAGTCTTCCTAACTGTGAAGTGCCTCTGGATCCCTTCATCTTCACACAATTTCAGAAACGGATCGTTCTTGTATTCCCCTCCATTATCTGACCTCAGAACCTTAATCTTCCTACCAGTCTGATTTTCAACTTTCTTC
The DNA here is from genome assembly GCA_017893485.1 of Hemerocallis citrina. Lineage (NCBI taxonomy): Eukaryota > Viridiplantae > Streptophyta > Magnoliopsida > Asparagales > Asphodelaceae > Hemerocallis > Hemerocallis citrina. The sequence continues at coordinate 167,979,556 of CM030368.1, forward strand.
TTCCAACTTGTGAACAATGTCAAAACTTCATCTTTGTGCTTCATGGTATATACCCAAACTCGTCTGGAGTAATCATCAACAAAAGTAACAAACCAGTGTCTACCACTCATAGAAGGTGTCTGAGTAGGGCCCCAAACATCTGTGTGCACATAATCGAGGATACCCTTTGTCTGATTACAGCTGTACCAAATTTCACCCTAGTTTGCTTACCCAAAACACAATGTTCACAAAATTCCAACTTGCACCCTTTAGCATCTTTAAGCAACCCTTGCTTCACAAGCCCCTGCAAGGCCTTTTCTCCTGCATGCCCGAGTCGCATATGCCACAACCTAGTAGAGTCGGGAACAACCTGTTTAGGCCTTTTAGTTACACTGGCAGCCTCACCCAAATATGTTTTTCCCTGCAAGAAAAACAAGTTCCTTTTTCTTTGCCCTTTCATCACCACGAGTGATCCGCTAGTCACCTTCAGAATGCCACCTTCACTAGCAAATTTCAATCCACTGGCCTTCAAAGCACCAAGTGAAATCATATTCTTTTTCAAATCTGGAACATACCATACATCTGAAAGCTCTCTAATAAGACCATCGTGCATTAGCAATTCAATCTTCCCGATTCCTACCTTCTTACAAGGTGCATCATTTCCCATCAAAACTACACCACCATCCATATACTCCAAAGAAGTAAACCACTCCTTTTTCCAAGACATATGATAGGAGGCTGCTGTATCAAGAAACCATACTTCTTGATAAAGTGAGGGACTAGAAGCAAGTGCAAAAGAAAAATCCTCGCCACTTTCTAAATTATCAACAGTCACATTTGCAGTCGAATTTCCCTTATTTCGTAGCTTTGGACAATCCTTTTTCCAATGCCCCCTTTCATGACAGAAAGCACATTCATCTTTGGCCGGTATTTTTCTGTCCTTCGAAACTCCTCTCGATTTGGAACGAGATTTGTTTCCCTTTTTCCAAGATTTGGACTCAGATCTGGTCTCAGTCCTGCCCCTTACAATCAAAGCTTCAGAAGTTTCTCTATCAACCATTTTATCCCTTCTCCTAGTTTCATTATTCAACAGAGCATTTGCAACATCTTCATATTTCACAGTATCTTTTCCATATAATAAAGTAGTTGCTAAATGATCATAACTTTCAGGTAATGAATTCAACAGAATTAGGGCTTTATCTTCATCCTTAATTTGCTCATCCAAATTTAACAAATCGGCCAACAATTTATTAAATGATTCAACATGAGCATTCATAGACATACCTTCCGTATAGGTGAAGCGAAAAAGTCTCTTCTTCAAATACAGCCGATTCTCCAAACTTTTCCTCATGTATTTGTCTTCGAGTTTCTTCCACAACACCGCAGCAATGGTATCCCTCATCAAATCATACTTCTGAGCCTTCTCAATAAAGAGCCGAATAGTCCCACACGCAACTCGATTCAACTTCTTCCAATCTGCTTCGGACATATCCTTAGGTTTTTCTACCTCCAAAGCAACATCTTGTTCTTGTTGAACAAGAACATCCAACACCTCACATTGCCACATCCCGAAATTGTTTGTCCCATCAAATTTTTCAACTTCAAATTTTGCGTTGTGAATCGTTGTTCTTGACGAACTTGATCCCACAACATCCTTGGTTGCATCTGCATCACCCGCCATCTCCCTCTAGGTCGAACCAACAGCTTTGATACCACTTGTTGTGCGGAATACAAATCAAACCAACAATCAAATGAGAGAAATAGCGAGAAAACACAGAAAAGCAAGCAACACAAGAACACAAGATTTACGTGGTTCGGCAAAACGATGCCTACATCCACAAGGGGCGGTTGGGGTTTCTTTACTATGATCTCCAATGGGAAAACAAAGCCTTTACAAGAGATGACGGCTACAAAATCCGAATTAGGTGTTACAATTTACAAAACCCTAACGGGTGTATTTATAGGGAAACTATTGGGCCTTTCGAATTGGGCCGAATCTGGATCCAAAACCCGCCGACAGTCGACTGGTCCAATTACCAGTCGACTGATTCCTTCGGGACGGTCGACTGACTCCCACATACAGTCGACTGCTGCTGCTGTATACTCAGTCTTCGAAAACTCCTCTCTGGACAGTCGACTGCTCCTCCATCCAGTCGACTGAAGCTCTGAAACTTTCGAACACTGCAGATACCTAATACCAGAATCGAGCCATTATCCTACAATATATATATATATATATATATATATATATATATATAGAGAGAGAGAGAGAGAGAGAGAGAGAGAAAGAGAGAGAGAGAGAGAGAGGGAGCATCCGGGATTTGTACATTTGAGAGAGGGAGTGGGTTGGGTGATTATGAGAAGTGGGGTAGTGGAGGTAATGTAGTATGCATACGGGTGTGTATATATATATATATATATATATGTATATATATATATATATATATATATGTATATATATATATATATATATATATGGGCTATCTTCCGTTGAAAACGAAAATGTCGTGCAAACGCGTGCACACCACTTAACCCTTCATCCCCAATGGCGGGTTAAGGCAAAACACATAACCCGTTATTGGGGATGACGGTTTAAGTGGTGTGCACGTTTGCAAACGCTACAGTAGCGTTTGCAACGAAAGAAGGCTCTATATATATATAGTGAGGAGTAGAGTGAGTATATATGTATATGTATGTGGGATGCACGGGTTCATAATGGATTTATGTGCACATAAGCTACACACTAAAAAATATTAATTGTTAATTAATATAATTACATATATCACCCAAGTTAATAAGGATTAAGTTAAGCTAGTTTTATTAAAACTAGATTATGTATTCATACTTAGTAAATGAAATAAAAATACATATATAACTCCAAAAGATTTTTTGCAACTAACGTGTGCACTACAAACAAGTGTATTGCACGTATAAATAAAATATATTTGAGTTGACTCAAAAATAGGAGAAAATGAATTTTGAGACAGCAGAAAAATATAAAAAATAATCAAAATACAAAATACGGAAAAATATTCATATTAAGAATGTTACGAATATTACACGCAACAGTAAAAAATACAAGTGTGTAACACACGTTGGCAAAATTGTAATAACTCAATTTTGCAAGGTGTTACGTATACCCTCCCCACTCCCTTAGTCAGAAGATAATCAATATTTTATACTCTCAGATTCTCTTCCTCTCTCTGGTTCTGACTTGAGTATCGGAGGGTCGGTTCTTGGGGCTAAGCCGATGCTTCAGGCTTGTTTGCAGGTTCATCGGTCGATCCAGCAATCGTCGGACCCTGATCCAAGCGCTCTTTCAACGATCCAGGTTCAATCACAGGGAGATTCAATCACTTTTTACGGCGATGATCAAATGTCAGATTTTTAGTAGTTTCCTTAAAATATAAACTTACTATCTTTTTGCTCCCACACCAAAATAAGGAGCAACACTTAGAAAGTGAGAAAGTACCTTTTTTACATTCCAGATTATAAAAAATTAAATATCATTATTTGTGTACGAGGTGTTTATTTGTTGTTATTAGACAAAAAAGAACATATAGTTTTTTTTTTTTTTTTTTTTTTTTTTTTTTTTTTTTTTTTTTTTTTTTTTTTTAATATTTAACTGAGTATCCTCCCACTCATGGAAGACTAATCTCAGTCCCGGTAAGTCAGGCTTTACAAGGGCCTAAGAGTGGAGGCCCAAGTCTTACTGGCCAGAACATAGTGTTAACCCGGGGCTTCGAACTCAGGATCTCGGAGGAGCATACTCCTGGTCCTGAGATTCTCTAACCACTAGGCCACTATGTTGTGGTTAAAAAAAGAACATATAGTTCCTACTACTGTTTATGTGTATATCAAGCAATTTACCCAAACTTACGATAAATGGAAATGCTGGTTCTGAACAGATCAATTTGTAATTATTGGATTTATAGAATTTAAAAAAGATTGTGAGTCTAAAAATAATTCAATTCTCATTTTTAAGCAAATTCAATTCTTCTCTAATTATCATTGTAATATTATGACTTAGAACTTTGCCAAAAAAAAAGTTTTGAACATAAGAGAGAGAGGATATATATTATTTTAGTTAGACCTTGGAAGTCTAATTAGTGTATTTAATCATACTAATTATATGTAGGCATGCAATGCACAACTTAACAATTAACAACTAAAAGTTTAAATTTTCTTAAACCAAAAAATTATCATTTCATCTAAAAATTTAAACTTTGTCGGTCAACAACCCTATATAAAAAACAATCACTATTTCATGTAAAAAGTTCAAACTTTTCCAACATACATTTTCTGATTCCTCGCTCTCCGACTTCTTCCCCCACGCACAACGATTCTAACTCACTCAACTTAATAACTTGAAACACACAAAAATATTCAAACATCAATTTTTCTATCACCACATTCCCCAAAAATGAACAACACACTTCTATTTCAAAGTCAAGTTGCACCGCAAATCCATCACTTGTGTTCAAATACAAACATATCTATATGTCATAAAATTTTCAAAATTTTCAACGGTTCCACCTCACTCAATTTTTAAAACCTGAAACACATAAAAACATACAAACATCAATCTTTCCATCACCACATGCCCCAATAAAAAAACACACTTCTATTTTAAAGTGATATTGTACCGCAAATCCATCCCTTGTGTTCAAATACAAACATATCTATCCATCATAAAATTTTCAAAATTTTTAATATATCATTGTTTCATGCGAAGCTCTCATCTACCATAGAGTGTGAGACCACAACAAACTCCAACATACAACACTACAACACACGCTGGATTTACCGGCGTATTTTTCCCGGCATTTTACCAATCACGCCGGGGTAGGATAAGACCAGGATAGGGTCGCAAAAATGTATAGTTATACACCGGCGGCCTCTAAAAAATGCCGGTGAATTATAATATTCACCGGCGTTTTTATAAAAACACGCCGGTGAATAGAAAGCGAAAATATACCCCACAAATCCTCTCACATTCACCGGCATTTATTAATAAAAACGCCGGTGAATATACAGGGATTAATTCCCCAATCCTGCCATGAAACCCTTAGCACATTTCGTTTTTTTTTACCAAACCCTAAGTTTCCCCGCGCCGTCGCCATTGGGCCTCCTTCCCTTCCTCGACAACTCCTCCGTCGACGTCGCCATTGGGCCTCCTTCCCTTCCTCGACAACTCCTCCGTCGACGTCGCCATTGGGCCTCCTTCCCTTCCTCGACAACTCCTCCGTCGACGTCGCCATTGGGCCTCCTTCCCTTCCTCGACAACTCCTCCGTCGACGTCGCCATTGGGCTTCCTTCCCTTCTTCGACCCCCGCTCAGTCATTTCTCTCTCATCGCAAGTACTCTCTCTCTCTCTCGCTCTCTCTCTCTCTCTACTTCTTGATTTTGTGATGGTAATGGTTTGATTGTAATGGTGCGATTTTGTGATGTGAATGGTGCGATTGATTCTGTGATGTTTATATTTGTGGGAATTTTGGGTGGTAATGGTTTGATAATCAATTTAGGGGAGATCTCGATTTAGAGATAGCTAGCTTCGTTTGTGATACTCAATTTTGGGTGGTAATGGTGTGATTGATTCTGTGATGTTTATGTTTGTGATAGCTAGCTTCGTTGATTTTATTTTCATCAACTGAAACTTTAGCATGATGGTTCAAGAGGCTTGTTGGTTCTTCTTGGTTCTTGTTGATTATCGGCTGAAACTTTAGCAAAAACCGAGCATGTTCGTAAATTAATAAACTAGCATTGGTTCTTGTTGGTTCTTCTTGTTGATTATCGGCTAAGCTAGCTTCTTGTTGGTTCTTTTTGTTGATTTTCGGCTAGGCTAGCTTCTTGTTGATTCTTGTTGAAGCTAGTGTTTTTGGTGAACATAGCATGGTTTGGGTAATTCCATCCCAACTAAATCATTGATGTTTCTGGCTCCAAAAGAAACCTGCACAAGGTTTGTTCTGACCAATTCTTGTACATATTTTGGGAATTCTGAAGTTTTTAGATTCAGGATCACAAATTTTTATTAGGCTGTGATTGGATTGTTTAGTGACTATCAACAAGTGTTCTTAATTGGGCTGTGATTAGAAAGAGATGAGTTGGAGTGGAGATCTGGAAACCCATATAGAGACATCTCGTTCATAATAATTTATTATTATTGTTGTTCTTGTTGCTCTTGCTATTGTTGCTGATGTCTCTTTATGTGCGTTTGCTGAAGAGAAAGCAGGGATGAGAGAGAGATGAGGAAAATACCGCTATGTTAGCTTGGTGTATCCTCATTCTCTACCATTCCTCTTCTGGCTTCTATATTTGGTTTCCTTCCACGATAACAGTTCCTTAAAACTACACTTGATATGAGCCCTATTCTTATTTTTCTTCAATAAAAATGGGAGTTTTGGTGATCCAACAAACATGTACCCGCATACTTCCAAATGGCATTTTCTTTAGAAAGTCGGGCTCCAAAGAATCGATCTATGATTAGAATCTCCATTCAAAGCCCAATCAAAATTTGTCATCCTGGATCTAAAATCTTCTTTGAGCCACAAACATCAATGGTTTAGTTGGGATGAAGAATTAATAGAGAAACATATATGCTTAGATACTGGAAATTTTCATTTTCTTTTACTGTTAAAGAAGCTGAATTCATGCATCTGATTGTCATCTTAGCATGATTTCTTTACCAAAATGGGTTAACTGTCAACTAAGGATGTTGTATGTATACCAAAATCCTCCAAATCTGTACAAAAATTGGGCTGAACAAACCTTGTGCAGGTTTCTTTTGGAGCCACAAATATCAATGGTTTAGTTGGGATGAAGAATTAATAGAGAAAAATATATACTTAGATACTGAAAATTTTCATTTTCTTTTACTGTTAAAGAAGCTGAATTCATGCATCTGATTGTCATCTTAGTATGTTTTTTTTACCAAAATGGGTTAACTGTCAACTAAGAATGCTGTATGTATACCAAAATCCTCCAAATCTGTACAAGAATTGGGCTGAACAAACCTTGTGCAGGTTTCTTTTGGAGCCACAAACATCAATGATTTAGTTGGGATGAAGAATTAATAGAGAAACATATATGCTTAGATACTGGAAATTTTCATTTTCTTTTACTGTTAAAGAAGCTGAATTCATGCATCTGATTGTCATCTTAGCATGATTTTTTTACCAAAATGGGTTAACTGTCAACTAAGGATGCTGTATATATACCAAAATGCTCCAATTCTGTACAAGAATTGGGCTGAACAAACCTTGTGCACGTTTCTTTTGGAGCCACAAACATCAATGGTTTAGTTGGGATGAAGAATTAATAGACAAACATATATGCTTAGATACTGGAAATTTTCATTTTCTTTTACTGTTAAAGAATCTGAATTCAAGCATCTGATTGTCATCTTAGCATGATTTTTTTACCAAAATGGGTTAACTGTCAACTAAGGATGCTGTATGTATACCAAAATCCTCCAAATCTGTACAAGAATTGGGCTGAACAAACCTTGTGCATGTTTCTTTTGGAGACACAAACATCAATGATTTAGTTGGGATGAAGAATTAATAGACAAACATATGTGCTTAGATACTGGAAATTTTCATTTTCTTTTACTGTTAAAGAAGCTGAATTTATCCATCTGATTGTCATCTTAGCATGATTTTTTTACCAAAATGGGTTAACTGTCAACTAAGGATGCTGTATATATACCAAAAAGCTCCAATTCTGTACAAGAATTGGGCTGAAAAAACCTTGTGCAGGTTTCTTTTGGAGCCACAAACATCAATGGTTTAGTTGGGATGAAGAATTAATAGAAAAACATATATGCTTAGATACTGGAAATTTTTATTTTCTTTTACAGTTAAAGAAGCTGAATTCATTCATCTGATTGTTATCTCAGCATGATTTTTTTACCAAAATGGGTTAACTGTCAACTAAGGATGCTGTATGTATACCAAAATCCTCCAAATCTGTACAAGAATTGGGCTGAACAAACCTTGTGCAGGTTTCTTTTGGAGCCACGAACATCAATGATTTAGTTGGGATGAAGAATGAATAGACAAACATATATGCTTAGATACTGAAAATTTTCATTTTCTTTTACTGTTAAAGAAGCTGAATTCATGCATCTGATTGTCATCTTAGCATGATTTTTTACGAAAATGGGTTAACTGTCAACTAAGGATGCTGTATATATACCAAAATGCTCCAATTCTGTACAAGAAATGGGCTGAACAAACTTAGTGCAGGTTTCTTTTGGAGCCACAAACATCAATGATTTAGTTGGGATGAAGAATTAATAGACAAACATATATGCTTAGATACTGGAAATTTTTATTTTCTTTCACTGTTAAAGAAGCTGAATTCATGCATCTGATTGTCATCTTAGCAAGATTTTTTTACCAAAATGGGTTGACTGTGTAGCGCCCCGATTCCCATATAACTGGGAAACCGTAACACATGCCAAGATCTTTCCTTCAATTAGTCACGATACACAAGATGCTGGAAATTAAAACTTTTTATTCAATACAGAGTTACCCCGCAGTAATTACAAATATCAGTTTGTAATACCAACTGTAGCGCCTGCCCTTTTTCCTTCTTGACTCCAAACTCAATTCTTCCAGTTTCTATATCACTTTAACCATAAACTAAGATAGTTGTGTTTCAGGGAAAATTTCGGCAGAGTCTCCCCTGTAATTTCTACCCCGAAACACAAAAAGCTTACGGAATTCTGCTCTAAATTCCGTAGCTCACATCACAGGCAATAATATCACGGGCTCCCCAGGCCAAAATGAGCATTATCACACAGGCAATATATATATATGCTCTGGGGGCCAAACTCATAACGGTTTATCAATTATCAATTAAAAACCATAAATCCTTTTTAAAACGTAGTAAGTTTTTAGAAAATAACTTGTAAAAGCTTACCACAGCGTCCGGTAATCCACAACGAGATGGGTACGGGTCCAAACCATATCATGCCACTCCACACTCTACTCTCCATCATCATCCACATACTTATACAGCAAGAATACAATTTAAATCATAAAATGCACTATTCACACAATTAAACCTTAAGCGACCATGGTAAAATGAAGCTCCGTCCACAGAGTCTACACCTCACCTCTGCACCGCTGAGGACCTGTAACAGTAGGGGCCTAGGTAGTCCAGAGACTCCAAATTGCCCTGCGAAGACTCGAAGCGCCATCACGCCTCCAAAGCCGCCAGTATATCCTTCCCGAATCCATTCGAAAATCCGACGCTACCACCATGTAGAGGATCCCTCATTTAGTCTATCCCTCGATTTAATTTGGATTTGACGAAGGATCGGATGGGATTTGAGGTGGGGGAATCCTTGCCGAATGGGTTCCGGGGTGGGGGTCGGGATGGAAATCGGAAGGGAAGACAGAAGGAGAAGGAAGAAGGGAGGTGGGGGTCGGGGCTTCCTTCGATCGGCTGGGCGAATAGGAGGAGGAAGGGAGAGGAGAAGAGGGGTCGGGGGTTTCCTTCCTTCGGCTGGGAAGAACGGGAGAAGAAGGAAGGAAAAATGGAGAAGGAGAAGGTGGGGTGGGGTAGGGTTTTATAAATAAATAAATAATAGATAAATAATTAATTATAAGGGGAATATTACATATAAGCCCCAAAGTCCCATTACATTTCAATTAAACCCAACTCTCTACTTTAATAATCCAAACAATACAAAATACATTAAAACGACTTTGTAATAATCCGTATAAAATAATTTCATTTTCGAAAATAATAATGATAAAATAAAGTAGACAATATATCTTATATTTCTCGATAAAAATAATTATTATCGGAAAATACATATTCGCGCGAAATTCTCAATCGCGCACACATTTCGATGCAAAATAGCCATATGCTATTTTTCGGGTCGTTACAAACTGTCATCTAAGGTTTCTTTTTTGGTGAACGGGAAAGAAGCTAGTGTTCTTGTTGATGCTTGGGTTTTAAGTTAATTTGGAGATGCTTTTTTGTCTGAATTTGGAGATGAGATGGATCATATCTCATGAGTATTGTAAAAGTATAAGATTCATTTCAGTTAGTAGCATTTTTGCCTGAATATGAGAGTGAAAGTATTCTCTTTCACTGTTTGTAGTTCAATAATTTGAACTCCATATTTTGGTTTTGAATGTAAGAGTGCTGCATGTTTTTTTGAAATTTTTTTTAAAAAAAATTATATACCTACACAGGCATTTTTACAAACGCCGGTATAGTTTCCAAAGAAAATTACAGCTCCTACGGCGGCGTTTGTATAACGCCGATGAATGTATATCAGCTGAAAAATATGGCACTTAGAAATACCCATACACTGACGTTTTTACGGCCACCGGTGTATACACAAGATTTACCGGCGGCATGAAAAAACGCCGGTGTAGACCCATAGTATTCCGCGACGCTCGCTTCGGCGGCATTTGGACCAGCGGTTTTAAAAACGCCGGTAAATGTTTCACCGGCGTTTTTAAACGCCGGTAAATGTTTCACCGGCGTTTTTAAACGCCGGTGTAAATTAGAAAAAACGCCGGTAAATCCAGCGTGTGTTGTAGTGCAATTATATAACAATGAACAAAATGAAAACTTACAGCGCTGACCGACAAAACAACTTACTCCTTCCTCGCCGAATTCGTTACGTTCGACGGAATCCTGACTGTATAAATTCATTCTCCTCTAACACCCTCTGCAACCTACAGTCAAAGTCCACTAAATCATCAAAACTACTACTCAAGATCAAAATTATCTTTAAATCTCACTGTGAAAGCCTCTCTCTACCACCGTCAAGTTGTTCCTTGCAAATCTCAGCTTCGTCAACCATTACAACCCAATCACAGTACCCTCAGCTTTACAAAACCCAGAAAAATGGAGGCTTTGGTTTAACAGAAATCTTGAAATCTAAAAATAACGATGAATATATTCATCGTAAACACATTATATGGACAGTTTGTACTTGGGTCAAACTTTGTGGAGGTACTTCGTTTTTTCCGTACTATTAATTATTTTATCAAAAACAAATTTTGAAATAAAAAGTTAAGAAACAAGGTAAAATAAGTTGAGGAGAATACACCTTTGTGGTTATTTGTTTTCTTGACAAAAGCAATGACGTAGCCTAATTTCAAATATGTGACATTCCTTTAGATTTCCAAATCCTTACCATTTTAGTTGCTAACTTAACGTTTTTTTTTTATGCAGACTAAATTAGTGAGGTGGGCTGGTTTAGAATAGAAATAAACTCTGAATAAACATGCTAAATTTATCATATAAAAATGAAGAAAATGAAGAAAAATGCGTACAACTTAGGCCTAAAGCGAGCTGGGCTACGCCGAACATGGGCGAGATATTTTATGACCCAATTATGGACATCGATTTTAAACTCAGCTGGGATCTGACTTCTGAGTAAGGATTTATGAAGTCATTTTTTCAAAGGTAAATTTCACTATACTATACTTATGAATCACCAATTTGTAGCTAACTATATCTATATTTTATTTTTTTGCAGTTCGATGTACCATATATATAAACTTGTTACTACGGTTCACTTCTTCAACACTAAGGACGTCATTTTTTTTATCAGTTTGACCGTTATGCCTTTGTTTTGTCTGGTCTAAACACACACACTCTATATCTCTTTCTCTTACAACTTAATTTTCTTTCAGTTTTTTAAATAATTAAAATATACTTAAACAACTCCTTACCTTGACTCTATTTTATTTTTCAGTTTTTAAATAGATGAATGTGATAATAAAAACATTTAATTATGGAAACTAATTTAACTAAATAGTAATAGTAACCAGAATTATGTTATCAAGAAATTGCCCAACAGCCAAAAACTGTCTCATGATATCTGAAATTGATGAATTATATCAATCAACACAAAAATATAGACAAAATACACCCATCTGTCATGGCATAGTTTAGTGAAATTTACCATTTTTTCATAGAAGAAAAAGGGCCGAATCCCACTTATGAAGTCACTTTGTGAAGCCACATGAAATTGTTTTTCAATTATTATCCATACCTGAGTAAATAGTACAGTCCAAGCCCAAGTAATGAGAACAAAAAACTAATTAAGAGTGTATATCATATAAATTTAAGTGTACAATCTTGCTCTTAAAATCAGCGTGATTTTTAAGATTAATCATGACAAAAGCATATAATTTTTATCGTGACTCCCAAATACATTTCTAAATTCTAATTCGATTTAAAATCACTTGATATTAATTTAAGCTTATTTTTTTGTTATAAAGTTGTTTGTTGTGAACTTATTGTGATATACTTCTTGTATTATGAATACCAGTAACACCTTCATAAATATAGATTTTTTCAAAAAAAATTCAGACGTTGTCTGGCTTCGAACCTAAGATCTTCTTTATCTCTAGTATTTTAATGGGAGAGTTTGTCACCAAACAAACTCAATTTGCAACCAAACAACATGTGAATTGTAACCCAATAAATACATGTAATGTACATGCGTAACTAATATAAAGGAAGTCTTAGGTTTGTTGCCAGACAACGTCGACTTTTCTTAAATGATATATATTTATAAAGACGTGCATCGCACGTGTAAATTACTAGTATTAGTTATGCATGTGCATTGTACGTGTTTGTTTGGTTACAATATACGTGTTTGTTTTGTTATAAATGGAATTTGTTTGGTGACAAACTCTTTCATTAAAATTGTAGAGATTTAAATAATTCAAGTAATTGATTAAATTTGAAAAAAAAAAACCATCCCTTATATATATTTCTGGTAAACATCCTTCAACTTTTTTCTTTGAAATGACACCCTTTAACTTTTTTCTAGAAAAACATCACTTCAGATGTTTAGAGTTTAGGAACTTTTTTATAAATATTGATAAGAGTTCAAGAATATTTTTTAATCAAAGGCAAATTTTAGGAATGTTTTTTTATATCATGAATATAGTTTAAGGTGGTTTTCGCAAATTAAAATTTGATGAACCAAACTAAAGAAAAAGTTGAATGGTACAACAACAACAACAACAACAACAACAACAATAACAACAAAGCCTTTTTTCCAACTAGTTGGGGTCGGCTATATCTTCTGTAAGGTCACAAACTATCATATCTTTTCTCACCGTTTCCACGGAAGTTACTTTAGGTCTTCCTCTACCCCTAACTCTACCCTCAATACTTATCAAATCACTCTTTCGAACGAGGGTACTATTAGGTCTACGTGTGACATATTCAAACCACCTGAAGCGATTTTCTTTTAACTTATCATAGATTTGAGTTACCTTTAGCATGTCTCGTATATGCTCGTTTTCACTTCTGTCCCTCCTTGTTTTACCACACATCCATCTGAGCAACCTCATCTCCGCTACACTCATTTTTTGCACATGTTGTTTCTATGTTATCCAACACTCTGCTCCATACATCATTGCTAGTCTAATAGCTATCCTATAAAAAAATTTCTTCAACTTCAAAGGTATACGTTTGTCACATAAAATACTACTGGCACTTCTCCACTTAAGACACCCTGCTTGGATCCTATGTATAATATTTCACAAATCTCCCAATCTCTTTGTATAATTGAGCCTAAATATCGAAAACGGTCTCTCTTAGTTATCTCTTCACCATCAACTTTCACTACTTCCTCAGTTGTGTTCTAAATATCACTAAATTTACACTCTATATACTTTGTATTTACATCTGTTTATCCTAAAGCCTCTAGCTTTCAAAGTTTCTCTCTACAATTTTAATTTAGTATGAACTCTTGCTCTAGTCTCGTCTACTAAAAACTTAGTCGAAGTGTGCTTTTGACAACTGTTTTTCCTCGCATGTATTAAGGCTAAATTTTATTTTAAAAACCCTGAATTATGCCCTTCATTAATTGATTTGTCAAAATTTTCAAACACTCAGAGCCTTAATTTTGTGCAAACTATGGTGTTGTGCATTGTAATTTATTATTTTTCTATATAATTTTTATATTTTCGGAGAAGTAAATCTGTAGGAATATTAAAAAGAAGATTTCAAACTGTTCAGTGCTGCTACAAAAATGACTATATATATAATAATAACAACCTATTTATACTAGTAATTTACACGTGCACGTCTTTATAAATATATAATTTTTATAAAAAAAATTCTGACGTTGTCTGACATAAAACCTAAGACCTCCTTTATATTAGTTATGCATGTGCATTGCACGTATTTGTTTGGTTACTATGCACGTATTTGTTTAGTTACAAAAGGAGTTTGTTTGGCGACAAACTCTCCCATTAAAATAGTAGGGATAGAGATAGAGATTATAAAAAACAGAATAAATCTGTCCAGAGTAGATCTGAACCGTAGATCTTATATTTCTAGATTAAATCTCAGTCATCCAAATTCTACTTTTAATTGAATTAAAAAATCACCTAATTAAAAAAACCTAAACCCTGCGATCCTCTCATCGTTTGCAGCTTTCTTTTGTGGTTCCTTGTGTATCGATGGTCTTCGGTGGCAATTTTCTCAATTGCGACCCGTATATATGTCGTTGTTGTTGTTTGTTTATGGTTTTACTTTCGTTAAAACTGTACTTTGTTACTCTCAGTGATTTATATATTTGTTGGGCTGGAATCGTAAGATTCTATCTGTGTTATCAAAATAAAAAATAAAAAACCTAAAATCCCCTAAATTAAAAAAGGGTTTTTAACATGTATGTCCCTAACAAATATATGAATATCACATATACCCCTCACAAATGTATATTTTCACATTTACCCCTAACAATGTGTATCCAGTCTTCTAGTTACCCCTTAAGTTAAAACTACTTGAAAAACATATAAATGTATGAAATATACAGTTATGTTTAATAGATTTTTTGCAAAATGACTGAAATACCCTTCCTCTAATAGTTAAGCTTATTCTTATTACTTTTTTATAAACTAAATCGTCTATAAAACCGATTGAAACACGTCAATCATTCTCATTTTTTTTTCAGTTTTCTTAATAAATGAACAAATTTATAGTACATCTTTATAATTTCATCTCTTCATCATGTTTTATAGTCAAATTCGCCACTAATCTTATAAGTTGCAAATACAAGTAGTTTGAGGTAACTTTTATGGGTAAATAAGAAATGAGCTTATATTGTTAGGAACATGTATAAAAATACATATTTTTAAAGGGCATATATGATATTAGCATATTTGTTAGGGGTATACGCGTTAAAAACCCATTAAAAAACCTAAAATCCCTTCTTTCTATACGATCGTCTCTCTGATGTCTTCCGTCTCTTCTCATGCCCTCCAATATCTTCCCCTATCTCCTTTAGAAGCCATGGAAATCTACTTAATTGGGTACCTCCAACTTCAAGAAGTGCCACTTTGTGGTCACTCTACTGACTCCTCGGACCTCCCTCACCCCACCTTATTCATCAGCGAGCTCTTTCCTCCGAACACAAAAGCCATGGAGTCCAATTCCATGCTAATTGCTGTGTGTTCATAAAAGATCTTAGATATAGCAAAGATTGTGCTAAGGATGTTATTATTTTTATGGTAAAGTTTCAAATTTTTTCATCATGCCTGTCCTGTATTACTGTAGATTATGTATAAATACTTAATTTTTTTAGTTGAGAATAGTGTCACCGTCTTTTGATATAAATTTCAAGCTGATTGAATGATCTGGAAATTTGTATCAAGTGTAAATTGTCATTGAGAATAGTAACGATTCCTATCTTAACAGCTGAGGTATTCTTCTTTTCTACAATGTTGGAGTCAATTGAAAATTTTCTTGTTATTTAATAACAAAAGCTGAAATCTCTTCGGTCTTCAATAGGGCTGCAAACGAATCGAGCTATTCGCGAGCTATTTGGCTCAAGCTCGGTCAAAGCTCGGCTCAAACCGAGCTCGAGCTCAAAACTGAGCTCGTTTCCTTAACGAGCCGAGCTCGAGCTTGAGTTTTTTTTAATTTTAGGCTAAGCTCACGAGCTACTCGGCTCGAATACGGTCAAAGCTCGGCTCGAAACGAGCTCGAGCTCAAAACTGAGCTCGTTTCCTTAACGAGCCGAGCTCGAGCCTGAAAATATTCAGTTCGGCTCGGCTTGATTGCAGCCCTAGTCTTAACATGTTAGTATTATTTATCTTCTAATTGGTAGTTCTGTCAGAGTGGTGGTAAGAGATCACATGGGTGTTCTTGTGAGTTGAGTCTACGACGCAAGGCCAGCCCCACCCTTAAGGCGGGTGAGGTGGCCGCCTCAGGCCCTCGACGTTTTTGCAATTTTAGGGGCTCCTAAATTTGTAATTTTCTTATAAATACAATTATGTATTTTGCGCGTAAAAAAATTTACTATTATTAGGGACCCCAAAAATAATTATTTGGGCTTTTAAAAATTTTTTAAAAATTATTTGGATTTAGGCTTGAAGACTTGAATTGAATTTGAGAATTTAAATTTGGGTGATTTAAACAAATTTACATATTTAGCATATTTTTTGCTTTTAACAATGTGCAAATTTTTTGTATACATGTTTTTTTTGTGTGTATAGGGGTCCCATTCCGAGAGTTCGCCTCAAACCCCCGAGAACTCAGGGCCGGCCCTGCTACGACAGTGTATACTTGTTTCTAGATACGCTTACCTTTGTTCTTGGTGGCTCAATTGAGATAGTAGCATTTGGTTTCAAGTAGCAATGGAACGACTAACGTGTGGCTCTGAGATAATTGCCCTTAGTGCTTGGCAAGATAGCTTCATGATTAAAAAAAAAAAAACTGAGATACTGATTATTACGAAAAGCGGTGATTTACTTTGTTTATTCTGGTTTTGAATTAGTGTCCCACTAGTCAAAATAGTTAAACAGAAGTAATTTTTGGTAGTTTCAATTAATAATTCATTATATATTAACTGAAAATAAATCTTATTTTCTTATATACGACAACAGGCTCATTTCTATATCAGGTTTATTGGTTAAGCATGTTTGATACAATTCATTCAATAATGTATGTTTGTGTCAACACCATCCATTTTTCTGCACTTTAAATATCAGGCTAAATTTGAAAAAAAATCTTGAACTATGACCTTTATGCAGAAAATCTCCCTAACCATTTTTATGCAGAAAACCTCTATGAACTATTGTTGCAAAAAACCACCCCACCAGCGTGATACTTTTTGCTAAAGTTTTTTTTTTTTTTTTTTTTTTTTTTTTTTTTTTTTTTTTTTTTTGAGGAAAAGGTGGAATAATGCCACCCTGTTTCATTAATAAGTGATTAATAAACAACCCCGAAGTCCCGGGAAAACAAGTACAGTGCAGGAAATAAAACATAGCCCCCAACAAAATCCTGGGGGGTGGGTTACAACATCCAGCCTAAAGGCAACCAAAATACAACTACGAAATACTAAGGCCTGAGACAACATATGTAAAGTGAGGCAAGAGTCCACTCATCAGTCAAGAGTCGGCCCGATCTCTATCTCCTCGTCATCAAACTCATCCACCTGAAATACCCTTGCAATCCTCCCTCTTGCACCTGAAGCAGCAGCTCCATTGTCGAACTTAGCTGCCTTGGCTGCAGCGGCGACCTCAAGATAGTCATCCAAGGACTCCACATGAGCCCTCTTGGGAGATCGCTGAACCCTGTAGCCAACCGCCTTCCGGGACTGTCCCGAGCTAAGTCCGGGAGCTGAGTCTGGAATTGAAGACAGGACACGCTCTGGTGAAATCTCCCTCTGAGTGTTAGCAATGAACTCCGTATCCTCTGATTCCTCCTCAGATAACGAGAACTCTACATCGAGATTAAGCCTTCCTTCTGGATCCTCATCACTGTCTGTGAGAATGGAATCATCAAGAGGAGTGTGAACTTTCGCCCCGGACCCCTCCTTGGGCCCGTCGCCCGTAGCCTCCATACTAACACAAGCCTCACCAATTGCGGACCCCTCTATGGGCCCGCTCCCAGTCTGTTGAAGTGTCAGGGTGTTCGAATCCTTAGAATTACAGGTTCCAGATGCAAAAGGAGGAATTGTGGACCCCTCTTTGGGCCCACAGTCGCCACTTAAAAGCCCACTCTTAGGCCCACATGAGAAAGTTGAGGAAGGTTTTTGACAATAATGAGAAAGTTATATGATATTTTTTAAACCAACTTGCATAGATGAATGAGGTTATCTGATACAAGTACAAAAATTAGATGTGTGTTTTTGAAATACTTCAGAGAGGTTTTTTGCAACAATCATAGTTCAGGAGGGATTTCTGCATAAAAAAATGTCATGGGGGTTTTCTGCATAAAGATCAAAGTTTAAGGGATTTTTTTTTCCTTTCAAATTTAGCCTAAAAATAATTATGGAATATTATGCAAGGAAAAGAATACTAACCAATGGATATAGATGTATACAAACATAAAGTAAAATAATAGAAACCATCACCAAAATTGGTACTTCCAGATTTGAGAATGGGGGGAAAGGACGAAATAGCACCCAAAGTTACCTTAATTCCCAAATAGCATCAAAAGTATTTATAATACCCAAATATTTTCCGAAGTTTTTAAAATATGACCAAACCCCCTTCTATTAATTCTTTAGCATAAATAATATAAAATTACAGAATTACCCCCACCCTCTTTCTTCTTTTTTCAGTTCTTGTTCTTCTTCTTCTTCTTCTTCTTCTTCTTCTTCTTCATTTTTTCAGTTTTTTTTATTTTTTATTTTTTATAAAAATTTGGTGGAGATGAAGGTGACAGTGATGGATTTCGGAGGTGATGGAGATGGTGGTTGGTGGAGAAGGGTTTTCAGAGGTGGTTGGTGATGGGTTTCGGTACTGGTTTGAGATGATGGTGGAGATAGTGGTCGGTGGTAGTGGTGGTGGTTGGAGATGATTGTGGTGGTGGTTGACAGAGATGGTGGTCGGTGGTGGTGATTGTGGTTGGAGATGATGGTGGTGGTGATGATGGTTGATGGACATGGTGGAGATGGAGGTGTTTGGAGATTAGTGGCGGAGCCAGACAATTCAAAATGGGGGTCCCATTTTTCTGGGGCATCATCATGATTGTTGCCAAAAAATTTTCACTTTATTTTGTTTTGAAAAATCAAAGTAATTTGATCAAATATAATCATAAACCCCATAAAATTATAATCAAACGACATATTGCATACGAATTTGATAAAGTAACAAGAAAATGCTTTGGTAGTTATAAAAACAACTAAATATGTCAATAAGGGATTAAGTTTCCGTGAGAGGAAACGAGGAATGAGTTAATTGATGGAGTTATTTTCCTTGATTTTTTTTTTCAATTAGTATTCAGTTATGGGCTTGGGCTTGTATGGGCTGGGTACGGGTCCCAAAAAAAATTTTCTTTGGGGGGGGGGGGGGGGGGGGGGCAAATAGAAAACCTGGTAAATAGAAGGAGTTTTTTTGCAAATGTTTAGGGGTCTCATTTGTCCCCCCTAATTACAAGCTGCCTCTGCCACTGTTGGAGATGGTGGTCGGCAGTGAAGATGGTGGTCGGTGGTGGTGATAAGTTTGAATTTTAAACCCGTCAATATGTGAGAACAATTTCAACATTTCATACTCTCACTACAAAAGATGTAGGAATACTCAGCAATACTACCCCAGCGTTTGGGTGTTTCGCCGGGGCATTCCCCGGTGCTTCGTAAAGAACGCCAGCGGGGTCCAAAGATTCCTTGGCGTTTTGTAAAAAAATGTCAGGAAATGTTCCTGTCTAAAGTAAAACCCCACGCTCCCCACTTCCCTCTCTCTATTTCCCTATTCGCGCCTGTATCTCTCCGAAACCCTAGCTATTTCTCTTTTTCAATTTCGCACCGACGGATCGTCGTTCGCTCTCACCGCTGCCGCTCACCGAACGCCGCCTACCGCCCGCCGCCGTTCGCTCTCATCGCCGCCTGCCGCCCGCCGCTGTTCGCTCTCATCGCCGCTCGCCGAACGCCGCCCGCCGCTGTTCGCTCTCATCGCCGCCGCTGTTCGCTCTCATCGCCGCTCGCCGAACGCCGCCCGCCGCCCGCCGCTGTTCGCTCTCATCGCCGCCGCTGCTCCTCGATCGTTAAGGTATGAATCAATTCGTTTATTTCTGTTTATCTGCTCAGTGATTGATTTCCATTGCACGTCGTATTTGGTTGATTTGATTTGATTAGGGATTAGGATTAGGATTAGGGTTTTGATATGATCGGATTGGGGCTGGTTATGTTTGATGTGGAAGTGGTTCTTAATTTCTTGCATATAGTGCATCTCTCTCTAATTTCCTTCTTTGCATTTTTTAAGAGATTGATTGATTAGTCTGACAAACATGAATTGAAACAATTAAGAAGAATTTGAAAAGTATTATTCTTATTGTGGAGCTATTCTTAACTGAGTTTTTTGATAATAGGATTTTGTGTGGCAAAGATTTGGGATAAAAGCACTGAGTTGTTGTCATCAAAAGATTAAGTGTACAAGCACTTTTTAATTATTCGATTATGGGCAGCCTAGACGAAGATAAGGTTGTCTTGGCAATTTTGGTTCTTTTTTGAGCAACATTCATCTAGAATTTGCATACATACATATTTCTCTTCACAAGCTCAAAAACTGTCACCTGTACTTTATCCAGATATACGTGAACTTCGAGATGATTATGAGGATCATAGGGAGGATGATTTAGGAAATTATAAGCTACTCTTGATCTACATTTTTACTGCCACAATCACATGGTCAAACAATTATTCTTTCAAATATTGGTTGATACCAAGATGTTCTGGCAAATTCGATCGTATTTTGCTCATCAATAGCAATTATCCTTTAAAATTGTTTAGAAATTTTCTTTCTTAATTGTTTCAACAGACACCACTATTTCACTAGCAGTGTATACGTGATTCATTCACTACGAGAAGTAGCCCACATACATATTTTACTTTTTGAGAGATCATGCAACTAAAAGGAATTAGATGGCTCTAAATTTAATTTATGGTTTTATAGGCTTCTGTACTGCGAACAAGTCCCCTCGAAAAGATTTCAAAAAGAATCACTAGCTTTTTAGAAAGTGGTAGTAGTGCTATAGAGATATGGCGTGAGTTCATGCATGATTCATCATCAGACATACTCTCAGAAGATTTATGACATGTGATTTTATCATTTATTGATACAAATGTTAGATGCACCTTGCAATGCCATGAGAACTAGAAAATAAAAACACGAGAACCAACAACTTTCTTTCACTCGTTCAGTTCTGTAAGCTAACTTTTGCAGGAGCCGCAAGTTATAGAAGTGATTTCATTATGGACCGCACTTGCTGCAGCAGCTGAAGACTCTTGCTTCTTCAAAAAAAACATTCTTATCCAAATTAGTAGTCTGATTGAAAAATTTTCCTATGCTACTATTATCTTGCTTTGGTTGGTTTGCGGCCGGTTCTCTTGTCAAGTATTGAAGGATTTGTGTGGACTCTGTAGTGTCCTTCATGCTCTTTGTTGTTAGGTATGTGCTTTTGTTGTTTTTGTTTTTAAATGGATTTTGTGGTGCCGTGGCTATAACAAGAGATCGCGGTGTTGTTCTGCTTAAGTGTAAAGATTGTGTTCAAACATAGAGAAGATGGGGTAGAGATGTTATCTCCTTGCGGATTGATTGCTTTAGGTTTTTGTTGGTCATAATGTCGATATTGTACTTTATAAATATGGTTACTTTTGTTTGGTGACTTCATTACTGGTTAAAGCCGCCCTTGAGATTTTGCAGTCTTTGCCTAGATCCCAATGTCATTCAAGTAGTAATGTTGACAAATCTGATGGTGAATCTTCTAGTTCTTTAGTTTGTCAAGCTAATGATGTTTAGGGGAGATCTTCAGAGGATTCAAGTGCTATAAAATGTATAGGATTAGACAAATGTTCAAATACTAATGCTTCGGAGAAAGCTATCATCTTCTCCCAGTGGACTGGAATATTAGATTTGTTGGAGACACCGCTAAAAGCTTCTGGCATACAGTACAGAAGACTTGATGGCATGATGTCTATCACAGCGAGGGATAAAGTTGTCAAAGATTTTAAAACTCTTCCAGAGGTCTGTTTGAGAAATATTATTATTTATTTGATTCACTGTTAATTCATATTTTGTAAATGCTGATTGTCTTTGTTTGTGGGTACCCCTTCACTTTTATTATCGTGTAGATCACTATCATTATTATGCCTCTCAAAGCTGCAAGTCTGGGGTTGAACCTGGTAGCTGCTAACCATGTTATTCTACTTGACCTATGGTGGAATCCTACTACTGAAGATCAGGCAATTGATAGAGCACACTGGATTGGCCAGACACGCCCTATATCTGTCTCCCGTTTAACGGTCAAAGACACAGTTGAAGATAAAATTCTAAATCTCCAGGTACTTTTACTTTGCTTCTTATTTGTAATTTGTACATCATTAATTTCTTGGGTAATCAGAGCCAACACATTTATCCCACTGCTAATTATTCTAGGTAGTATTATTTTTTTGAGAAGGTTGAATATAGCCTCCCTCTTTCCATCAAAAAGAAAATAACAAAACAGAGTCCAGTAAACCTTGAAAGCACGAACTAGTGTAAAACTCCCAAGATATCTGGAGGGCTCTTGTGACTTTTAAAGCTACCTGAGTTTAGAGACTATTCTAATTTTGCTTTAATATGCACAACCCGGCTGTGCTATAAACTTTGGTGCAATGTTTGTTCAGGTGGAGGAGGAAGCGAAGCACTGGTGATTCAAGGGCCAAAGCTGGCAATTGTGCTCAGCCAAGTTAAGAAGCTGGAGGCCTCTGTTTTGGTCCAAGTCAGGGCAAACCCTCCCTGTTTTTTTCTCGGTAAGATTTGACCATTATTCAAATCTCCAATTTAATCACCAACAAGTTTGGAAGTTTGATTTTTTAATCTCTTGTTCAAAAATCTCAAAGTTTGTTTAGGAGCAGCAGTGAAGATTTTGTGGAGCAATGCATCAACAAAGCTAAGGAAACAGAGTAGGGGAGTTGGTGGCTACTTGGTTAGCACTAGATGGCAGAAGAACTTCTGGCTCTTGGCCTAACTTTAACTAGGAGCGTACTCAATCTACTCATAAAAAATAATGCCCTCTATCTATTGTATCGTTGTCATTTATGTTGTAAATTATTCTGGAGTGTCTACCAAAAAACGTGAACTTAAGAGCTTGTAATGCTGCTGCACCTAACATAATTTATGTTATTATGCTTGATTATTGTAATGAATTTTTGTTATGATGTATTTATATATTGTTTATTATGTTTGATTAATAGATTTGTGAAAAATATTAGAATGAATTCTGGAAAATGATTCTGATTTGAATTACAGGTATTTGATTTACAAAAAAACAAACACCACACAACATGTTAATAAAAATAAAAATAAAAAATAATAATAATTAATACCTACCCCGGCGTTTTCAAACGCCGGAATAGGTCTTTCAAAGGATAAAAAATTAAAAAATAAAATCAACAAACCCCAGTGTTTTGGAAAGCCGGTATGTACCCCGGCGTTTGAAAACGTCGGGGAAAGTGTTCTGCAACCCCAGCAGGGGAAAGCACGACGCTTGCGGCGGCACTTTTCGAAGTGCCGGGGGGGACCAACCCCAACGTTTATAAACGTCGGGTATGGGCAAAACAAATGCCGGGGTTTGACTTCTTTTTTGTAGTGTTTTCTTAATGGGTTTAAACCCGTTAAAAGGTATATTTAGAGAATATTCTATTAACTTAATGAAAAACTTAACGAAAGGTAGTTGTTGGTCATATTCCAAAAAATTCGGGAGCTATTTGGGTATTATAAAATGTTTGGGTGCTATTTAAAAATTAAGATAAACTTTGGATACCATTTGGTCATTTCCCCTGAGAATATAGGTCTTTATCTTATACTCCCTATTAGGTCTTGAAGTGGCTAGCACACATGCTTAGATTGAATGATAGCAAGGTTATTGGAGAACATGAATTCGTGTTTTATGTGTTGGGCCTCCTAGATTGAGATGCAAGTCATGGATTAAGTGAGTTTTGCACCATCTCATGTAATATTGATGAGAAAGTAGGATAAGCTCATATGCCAGTGTGGTAGAGGTAACCTTGTATTCCTTAACAGCCGATCCAAGGGAGTTAATATGATCTTCAAGGTGGAGTCTCATGTTGTTTCCTTCATATAAGATGCCGTTGTGGCTGGGATTAGCGACAAAACTAATATGAAATTCACCTGAGATGAAGATGCATCCTTCTTACTCTTGAAAAGAAGCTGTGCAAAAGGCAGAACAAGAAGTAGCTAAGTGGATGAAGACTAGCAAGGAATGTCCTTCCATGAGGTATTTACTTTTGAGTTGACTTTTTCCAGTATTGAATAGCAAGTATTGGTTTAGTTAAATTGATCGATCAGTTAGATAATTGAAAGTCTCTTAATTTCCAGAGATTATAATATAAGAAAAGTTAAGAGTTGGCCCTATAGAGTTTCCGATGGGAGGAGTGTATGGGGATTTGATGATGGGGGGCCCATGGTGAAGAAACAGCAGCTGAATGTTGCTGTCTCTGTGCGTGTGCGACGTGGGCAGAGGCCATGTGGCTGTG
The DNA here is from genome assembly GCA_017893485.1 of Hemerocallis citrina. Lineage (NCBI taxonomy): Eukaryota > Viridiplantae > Streptophyta > Magnoliopsida > Asparagales > Asphodelaceae > Hemerocallis > Hemerocallis citrina. Next base: position 168,004,019 of record CM030368.1, read on the forward strand.
GGGACCACCACCTAAGAGAGAGGGGGGTTGATTCTGCTCTGCGTGTGTGTGCCACGTGGATGGCAGACAGTGGGGGCCACCCTTGTGTGACTTCGGTTGCTTTGTCAGCGAGAGAAAACGAGGGAGCGAGAGAAAACGAGGGAGATGGTCTGAGATTGTCCCATATCGAGAATATTAATAGTATCTATATAATAAAACACAAAGAAAGCTATCAAGTGGTTCACCCCAAAATCAAAGGTCCAGATCTAATATTACAAAACATATTTTTTCTCCCAAAAGTTTTCCCCAAAACTCAAATTCAAATCCTCCCACCCAAAACAAATTCTTTATTTATTTAATTATTTCTCTCTCTCTCTCTCGCTTATTCAAAAAATTAAGAAAATAAAAATTTAAAAATAATTCAAAAAATCAAAAAATTCAAAAACTTATAAAAAATTATAAAAAATTACAAAAAAAAATTTATAATTTTTTTAAATAAAAAAAATTTTAAAAATAATTTTTTAATTAAAAAAAATATATTTTTATATTAAAAAAATTAGATAATTTCAAAAAATTTAAAAAATTTTAAATTTTAAATTTTAAAATTTTATAATTTTGAAATTTTGAAATTTTGAAATTTTGAAAATTTGAAAATTTGAAAATCTCAAAGCAAATTCAAATCCAAATCCAATGTCGAACCCCAATCAAGAAGTCGTCGTCGATATCTGATCCGCTGCTGATTCCATATCGGTGACTCCACCAAATTGAGCGCAGATATCAAGCGACTCCGTATCAGTGACTCCCCTCCATCGAATCGAGAGCCTCTATATGTAAGTTCAAGCTAATGATTAAAAAGGTGATAGTTGAGCTTAAAAGTAGATATACTACTTCCTCATATAATATGTTTGCTACTTCAATTAATTTGCTAGACCTCCAAAATTATTTTATATAATCAAACTAGGTGCAGTGCACCTTTCCGAAGATGTGCCGTAGGCACGTGTCAACGGACAAACCTAGTAATTAAATAATAAATAATAATGCCTATGATCAAGAGTCACCAATCCGGTTAACCACCTTTTGAGAGACAGCATGTGGTGGATAGTTGTACTAAGTAATAAATAATTTGTCTGATAAATTGTATAAATTGTCTGAGTTTGGGGCAGGGACATTACAGTCTCTAGCATGACTATGCTTGAGAATTGGATGCCCGGTGTAAACATGTTATACTTGAAGCAAGTTATATTTTAAATTTGGTATAATATGACATTATTTATTGTGATAATTTGATAATACAAGACTATTTGGAGTTGTCATAACGCAAACAATGTTTTTGTTTTGGTTTTGATTCATTCTATTCGACTGTGGCCTCATTATTTTTAATGTAGTTGTTAATTTAACCAAAGAGAACAAAGATATCTATTATCAACAGAGGATAATTATAACCATGTTCTGACTGGTCAAGCAACCTCCCTCTCTCTCCCCCACTTACAACTTATCTATCTGTCATTTTTTCAAATAATTAAAATATACTTACTTAAAACAAATCTTCATCTTGACTCTATCTTATATTTCACTCTTTAAATAGGAGAATGGAGTAATAAACATATTTATGTTGACTCTTAGTTTGGTGTGCACAAAACGTACCTATAAATACTAATAAGTTTAAATTGAGTTGTTCAGATTTTCACGATTAAATAATATCAATAAATGATTCAAAAAGAGATTCAAGAATAAGTAAAGAAGAAAAGCAATAAAGAAGGATTGCAAGATCAAGTAAAAGAAGAAGTTATTCAAAAAGAAGCACATGTTAATTAGTGCCTAAGAAAACCAGCAAAATCAGTTATTGAGATTCCATATCTGTGAGATTTTATATGTATCTAATTGATTGTGAATTGATTAGTATATGGTAAAAATATAAAGTGGGTTCTTCATGAACAACACGATTGCAATCGACCGTACTTCAGTGTCGGTCGACCGTAGTTTAAAGATGAACGGTCGACTGTCCCTTTATTGCGGTCGACCGTAACTCGCGCAGTTCATTTTTTTTGAATGTATCATTTCTATTTTTGATAGATACACTTCCCCTTCTATATATTTGGACGAACCCACTGTGTATTCTTCACCTATTACTCTAAGAAAAGTCTTCTAAACTAATCAATTCAACAATCAATCCGAGTGTGTGTGATAATTATTTATTTTCTTCAGTAAGGATCATTAAGGATCATGGGTTTTTCTTTTCTTCCACTTCAGTGAGATTGACGGGGCTTGTGTTAGAAGTCCTGTAGGTGTAATAGGTCTCTCGGCCTGAATTCGAGAATCACTGTACAAGGGTTGGAGTATAGTGGAACGCTTATGGCAGAGAATTGGTACAAGTAGGTGGTGTGGACGTAGACTTGGGAGTCGAACCACGATATATCGCTCTGTCACTTGTACTTGCTGTGTTTGCATTTCTTATCTCTTCTCATTTATTTTGCAACTTAATTTTTTTAATTTTTTTAATTCCGCACAATCACCTTATTCACCCCCCCAGGGTGATTTACTATGGTATGAGAGTGATGTGCTTATCAGAAGCTTAAAAGCTTAAGTAAAATGTCCAATGACCAAAATCCCTCCTCTCGAAAACTTGCACTCATTGGAGTCATTCGTCTCCAGTGGGACAAGTCAGACATGTAATACCCCGATTTTTCAAATGTATGAAAGATTATTTATTTTCACATATGGTATGCTTGGGTAGCATGTCGACTATTATTTCCCAACATGATGATTAAAGAGTATTGTTTTCTATAAAGTATTTTCTTAAAGCCCAATGATTAGTTTGCTTATTTTCTTTTGAAATAATTATTTTGGCCCAAACTAATTAAAGCCCATGGTTTAAATCCTTTTATTTTTACAACCTATTTTGTGTAACACTTTTTTTTATAAGACTTGTCATGAGTGTACAAGTTTTATTAGTGTGGTTTGTGCATGCACGTGCATTTCGCATACACGTGCATTGAGCACTTTTGGTGGCCGGTTGGGTGGAGTAATGGTTTGGAATCATGGGTAGTTGTGTAGAGGTGTGGGTAGTTATTTCAACCCCCTAGTGCATCCTAACCCTTGATCTTACAACTCCCTAATAAATCCTAGCCCTCTATTTCACTTATTTTCTAGTATAAATACCCCCCTCATTCCCTATCTCTTTTACACTAAGATTATTATTGTAAGAGAGGTATTTTGTGAGTTGTATGTGGGTGCTTTTCTGTGGAGGCCGAGTAGTTTCTGAAGAGTTCGGTGTGGAGCAAAGGAGCAAGGAGCGAGGAGTCGTTCACTACTTTAAGGAGCTTTTGCGGGATTTCGATTATTTCTTCAAATAAGGTGGGTGTTTCTCAGGACTTCTAATGTAGGAATTATACCATAATTATTATAATTGCTACCATGTTATGAGAAGTAAATGCAATGTATTAGAAATTGCCTGAGCATGCTGATGATAATAAGAACAAAAGGGTCGGTACAGTCGACTGTCACATGAACAAGTCGACTGGTACGAGACAATTATTTTTATGATGTAGTAATAAACATGTATGCAAAACAGACGTAATAGTACGATTACTAAGTTCATATTTCCCTATGCCACATATGATGGAGGGAAGGTGAACGGATGAAAAGAACTAGCGATGTTTAACAAAATTAAGAACGGTCGGTGCAGTCGACTGACGATGTGTTCAGCCGACTGGTGCATTGATTTAATTATGATTATTCGGCAATTCCATGAAATGAGACATTTTGTTATGTTGACATAGTATAATGACTTGAGATTTAAATTTTCATCTTCGCAAGAAAGTTATGAATAAGTGTAAATGCATGTTTAAAGTATTTTCCTTAAAGAAAAGACAATGTTAGTAACTTGAAATTTCATGCTGCGAGGTTACTGAACAAGTAAGAAGTGTGGTGTTTATGAAACATGAATGTATGTGTACTGTGATGAAAGTGCATTCCTGATTTTGAATTCTGAAACTGTCCAGTCGACTTAATGCGTGTAGCAAGTCGACTGAGCTGAACATAGAAATGTACTATTAAAAGAATCCTAGAACAGACGACTGATGGATGAACAGTCGACTGTCACGTGGATAACACTGTGAACATGAAAAGTTGTGGGACAGCCGACTGGCCGTGTGCAGCAGTCGACTCTCCCGAGTGTTTTATGATGAACTTGTATTGACTGTACGAGTCGACTGGTATCCTTCCAAGTAGACTGTACAGAGTGAATTTTTGATATGTCAGAGATTCTAGTTTTGCTTATTGCTGAAAGTCGTGAACTTTGTGATTGATGTCAATGAACTCTTAGAACTGTATGAATTGATATGAAAAGAATCATAGATGTGAGATTAGAATTAAATGAACATGAAAAAGGCTAAGATCATGATAAGAAAGTCTGTGAGACTCTAAATTGAATTATGAGCTGAAAGTGCTCAATTGGAAGTTGTTAATTGTAAATTGAAACCAAGAGTAGCTAAGTCTCCCCCGGCAATGGAAATGAAATGAAATTGAAAGGAAGACCAAGGTTGGTCATGTGTAAATAAAATGAATAAGTCCGGTTTGGTGGAGAGGCTAACTCTAGAGCTTTGATTTGTATTCATGATTCTAATATTTAGTACATAGTGAAGAGGTGATGAAAGTGAGAGAAAAACATAAGTATGAGAACTGGAGTTTACGATGCGGGTGTGTGAGCCGCAGAATGCATGCTTGATGAGTCAAGACATGGCGCGGGCACAACTCAGAATGATCGGACTTTAGTCACGCTTGTGGGATGTTTGGTGACTGCAAGAGGATCGTGTTCAGGGAGGAGGCTGAATTGCCGCAGAATGCATGCTTGATGAGTCAAGACATGGCGCGAAATTCTACTCCAGGGGCCAGGACACATGCTTGTACTCATAGATCATCTAGGATACTCACTGTAATTATAGAAGTAGATTAAGTCATGGCGAGGGATTGAACCCTACAAAAATGAAGAACGGTTAAGAGGCTTGCCCTCGGACCTATGTAGTATGGGATGCATAGAATCCGAGCAAGTGCGCATTAGTGTCATGTAAATTAAGTAATTGCATTAAGGATTAAGTGCACGATCACGACACGACATCATTAAGATTTTCCCCTTTACTTTAATTGTTATGTGAACAAGTTTGTGATCTGTTAAGAAATGAGAATCGTTATACTGTTTCTGGCATAGAGAGGATGGCCATGTATAATTATCGTCTGTTGAATAAACTGACGTACCCACAGTTTTGTATGCAGGATAAATTACATGTAAAGAGGAATGGATGCATAAAGATTTTACCATGTTGTTGTACATTTATGTAAATGTTGTATATTTTTGCTTCCGCTGTGCAAATGTAAATGTAAAATATGATGTAAACTCTGATGTAAAGTGAAAAGTTTTAATTCCTTGTAAAGTTGTACTGAAGAAAGTGAAAAGATCCTGTAGAACATCTCGAATTCAGTGTATTTGGGATTCGGGGCGTTACAAGACATGCTCACCATATTTTGATGGAAAATGATATGATATTTGGAAAGTTTTTTTGTCTTATTTCTTACAGATGCTTGGAAAAGAAGTTTGGAATGTGTGCATAAAGAAAATAGATATTCCGGTCAGCGATGGAAAGACAGCCTTCTCAAAAGCAGAGCTAGCACTAAAAACTGCAAATTTCAAAGCTATGACGGCTCTGTATGCAGGATTGAACAATGAAGAATTAATGCGATGCGGGCAAAATTGTAAGACAACATACAAAATTTGGAACAACATGCTGAAACGACATGAGGGAACCGATTCTGAGGTAAAAGCTAAAGTAAATTTATGTTTTTATAAGTTTGATGTTTTTTGTATGTTGCCAGGAGAAAACGTAGATCAAATGCTTGCCCATTTCGATACCATTGCACACGAGCTTGAGGTAAGGGGTTGGATGATGACCGAAAGGTCGGAAAACTCATAAGCTGTCTCACACCTGGATGTGATGTAAAAGCTGCTACAATGAGGGAGACCCTTAAGGAAAAGAGATTCGATTACTACACCTTCCAAGGAAAGCTGAAGACATACGATATGGAAATGACAAAAACCAAAAGATACAGGCAGAACATCAGGATTGAACCAAAAACCGAAGAGAGGACCATCGCCCTCAAAGCAGAAAAATCCCGACCATCAAAAGCAGAATCAGACTGTGAAGAGTCAGACGAAGATATCACCTTGTTGACTAAGCAATTTCGTAAGTACCTTAAACACAAAAAATATGGCAGGTACCAAGGAGAAAGAGAAAAGGATAAAGAAGACATATGCTACAAATGCAAGAAGCCTGAACATATTCGGTCAAATTGTCCCGTCTCACATGGCAGGAATAGGGACTGCTACCACTCTAATCCGGTATTGAAAAAGAAGGCGTTGAAGGCAACATGGCTAGACTCAGATTCAAGTGAGGATGAGCAATATCATAACAATGTTGGCTTCATGGCTTTTGGGAATGGTGAGGTGCAATCACCATATCAAGAAGAGGTAATCGAAGAACTCACTTATGATGAGTTAGTAGACATGTGTAATGGACTAAAAGATTATGCTAAGAAATTGAGTCGTGAATTGAGACAATACAAACAAATTTCAAATGAATCTCATGATTCTTCCATTGCTAAAAATCAAAAACTGAAAAATAAAAATTCTTTAATCATGGAAAAATTCAAGTCATTTAGAAAAGATCATGATGTATTGCTAGAGGAAAACGAACTTTTAAAACAACAAATTCAAGAATCTTTAGCAACACATAATGAAAACTTAAGAGAAATTCATCAGAAATCTGTTTACATTGCTAAACTCACTAATGATTTAATAGAATGCAAAAGAAAATTTGATGAGGTAGTGGAAGGTTGTAATGAAGACCTTGAGCAAAATTGAATACTTGATGCCACACTAGATACTCTTCGTTGGAACACAAAGACGATGAGATAACTAGGAAAAGACTGATTAAGCTCGAGAAAATTGTTGAAAAATATGAAGAGCACAGTTACCTTATTACAAAGAATTCAATATCTTATCATGATAATCGAGAGCTTGGTTACAAAGAGCCAATACACCATCAAAAATCTAAATCATCATGTCATACACACTTGCACAGTCACCAACATAATCACAATTCAACTCAAAACTACACAAGTGTGCATGACCCAAGGAATAATCTTATTACATGTCACTGCTGCTGTAGACTATGGCATATTTCTTATAATTGTTCTTTAAAAAGGAATACTAATTTTGTCTGGGTAAGTAAGAAAGTAAATGCAGGTCCAAAACCTACTTGGACAAGTACAAAATTTTATGTAGGTGGTTCGGCGCCCTCAATTTAGAAGATCGCAGGCACCTTGATAGAAGATGCTCAATAGTCACAACAAGTTATACTAACAAAACCTGCATCTCTATCAAGAAAAAAGGAGACGGACCTTAGCCCTTCAGATAAGTATGACACTGGGTAAAATCTACACTAGCATTAATTTATATTAAGATGACTCATTTCAAAAATAAAGTGCTTAAAGCATCTGTTATCTATCTAAGAAATACATGTACTGTGTGAATTTTACAACATATAAATATGTCATAATCTGATCTAAAAGAAAATATGTTGATGAAAAATGACTTTGCAAGAATCAAAGTCAGTTGTATGATCGGTCGACCGACCGATCAACTGTGTTATACGTAGGATCTTGATCTGTCGAAAATGGACCGGTCGACCGTACGGTCAACCGACCACGTCTCGGCCAAAAATCACTTAACCAAAACACTTCCTCTCTTGTGGTGTGGTCAACCGTATCTTTGAACCAGTCGACTGACTCGCTCGGCTGCTTTGGTCTTTCTCTTTCTATGACAGTTGGGTCCCTACTGTCTAGTATAAATACCCCTTCATCCTCTTTCTTTCAAGCCTCATGATAAACCCTAGCCTCCATACACAAACCCATCAAATAAACTTCATTCTCTTGCCTTTTCTTCAAAGTTCTTAAGTGCCTTCTTCTTCTTTGATTCATGGCTTCCTCCTTTCACAAATCAAAGGATAAGAAAGCTATTGCATCAAAATTTGTCACTAAAGATGGTATTATATTTCAAAATTCTAATTGCACTGATCTCTATTTTTCTGCACTTTATAATGCTCTGGTTGTTGCCAATCGAGAAATAAACTTAGCAACCTTAGGTCGGCAATTTTTGGTTATGGTTAGGATTCTTAGAGATTTTGGGTGGGAAAATTACCTTAATACACCTAGCACTCATTCTGAATCCCTAACCCAATAATTCTATGCTAATCTTGAAGGATTTGAAGACGATGATCTTACTCTCTCTTCTATCATTCTTGGAAGAAGAGTTAAAGTTACTCCTGAATATCTCCGTAGGAGATATGAATTTTCCGAAGGGGAATTCGATGCGTATCATCTAGATTTCAAAACCCTTAATTATAAACCCGTCCACAACAAAGATACCATCAAATCCATGATTGTTCAGCCTGAATTCTATCATTTTCCTCGTCCCACTCCCACAAACTTTACTGATTCTGCCAGTGTTTTAAATAAAATTGTCAATGTAAATATTTGGCCCAAAAAGAATGACAAATCTGAAATTTGGGTCGATCAATCGTTCATTATCTTTCTTATTCTTGGTGAATATAAATTTGATCTCGCCACATTTATCATTCGCACAATAAATTATGCGACTTCTAGAAATCGTGGCCTTCCCTACAGTTCTCTCATCTATAATCTTGCCATTGACTCCCGCATTAATGTTGGAAACTTTCTTCTGAGCAAAAATCATATGCCTATCCTTCCTCAACAGATGGGCATCAATGTACCGTTTACTCAGCAGGCTCGTCGTCGTCGTCAAGCTCAACAACAAGAGCACCAAGCTAAACAGCCCCCACAAGCCTCTTCCTCCTCTCGTCGCAAGAACACCACCCCCTCTTCCTCATTTTCATTCATGACTCATGAGCAGTTTGCTGCTCATCAAATGCAAGTATATGGTTACTATATAAACACGATTGTGTACTTGCAAGGTAAAGACGACTGGGAAATTCTTCCTCCTCCTAATGATGAGGAAAATGATGATGAAGACGATGAAGACAATCACGACAAAGATGATGGTAATGATGATGAGAAATAGATTCTTGATGTCTATATTGTAATTGATAAATGTAATTTGACATGATAATTTCATGTTTGTTTCCTGATGATATGTAATCACTATCAATATGCTATGTAGGAATCACTTCTATCATGCTTATCTGGTTGTTCATTTCTTCTTCTGTATCAGTATTTCAGTCGACCGTGCGGTGGACCAGGCACACTTCTGGCCTTTACAAATCTTCATTTTGTTTTTCGCTTGTTTTTCAAAAACTATGTTTCAGCATTTGCAGTCGACTGTGCGGTCATCCGGTTTGCTCTCGGATTATTTCTTCATTTTATAAGCTAAATTGGTTTTCGGTCGACCGTGCGGTCGACCAGTTCTTTCACTGATTGCTCGTTTTTTATTTGTGCTGAAAGAAATCAATTTACAGTATTCTATGATTTTGATTTCTTGAAATTCAATCTTCTTCTTTCTTTGTTCTATGCCACACGTCTGTATTGGAAAAATCTCAAATCTATGATACCATGAGGAGCTCTCACTGTATATCAAAGAGTCTCGCGATCAACGGTATCATGTAAGTAGATTTTCCTTACGTTTTTTAAAAAGTATTATCTTCCCCAAATTAATCTCCTGATTTTCTTAATGTATGTTAATTTAATGGATTTAGAGGGAGTATGTGAAATTCTTTTATGATATTCTTCTGCCCCCTCTTGGTGTATTCCAAAAAGGGGGAGAACTTTTTATGAATGCTTTTAACAGAAAGTTACTGAAAATAAATTGAATCTTTACAAATCTCTCTTAAATGTTCTTTATCTATGAAAATCTGTGTTACGGGAAATGTTGAATTAAGGGGAAGTATTTATATGCTTTATTGTTCACTTTTTATTTTCAACATTCAAAGGTATGTTTTGTTCACACAAAAAGGGAGAGATTGTTGACTCTTAGTTTGATGTGCACAAAACGTACCTATAAATACTAATAAGTTTAAATTGAGTTGTTCAGATTTTCAGGATTAAATAATATCAATAAAAGATTTAAAAGAGATTCAAGAATAAGCAAAGAAGGAAAGCAATAAAGAAGGATTGCAAGATCAAGCAAAAGAAGAAGTTATTCAAAAAAAAGCACATGTTAATTACTGCCCAAGAAAGCCAGCAAAATCAGTTATTGGGATTCCATATCTGTAAGATTTTATATATATTTAATTGATTGTGAATTGATTAGTATATGGTAAGAATATAAAGTGAATTCGTCATGAACAACACGATTGTGGTTGACCGTACTTCAGTGTTGGTCGACTGCACCACAGTCGACCGCACGTTATAGTAATATAATGAAGCAGTCGACCATTCATCTTTCGACTTTTCGTTAAAAGATGAACGGTTGACTGTCCCTTTATTGCGGTCGACCGTAACTCACACAGTTCATTTTTTTTGGAATGTATCATTTCTATTTTTGATAGATACACTTCCTCGTCTATATATTTGGACGAACCCATTGTGTACTCTTCATCTATTACTCTGAGAAAAATCTTCTGAACTAATCAATTCAACAATCAATCCGAGTGTGTATGATAATATTTGTTTTCTTTTTTTTTTGACTGAAAAAGGTAGGTCATGCCTACCTCAAGAAGTTATATAAATATATACGCAAAATGTACAGTACAAAAATCTGCTGTAGGGTGATGCTCAGGTTATGAGAGGGGTTAAGTTCGAGATGGCACGACAGTGGACCGTAGAGAGGGCAGCGGACGTCTGTCGTACACCTCAACTAGGGCCACTATCGTGATCTCATCCCCCTTCCCCTCCCTTACACACAACCGAGGCATTCGATCCCCTAGCAGTAAAATAGTACAGGAAATTAAGCTACATATAGTACCAGTCTACAAACTGGATCAGTCTCAAAATACAGTACAAAACATAGAAACTGAAAACAAGTTATAAAACAGCCTTTAACTTGCATTCTCGCCAGATGTATCCCCTTGAGCAGGCTTCATAAGATCACTGTCCCCTGTTCTTCCCAACTCCTCCATGAGTTTGGTCTTCTTCTTGGAAGCGTCACTCGAATCTAGCCATTGAGAAAACCAGAATTTAGTATTAGCAATCAGATTAATCACCGATGTTTGCTTGTGGGAAAAAATCCTATCATTTCTAGCGTTCCAGATTGACCAACAGATAGCGATAGTAATGAGATGCCATGCATGAGTGTATTTATGCTGCTTGTTGTCAAAACACCATGTAGAAAAGCATTCGGCAATAGATGCAGGCAGTGTGTGTATGTCAAATGCTCTAGAAAAGTGAAGCCAAGTTTGAGTAGCCTTCGGGCACTCAAAGAAGATATGGTAGGTGGTCTCTGTGTGATAATCACAATCACTACAAGCTATATCACCATTCCAACCTTTGGAATGAAGTCTGTCTCTGGAGTTGAGTTTCTCCCCACTCAGCATCCAGATGAATATCTTGCATTTGAGAGGGGCACAGTTGCTCCAGCATGCACGATAGAAGGGAGAGACTAAGCCGGAGTAGGTGTAGAAGCGATAGGCTGATTTGACAGAGAAGCACCCAGAAAAGTCATGGTTCCAAATGGCTCTGTCAGGCTGATGAGAAGATGGCTGGAGAGAGGAGATGTTTTGAAGTAGCTGTCGCTTCTCAGCTAGAATGATACTGTTGGAGGAAGTATGAAGACTTGGCTGCCAAGTCCAATGTCCTCGATGAAAGCACCCTTGTGATCTCAGGGAGGCGGTTTTGTTCCAGGCAGCATCATAGAGGTTAGGGTATAAAGTGGCGATGCATTGCTTATTAATCCACTTCGATGTCCAGAATTTGAGGAGCGCCCCATCTCCAAGCTCCCATGAGATCCCTTGATCAAATTGCTCTTTGAGTTTGCAAAGGTTTTTCCAAAAGTCAGAATAGGTGGACGAACAAATGAAGCTTGCGCTGTCACTTTGGAAGTACAGGAATTTTAAAGTTTGCGTACAAAGAGAATTGTCGGTGTGAATCTTCCACCACCATTTCAGCAATAGAGCATGGTTGAAGAGCTGGAGGTCAAGCACCCCAAGGCCTCCTTGTTGCTTTGGTTGGCAGATGCGTGCCCAGCTGGTGCAAGAGATCCCTGATACTTGTTTGTCGCCCCCAACCCAGAAGAAACGACTTCTTATTTGATCAATGCGCTTAATTACCCATTGCGGCAACATAAAGAAGGATGCGAAGTAAGTCGGGAGTGCGCTGAGCACTGAGTTAATGAGGATGAGCCTTCCTCCACGGGAGAGCATTTTGCCTTTCCATGTTGAGAGCCTGCGCTCAATTTTGAGCAGTAAGGGCTGCCAGTCCCTCTTCTTAAGCCTGCCTTTTGCAAGAGGCATTCCGAGGTATTTGGTAGGCAAAGTGTCTTGCTTACAACCAAGGATGTGAGAAAAGGCCTGTAACTTAGCTTGAGAGCGCCCAAAGTAAGTGATGGTTGTTTTGGACAAGTTGATATGAAGACCCAATATATTTGCAAACAGATGCAAAAGAACCTTCAGGTGAAGCACTTCCTGCTCATTTCCTTTGCAGAATAGCAAAGTATCATCTGCGAATTGTAATATAGAGAGGTCTGCCAGGGTACCTCTAAGGTCTAATCTTGAGAATGTGTCGTTGTTCCTGCCGACTCGCAACATTTGCGCTAGGACATCCACAGTAAGGATAAAAAGCATCGGAGAGAGAGGGTCTCCTTGCTTAAGTCCCCTTTTGGATTTTATAGTTTTCCCCCCAATTCCATTGACTAGGATGTTGGACTTAGTGGAGTGCAGCATTGCCTTAATCCAAGAGCACCAACGTGGCCCAAAACCTCTAGCTTTCAGAAGCTGATCCAAGAAATCCCAATTAAGCATGTCAAAGGCTTTGCGAAAATCAATCTTTAGCATAATAGTATCTGACTTCTTTGAACAACATAAATTGATGGCTTCATGAGCGACTAGGAAGCAGTCTACTGTAGATTTGCCCCGGAGGAATGCACTCTGAGATGAAGAAACAAGAGAGTGAAGGAGTGGGCTCAGTCTATTGGCAAGGATCTTAGTGAAGATCTTCATTGAGCAGTTTAACAGACTGATGGGACGAAAATCAGACACCGTGGAAGCTCCATCGCACTTAGGAATGAGCACAATAGTTGAATAGTTCAATCTATCGAACGTGGCTTCACCATGCTGAATGGCTAGGAGCATACTGCACAGATCATCTTGGATAGTATCCCAGTGTTGCTGATAGAAATACATGGGGAAGCCATCAGGTCCCGGTGATTTATCCCCATTCATGTCAAAAACAGCCTTCTTAATTTCCTCTCTACTGAAGTCAGCATCTAGAGTAGAGAGGTCAACATTAGTGGATGGATACAGAGTCGACCAATCAACAATGAAGTCAGAGTTATTGTTGGAGCCACAAATTTCCTGAAAATGTGCGTCAAAGCTGGATCGGATGGCTGATTGGTCGGTGATCAGGTCACCCTCTTGAAGCAGAGAGTAGATGAAATTCCTTCGTCGTCGCCCATTAGCCATTGAGTGGAAGAACTTGGTATTAGCGTCCCCTTCTTTGAGCCAGGTGATGCGTGAACGCTGGCGCCAATAGATGGTCTCAGTTTGAATGAGCTTGTGATATTCCGATCGAGCAGAGTTGAGCTCAACTTCTTGGGAAGCAGAGAGGTTTTGTGATTCAGCAATCACGTCCAGATCATGGATACTTTGCAGCAGTGAGGCTTTGCGCTTAGGTATATGTCCAAAGACCTCATATCTCCACCGTTTTAATCTCCTTTTGAGGAGGTTAAGTTTATGAGCAAGAATGTCAACTTTGGAACCTGTGCAAACAAAGCTATTCCACCATTGCGCAATATTTTGATTGAAATCTTCATGAGATTCCCAGGCCTTATCAAATTTAAAGTAGTGAACTTTGTGATGTAACGCTTGAGAGTCAAGAATAATAGGACAATGGTCCGAAGCGATACGGGGCAGAGAGTGTTGGATGCATGAGGGGAAAGCTTGATCAAACTGGCTAGTAATCAGAAATCTGTCTAGCCTTGCATAAGAAGCATTTTGGCGCAAGTTGGACCATGTAAATTTTCTCCCTGCAAGTGGCAAATCAATAAGCTGCAGTTGTTGTATCCAATTACGGAAATTCTTCATATCTCTGCTAGAGCCTGAGCCTCGATTGCGCTCCTGGTTGGATATGGTCACGTTAAAATCTCCACAAATAACCCATATATCACTGAGAGACTTGCTCCGCTGAACAATTTCATGGAAACAAAGTTCCCTATCATCAAGCTCAAAGGGAGCATACACTGAGGTAAGTGACCACTGAACACCTGAAGCTTTGGTACGGAAGGAGACAGAGATTGAAAATATGTCAACAGCACAATAGGTACAATCAAAAAGGTTGTCATTCCACCCAATTAGGATGCCCCCTCTACTATCAATCGCATCGAGTCCTCTCCAGGAGTTAATAAGATTGCCTCCAATTGAGGACAACTTTCTAGGGGAGGGAGCAGAGAGTTTGGTCTCTTGGATACAAACTACGTCTATTTGAGCATTTCTAAGGCCATCTTTAACTAAGGCACGCTTAAAGGGGTTGCCTAGCCCTCTTACATTCCAGCTTCCTATCTTCATTGAAAGTGATAGAGCACAGCAAAAAGCACGATAAATCAAAAAGCATGCAACAACCTCAGGCACTAGTTGAGATGTTGCTGTTGATCAGGGTGATCAACTGTAATCTCCACAACTTGCTTGAGTTTGGTGATCGAATGTGGCCCTGCAGCCGCCACTCCCACCGATTCCACAACTTCCAGTAGATCATCATTCGAGAGCAAATTGAAAGGGTTTTGACTGGCTGAATTAAAGGAGTTCTTCGATGAGGATGTACCTGACGCTTTGCGGAGGGACGCACTCTTAGCAGAAGTGCGCAGATGCTGGAGGAATGGTCTTGTGGTTGGCAGTCTGGTAGCCGAACGGATACGTTTACGGCGCCTGCTAGTACCTTCATCAAAGCCAGGTGGACCAGAATCTGTGGAAGAGGGTGCTGCTTGACGGCGGGGAATCAGTGACCTTGTGCGGAATGTGGAGGTTGCGCCAACTGCTAGCGGCTGAATACTCTCAGACTTGGAGTCCTGTTTCCCTAGCTCTGCATCTATGGCTTGCTCAAGTGCTGGTTTGATATGATCAAAAAGAGACTGGGGGATACAAACAGGCTTCCCTTCCCAGTTCAAATGACAAAGTTGCTCCTCTGCCGCAATGTCGTGAGAATTCTCGGAGCTGTGGGGCTGAATCTGGGAGGCTTCGGAGGGTATATGCAAGTTGTCTTTGGGTGAATCAGAGTTGATAACAATAATAGGTGGTGAAGTTGTTTGCACAGCCGGGACCACAGGAATCTCAATATTCGGGACCATAGGAATCACAGCATGCGGGACCGCATCAGTCTCCGCATTTGGGGCCACATTTGGGATCTTAATACTCGAGTCAGCCATACCTGAGATATTCAAAAAATGCTTACCAAATAAAGAAGGATTTGGTGGGGCCTGAAACCGCGCCGCCATATCCTGAACTGTATCAACCGTTTCCTTGATCTTAGCTTTCCCCTTGTGGTCGCCAATCACTCCCTAATTTGGCTCCGAAATATGCGGTTGCAGTTGAACAGGATTATTCACTGGCTCATCAGGCTTGCACGTTGGCGGTGACTCTCTCCGACGCCAGAAACTAGTGGAAGACCCCTGTTGATCCGAGAAGAGTTTAGTCTTGCCGCTGGCCACATCAGCGGTGGGGATGGGATTGCCGTAGATGAGGACTGGCACTTCATGAATCTGTATCTCTTTGGTCCAGGGCACCTGGTAGTGAATCATCACATTTTTGGGGATGTGGCTGACATCTTCTACTTCGATTAAGACCAGAGCTTGTTCCCTCATGGTTGCTGCTTTCATGTCCCCGCTCAAAGTGACAAGCTTGCCAAAGGGGCGGACAATCTGTTCAACAGAAGAATGATTCCACATGTGATACGGTAAGAGAGGGACGTTGATCCAGATGAAGCAAGGCTGAGGCTTCATCTTCGCCCCGAAGTCCATTGACCATGGGGAAAAGGTCGCATTAAACCCTGAGAAGCTAAACATCCCCTCCGAGATGGCTCGTGCTGCATCCTCATCTGAGGGGAATTGCACATGGAAAACTCCATCGGAGACTTTCTTGACAACCCACCACCCCCCTTGCCTTCTCCATGCAAAGTTCAGGGCACTCTCCACAGTAGCAGCATCAGGCTTTGATCTGGGGTTGATTAGGTGGAGAAATGCGCTTGCATGTAACGCCGGGAGTGCTGCAGCGAGTTCAGAGTTGTGATGGAGTTCAACGGCCATGGAGTCTCGTCGATTGAAGAGGGGGCAGTCTCTGGCCCGGTGTCCCATCTTTTTACAGTTGAAGCAGTGTATGCCGCCTTTCCGGCAGTCCACCGCGTAGTGCCCCGAGTTGCCGCACCGCATGCATCGGACTTCCATCTTCTTCCGGCGTTGGATCTGGTGAGGTTTCGAGGAATGGGTGGAGCGGTAAGGGAATGAGGAGAGGCGGTATGGGATGGGTTTTGGTGGGATTTTCGGTAATGAAGGTGAAGGGGCAGGGTGTAAATGGCGTGGGCGTGGGTAACGAGGGGGGTAATGATGAGGGGTAGCCGCCATGAGAACCTGAGCATAAGATCTGCTCTTGTTCCAAGGCGTCCATGCTCTCTCCTCTCTCCTCTCTCCTCTCTCCATTCTTTTATATTTGCTAATTCTAATTAACAATGCAGATAATATTTGTTTTCATCAGTCAGGATTATTAAGGATGTTGAGTTTTTCTTTTCTTCCACTTCGGTGAAAGTAGTGGGGCTTGTGTTAGAAGTCCTGTGGGTGTAATAGGTCTCTCGGCCTGAATTCGAGAATCACTGTACAAGGGTTTGAGTATAGTGGAACACTTGTGGCGAAGAATTGCTACAAGTAGGTGGTGTGGACGTAGACCTGGGGGTCAAACCATGTTATATCGCTGTATCACTTGTGCTTGCTGCGTTTGCATTTCTTATCTCTTCTCACTTCCTTTGAAACTTAATTTTTTAATTCCGCAAAATCACCCTATTCACCCCCCCCGGGTGATTTACAATTTAATTATGAAAAACACTCTAACTAAATAGTAATTGCGGGTAGGGATTTATTAGGAAGAAAATCATCCAAAAACAGAAAAAAGAATTATCTTGTAATATCTAAAATTGATAGATTATTTCGAGCCGTACAAAAATATGGACGGTGTATATTTATCTGAAAAAAAAGATATAGTTATCAGCAAATTGATGAAATATGGATTTAGTGAAATTTACCCATTTTTCATAGAAGAAAAAGGGATACAGCCCTCTTATGAAGTCACCTTGTCAAAAAATTATGTTTTTCTATAAAAAGTTAACAATTAGAATATATATATATATAAACTAAAAAAGAAAATAATAAAAAGTGGAAGTTAAAAGAACTGTGATCTACTTTCCTTCATGCAAGCAAATTATTTGACAGTTGAATCCAGACTGAATGTTTCAACAATTTCTCTATCAATGTAAACCATCAAATAGTTTGGAAAAAGTCATCATCCACCTTGTTGTGAAGCTTATTTCTTCTTCTTCTTCTTCTTCTTCTTCTTGGTTTCTATCTTTTCTGTTTTTTTCTTCGGTTTTTTTAAGGTAGTAAATTAAAGTGGGGCTGGGTAGTTACTACTCTAGTTGCTAGTATAGTTTGGGGAGTAGGGGCGGGTTAGTAAAGTGAGGGCTAAATATTCTTGGGGTATTATGGAAATATTGAAGCGGACTAAAATAGGGGCCAAATATTAATAGGGGGTATTATAGAAATATTCAAGGAGAAGCTAAATAGATGTAATTTAACAAAACTATGGAGGTTTTTGAAAAGTGGGAGGTGCATTCCCCCCTCTAAACTTTGTCTCTGGACACGGTACATAGGAGGCGTTAGTAGGGAGCAATTTTTGTAAATCACCCTGGGGGGGGGGGGGGGGGGGGTTGAATAGGATGATTGTGCGAAGTTAAAAAAAATTAAAATTAAGTTGCAAAGTAAATGAGAAGAGATAGAAAATGCAAACACAGCAAGCATAAGTGATGCAGTGATATAACGTGGTTCGACCCGCAGGTCTACGTCCACACCACCTACTTGTAGCAATTCTTTGCCACAAGCGTTCTATTATACTCAAAACTTTGTACAGTGATTCTCGGATTCAGGCCGAGAGACCTATTACACCCACAGGACTTCTAAGATAAGTCTCGTCAATCTCCCCGAAGTGGAAGAAAAGAAAAACTAAAGATCTTTAATGATCCTGATTGAAGAAAACAAATAAGTATCACATACTCGGATTGATTGTTGAATTGATTAGTTCAGAAGATTTTTCTCAGAGCAATAGGTGAAGAATACACAGTGGGTTCATCCAAATATATAGACTTAGGAAGTGTATCTCTCAAAAATAGAAACGATGCATTCCAAAAAAAATCTGAACGAAGTACGGTCAACCGCAAAAGGTGACAGTCGACCGTTCATCTTTTAATTGAAAAGTCGAAAGATGAATGGTCGACTGCTTCATCATATTAATTATAATGATTGGTCGACTATGGTACGGCCGAACGACACTATAGTACGGTCGACCGCATCGTGCTAATTCTGACGAAACCATTTTATATTCTTACCATATACTAATCAATTAATAATTAGTCAATTACATATAAAATCTCACATATATGGAATAACACAAACTGATCTTATTGGCTTTCTTGGGCACTAATAACATGTGCTCTTTTTGAATGACTTCTTCTTTTATTTGATTTTGCAATCCTTCTTTATTGCTTTCCTTCTTTGCTTATATTTGAATCTCTTTGAATCTATTATTGATTTATTTATTCCTGAAAATCTGAAAATCTCAATTGAAACTTAATAGTATTTGTAAGCACGTTTTGTGCACACCAAACTAAAAGTCAACAATCTCCCCCTTTTTGTGTGAACAAAACATGCCTTTGAGTGTTGAAAATAAAGAATAAGGCATATAAATACTCCCCCTTAATCCAATACTTCCTGTTTCAAATATTTTCACAGATGAAGAACATTTAAGAGATTTTCATGTATTTTTAGTAAAACATTCAAAAAGACATTTATTTTTAGTAAAAATATTCAAAAGATTCTCCCCCTTTTTGGAACACACCAAGAGGGAACGAAAGAATAGCAGAAACAAAGTGTACAACGTATTCCTCCTAAATTCATGTATTGAAAAAGATAGATGAACATACATTAAGCAAAGCAAGAGAATATTTCAGGGAATATAATATTTTTGAAAACATAAGAAAAATCTACTTACATGATACCGGTTATCTCAAGACTCTTTGATATACAGTGAGAGCTCTTCATGGTACCATAGATTTAAGATTTTCCCAATACAAGCACGTGACATAGAGTAAAAGATGAAGGATGAATTTCAAGAAATTAGAAATCATAGAAGAACTGTAAATAGATGTCTCTTAAGACAAACAAATAAAAAAAACGAACATACGGTGAAGGAACTGGTCGACCGAACAGTCGAACGACAACCAATTGTATTCAGAGTAAAAAACAACAACCCGAGAGCGAACCGGTCGACCGCAAATCCTGTAAATGCAATTTTGATGGCAAACGAAAAACCCAAGAGCATTCCGGTCGACCGTAAATCCTGTAAACCCAATATCGATGATAAACGAAATTTATCTTACACATTAAAAAAATTAGTCAGATCCCAAAGGACCAGAGGCATGACCGGTCGACTGACCGGTCGACCGAAATACTGATACATCATGATGTGGCCAAAACCAGGGGTTCAATCGAGACCGTCCAAATGGGGCACGAATCCTACAGCTCAGGGGCGAGATGGTAATTTCACATTCAAATGGGTCCGAAGCGGGTACTGGGTCTCCTCCTCACGGATCCAATAACCCGCAAACGGATCCATCTCAGCTGAGCACGGGTTTCAACCCGCTACCAGCTCGATCCGGCAAGACACAATCAAGGTCCCTGATTAGATCCAAATCAACGGCCATGATTCACGTCAATCTTTACACTGGGATTTGGGGATTAAAATTCCTTATCTGATTACCAGAATATGCCTTATCAGATTACTTTCCCAATCTGTTTACGAGGAGATTATTCTATATCAGGCTACGCGGATTACATCCCTAAATTGTTCTCTAAGACGCCTATAAATACCCCCCACCCATCTCCATTAAGAGGTAATCAATCTTTCTCTAGTTAAACGCTCTTTCATAATCAATTCTGGTTACTGACTTGAGCGTCGGAGGGTGCGTCGCCGGGAACAACCCCGGTGTCTCGCACTTTTTGCAGGTGCACGGCGGGAGCGACGATCAGATTTCAACGGAACAGGTATACAGGTTCTCCTATTCAGTTTCCCCAAGAACTCACAAATACTGTCTGTTTGCCCCCACACCGAATTTAGCGGCAACAGATTGGCGCCGTCTGTGGGAAACTAACGAATAGAGACCTCTCCTCTTCCCGGTGAACAGGTTTTCTCCAGCCATGCCGCCTCGCAAAGTCAGATCTAGGGGCTCCAACCGAGCGCCCAACCCAGACCAGCAAGAAGTCCTTCCTGATCCGACTCAGCAACAAGGGCAGCTCCCTCCTACCGTGGAAGAGCCGCTCCAGCGGAACCCTCCACATCCTGATCCGAAGGGGCCTAACCCCCAGAAACAGCCTCTTCATCCAGAGAACATACCCAACCACACTGCCTCCAGTGCCTCCATGGCCTCCCATCATCCCCGAGCCTCTGGTCGCCACGATGCCCACCCCAGACGCCCGGAGGATAAGGACCTTCGTCACCATCTGGACGAAAAACGGGCTCGGGGAGAAGCCTCCCACCAAGAACGATCCCCCCGACACCGGGGACACAGGGGATCCCCCGCCCGAAGAGGGAGAAAAGACTCCCCCGATCACTACCGAAGGAGGCACTCACCAGCAGGTCGGCAGCAGCATCGGAACAATGAGGCACCCATCACCCGTGCCGAGTTCCAGCAATTCCAAGCTATGGTACAACAGGCCCTCAATCTCCGTCAGAATCCCAATGAGCCGAGAGCCCCCTCCCCTCGTCCGGTCCGGAGCGCTCGCCAGCGTTCCCCTTCTCCTCGACCCGCTCCTACCAATTCCAGACGCACTCCAAGTCCTCGTCGTTCCCGAGACTATCGTCGCCGCAGCCCTCGCTCCCCATCCTACGAAGACGAGTCCCGTGGCTCGGCAGATCACCGCCGGAGAGATGACACCATGAACCGCCGCCTGAACGAGGTGGAAAAACTCTTGGGACAGATAAACCGAGAAGAAGAACTCAGGGGGAGGACCCTCCGTCCTAGCCAACCCCCGTTCTCCCGGACCATAGTGGATACTCCTGTTCCCTTCGGTTTCAAACCTCCCCAGTTCGAGAACTACACGGGAGAGACCGATCCAGTTGACCACATCGAAGGCTTTAAGACTTTGATGCTCCTCCATCAAGCGTCCGACGCCCTCCTCTGCAAAACGTTCCCTGCAACTCTGAAAGGCCCAGCTCGAGAATGGTACTCTCGTCTTGCCCCGGCGTCAATATTCTCCTTCGAACAGTTCGAGACCCTGTTCATCACCCACTTCGTCAGCAGCCGAAGGGCCGAGAAGACCAGCATTTCCCTGTTGCACCTCCGTCAGCAGAAGGGGGAGAGATTGAGGGACTACGTGAAGAGGTTCACAGCCGAGGCCAGAACCATCGCATCCCTCGACCAATCCGTTGCTACCGCGGCGTTCCAATCCAACATCCTAAATTCCAACCTCCGCTCCTCCCTCGCCAAAAAACCGCCACATGACTTTTCTGACCTCCTCCTCCGCACTGAAAAGTACATCCGAGCTGAAGAGGCCGAGGAACCACCCAACTGGGAAGCAACCGCCTCCGGGTCTAAGAGGAAGGGAACGGAAGAAGAGGGACCCAAAAAGTTTCAGAAGGATAATGCTGGCCAGCGCCGGCCTCCCCCTAGATTTGAAAAATTTACTCCCCTCACCACAAACATCTCCGCCATTTTCATGGAAGTCGAAAAAGAAGGGGTCCTGCCTCCAGCTCCAAAGATGAACACCCCAGCCAAAAGGAGGGATAAAGACAAATGGTGCCGTTATCACCGGGACCATGGGCACGACACCAACGACTGCCGGGCTCTGAGAAACGAGATCGAAGCCCTCATCCAGAGGGGGCAGTTGGCGAAGTTTGTAAGAAAGGACGGGGCCGAACTTCCTCCCCAGCCTCGGGGGGCTAACAAACGTCCAGAACGGGAAGAGACGCCAGAATTCGAGGAAGAGCGAGTCCTCCACCTTATCCATGGGGGTCCAATGGGGGGCTCCTCGAACTCTTCTCGGAAAGCTTTTATTAGGGAAGTAAATTCTGTCCGGGCCACCCCTCCCCCCAAAGGACTCGGAGTGCCCGTCACCTTCTCTGACGACGATCTCGAGGGCGTCCGCACCCCTCATTGCGACGCACTCGTCATCAACCTTCACATGGCCAATTTCAAAGTCGAAAGAATCCTAGTGGATAACGGCTCCTCCGTTAACATCCTATTCCTCGATGCTTTTAAGGGGCTGAAGCTCTCCCGAGACAGACTGAAGCCCGCCGGGTATACGCTCCATGGGTTCACGGGAGTGCCGGTGACGATCGAAGGGGTGATTACCCTCGATGTCACAGCAGGCAAAACTCCTACTGCCCGCACGGAGTCAATGGATTTCATGGTTGTAGATGTCCCAGCGGCCTACAACGTCATTTTGGGTCGGCCCGGCCTAGCCGCCCTTGAGGCCGTCCCTTCTGCCTATCATCTCAAAATGAAATTCCCCACTCGGGCTGGAGTGGGAGAAGTTAGGGGCAATCAGGAACAGGCCCGCAAGTGTTACGTGACCTCCACACTCGGACCCGTCCTCTCCTTAGAAACACTCGAGATCCCACAAGATGCTGCTCGGCCGACTCCCGAGCCGGTAGATGAGCTGGAGGAAATACTCTTCTCGGAGCAGGAGCCGACCCGTAAGTTTTATGTCAGCAAGGCACTCCCGTCCACCCTACATTCAAATATTGTGAAATGCATCCGAGCCAACCGGGACCTCTTCGCATGGTCAGCAGCGGACATGCCCGGTATCTCCGAAGAACTCTTGGTCCATCGCCTCAGCGTTGATCCGGGGTCCAAACCGGTCCAGCAGAAGAGGCGCAAGTTCGCCCCCGAGCGCCAGCTCGCCATCAAAGAGGAGGTAGACAAATTGCTGAAAGCCCGATTCATACAGGAGGTGAATTATCCGGAGTGGTTGTCCAACGTAGTCATGGTGAAGAAATCCAATGGAACGTGGAGAATCTGTATTGATTTCACTGACCTCAACAAGGCCTGCCCTAAAGATCCCTTCCCTCTGCCGAGCATCGACACTCTGATTGACGCAACCTCGGGACATGAGCTCCTCAGCTTCATGGATGCTTTCTCGGGTTACAATCAGATAAGGATGTTCCCCCCGGATATTCCGAAGACGTCTTTTGTAACGGACCAAGGACTCTATTGTTACCGAGTCATGCCGTTCGGCCTGAAGAACGCAGGGGCAACGTATCAACGTCTCGTCAACAAGGTATTCCAGGCCCAGATTGGTCGGAACATGGAAGTCTACGTGGACGACATGCTTGTGAAAAGCATCCGAGGCGTTGATCATGAGACCGACCTCCAAGAAGCGTTCGATGTTTTGAGAAAGCACAATATGAGACTCAACCCGAACAAGTGTGCGTTCGGCGTCTCATCAGGCAAGTTCCTCGGCTTTATGGTTAGCCAACGAGGAATAGAGGCAAATCCGGAGAAGATCAGGGCCATACTGGACATGGCCCCGCCTAGAAACGTCAAAGAAGTTCAGAAACTGACAGGTCGTTTAGCCGCCATTGGGCGCTTTTTGTCGAAGTCCGGGGAGAAATGCCTCCCGTTCTTCAAAGCCCTGAGGGGGACTAACGGGTTCGAGTGGGGGCAGCCACAACAAGATTCCTTCGACCAGCTTAAAGCTTACCTCGTCAATCCGCCCCTGCTCAGCAAACCCATACCGGGCGAACCCCTCTACCTCTACTTGGCAGCCTCGGAACAGACACTAAGTGCGGTCTTAGTCAGGGAAGAAGAAAAAACTCAAAAGCCCATTTACTACGTCAGCAAAGTGCTCCGGGACGCCGAGCTCCGGTACCCGAAAATTGAGAAAATAGCCTACGCCCTGATAATGGCTGCAAGAAAGCTTCGGCCATACTTCCAGTCTCATTCGGTGGTCGTCCTTACCGACCAGCCGTTGAAACAGATCCTTTACAAGCCAGAGACTTCCGGCCGCCTCATGAAGTGGTCGATCGAGCTGAGCCAACATGATATTACTTATCAGCCTCGGACCGCAATCAAGGCGCAGGCGCTGGCCGAATTCATAGTTGAAACGACTATCCCCGACTCCGAGCAGACGACGAAGGGACCGCCTATCTGGTCTGTATATGTCGATGGATCCTCTTGCAACGAGGGGAGCGGGGCTGGAGTCATCCTGGCGGGCCCGGACGACTTTGTCCTTCAATATTCCCTCCGGATAAACTTTAAAGCCTCGAATAACGAAGCCGAATACGAGGCACTCATAGCCGGCCTTGGGATGGCCCGAAACGCAGGGGCGCGACGCCTGCAGATCTTCAGCGACTCCCAGTTGGTCGTCAACCAGGTCCTCGGCGAATATGAAGCCCGCGATGACAGAATGGTAAAGTACTTGGCCAAAGTGAAGAGCCTCATGGCGCTCTTCGACGAGGCCCTCATCCGAAGGATCCCCAGAGAGGAAAATGCCCAGGCCGACGCCCTGTCCAAATTAGCTTCCTCATCCCTGCAAGGCCTCGAACAAACCGTTCTGATAGAAGTCCTCCTCAAGCCCAGCATAGAGGACGAGGTTTTCAACTCCGTCGAAACAATACCACTCCCCCTCGAAGATAATTGGATGAAGCCCCTCGTCGAGTTTTTAAGAGACGGACTCCTACCAAGGGATCCGAAGGAAGCCCGAAAGATAAGGACCCGGGCCGAGCGTTACATAATGGTCGAAGGCATTCTGTATAAGCGCTCCTTCACCCAGGTGGATGGTCGACCCTACCTAAGATGCCTCTCCCCCGGACAAGCCGATTACGCCCTGCAAGAGCTCCATGAGGGCATCGGCGGAGCCCACTCCGGCTCCAGAGCCTTGGCACGCAAAGTGTTAAACTACGGGTATTACTGGCCCACTCTCCTACGGGACGCTGAACGACACGTTCGGCAATGCACCTCCTGCCAGAGGTATTCCGACATTCGACGCCTTCCACAAGCACCACTCTCCTCCCTATCGAGTCCGATCCCCTTTGCAATGTGGGGGATGGATCTACTTGGGCCGTTTCCACCGGCCCCCGGGCAGTTGAAGTTTCTAGTCGTGGCAGTCGACTATTTCTCGAAATGGGTCGAGGCCGAGCCCCTGGCTACAATTACCGAACATAGAGTCGTCCAATTCTTCTGGAAAAGTGTAATCTGCCGTTTCGGTGTTCCCCGAGTCGTAGTTACAGATAACGGTACGCAGTTCGCTGGAGCTGCCTTCCGAGCCTTATGTCAAGACCTAGCTATACAGCACCGCTTCTCCTCAGTCTCTCATCCCCAGTCAAATGGCCAAGCCGAGAATGCCAACCGACAGATCCTCTCCGGCATCAAGAAGAGACTCGACAAGTGCTCCAAGGGATTGTGGGTCGATCAGCTGCCCAATGTGTTGTGGAATTACCGAACCACGAAGCGGACCCCGACAGGCGAGAGTCCGTTCAATCTCACCTATGGGTCCGAGGCCCTCATCCCACTAGAAGTTGGAATACCCTCTCCTCGCCTGATTGCCTTCGAAGAAGAACAGAATGCCAGGGAGCTCAGAACGAGCCTAGATTTGATAGACGAGATTCGGGAAAGAGCAGCCATACGGCAGCAAAGTTACCGAAGAAGAATCGAACTCGCCTACAACAAACGGGTCCGCCCAACCGACCTGAAAGAGGGGGATCTGATCCTCCGAAAGCTGGCCGTTTCGTTCCCCGGACAGAAGAGCAAACTGGCCCCAAATTGGGAGGGACCGTACAAAGTATCCAAAGTGATCCGCCCCGGTGCGTACAAGCTAGAAGACCTTGAGGGTAGAGAAATTCCCAGGACTTGGAACGCCGACCATCTTTTGAAATACCTAGAGAAGGCAACCCCGCCTACCTAAGTAACTCGCGATGTCGGGCCACCACTCCTGCTACTAGTAATTTTTCCTTTGTTCTTTTTCATTGTAATAAACGGCTAGCAACTTTAGAAGCAGCCGACCATTAGATATTAATAAATAAATAAAGTTTTTCTCTACATTATCGCGTACTTCTGCCTCTAATTCCCTTATCACACAATGGTTCGGAGTCCAGCACTCGGCTCGACTCTTCCTACTCGGCCCGTCTTCAGACGGGCCGGGGGCAGATCGCCGTTCGAAATTGCTCCTGCAGCCGTTGAATGGATCGGAGTCCAACACTTGGCTCGATTTTGCTTCGCAAGTCCGCTCCTAAGCGGACTAGGAGTAGCTCGCCATTCGAAACTGCTCCTGCATCTCTTAAACTTATCACACAATGGTTCGGAGTCCAGCACTCGGCTCGACTCTTCCTACTCGGCCCGTCTTCAGACGGGCCGGGGGCAGATCGCCGTTCGAAATTGCTCCTGCAGCCGTTGAATGGATCGGAGTCCAACACTTGGCTCGATT
The DNA here is from genome assembly GCA_017893485.1 of Hemerocallis citrina. Taxonomy (NCBI): domain Eukaryota; kingdom Viridiplantae; phylum Streptophyta; class Magnoliopsida; order Asparagales; family Asphodelaceae; genus Hemerocallis; species Hemerocallis citrina. The sequence continues at coordinate 168,030,903 of CM030368.1, forward strand.
TTGCTTCGCAAGTCCGCTCCTAAGCGGACTAGGAGTAGCTCGCCATTCGAAACTGCTCCTGCATCTCTTAAACTTATCACACAATGGTTCGGAGTCCAGCACTCGGCTCGACTCTTCCTACTCGGCCCGTCTTCAGACGGGCCGGGGGCAGGTCGCCGTTCGAAATTGCTCCTGCAGCCGTTGAATGGATCGGAGTCCAACACTTGGCTCGATTTGGCTTCGCAAGTCCGCTCCTAAGCGGACTAGAAGTAGCTCGCCATTCAAAACTGCTCCTGCATCTCTTAAACTTATCACACAATGGTTCGGAGTCCAGCACTCGGCTCGACTCTTCCTACTCGGCCCGTCTTCAGACGGGCCGGGGGCAGATCGCCGTTCGAAATTGCTCCTGCAGCCGTTGAATGGATCGGAGTCCAACACTTGGCTCGATTTTGCTTCGCAAGTCCGCTCCTAAGCGGACTAGGAGTAGCTCGCCATTCGAAACTGCTCCTGCATCTCTTAAACTTATCACACAATGGTTCGGAGTCCAGCACTCGGCTCGACTCTTCCTACTCGGCCCGTCTTCAGACGGGCCGGGGGCAGGTCGCCGTTCGAAATTGCTCCTGCAGCCGTTGAATGGATCGGAGTCCAACACTTGGCTCGATTTGGCTTCGCAAGTCCGCTCCTAAGCGGACTAGAAGTAGCTCGCCATTCGAAACTGCTCCTGCATCCCTTAAACTAATCTAACAACCGGATCTTTCCTATGGCTCGACTCTATCTCTCCGACTCGTCCTTAAACGGGCCGGAACCCGTCCCGACCGTAAACTGTGCCGAGCTGACGAGGTACCGACCCTCGTTTTGGGAAAAAATCACCCCGAGTTCAACTCGCATTTAGATCCTCTCAAATTGTGTGCCAGAGCGTGATGAGTGGATCCAGTTGTGCCACGTGCCCACAAAACGACAAGATAACGTTTTCTTGGGACTTGTGCCTGCCTCTGGATTCGTGCCACCATCCAACGGTTGTGGACACCCCACGTCGACCGGCGTCAATAGCCGAGCGACAGGATCAGAGTTGCGACAAAAGACTCGACGAATAGCCAATAGTAGACACTTCGGATAAATCAACCCCAATTTTATTAATGACTTGGACGAGTTTACAAAAAGATTACAACAGCGAGTTCAACAAAAATATTAGGAGGCATGGCCCGCTCATTTCCTCCGAGGAAGGGGGACACTCCGGTTCAACGACACTTTGGGTCGGCGCTTCTTGGCCTCCGAGCTCGTCTCCAGGCCGACGAACCGGGACGCCCCTTCGCCGCTGACCCTCACAGTCGCCCCAACCGAAGCACCACTTGAAGACACCGCCACACCGCTTTGTGCGTCGGCGGCTGACGCCCCGATGATAGGAGTCCGGGTCGCCGCTTGATAGAACGTGATACCTCGCTCGATCTCTTCGCGGGTACACGAGGTGCTCCGGACGTTGGCCCTCACCGGCTGAGGCTTGAGCCGAGCGACCTCCTCCTCCAATTCGACGATCCGGTCCTTCAGCGCCTCGTCCCTCACGACAATTTTGAACCGAGGAAGCTTCGCCGATCCAGGGTATTCGGCGCTGTCAGATATGACACGACGCAGATGGGTCACCTCGATACTCTTGTCGACTGTCACCCTTTGCAAATGCTCGACCTTCTTCACGAGCTCATCTCGTTCGGCCAAAACAGAAGCCAATTCTTCTTCCTTAGCAAATAGCTCGGCTTCGGCTATCCGCAAGTGGTACACTTCGGCCAACAGATCCCCGTTCTTCATCTCCATATTGTACAGCATCCTCCTCGTCAGGTCGATCTCGCCCTCAAGGCGTTTCACGAGAGATAGATGGAACAGCTCTACTTGTCGCCGAGCCATCGTAGTGACGGGGGCCTATCCTACGACCGAACCAAACACTTAGACAATTTCAAAGACAAAACGTTTTTTCATTCATCAAAAAGCGGTGGCCAGTCCGCAAAAGGCGTTACAAAGCTCGGAAGAAAAGAAACTACAAAAAGATTAACGAAAGAATCAAGGGTCCACCTGCGTCTCCGCTCCCACCCCGGACGCATCGACGGGCGGCCCCTCGATCTCTCCCTTAGCCGGGTCATCCTCTCCCCCTCCGTCCTCGCCTTCGACCTCGTCCTCGTCATCCCCCTCCTCGTCGTCTACGGGCGACCCGGGCCACAGTCGATAGCCGACTCGCTCGAAGCCGGGGACACGAGCCTGGACGTGGTCCAGGGCCGTCTGGTAGGATCGCTCCATGTTCTCAGCCATATGTTTCTTCGCCTCTGCCTCAATCTCGGCTTCAACCTCCGCCCTGATCCTCGCGCCCTGCGCTTCCCTCTCCGCCTTCTCGTCGGCCAAGGACTTCAATGCCGCAGCAAGTTCTTGGGCGGCCTTGGCGGCTTTGGCGGACTCCGCTTCGAGGCCCTCCTTCGCCTTCTTCAGGTCGGCAGTAAGGTCGGCCACCCGAACGTCCAGAGCCTCGGCCCGCCTCTGCTCGGCCTCGAGATCCTTGACCGCCCGGACCTTCGCCAGCCTGTCTTTCTCGCTGGCGGACTTCAGCTCCTTCTCCTGTGCGGCGAACGCCTCCATGAGATGGCCGAAGTGAACGGTGGCCTACGAAGACAACGATAAGTACGAAGTACACGCCGAGTAACAAACTTGAAGAAATTTGCGAACACTTACCGAAACAAGCCCCCGGGCGACTTCGTAAGTGTCGTCACCGACCCTCCCTGCATTCAGCGCGGCCTTATCCTTCGGGGTCGCCAAGTGTTTGACGACCTGCATTGACATCTGCGAGTTGCCGAGGAAACCATCATGATTCCTCACCAGCCAGTTCGGCACAAACAACTGCTTGTGCTGCTCGGTCAGGATTTCCTCGGCATCCTGAGTCAATGGGGGAAACTCGAGCGCCAGCGCCGCGTTGACATCAAAGACACCCTCGTTCACAGACGGGGCGACAGGGGCCGAGGTCTCCTCCACCACCACTACCTCCGAAGGCGCCTCGGTAGCCGGGGGAGGCGGAGCAACGTTAGTGGCGACCGCGGGCTGAGCACCCGAAGACGCACCCTCGGCCGCCCTCTTCCTCTTTTTGGTCCCGGTCAGCTTGGACCTATCGGCCATCATAGCTTTAAAGTCAATCTTCATCGACTCTGCACAAAAAAAAAGGGGGAGAAAACCGAGTCAAGACAGACGAATTGAAGACTTAGAAAAAAAATGAATGAGATGTCAAGAGCGTACTCGGGTCGATGGGGCTTAGTCCGGACCCGAACAACACCTCTTCGGTCAACTCCCTCCAACTCAGTACCGGAAGGGCCGTGATCCTCCTCGCTACCTCCTCCTCGGCCTCAGATAGTGCGGGGTCGCTCCGCGCAAACTTCGGCACTTCCACCTTCCACCGGGACGGAATGTGCCGAATCGCTTCACCCCTTACGATAAAATACTTCTCCCTCCAACCCTTAAGAGAGTCGGGATTCTCTACAATCTTAACACCTCTCCTCGGCCCCAAATAGTACCGGTACTCCGTCTGATGTTGCCTGTTTATCCGATACAGGCCCCGGAAAACTGACAGATCCGGCGCTACCTCGGCCCGGTGGCACTGAAGCAAGAATGCGTTCACATGACGCCAAGTGTTTGGACTGAACTGAGTAGGGGCGAGACAATACCAACCGAGGATCTGAAGTATGAAAGGGTGCAGCGGAAAGCGCAGTCCCGCGTTCAAGGAGTCGACGTCAAACATGCACATGTCCGACGACGGCAACTTAGTGTTTGCTCGCACCCCGGGGCCAGCGACCATCAGCTTGTACTCCGACGGGATAGCGAAGGCCTTCCTGATCCGAAGAAGATCCTTCTCAGTCAACGACGAAGTGAGCTCGTCGGCTTCGGAGGGATGGAACGGACTAGGCTCCTCGACGATCTTCGACTTTCCGTAGATCGCTTTCTCCAGAAGATCACCCTCGTACTGCCTGACTCCCGAATGCCCGGACAGGACGGAAGGATATTGTCCTATCTCGGGAGCTCGCTTCGGGTTCTCCACAATCACCCCCACTATGGGGGGCGGGGTCTCCCCCGTCCTCCTCTTCTTCCCGATCCTCGACTCGGCAGCCAGCGGTTCGGCCATCTGCTTCCCCTTCCTGCGAGCTTCCGCCCTACTCCTCTCCCCGGCGCCATCACCGCCCAAGGACGAGGCACCACTACCCGAGCTAACCCTTGACATCTCTTGAAAAAGCTAAGGCAAAGACAAACTAACCTTTGAAGTGACGTTCACGGTCGGAGAATGCTCGCCGGAAATCGCCTGGCCCACGCGACAGCTAACGACAGCACCGTGGAGCAAGAGCGCCGCTAGCAGAAGACTTAGAGAACAAAAGTAAATTCGTAGAGTGAAAAGTGAGAAATGAGCTCAGGGGTGAAGGAATGGTAACTTATAACCTCAACTGATAACGGGCCTCCTTGGGAACCCCAAAGGCCCACTAAGAATCCCAAACGCCCTGCAAGAAAGAGGCGGCGGTATGAGAGAGATGGCGGAACTCCCCAAAAGCACAAGTTGCGACTCGGCCACCAGTCTAACGAGCCGAGCTATCGAACGAAATGCTCAGTGACCGAATCACCCCCTCCCCGGAAAACGGCGCGGAGGAACGCAGACCGAGGTGACGAGATACCGACCCTCGTTTTTGGCAAAAAATCCTCCCGAATCAAAATCACCGTCGGATCTCTCCAAAATTCGCGTCAGAATCTGATGAACGGTTCAGATCGCGCCACGCCCACAAAACGACAAGATAGCGTTTTCTCGTGATCTGAACCCCATCCTCGTGATGCGTGCCAAAATGAACGGCACAGATCCGTCCACGCAGACCTTCCAAACCGCTTGCCATCGGCTTGGTCGGCCGAGCTACCGAACAGCTCAGCCGAGCAACCGAGCCACTTAATACGGGATGGCGGAACCATCAAGAAGACAAGTAAACAACTCGGCCTCCGGCCCACCGAACCGAGCCACCGAGTTTGCCCGAAAATACTCAACTCCACGCCCGGCAAACGGCGCGAGGTATGCAGACCGAGGTGACGAGATACCGACCCTCGTTTTTGGCAAAAAATCCTCCCGAATCAAAATCACCGTCGGATCTCTCCAAAATTCGCGTCAGAATCTGATGAACGGTTCAGATCGCGCCACGCCCACAAAACGACAAGATAGCGTTTTCTCGTGATCTGAACCCCATCCTCGTGATGCGTGCCAAGATAAACGGCCCAGATCTTGCCACGTCCACAAAACGACAAGATAGCGTTCTATGGGGATCCGCGCCAAAGATGGACGGCCTGGATGAGGCCACGTACCTCGGATGCTCCGAACCGAGGTACCGACCCTTCAAACCAAGCCGCCGACCCCTCGAGCCGCGGCGCCACGCATCCGGGCCGCGATGCTGGGGTACCGACCCTCGTTTTTGGGAAAAAATCCTTCCGACCCTCAGGAGCCGTTGGATCTCGTAGGAAAGCGCGCTCGTCATGATGGACGTTCCAGATCTTGCCACGTCCACAAAACGACAAGATAGCGTTCTATGGGGATCCACGCCAGAGATGGACGGCCTAGATGATGCCACGTACTTCGGATGCTCCGAACCGAGGTACCGACCCTTCGAACCAAGTCGCCGACCCCTCGAGCCGCGGCGCCACGCATCCGGGCCGCGATGCTGGGGTACCGACCCTCGTTTTTGGGAAAAAATCCTTCCGACCCTCAGGAGCCGTTGGATCTCGTAGGAAAGCGCGCTCGTCATGATGGACGTTCCAGATCTTGCCACGTCCACAAAACGACAAGATAGCGTTCTATGGGGATCCGCGCCAAAGATGGACGGCCTGGATGAGGCCACGTACCTCGGATGCTCCGAACCGAGGTACCGACCCTTCAAACCAAGCCGCCGACCCCTCGAGCCGCGGCGCTACGCATCCGAGCCGGGGTGACGGAGTGCCGACCCTCTTTTTTGGGAAAAATCCTTCCGAGGAACAAGAAGCGTCCGATCGTTCCGAAACTCGCGCTCCGCCTTGATCGAAGGCCCAGATGACGCCACGCCATAAATAGGTATTAAAAATTGATTTTTATTTATTTAAATCGGTTTATTTATTTAAAAAATTGCGAAAAATCGCTAAAAATTCGGGAAAATTAGCTAAAAATTCCAGGAGATAATTAGAAATTCGGGGGATATTTCTAAGCCACCGAACGAGCAATTATTACCTAGAATATACGGTTAAAGCCCCCGAACAATTAGCCAACACATCGCAAAATTAAATAAATAATCCGGAAAAATAGATAAAAACTCGACACAGCTTTGGACCATCAAAGAAGGAGGAACTAGCCTACCCCCGTGCTCCAGGATTCAAAAATCACCCATTCGGACTGCGATACAGTTCCACCAACCACCGAGTTAGTCAAACTACTCCTCAAAGGCCGATCACCCTCAGCCTTTAGGAGTGGGGGGCTCGTGATGTGGCCAAAACCAGGGGTTCAATCGAGACCGTCCAAATGGGGCACGAATCCTACAGCTCAGGGGCGAGATGGTAATTTCACATTCAAATAGGTCCGAAGCGGGTACTGGGTCTCCTCCTCACGGATCCAATAACCCGCAAACGGATCCATCTCAGCTGAGCACGGGTTTCAACCCGCTACCAGCTCGATCCGGCAAGACACAATCAAGGTCCCTGATTAGATCCAAATCAACGGCCATGATTCACGTCAATCTTTACACTGGGATTTGGGGATTAAAATTCCTTATCTGATTACCAGAATATGCCTTATCAGATTACTTTCCCAATCTGTTTACGAGGAGATTATTCTATATCAGGCTACGCGGATTACATCCCTAAATTGTTCTCTAAGACGCCTATAAATACCCCCCACCCATCTCCATTAAGAGGTAATCAATCTTTCTCTAGTTAAACGCTCTTTCATAATCAATTCTGGTTACTGACTTGAGCGTCGGAGGGTGCGTCGCCGGGAACAACCCCGGTGTCTCGCACTTTTTGCAGGTGCACGGCGGGAGCGACGATCAGATTTCAACGGAACAGGTATACAGGTTCTCCTATTCAGTTTCCCCAAGAACTCACAAATACTGTCTGTTTGCCCCCACACCGAATTTAGCGGCAACACATCATAAAAATGAATAGCCAGCTATGTAAGTATGTTGAAATCATGTTAAAAGTGATTCCTAAATAGCATGTTAAAAGTAATTACAAAGCAACATGGAGCATACATGAGACTATTGGTTCATATTACGGTTATCCATTATAATCGAGGCACCAAGGATCTATTCCTCATCATCACCATCACCACCATCATCTTCGTCTTCATTGTCTTCATCGTCGTCATCATCATTTTCCTTACCATTAAGAGGAGGAAGAAGTTCCCAATCATCTCTGCCTTGCAAGTATTCAATAGTATTAACACAGTAACCATATACTTGCATTTGATGAGCGGCAAATTGCTCATGAGTCACGAACGAAGATGAGGAAGAGAGAGTAGTGTTCTTGTGACGTGTAATGCCCCGATTTTCATTTAATGAAAATGATTTTTATTTTGCACGTAGTGTGCATGTGCAATATTTTTGGTAATTATTGTCATTATGATGAGTATAGATATGTTTAAATATGTGCTCTTTAATTATTTTTATATAAAGCCATTTTTTCAAATAGACAAAAAGCCTTTCTTTTTAAAGCCCAAATTGAATTTATTTATTTTCTTTTTATAAATTATTATTTTGGCCCATAAACTAAAGCCCATGAGCTATTTTTAATACAACTTGTAATGTAGAATACATTTTAAAGATTATTTTTATGTAAAATTTAATGTACAACTTTTGTTAAATGGGGACAAGTTGCATGCACGTGCATTGCACGTACACGTGCAATTACACCATGCATGGCTGGTTTTAGCATGGGAGGGAAATGAAAATTTTGAGTGGAGTCATGGGTGGTGGTTACTTGATCATGGTTGGTTATTGTAACTTCTCCTTGAATCCTAGCCTTTTAATCCTAACTCCTAAGTTAATCTTAGCCTTCCATTTTCCTAAATTTTTAGTATAAATAACCTCCTCCCCCTCCCCCCCCCAGCCTAGTTATTCTTGTACTAATTATTCCTCCAAACCTATAGTTAAAATACATTGCTAGTAGTTTAGTAAGTGAGTTAAAAGATTGAGAGATTGTGTCATAGTGTGAGGGATTTGTGCTTGCATCAAAGGGGAGAGGCCGGCATCAAAGAAGGGGCTCGGGTTGGCATTGTGGAAGGCTCGGGTGCGCGCATCAAGGAGGAGGAGAAAGCACTTTTGGCAAGGACTTTTAGGAGGTGTTGCAATTTGACTTCTCTCCAAATAAGGTGGGTAATTTTCCATATTTCTAACTAGGAAGCATGCTAGAATTAAATTAAATTGATGATGCATGAAAAAGATTAATAAGAGTATACTTTCATTGGAAAATTGGCCTATTACTTGATTGAAATGTTGATTTATAACTTGTATGTGATGCCATCCTTAAACTTTAGTTGTGTGTAAATAAATTATAGTTATGATTTGCTTGAGGAAAAATTCATTAGTAACATCAAGAACTATATGCAAAAGTTAGTAGATTGACAATGTTGCTTTATGTGGTTAAATGGACTCTTGTGATAATGTTGTAATAGATGACTTAAACTATAATTTGGGGGTTTGTGAAATGATTTAAAAACAGAGAATTGATTGTTAATAAGAGATTAGTGAAGTTAAAAATTGATAAGAAATGTCGAAAAAGAATCACATTAGTAGTAGCTTGTAAATTCGATTTAATTGTATGATAAATATGTGTTAAGTATTGAAAAAATTATTTTGAATATACTGGAGTGTAAATCATGTTGGGAATAATTAATCTAAAAATTTACAGTAAGTTTAATAAAAGCAAAATCAAATGAGAGCATTTTGAATATCGAAATGTTCTACTAAACAGAGAGTATTGATTCAAGTAGACTTTGAGTTGTATCTATAACAACCCGAGCCTATAGCTCGAGTGGTCGGGATGCTCTTGATCCCTACAGTATTGTGTGGCTTCTCAGAGGTTGAGGGTTCGAATTTTGTTAGCACCGCATATTTTGTTGCATTTTAAAAATAAAATGAACTGCAGCCGAGAGCATTTAATGTTCTCAGCCCTCTTTTTAACGCCTAGCACGTTCGGCCCAGTGGCCTGTGCCTTCGGTTGGTTTCCCTGTGGTCGCTGGTTCGATCCTTGGTCTCGGCCTGTGTTTATGTGTGGGAAAAAAATATTTTTTTTGGGTGTTTTGATGATTGAAAAATTATGAAAAAAATATGGTTATTATCCTAAAAATATGTGGAATTTATGAAAATAATTTGGGAATTATTTACATGAAATAGAGTATGTTTTGAGAATAAATGTATAATTTAGAACTATGGTTCTACACTTGTATGTTATGAAAGTTGCACTTTGCAAAAAGGACTTGAAATAAAATGTTAAAAAAGAAGTGTAATAAAGATAGAAATTATATGTAGTGATGTGATGTGAATTATTCTCATTGGAGAATAGTGTAAAAATTATGAAATGTGAATATTCATTTAGTGATTTTTATTTAATGTGAAATTGATATTTGATGAAATATATAAGGAATAATTGAATTCCATGTATGGCTATGGACTCATGAATAAATTAGAAATCATGCTATTGAAAGAGAAAATCTGTTATGATTATGAAGATGAACTTATGAGCTAGAAACGCTCAATTTTGGAAATTGTGAATTGGAATTGAAACAAAAGAGTAGCTAAATTTCCCCCGGCAATTGGAAAGAAATGAAATGAAAATTTGAAATGAAAGACCAAGGTTGGTCATGTTTGAATGAATGAATAAGTCCGGTTTAGTGGAGAGGCTAACTCTAGAGCTTTGATTTTGTTCATGATTCTAATAAAAACTAAGGATTAGTACATAGTGGAGATGTGATGAAAGTGAGAGAAAAACACAAGTATGAGAGCTAGAGTGTACGGTGCGTGTGTGAGCCACAGAATGCATGCTTGATGAGTCAAGACATGGCGTGGGTACTACTCAGTAATGATCGGACTTTAGCAACGCTTGTGGGATGTTTGGTGACTGCAAGAGGATCGTGTGCCATGAAGGAGGCTGAATTGCCACAGGATGCATGCTTGATGAGTCAAGACATGGCATGGGATTCCCCTCCAGGTTTTCTGTACATGAGCTTGTACTATAGATCATCTAGGATACTTACCGTAGTTACAGTAGTAGATTAAGTCATGACGAGGGATTGAACCCTACAAAGATGAAGAACGAATAAGAGGCTTGCCCTCGGACCTATGTAGTATGGGATGCATAGAATCCGAACAAGTGTGCATTAGTGTCATGTAATATAAATAACTGTATTAAGAACTAAGTGCACAATCACAAAACGACATCATTAGGGTATTTCCCTTTAGTTTGATATGTGACAAGTTTGTGTTTGTTAAATATGGAAAATCAGTTATACTATTTCTGGCATAGAGAGGATGGCCGTGTATAATGTTCGTCGGTTGAATAAACTGACGTACCCACAGTTTTATATGCAGGTAAGTGACATGATAAAGATTAAAGAGGAACATATGCTTAGAGATTATTTAATGTTGTTGTACATTTATTTAAATGTTGTAAATTTACTTCCACTGTGCAAATGTAAAGAGTAAAGTTTCATATAACTCTGATGTAAAGTGAAAAGTTTTAATTTCCTTGTAAAATTGTACTAAATGAAGTGTAAAGATCCTGTGGAATCTCGAATTCAGTGTATTTTGAAATTCGGGGCATTACAGAGTGGTATCAGAGCCACGCTTCACACTTGTACAAATTTATAAGGAACGACACCCTAGAAGTGGACATTAGAGTGTGTGTTTGAGTCTAGAGATTTAAATGTAAGTGACTTACATTTGTGTTGCTCTATGACTTATGTTTCTTCCTCTCTATTTCTAAGATGGCTGATCACTTCGACCCTGCTGGAGACGACGACTGGCATATCATCGAGGAAGAGTACCATCCTGGACAAGCAGATTCCGAGGAAGAGTACTACCCAGGGCAAGCAGACTCTGACGGAGAAAAATGTCCTGAATCCCGAGAGATCACCCCACCTCCGGATTCATCTGATGACTCTTCTGACGAGGAAGAAGAACCAGTTCCAAGTAGTCTTGTGACTTCTCTTCAGAGGCAGGTAGAAACACTGCGAGAGAGAGTCAGATTATTGGAGGCTCAATTGGCAAAGCGTAAGGACAACTTTGCAGTTCTCAGCCATCGCGTATGGGAACTCAAGAAGATGAAGAATATGATTGATGTGCTGAAGGAAGAAGTTGAAGAACTATGGGGAGAACTTCGAGAAGCGAAGAGGAACCGTAGGAGTTAGACTGTTGTAGCTTCTACTGTTTTCATTCTGATGTCAAGAAATGTTTTTCAATTCGAATGTATAAAGTTTGGAATTCAATAAAATACAAGTTGATTTAAAATTCATGTCTTATACTTCGAATTTAATGGGTCTTTTGCATCAGAATATGTCTAGAAGAGGAGCTAGAAATGGGGAAGGTCTGGATCTGGAAACGGAACTTGCGAGGGTCTATCTGACGCTCAACGTCGTGGCCATGAATCAGAACCAAGGAAGGGTACCTGCGAACCCAGTGCCCGAAGCGATTAAACTAGTGGAATCATTCAAGCGGATGAAACCACCTGTGTTCGAAGGGAAGTCAGACCCTGATGCGGCTGACAACTAGATTCGTCAAGTAGAGACGATCTTTGAAGTGCTGGAGACCCCTGAGGACAGCAACGTGAAGTTGGCGACTCTTCAACTTGAGAAGGAAGCGGCTATGTGGTGGCAGTCGATGAAGCGGACCATGGGAGGCATAGTTCTTGGCTGGGAGGAATTTTTGGAGGAATTCTGCAGTCACTATTTCCCCTCCGACGTTCAAGAGAAGAAGGCTATGGAGTTTCTATCACTACAGCAAGGTGGCATGTCAGTGAGAGAGTACGAGACCAAGTTTACTCAGCTCTCTAGGTATGCTCCTGAATTAATGATGGATGAAGCGAAGAAGTCTCGTAACTTCGAGCATGGATTGAGGCCGAGCTTGAGGTCCCGGATGATACCTCTTGGTATCAGAAGATTTGACAAGTTGGTCAAGCGTGCAGCAGCCACGGAAGCAGACATGGAGCAGTTTCATGTTGTTCAGAATCGGAGGAACAACTGGCCGTCTGGAAAGAGGCCTGCACATTTTGGAAATTTCAAGGGACAACCATCTGCACAAAGGTTCAAACCAACAGGAGCGAACGCTATTAGTGTGGCTGGAGGACCTGGGAACAATGTGGTGAGACCTCCTGCAGTAACTTGTTTCAACTGTGGTGAGGCGGGACATTACCAATCTTAATGCCCCAAGCCACGAAATGGTAATCGCAATGTACTAATGCAGCAGACTGGGAAGAGATCGTACCAACCAGGGCGAGTATTTGCCTTGATAGAAGCTAATGCCGATGAGGTGGATCATGTCATCACTGGTACGAGGGCAGATATTTAGAGGTTGATGTTATTTCTTTTTCCCGCTATTTAGTGAACTGTTACGTAATAGTATGTATTATGTAACAGGCGAACTTTATTTAAATGGAATGAAAGCTGTTGTGTTGTTCGATACTGGATCCTCTCATACGTTTGTGTCTCCTAAATTTGCTAAAGTGTTGGGAGTTGAACCGAAGATTTTTCCAGGCAAGATCTTAGCAGTAGCTACTCCATCAGGAGAAACTTTAACCACTGATCGGTACTATGCAGATTGTGAGATTGTGATTGGGGACAGAATCTTTGGAATTGATCTGATCGAGCTGACTATCTTGGGAGTCGATGTTATCATTGGCATTGATTGGATGTCGGTGTACAGTGCAAGCATCGAGTGTAAGACCAAGACGGTAACAGTGAAGGCTCCATGTGGACCTGAAGTCACTTTCCAAGGGAAGAAGAAGTGTTCTAGGGTGGTGGCAGCTATCCGCAAGGAAGAGATTCCTGTGGAAGTGCAAGGGATTCCTGTGGTTCGGGACTATCCGACTGTGTTCTTGGATGATTTTCCTGGGTTACCCCCGCATCGTGATGTAGAGTTCAACATCACTGTTCAACCGGGAAGTGCACCCATTTCTAAGGCACTGTATAGGATGGCTCCAGTAGAACATGATGAGGTAAAACGGCAGATTGAGGAATTGTTGGAGAAAGGTTTTATTCAACCTAGTGTGTCACCTTGGGGAGCACTAGTACTTTTGGTAAAGAAGAAGGATGGATCGATGAGAATGTGTATCGATTACCGGGAGCTGAATAAAGTCACTGTTTAGAATAAGTACCCTATTCTCCGAATTGATGACTTGTTCGATCGTCTACAAGGAGCAGCTGTTTTCTCCAAAATAGATCTTCGATTAGGGTATCACCAAGTTCGAGTGAAAGCTGAAGATGTGCACAAAACTGTATTTAGAACTCGACATGGGCATTACGAATTCTTAGTTATGCCATTTGGAGTGACGAATGCACCTGCAATCTTCATGGATTTGATGAACAGAGTTTTGAGGCCGTTCATTGATTCTTTCATCGTGGTGTTTATCGACGATATCCTCGTGTACTCCAAGTCAGAAAAGGAGCACACCAAGCATCTGGCAGCAGTTTTGAAGAAGCTGGAGGAGCAGGAGTTGTATGCCAAGTTATCCAAGCGCGATTTCTGAAAATCTGAAGTGGCATTCCTAGGTCACATCCTTTCTAAGGAGGGAGTGCCAACTGATCCTCAGAAGATAGAGGCAGTGAGAGATTGGGCTAGGCCTACTACAGTAAAGGAAGTCAGAAGTTTCCTTGGAATGACTGGATACTACAGGAGATTCATTCAAGGTTATGCTCAGATAGCCGTGCCGCTTACTGGTTTGACCAAGAAGAATGTGAACTTCAAATGGACTGAGCAATGTGAGGCGAGCTTTCAGGAGTTGAAAGAGAAACTGACTACTGCACCTATTTTGGCTTTGCCTAGAGCAGGTGTTGAGTATGATGTTTACAGTGATGCTTCACATCGTGGGCTTGGTTGTGTCTTAATGCAAGAAGGAAGAGTAATCGCTTATGGGTCTAGGCAACTACGACTGCATGAGAAGAATTACCCAACTCATGATCTGGAGTTGGGTGCGATTATCTTTGCCCTGAAGCAATAGAGGCACTACGTGTACGGTGAGAAATTGAACATGTACACGGACCACAAGAGTTTGAAGTACATATATCAGCAGAAGGATCTGAATTTGAGGCAGCGAAGATGGTTGGAAGTGCTTGAGGACATGCGACCTGAGATCAAGTATCATCCTGGGAAAGCTAATGTTGTTGCTGATGCACTTAGTCGCAAGAGCAGTTTATCCAGTTTGATTACAACTCAGAAGCATCTGATTGAGGAATTGGATCGAGCAGGTATTGAGGTTGTCTTGCAAGGATTGGGAGCATCTTTAGCTCAGTTGAGGCTTCAGCCTACTTTGAATGCAAGGATCATTGCAAGTCAGGAGGTTGATGCGGATATTTTGGAGATGAAGGAGCAGGTTAGTGCTGGCAGGTTGCCCGGATTTCAAATCAGGGATGGAGTGCTGTGGTTTGGAGAGAGGCTATGTGTTCCAAATCAGGCGGACCTGAAAGAGAGTATTTTTCAGGAGGCACATGCTACTCTTTTGTCGGTACATCCTGGAAGTACTAAGATGTACAGAGACATCAAACAGCATTTCTGGTGGTCAGGTTTGAAGCGGGATGTGGCTGAATTTGTGTCGAAGTGTGAGGTTTGTCAGCAAGTCAAAGCCGAGAATCAGAGACCCGGAGGTCTATTACAGTCATTACCTATTCCGGAATGGAAGTGGGATAACATCAGTATGGATTTCATTACGGGATTGCCTAAGAGTCCTAAAAGCAATGATGTGATTTGAGTTATAGTCGATCGACTAACCAAGTCCGCTCACTTTTTGGCGATGAAACTCACTGCTTCGATGGACAAGTTAGCTGAGTTGTATGTTGGCGAGATCGTCCGGCTTCATGGTGTTCCGTTAACTATTATGTCTGATCGAGATGCGCGGTTTACTTCGCATTTCTGGAGGAGTCTTCAGACAGCTTTGGGTATCAAGACAGATTTCAGCACTGCTTTTCATTCGCAAACCGATGGGCAGACCGAGAGAGTCAACCGTATTCTTGAGGATATACTTCGGTGTTGTGTACTAGATTTTGGAGGCAGTTGGGAAAGGCATTTACCTTTGGTAGAGTTTGCCTACAACAACAGTTTTCAGACCAGTATTGGGATTGCGCCGTACGAAGCCCTGTATGGCAGGAAGTGCAGGACACCTGTTTGTTGGTTTGAAGTTGGGGAACGTCAGTTGTTTGGTCCTGAGCTTGTGCAGCAAACCTCTGAGAAGATTGATCTGATCAGGAAAAGGTTGGTAGAAGCTCAGAGCAGGCAGAAAAGCTATGCAGACAACCGGAGAAGGGACCTTGAATTTGAGGTCGGTGACTTCGTCTTTCTGAAAGTATCGCCCAGTAAAGGTGTGGTTCGATTTGGCAAAGGCGGGAAGTTAGCCCCGAGGTTTATAGGCCCGTACAAGATATTGAAAAGGATCGGGAAATCTGCTTACCGGCTTGAATTACCGGAAGAGTTATCTCAGGTGCACAATGTCTTTTATGTGTCTATGCTGAGAGATTATATTCCAGATCCGAGTCATCATTTGCCTGAAGTGCCGGAAGGTTTGCAGTTGGATCTGAATTACATCGAGTCTCCTGTTGAGATTGTTGATCGTCGAAAGAAAGTCTTGAGGAATAAGACGATACCGATGGTCAAGGTAGTCTGGAGAAACCATTTGGTTGAAGAGGCTACCTGGGAGTCTGAGGAGAGGATGTTGAAAGATTATCCTGAGCTTTTTGCTTGATTTGTATTTTGTATTTTTTTTTTGTGCCTGTTGTGAGTGTTTGTTTCTCTCTCTTGACTGTAGTTCCGGGGACGGAACTATTTGATGTGAATTTTTGCAAGTGTACAAAATCGCACAAGTAATATAGATAGGTGAGTAGAGTGTCGAACCCACAGGGACTAGATATTTTACTGAGTACCGATATTGCTGGATGAATCACTATTTGGAAGATCGAATTTTAAATATGGATAAAGCAACTATATTAAATTAATCTAATTAACTAACTAAATTGGTGAAGAGGGAGAGGGCTGTGAAACAATAAAGCTCTTGTACTTTGTTTTATGGTAAAAATAGTTCTAGGGCTCTTGGTTCACCTCGTTTATCACACACACAAATTATAACTCCTTATGAATTAAAGATATTATTTTTCCAAATTGTCGACCAAAATCCTAAAGATATTAACCACTCTATCAACGTAGTCTAAAAATTATTCTCAACTAATTCTTCGCCTATCCACAGTGGCAGAGCCAGACGATTCAAAATGGGGGTCCCAAATTTTTTTTCCCCTGGTATCGACATAATTGAGTCTTTAATAAGAGGTGGATTAGACTTGGGGGTCCCAAATTTTTTTTAACTGGGGGGCCAAATAAAAATTTTGGTCTATATTAGAGGGTTTTACAAAATTTTTGGTCTATATTAGGGAGTTTTACAAAATTTTTGGGGTCCCAAATGTCCCCCCTCCCTCCTTCCTCCCTCTGCCACTGCCTATCCATCAAATTATTAATTGAGAAATTGGATTTCTTAACGGTCACGTCCTCCAATATACGGTTTTAATTTTTATTAATCACAAATCACCTATTTGGTCTCTTCATGATTTGAAAAATCATACAAATGTCTATCCACCATGTTGTACGCATAAATAATAAAAATTAAAACACAACTAGGAAAAATAGAGTAATAATAAGGAATTAAAATTTGTGTTCTACAAAACTTGGCTACACCTTAGCCTCTAGAACAATAAATTTAGTTCATATTTGTTTGGGATTGCATCAAAAAATATAGAGAAGAAAAGATAAAAGAATACAAAATTTAATTCAAACCCCTTTTCTGTCTCAAAAGTAGGAGCCAAAAGTGTTGCTGTCACGCGCCGTCACATCAACGCATCAGTCTGTCACACTGCCATTGTCGGGCCGTGTGTCCCAAAACCAGAGGCTGTCGCTTCGTAATCCGAGCCGCCTGTCAGATCAGCAGCTGTCTCTGAGCCGCTGCTGACACTTCGAAGCGCACGCTAGGATATCCACGACAGCGTTCAAAGAAGAAAAGGAAGCCCAACTCGCCAGGTCAGCGCATGTGGGTCCCGCGCATCTCCCTGCTAGGCTGCTACTTCTCTCTTCCTTTGCTCTGTGCCGCACGCAAGAGGAAGCTGCTGTCTCTGTCGGCTCTCTCTCTCCTCTCTTTGTTTAAGTTTTTTTTTTATTTTTTTATTTTTTTTATTTTTTTTATTTTATTTTAAATTTTTATATGATTAGCCGTCACCTCCTACTTTATCATCTCTCCTTTGCCTTGTATTTATAGAGAACGGAGAGAACATTAGGGTTTACACTTTTGCAGAAAAACCCCTCTCTTTTTCTTTATTTAATCCAGAATTTTATTTATTTCTCCTTCTTTCTTTTCTTCCTTTTCTGCCCACCACGTGCTTCTGCATACACAAAATAATACCAGAAATTAGGATTTTTAAATAAAATAAAATTAGTTAGTTTAAAATTAATTAAACTAACTATAAATCATATTAGCGTATAAAAATCCTTTTTAAAAATTATTTATCGCACTTTTAACTCAACAAAACAATAAAAATTTATAAATCCATTATTTTACTTTGTTTGTTGATTTTTTCCACAAATTTTTACTTTTTGCATTAAAAATATTATTTCTTCAAAAATTATTAATTAAATGAAATCATATAGAAATAAGATGAATTATAGACAATATCAGCGAAAACAAGCCATTTTTATTGGTAAATGAGTACAAATATTTGTATATAAATTAGACACATCACTATTCTAAGGAGGGAGTGTTGTAATGGCCCAATTTTCATTTAATGAAAATAATTTTTATTTTGCATGTAGTGTGCACGTGCAATATTTTTGGTAATTATTTTCATTATGATGAGTATAGATATGTTTAAATATGTGCTCTTTAATTATTTTTATATAAATCCCTTTTTTCAAATAGACAAAAAGCCTTTCTTTTTAAAGCCCAAATTGAATTTATTTATTTTCTTTTTATAAATTATTATTTTGGCCCATAAACTAAAGCCCATGAGCTATTTTTAATACAACTTGGAATGTAGAATACATTTTAAAGATTATTTTTATGTAAAATTTAATGTACAACTTTTGTTAAGTGGGGACAAGTTGCATGCACGTGCATTGCACGTACACGTGCAATTACACCATGCATGGCCGGTTTTAGCATGGGAGGGAAATGAAAATTTTGAGTGGAGTCATGGGTGGTGGTTACTTGATCATGGTTGGTTATTGTAACTCCTCCTTGAATCCTAGCCTTTTAATCCTAACTCCTAAGTTAATCTTAGCCTTCCATTTTCCTAAATTTTTAGTATAAATACCCCCCCCCCCCCCCCCCCCCCAAATTCCTATTTTTATATATTGACAATATCCTATTTTTTGCTATTATTAATGTCAGTATTTCAACAAAATTCCTAGTTTTATATATTGACAATATCCCGAGGATTGCTATTATTAATGTCAGTATTTTTATCGTCATTATTATTATTTCTATTCTTATTGTTACTACGATTACTTATTATTATTATTGATTTTTAAAGCGAATCAATTCTTATTTGATAATTGTATTTTTAATTATTTCAAATAATTTATGTAATGCAAATTTTATCAGATATCTTATTCTTGGTGTTTGGGTTTATATTGATCTATTGTATTATATACAATGTATTTTATTTTATTAAATTTATACCCAATAGCCCAATACCCTATTTTCCCCTATAAATACTAATCTAATTTACTTAACCCTAATTAATCTATACCCTAACCCCCGCCACCTAACCCTCTCTCGCTGTTTCCACCTTCGACCCATCTCCTCTCCTCGTCATCCCCATCCAACCTCCGATCACCGTTCCCTCGTCATCGCCTTCTCCTACGCCTCGCCACCTCTTCCCGTCCTCGTTGCCTTCAACCTCCCCCATTGCCGCTGAACCCAACTCAACCGAACCCACTACCCATTGCCTTCGCCGCCACCGTTCGCCACTCCGTGCACCCCCGTTGCCCTCGCCGACCCTCTCTACTCACCCCCTACATCCATCGCAGGTCCCCGTCGCGTCCTTGTCGCCATCCAAGCCCCGAGAGCACTCCGATCGTCGTCTCCCTTGTTTCGAGCGAGAATAGAGTCGTCGTCAGCCGTCGTTGCGTCGTTTCCCGATCGCAGCGACATCCCCCACCGTCGTCTTTGTCGTGGCGATTATGGCCTCGTACTCAGTCTCATTGTTAGAGGTCGGAAAGTTGACCGTCTGGACCCCGCAAAATGATGCCCGCACCACTCCCCGCTTCGCAAAAGGAACCGTCAACGTAAACTTCCCACGTCTGGTCGGCTTCCTTGCTTGTTGGTTGCTCGGAGATGGTGCATTCTGTGATAAACTCAGCGAGGGCCTGCCCTTTTATGGCTATCCTCGGTTGATAGCCGATGTCGTACTAACTGAGCTCGATCGACCATTTGACTAGTCGTCCCGAACTCTCGAGCTTATAGAGCACGGCCTTCAGGGGTTGGTCCGTAAGCACCTGGACGGAATGTGCCTGAAAATATGGGCAGAGCTTCCATGTAGCCATGACCAGGGCGTATGCTATTTTCTCTATCCTGGAATATCTGGTCTCGACGTCGAGCAGGACCTTGCTCACATAGTACAGAGGCTTTTGGACTCCTTCCTCCTCTCGAACGAGGACGGCGCTGAGCACGGTCTCCGAAGCTGACAGATAGAGCCAGAGTGGCTCACCTGGTTCGGGCTTGCTGAGGAGAGTAGGGTTGGCGAGGTACTCCTTTAATTGGGCAAACGCCTCTTGCTGCTGAGTACCCCATTCGAACCCTCCGGTTCCGCGCAGTGCCTTAAAGAACAAAAGGGACTTCTCTCCGGATTTAGAGAGGAAACGGCCGATGGCCGCTAGTCTTCCCGTGAGCCTCTGGACTTCGTTGAAGTTCCTGGGAGGGACCATGTCTATTATGGCCTGGATTTTTTCGGGGTTCGCCTCAATGCCGCACTGGCTGACGATGAACCCGAGGAACTTTCACGAGGAGACGCCGAATGCACATTTCGCCGGGTTGAGCCTCATGTTGTGGGTCCGAAAGACCCCAAAGGCCTCTTCCAGGTCGGCCGGGCTGACCTTGGCTCATCAGGCTGGCGCTAGACAGATCAGGGCCTTTAGTGACTCTCAACTTGTGGTCAACCAGATCACGGGAGAGTACGAGGCCCATGACGATCGGATGATCAGGTACCTGGCTGTGGTCCAACGGCTATTGGAGTCCTTCGACGTGTCGGCAGTCCTATGGATCCCCAGGGAGCAGAAAGCCTAGGCCGATGCCCTGTCAAAGCTAGCATCCTCATCCTTTGAGGGCCTCGACCGAACCATCATAATCGAAGTCCTATTGAAGCCAAGTACAGACTACCCTGAGGCTCTCTGCGTTGAAGACGAGGCTCCCCTCGACGACTGGACTACTCTTATTAAGAAATTTCTAATCAAGGGAGAGCTCCCCGAAGACCGGGCCGAAGCGAGGCGGGTCAGGGTCCGTTCAGAAAGATTCGCCATAATCGATGCAACCCTCTTCAAAATGTTCTACACAACCACGAATGACATACCCTACCTCCACTGCCTGACACCTGATGAAGCAAAGTACGCCCTTAAGGAGCTACACGAGGGGAACGACGGATGTCATATGGGAAGCCGCTCGCTAGCACGAAAAGCTTTGAATCACGGGTACCATTGGCCCACTATGCTACAGAACGCCCTAGCCCTAGTGAAGAAGTGTAGCCCCTGTCAACGGTTCTCCCCTGTGAAGAGGGCTCCGCAAGCAAATCTCCATTCCATGGCCAGTCTGACCCCCTTTGCAATGTGGGGGATGGATCTGGTAGGCCCATTTCCGAAGGCAAGGGGCCAAAGGAAGTTTCTCATAGTGGCGATTGACTACTTCACGAAGTGGATCGAGGCAGAGCTATTAGCAACGATCACCGAGCAACAGACCCAACAGTTTTTCTGGAAACACGTCATCTATCAGTTCGGAATCCCACAGGTGCTCATCACGGACAATGGGACTCAGTTTGCGGGTAAGCATTTCCAAAAGTTCTGCGAAGATCTCGGGATCCAGTAGCGCTTCTCCTCGGTATGCCATCCCCAGTCAAATGATCTGGCCGAGAATGCGAACCACCAAATCCTCGACGGTCTCAAGAAACGACTCGATAACTCTGCCAAGGGGTTATGGGTTGATGAGCTGCCAAGCATTCTCTAGGCCCACCGGACGACAAAGAGAATCCCCACGGGGGAGTCGCCATTCAATCTGACATACGGCGCAGAGGCCATCATTCCACTGGAAATCGGGATCCCTTCGCCCCGGATCATGGCTTTCGACGAAGCAAGCAACTCTGCTCAGCTGCAAGCCGACCTGGACCTCATAGACGAGGTCAGGGAGAAGTCCGCCATCAGAAGGAGCATCTACCAACAAAGGGTCGAAAAATTTTATAACAAGAAGGTGCACCCCACGGACATCAAACTCGGAGATCTCGTCCTCCGGAAGTTGGCTGTATCCAGTCCCGACCAGAAAAGGAAATTGGCCCCAAACTGGGAGAGCCCTTACAAAGTATCTGAGGTTGTGCGTCCGGGAACGTACCACCTGACCAACTCAGAAGGCAAGGCTGTCAAGAGGCCCGGAATGCGGAGCACCTCATCAAGTTCCTAGGGGGAGAGGACTAGCCTCCATCTCATGTAAATTATGAAGAATGTAATCGGCATGTCGTGCCTCGTTTTGTGTAAAGTTCAAATTTGTTGTAAATATGCCAGCTTTCTTAAAACAAGTTTGTGCCTTCGTATTGATTCCCATTAAAAAACATGTTTTGGGCTCGGTGCTCGGATAGCACCGCAAGCCAGAAAAGCTTCTCTTACAAGCTTACGGTTCGGAGCTCGGATAGCACCACGAGCCAGAAAAGCTTTCCTTGAAAGCTTACGGCTCGGCGCTCGGATAGCACCGTGAGCCAGAAAAGCTTCTCTTACAAGCTTACGGCTCGGCGCTCGGATAACACCGCGAGCCAGAAAAGCCTCTCTTACAAGCTTACGGCTCGCGCTCGGATAGCACCGCGAGCTAGAAAGGCTCTCTTACAAGCCTACGGCTCGGCGCTCGAATAGCACCGCGAGCCAGAAAAGCTTCTCTTACAAGCTTACAGCTCGGCGCTCGGATAGCACAACGAGCCAAAAAGCTTCTCTTACAAGCTTATGGCTCCGTGCTCGGATAGCACTACAAGCCAAAAAAGCTTCCCTTACAAGCTTACAGCCCGATGGTCGGGTACGTCCGTACCGTCTTCCTGAGAACAAGTGTGGGGGCTCGACAACGACCCAGAGCACGGCCGAGGCTTTCTTCAAAGCACCTCGACCACCACGCTTGGTGATGACCTTCAGCCATGCCCATTACCGGCTTTCTCCCCGGTGTGGGGGCTTGGCATCTGCCCCTGGCATAGGTTGGGGCTTTCTTCAAGCTGATTAACCCATTCGCACGGCGGCAACTGCCAGCCACGCCCGTACCGTCTTCCTGAGAACAAGTGTGGGGACTCGACGTTGACCCCAAGCACGGTCGAGGCTTTCTTCAAAGCACCTCGACCATCACGCTCGGCGGCGACCGTCAGCCACGCCCATTACTGGCTATCTCCCCAGTGTGGGGGCTCAGCATCTGCTCCTGGCATAGGTTGGGGCTTCTTCAAGCTGATCAACCCATGCGCACGGTGGCAACCGCCAGCCACACCAATACCATCTTCCTGAGAACAAGTGTGGGTGACTCGACGTCGACCCCGAGCACGGCCGAGGCTTTCTTCAAAGCACCTCAACCATCACGCTCGGCGGCGACCTTCAGCCACGCCCATTACCTGCTTTCTCCCTGGTGTGGGGGCTCGGCATCTGCCCCTGGCATAGGTTGGGGCTTCTTCAAGCTGATCAACCCATGCGCACTGCGGCAACCGCCAACCATGCCCGTACCGTCTTCTTGAGAACAAGTGTGGGGGCTCAACGTCGACCCCGAGCACGGCCGAGGCTTTCTTCAAAGCACCTCAACCATCACGCTCGGCGGCGACCTTCAGCCACGCCCATTACCTGCTTTCTCCCTGGTGTGGGGGCTCGGCATCTGCCCCTGGCATAGGTTGGGGCTTCTTCAAGCTGATCAACCCATGCGCACTGCGGCAACCGCCAACCACGCCCGTACCGTCTTCTTGAGAACAAGTGTGGGGGCTCGACGTCGACCCCGAGCACGGCCGAGGCTTTCTTCAAAGCACCTCGACCACCATGCTCGGCGACGACCTTCAGCCACGCCCATTACCGGCTTTCTCCCCGGTGTGGGGGCTCAGCATCTGCCCCTGACATTGGTTGGGGCTTTCTTCAAGCTATCAACCCATGCGCACGGTGGCAACTGCCAACCACGCCCGTACCGTCTTCCTGAGAACAAGTGTGGGGGCTCGACGTCTACCCCGAGCACGGCCGAGGCTTTCTTCAAAGCACCTCGACCATCACGCTCAGCGGCGACCTTCAGCCACGCCCATTACTGGCTTTCTCCCTAGTGTGGGGGCTCGGCATCTGCCCCTGGCATAGGTTGGGGCTTCTTCAAGTTGATCAACCCATGCGCACGGTGGCTACCGCCATCCACGCCCGTACCGTCTTTCTGAGAACAAGTGTGGGGGCTCGACGTCGATCCCGAGTACGGCCGAGGCTTTCTTCAAAGCACCTCGACCATCACGCTCAGCGGCGACCTTCGGCCACGCCCATTACTGGCTTTTTTCCCGGTGTGGGGGCTCGGCATCTACCCGTGGCATAGGTTGGGGCTTCTTCAAGCTGATCAACCCATGTGCACAGCGGCAACCGTCAGCCACGCCCGTACCGTCTTCCTGAGAACAAGTGTGGGGGCTCGAGTCGACCCCGAGCACGGCCGAGGCTTTCTTCAAAGCATCTCGACCATCACGCTCGGCGGTGACCTTTGGCCACGCCCATTACTGGCTTTCTCCCCGGTGTGGGGGCTCGGCATCTGCCCCTGGCATAGGTTGGGGCTTCTTCAAGCTGATCAACCCATGCGCACGGTGACAACCGCCATCCACGCTCGTACCGTCTTCCTGAGAACAACTGTGGGGGCTCGTCGTCGACCCCGAGCAAGGCCGAGGCTTTCTTCAAAGCACCTCGACCATTGTGCTCGGCGACGACCTTCAGCCACGACTACTTCAGCAAAACTTTCATTAAGGTTTAGAGCGTCTGCCTTCGGCAGATGCTCCGAGCCTCAGGTCGATTGGTTGACCCTCTTTTCGCCTGCGAACAACTCGGGGTTTACAGCTTTCGCGAGCCAAAACCCCGAACTGTTCGAGGACAGGAGTGGAGCCACCGACCCTCAGCTCTCTCCTACCCTCCGAACCAATCGGTCAGCCCACCACTCATTAACGAACAACCCGGGGTCTTACGGGCCTCAAGACCAAAACCCCGAAGTGTTCGAGGGTGATTGGTGAACCTCCAATCCGGTGCCCTCAGAGAAATTTTAGTTTTGGCACGCCCACCTTCGGCAGGCTCCCTAGTTGAGTGATCAGACGCACTCACTTCTTGATAACCAGCAAGGGAGAGTGGGAGTTATATAGCCCCCTGAGGCGCACAGTTATTGCATCTGGGAATGCCAAACGGCAGAAGGCGAAACGTCGCCATAAATACTCACAAGGAGGCAAAACGTCGCCGCTAATGACTTATCAAAAGACGAAATGCCGCTGCGTATGCACCCATTGCAACAAGTCACCTCGGCGGCGACCTCCTGCGTGCCGAGCTGAAGGTTCAGGAAATCGAATGCTCTTATTATTTCTCATTGCTTACAACTCAATGAACGTCGGTATAAAGACAATGCACAGCTTACAACTCACTGACATCCGGCTTAAAATTCGAATTCGGCGCTCCCTTCGGGGCTCCTCTCACGCTCGGCAGGACCAACCAGGGAAGAGACCTCTGCCACCGAGCTTCCCGCATCTTCTGGCTGGGCACCCTCCAATAAAAAAATCGGAGACCGCCCCGGGGTCGAGTTGCTCGCCTCCTCGATCAAACCCACGCCCAACACCAACTTTAGTCTGCGGATCTCTAACTCCTTCTCAACAACAGCTTCGCGAAGGGAAGACTCCAAAGCCGACCGCCCACGCGAGGCATCTGAGATGGACCAGTCCGTCTCGATCACCCATCAGTTCCGGTCGGCTATGGCTTTCTTCAGACGAACCACCTCCAGACCGAGCTCCCTAGACTTGTTCATGAAATAGTTCACTGCGGCAGCTCGGTCCCGAGCCTATTTTCGCTAGCAAGCCAGAGCTACCTCCATTGCCTCCTTCCCTACTCGAACCAGGGATCCCTCGGCAGAAATAGGGGCGGCGCCCAAGACCTCGTGCATCTATCAAAAGACGAGAACAAACATCACAAAGGAGAGCTAGAAAATGTGCAAGTTACGAAGCCTCGGCCAAAAAAGTATATTTCATTACTTTCAAAAATAGGGATACAAAACTACGGTGGCCAGTCCGCACGAGGCATGTACATTCAAAAAAGAGAAAGCCTAGTCTATGCTTGAGAGGGGGGGGGGGGGGTGGCACCTCATCGTCTGCATGGGCGCCCCACATCTCCTTGCCACCGGGAGTCGACGGAAGGTCCGGTTACCAACCGTAGTGGAGGTGATCCACGTTCTGCTCCGGGTAGATCCTCCGGAAGTGCTCCTTGGCCTGGTCGTATGCCTCGTCCTGCGCCATGATCAGGGCCTCCGCCAACGCAGCCTCCATCCTCGCCAAGGCCTTCCGCCTCCTCTTGGATCCTTTCCTTAAGGCGATCAACGTCCTTCTTATGATGCTCGAAGATTGAGGCCATCTGGGCCACGTGGACGACTGCCATGCTCTGAGCCTCCTTCAGCTCGTCGGTCACCTTGTTCAACTCGCGGAGATACTTCTCCCCGTCCCTCCTCTCCACAATGATCTTCCTTTCCAAGAACTTTTGGAAGTGCTGTCCGTGGAGCATCGCCTGTCCGAAGGAAAAAATGTCAGAAAAAATTCCACCAAGATCAAACCATATACAAATACAAAGTCTCAAGCACTTATCGAGATCGATGCCTGAGACCAGCGCATGAAGGCCTGGTCCGCCGTCTGCGATGCCACCGCCATCTGATCCCTCTCAGTGGCGGCTTTCATTACGAAATCAACGGCCATGGGATCCTCGAGCAGAGTGTCCCCCTGTACGATCGACTAGTCGGGAGCAAAGGGCCGCAGCCCCTGTTGCCCCACCATCTGCTCGGCAGTGGGACGGGGTGGGGGAAGCCTCTTCCCTGGGGCTTCGACAGTGTTGCCCGAACTGCCCCCCGCGTCCCGAGGCGCCCTCGGCATATGGGAGTGATCCTTCTTGGCCTTCTTCGTGGGAGAAGGCTCCTCGGCTACCGGGGCTGGTCTCTTGCCGGACCCCCCAGCTTGGGCGGCCAGCTTCTCCTGCTCCGCCTTCCTCCTCTTCTCCGCTCTCGCCTTCTCGGGGTCGTCTAGCAAGGCACGCCTGTCATCCACCTGCTTGGAAATCATCTCTACAAAAATAAAAGAAGATGGGCTAACGTTAACACGAAGACAGGAAGATGCAAAAATTCAGAACGAAACATACTAAGGTCGGCTGGGCTCAGTCCGGCCCGGGCCAGGTGTAGCTCCGTCACTCGAGGCCGTGCTATGCTATGCCCCCCAACAATCTTCTCAACCCTCTTCCACTCCTTTTCCGTCAAGTCACGGTGCTTCGGAGGTTTGTGGTTCGGCTTGAAGAAATTCCACGATGTCGGAATCCCCCAAGACTTCTCGCTCCGGACCACAAAATATTTCTCTTTCCACCCTTTGATGGAATCCGGATGGCCGTGCATCACCTTTTTGTGCGGCCTAGGCGAGAAGTAAAATATCCCCTCCGCGTCGCCAAGCGAGCTGA
Source organism: Hemerocallis citrina (assembly GCA_017893485.1). NCBI lineage: Eukaryota > Viridiplantae > Streptophyta > Magnoliopsida > Asparagales > Asphodelaceae > Hemerocallis > Hemerocallis citrina. The sequence continues at coordinate 168,058,031 of CM030368.1, forward strand.
TCCCCAAGATGGCTCGAAAGTAGGTCAACCTCGGTGTCACACCCTTCTCTTAGCACTTCAGAATGAAACAGATCAGGTGCTTCCAAGAGTTTGGGCATACTGTATCGGGAATAGCTTCTCCCAATTTAAAACCCTCTTGACGAAGGGATGCATTGGCAGCCTCAGTCCCGAGACAAAGGCATCCTCAGGAAAGATACAATAGCCTAGCGCAAGAGTTGTGGTGGGTCGAATACCGGGGCTCGATATGAAGACTTCAAACTCCTGAGGAATGAAGTAGGCAGCCCTCAGGATATGAAGATAGTCCGTCCTCAAGATACATGGAATGCCATCCATCCGAATCTTCACGCGGCTCTCCATGCCCGGTACGGGAGGAACAGGGTCGATGTCCTTGATATCATCGGGGTACATCTTGATCGACCCCGAATTTTTAAAGGAGACCGGGGGAAACTCCAACCCTGGCCTAGGGGCATATTTATCCGGAGGAGGGGGACTGTCCAGAAGGCTCAACTTCCTCTTCTTCCGACGAGGGCAAGCCTTCCTCTCGGGAGACGGCATCGACAAAGGTGGCAAAGGCGGAAGGTCATCTCCGACCTCGATTGTCCCCCCTGCTGAGCCTGCCAGCACCTTCTTAAGCGCCCTCCCCTTCTCCCTCATCCTCCTCATCACCCTCGACATCCTCGGCATCCTGATCCTCCTCATTACCCTCGACATCCCACTCATCCTCATCCTCCTCGTCCTTGTCATCCTCCACATCCCCCTCTCCCTTTTCCACCTCCTCGCCCTCGTCCACGGGCTCCTTCCCCGGTCTTCAGGATCTCAATGACGACACTACGAAGACTACATCGTCACCACCGTCCGACCCTGGGTATGTCAGGACTTCCTTCTTAACCTTATATTTACTAAGGGACGAAGACGTCTCTGACTCGGTTTCCTTCGCGGAGCGGCCCGGCGAGCTAGCCTCGGATCCGGACTGAGAGCGCGACATTACTAGACAGAAATACTAACCTGAAGAGTATACCGTGCGATTACCGAAAAAGTTGCCGACGGCAAGTAAGATCCTGCTCTTGTAAAATTGGAAAGTTAGTAAAGAAATGAAGAAAAAAATGGGGAGGAAGGGGATTTATAAGGAGAAAGCGGCTCCTCGATTTTCGCAATTTGATTTGGCCGTTGGATCTTAATCATCAAGATCTAACGGCTGCTAGGATCTGAAGTCGCTTCGATTATTACGCTCATGCCGTCAGCAATAGGTGCGAAATTACCCAACTAACCCCAGGCATTTTTCCAAGAAACGGACTTTTTGGCAAGTCAAGAAAGCTCGACGCTCGGATGGCACCGCGAGCCACAACTTCCTCTTCTATTCAACAGAAGGGTTGGAGCTCGGATGGCATCGTGAGCCACAACTTCCTTTTTTATTCAACGGAAGGGTCGACGCTCGGATGGCACCGCGAGCCACAACTTCCTCTTCTATTCAACGTAAGGGTCGGAGCTCGGATGCCACCGCGAGCCACAACTTCCCCTTCTATTCAACAAAAGAGTCGGAGCTCGGATGCCACCGCGAGCCACAACTTTCCATTCTATTCAATAGAAGGGTCGGAGCTCGGATGGCATCGCAAGCCACAACTTCCTCTTCTATTCAACAGAAAGCTCGATGCTCGGATGGCACCGCGAGCCACAACTTCCTCTTCTATTCAACAGAAGGGTTGGATCTCGGATGGCACCACGAGCCACAAATTCCTCTTCTATTCAACAGAAGGGTCGACGCTCGGATGGCACCACGAGCCACAACTTCAATTTCTATTCAACAGAAGGGTCGGAGCTCGGATGCCACCGCGAGCCACAACTTCCCCTTCTATTCAACAGAAGGGTCGGAGCTCGGATGGCATCGCGAGCCACAACTTTCTCTTCTATTCAACAGAAGGGTCGACGCTAGGATGGCACCGCGAGCCACAACTTCCCCTTATATTAAACAGAAGAGTCGGAGCTCAGATGGCATCGCGAGCCACAACTTCCTCTTCTATTCAACAGAAGGGTTGGAGCTCGGATGGCATCGTGAGCCGCAACTTCCTCTTCTATTCAACAAAAGGGTCGACGCTCGAATGGCACCGCGAGCCACAACTTCCTCTTCTATTCAACAGAAGGGCCGACGCTCGGATGGCATCGCGAGCCGCAAACAAGATCTCATTTTTCACAGAAGGCTCGTAGGCCGGATCTTAACGCCAGCTGTCCAAACTTCTACCAAGTATAGGGGCTCGGACCTCGGACGAAAACGCGAGCACTAGAGCCATCCATCATTCGAAGGGGCTCGGAGCTCGGGCGGCACCACGAGCCCACGGAGCCCTCCTCTATTCGCGGGGGCTCGGAGCTCAGATGACACCACGAGCCCCAAGCACCCTCTTTTATTCAAAGGGGCTTGGAGCTCGGATAACACCGCGAGCCCCAGAAGTTCTCCCCTATTCAAATGGGGCTCGGAGCTCAGATAACACCGCGAGCCCCAAGAGCCCTCCTCTATTCACAGGAGACTCGAAGCTCGGATGAAATCCCGAGCCCTAAAACCCTCCTCAAGCGAGGGGCTCGTCTACCGACCCCCAACGCTCGACAAACCGAGCTCCAAACCGACAGACCTCGACGTTCCCTCACTCTTCCAACTAGCGAGAGGATCGTCTGCTGACCCTGGGAACTCATCTGCTGACCATAGGAGCTCGTCTACCGACTCCAACGCTCGACAAGTCGAGCTCCAAACCAACAAACCTCGACGTCCCCTCCCTCTTCCAACTAGCGTGAGGATCGTCTACCGAGCCCCAACCCGACAGACCTCGACGTGCCCTCGCTCTTCCAACTAGCGAGAGGATCTTTTGCCAACCCTTGGACCTCCTCTACCGACCCAAGACACCCGGAAAGCCGAGCCCCATCCCGATGTACCTCGTCATCCCCTCGCTCTTCCAACTAGCGAGGGGGATCGTCGTACTGGGGGTTGGCAAGCAAGCGTCGAGGGTCGGGGGATGAGCGTTGAGGCTCGCCTGCCGACCCTAAAAACTTGGCAAACGTTACTCTGATTCTTCTACGCTTGGCACCCTGTGTGACTTCGATAGGGGATCCCTTCCTCCTACCCCCTGGCCTCTTCTGGAAGTAACAGATCCTATTTTGTCACCGCACACACCACCCTGCTCTTCCCACAGAGGCAAAGAACCACTTCTACACGACTGGACCACCCTGCCCTCCAGGGGCTTGTGATATGGGTCGGATGACATGGTCCCTCCTGGGCCACAGGATCCTCTCAGGAAGCATACATCACCGGATCATCCAGATCCGCCACGTCAGCGTCAAAAAACTGCCTGGACCTCTGCCACGTCAGCCTGGAAACTGTCTAGGCCTCTGTTACATCAGCCTGGAAACTGCCCGGGCCTCTGCCACGTCAGCCCTATACCGCTCGAGTTTCCACCACTTCAGGCCCACTGGCAACCGGGTCCAGACCTGGCCCCAAATGGGTCCAAACCCGGTTGACTTCTCCTATAAATACCAGACCCTCTCCCCCTTACTCAGGTAATCAATCTTTCCCACTCAAAACCCTAGTTACTGTTACTTTCTCTTAGTAGCTGACTAGATTGTTGGAGGGTCTGCCACCGGGACCAACCCCGGTGTTCCTAGACCGTCTGCAGGTATACGAGACCTCGGATCCAAGCCTCCTGATCCGATCCGAGCATCTAGCCTCCACCTCACTACCGCCTACTTCCGTATCGTTCGCCCGGCTGAGGGTCGTCCGCACCGGAACTTCCTCCACCAATACAAATCGAGTAAGAACTCACACCTGGTGCATCCACATGCCTCCCAAAAACAAACCGCATCGATTCATTTAATTTGATGGCTTTACTTTTTTTTAGACGTGCATCGCACGTACATTATTGTAACTACCGTTTCCGCTATTTTCATTTTACCCCCTTTTGTAATATTTTATTTGTTATTGAATAAAATACTCTATTTTTCTTTCTTGATTATTTTAATTAAATTTGTTCATGAAATTATTCTTTCATCTTGATTGAACTATTCTTGTTGATCCAATTTTCTTTCTTTTAATTGTGGGTATTTTTAGTTGAACCCTATTATTTTAGATCTATCTCTTATTGAACCCTAAAACCTTATTCCAATTGTTATTAACCCAAAATCGCTATTATTGGATCCTAAACCATTAACCCAACACCCTAATTGCACCCTATAAATACAATCCTATTGCAAACCCTAAAAATTGCACAACTGAAACCTAAAAGCCATTTATTCTCTCTCCTATTCTCTATCCTCTCTATTTTCTCTCTCCCCAACCGTTTCTCACTCAAAACCAATCACTTGTGCTTCTTCTCCGGCTAACTCTGGCCACCCCCACGCGCCCCACCACTGCTACCACTCCCAATCGCCAACCTCGCCCAACGCCAGCACAGCAATCCACCGAAAGCCCCTCGTTCCTGTTCCCGATCGCCGGTGCCAAAATCCCAAATCCCGATGCCCCTTGCTCTGTTCCCGTCGCGCCGTCGCCTGCGACGCCGAAGACCCCAGTCGACACCGCCGTCCGCCAGTCCCCCTTGCCTCTGCTTGCTGCTGCCATTGTTGTCTCTACTGCTGCTGCAGTTGGTGTGTCTCTTTGCTTTTGGGTTATCTTATTGCATGTATTATACACGTGCTAATTTGTGCTACTTCGTGGGTTCGTTGCTTCGGAATCCTTATCCCGTTATTCTCGATAATCAATTTCACCATAAAAAAGGCAAGCCACTTTCCCCTTGAATTGTACATTGTTTCAAACTCAAGTCTTATTGAAATTCTTGCAAGTAGATTATATTCGTTATCATATCGTTGTATTGATTATCTTCGTTGGGTCTATTGAGGGATTACACGAGCTAACCCCAATATTCTTGACATAGTGCCACTATTGACTCCAAAGATTGAATCTTTCATTAATTCATATAGTATAGTTAATAGGGTTTTGCATATAATCACGACACAATTAATCTATTGTAGAAATAATTGTTAGCTTGTATGTTTGGTTGATTAACTGATGTTTGTTGATGGTAAATTGGTGTATGTGTGTGTTCTAATTATATTTATCATGTTTGACACTCATCATGCGAACTAAGAAGTTTATCGACTAATAGAATTGATACCCATCATGTTTAATTAATTTATTTCATGAAAAATACCCAAAAACATGTATGTTGCTTGCTGTCTATATGTTGTCTGCTATTTTCGACCCAGTAATTGGTCTCAAAATAAATAACTTTCTGAATAAGAATTTTATCCTTATCTTTCTAGTTTCCAGAACATCTTGAATTCTGAATTTCGAGTTGTGTAGCAAAATTTATGCTCATTTTACTATAGCTGTGTTTTTATTTTCAGATTTTCAGATTCTTATATCTTTCATGTTTAAACTGTTAAAAGGTCGATCAAATGATTAAGTTTTACTCTGATATTTTCCAGATTGTTACCTAACATGTTTAGGAGTTTAACAAATATTTTTAATGAATTTAATATTGAGTTTTTACAGTTTCTAAAGTTATAATAACTTGATGTCGAATTTCTGCTTGAACATGAAATCTGTAAAAAATGATGTGTTTGACCTACTGTTTTCGGATTTTGAACTTTAAATATGTGTTGGAACCGTGTGGAAGTCTAGTTTCTAGAATTTCTGACGGATTTAGTTTTCAATTTCTGAAACAGTGAGAAATTACATTTTTGTACAGACTACTCTTACTGTCCAGAATTTTATATTCCAGGTTTTAATAGATTAATTATTCCTATATCGTATTATTGCATGAATTAATGTATGTATATTGCATTGCATGATTTTAATGAGTTATTTTCATCATTTCAATAGTCCTACTTCATGTTATCATCATATTGTCCTCTTATTGTTACTATTGTTCATCTCATAGCTCAAACTGCATATTGTATTGTTGTATTGATAAATAATTAATAAGCTGGAGTTTAAGGGATTGACTGGAGTAGTTAATAATATAGAGACTGTACTCGGATGATGACCTGTGTTATTATCGTTATCGTCATCATGTAAGAAATTACACCATAGCCCTTGTTATTATTGTTATCGTCATTGTGCAAGAAATTGTCTCAATGACCCGTGTTATATTGTTATCGTTATCATACCCAGTACATGAACTATAGAATCTATCACTATAGTCTAAACAAAGTTGATTGTATGCATCGAACTTGTGGATGAAACATATTGGACATAGTAGTACGTGCATTGGTTAGGATTTAAAATGATTAATAGACTTTAGAATTACATCACATCGACATTGCATATTGTTCATTATTGTTCTACTGATATCGAATATTGGTTAAATGTTATTGTTGTTGATCATTGAATATTGTTATCGAGTATTGAATCATTGCTTATAGCCATTGCATCGATTATCATGATATTGATTATTGTTATTGTCCCATGTTATTGACTCCTATTGATCCATTGAATTCATTGCTATATCGTTATTCCAATGTTTCTTGCTTTCTCTACTTGCTGTCCATGACTTGCTCTAAGGACAATTTTTCTTCTCTTGTTAGATAAAGTGTTCACCGGTAATGAAGAAGAACTGCCTGCTGGGATTGGAGAACAAACTTTCTAAAGAACTATTGCTTTATAATTGAATGTCATTTCATTGAACTATTGTATTGAGACTTATTATTATTGTATTTGGGATTTATTATTTTATTAGGCTTATGACCCAAATTTTATTATTGTTTCCAGAAGTTAGTTTATTGTATTTGGATATTTCATATTGCTTCATTCCAAGTATTATTGTTCATGAGATTATTATTATTGCCTACGCAATTGTTCTGTATTGATTATTTTGTTGAGTTGATCATATAAACAGCTTATGGTTGACGTTAGTCATTCGCTGGGCCAATGTTATGTACTCGTATTCTGTATTTTTGGGAAGCGGGGCATGACAATATTTTTAGTAGTATCAGAGCCCGGGTTTTAGATAATATATCAGTCAAATGTGACTAACGAAAGAAAGTTTGGCTTTGATTGATATATTAATCAGATTTATGTTTTATCGGTTTGACTCGTATGTACAATACAGGAATCGCATGAACAATTGATAACCAACTTATGATCTGGATGCTAACCATTTGATTTTTATTACAGACCATGACTAGAAAAGGTGCTTCATCTTCTCGAGCTGGGAATGATGAGTCTGAGGAGCCTACTGTTGCACAGTTGATGCAAATGTAGCGTGAGCGCAATGAATTAATGATGCGGATGCAACGGGAACATAATAAAGAGATGAGAATGGCTTATGAAGCTGCTAATAGGGAACCCGTTGTACCTGTACCTGGATTGCTGTTGCCAAGACCTGAAAATGTGGCTGATTTCATGAGGCTCCACCCAGATAAGTTCTGGGCACTGAAGGTCCACTTGAAGCCGAGCAATGACTTATCAGGACTGAGCAGTTGTTGACCACAGTACGTATAGCAGATGTGGATCGTCTGGATGTGGTGAGCATCCAACTTGTTGATCTTGCCCACATCTGGTGGCAAACTGAGGCTGAACAATTGGGCTGACCATTGAACTAGGCCACCTTCACTGAGAGCTTCCTCACGAAGTTCTTCCCTAATGTCACCAAGAATGAAATGGAAAGACAGTTTGTCTCATTAACTCACGTTCGTCAGATAGTATTTATTCATACTTTTTGTTGTTATTTCATAAAGTATCGACGTTAAACTAAACACAGTCTTGAATCAGGAGAGTCGGACCGTGGACGAGTACGCTATGGAATTTGCTCGACTAAGTGATTTTGCTACTGTTATGGTGGCAAATGATGAAGATAGAGGTCGTCGTTTTCTGTTGGGCTTGGACATTGAGATTCAATACCGTATTGCTATCTTGCGACTTCGCTCTTATGCCGATATCCTGGATGCTGTAAGAATTCAGGAACAGACCAGTACAAGGAAGCGTGCTATTCAGCATTCTGTTGCTGCTAAACCTTCTGGTGGGCCTATTAGGAGGCCAGCTCCGCCCCTTCCTGCTAGGGCATTGCTTTACCCACCTGCTGTCCAGAGGATGAACCTAGCCTGCACGCACTGTCACAAGACTGGGCATTTGCACCAAGATTGCAGGATAGCGAATTGCCTGTGTCTTCTGTGTGGAGGTAATGATCATATGGTTCGTGATTGCCCTAGGTCCAGGACTCTTGCACCAGTTGGAGGTTCCGCTCTGTAGGGAACGCTTGCTTGTGGTTAGGGTGGACCACCTCTCCTAACTTAGTGGCAGATCTTTGATCAGTTGAGAGCCGCTCCTAAGGGTAATCTTTCTGCAGGTCGTGGTCAGGCCTACAACTTGACTACGCAGGATGCTGAGACTGCTTTGGGCGTTGTTGCAAGTATATCTTTAGTTGTTTTTTGTTCTGTATTCATTTGTATTTTATTTTGATTCCTTGCTATTTTATGACTCTATCATGTTGTTAATTCATGTTAGCCTCTTATTCATATCTGTTTCTTGCATTTTGCTTCTGCCTTTTTGTGTTCTTAATTTGACTTCTTGCTAGGCATTATCCTTGTTCATTCCTTTCCTACTCATGTTCTCTTTGGCTCTGGTTCTACTCATTCATTTGTTTCTTTCCGCTTCGTCGACCTGCATCACTTGGCTAGCAGCACTATGCCAGTAGCTTGGAACATTACTACAGGTAGAGGTGTTGTTGTGTGTTCTCAGATTTGTGAGCAGAGTCCCTTGATTATTGGTGGTGTTGATTTTGTTGCCGATCTGATTGTCATTAATAATTCTGGTTTCGATGTTATCTTGGAGATGGATTGGCTTGGTGCCACTCATGCTGTAATTGACTGCCGCAAGAAGAAGGTGGTGTTTCGTATGCTAGAACGTCAGGAATTTGAATTCTGTGTCGATGAAACAATGCTTGCTTGTGTGGAGAAGCTGGCAAATGAGGAAGTTGGAGTTATGGAAGAAGTGTGTGCTGATGATGTTGTCGCACCGTTGGTTGTGCGGGAATTTCTAGATATTTTTCCTGAGGAATTGCCGAGATTACCGCCAGATCGTGAAGTGGTGTTCAGCATTGATGTTCAGCCGGGTACAGCTCCAATCTCTAAGTGTCCGTACATAATGGCTCCTGTTGAGTTGGCTGAGTTGAAGGAGCAGATTCAGGGGTTACTGTATAGAGGATTTATCAGGCCAAGTGTTTCACCTTGGGGAGCTCCTGTACTGTTCGTCAATAAGAAGGATGGTAGTCTCAGGTTGTGTATAAACTACCGCGAGCTCAATAATGTCACTGTAACTCCTGCGACTTATTTTTGTATTTTTATTTGTATTAATTAAATTCCTAATTATTTTATCTTATTTCTGATTTTATCTCTTTTCGTCCCTTTTGAATTGTATGTTGTTGTTCTCCTTATAATTCATTTTTGCTTTGATTCAGCCTTTATATTCTCAATTGTTTGATCTACATATTTGTTCTCCCCCTTGTTTATTGTCAAAACCTAATTCATGGCCTAATTGTCTCATATTGGACTCTCTTCTTCCTGTTGAATACTACCCATTAACCCAAACCCGCTTTGACTCTATATAACCCCACTAAACACACCCTAACCATAATTACCAAAACCCTAATCCCTATCTCTCTCTCCCTCAGCCGTTACTCTCTCTCCCGATCCCTCACACTCCTCCCTGTCCCGCCGTCGTCGTCTTGATCCCTCGTCGGCGTCGCCCGTTATCGCAACCCCGATCCCCGTGCTCCCCCTCTCCTCTTCCCCTCACCGCTACCATGTGCCACCCTATCCCCGCTCGAGCCCCCGTCGCCCTTGCACCGTGACACCCCTCGATGTTGTGCTAGCACGTCGCCCTAGCGCCACGATCCCCTGTCCCCGCTGTCGTCACTGCCATCGTCTTCTCCTTCTTGCCGTGGTCGAGCCATCCCTAGTCTCTACCTTGCTCCACTTTCGCTGTCGTCCTCCCCTAGTGTCAAACTACCTTCGACGTTGTCGCCGCCCTTGCCGTGTCGTCACGTGTCGCCGCAGCTCCTACTGTTGCTGCTGCGTGTATGTGTGAGAACACGTGCACCGCCCGTATTTCTTTGGTGTTGATCTTGCTCTTGTTCGTGTGTTGGTGTTCGTTGTTCGGGATCCGTTCCCCATATTCTATTTCTGCATCTTCGTCGTCGTTATCAGGCAAGTAGCTTGTATGTAATTTTTGTCATACAAGTTAAATACCGTAAGTAGTCTTTCATGCGTTTGGTGTCACTCTCATGATGATCATATATCTTGTTAGTTGATCCGTTCCTTCATCTTTTGATCATGACTGTTCACAATAAGTTGTTACCCGTTGCATGAAAACAATTTAGATTAGATGGACATCTTAATGTATATGCTTGTTGTGACATATTAAATGTTGTAGATGATTGCTTCATGGATGTTTGTATGATGTGCTATCTTATTATAGACTGTTTATACACATGCCATGCTGATTTAAGTAACCTATATACCATGCTTTGTATGACATCTTAGATTGGATCGTTTGTAATTGAATTGTTTGATGAAATGCACAAAAGAAGTTTTGTTTTTACTGCTGCCCTATTTTTGTACAGCAATTTCGACCCTGTTTATATTAGTAAAATAAATAAATTTGTGAACATGATTTGTAGGCTTTGTTTTCCAGTTTTCAGAACTTTTGACGGATCTGAATTCTGATTTTCGATGCATCAGTTATTGCCATTTTACTACAGACATATCGTATATTTCAGATTCTGAACTATGTGATTGATGTATGAATCATTATTTTAAAACTGATATTAAATATAGAATTTGAACTCTATATTTTGCTGGGTATGTTTACACATGACTGGGATCAATCCCAAATTTTTGAGAAATTAATTAATCACTTTTGTATCTCATTTCATGCTCATGAAACCAACCGATATATTTTCAAACTGCATGTTGTTTAGTAAAGAATTATGTTTTCAACCCGTATCTATTCATTTTTGAAGAAAACTTTGTGAATATAAAATGTTGCCTGAATTATCTATTTTATCACTCTTTTGACAGATCTGGATTTCGAATTGTATTTTTTGAACTATCTCTGTTTTGGTACTACTATGTCTGATGTTTCAGAATTGAAATTTTGTTGCATTACTCTATTTTCCTAATTATATTGGCTATACTATCAGTAGTATAATTTCATGATATTATATATGTTGAGACTAGATATGCTAGGAAATCTTCCAGATTTTTTTCATATTTAATTATGATTTTTTAAAACCTTTTTCATGCTTATAAACAAGATTTTGCATTTTCTGGCTGAACAACTTCTGTATTAAACGCTGATTTCAAACCTGTTTTTGTGGCCGATGTGTGACTTGTATATATGCGCTGGATTCGGCAGAGAATCTAGTTTCTGTATTTTCTGATGGATCTGGATTTTCAGTTCTGTAGCAACAGGAATCTCAGATTTGGTACAGTAGTTTCTTGCTGTCCGGAACTGGAAGTTTCATTGTTTTGACTGTTATAAGTTGTTTTTGTCGCTCGGTTGTGTTTCCTATTCATCTTAGACTTATCATTTGTTCTTACCATGTCTTTTAGCCCTGTTTGTATTCGTTCACACCTGTTTAATAATAATGAAAACTAATCAAGTCGGGGTTTTTAAGGGAAAGATCTAGTAATGGTCAATATAGAAATGCGTGTTCAGAAGGGAACTCGTTTTCTCCACTGTTTACTGTGGTACCGACTGTTTATCTCTGGATGCATGAGATAGGGATGGCATTCGAGCCACTCGGGCCGGGCTAGCTCAGGCTTTGCCTGGTTCCGGGCCTACTTGAGCCGGGCTCGAAGAAATTGCAGGCCGAGCTTGTGGGGGAAAACCAATGGTGGGTTCCGGGCGGGGCCAGTTTTTTAAGGGAATTTTTTTTAATATATTAAAGATCAAGTATTAAATTGTAATTTCATAACAATTGCAAATAACCAAGTATTAAATTGATTTAATAAATTTGAAATTCTTAAATAAAATGAAGTATGTGAATAAAAATTCATACAAATTAGATCAAATTACAAAATAAGGAAATTACTTGAATTTAGAGATCGGGATGGCCTCTATTTAGATTGAAGAGAAGGCATTGGACTATTGTCGTGCACTTCTACTTAACCTAAATATAGAATCTCATCCCCCTAAATTTTCCAATTAATTACAATATATTGTACATCATTTTAATGTAAATCGAATAAATCTAATTGTTCATTCATCACTACTTCTTGATCCAGCTTGTGCTTCAAGTAAGTCTTGAGTCATCTCTTCCGCTTTCATCCAATCTTCGGCGCATACTAGTATCTCCAAATTTTTTGCTGTCAATCGATTCCTGTTCGGGCTCATTATCCTTCCACCAAGAGAAAAAGCACTTTCCGATGCAACGGTTGACACCGGTGTTGTTAGCAAATCTCTAGCCATACGAGAAAGAATATTAAAAATAACTTCATTGCTCTTCCAAAACTGTAACACATCTACAACATCTTCAATCAAACTTTGTGCATTATACCAATTCAGCTCATTTGGTGAATTGGTTCTTGGTTTTTTGATTTAATAAGATTTAAAACACTACTTGTTGCATGATTCTTTCCTTTTGCTAATATGTGGGAAGAAAAAAAAGTAGAATCAACATTTTGTGTTTGTGTTTGTATTTGTACAGTGTTAGATGAATAAAGTATATCATAAGTATCATATAACCTAGTCAAAATATGCTCAAATTGACAAGTAAAAATAACTTGAACAAAATCTTGTATTGCATCGTGTGAGGCATAAGTGTAAAAAATCTCAATTAAATTTTTTGTGCCATCTAATTTAATCATAGGATTCATTACACTAGCTACACAAAATAACATAGGAAGTGGATGAAAATATTTTAAAAATTTAATATATGCCGCATTAACCATATCTCCAATAAAAGGGTCATTTTGCAAATCTTTAATTTTGTCATCATAGTGACAATTTCAAGTAAAATACCACTAGATGTATATGTATATATTTTTAAAAATTTCAAAGTAGCATCGTTAAAAGTATCTAAAAATTTATACAAACTATCGGTAAAAAATCAAAAATCATCATCTAACATACAATTTGGTATACCCATTGCGACACAAAAATTTCTAAGATTAAAACGATAATGAAGAACAACACCTAATAAATCAAATGTAGAATTCCAACGATGTCTAACATCTTTAGGAAAACGTTTATATACAATTCTCCTAAGTTTACACCAATCATGAAAAGCTTGATATATTGGACCATTCAATGTAATATAATGAACACAATCTCTCATTGAATCAAGTTTATTATTTTCATATTTTAGTGCATCTTGCACACAAAGATTTAAAATATGAAAAGCACACCTAACATGAAAAATTTTGGGTTCTATAGGATCTAAAGGAATTTTCAAACTATCAATTGCCTTAGTATTATTAGAGGCATTATCAAAACCAATAACAAACACTTTATCATAAATACCAAAATTATTATATGCTTCCATAATGTGTGTGGCTATAATTTAACCCTTATGTGGGTACCTAACATATCCAAATAAAATTATCCTCTTTTGAAGTACCCAATCCGAATCTATCCAATGACATGTTACACACATCATTAGAACGCCGTTTACTCCTACCCATCCATCCGATGTCAAAGAAAGTCTAGAGTTTAGTGATGTTAGTGTTGCTATCAAAAAATTCTTAGTCTCATCGTAAACTAATTTATAATCACCCTTAACGAAATTCCTAACAATCTTTTTATAATGGGGGTTTAAGGAGGTTTGTGCAAAAGTCTCTACATACCTACTTTCACCAAACGAATATGGTAATTCACCCCTAATTACTAACTTAGCCATTTTCCTGCGAACGAGATCGTGATCGTAGCTATGACTATCTACTTGACCAGTTCTAGGATATATTTTTTGTTGTGTGAGATTGTCTTTCGAAAATTGTGGTTGACATTTGCTTAAGTGACGTTGAAGTGTACCCGTGCCCGATCCTAATTTAAACTTATATGGTGTTTGACACTTCTTACATATTTTTAGTCCTACACTCTTATCATTTTGTGAAGGGACAAAATTGAAATAATTGTGTACTTTGGAAGTAGTCCCTCTTGTTTTACGGGATAGAGAGGGACCTTTTTCCGATGGTTGTGGTTCTACATGATCTTCTATTTCTATAGAATTTGAGTGTGTTTCATTCAAATCAGGAAAACTATCATAATTCATGAATGTTTCTTCACTATCTATATATGGATTTGGAATGGAAGGAATGTGATGACTAGTGGACTCTTGACTACTATATCTACCACCGCGTGATCGATTAGACGCCATTTAAATATTAAAAACTAGTGTATGTATAGTTAGAGAGAAAGCAAGCGTATGTATGTTTTAAAAATTAAAAAGAACAGCAATCTATTTCAACTAAAAAATAACAATAATAACAAGAACTAGTGAATGAGTAGTGTATGTATTTTTTACCACTTTACCAAATTTATAAATAAAATCCAAAAAAATGAGAGGAAGAAGTTCAAGAAAACCCAAACTAATTAAGAGCTATATATGAGAATAATCAACTATATTAAATCTACAAATTAAACATATACTAAAATACCGTATGAGTGTTTAAAGTTTGAAGAATGAATGTTGAGAGAGTTGAGACTTGAGAGCTTGTAGTAGACTAGCAGTATTAATTGTTGTTGTTGATCACTTGATTGTTGTTGATCACTTGATTGTTGTTGTCGACTAGTAGTATTGAGAGATAGTAGAGAGAATGAGAGATTTGAGTGAATTAGTGAAGAGAAATGAAAGAAATGATGTGGTATATATAGAATATGTTAATTTTTTGATTTCCTAAAGTACTCCCCAAAACTAGCCAGTATAGATCCGTTGGGGGCAATTTGGTAATTCTAAATTTTTTCTTTTTTTAATTTCTGGTAAAAAAAATTGTAGCAATGGTTGGCCCGGACCCGGCCCGAGCCCGGGCGGGCTGGTTCAGCCGATCTCGGTCTTTAAATGGGCCGGGCCGATCCAGGCATTTTCCCCAAAAATCTGAATCGAACCAGCCCCAAGTTATGGGGGCCCGGTCTAGGGTTGAGATAGCGAAACAGGGGGGCCGAGCCGGGCTCGGGCTGGCCCAGACTTGTTGCCACCCATAGCATGAGAGCATGATCCATGACACCGTTACTGTTTGTTATTACTGTTACTGTTACTGTTTGTCTGAATATACAGCCATATAGGTTTCACTACGAAATCTTAAAATGAAACTGTTTGATATAGCAACCATGTGGTATAATTTGAGATGCATGAAGTGCTACCTAGATAGTAATGAACATTAGACATAAGTATAAAGGTTTCACTGTCATTCCGTTACTGTTACTGTCAACCTGTTACTGTTACTGTTGACTTCACTGTTACTGTTACTGTTATACTCTTTGCTATTTACCTTCTGTTTACTGTTATCTGAAGACTGCTATCCTTGTTGCTTTTCTCCATGTCAGTATTTCATGTCTTTGTTTCATATTTTCCCTTTTTCTTTTCCTGCTTGTACTACTTGTGGCCCGGAACTTGCATCTAACGGGCATTATGTTTTCATGTCTTCCTATTTCTCTGTAATTGCTATATGAGCAGGTTTTGGAGATTGCTTGCCTACTGGAGTTGGTGAGCAAAAGTTTTAAGCTGCGAATTGGAAAAATGTTCTTAACGTTTATTTTGAACTATTTTATTCATACACTGTATTGAGACTTGTATTTGGGCTTGTAGTCCCAGAATATTGTTTTGTTTCAGGTTTCGTATTTGTTTGGGATATTTATCATTGTTGCAAATAAATACTGTTGAGTTATAATTGTTTTAGCATGCCTGGTTGAGTATATTGTTATATTTACTGTTGTGCTGAGTCAAGTAGATCTGTACATCTTATGGATTGTAAAAAATATCTGCTGGGCTTAGTCACATATCGTATTCTGTATTCTTTTTGGGAAGCGGGGTGTGACAGTCACAGTGAATGACAGGTACCCGTTGCTAAGGATTGATGACTTGTTTGATCAATTGGGAGGCCCTTCTGTATTTTCGAAGCTGGATCTTCGTTCTGGTTACCATCAGGTTAAAGTGAAAGCCGAAGATGTACAAAAGACCGCTTTTCGTACGAGATATGGGCACTATGAATTCTTAGTGATGCCTTTCGGAGTTACTAATGCTCCAGCAGTATTTATGAGCATGATGAATCGAGTTTTCTCTCCCTTCCTGTACAAGTTTGTAGTGGTGTTCATTGATGATATTCTTGTCTATTCTTGGAACCGTGATGAGCATGTTGAGCACTTGAAGGTTGTTTTGCAAACTTTGAGAGAGAACCAGCTGTATGGGAAGCTTAGCATGTGTAAGTTTTGGTTGGATCGTGTGGCATTCTCGGACCATATTATTCATGGTGATGGAGAATCTGTCGATCCATCTAAGATTTTTGCAGTTAAGGATTGGCCGATGCCGAAGTCAATATCGGAAGTTCGGAGTTTTCTTGGTCTAGCTGGGTACTACAGGAAGTTTGTTCAAGATTTCTCGAAGATTGTAAGGTCGTCGATGAAGTTGAATGGGAAGGATTAGAAGTTTGTGTGGGATGAGTTCGGTGAAGAATCCTTCGTTGAACTGAAGAATCGGTTGACATCGGCACTTGTGTTGACTATACTGGATGGATCAGGAGGTTTTGTAATTCACTGTGATGCTTCAGGTAGAGGTCTAGGTGCTATTTTGATGCAATGAGGCAAGGTTGTTGCATTTGCATCTAGACAATTGAGGCCGCATGAGAGGAATTATCCTACACATGATTTGGAGCTTTCTGCCGTGATCTTTGCCTTGAAGCTTTGAAGGCATTATTTACTTGGAGATCTTCACTGACCATAAAAGTCTCAAAAATGTGTTCACTCAGAAGGAGCTGAATATGAGACAGTGACGATGGTTGGAATTGATAGCAGATTATGATATCAGTTTGCAGTATCACCCTGGCAAGATTAATTCAGTACCTAATGTTTTGAGCAGAAGACCTGTTGCTATGGTTCTTCCCGAGCAGAAGGAATTTTTGGAAGCTATGAGGAGGTTGGAATTGGATGTGGTATTTCCTGGTTCTGAACAGAGTTGTATGATGCTTCGGTTGCAGGCATCTTTGGTGGATCAGATTAAGGAGGCACAGTCTGGTGATGTACAGTTGCAGCAATTTCAAGCTGAGGTTGAAGCTGGTTGAAGGATTGATATGGTGATTTATGAGGATGGATCTCTCCGCTTTGGGACTCGTCTATGTGTTCCGAAGGGAAAAGTCATGCTGAAGTTACTCGAAGAAGCTCATTGCTCGTCATACTCTATTCATCCCGATGGTACAAAGATGTATCAGGATTTGAAGTTGCATTTCTGGTGCCATGGTATGAAGAGAGCTATTGCAAGATTTGTTTCTCGGTGTCTGATCTATAAGCAAGTGAAAACAGAACATCAGAGAACTGCTGGACTTCTTCAACCGCTTCCTATTCCAGAGTGAAAATGGAAGAATATCACTATGGATTTCGTGACTCCATTGCCTAGAAGTCCCAAGGGTCACAATGCGATCTGGGTGATTATGGATTGTTTGACGAAGAGTGCTCATTTCATTTCCTTTAGAGTTGGTCAGTCTACAGAAAGCCTGGCAGAGAAGTATATGCAGAAGATTGTGAGATTGCATGGTGTTCCTGTCAATATTATATCGGACAGAGATACTAGATTCAGATCTCAATTTTGGGAAAGTCTTCAGAATAGTCTTCGGAGTAAGCTAAAGTTCAGTACTGCATTCCATCCGCAGACAGGCAATCAGAGAGGACTATTCACACCTTAGAGGATATGTTGAGGTCCTGCGTGCTTCAGTTTGGAGGATCCTGGGAAGATCATCTACACTTGGGAGAGTTTTCATACAACAATAGCTGCCAAGCTAGTCTTAAGGCAGTTCCGTATGAAGTCTTGCATGGTCGGAAATGTAGATCACCAGTGTGGTAGGATGACATTGGTGAGAGGAAGCTTTTGGGGCCAGAATTGATCACGAGGACTGTTGATGTAGTGGCCCAGATCAAGAAGCGTTTGCAGCTGCACAGGCAGAGGAAATGGGCAGGTATGCACAGGAGACCTTTAGAGTTCGAAGTGGGTGATCATGATTTCCTAATGGCGTCTTCATGGAAAGGTGTGATTCGGTTTGGTGGTGGGGGCAAGTTGAACTCTAGATTCATTGGTCCGTTCGATGTGGTGGAGCAAGTAGGCAAGGTGGCCTATAGACTCGCGTTGCCACCAGCTCTTTCTGGAGTGCATGACGTCTTCCATGTTTCTCAACTCAGGAAATATGTCAGGGATGATAGTCATGTCATTGATTATTCGGACTTGTCGGTTCGACCAGATTTTTCTTGTGAGATTCACCCAGTATCGATTGTGGACCGGTGAGAGAAGATTTTGAAGAATAAGGTTATCAAGTAGGTTAGTGTTGCTTGGAATCCTCACTCGCTTGGTAAGTCAACTTGGGAGCTTGAAGATGAGATTCGAAAGAGGTTTCCTTTTCTGTTCTTTGGGTTTACCCTACTACCACTTGCTTAAATTTCTAGGACGAAATTTTATTGTAGGATGGGTAAGATTGTAACTACCGTTTCCGCTATTTTCATTTTTTCCTTTTTTGTAATATTTTATTTGTAATTGAATAAAATACTCTATTTTTTTCTTTCATGATTATTTTAATTAAATTTGTTCATGAAATTCTTCGTTCATCTTGAACTATTCTTGTTGATCCTATTTTCCTTTATTTAATTGTGGGTATTTTTAGTTGAACCCTATTATTTTAGATCTATCTCCCTAAAACCTAATTCCAATTGTTCTTAACCTAAAACCGCTATTATTGGATCCTAAACTATTAACCCAACACTCTAATTGTACACTATAAATACAATCCAATTGCAAACCCTAAAAATTGCACAATTGAAACCTAAGAGCCTTCTATTCTCTTTCCTCTCTATTTTCTCTCTCCCCAACCGTTTCCCGCTCAAACCCAATCCCTTATGCTTCTTCTCCGGCCAACTCCGGCCACCCCCATCGCGCCCCACCACTGCTACCACTCCCGATCGCCGCCCTCGCCCAATGCCAGCACAGCAACCCACTGAAACCCCCCTCATTCCTGTTCCCGCCGACGCCCAAATCCCAAATCTCAACGCCCCTTGCTCTGTTCCCTTCGTGCCACAGCCTGCGACGTCGACGATCCCAGTCGACGCCGCCGTCCGCCAGTCCCCTTTGCCTCTACTTGCTGCTGCTAATGCTGTCTCTCCTATTGCTGCAGTTGTTGTGTCTCTTTGGTTTGGGGTTATTTTATTGCATGTATTATACACGTGCTAATTTGTGCTAGTACGTGGGTTCGTTGCTTCGGGATCCTTATCCCGTTATTCTTGGTATTCAGTTTTACTGTAAAAAGGCAAGTCACTTTCCCCTTGAATTGTACATTGTATCAAATTCAAGTTTCAGTGAAATTCTTGAGTAAATCCTATTCGTTATCATATCATTGTATTGATTATCTTCGTTGGGTCGATTTAGGGTTTACATGAGCTAACCCCAATATTCTTGACATCGTGCCACTTTTGACTCTAAAGATTGAATCTTTCATGTATTCATATAGTATTGTTAATAGGGTTATGCATATAATTAAGACACAATTAATCTATTGTAGAAATAATTGTTAGGTTGTATGTTTGGTTGATTGATTGGTTTTTGTTGATGGTAAATTGATGTATGTGTGTGTTCTAATTTTATTTATCATTTTTGACACTCATCATGCGAACTAAGAAGTTTCAACTAATAGAATTGATACCCATCATGTTTAATTAATTTATTTTATGAAAAATACCTAAAACCCTGTATGTTGCTTGCTGGCTGTATGTTTTCTGCTATTTTCGACCCAGTAAATGATCTCAAAATAAATAACTTTCTGAATAAGAATTGTAGACTTAACTTTCTAGTTTCCAGAATATCTTGAATTTCTGAATTTCGAATTGTGTAGCAAAAGTTATGCTAATTTTACTACAACTTTTTTTTTATTTCCAGATTTTCAGATTCTTGTATCTTTCATGTTTAAACTTTTAAAAGGTCGATCAAATGATAAAATTTTACTCTGATAATTTTCAGATTGTTAGTTAACATATTTAGGAGTTTAAAAAATATTTTTAATGAATTTAATATTGAGTTTTTACTATTTCAAAAATTATAATAATTTGATGTCGAATTTCTGCCTGAACATGAAATCTGAGAAAAATGATGTGTTTGACCTAGCTACTGTTGTCGGATTTTGAACTTTAAATATGCGTTGGAACCGTGTGGAAGTCTAGTTTCTAGAATTTCTGATGGATTCAGTTTTCAATTTCTGAAATAGCAGAAAGTTACAGTTTTTTACAGACTACTCTTCTGTCCAGAATTTTATATTCCAGATTTTAATAGATTAATTATTCCTATATCGTACTATTGCATGAATTAATGTATGTATGTTGAATTGCATGATTTTAATTAGTTATTATCATCATTCCAATTTTCTTACTTCATATTATCATCCTATTGTCCTCCTATTGTTACTATTGTTTATCTCATGGCTCAAATTTCATATTGTATTGTTACATTGATAAATAATTAATAAGCCAGGGTATAAGGGATTGACTAGAGTAGTTGATAATATAGAGACTGTACTTAGATGATGGCCCGTGTTATTATCGTTATCGTCATCGTGTAAGAAATTACACCATGGCCCGTGTTATTATTGTTATCGTCATTGTGCAAGAAATTATCTCAATGGCCCGTGTTATATTGTTATCGTCATCATACCCAGTACATGAACTATAGAATCTACCACTATAGTCTAAACGAAATTGATTGTATGCATCGAACCTGTGGTATGGAACATATGGGACACAGTAGTACGTGCATTAGTTAGAATTTAATATGATTAATAGACTTAAGAATTACTTCACATCGACATTGCATATTGTTCATCATTGTTCTATTGATATCGAATATTAGCTAAGTGTTATTGTTATTGATCATTGAATATTGTTACGGAGTATTGAATCATTGTTTATAGCCATTGCATCGATTATCATGATATTGATTATTATTATTGTCCCATGTTATTGACTCCTATTGATCCATTGAATTCATTGTTATATCGTTATTACATTGTTCCTTGCTTTCTCTACTTGCTGTCCATGACTTGCTCTAAGGACTATTTTTTTTTTCTCTTGTTAGATGAAGTGTTCATAGGTAATGAAGGAGAATTGCCTGCTGAGATTAGAGAACAAACTTTCTAAAGAACTATTGCTTTATAATTGAATGTTATTTCATTAAACTATTGTATTGAGACTTATTATTATTGTGTTTGGAATTTATTATTGTATTGGGCTTATGACCCAAATTTTATTATTGTTTTCAGACGTTGGTTTATTGTATTTGGATATTTCATATTGCTTTATTCTAAGTATTATTTTTCATGAGATTATTATTATTGCCTGCGCAATTGTTTTGTATTGATTATATTGTTGAGTTGATCGGATAAATTGTTTATGGGTGACGTTAGTCATTCCCTGGGCCAATGTCATGTACTCGTATTCCGTATTTTTGGGAAGCGATACGTGACAATTATACTAGTTGGATTAATGTGAAGCCATGGTTGAACTAATTACTAGTATTTACTTTATCTTGTGTTGTATATATCAAAAATTAATGTGTTGTAATAAAAGAATACTAGTATTTTTCATATGTGATGCACGTTTTGATAAAGAGTTGGAGTTGAACGTGCGGTATACATAAGTCGGTATAATTAATATGTGTGATTGATGTTTTTATTTTTAAAAAATTGGAGCTGAACGGACGATACACGTACTTTTTTAAAATTAAATAAATATTTGGGTGCTATTTGGAAAACTTAACGGCAGGTTATATTTTAAAAACTTCGGGGACTATTTGGATATTATAAAATATTTGGGTGCTATTTAAAAATTGAGATAAGTTTTGGGTATCATCTGATTATTTTTCCTTAAGAATATAGGTCTTTATCTTATACTCACTAGGTCTTGAAGAGGCTAGCACACATGCTTAGATTGAATGAATGCAAGGTTATTGGAGAACATGAATTCATATTTTATGTGTTGGGCCTCCTAGATTCAGATGCAAGTCATGGATTAAGTGATTTTTTCCAGTAGTGAATTACAAGTATTGGTTTAGTTAAATTGATCGATCTGTTAGATAATTTAAAGTCTCTAGCATGACTATGCTTGAGAATTGGAAGCTTGGTGTAAACATGTTATATCTGAAGCAAGTTATATTTTAAATTTGGTATAATAGGACATTATTTATTGAGATAATTTGATAATACAAGACTATTTGGAGTTGTCATATTGCAATGAATGTTTTTGTTTTGGTTTTGATTCATTCTACCCAACTGTGGCCTCATTATTTTTAATGTAATTATTGATTTAACCAAACAGAACAAAGATATCTATTATCAAATGAGGATAACTTATTATCAAGAGATCATATTAGACGGGTAAGATGTACTGGTCCCATTGTATCCCTACCCATAGAAGCATTCAGCCTAATAAAAAAGAGCGTAGTGAACAAAAAATCAAATTTGTAGTTTTGCGAAGAACGAGAAAGAGAACGAAATGAATATGCCACATTCTTCATCGCATATCCATCATAATTGGTTTTTTTTTTCTTTTCTTTTTTTCTTTTCTTTTTAGAGGGTTAGAATCAGTAGTATTAGTGAGAATTACAAGAGTCGAGTATAATTACTACATTTTCAAAATATTCCATAATTAATTTGATTGAAAATTGCAGCTGGAAGTTTTTATTGACCTAAGTTTGGGGGAGTAATTAAATCTCTTCTAATATATTTTGTTTTACACTTTTAAAATTCTAAAATATATTTTGTCCACACCAAAAGGGAGAGATTGTTAACCTAAGTTTGGTGTGCACAAAACGTATCATTTACAACTAATATCTTTAGTTAAGATTTGCAGGCAACAGGAAAAGGAAAATCAAAATAAAAGATTCAAAAGATTAAAAAACAAGTAAAAGAGGCATAGAAAAGATTGGAAAATCAAGAAAGAGTGCTTCACAATAAACATGTGCTTCAAATCATCAAGAAAGCAAGCAAAAATAGTTGATTTATATCTGCTTATGTGAGAAGAATATATGTAAAGTAGTATTGATTGATAAATTAGTTTTGGAAAGAATATGAAGTGAAATTGCTAAAAAAATGTCAAATTTGCACGACAGCGGTCGACCGCTCATCTATGTGGAAATGATGAGTCAGTCGACCGGTCATCGCTCGACTTAGAGTTAAAAGATGAACGGTCGACTGTCCATCATTGTGGTCGACCGTCCAAGTGTATATCTGACTATTTCGGAAATATCTTTTCATTTTCGGGAAGATACATTTTCTTAGTCTATAAATTGAGGAAAATTCACAGTGTATTCTTCATCCCTGACTGTCATAACTCTTCTGAACTAATCATTCAATCAAATACTCCGAGTGTGAGATTTTTATTGTCTTAAGTCAAGGTCTTTCTAGATCTTGAGAGTTTTCCTTTCTTTTCCACTTCGGTGAGTATTGCAGGACTTGTTGTAGAAGCCCTACGGTTGTAACGAGTCTCTCGACCTGAAATTCAAGAATCACTGTGCAAGGGTATAAAGTATAGTGGAACGCTTTGGCAGTGAATTGCTACAAGTAGGTGGTGTGGACATAGACCTGGGGGTCGAACCACGTTATTGTAGGTCCCGCCACAAAAGAGCATGCACTCATGCATGCAACGTTTGGTGCATGCTGATGCATGACAACGTTTGGTGCAAGCATGGTGTCTCTTCCGAAGCATGGTGTCTTTTCCGAAGTATGGTGTCTCTTCCGAAGCATGGTGACTTTTCCGAAGCATGGTGTCTCTTCCGAAGCATGGTGTCTTTTCCGAAGCATGGTGTCTCTTCAAAAGCATGGTGTCTCTTCCCCTCCTATAAATTCTCACTATTTTCTTCATTTGAAGATACACTCAACTGAAGAGAAAAAAATAGAGATTGATAGCCACAGAGAGCTTATAAAGTATTGAGAGTTTTTTTTGTAAATCTTTTGAGATTGAGAAATAATATTTGTGTTGTTTTCTTCTCAAATTTATCTCTGTTTTTTTTCTCTCGATCCTAACAAGTGGTATCAGAGCGAGGTTGAGTTGTTGAGTGCCAAAAGCCTTTGCAGATCAAGATGTCGATGGAGGAATCAATATCATCATCATCATTTGGAGCCATGATCAAGCTTACTGCCACCAACTATACACTTTGGAGACCTCGGATGGAAGATCTCCTAAGTTATAAAGATCTCTTTGATCCTATTGAGGAGAAGGGAGAGAGACCTCAAGCTACCAATGAGGCGGACTGGAAGAAGATGAATAGGAAAACAATCGGTCAGATTCGACAGTGGATCGATCACAGTGTCTTCCATCATGTTGCCCAGGAGACGGATGCTTTTGCCCTTTGGAAGAAGCTGGCGGATATGTACCAGGCCAAGACAGCTCGAAATAAGGCCCTGCTGATGAGACGGTTGGTGAACCTGAAGCTACAGGGAGGAACTTCTATAGCAGAACACATCAGCGAGTTTCAGAGCCTGGTGAATCAGCTATCTTCAGTGGAGTTACCACTTGAAGATGAGTTACAGGCACTCCTACTTCTTAGCTCTCTTCCAGACAGTTGGGAGACATTGGTGGTCTCCCTCAGCAACTCGGCTTCGACTAGCAATCTTACCATGTCTATGGTTAAGGATGCCCTATTCAATGAGGAAGCTCGGAGAAAGGACGTTGGCACAGAAGCACAAGCCTGCGTCACAGAAGTCCGTGGGAGACAGCGAGAGGAAGATCGAGGCAGGTGGAAAGGCAGGAGCCAAAGCAGAGGCAGATCGAGAGGCAAATCAAGTAATGGGAGGAGGCCTGCATACAACTGCCATCACTGTGGCAAACCAGGCCACATGAAAAGAAATTGTTGGAAGTTACAAAAGCAAGGCGGTCAGGGAAGGTCACAACCAAAGAAGGAAGGAGATGCACAAGTCACAGTACTAGAAGATGTGGCTCTTTGCTCTCATGAGGATGAGACATGCCTCCATGTGTCGAATCAGGGCGTAGAATGGGTGGTAGATACTGCAGCATCTTGCCATGCCACTCCTCGAAAGGACATCTTCACGACGTACAAAGCTGGAGACTTTGGCTCGGTGAGGATGGGCAATTCTAGCTTTGCTAAGATTGTCGAAATTGGTGACGTTCGGATGCAGACTGATGCCGGGTGCACAATCACACTGCAGGATGTTCGCCATGTACCTGAACTTTGACAAAATCTTCTTTCGGTGAGAGCCCTAGATGAAAAGGGCTATGATAACCGTTTTTGCAATGGCTCGTGGAGGATGCTGAAAGGTGTAATGGTGATCGCTCGTGGACATCTCTGCAGCACTTTGTACAAGACTCATGTGAAGATCAATGTGGAGAGTCTCAATATTGTTGAACATGAAGCTTCGCAGAAACTGTGGCACCAGAGACTCGGTCACATGAGTGAGAAAGGTTTATCAACCTTGATGAAGGAAAATCTTATCTCCATTACCAAGAATGCAGAGCTTCAACCTTGCAGCAGCTGTTTATTTGGCAAGTAGCGAAGAGTCTCTTTTAGTTCCTCTTCGACAAGGAGATCAGAGTTGCTCAGTCTGATACATTCTGATGTTTGCGGTCCCATGGAGGTGGAGTCGCTAGGCGGTAACAAATACTTTCTGACATTTATTGATGATGCTTCTCGGAAGGTGTGGGTGTATTTTCTGAAGACAAAAGATCAGGTCTTGGAAATCTTCAAATCATTTCATGCCATGGTAGAGCGTGAAACGGGGAAGAAGCTGAAGTGCCTTCGCTCAGATAACGGAGGCGAGTATACATCCAGGAGTTTTGATGCCTATTGCAAGAGTCAGGGCATTCGGCACGAGAAGACGGTTCCATGTACCCCGCAACACAATGGGGTAGCAGAAAGAATGAACCGAACAATCATGGAAAGAGTCAGAAGTATGCTCAGCACAGCAAAGCTGCCAAAGCCATTTTGGGGAGAAGCTGTTCGCACCACCTGCTACTTGATCAATCGTTCTCCATCAGTCCCGCTGAATTTCAACATCCCGGAGAAGAAATGGACCGGCAAAAACCCCTCCTACTCTCACCTGAGGACATTTGGATGTCTGGCTTATGCACATGTCTCAAAGGAGCTCAGGCAGAAGCTCGATGCGAGAACCACTCCATGGATTTTCATAGGCTATGGAGACGAGGAGTTTGGATACAGGCTATGGGATCTAAAGACGAAGAAGCCCATCAGAAGTAGAGACGTGGTGTTCCATGAAAATCAGACATATGGGGACACTGAAAAGCCTACAATTGCTGAAAGTCCTGTCAGTACTCAGGACTTTGTTCCAGATACAGTACCAGTACAAGCTGCCGTAGATGATGATGTGTCTGATCAAGAACTAGAAGCAGAACCAGAGGAGGAGGAAGAAGGGATTGATGAGCCTGGGGAGCCGCAACCTTTCACAGCTGCAGAACCAGTACAAGATAATGATACACCGCCTGAGACGAGTGAGCCTCAGCTACGTAGATCTGAAAGAGGCCATGTTCCGTCTACTAAATATCCAGAATCAGAGTACATTCTTCTTACTGATGAAGGGGAGCCAAAGAATTTCCAGGAAGCATTGTCTCATCCAGACAAAGACAACTAGCTGCACGCTATGTGGGATGAGATGACTCTTTAGAGAAGAACCAAACCTACGATTTGGTTAAGCTTCCAGGAGGGAAGAAGGCACTAAAGAACAAGTGGGTATTCAAGCTCAAGAAAGATGGCAGCGGAAAGGTGGTGAAGCACAAAGCTCGGCTAGTGGTCAAAGGATTCCTTCAGAAGAAAGGCATCGATTTTGGTGAGATTTTTTCTCCAGTTGTAAAGATGACTTCAATCCGAGTCATGCTCGGATTAGCAGCTAGCCTAGACTTGGAGCTTGAACAAATGGATGTGAAGACTGCATTTCTTCACGGTGATCTGCATGAAGAAATTTACATGGAGCAGCCAGAGGGATACGAGGTTCCAGGGAAAGAGAATCTCGTATGTAAGCTGAAGAAGAGTTTGTATGGCCTCAAGCAAGCACCAAGGCAATGGTACAAGAAGTTTGATTCATTCATGGTGAGTCAAGGCTACAAGAGGACTGCTGCAGATCAATGCGTCTACATTCAAAGGTCCCCTGATGGAAATTTCATTGCACTGTTACTATATGTCGATGACATGTTGGTCGTCGGACAAGATACAGTGAAGATCAGACAGCTGAAGATAGAACTCTCTAAGGTCTTTGATATGAAGGACCTTGGGCCAGCTCAGCAGATTTTAGGTATGAACATCTCTCGAGACAGAAAGGCCCGAAGATTGTGGTTATCTCAAGAGAAATATGTTGAACGGGTGATCAAGCGATTCAACATGGAGGGTGCCAAGCCAGTTAGCATCCCACTGGCTAATCATTTCAAGTTGAGCAAGAGTTCGTGTCCCTCATCCAGGAAAGAGATCGAGGAAATGGAAGTTGTGCCTTATTTTTCAGCGGTTGGAAGTCTGATGTATGCAATGGTGTGTACGAGGCCGGATATTGCACATGCAGTGGGTGTGGCAAGCAGATTTCTCTCCAATCCAGGAAATGAGCATTGGGAGGCTGTTAAGTGGATTCTCAGGTATCTTAAGGGTACTTCAAAGATATGTTTGTGTTACGGGGGAGCTGATCCGATTTTGGAAGGCTATACAGATGCAGATATGGCCGGAGATCTTGATGGTAGAAAATCGACTTCTGGTTTTATCTACACTTTTGCAAGGGGAGCTGTGTCATGGCAGTCAAGGTTGCAGAAGTGCGTTGCACTATCTACGACAGAAGCAGAGTACATTGCTGCCGCTGAAGCTGGCAAGGAGATGTTGTGGTTAAAGTGATTTCTACAAGAACTCGGGATCAAGCAGAATGACTACAAGGTACATTGTGACAGTCAGAGTGCTCTGGATTTGAGCAAGAATTCAATGTACCATTTCCGAACAAAACATATTGATATTCGCTATCACTGGATACGCAAGGTGATGGATCAACAATTGTTGAAACTGATGAAGATCCACACGAAGGAGAATCCAGCAGACATGTTGACAAAGATTGTGTCTCGGGAGAAACTAGAGTTATGTAGAGACATAACTGGAATGGATGAGAGATGACGATTGGTGCAGATGTGGCGTGAGGGAGAGAATTGTAGGTCCCGCCACAAAAGAGCATGCACTCATGCATGCAACGTTTGGTGCATGCTGATGCATGACAACGTTTGGTGCAAGCATGGTGTCTCTTCCGAAGCATGGTGTCTTTTCCGAAGCATGGTGTCTCTTCGAAAGCATGGTGTCTCTTCCCCTCCTATAAATTCTCACTATTTTCTTCATTTGAAGATACACTCAACTGAAGAGAAAAAAATAGAGATTGATAGCCACAGAGAGCTTATAAAGTATTGAGAGTTTTTTTTGTAAATCTTTTGAGATTGAGAAATAATATTTGTGTTGTTTTCTTCTCAAATTTATCTCTGTTGTTTTTCTCTCGATCCTAACAGTTATATCATTGTGTCTTACTCATTGCTTGGATTGCTTTCTCTTCCTCTATCCTTTTACTTTACGTATTTTATTCAAATTTTTAATTCCACACAATCACCCTATTCACCCTCCTGATTTACAGTTTTAAAATAGAGAATTGAAGGAATGCTTTTAGGAAGAACACGAAGATGAATTCTGACATTTATATTGTCAATGAAATATTTGGAAGAACCTCAAGCGTCAAATAACTTCCCACTTAAGGTCATGAAAATTTCACGACTAAATCTTCCATCTCCAGGAAAAAATCTGGAAATGTTAGTCTTCCATCACCAAGACTAAACTTTCTTTCTGATCAAATAACTGCTCTTACCGCACAAATGAACATTTAAGCCTTCCATCACCAAGACTAAACTTTCTTTCCGATCAAATAACTGCTCTTACCGCACAAATGGACATTTAAGCCTTCTCTGATGTTAATGAATTAAGTTATACCTTTTTTTTTTGTGTGCGTAGATCTCTGATGTTCCTTCTAATCAATATTGCAAGTCTCTACTGCAAAATACATATTTAGAATACTTGATATTTTGGCTTCGGGAGTTCTAAATAAACAGGTAAGAAATTTTCGGTGAGAAACTTTTCAGTTATTTAACTAACTCTAATATATACATGACAAACATGATCATCATAACTAATATACTGAATTTGTACCAGTTTTGAGCAACTATGTAATAACCTGACAAAGAATTAATTGCAACAACATTTCAATCATGTACAAATGCTTAATATAGTTTGAGTAATGCTACACCCACTACCAGTTTCACTACATTTCTCTTTACTAATTTAGGTGGCACACTACAATATGTGGGAGAAGAGAGTAGGTGGGAGAACTCTCTAATACACTACAAAACGCACAGGCTATAGCGGCGTTTTTGGCACCGTTATAGCTCATAACGGCGCTTCTGAAATCGCCATCGAAAACGCCGTTACAGCGTGCGTCGTTATAGCTACATAGGCTTTCGCGGCGTTTACAGACGTCGCCGCTATAGGGTGTCCGCTATAGGGTGTCCACCTATAACGGCGTTGCCAAACCGCCGTTAAAGGAACGTTTCGTTTTGAAAAAATTAGAGCTATAGCAGCGCTTTTACCAAGCGCCGGGATTTCTCCCCTGAGTAATAGCTAGTATTGGTACCCTGCAGTGGCGCTTGTCTAGCGCCGCGATAGAGAGTACTCAAAAAGCTGTAGTACCTATTGCGGCGTTTCTTGGTAAACACCGCGATAAGTAGGTTTTTTTTTTTTTTGTACATTTTATTATAAAATTTAGAATTGAAAAAACCAGTAATTAATCGCATATTACAAATACATGTAATCATATTAAATTTAAATGCAAATCAGGTAAATCAATAATAACATCATAATCAAGAACCAAAAGTCACACATCACAAAAAACAACTCAATAGAAAACAAAATATTTAACACATATAAACTGTCATACAACGAGTATCAAATATATATGTTGTACAACACTTAGTTATTACATCTCAAAACCCGGTGAGTTACCATATAAATGTTTGACATAGTGCAATTCCAATATCAAAAGCTCGACGTGGTGAGTAACCTGGTAAGTAACAGGCAGTGGCGGAGCCAGACAAATCAAAATGGGGGTCCCAATTTTTTTTTCTCTTGACTCGACATAATTGCTGCCGAAAATCTCTTATTTTACTTTTGTTTTGAAGAATTAAAGTAATTGGATCAAAATAAAATTATAATCAAAGTAAATATTCGAATTTATATTTTTAGTATCATGTATTTTTTCATACTTGTACAGTTGTACTCTAAATTTGGTAAGAGTAATACTAATCAATAATCATACTACACTATTTATACTATTATAGTACTAGAGGCTAAGAGATACGACCCAAATGAATAAATATACTTGTAACTTGTGTACACACTAGTTTCTTATTCAAAATTTTATCCAATGATTACACAGATCAAATAATAAGTATCACTGTTAATTTTTAGCCAAAAGCTCATACCACTATTTTGAGCCTTTAATAAGAGGTGGATTAGACTTGGGGGTCCCAAATTTTTTTAAACTGGGGGGCCAAATAAAAATTTTGGTCTATATTAGGAGGTTTTACAAAATTTTTGGGGTCCCAAATGTCCCCCCTACTCTCTTCCTCCCTCCGCCACTGGTAACAGGATCAACCTACAAAATACCCTTAAAGATAGGAGGTATATATATATATATATATATATATATATATATAACACTTAATCATAAGAAACAACTAAATACAAAGCTTACCAGAAGATTTTGCGGCTTCAAATCTCTGCTCCCAGAACAACATGAACATATATACACTGACCTTTAAAGATATGCCCAGAACACCAACTGATTTGACCAACTCATCAATTTCCCAATACACTAATGCAAGCACGAGCCACAGAAAAGGATATCACCTGATAAGTCTGAAGCCTCACATATGTATGTGGCATCCTTTATCACAATGTCATAATGCTTCAGAATCCATATTGAGAAAAAGCTAAGAATCACACTTGTAGGATCCATCGACTTGAATCAATTGCTGCTCCTGGTTCTCATTCTCTTGCACACCCACCCACCCCCTCCTCCTCCTCCTTACACCCTACAGTGGCCTCTATTTCCAAGCACAAACAAAATTACCAAAAATAAAATGAAAAGCAAATTGCAATTAAAAGGAACCAGAAAACAGACATGAACAATACCTTTTATACTGTGAGAAATAGACTGTTACAGTGAGAAGAATCTAACAATTTTGCAGTAAAATGATGCTCTCTCTCCATATAAATAGAAATTCACTCTCCTACGCATATCCATAAAATTTTCGAAACCCAAAAACTCTGCAAAAATTTCCAACCGAAGCATTTTTCTATATTAGAATATTATTATTATTATATTGATGCATTTTTTGCAAAAAATCCCAAAAATCACTTAAATTTTTCGAAAATAAAAAACCCAAAAAATTTATTACTACTGCATATACATCTCAAAACCCAACAAAAATCCCAAAAAAAATATTTGCATCCTATTTAGAATACTCTAGCTTTGCATTTTACTTAAGTTTAACTCTCATCTAGAAAGCATCTTATTTAGTTAATACTTAGCTGTATTTATGCTTATTTCAGCCTTACCCTTATTTTTTTAGCTACTTACATTTGTGCTTTCACAAGCTTATTTCACACACATCCTCAACCCAATAACTTGAAGTTAGGGATTAGCTTCGGCTTCTAACCTACCGTCAAGAAAAAAAGTAATGCAACCTCTTACTAAAGATGTATGGGTAACCTCCAACACATTAAGGTTATCTTATTGAAGAATGGGATTTCAAAATGGCATAGTTATGTTGTAGGCAATGGACTAAGTTTCTAATAAACACTAACCAATATCCTCTCTGTCTATGGCAAACTGAAAGGCTGAAGCATGTAATGTTTAATGGCTAATTTATTTTAGTATGTATCCAAATCCACACACAAAAATTGCTAAAACTAGTTTTGGAATTACAAATTAAAAAGATGTCCGTTGATACCTAGGGATATAGATACAAGTCAACACCTTTGAATAGGCCAAGGATTTGTACTTATTTGATTCAATCTTCATATTGCATTAGTTTTACATTTCTTCTATTTCACAACTTCGCGAATTAGGGAACCCAATCATATCTTCTTCTTTGTTTTCATCTTGTTTTAGATAAATTAACTGGTTGTCTTGAGTATTTGGGGTAGTTGATTATCATTCTGATAAGCTAAGTATGGATGAGCTGACTTCTAACCTTATTTGTAAATTTTTTGGCATTTATCAGGGTCAAGCAGAATGTGGATTTCTCTTCCTCAATAGTCTCAACATGCACATTCTAAAAATGTAAGTAATCAGGGAAACGTTGAAATAGACTCAATACTTCCCCTCTCCAACTGATTAACTGAACAAAGTGAAAAGTGAAATTTCCTAGTTCTGCTCCACACTATCTAATATAGTTTTAAGCACATACTAATAATATAGGAAAGTGTTGGAATACTGCCATGGGACCATAAATTGCCATCAATCAAAATTTACTAAATTTATTCTAATAAATTACCTGAACATAAAGATTGTAAAATGTTTCATCTTCTCTAGTCACACTGTCACAGTGTTCACATACTAATGATACAGCCATACAGGTTGTCAAAAGTGTTGTAACACCCGCATTAGGACAAGGAGGCAATCATGTCTTTCACGCCGTCAATCTTTACCTGCATCTTGAACACGTCCGGATAGGGTGTACGACTGGAGGTAGATGCACAAAGACCAAATACCTGTGATTCAACACCTTAAATTAAATAATCTCCAACGATCAATAGAAAAAAAAACACTTCTTTTAAAACAGAATAGATAAATTATAGGTGTTATAAGTTATCAGCACAGAATTCTGCTGTGCTGATATCTTTCTTTTAAAACAGGTTGGTCAATAACACCTATAATCTGAATAGATAAATTATAGTAGTAAGAGAAGAAGCTCCAGCAGTAAAGTCTGAACTTTTAAAGAATATACAATATAGCAGAAAAAACATTCATTTCATAATTCCTTTGATATTGTGAAGGAAGGGTGTAAAATGCATGTGTCAGCAAAAAAAAATATCATGAACCTATGAGTGCAAAAGGTATTATACATGTCTCTTTGTGCCAAAAAAGATGTTTGAAATAAAAAGATCACAAGCTATTCAAAGCAGCATTATCTGGAGTTCCAATGACGTATAAACTATGTTATAATAAGACTGCAGCAGTAAAATAAGTAACAAGGCTTACTATATAAGTCAAGAACAGAGCAGTTGAAAGCAATTATACATCAAAGTAGGACCCTAAGAGGATAAGGACCTTCTCGAAACAATAAGTTGCTCGGTGCATTTACAAACTTTCTTAAAAGGCATGAGATACCATTTAGCCTTTATGTACATAGTATTCGAGCATAGTGGGTAAATACCCTACTTTTCAAAAATATTTAGCCAAATACCCTCCTTCCAAAAATATTTAGCCAACTACCCCTTTTAATTAAATAACCAAAAAGCAAAATTTTATATATAACCCCACTCTAGAAATTATAAACTATAATACACCTTAACCTTAAAAAAGCTGGATAATTCACAGAAAATAGAGAAACTTAAATTAAAAAATCTTTCAAAATTCAAGATTAGATATGTTGATAAAAGATTAGTAGAAAGTAAGCATATTGCCAGTAAAGAAATATCAGAATACCTATTACTAACAATAAAAGTAACTAATCAACTACCTAAAGAGATACAAAAACAAATAGCATACAAAGTATTAGATTACAGAAACGAAGAAGCAAGTTGGTATTGCCAACGCCTACTAGCAGACAAAATAGTAGGGCATGGAGCCAAAAATTTATTTAAACATACAAGACTTGGAAGAAGTTTACACCGGTCCTGAAATGTTCATTGATATAAGAAAAGATTTAAGAATTATAAATAAAAATATAAAAGAATTAGGAAGATATATGACAGAATACCCAGAAGAAGAACTAGATATAACAGAAGAATGTATGAAAAAACTTGAAGCCATAACGAAGCTTAACATAAATATTCTAGAAATAGAAGATTTAATGGCAAATCCTAATTCAGAAGAAGTGCAAGAAGCCTTGAAAAATCTAGATATAGCATACGAAGAAGTAAAAATGGACCAAGATAAATTTATTGAAAAACCTTCAGAAATTTCAAGTAACATGTATGAAATCTTAAGACCACCACCTCACAAAAAACCATACCAATTACCATGGAAATGGCAAAATACAAAAAGAAGAATGCAACTAGAAAAAGGTAAAGAAAAAGAAACTCCAAAATATGAACCAACAGAACACTCCGAAAAAGAAATAGCAGGAAATAGAGAATGGTTAGACCTAGATTGCGTAAAAGATGTAGATAGAACAATTGAAGAATGGGTAAAAGCGTCACTAATAGTAGGATTTAGGCAAAACCTTAATGGGAATGCATTTGAAAAATTCATAGAAGCCACCTTTATGGGAGTAGTAGCAAAATGGTGGAACGGACTAGAAGAAGAAGAAGAAAGAAATACTATAAGAAAATCAAGACCAATTGATGATAAAGGATCTGAAGAAAGCTCAGCACAACGGACTTTAGGTTTAAAAGAAATAATTACAAATTACGAAAGAGCAATAAGAACCGAATTTAGTGTATACGATAAAGGAGAAAAACACACTATATATAAAAAGAATCAAGCAAGATGGAGACTAAGTAACTTAGAAATATGCGACATGTGCCATTTTGACAACTATGCTTGTGAATTCCGAGAATATTATCAAGATAGTTATTACACAAAAGAAGAACGGAGTCCAATTTTAGACTCATTCTTTCTAAAATTACCTGATCCATGGAGCATAAACATATATAGTGCATACATAAATGAGAAAGTGAATCCTGAAGTACACTTTAGGGTATAGAATACAATTTGTAAAAGATTATAGAGACAAGTATGCCAAGATGCTACAGCAACAATGAAATATTATAGAACGTATAAACAAAGAATCTGCTGTGAAGATGCAAGACCAAATCATTGGGAATGCAATAATAACTATAGATATAATAACTATAAATACACAAAGAGGAATAATCACAAATTCCAAAAATATCAACCAAAATATAGGAAAACTTTTAAGAGATATAGAAAACCTTTTAAAAAATACTTTAGAAAAATAAATAAAAATAAAAATAGGCAGTATACGAAAAATCCAAAAAAATGTAATTGTTACATATGTGGAGAGGTAGGACATATATCACCAAATTGTCCTAAAAGAATGAAAAAGAAAATGTAAAATACGTAGAAGAAATTGAAGAAATGAATAATATAAATTATGAACCCATAGAATATGATGAAGAATGGTCAGATATAAGTGAAGATGAAGAAATAATGGTAATGGAAGAAGATAGTGGAAGTAGTGAAGCTGAAACAGAAGAATGTGAGATATACATGTTAACTGATCTAACAGAAATAGGAGAACCTTCAGAAAGAGAAGAAAACAATGAAGAATTAAGAGAAAGAATGTGCTTTGACATACAAAAGTACGATAAAATAAGAGAGACCAAATTAGATATAAATCCAAAAGAAATCTTTAAACTACCAATATTTGAAAGAAAGAAAAGCACCATAGTAATAGCTAGGAATAATGAACAATCTATAGACATTGAACAAGCACAAGGCAAAACCATAATCCCATTAATAACAGAAAGAATAATAAGACAAGAAATGGAAAAGATAAACGAAAAAACCAGAAAAACATTAAGATACATACATTTAGGAGCTGTACAAATAATAACAAAAGCTTATTTTAAGGAAGGAATAAATACACCCCTCCAAATATATCTAATGGATGATAGGATAATATCAAGTACACAAGACGCCTTAATAGGAATAGTGCAAGGAAACCTAATGTACCAAAAGATAAAGTTCACAATAAAACCTAATTTCTCTATAAGCATAACAGAAGAAAATAAAGATAAAAGTCTAGTCATGTATCATAAGTTATCAGGTATAGAAATGATAGAAAAAAGCAAAGTTATGAGCATACAAATAAGAAATATTTACGCTTTCACTTGTAAGCACGAAGTAAAGAATAGAAATACGGACAATTTTAAAATAGAGCCGCTATTCAGCGAAATCATAAGGTACAAACCAGCTAGAGAAAACCCTGAAATGACCAAACCAAATTATATAGAATTCGACTTTAATAAAGCAAAAGAAAAAGAAAAAGAAAAAGCACCACAAATAATGTTCGGAAAGAGGTCACTATCAATAAGAAATAAACAACAAGCATTAGAAATAATACCAATAATAAATACATTAGAACACCAAAATAATAACCAATTTAAAATAGAAATAGAATATTATGACAACGGAAAATGGAATAAACAAATAGCCTTAGTCGACACAGGATCTACTAATTCACATATTAAACAAACAAATATAAAAACCACTGAATTGATACCATTAGATAACCCATATTATT
Source organism: Hemerocallis citrina (assembly GCA_017893485.1). Classification (NCBI taxonomy): domain Eukaryota; kingdom Viridiplantae; phylum Streptophyta; class Magnoliopsida; order Asparagales; family Asphodelaceae; genus Hemerocallis; species Hemerocallis citrina. Next base: position 168,094,761 of record CM030368.1, read on the forward strand.
ACTTAGATTATTACAATAATAGATATCTAATTGTACATAAAATCATACTACCACTAAGGATAAATGGTAAAAAGGAAATGTTGTTACATTTACATGTAGACCCAGAACAACATGTTAATGATATGTTATTAGGAACTGACTTCCTTACATCAGTACAACCTTACTTAATTCAAGAAGAAAAATTATAATAACAGTAAACAATAAAAGCATGATAATAAATAGGATATCGGACAAATGAATCCATTAAGGGCGACAAAAAACACATTATACATCCTAACAGAATTTGTTTACGACGGATACAAATCTAGAAACTATCATAGTCTAATAGACACCGGAGCAGGTACTAGTTAATGCCGCGAGAATATACTACCAAAATGGAAACAAGATGGTTTTAATAAAAAAGCCATATCTGGATTAACCGGACAAACAATCATACTGGATAAATACCAACAAAACGTTAGTGTACAAATAGGAAGTTACATACTAAAAATACCCATAGTATATCAATTTAACGATATGAATAATGACGTTCTCTTAGGAAATGACTTCTTCCAACAATACTATCCCATAACTATATCACATAAATCAGTTGTATTTACAACACCTTGCGGACACCAAGCAATAGCAATTATTATAACACAACCATATTCCAGAACTGACCTACCACACATCAGAGTTTCTTCAACCCAGCGTGGTGAATATCAATACTTACCAAATAAAACTAGAATACAACAAATTCAAATAACTACTACAAAAGAAATTTTACAAAAACAATTAGAGGATCTGTGTAGAGAAGACCCCTTAGCAAAATGGAACTTAAGTAAACCCACGACACATATAGAGTTAATAGATAAGAACAAAATAATTAAAATTAGACCAATAAGACATACTCCAACAGACCTAGAAGAATTCAAAATACACATAAAAGAATTAGTAGAAAATAATTATATAAGGAAATCACAAAGTCCTCATTCATCACCAGCATTCATAGTAAAAAAATATTCAGAAGAAAAAAGAGGTAAATCTCGAATGGTAGTAAATTACAAGGAATTAAATAAAAATACTAAGAGATTTGGATATCCACTACCAGATATGCAAATACTACTTAACACAGTAAGAACAAGAAAAATATATTCGAAATTTGACTGCAAATCAGGATTTTATCATGTAAAATTAACAGAAGATTCAAAACCTTTAACGGCATTTAGCACACCTCAAGGATTTTATGAATGGAATGTATTACCATTCGGCTATAAAAATAGCCCAGGAATATTTCAAGAATATATGGATAAAATTTTTGAAAGATACAACAATTTCATATTAGTATATGTAGACGATATTCTAATATGGTCAGAAAATGAAGAACAACATAAAGAACATTTACTAAAATTCATAGAAATAGTGAAAGATGCAGGCATTATACTATCAAAAAAGAAGATGGAATTATTCAAAACTGAGATAGAATTCTTGGGAACAAAATTATCACATGAAGAAATAGAATTACAACCACACATAGCAGAAAAAATAAAGACTTTTCCTAATGTCTTAAAAGAAAAAAGAGAAGTGCAAGCTATAATAGGATTACTAAATCAAACAAGAGGATATATACCAAATTTATCAGCAAAAACAAATTGGTTGCAACAAAAACTCAAAAAGTCTAAGAAATGGGAATGGACCCCGGAGGATGAAGAGAAACTTAAAATATTAAAACAACAAACTTCAGAATTACCAAAGCTAAGACTACCGGTTAAAGAATGTTCTTGGATAATAGAAACTGATGCATGTGAAACTAATTGGGGAGCGGTATTAAAATTCATTGAAATAGGAGAAAGTGAAGAAAAATTAGCTAGATATACTAGTGGTTCTTTCACACAAACCCAACAAAATTACCACATAAATGAAAAAGAACTACTAGAAATCTTAAAAGCTATAAAAAAGTTTGAATTATTCATAATACATACAAAATTTATGGTAAGAACAGATAATACACAAGCAAAAAGTTGGATCAATAAAATAATAGACCCAACCATAGCAAATAAAAGATTGATTAGATGGTAGATGGAGTTAGCACATTACGATTTCTTAATAGAAAATATAAAAGGAAAACTTAATATTTTAGCCAATTTCTTATCAAGAAATTAACTATTTCCGCTTGTTGCAGAATGGAAACCCGAGTTCAGCAAATAGAACGAGATATAGTCTACCTAAAGGAGACAGCAGAGCAATTAAAAGGAGCATTTAACCAGTTACAACTACAAATATGTGGACTCCAGAGTCTGTTCTATCAGCATATAAGCCAGCATGTAACCACAGAAAATATGGCGGATGAAAAAATGAGTGAGATAGGTGAGCCTTCTCAGTCAGTTAAGGAAGAAGCAATTACATCTCCAAATAAAACCACATATAAGGAGACACTTCTTACAGAGAAAGCTCCTATCAAAACATCAAAGAAAATATTATTTCTACAATATATTCAGAAGCTATGCCAAGTAACTGAAGTAAACCAATTCATCAGAACCATATCTCAGCAGCACATGAACAAGGCCATCATCCTACCAGGAGCCAATTCGAGAACAACTAGGGCACTATTCGAAAGAGGACTTATCCATTGTATTTACCCATCCAGAGAATGTGAAGAACTAATCCACCTACCAAGAGAAATTTACAAGGCAGCTAAAAGTTATTTTGGGCTTACGAAGGCCTCAAAAATATATGTTAGAATGTATTTAGCCATCCCAGAGTATCTAAATGATGAGGAAGAATACCCAGCAGAACATGTTATAAAAATAGGGATGACCACCCAAATAATCTATGGAGCATCAAACATTGTACCATTTAAGGCCGAAGAATTTGAGAAATTAATCCCAGAAAGGAGAGCAATGGGCTTTAGGAACATGTACTGTGAATTAAAAGACATAAAACAAAGAGACAGCAATATATGGATCTATGACAGCCCAGATCCAGATAAGATAATAATGTACAGTATAGCAAAAATCAAACAGCCACAAGATAAACATGAGCTGTTTGACAGCTGGTACCAGATACTATCTACTGGAGCAATGACAATGACAGCAGAGACAGTTGTACATTACTGTAGCCTGATGAAGATGGAACACCAACATAAATGTGCAGCATGTGAAGATGTCGGCCAAGAGGAATCTCTTTTCCTAGAATAGGCCAAAAATGTAATCAGAGCATTTAATGTAACATGACGTAAGCACTGATGTAAGAAAAGCAATAATGGTATATGTGATGTAAGCAGTGATGTAAGGAGAATAATAATTGTATCTGGTGTGAAGCCATCCCTTCGGCTATAAAAGGGAAGGCAGGGTAAGGGAGAGGGCGGACCATCTTGGAAAGAAAAAAAAAAAATTCCTCATAATCTTTGTAAGTCTGTTTGTAACAAGCTTGAAGAAAATAAAATGTCTTTTATGAGTTCATCTATCAGCCTCTGTAGAAAATAAGGTATGAACAACTAAATTTTTTTCCCTTAGGGAGAGTTTTGTAAGGCTCTGCCTGAATAATCTTGCAAAAAGACTCATTTGCAACCTTCTATAGTTAGACTTTTGTGGTTGTCTGTACCAAAATGCTACTAGTTGTTCTAGACGTATCTCTTGGATGAAGCTCTATTGAGGGCATAGTAATCTTGAGATGGGAAGAACGTAAAAGGAGCACAGAAATCGGGGTGCATACCGGGGGTATTTTATCCACTGGTAGTAACTGGTACAGAACAGATCAAAAAAGTTTAACTAGGTCGGAAGCATGATGGGCCGTTTTGTTTTGATTTTTAGGTATCCTTAGAAATCTCTCTCTGCTCTTTATTTTATAATTGCTTATTATTCGAAAGAAGTAATGGATAATAATTTCGGTATTGCTTCACCAATTTTTGAATTAATGGTTAATTACCAAGGTAGTGACAGAATGCTAGTTTTTGATGTTTATTATCCTCATAGACAAATAAGCATGGATGATTGCTACGAATTCAAATTATTCTTTTTAGCATTCAACGAGTAACAATTATAACAATAAACCAAATAATTCCTGGAGAAACTAGTAATATAAATGTTGAAATAATTAACGATCTAACTTATCACGAAAGATCTTTGTTATTTTATGAAAATGGTATATTTAGTAGTTACGTTTGGAGTCCTACGACTGCATACAGACAATTTCTAGAAGAACATGAACAGAATGGAGGAGAACATAGACATACAGAAGAACTCGAAGAACCTCCATATGATAGTGAAGAATATGAGACAGAATCAGAATATATAAAAGAACTTGACGACGATGACGACGAAATTCCCATCATTCCTGATTACTTTTTTAGAATTGACAATATCCATTATTTCGAAGAATATTATTTTTCAAACTTTGATCTTTAGTTCAACCATTTAGACTTTACTCTTTAGACTTTTAAAAATTTTTGATACTCTTTTAATTTTCAGGTCTCCAGGAGATTAAGCGCTACTCACACTTACAATATAAGAGATCTCACGCACCCACCCAAGTGGTATCAGAGCCAGTACAAAGTAAGTAAATTAAATTTAATTTTAAGAATTTTCTGTATATTTATTAATAATTTATAAGGTAGAAAGCAGAAAAACTAAAATCTAATAATAGAAATAAAAATTATCCTAAAACCCAAAAACTTTTAGTTTTTGTAGAAAGGTCACACATCCTATAAAAATTATTATAGGAAGAAAACTATAGAAACCTAACTAAGAACTGGGGTATTTCACTAATTATTTTCAAAACAAGGGTATTTAACTAAATATTTTCAAAAAGAAGGCTAATAACCCAAATAACTCCATAGTATTCTGCATCTTTGTGCATTCCGTCCAACAAGTCAACTCTTGCCTCTGATTTCAGATACAAACATATATGCAACCCCGAATATAGAATGCAGTATGCTGTGTGATTTTATTTCAATGTAGATAGTTAGAAACGTTTGGGCATTTATTGCTAAATTTGCTTATCTATCTCCAGTTTCATCTTTAGTTCCATATTTATTTTTCTTTTTAGGCATAGACAAAATGTTAACATATTTTCAAGTTTATCATTTCTCTAATTTGCATGAGTAAGACTTACAACATATGCTAATTTTCAATTCTCATGTTGTTATTGGAAATGAATAAGCAAGAATCAAGTGCTCAATAAAAGAATAAAAGTATAACAGAGACATAATTCCATATAAGGCGTGCTTTACAATTGAATATTTATGTGAGAAACACAAAATATGTGGTAGTAAAATAGTGTGCTCGCTAGATTGAGGTTATCTCGGGTTCTTATGTTTTGTAGTTTTTTTAAAAGATCTCCACATAAACATACAAGAAATATAAACTGGATAAAGTGAAGTTGAGGGTTTTCAGGCACAACGTACCCATGCCAATCTCCAGTGTTCCCTCCTCCATGTCTGTACTGTTCTGTGGCACTCCAATGTTCACCCACCAGCCTGAGTAATTGAAATATCCAGTCAATATGTAATCAAAAATCCATCTTAAATTCATCTGTCGTAAACTACATTCAGAAAAATAATAATAATCATAATAATAAAGATAATTAAACAAAAGCCATATTAACTATAGTAGCTCTGCCATTTCATCATTCTAATTGAAGTATGATGCCACTAAGCCATGCTAAAACAATTAGAGAGACCATATAGTTCTTTTTCAAGAGCAGCCTGAATCATTTTTTATATTTCCTAAAAATGTTACAGAAAGACAGATATTATGCCCTTCCAACAGATCTAATACTATCTTCATGGGCACTAACTATATCTAGCAAAGCTACAAACTTTCAATTATTCTCTACAATTTTCCACTTCTAATAAGTTAAGAACTTTGAAATGTTACCATCATAATTCGAGAACTAAATGCTAAGGTTTGCAAGATATAATGCTTGAGTACTAAACTAATGAGGGTCTGTTGGGGAGTGGTTTTAAGTGATGAAAACTGAGAGTATTGTTGAGTTTCCTTATACATAACTTATCATGAGGATGAGTTGTTTAGGGTAATTGAATATCTCAACTTCGATTAGCTTAGCTAAGTTGAAAGAACTTTAACATTGGGTTCTGGTTGCAATCAAATTTAATTTACTTCTCACTGTTTAAGCTCTCTCCCAATCTCTTACTTCTAAACATACCCAGACTTACAACAAACATACCTCAACCTTACTTCTAAAAAACAACCTATAAATTCCCCTCTCTATCCCAATCAGAACCAAAAAAAATTCTCTTTTATTAATAAGAAATGAGAATGAGTAATTTTTGTTTTCCTACAAGACAAACCCATGGCCATCAAACAAGCATATCTAATTAAAAACATGCACTAGTCCAAGAAAAACACCTAAGGAAAGAACCTTTAAAACAAACCAAATCATATTTCCACGGAATTCTCTCCCTGAATATCCAAAAAACTTAAAAAAACAAAACAACAGTCAAACTCAACTCTCAAGAACTAGACCCTAAAACTTAAATATGGTATTGATGGATCCACATAACCTCAAAACCAGAGTGATATTTGAGTACTTTCTGAGAATATGGGGTTTCTGATATATGGTTGTTGATGGTTAGTTCACACCTTCTGAGAATATGGGGTTTAGGGTCCCATAAACCTGTAATCTTTTAAATAATATTTAAGGACTTGTAGGTCAATTTCATTTGTTGTTTCTTTAGTACCATAAAGAGAATACAGACAGAGATCTAGACCATAAGAAATCAAAAGCATACCCCATTCACTGACCATGACCCTAGACTTTATTTCAGTGAGTCTTTAACTATTATCCAATCTGACTGATTGCAGAAACAATATCACATGAATGACTGAAGTAAACAACTAAGTATATAAATTAGTAATTAAGACCAAAACATGACAAACCAATATTATAAAGTAAGCAAAAGAACTACTCCCTCAAAAAGAACTACTCCCTCAAAACTTTTTGCTATCCCAGAATTCATTGTGCTTCTGAATGTGTATACGACCAGCGAAGATCAACCAATAAAAGATCTTACGTAAACATTGTAAAAATTAGAATTATCCAAAGTAAGAAGAGACTACTGTTAGAATACTGTTACTAATTCACTCAAAGGAATTATTTGCTAACTGTATTGATGTTTATAAAAAGATTGATCCTTTTCCTTCATGGCCAGTAAATGTTGATTCTATTGTATATACTGGCCATGAAGGAAAAGGAAAGTCTGAAAAATGACAGTTAAATGGGTGCCCCTTCAAAATCTGTAAAATTTTCAAATGCCCTAAATCATTCACCAAACCATATCGACTAAGGGGCGTGGACGAAAGAGGGGCGTGAAAATTTGAAAAAAATCAAATGCCCTAAAATTTTCAAATGCCCTAAAATTTGTAAAATTTTGAGTCTATACTAGCCGAGGGAGGGGCGGCGGCAATGACGGAGGCGACGGCAAGGGACGCACGACAATAGAGGGAGGGGCGGCGGCGATGGACGAAGCGGCGGCAGCAAGGGAAGGGAGGCAGCGAACGGCGAATGGCGAATGGCGAGATTGAGGGGGAGAGGGGACGAGCGGTGAGATTGAGGGGGAGAGGGGACGAGCGGCGAGATTGAGGAGGAGGAGAGTGTCAGGGGTTAACATCCATGGGTTAGCTCAGACCAAGCCTACCGGAGGGATGGGTACAAGTGCTGCTGATGATCTTCAAGCTTCGAATTCTGCTTTGGGCATTGGGTGTGTAATGTGTAATGTGGAGTAGGAGACACGTGCGATACGCACGGTACTTTTGTAAATATTACTTGGCGGGAAGTGTAGCGGGAAAGGTAGGAGTGCGCTATGCGCGTAATAGTTTGAATGCTTTGTCGTGTAGCGTAACGGCCTAACGGCCTATATAAGTCCGATTGTAATCTGTTAGAAGCTATTAATGAAAAATTCCAGTTCTTTCTTCTCTGAAATCTCTTCCTCTTCTTCCCTGAACTCTCTTCTTCTTCATCTCCATCCCCATTCTTGAAGTTCCAACTATCGCCATGGCTAGATCTAGAAGCAGCAGGAATCCAAATGCTGACAGTTTGGTATCAGAGCCTGAAAATCTGGAGGTCGACGACGGCAGTAATCTTCTTGAGGGAATCGTGGCTGATTTGAGAAGCCAGTTGGGGGAGAACCAACTCCAAACAAATTACCTCAACGAAAGAGTTGAAGCCATTGCTGAGAGCGTGGGAACCAGAATGTCGTCGATGGAGTCGAGGTTGGACTCGTTGATGACGATGGTGCAGCAGATCCATTCACGACCTCCACAGTCACCATTGCTTCCAAATCCAACACAACTGCCCTTCCGTAGAGAGGTAAATGCTTTTAATCCCAATCCGACATTAATTTCTCAACCTGTGGAAGTTGGGAATGTGTTCAGGACTCCGTTCAAGGTCGAGTTTCCGATGTTTTACGAAGGGGATCCAACGGAGTGGATCTGTGGGGTTGAACAGTTCTTGGACTTCTATGAGGTACCAGAACACCAGAGGCTTAAGTATGCTATGTTAAATTTGAGAGGAAGAACTGCACAGTGGTTTCGAAGACATCTGAAGCCAAAGATTAGTGAGGTGACTTGGACGATGTTCTTGGAGGAGTTAATCACTAGATTTGGTCCGACGGAGTTTCAAGACTTCGAAGGAATCCTCTCGAAACTTCAGCAAAAAGGAGATCTCGAAGTCTATATCCAAGAGTTTGATCGGATCTCTAACTTCGTCGATGGGTGGACTGAATCGCATTTCTTAAGCACCTTCATTAGTGGACTTCGTGATGAAATACGTTGGGATGTTAAATCACAGCGTCCAAGGAATGTTAACGAAGCAATTGGTTTAGCCAGAGGGTACGAAGAAAAGCTTTCTTGTTTGAGAAGAAGTTTCAGGGGCCAGTCACGATGGATTTTTCACAGATGACAATGGAGTTTGAAGTGGCGGGGAGTAAAAAGAAGCTTCAGGGACTGCTCAATTCCCAACTGCAGATGATTAATGCACAAGAGATCTCTAAGATGAACTTATGTGTTTGTCAAGCTTTTATGATCCAAGTTCAAACAACTATTTCTGAGGAGCAAGGAGATAGAGATGAGCACAATAATTCTGCAGATCTTCAATCAGTCCTTGATCAATTTCCTGAAGTATTCCAAGACACTCTTGCGCTTCCCCCTCAGAGATCCATCGACCACCAGATACCTATTGTTGAAGGGGCTAAACCAGTATGTTTAAGACCCTATAGACACCCTCACTATCATAAAGCAGAGATTGAGAAACAAATACATGAAATGCTTAGCTCTGGGTTTATTCGACCAAGCCAGAGCCCTTATGCGTCCCCAGTGATTTTGGTGAAGAAATCAGATGGGAGCTGGAGGCTTTGTGTCGATTATAGAGCGCTCAATAGCCAAATAATCAAAGCCAAATTTCCAATTCCTCTTATTGACGACCTCTTAGATGAACTAAATGGTGCGGCATACTTTTCTAAAATAGATTTGAAGTCGGGTTATCACCAAATACGGGTTAAGGAAGCTGACATTGCCAAGACAGCATTCAGAACCCACCATGGCCATTATGAGTTCATCGTTATGCCTTTTGGCCTTACTAACGCACCCGCAACATTCCAAAGTTTGATGAATGACATTTTTAAAGAATATCTCCGTAAGTTCATCTTGGTATTTTTTGATGATATCCTTATCTATAGCCATTCCTGGGAGAGTCATTTACATCATGTTTCCCTAGCTCTAGAAGTGTTAAGTAAGCATCAGTTGGTTGCGAAGGCAAGTAAGTGCAAATTTGGCAAGCGTACAGTAGGGTTCTTGGGGCACATTATCAGTAAGGAGGGTATTGCTGTAGATCCAAAGAAAATTCAAGCTGTGATTGAATGGCCAGAACCCCAGACTGTGAAGGAGCTCTGTGGATTTTTGGGTTTAACAGGGTATTACCGTAGGTTTGTGAAGAACTACGGGGGAATTGCATTTCCACTCACTCAATTGTTGAAGAAAAACTCCTTCCAATGGAGCTCCGCAGCATCCGAAGCTTTCCAGGTACTTAAAAAGGCAATGACAACTACCCCGGTGTTGAGATCTCCAGATTTTTCCAAAGTGTTTGTAGTTGAAACCGACGCATCCCAATCTGGAATTGGAGCTGTTTTGATGCAAGAATCTCAACCGATTGCTTATATGAGTAAGGGATTGAAGGGTAGGTTATTAATCCTCTCCACCTATGAAAAAGAGGTATTCGCAATCTTGCAGGCTGTGAAACAGTGGAGGCAGTATTTGTTGGGGGGTGAGTTTATAATTAGAACGGATCAAAGAAGTATTAAGTTCATTTTAGAGCAAAGAATTAATACTGATATGCAAGAGAGATGGTTGTGGAAGTTATTGGGTTACAACTTTTCAGTTGAGTATAAAAGGGGTAGTGAGAATAATGCTGCAGATGGATTGTCTAGAAGAAGAGTTGGAGGTAAAACATTCTGCAAAGTCACGTTTGTAGTACCAGAGTGGATGGAAGGAATCAAGAGAATGGTGAAGGAAGATCCATATTTTACAGATTTCGCTGAAAAACTTCAAGCTAAACATGGAGACCAAGGGAAATTTAAGTTGCTTGGTGGTGTTTGGTATTACAAAGGCAAGGTAATGGTGAGTCCTACTGCAGAAGTGCGGCATTTGATATTCTTTGATTGTCATTCTTCGAGTGTCGGGGGACATTCTGGGTTCACTAAGACTTTGAAGCGCATCAAGAGAGATTTTAAGTGGGAAGGAATGAGCAAGGACATCAAACGTTGGGTACGGGAGTGTTTGATCTGTCAGAAAAGTAAAAGTGAACAAATTCATCCTGCTGGGCTCCTAAATCCTCTTCCAGTACCTGATCGTATTTGGGAAGACGTCTCAATGGACTTTATTGAGGGATTGCCAAAGAGCCAAGGGAAGAGTGTAATCTTAGTTGTTGTTGATAGATTAACCAAGTATTCCCACTTCATTGGAATATCACACCCCTATACGGCTCAGTCGGTGGCTAAAGTGTTCAATGATAATATCTATAAACTTCATGGGATGCCAAGGAGTATAGTTAGTGACCGAGATCCTGTCTTTATTTGCAAATTCTGGAAGGAATTCTTCAAGTTACAAGGGTGTAAACTCAATCACACTACGGCCTATCATCCACAGGGAGATGGACAAATGGAGGTAGTTAACAAAGCCTTGGAGCTTTACTTGCGCTGTTTCTGCTGCCAGAAGCCTACAGATTGGATGAATTGGATTTCGTGGGCGGAGTTTTGGTTTAATACCAACTGGCATTCGTCTACAAAGGTCACTCCCTTTGAGGGTGTGTATGGAAGAGCAGCTCCTTCCATTATTCAATATGTAAGAGGTACGGCCAGTTTGCCAGCAGTCGAAGACGACTTGATTAGTAGGGATACTATTCTGAAATTGCTTAAAGATAACATGTTACAAGCTCAAGGGAGAATGAAGTACTTCGCAGATAAAAAGCGCACTGAGAGGACATTCGAAGTAGGGGATTTAGTGTTGCTGAAGCTTCAACCTTACAGGCAAAATTCGCTCAGAAGTCATACCCCGCAGAAGCTTACTTCTCGATATTTTGGTCCTTATAAGGTACTGGAGAAAATAGGGAAAGTGGCATTTCGCTTGCAGTTGCCGGAGGGGGCAGTAATTCACCCAGTGTTTCATGTTTCGAAGCTTAAAAAGTGCCATGGTGAGCATTTACCCAACGTTTCTTCAGAATTTCCTTCTTGGTGAGTAGAAGATGACAATCCAATGAGTCCGGAATTGGTATTGGATAGAAGAGTGCTCAAGCGCAACAATAAGATGGGAATTGATTTGTTGATCAAATGGAAGAATTCGGGAGTTGAAAACGCATCGTGGGTGGACATTGACGTGATTCGTCGTCGTTTTCCAGACTTTGAACTTGGGGCAAGTTCATTCTTAAGCGGGGAGGAGTTGTCAGGGGTTAACATCCATGGGTTAGCTCAGACCAAGCCTACCGGAGGGATGGGTACAAGTGCTGATGATGATCTTCAAGCTTCGAATTCTGCTTTGGGCATTGGGTGTGTAATGTGTAGTGTGGAGTAGGAGACACGTGCGATACGCACGGTACTTTTGTAAATATTACTTGGCGGGAAGTGTAGCGGGAAAGGTAGGAGTGCGCTATGCGCGTAATAGTTTGAATGCTTTGTCGTGTAGCGTAACGGCCTAACGGCCTATATAAGTCCGATTGTAATCTGTTAGAAGCAATTAATGAAAAATTCCAGTTCTTTCTTCTCTGAAATCTCTTCCTCTTCTTCCCTGAACTCTCTTCTTCTTCATCTCCATCCCCATTCTTGAAGTTCCAACTATCGCCATGGCTAGATCAAGAAGCAGCAGGAATCCAAATGCTGACAGAGAGCGGCGAGATTGAGGAGGAGATGGGCGTTTAGGGTTATAGCATTTTTTGGGTGGGAAATGAATAGTTGGGGCAGGACGGAAATATAATTCGACACTCTATAACAGCGTTCCCAATAAAAACTGCCGTGGAATACATCCCATTAACCAGCGTACCAATACGGCAGTCTATAACAGCATTTTATATTCATAAACGCCGTTATATAGTATATATATAATGGTGTGTTACAACAACGCCGTCATAGACATTCGATATTGAAAAAAAAATTATAACGATGATCTATCCCGGCGTTTGGGAGTACACGCCGGGATAGGTATGCCGTTATATCCATTGCGATTAGTAGTGATAGTAGTATGCCACCTAAAATAGTAAATAAAATAGTTGTGCAATTGGTAGTAGAGGAAGCATTACTCATATAGTTTATATAATGTGCATAATGTGCATTAGGCAAGAGTAGCATACAAAAACAACAAAGGAATATTTAGCATGTAGTTAAAATGGTGCAAGAAGACAGGAGAAAAGATTGGCTAGAGCTGTGTGGAAATTAAGGACAACGAAGATGTGATTGCTCTTATAGAAAAGGTATACAAGTAAATAACGTCATTCACCAAACATATAATATTCTTAATTGCTAATACTTGGTATATTCATGCAGAAACCAGGAGGAATACACATATTGCTCGATGAAGTATGGTAGTGATCCATAGATGAAGAAGAATCGGTTGAGAAGAAGAGCCTCTGGAAACAAAGATCAACAAATGTTATAGTTAATAAAGTGATCAAGAGTACATTTATATCGAAATGTAAATAGATTTAAGGCAGTTAAAAGAATAAGGTTTTTACATTACCCCAAACACTACAAACCGCACAGGCTTTTCCGGCATTTTTTTGGGCTATCCCGACGTTTATAAACGTCGGGATAGACCGTAGCGGTGTTTCTGAAAACGCCGCTATAGCTTGCATCGGGACAGATATAGGATCTATCACGATGTTTTTTAGCAACGCCGCTATAGCCTATATCAATCCCGGCGTTTAATTGGAAAAACGCCGGTATAAAGTTTTTGCTAGGGAAAAGGGAAAAGGTCATCTATCCCAGCATTTTTTACCAAAAAAGCTTTGACCAAAAATGCCGAGATAGGTAATTATTTTTATTTAAAAAAAACACCCAAAAACGCCGGGATAGATAGGTATTTTTTATTTATTTTTTAAATTTTATAACATTTTTAATAAAAAAAAATTACCCTGCATGAAATATAATCATATCTATGTTATAAAACAGTTATAAAGGGTTGTATCATATATTATCAATGATTTCTAAGATATATTTCAACCCAAAACTTCTATCCATCCTCCTCCCTGGTTGGAAACCAAAAAAAACAACTATCTCACATGAATGAAAAACCACCCTCCTCTGTGGAAGTAGCAGGAGCAGTTGAGCTCGTTCCATCATCTATGACAATTAGATGACCTTCTCTCCTTATCAACCTCTGCACAAAGAATCAATTATGTTTTTGGTCATGATTACTGTTTCCATCTATGACAATATCAGCAAATGCACAATGTCAATCCTGACTAATTATATGAATTAATAATTATACATACCTCTATGATGGCCCTAATGCATTTGACCTCTTCGCGCACTTCTTCAGTGGAACTGTATGCTCCATTCTGCTTCTCAACATACCAAACAATAAGATCCCTTTGTTTCATACCAGCCAAACCACTGCCTGCAAATATAAGGAAATTGTACATCAGTTCTAACCAAAATTACCCTTGGTTATTGTATGACATGAGTTTGATAGTCTGGATCTATTTTCAAGTGCACACATAATGAACTGCTTACAGATAGATATCTATATTAGCATATTTGTGATATAGTGAAAAGCATCTGGAGTATGTAAACATTTGAGCACATAACTGATATTTTGATATTTTAACTCTGACCACTTCCAGTAGTTATGATTAGATGAATAATGATTTCATATACGATGCAGCAAAAGTATAAATCAAATTGGTTGTTGAGTCACCATGGAAAAAGAGTAAATGAGCATAAGGAAATGAGAGCAAAGCAATGACCATGAAAAATTACTTTCCACCTGACAATAAAGCTTCAGGATAACGGACGGTTTAGGTTATATATATAATAAAAAGACAGCACGTATGTATGTATAATTCACTAGCATGCACCTTGGGCGTAGTATTACCCAAGGTCACAAATTATGAATAACATGTGTTGATTAGAGAATTGAATAATGCCCAAAAATCTTAACACAACCAATTTGATTGAATAATGCAAGTAAGCTTATAGCTAAGACAGTCCCTTAACCTATAAAGTCTCAAGGAGTGGAAAGACTTTTAGACAAAAATAAAAGTAATGAATTAGTACTAATTCATATACGCTATTAGTGTTGCGACTTATGAGAGATATTTGTATTGAAATTAAACTTGATTTTGAGTTAGGATTAATTATGGGTTCATAATCCAAACCCAAAATTAAGCCCAAGTTCTAGAGAGTCTCTAGAAACATCATAAAATATTATCACCTCCTCTAGATGTTCTAGAGAATTCTATAAAATAATTATCTAAAGATTGTGTAGAAAATTCTAGGAATAAAATCTAGATATTATGGTAGAGAGTTCTAGAAAGATATTTTGTAATCTTGGAGCCTATAAATAGCTCCTTCCTCTCCCATTTGTAAATAAGTTGAACAAATAAATAAAAAGCAAGTTAAAGAAAGAGTGTTCTTCATAAGTTCTCTAATTCTCTCTAAAAATCTTTCAAGTATTTTCTAAGTATTCTTCCATATCATTCTTCATACTTAGAGGGTTTCTTCTCTTGGTTTCACTCGAGTTTCTCGGGTATTACGGTCTTGGGCTAGTGCTAAGCACTATCGGAGTTTCTCTACATGGTATCAGAGCCATTCTAATCTTGTGCTCATCAAGATCGGGGTTTAAGAGAGCTCGGTTTATTCTAAGTATGGAATCAATGGGTCGTGTCGTTGGATTGGGAATGGAGATCTTAAACCAATCTAACTACCGGTTATGGAAGTCATGTATGGAGTCATACTTGGTTAGTGAGGACTTATGGGATGTCGTCGGCGGTAGTAGCACAACACCACCAAGGGGAGATGCTGCAACAGCGGAAGCGACAAAGGAGTGGACACGGAAGAATGCCAAGGCGGAGTTTGCTTTGAAGAGGTCAATATCCTCGGGAGTATTTGAGCATGTCTCAAGGTGCACATCCGCAAGTTCCATATGGAAGGCGTTAGATCAATTGTTCAACAAGAAGAACGAGGCTCGGCTACAATTATTAGAGAACGAGTTGGCGAATGCGAAGCAGGAGGAGTCTTCAATCTCAGAGTTCTTTATCAAGGTAAAAAAATCTTTGCTCAGAGATTAATACTCTTAATCCGGATGAGTCGATTTCAGAAGCTCGGATGAAGCGGTCTATTATTTGTGGTTTACGACCCGAATATACACCGTTTGTTACTTCAGTTCAAGGATGGGCTACACAACCTTCCTTGGAGGAGTTCGAAAATCTACTAGCTTCGCAAGAATCACTAGCCATGCAAATGGCGGGAGTTAAAGTCAATGATGACTCGGGGAGCGCATTTGTAGCTCGGAGGCAACAAAGTTTTAGAGCCAAGTTCAAGGATAGTGATACAAAAAATAATGATGGACGAGAAAGATCTTCTATGGGAGACAAGAAGCGATTCAAGTGCTACCGGTGTGGGAAACTTGGGCACTTCAAAAAGGATTGCCGAGTTAAGTTGAAGGAATCAAATATGGCGGAATCTAAAGATCATACTGAAGACGAAGAATGGGAGAAATGTTTCACGGTGGAGGCTGCATCTTCAGGTACCACTACAACCAAAAATCTAGAAAATGATTGGATTGTAGATTCTGGTTGTAGCCATCATATTACCGGAGACGAGAAGTTATTTTCCAGTCTTCAGCGCCATGACGGAAAAGAAGCCATCATTACCGCAGATAACTCAATCCACCATGTTGAGAAAGAAGGGACTGTTGTCATCAAAGGAGATGATGGAAGCCCAATCACTCTCAAGAACGTATACCATGTCCCTGGAGTACGGAAGAATCTTCTCTCTGTGGTGAATGCGGTGGACCAAGGTAACTACGTTTTATTTGGCCCAAGAGACGTTAAGTTTTTGAAGAATATCAAGGAGTTAAAAGCGGACGTTGTTCACACCGGAGCACGAGTTAAGGATTTATATGTTTTATCGGCCTCAAGCTCTTATGTTGAGAAGATGAGTACCAATGACAATGCATATATATGGCATGCTAGGCTTGGTCATATAAACATGACTAAGCTCAAAGTCATGGTGAATAAGGATTTGGTTAATGGACTTCCAAAATTGAAGATTCAAGATGAAGGGAAACTTTGTGAAGGATGTCAATATGGAAAATCACATAGGCTTCCATTTGACAATTCTACATCACGATGCAATGCTCCGTTGGAGAGGATCCATAGCGATTTGATGGGTCCAACAAGAACACCCTCCTATTCCGGGTTTCGTTACATGTTGTTGTTCGTTGATGATTTTTCATGGTACACTTGGGTATACTTGTAAAGGAAAAATCAGAAGTATTTTTGAAGTTTCAAGAATTCAAAGTTACCGTGGAAGGAGAGTTGGGTCAGAAGATCAAGACCCTAAGGACTGATAATGGAGGGGAGTTCATGTCAAAGGAGTTTCTCTTTTTTTGCAAAAAGCATGGTATCAAGAGAGAATTTTCATGTCCATATACACCTCAACAAAATGGAGTAGCGGAAAGGAAGATCAGACATCTAAGCGAGACGTGTAGAAGTTGGTTACATGGCAAGAATTTGCCTAAGGCCTTATGGGCGGAAGGCATGAGATGTGCAGCCTATGTTATCAATCGAATGCCACTAAGTCCGAATAACATGAAGTCTCCTTATGAGATGGTTCATGGGAAGAAGCCAACGGTGAAACATCTCAGGATATTTGGATCAATCTGCTACGTCCATGTGTTCGACTCTCAGAGAACAAAGTTGGAGGCAAAGGCGAAGAAATGCATATTTGTCGGTTATGATGAACAAAGAAAAGGGTGGAGGTGCATGGATCCTGAGGCACATAGGTACGTCGTGTCTCGTGATGTTGTCTTTGACGAAGTTTCCTCATATTATGGACAACCTCAAGTCTTGGTCGAACAAGAAAGTGGAGATTCCTTCAAGGTTGATGAACCAATTCCTCAAATGCCAAGTGAGAGCGGAAGTCTCGAAAAAGAGACGCAAGGTGAAAGTGGGAACACTAATCAAGAGGAAGATGATGATGAAGATCATGGTTCCATGGCTAATCAAAGGCCTAAAAGGAACATTGTTAAGCCTGCTCGGTTCAGAGATGAAAGGTTTGTCACTACTTACTCATGTTACTTTGCCGCTCCATTAGATGAAGAAGAGCCATCATCTTATGATGAAGCTAAAGATGTTCAAGAGTGGGAGACCGCAATGGAAGAGGAGATGAATGCCCTTATAAAGAATGAAACTTGGGATTTGGTTCCGAAAACCAAGGATGTTCAACCCGTTTCATGTAAATGGGTGTATCGAATTAAGCGGAAAGCGGATGGAAGCATTGATAGATTTAAAGCAAGATTGGTTGCTCGGGGGTTCTCTCAGAAGTATGGAGAAGATTATGATGAGACTTTCAGTCCTGTGGCTAAGATGACTACGGTACGTTTACTTCTATCTTTAGCCGCAAGCTTTGGTTGGAAGTTATGGCAACTAGATGTGAAGAATGCATTTCTATACGGTGAGCTTGATAAGAGTATCTTCATGGAGCAACCACTTGGTTTCAAATCACGAGAGCATCCTGATTATGTGTGTAAGCTTAAGAAGGCTTTGTACGGGTTAAAACAAGCTCCTCGAGCATGGTATGGAAAACTTGCTCAATTCCTTCAGTTTTGCGGTTATGTACCATCAAATTCGGATCCAAGTCTATTCTTCAAGAAGAATGGAGGAGTCCACGTGGTAGTTCTTCTTTACGTGGATGATATGATAATCACCGGGAACGATGATGCTGAAATTGCTCGTCTACAAGAGGATATGTCGGTGAGATTTGAGATGAAGAAGTTAGGTGAGTTGAATAACTTTCTTGGTTTGGAGGTTGAAAGGGTAAAGGATGGAATCTTCATCGGTCAACAAAGCTATGCAAGAAGGATTGTTGAGAAGTTCAGGGTACACGAAGGAAAGACACGTACTACTCCGATGGATGTGAACATAAGGCTTAAGCGCGATGAAGGGTCCTTGCTACCTGATCCTCGACCTTATCGCTCTCTTGTAGGAAGTCTTCTATATTTAACCATTACAAGACCTGACATTGCCTTCGCGGTAGGTCTCATAAGCCGTTTTATGCAAGAACCAAGGAAACCACATTTAGAAGCGGCAAAGAAGATCTTGAAGTATGTGAAGACAACTCTTGGCATGGGTTTGGTGTATAAGTACAATGCCAAGACCTCTCTTCATGGCTTCACAGATGCTGACTTTGGTGGAGATCTTGATGATCGAAGATCAACTTCAGGCTATGTGTTCTTATGTGGAGACACAAGTGTTTCATGGTGCAGCAAGAAGCAAGCAACAGTGTCATTGTCTACCACTGAAGCAGAGTATAAAGCGTCAACACTCGCAGCTCAAGAGTGTATATGGCTTCGAAGACTCCTTGAAGATTTGTTCGAGCCAATCAATAAGCCGGTTGAAATTTATGGAGATAATCAAAGTGCTATCAAGTTGGCTAATAATCCGGTGTTTCATGCAAGGACGAAACATATCGAGTTAGAGCATCACTTCATAAGGGAGAAGGTGCTTGATGGAACAATTGAAGCTTTGGAAGTTCGAAGCGATGACAACGTTGCAGATATCTTCACCAAGTCATTACCAAAAAGTAAATTCGAGTTACTTCGCTCGAAGCTCGGTATGGTTGACAAAATCAAGTTTAAGGGGGAGTATTGAAATTAAACTTGATTTTGAGTTAGGATTAATTATGGGTTCATAATCCAAACCCAAAATTAAGCCCAAGTTCTAGAGAGTCTCTAGAAACATCATAAAATATTATCACCTCCTCTAGATGTTCTAGAGAATTCTATAAAATAATTATCTAAAGATTGTGTAGAAAATTCTAGGAATAAAATCTAGATATTATGGTAGAGAGTTCTAGAAAGATATTTTGTAATCTTGGAGCCTATAAATAGCTTCTTCCTCTCCCATTTGTAAATAAGTTGAACAAATAAATAAAAAGCAAGTTAAAGAAAGAGTGTTCTTCATAAGTTCTCTAATTCTCTCTAAAAATCTTTCAAGTATTTTCTAAGTATTCTTCCATATCATTCTTCATACTTAGAGGGTTTCTTCTCTTGGTTTCACTCGAGTTTCTCGGGTATTACGGTCTTGGGCTAGTGCTAAGCACTATCGGAGTTTCTCTACAATTTGATTTCGCAACTCTAGGACAATTATCAAAGCCAAAAGTGCATCTGTGTTCCAAGTCTCGAGGTATGTTAATTAACTCAGTTTTGGGGTACTACAAAATTGCATTTGAAAATTTATTCAACTGATGTTACATCGCCGCTGATTACACCTTAATGTTGCCAAGTTCTATACAGGTCTAGAATGTTTTCAATGAATTTTGAACTCGATGACAACTCAAACTGACTTTGTTTCTAAACCCAATCTGTGAACATTTCTAAAGTGGCCAGATGAAGAAAGATACATCTATCAATTTTAAGAGATAAGTACCAGTGCATATTCCAGCACTCCTTCATACCTATTTCAGCTCGATCACATTACCTTCACCATCACTACCAATTAAGCAAGTAATCCATTTGGACCATAAAGGGTGATCATGTTCAGTGACCCAGTCTTTAAATTAAATAGGTAGATACATCCATCAATTTAAAATGATAAATTTTAACAGTGCATATTCCAGCAATTTCTTGTTCATTATTTTCCTTCATACCTATTTGAGCTCTCACATTACCTTCACCTTAGCTACGCAGTTAGCAACCCTTCTGGACCATAAAGGATGACCATGTTCAATTACCCATCTTCAAACTAAATATACCAATTCCTAAAAGTACAAACCCTTCAATTGAGGATTCCATCATAGTTAAAGATCTTCCAACCACAACAGATGCTTTTGCGTCGAGGAACCTACAAACACTTACCACCTAAAGCAGTAGTCTTCTAGCAGAACCATCTCTGATTAAACATCCCAAAAGGCTAATACTATAATAATGAAAAGAAACTCAAAGTACCTGGTTCAAAAATTCATCCAGTCTTCTTGCAAGGCGTATAATGCTCCCCTCAAATATATCAGTCATCCAATTACTTCCTCAAATGTTGCCCCCTAAAGATAGAACTCAATTCATGTCAGTGGATGGAGATGCTAAGCATGCATATAAACATACTGCAACATAATTAGAGAGGCCAGATTTAAGAAATATAACATAACTGTAATAGCCAAAGGAGCATATAGTTTTCACGTACTAAGAATTATGTGAAAGTGCAACAAATAAGGTAGCGCCCTGAATTTCCAATATAATAAACTCAGTAATACGTGGCACAATTCCCAGCATCTACTTCAATGTAATAGTAAACATAGCCAAACACAGATAAATTTTTCAACTTTTACTACATCAATTCTTTTCAAAGCACAGTGGAAAACAAAGACCCTGAATTACAATTTCTTTCTTTTGCAACACATGCTTTTACAATTTGCATAAGCCATATTATCATTCTACCACATGCATCCAAATCCCAAGCTACAGGTACCTACCTGTAAAACATAACATAAGGCTAGAAATAACCCTAACCCCCAAAACTACAGGGGTCAGCCATAATGGTGTGAGTGACATCAAAAGAAATGCAACATAAATAAAACATAAAAAAACAAAGTCATAATCAACACATTTTCATAGTAGTAACACATGGATAATGAAATAACGAACATGAAGTGAAACTAGACTAAGTGTCAAGTGTAGGGAAATAGAAAACATACTTGCATAAAACTAAGTCAAGAAAATACATATACAATATGATGACTTTCTAATGCATACTTGTCGGAATCTATGCATTCCATATTATATAGGTCTGGTGCAAGCCTTTATCGTTCTCCACTTTATAGGGTTAAATCCCTCGTTATGCAACTAATCCTACTACGGTGATAGAAACAAGATCTAGATTACTCCGCGAATAGGCCTGACAACCCCTGATGCGCAAGCATTAGGTAAGCATAGCTCAAAAATCGGAGAATCACCTCTATGCCGTGTAACCTACGAATAGGCCGACCCTCGACGTGCAGATACACAGTACATCTCATGAATAGGCCTGCCGACCCTCGACACGCGAATGCACTATATGTTCCGTAAATAGGCCTGCCGACCCTCGACATGCGAACATACTAACTGTCCTATCAGGACACAACAACACACAAACCTGGAACGTATCCGTTGGACTAACCCCTAGAGCAATTACTTACGTTTCCCAAGTTATATGCATCTCCACTAGTTTCTGTCCTTAGGTTGGTTATTATTAAAAAAACACAATTTCTCCCTCTCTAGAGTTAGTGTATCCTGCCAGAGTAATTTCAACAAAACAACTCCAAGACCCAAACTGGTAAAATCCACAAAATCTTATCTGCCAGTTTACAGGAATCTCACTCAACTTCTAGAAACTCACAAATCGAATATCAATACAAAACCGTTCATTAAAACTCTTAATTCCATCATCAAAATGTTTATATCAACGAAAACTTATTTAAATCAAGCAAATCCAACTCTATGCAAATACCCACAAATTCCAGAATGAAATCTAAAATTTAAATCACTTAAACCACTGAGTTTCGCATCTTCAAATTATAGAAAATCATAAAACATCAATTCCTTCGAAAACCATATAAAAATCCGCTTTCTAAAGCCACAGAAGTTCAAATTAAGTTCTATTATAACCAAAATATAACTCTTTGTAAAATACAATAATCTGTAGTAAAAATCATCTAAAACAGTAGATCAATAATCCGTAAGTTCGAAGAAATAATCGTTCAAGAAAACGACCAAAAACTCAACAAAACAACACATACAGCAACTGTCGGTCGACTGTCAAAACAGTTCAAAAATACAACGGTCGACCGGCATGCTAAAAATCCAAAATCTCGCAATTGACAGTCAACAGTCATTTTAGTTAAAAAATTGGACAGTCAACTGTCGGCTGATACTCAGACAACTTTAAAATTCGTGCACTTTAACTGATACTTCGATTATAATCTTTCAAAACACAAATTTGTAAATTTAAAATCCTGAGATGATCAAATACAACTTGTCTAACATACTGGAGTTCATAAAACATATCAAAATCTCATCTAGTTCATAAAAGAGCAACTTTTCATTAAACTTCTTCAAAACAGGAATAAGGAAATGTATATGTGCATATATGTGTTTACATATCAGTTTAAAGCTTCAAGAAACATTGTATAGGAGTAGTATAAAGTTTATTTCGATCTTAGTATCAATACAAATCTAGATTCAATCGAAAACTTCACAAAATATCCAAAATTCAATTTCGGCTGAACAATGTCAAACCCGAACCAAAGTTCAATGAAAACCCTTCAAAACTAGATCTTTTCATTCCAAAAACTTTTTACAACTTGTTATACACATATACAAGTTAATTTTATTGCTTCTCCCTTGATTATATACATCTACAACATCATTAGTCAAGTTCTTCTCCATCAAAATTCTCAAACAGTATGTATATATATGATCAACAGTAAAATACTCATCTTTATTCAAATTTGTGCATCTCCATCATATAATCTCGATATATATATAATCTAATAGCAAGAATAATAAAGAAACAGCATACCCATAATTTCTATTAGGTTCTTAACAATCTCAAGTCATCTATATAGGGATTCTAATCATAACATTCATAGAAAGTCCACTTTTAATCATCCATCCATCAATATATTCATTATATCATCATACAATCATCTAACATGTATTCTACTAGACAAATCATCACATACAACATACATAGAACAGTAAGAAAGCAAACATATGTCACTCACCTCAATGAAGAATCAACTAAAATAATAAAAAATAATAAAAAGCTCCTCTTTTCGCAAAAATTCAAAGATCCCTGCTTCGAAACTCCAAGAAATTAATAATAAAAAAAACCTTTTGTTTATAGTGCAGCAAAGAGACGGCTGTGACTTCTCTTATAACTGGCCAAAATTTGGGTATTAGGGTTTTGTGAAGATTTTGCAAAATATTTCTTTAGAGTATATCTTTACATATATAAATATTTATACTAGGAAATTAGTTTAACCCATTCAATCGATATTTAAAATAAAAAATAACCACCCAGATCTTGCCGGCACTGATTTCAAATCCAGAAAAACAATTTTTGTAATTTTTGCCTCCAAGTGGCAATTTTGCAAAAAAAAACTCTTCTTTAAAAAATTTGCAAAATGAAACAAATCTATTAGAATAAAAATTAAAATCTTTACCTCTGAGTTGGCTAGCCATCATGCTCAGCCTAGAAAACCAAAATTCTGGAGTTTTTACTCCAAGTGGTAATTTTGCACAAAAGCTCATCTTTTTGTAATATTTGCAAATATGCCAATAAATATCAGAAAAATCCAGAAAATTCGTAAATAATACCTACTAATAAATATTAGGTTTTCCGAAAATAATTTCTGACTTTGAACTTTCTAAGAAAATATTTGCACGCGTTTTGCACGTGCAAAAGATAAATTTCTGAAAAATGTTTATTAAATTACCAAAAATCACTTTAATTCATTTATTAATCTCAAAAAACATTATTTAAAAAATATAGGGTGTTACATCACTCCCTCGTTAGAATAGTTCTGTCCTCAGAACTACTACTAATATGGACCAAACGATATAAGCAAAAGAAAATGCAATCACATAAATGGAAATATAGTTTAAAGAATGCGGTCATATAAGAGAATACAATTTAACCAAAAGAATACAATCATACAAAGAGCTCAGGAAAATCCTTCTGCATGCGATCCTCCGGCTCCCAAGTAGCTTCCTCAAACTGCTGGTTCCTCCACAATACCTTGATCATAGGTATCACCATATTCCTCAACATCTTCTCCCTACTATCAACAATCTCTACAGGCTGCTCCTTGTAACTCAAGTTCAGCTGTAGACCTTCAGGCACTTGCACCAACAGATGATTCTGATCCGACACATATTTCCTCAACATCGACACATGGAACACATCATGCACATGTGTCAATTCCTCCGGTAGCTCCAACTTATATGCTGTTTTACCAATCTACCCCAAAATTCTGTATGGCCCAATGTACCTTAGCGCCAACTTGCCTCCCTTTACAAACCTAATCACTCCTTTAGCGGAAACACCTTGAGAAAAACTGCATCTCCAACCTCAAACTCCAAGTCCCTTCGTCGAGTGTCTGCATAACTCTTCTGCCGACTCTAAGCCTCGACCAACCTCTTACGAATCAGCTCGATCTTCTCCGATGTCAACTGCACAATCTCAGGCCCAAACATTTGCCTCTCACCAACTTTATACCAACAAACGGGTGTCCTGCACTTCCTCCCATACAGAACTTCATATGGTACCATCCCGATACTCACATGGTAACTGTTGTTATAAGAAAACTCAACCAATGCCA
Organism: Hemerocallis citrina; assembly: GCA_017893485.1. Lineage (NCBI taxonomy): Eukaryota > Viridiplantae > Streptophyta > Magnoliopsida > Asparagales > Asphodelaceae > Hemerocallis > Hemerocallis citrina. Next base: position 168,119,818 of record CM030368.1, read on the forward strand.
AGTACCTCTCCCAACTGCCCCCAAAATTCATAACACAAGCCCTCAGCATATCCTCCAATACCCGATTCACCCTTTCAGTCTGACCATCGGTCTGCGGATGAAAAGTCGTATGAAATCGATTCTGGTACCCAAAGTTGCTTACAAACCCTTCCAAAACCTCGATGTGAACCTCGCATCCCTGTCGGAAACAATTGACACAGGATCTCCATGAAGTCTCACAATCTCATTAATGTACAGCTCTGCCAATTTCTCCAACAACCAACTAATCTTCATAGATAGAAAGTGAGCTGACTTGGTCAAACGGTTAACAATAACCCAAATTGAGTCATTGCCCTTCGGACTCCTCGGCAACCTTGTGATGAAATCCATGCTGATATTCTCCTACTTCCATTCTGGAATGGGCAATGGCTGTAACAAACCTCCCGGCCTCTGATTCTCTGCTTTGATTTGCTGGCAAATTAGACACCTTGTCACAAAGTCTGCCACATTCCTCTTCATACCAGACCACCAAAAGTGCTATTTGATGTCCTTGTACATCTTCGTGCCTCCAGAATATACTGACAACAAGGTACTGTGTGGCTCCTGCAAGATACTCTCCCTCAAATCTGCATTCTCCGGTACACAGCCTCTCACCCATCCATAGAACTCCATCTTGGACACGGAACTCTAATAACTTGCCTTCGAAAACCTGCTGCAACATCCTCTGAATCTCTGCATCTAATTTCTAGCCCTCCATAATCTGCTCCCTTAAAGAAGGCTACAACCTCAACTGAGCCAAAGATGCTCTCAAACCCTGCATTATCACCTCGATATCTGCCCGATCAAACTCTGCAACCAATTCTCTCTGAGTAGTGATCAAACTCGACAGACTGCTCTTCCGACTAAGTCCATCGGCCACCACATTCGCCTTGCCTGGATGATACTTGATCTCAGGACGAATGTCTTCCAACACTACCAACCACCTTCTCTGCCGAAGATTCAGATCCTTCTGCTGATAAATGTACTTCAGGCTCTTGTGGTCGGTATACATGTTGACCTTCTCTCCATATACATAATGTCTCCACTGCTTCAAGGCAAAGATAATAGCTGCCACTTCCAAATCATACGTCGGATAGTTCTTTTCATGCGGACGCAACTGCCTCGAACCATACGCAATAACCTTTCCTTCCTGCATCAAGACGCACCCCACACCTCTGAGAGACGCATCACTGAAGATATCATAATCCTTTCTAGCTTGTGGCAAAGCTAAGATAGGCGCAGTCGTCAACCTCTCCTTTAGCTCAAGAAAACTCGCCTCACATTTATCAGTCCAAGTGAATGCCACATTCTTCCGAGTTAACACTGTCAAAGGAACTACGATCTGTACATAGCCCTGAATGAATCTCCTGTAGTACCCAGCCAAACCCGAGAAACTCCTGACTTCCTTCACTGTTGTTGGCCTGGGCCAATTATTCACTGCTTCAACCTTCTGAGGATCGGTGGCCACTCCCTCCTTAGAAAGGATATGATCAAGGAAAGCTACCTCAAACTTCCAAAACTCACACTTCGATAGCTTGGCATACAAGTTATGCTCCTGTAACTTTTTCAACACCTCTGCCAAGTCTTAGAGTGCTCTTCCTCCGACTTCGAATATACCAGAATATCATCAATGAAAAACACCACGAAGGAATCAATAAACGGCTGCAAAATACTGTTCATCATGTCCATGAACACTGCCGGCGCATTTGTCACTCTGAATGGCATCACCAAAAACTCATAGAGCCCATGACGAGTCTTGAAAGCTGTCTTGCTCATATCTTCCTCCTTAATTCGACCCTAAAGATACCCTGACCGTAGATCAATCTTCAAAAATATAGCTGCTCCCCAAAGCCTATCAAACAGATTATCAATCCGTGGAAGCGGATACTTATTCTGAATGGTCACCCTGTTCAACTCCCGATAGTCAATGCACATTCTCATTGATCCATCCTTGTTCTTCACTAACAACACTAGTGCTCCCCACAGTGAAGTACTCGGCCTGATGAAACCCTTACTCAGCAATTCCTCAATCTGCTTCTTAACTTCATCTTGCTCTACAGGTATCATCCTATACGGAGCCTTAGAAATCGGAGCACATCCCGGCTCAACATTAATACAGAACTTAACATCTCGCTGCGGTGGCAATCCCGGTAAATCTTCCAAAAATACCGTAGGAAAATCCCTAACAACTGGAATGCTTCTGACTTCATCTGGAATCATCAACTTAGATACCATTGCAGTCACTTTTGGGTCCTTCTCCTGAAAAGTCACTGCGGGACCTCCTGGTGCTTTCACTAACACATCTTTCTTCTTGCATTCAATTTGTGGCATCATATATTACCATCCAATCAATGTCCATAATCACATCCACACCTATGACTTGCAGTTGAATGAGATCAATGCCAAATAATCTCCCACCATTCTCGATATCACAACCCTCGTAATATCGATCAGCAATCAATACCTCCTCTGATCGTGTTGCCACTGACAAGACTGCCTGGAAATACCTTAGGTTCCACACCTAAAACTTTAGCAAAATTGGGTGACATAAATGTATGTGAAGAACCAGTATCAAATAAAACTTTTGCTTTTATTTCATTAATCAAGTCAAATCTTGTTACATGAAGAATGATACTCAAATCTCCAATTTATTCTTAAACAAAGTTTTACTCAGTACATCAAATGAATGAATTTAAAATTCCTACATACCCTGGATCACATTCTCTGAGTTACCCGCATACTCCTCAGTTAATGCGAACACTCGCCCCTATCTCTGAAATTTGACTCCGCCTACACCTTCCTTCTTCAACTGCGAACAATTTGGTCTGATATGCCCTTCACGACCATACTGATAACAAGCCCGCACCTTAAGTGGCTTGGTGCATGCTGACTGATAGTGGCCTGCCTCTCCATAGTTGAAACAAGTCATGCCTTGAATTGCAGGTGCCTTCTCCTCTGGCTTACTGAACCTGCCCTGCTTCACTGGGAACTTCTTCCCACTCTGACTTGCTGCTGGCCTCTTGTTCCTGTTCTAAGTCTCCTGCTTCTTCTCGAACTGATCCATATCTTCTTCTGTCATTGCTGCTCTTCTGACCAGCTTATCAAACCTTTTGATGCCCAACGGTATCATCTGCAACCTCAAATTTGGCCTCAAGCCCTGACAGCCACCAGACGCCAACATCCTTCTCTAATTGCATCGTAGCCAATTTCACCTTATTGGCTGCTAGAGTTTCCAAAACTTTGAAGACCATCTCCATCTGTCTAACCCAATCATCAGCCTCATTTGGATCAGACTGCCCCTAAAAAATGGGTAGCTTCATCCGTTTGAATGACTCAACCTGCTTAATTGGATCAGCATTAACAAGCACTGGTTCATCGCCTTGATTCTGATTTTAATTTTGTGCCATGTTGGCTGCCATGAATGTGTTCAAGGTTTGATATACCCTGGCAATTTCAGTTTCAATATCAAGTCTGGCCCCATGGAAACCCTCAGCCCCATCACCATTTCCACCATTCCAGGTCCTGGATCGTGCCATTATACTGAATACTGCAAAATGAGGAAAAAGTTAGAGAATTACAACACAATTCATATTCACATCAATACCCTAAGGCAAAACCTCAATCATACCCCAAACCATAACATCTTGTTTTAATTCTATGTGATACTCATACTCTAATGTCCACACCTAGGTACTTACGCTCTAATATACACCTAGGTTTATTCTTATACCATGTTTATCAATACTATTGAAGCATGCTCTGATACCAATCTCTGTAGCGCCCCGAATTTCCAACATAATAAACTCATAAATATGTGGCACAATTCCCAGCACCTACCTCAATGTAATAGTAAACATAGTCAAACACAGATAAATTTTTCAACTTTTATTACATCAATTCTTTACAAATCACAGCGGAAAACGAACACCTTGAATTACAATTTTTTTTTACAACACATGCTTTTACAATTTGTATAAGCCATATTATCATTCTACCACATGCATCCAAATTCCAAGCTAAAGGTACCTACCTGTAAAACATGAGGCTAGAGATAACCCTAACCGCCAAAACTACAAGGATCAGCCATAACGGTATGAGTGACATCAAAAGAAATGCAACATAAATAAAACATAAAGAATAAAGTAATAATCAACACATTTCCACAGTAGTAACACATGGATAATGAAATAACAATAAATAAAGCATGAAACATCAAGTGAAACTAGACTAAGTGTCAAGTGTAGAAAAACAGAAAACAAACATACATAAAACCAAGTCAAGAAAATACAAATACAATTTGATGACTTTCTAATGCATACTTGTCGAAATCTATTCATTCCATACTACATATGTCCGGTGCAAGCCCTTATCGTTCTCCACTTTATAGGGATAAATCCCTCGTTATGCAACTAATCTTACTACGGTGATAGAAACAAGATCTAGATTACTCTGCAAATAGGCCTGACAACCCTCACACGTAAGCATCATGTAAGCATAGCTCAAAAATCGTAGAATCACCCCTGCCGTGCACCCCACGAATAGGCCTGCCGACCCTCGACGTGCAGATACACAATACATCTCGTGAATAGGCCTACCGACCCTCGACACGCGAATGCACCGTATGTTCCGTGAACATGCCTGCCGACCCACGACACGCGAACTTACCAACTGTCCTCTCGGGACACAACAACACAGTCCTGGAATGCATCTGTTGGACTAACCCCTAGAGCAATCACTTACGTTTCCCAAGTTCTATCACATCTCCACTAGTTTCTGTCCTTAGGTTGGTTATTATTAAAAAAACACAATTTTTCCTCTCTAGAGTTAGTGTATCCTGCCGGACATAATTCCAACAAAACAATCCCAAGACCCAAACTAGTCAAAATCCACAAAATCTCATCTTCCGATTTGCAGGATTCCCACTCAACTTCTACAGACTCACATATCAAATATCAATATGAAACCGTTCATTAAAACTCTTAATTGCATCATCAAAACGTTTATATCAACGAAAACTTCTTTAAATCAAGCAAATCCAACTCTATGCAAATACCCACAAATTCCAGAATGAAATTTGAAATTTAAATATCTTAAACCACTGAGTTTCGCATTTTGAAATTATAGAAAACCATAAAATATCAATTCCTTCGAAAACCATAAAAAATCTTCTTTCTAAAGCCATAGAAGTTCAAATTAAGTTCTATTCAAACCAGAATATAACTCTCTGTATAATACAGTAATCTATAGTAAAAACTTCATCTAAAACAGTAGATCAATAATCCGTAAGTTCGAAGAAATCATCGTTCAAGAAAACGACCAAAAACTCAACAAAACAACACATACAGCAACTGTCGGTCGGCTGTCAAAACAGTTCAAAAATACAACGGTCGACCGGCATGCTAAAAATCCAAAATCTCGCAATTGACAGTCAACAGTCATTTTAGTTCAAAAATTAGACGGTCGACTGTCGGCTGATACTCAGACAACTTTAAAATTCGTACACTTTAACTGATACTTCGATTATAATCTTTCAAAACACAAATTTGTAAATTTAAAATCCTGAGATGATCAAATACAACTTGTCTAACATATTGGAGTTCATAAAACATATCAAAATCTCATCTAGTTCATAAAAGAGCAATTTTTCATTAAACTTCTTCAAAACAGGAATAAGGAAATGTATATGTGCATATATGTGTTTACATATTAGTTTAAAGCTTCAAGAAACATTGCATAGGAGTAGTATAAAGTTTATTTCGATCTTAGTATCAATACAAATCCAGATTCAATCGAAAACTTCACAAAACATCCAAAATTCAATTTCGGTTGAACAATGTCAACCCGAACCAACATTCAATGAAAATCCTTCAAAACTCGATCTTTTGATTCCAAAAACCTTTTACAACTTGTTATAGACATATACAAGTTAATTTTATTGCTTCCCCCTTGATTATATACATCTACAACATCATTAGTCAAGTTCTTATCCATCAAAATTCTCAAAAAGTATGTATATATATGATCAACAGTAAAATACTCATCCTTATTCAAATTTGTGCATCTCCATCATATAATCTCGATATATATACTATCTAATAGAAAGAATAATAAAGAAACAGTATATCCATAATTTTTATTAGGTTTTTAACAATCTCAGGTCATCTATATAGGGATTCTAATTATAACATTCATAGAAAGTCCACTTTTAAACATCCATCAATATATTAATTAAATCATCATACAATCATCTAACATGCATTCTACTAGACAAATCATCATATACAACATGCATAGAACAGTAAGTAAGCAAACATATGTCACTCACCTCAATAAAGAATCAACCGAAATAATAAAGAATAAGAAAAAACTCATCCTTTCACAAAAATTTAAGATCCTCGCTTCGAAACTCCAAGAAATTAATAATAAAAAAAATCATTTGTTTATAGTGCAGCAAAGAGACTACTGCTACGTCTTTTATAACAGGCCGAAATCTGGATATTAGGATTTTCAGAAAATTTTGCAAAATATTCCTTTAGAATATATCTTTACATTAAATCTTTATACTAGAAAATTAGGTTAACCAATTCAATCGAGATTAAAAATAAAAAATAACCACCCAGATTTGGCCGGCACTGGTTTCAAACCTAGAAAAACAAATTTTGTAATTTTTGCCTCCAAGGGGCAATTTTGCAAAAAGACCCTTCTTTAACAAATATGCGAAATAAACCAAATATATTCGAATAAAAATTAAAATCATTACCTCTGAGTTGGCTAGCCATCATGCTCAGGCCAGAAAACTGAAATTCTGGAGTTTTTACTCCAAGTGGTAATTTTGCATAAAAGCCCATCTTTTTGTAATATTTGCAAATATGCCAAATAAATATCAAAAAAATCTAGAAAATTCTTAAATAATACCTACTAATAAATATTAGGTTTTCCCAAAATAAGTTCAGACTTTGAACTTCCCAAGAAAATATTTGCACGCATTTTGCACGTGCAAAAGATAAATTTCAGAAAAATATTTATTAAATCACCAAAAATTACTTTAATTCATTTATTAATCTTAAAAACATTATTTAAAAAATATAGGTGTCACATATAAGCATACAAGTATACAAATGGAAATACACATGAATATAGAGACAAGATGAACAGTCACTTGTACATAATCATAGTTTTATATCTTCACAGAAGAAACAAGATACAGAAAGAGAATGCAATATTCAAAATCACGAGTCATTTATTTAATTTAAAATAGTTAGCACTACAATATGAAAATTGTAATACTTGACTAACCTTTGACCAACAATAGATGACATCCATCAAGTATGGTCTTACTGTTGATTCTACATATTATTCTACATTTACATCCAATTTGCACTCACGTTGTATCTGCATTGAGTTCAACTCATGCTTTAGTTATTCATATAAAGTACTAATCTTAAGGTAAATGAACAAGGGTAAAAGCTGAAACCTCTGCGATTCTTCTTGAGCTGTCCTGAAGTTGTTGCAAAGGCGTCAATAGCTCCTTTTTCAAATAAATTTGCTCGGTTGATTTATCACCAGGTATCGAACAACTAGCCAGCGCAGCAACTTGGCGATGATCAAGATCATTAAATGTACCTAGAAAAAGAAATTTAAGATATAGAAGTTGGTACTTTATATCAGTAATTAGAAGCCTATTAAGTAAAATTATAGTCTGACTAATAAATTCACCATTGAACATAAGCTCAGTAACGAGAAGCTCATCCCCCGTGTGTATCAAAAAGCCAGCACGTCCCTCGTTTCTCATGATTCAACACTGCACAAAGAAAAATTCACATCAGTCAATCTGTCTCAACACAACCAGAGAGACGAGCCGAAAAAGATATTCCAAACCCAAAAATAAACTTGTCAATTTTTTTTGTTTATCATTAATTCGTAGTTTAATCCCTTCATAGGCTCATTTTAGTAATTTGAACCGGAGACAATGCTCCAAAACCATGACAAAAGGATTAATAATACGAAGTTTATAACATTTCTAGATATAAAAGAAAAGCAAAGAGTAAATAAGTTAATGATATATTAACGGATAAAAAGGAAAAATTATGCTCTTTTCTGAGTAACTAAATGACAGTGCCAGATCAGGGGCCATCCACAGTTAGCATTGCACACTCTATAAACTTTTGCCTTAACACAGAAAAACACCAACCACATTGATAGATGTGTTCATTTGTATGTGTTGGAATTAATTTTTGCAGTTTTTCGGGCCGGATTCCGGCAGGCTCCTGCCACCGGCGGCTCCGGCCACCGGCGGCGCCGGAAAATGAGTGGATTGCGATCCTCTCGACGAGTACTATTCCATAGTATACTCACTTGCCAAAAACGAATTCCGTATGAATGAGAAATGTTGATCCAAAGTTGGGTACTTGAAATGTACTAACTTGGCAACTTGGAGAAAATAGATAGTCCCATATCGAAAATTGGAAATGATTTTGCTAGTATATATACTAGAAAACTGGACTAAAGGGCGTGGCCCGGGGGTTACCACTAACGTGTAGTGGAGAGAGGACTTAGCCAAAATGACAAACACACGCGCGCGCCGGCCCGGCCCCGGCTTCGGCTTCGGCTTCGGTTCGGTTCGGCTTGGCTTGGCTTAGTCTGGCTTAAATTTTTTTGCCCAGACAAAAACTCTTCCCCTACTGAACTGAAAAAAGCTTTTCAGATTCAGTAACCGGTACCCATTACTCTATAACAGCAGAGTAATGGCTGACCATTTATGAATCTGAAGAGTCTCCATTACTCTGCTGTTACAGAGTAATGGGATCAGAACAGTTTCCAATTCTCCTATAAATCCAGACAGAGCCTTCTATACAGACATAGAATTTTTACATTTCTTTTCTTCTTCTTCTCCTCTGCGTCAGTGTCAACTGAGAATACACCACAGACAACAGTTCGTTGTCTCTGAAGCAAGGGTGCTGCATTCTTCAGAGAAGGTACAGTTGTATCCTGGAAAGCAATTCGCCGGTAACCGTCACACTACGGGGCGAATTCTGCTTTAAGGACAGAGATTATCAATCTCGACTCTGTGCAAGTTCTTTACTTACTGTTTTTCTTACTGTATTTGATTTCTTCACAATTTCTGTTGGAATTTCCTATTATTTTATATTCGGGTTCTAACAATCTTAAAGCAGAATTTTTTCCTCACAGATTCTAATAATTTTGTGAAGTCTGTTTACAGGTTCTGTTCGGAAAAAAGAACTAACAGTTTCTGTTTCAACCAATTTCAGAGAAAAAAAATCAGAACATGGAGAACACACCAACTGAAGTTGCTAATGGGCTTCTCAGTACCCAAACACCGGTGACCCAAAATGTGACTGCACAATCGGTTGCGGCACATTCGGTCGTTCTGCCCACGCACATAACCGTGCGAGAAAAACCGGAGAAGTTCAATGGAACTGGATTCAAAAAGTGGCAAGGGAAGATGCAGTTCTACCTGACCACATTGAAGCTGGACAGATTCCTCAATGAATCTGCCCCGATGCTGGCGCCAATGGATGCACACTCCGTTGCTGCAGTTGATGCGTGGACTCAGGGCGACTACCTCTGCAGGAACTACATCCTGAATGGCTTGATAGACTCGCTGTACAACGTCTACTGTGTCTTCAAGACGTCCAAACTCCTGTGGGGTCCCTGGAAAAGAAGTACGAAACAGAAGACGCCGGGTCCAAGAAATTTGTTGTCGGGAAATTTCTGGACTACAAGATGATTGAATCCAAAACTGTGGTGAGTCAAGTCTAAGAGCTGCAGGTTATAATGCACGACATTGCTGCAGAGAATATGACGTTGTGCGAACCATTCCAGGTTGCAGCGTTCATTGAAAAACTTCCACCTGGGTGGAAAGACTTCAAGAACTACCTCAAACACAAGCGAAAGGAGATGTCTCTTGAAGATCTAATTGTCAGGTTGCGGATCGAAGAAGAGAATCGCAAGGCTGACAGGTCCTATGGAAATCAGTCCATAGAAAAGGCCAATGTGGTGGAGCACGAACAGAAGGGCAAGAAGAGGAAGTTTCTGCCACAGGCCTCAAACAAAAAACCTCTTGCAAAGAGGTTTGCTGGAAAATGTCACAAGTGTGGCAAGTTGGGGCACAAAATTTCTGAGTGCCGCAGTAAGGACAGTAACCGTTCAGGAACAGGACATGTAAAAGGGAATGAAAAAGCCCACGCACACATAGCTGAGAACTTGTCCACTGGTCTCTCTGACCTGGACCTCTGTGCTGTAGTATCAGAGGTCAATCTTGTGGGGAGCAATCCTCGTGAATGGTGGTACGATACTGGGGCCACCAAGCATATCTGCTCGGACAAGGAAATGTTCACCTCCTATCAGAAGTGCAACAAAGATGAACAGCTGTTCATGGGAAACTCTTCCACCTCCAAAATTGAAGGAACGGGGAAGATAGTGCTGAAAATGACTTCAGGCAAAGAGCTAATACTCACAAATGTGTTGCATGTCCCAGACATTCGAAAGAACTTGATATCAGGTTCTTTGCTAAGCAAGAATGGGTTTAAAGTTGTACTTGTTTCTGATAATTTTGTACAGTCTAAGAATGGGGTATACTTGGGTAAAGATATGTAAAGGATGAACTGTTCAAGTTTAATGTAATGACAGTCATCCCTAAAACTATTGTTCCTGCTTTCCCAAAGTTAATGAAATAACTCCTATTGCCTATGTTGTTGAGTCTTCCTCTGTTTGGCATAAAAGACTAGGCCATGTTAATATAAATTCTATGCGTAGATTAGTTAACATGAATTTGCTACCAAAATTTAAGGTAGATAACTCAAAAAAATGTGAAGTTTGCACAGAGGCCAAACTCACTAAAACTCCATCACGTTCTGTAGAAAGAAACACAGAAACTCTAGGTCTAATTCACACGGATCTGTGTGACTTAAAATATGTGCAGACCAGAGGTGGCAAAAAGTACTTTGTGACTTTCATAGACGATTGCACAAAATTTTGTTATGTATATTTGTTACATAGCAAAAATGAGGCTTTGGATAAATTCAAAGAATATAAACTTGAGGTTGAGAATCAACTTGGCAAAACGATTAAAATCGTTAGAAATGATAGAGGAGGAGAATATGATGCACCATTTAACATGTTCTGCTCGGAACATGGAATAGTTCATCAGACAACTGCTCCCTACTCACCCGAATCAAACGGTACTGCCAAGCACAAAAACTGAACTCTAAAGGAGATGATGAATGCCTTGTTGTTGAATTCTGGCTTACCCCAAAACATGTGGGGGGAAGCATTACTGACTGCCAACTACATTCTCAACAAAATACCTCACAAGAAAATCGGCAAGACACCATATGAACTGTGAAAAGGTAATTTACCTTCGTATAAATACCTCAAAGTGTGGAGGTGTCTAGTAAAAGTGGCGGTACCGAACCCGAAACAGGTCACCATCGGACCTAAGATGATCGATTACATATTCATAGGCTATGCACACAACAGTAGTGCATATCGGTTCTTGGTATACAAATCGGATATACCGGATATCCATGTAAATACAATAATGGAATCAAGGAATGCTTCATTCTTTGAACACGTGTTTCCAAGCAAGGATACTACGTACCCCAAACGTACACGTGAACAAGGGAATGCAAGCACTTCAGTTGATGAACCAGAATATGATACTGATGAGCCTAGACGAAGTAAACGGGCTAGAACATCAAAATTATTTGGTCCTGACTTTGTGATGGCCTTTCTATTAGAGAATGAGCCCAGAAATTTCAAGGAAGCTATGTCTATGCCTGATGCTCCTATGTGGAAGGAAGCAATCAAAAGTGAAATAGACTCCATTATGCAAAATCATACATGGGAGTTAGTCGACTTGCCTTCTGGATGTAAAGCTCTAGGATGCAAATGAATTTTCAAACAAAAATTGAAACCAGATGGTTCAATAGAGAAGCATAAGGCTAGACTTGTGGTAAAGGATTTAGGCAAAAAGAAGGCCTAAATTTCTTCGATACATATTCCCCAGTTACAAGAATAACATCCATAAGAATGTTGATAGCTATTGCAGCTCTACGTAACCTGGAAATACATCAAATGGATGTTAAAACTGCATTTCTAAATGGAAACTTAGAAGAAGAAATATACATGAAACAACCTGAGGATTACGTAGTTCCTGGACAGGAAAATAAGGTGTGCAGGCTTGTAAAATCACTGTACGGCTTGAAACAAGCTCCAAAGCAGTGGCATGCAAAATTTGACAATATTATGATGTCAAATGGTTTCAAAATAAATGAATGTGATAAATGTACCTACATCAAAGATACTCCAAATGGATACATTCTGGTCTGTCTATACATAGACGACATGCTCATTATTGGAAGCAATAACGACATTATCAAACAAACTAAGAGCATGCTTAGTAGCAAGTTTGACATGAAAGACTTGGGAGTTGCAGATGTCATACTAGGAATCAAAGTTTCCAGGACATCTGAGGGGATTACTTTGTCTCAAGCTCATTATGCTGAGAAAGTACTTGAAAGATTCAAGAATTACTCCAATGGGACAGCAAAAAGTCCCGTCGATCCAAGTCTTCACCTGTTCAAAAATACAGGTGAAAGCATATCACAACTGGAATATGCACGTGTAATTGGTAGTCTGATGTACCTAACAAATTGTACAAGACCGGACCTAGCACATTCGGTAAACGTACTGAGCCGATACACGAGTAATCCAGGACGAAGTCACTGGAAAGGAATAACTAGAGTATTGAACTACTTGCGACATACTCAGAGTTATGCGCTGCATTACACGAGATATCCAGCAGTACTGGAAGGCTACAGTGATGCCAACTGGATATCGGACTCAAAGAACTCAAAATCCACAAGTGGATATGTTTTCACACTTGGTGGTGCAGCTGTGTCATGGAAATCCTCTAAACAAATGCTATTGGCCAGATCCACCATGGAATCTGAGTTTATTGCTTTAGACAAAGCGGCAGAGGAAGCAGAATGGCTTTGAAACTTCTTAGTGGATATTCCAATGTGGAAAAAACCAGTGCCTGTCTTATGTGTACACTGTGACAGCTAATCGGCTATAGCACAGGCACTGAATTGCATGTATAATGGTAAGTCGCGTCATATCAGAAGGCGACACAAAACCATTAGACAACTGCTCTCAAATGGAGTAATCTCTATAGAATATATAAAATTGGCCGACAACCTAGCGGATCCATTTACTAAAGGTCTGTCGCGAGAGCAGGTTGTGAGATCATCAAGAGGAATGGGTTTAAAGCCTATGACGAAAGAGGATACTTGATGGAAACCCTACCTAAGAATTGGAGATCCTAAGATCTAGGTTCAAAAGGACAACTAAATCTTGTTGAATCGACGAAAGCACTGAGAAATTAACATCTCATACCCATTCTTAGGATGATAAAACAAGTGCTGCCTACAAATAGTTAGGATAAGCTTGGCTTTTAATGATTTCCATAGCTTTGAAATAAAAGTGGGGTATAGCAGGATACTCTTTATGGGCAATCACCTTGTGAGTGTGAAATAGAATCGTTTCTAGGAGAATGAAGAGAGGCTACATTCTCCAAGTTCACTCACGATTAACCAGGGATGTTCAAGGCCAAAATGAACACAACAAGAGAACTTAGTTCTATGAGGAGATGAAACTGTGTGATAGTTATTGTCTAGGTTCACATCAACGCCCGGGTAGTTCAAGACATCATGATCACTACCTGGTCAAGTGAATCCGATAGCTAATTACTAAGGGTGGTTCAAAGTTGAAAAATTACTACCATTCCTGATGCAGTGATTTTCCGATTGTACTCTCAGAGTCTTTCTGTCATGTTTTTTGTTTTTTTGTCGTGTCTGGACTACATGGTCTGGTAATTTCCATTCATGTGGGGGATTGTTGGAATTAATTTTTGCAGTTTTCCAGGCCGGATTCCGGCAGGCTCCGACCACCGGCGGTGCCGGAAAATGAGTGGATTGCGATCCTCTCGACGAGTACTATTCCGTAGTATACTCACTTACCAAAAACGAATTCCGTATGAATGAGAAATGTTGATCCAAAGTTGGGTACTTGAAATGTACTAACTTGGCAACTTGGAGAAAATGGATAGTCTCATATCGAAAATTGGAAATGATTTTGTCTAGTATATATACTAGAAAACTGGACTAAAGGGCGTGGCCCGGGGGTTACCACTAACGTGTAGTGGAGAGAGGACTTAGCCAAAATGACAAACACACACGCGCGCGCGCGCCCGGCCTGGCCCGGCCCGGCTCCAGCTCCGGCTCCGGCTCCGGCCCCGGCTTCAGTTCGGTTCGGCTCGGCTTGGTCTGTTCTGGTTTGGTCTGGCTTAAATTTTTTTTTCCCAGACAAAAACTCTTCCCCTACTGAACTGAAAAAAGTTTTTCAGATTCAGTAACTGGTACCCATTACTCTATAACAGCAGAGTAATGGCTGACCATTTATGAATCTGAAAAGTCTCCATTACTCTGCTGTTACAGAGTAATGGTATCAGAACAGTTTCCAATTCCCCTATAAATCCAGACAGAGCCTTCTATACAGACATAGAATTTTTACATTTCTTTTCTTCTTCTTCTCCTCTGCGTCAGTGTCAACTGAGAGTACACCACAGACAACAGTTCGTTGTCTCTGAAGCAAGGGTGTTACATTCTTCAGAGAAGGTACAGTTGTATCCTGGGAAGCAATTCGCCGGTAACCGTCACACTACGGGGCGAATTCTGCTTTAAGGACAGAGATTATCAATCTCGACTCTGTGCAAGTTCTTTACTTACTGTTTTTCTTACTGTATTTGATTTCTTCACAATTTCTGTTGGAATTTCCTATTATTTTATATTCAGGTTCTAACAGTATGTTAAAAATGGAAGAAATGGAAGCTAAGATAGGTCCCTCAAGCTGATAGAATTCTTGAAAAACATCAGCCATCATGATCTTCCCAGTTCCCATACTTGAAACAAGCTCAATCCTCACTCTTAAGCAATAAACCCAAATCCAACTCACAAATGAAAAAAATTGATTGCTCATGTTCCCTTATATGTTAAAAATGATAAAAATGTAAGCTCAGGTAGGTCCCTTCAAGCTAATAGGATACTCGGGAAACATCAACCATTGACTATCATGAGCTTCCTATACTTGAAACAAGCCTCAAACTTGACTCTTAAGCAAGGAAGCTTCAAGCCTAAATATTTTTATTAAAAAAACATAATTTATCTTTAGCGTTTTCCCTCTCCAACTATTTTTATAAGGCAGTCAGTCAGTAACTATTGTGATGCTTAATCAGAAAGTGTAATTTTCAAAAGAAGACTACTAGCTCCCAAAAATGTCAACATTAAGATCTGATGATTCGTTTTTTCCTAAAATCTCCATTATACAAAATATTGAATAAACATACAAAATATAGAATAAACATAGAAACCCTAAACTATAATCCTAACTTCACTTACCTACAAAGATCGAGAAAGGAATTATACAAATTCGACGAAAATTGATTCGCAATCCTAACCCTAAC
This sequence comes from Hemerocallis citrina, assembly GCA_017893485.1. NCBI lineage: Eukaryota > Viridiplantae > Streptophyta > Magnoliopsida > Asparagales > Asphodelaceae > Hemerocallis > Hemerocallis citrina. The sequence goes on from CM030368.1 coordinate 168,135,380, forward strand.
AATTTGATTGATGAAGGGAGGCGCCGAAGGGAGTGGGTGGTGGCGATGGGGGACATAGCGACGACGGGGGAGGAGAACGGGGACGGCGGCGATGAAGGGGTCGGGTGGCGGCGATGGGGGAAGGAGCGACGACAGGGGAGGTGAACGGGGAAGGGGACGGGGACGGCGATGGGTGCTGGGTTGGGTTTGATTGAGAGGAAGATTGAGAGTTAAAATTTGTTTGGAAAAGTAAAATGAGAGAAAGAGGGGAGGGGGGATATTTCTTATAGCTTATAGCTATTGCGGCGGTTTATTGAAACGCCGTTACAAAGACCGTGCTTGATTTTTGCATGATGTATCCGGGCGTTTTACTGAAGCGCCCGGCACAAAAATGCCAGAAAAGACCTTTTATTTTGTAGTGGAGAAGATGAGTTCTTTTTGCGACAATGGTTATAGAGTCTAATTTTTTTCCTCATATATTAGAACTCAGATAAGCTCATGTGCTAAAAGCTCATGTGCTAATTTCATAGTAATTTGGATAAAATAAGAAAAATAACAAAGCTACATAAAATATATGATTTGTTGATGATTACTTCCATTTCCTCTGTGCAACGTGAGGATAAGTTGACAGACAACTCGGGTAAACTACATCTCATTTCACTTCACTAACTAATATTTAATCAGTATATCTTCTTATTTATATAAAATCATAACTAGCAGCCAACATTCTTGCATTGTTTCCTTTTAAATTAAAGCTTCTGATAAACGACTACCAAAACAAATGCAGAAAACCACTCAAAGTTGATTGCAGTGATTTTATATAATACGAGCTATATCTGTTTGTTATTAGCTTCATTCACATACCACCTGAGAGGGAACTTCGTCGAAAAAGTATTTGTGTGTCGCTTATTAAAATTTTTATTCTAATTATGTCTTCTTGATTATATTTGTTCAAGCACATTAAGACTTGAGGATTTACTGTACTCGAAAATAAAATTTTGTTTTATTTTTCTGTAAAGAATCAATGGCTATATAACAATTAGATTATGCGGAACTGATCTACATACTGAGGAACTATCTATGTACTCTGTTTCCACATTGTGAATTGACAGTAATGTGATATCTCTCATAAATCACTTATTGTTAAAGGTTCAGTGAATTGTTTAGTCGGTATTTTTTATATTGCATTTGTACAGTTTGTAAGATAATTTAAAGGCCGATGCTTGTAGTTTTATTTTCTTCTATGAAAGTAGAGAGGTATAAGATGCATCACTGGTTGCGTTGCAAAAAAGTTAGAAAAATAAAAAACTTTAAGAACGAGGTATAATATGTGGTCAAAACAGGGTTAAAAATTTAACTACTTAATTTTGTATGCAGGAAGCAAATGTTGGAGAATTTAGTTGACCATCAAAAAATGCATTACGAAAGAGTAAACACTTCATCAAATCGCATAACATCACATACAGAAATAAAACTACAAAATTTATTTGGATTGAATATAAGAATGGAAAGAGATGAAGCTTTATGCAGTTTTAAGTTCGAAATAACATCACATACAGAAATAAAACTACAAAATTTATTTGGATGTAATATAAGAATGGAAAGAGATGAAGCGCTATGCAGTTTTAAGTTCGAAAAAATTACAATCGAGCATAATTAACCTATTGAGGAATGCGATAATATAAATTTTAGAATTTAGAAGCCCATGACAACTCTACTAGGTAGATCAAGTAACTATACATACACTAATAGAAGTGTGATTTATAATTTTAGCCACATTCCTGTACTTTGTATATGGTCAATTTCTACTGGTTTTAAAAATAACATAATCCCTTACCAACAAAAAAACACTTACTGGTAAACCAAACTTAAAACTTACGCCATAAATTCCTCAACTAATATTTATATATGCCAAGTATAAGCATGTACGGTCACCACCTTGTTCCAATGAAGAAAAAAATAAATAAATAAATAAATAAATCTTACAAATTGCAACCCTGAGGCTAAGTAAATTCAATCCCCGGTTTGAAACTAGTCTTTAAAAAATAAATTCCAGATTATGTCGACGTTTATCAGTTTAGATTAGGCATACTTTTGCATAAATCAGATGAAGCAACCAAAAAGCTATAGACTAACATAGAATTTATTTCATACAAAATTCATTTCATACATCAGAAAATGAAAATGGATCAACACACAGCCTTAAGAACAGAACACCTCAAAGACTTGGGAAACACATGTGCTCAGACTTATAACAAGCCCTCAATACTCTAACCAGAGATCTCGATGGCCTTCACCTCAGGCTTCTTGACCTCCTCTTTCGGTACAGTCACAGTCAGCACCCCATTCTCCATTGCCGCCTTCACCTGCTCCATCTTCGCATTCTCTGGCAGCCTAAACCTCCTCAGAAACTTGCCGCTGCTCCGTTCAACACGGTGCCACTTGTCGTTATTCTCTTCCTGCTCTTTGTTGCGCTCCCCGCTGATCTGGAGCACCCTCCCTTCCTCCACCTCCACTTTCACCTCTTCCTTCTTGATCCCAGGCAGATCCACCATGAACACGTGGGCATCAGAGGTTTCTTTCCAGTCGACGCGGGCGTTGGCGAAGGCAGAGGCCTCAGTCAAAGCACCACCTCCACTTGGGCGATTTTGATCGGTGCTGGAGATACCGAAGGGCCAGCCGTGGAAAGGGTCCCAGACGTCAAGGGAGAAGGGGTCGAAGGTGTTGCTCCTCTGCCCGAAAACGTGAGGAATCAAAGACATTTTAGACTTTGAGATGATTTGTGAAACAACACAACACACTGTTGATTTGGGTTGTATACGAAAGAGTGGAGTGTTTTTTGTATTTATAGAGTAGAGATGGATAGATGTTGAAGGTTCTGGAGAGGAAGAGAGATGAGTTTGGTGAAGTTGATCTGATGAAGCGGGCCGTGTGTCTCGAAATCTCTAGTAGCTGACAGTTGTTGGAGAGAGATAAGCAGAGAGTGCCTGGTGTCGCTAGAAATGTCCACTTCACTCTAGACATGCTATCGTTTCATGTGGGGGTATTTTAGAAATTTTTTTTAAGTCATAGTAGTGGTTTCTACCGCCTATTCCATACCTACTCTATAACATCCTCCACTAGTAGTGTGCTATCACGTCCCGCTTTTCAAAATACGGAAATATGAGCACGTAACAAAGGCCTAGCGAATGATTATACATCATCCATAAGCTGTATCAGTCTACTCAACAATATGGAAACAATTCACAACCACGCAAGAGAAAAATAATCACATAAATAAGAACAACTTAAAAAATAAATGAAATAATCCAAATAATAATCCAATATCTGGGGAAAAAAATAATCTTTGGGGTCATAAAAGCCCAAAATAAAGTATAATATCAATGACAATATTCAAAGGGAAAAATAGCATAAATATAATTCAAGCAATCTATTCTTGGACTCCATCTTCTAGAATCGTTGCTCACCAATTCCTTCTGGTAGCACTCCTTCGGTACCTGTAAACTCGTGATCTAAAAAGAAAGAAAATAATATTCTTAGAGCAAGTCATGGATAGCAAGTAGTGGGAAAACAGAGAATAATAGGAATATGGTTATCAAAAAGAAGGGACATGGTCAAAGTCAATAACAAAATCAAAGATTGGTAGTAATGTCAATGGTCTATATTTAAACATGCATTAATTAATAATGTCAATTTAAGTTCTATATTGATAACTGTATATGGGATCAAGCATGAAATCTCATGGGAGGGTTGCCAATCATTTTATTAACCTATCTAGTAATCGTACTACCGTGTCACATTCCACAGGTTCGGCGCAAGCACACAGTGAATGCTTTAGACTGATGGTGAATTCACGAATCGTGTACTCGGCCCAGTAATCAGTGATTAAGGTTCAGTGACAGTAATTATCAAGCAGTAATTTATGGCCATCAGTCAGTATCAGTACAAGTCAGGTAGTAGGGCCCGACCGAGTACAGTTTCCGATTGTTCGCTACCAAGTCATCCCATAATACCACGGCTTGTTAACATTTTATTTCATCCTATGTGAGCATGCAAGAAGGTGTCAGGGTTGTACCATGCTAGGTGTGACTATTTCTACTCGTTAAAGATAAAACAAGAAGCAAACATATTAAATTGACACAAATCACACAATCTGGACAGCAGGACGTAACTGTACAAAAACAGAAATTCTCGCTGCCACAGAAAAGAAAATCTAGATTCGTCAGAAGTTCTAGAAACTAGACTCTCTTCCGGTTCCAGCGAATATATATACGACATATAAAAGTTACGAAAACTAGGTTGAAACACCTATTCTTTTTCAGATTTTATGTTCAAACAGCAAGTTATAAATTGTGTTCACATTTTTATTCTACTGTTAACATGTTTAATTTAATTAACAAAGCATGATGATATATATGAAATTGTGAATCTGAAAATCCCGACACATTAGTACTAAAAGACAGACATCTAGCAGGTTATAGATCGGAATTAAATTCCGTCAGATGTTTTCAAAAATACACATGGGTCTACAATTCATATTTACAATGTTTGTTCAAATTACCAAAGCATCAGGTTCGATAGTTTAATACAAAGAGATGCAGATAGCAGGCCAGAAATTAATTTGATATGAATAAACAATATTTACATCATACAAGCATATAATTCATGATAATTAACAGACAAAGTTCTATTTGATGATTAACATGCAATTTTCTAGATTTATTATGCAATTTACAATCACGGTAATTAACTTATCAAATCAATTTCAATCTGAAAAATTCAATACATCAAACAACTCTATAACATGGATCGAGTTATGTTTTTATGTAATTCATGCATATGCAATGCACAATAGGACTAGGATTTGAGTCAACGACAGTGGCACGAAGTCAAGAATATTAGGGTTAGCTCGTGTAAACCCTCAATATACTTAACAGAAGTCAAATACTATAACATTATGATAAAAAGAATCGGGATCTACTTGCGGAGATCAAAGAAATTCTTGAACAAAACAATAAACTAGCTCAATAAAAGAGACTTGTTTTTTATACGGTAAATTTGAATATAAAGAATAACGGGATGAGAATCCTGGACAACGAAACACGTGTGACAACCGAACTCACGAAGGCACGTGCGCTTTACGTGCACCTAAGCAACCAACAACAAGAGAAATCAGCGGATCCCTTCTTCTCCCGAACACCAAACAACGATCAACAGAGGGGAGAGAGACAGCGACGGAACAACGGTGATCGAAGGCCGGGACTTGGCGCGGCTGGCGGCAGTGTGGTGGTCGACTGAGCGGGGGGAGGCTCAGGTGACGGTCGACAGTGGACATGGGATTCGGTGGTCGAGTGCGGTGGTCGACGGGAGGCACTCTATTTCTTCTCGAAACAGAGGAAGGGTGGAGATGGCGGTGGCAATGGCTTCGGAACTAGATGTCGAGCGGTGGTCGACGGTTGCTAGGCGTCGACGCGAAAGGGATGGCAGGGTGCGGGAGTTGGATGAGAGGGCGGCGAGTTCGTGGGTTGTCGACGAGGATGATGGTGGAGGAGAATGATTGGAGGTCGAGGATGGCGTTGGAGGTTTGATGGAAACAATGAGGGAGGGAGTCGGGAGGAAGGGGATGAACAGGGGAGGGTTGAAGCGGTGGGATGATGAAGGTAATTAGATGGTAATTAGGGTTAGGAAAATAATTAGTATTTATAGGGAATAATTAAGATGTTGGGTTAACGGGTTTCGGGTTGGAATCCAATAAGAGAAATAAAATAACCAAATAAAATAGGGTTTATAACAAAATATAATTTGTATGACCTACCCTATATGTGCTTTATAAAGAGGTTGATATACTCCAATTTCACTACCATTTTCTTCACTACCTTAGGTGGCACACTCCTATTGGAGAGTTCTCCAACCTACTCTCTCTTTCCCCACCTATTGGAGTGAGCCACCCAAGGTAGTGAAGAGAAATGCAGTGAAATTGGTAGTGAATGTAGCATTACTCGGTATATAAAAGTTTGAGAATCTAGAATTACATATTTGTACACATATCTTTATCCTGTCCCCACAAGATGGAGCACCGTGAGGTGATTCTAATCTTGTATATTAATTGGTGGAAGCAAGAATAGTGATGTAGGGACAACGCTCGATGACGCAAAAACGGCGCTCGATGGCGCAGGGATGACGCTCAATGGCGCAAGCAGTGCTCTTTGGCAGATGGGATGGACATCAGAATCTCTCGGAATCGGGAGGAAAACTGCAGAAACAGAGAAACCTGCAATTTTTTCTAGTCATACGTAAACCCCAACAACAAGTTACAAAGCACATAAATAAAAACTTCCACTACCAGTACTACTGGATACTAACTAAAGCACAAGAAACTAAGCACTAGCAAACAAATAAACAAACACTCTAAAACAATGCACTAACAAACAAACACTCTAAAACAAACACCCAAACCTAGAAATGCCTATTCCTTTAAAGCACACACCCACAGTAATGCTTATTCCTTCAAAGCTCTCCCTCCCTACTTCACTCTCATTCTCTCTTTGCTTATTCCTTCTATTTTGTTTTAGTAAAGGTAGAATAATTGGGGTTGGGTTTCGGGTTTGATGTTGCTACGAATTGGGTAGAGTATAGGAGAAGGATATGGAGAGGGATGATGGATGGTGGGAGGACGGCGCCGACGTAGATGAGACACCGGTGGGAGGACGACGTCAAAGTGGAAACGACGACGGAGGGACAATTGTCGAGATGTGGAGGTTGGGATGGTTAATTGGAGTGGAGGCAGTGGGTTTGTATTGTTGGGAGGAAGTGACAACAGTTGCTAGGTCGACGTCGGAATGGAATTCGACTCGGTCGACGTCGGGATGGAGTTTGACTTCAGGATTTGGGATCGGGTATGGTCGAGGAGCAGTGGAATGTGGACAGGGGAGAATTAAGGTTTGATTTGAAGATTTTTTTTTTCATGGCTGCAAGATAGTGTTTGGATCAGGGCTTTGATACCGTATAGAGAAAAATAGAATTAGATAGCTCTGATATCATAAAGAGTATGATAGAATGAAGAAATTATGGCATACAAATAATGTTAGGAAGGTTAGGTTTATGTACATAAATTTTATGATATCTCACTTGGATATTTATAGAGTTCAAAATCTAATCTAGGGAAGGTCAAGAACTGAGTTTAGAATATGAAAAACCTCAAATCTAGGGAAGATCAAGTGTTAGAATAGAAAGGGTTAGGTATAGGAAAGTTTGAGAATCTAGAATTCCATGTTTATACACATATCTTTTTCAATTACTATTTAATTTATCTAGTATTAGTGTTACCCTCTATAAATTGTACAGACTATAATAATTTTAAGAGACATATAAAATTATATGTAACACTTAAAAAAAATGTGATAGAATTATGAAAAGTTACCTTTTTAAGGATATAATTTAGTGAAATTATCCTAAAAATACATACACAACCCGACCTTTATGAACATCCAGATCGGCAGCACTCAGGCACTGGCCCACCTCATCTCAACCCTCTCCTCCCTCCCCTCCCCTCCCAAATCCACATCCTCTCCGACGCCGACTCCTCCCTCATCTCCCGCGTCACCGTTGTTATCGACCGTCGCGATGTCCCCCATTTTACTTGTAACGCCCATGCCCCTAGCTCAGACAATTTATACAATTTAGAAGACAAATTAGATAATATGTAGTACAACTGTCCACCACAGTCTGCCTCTCAAAAGGTGGTTAACCGGATTTGTAACTCTTGATCATAGGCCATTATATTTATATATTATTATATTATTAATTTTAACCGATATGGGATTATTCCTTTACTCAAATCCTTCTCTTTCCGAGAGAATACACAGCATCACAATTCATAGGTGGGCCCCATTCCAAATGCCATGTCATCCCGTGGCATTCAACAACACATTCTGTGCGTCAAATCCGTGGGACCCCCACCTAATAATTTCACATTTCATCCATGCATTATAATTACCATCAGCCAACTTTACTTTATATATATATATATATATATATATATATATATATATAGAGAGAGAGAGAGAGAGAGAGAGAGAGAGAGAGAGAGAGAGAGAGAGAGAGAGAGAGAGAGAGAGAGAGAGAGAGAGAAATCTTCGGTTGCACACTACTTTGGTGAGCACTCCGTGAGCACTCACGAACTAGAGATCCTATGAAAAATCCGAACCGCTCATATCGTTCTATATGCCTTAGATAGCCTAACAATAAAAAGTCAAGTAATTTGAAGTTCATTTGCCCATGATTTACATCATCACAAAATGGTATGGCTGAAAATTCTAACAGCTTGATGGATGGGCAAATGAACTTCAAACTTCATTTGCCCATGATTTACATCATCACAAAATTGTATGGCTGAAAATTCTAACAGCTTGATGGATGGGCAAATGAACATCAAATTACTTGATTTTTTATTGTTAGGCTATCTAAGGCATATAGAACAATATGAGCGGTTCGGATTTTTCATAGGGTCTCTAGTTCGTGAGTGCTCACGGAGTGCTCACCAAAAGTAGTGTGCAACCGAAGGGGACTCTCTCTCTCTCTCTCTCTCTCTCTCTCTCTCTCTCTATATATATATATATATATATATATATATATATATATATATATATATATATATATAGGTATGCCCGTGGCACGTGCCTACGGCACGTATTTGGAACTGCATATAAATTTAGTTTGAGTTATTTGGTTGGGTGAACTGATATATATATATATATATATATATATATATATATATATATATATATATATATATATATATATATATATATATATATACTAGGTATGCCCGTGGCACGTGCCTACGGCACGTATTCGGAACTGCATATAAATTTAGTTTGAGTTATTTGGTTGGGTGAACTGCATATAAATTTATGCATTATACATGCTAAGATCAAAAGTCATTCAATATACCTCTTTATACCTCTTTATACCTCTTTAACAATTATTCGTTAAAATGTTATAGTTTTTTAGGAATTTATCTTTATCCCCCTTAAATATCTCAATATTGACTTATCCAATTCGTAAAAAAGCTAGATTTTTGTCAAGAAATATAAGAACATCAATTAAAATATGCACCATGACAGGAAAAAAAAACTGATTGTAAGCAAATACAACCACCTTTCTAATACAATCATCTACTCTATACAGGCCTCTTTTGAAATTATATTGCTTCATAATAGTTTTCTAATACAATCACCTTTAAATTATTTCCTACGGCACGTTATTGCGAAGAATGATTAATTAATTAAGTTATTTAGTAAAAATTCGACAGTCTTCTTTAAAATTTTACAGGCAGGATTGTAGTAAAAATTTCAACAAAATCTCTCCTGAAATATTAATTCTTTTAGAGCAATTTCTTACGGAATTCTGCTCAAAATTAAAAAATTAACAGCACAGGTAGTCAAATTGAATCCTCCCCAGGCCAATCCAAGCCACATCACGCAGGCATAATATTTATAGGGCTCTGGGGAAAAAAATCTTCATATGACTAAAGATATAAAATAAAAGTCCAAGATATCGTTTGGAAACATAATAAATTTTAGGAAATTTTGTAAAAATTTCGACAGAACCTTCCCTAAAATATTAACCATTTTACAGCAATTCCTTACAGAATTCTGCTCAAAATTAGAAAGTTAACATCACAAGCAGTCAAATTGAATCCTCCCTAGGCCAATCCAAGCCACATCACACATGCATCATATATATAGGGCTCTGGAGAAAAAAATCTTCATATGACTAAAGATATAAAATAAAAGACCAAGATATCGTTTGGAAACATAATAAATTTTAGGAAATTTTGTAAAAATTTCGACAGAACCTCCCCTAAAATATTAACCATTTTACAGCAATTCCTTACGGAATTCTGCTCACAATTAAAAATTTAACATCACAGGCAATAAATATGAATCCTCCCTAGGCCAATCCAAGCAACATCACACAGGCATCATATATATAGGGCTCTGGGGGGAAAAAATCTTCATATGACTAAGATACAAAATAAAAACCAAGATATCGTTTGAAAACATAATAGATTTTAGAAAATTTAGTAAAAATTTTGACAAAGCCTCTCCTAAAATATTAGCCCTTTTACAGCAAATCCTTACGGAATTCTGCTAACAATTAAAAATATGACATCACAGGCAATAAATATCAATCCTCCCCAGGCGAAACCAAGCAACATCACACAGGCAGCATATATATAAGGCTCTGGGGGGGGGGGGGGGCGGAAATCATAATATAATGCAAGATACAAAATAAAAACCAAAAATTCGTTTGAAAATGTAATGGATTTTTTGAAAAACCTTCGAAAAACCTTTCAAAAACCAAACACAGAACCCAATACTCCACAAAATTGCGGGTACGGGTATTAACATAACTATATTATATCATCATTATATACAGATACTTACATAATCTCCCAAAATGCTAAATATTACAACTATTACATCCTTAACCAAAATTTACACCAACCAACCGAATGAGTGGTAAAAAAATTTACAATGTTGTAGAAAAACACAATGCTTCAAGTCTTCAAAAATGGCACCAAACAGTGTACCTAAAAAAATAGTAAGAGTTTTGAAACAAATAGTAAGAGTTTACAATAATCAATGAAAACAAAGAGAGTTTTAAAACTAACTAACAACAAACAGCAAACAATAACTATTTGTTGAGGTACTAATATGAGATGGAAGTATTTATGATTAATTTGCTGAGGTACTAATATGAGAAATTTGTTTTTCAGATGACGGTTCACAATTTTTGAGCTTTCAAGTGAAAAAAACTTCTATTACAATGTGGAAGCTATGTGTATGGACCCATAGCTCGATGTCAACATTCCATGAACAACATTCCTACATGCTCTTGGTGAAAATTCATATATATCATTCTTAATGATTATTATCCATATCCATATGCAAAATTTCAGGAAGAGGTTTCATTGATATGGAAATAGAAGTATATATAGTAATTTCTTCAAGATAAAGTAAAGATTATAACGAAACATAAAACATAAAAAAGTTGCAAAGGTGGCTAATGAGATAACTTTTGTTTAGCAAATGTATCACCTTCTACATCTTCTGTGAAAAATAAAAGTTTGAATGCTAAAAAAAATTCCTTTTGAATTTTTCATCATGTTTAAGGCATCGTGCCATGGAAATTGACTGGCATTATTTTTTTCAATCACACAACTATAGTGAATAGGTCTTTTTATAAAAAAATTAACCTGTTATAGGCATCATGTTGTGAGATAGAAATGATAAATTAGTAACATTATGAACCTCTTAGCATCTTTGTGAACAAAAGATTTGAGTTTTTAAATGCAATATTTGTCAAGTATTATGATGTATATGCCAATAGTATTTGATATGGTGTTATGGTTTTTAGTGCTGATGTTAGAATTCAATTGGGTTGGCAAAATCTTATGTATCTGAAAGATTCTGTATGGACATTTTTGTGGCATTATGTTATCATTGCGATTAGTAAAAAGTTACAACATATTTCCTTCATTAGCATGATTTAACATGAACTTCATTTTTATTTCTAAAAATCCATTTGTTTTCTTATTTTAATTGCATATATTTCTATTGGGCTATATATCAATCTCATCTTGTGTGGTAAACATTTTTTGCAGATTAGGTGCAAGACCTTGTCTAGCATGGCCGCGAAAGGTTTGAGATAATGACAGAGATCCAGGTGGTAGAATCAGCCCCCCCCCCTAGCTATTGTTCTTGATAATGGCCATTCGATCACCTATGCTAGACGGACAGGATAGGACCTGTAGTTATTGGTGAGCGAGCAAGTTGCTAGGGAGATGTACTAATACAGATCTTATGATCCTGTATTTTCCTACTATGAATCTCGGGACATCAACTATTATGCTAGAAGCTCTAGTCTTCTTATACGGAGCTATATGAAAGAAAGAGGAAGAAGGATGGCAGGCAAGCGCAGGGAGGACGACAGAGGGAACGACGGTGGGGAGTACACCGAAGGTGCGAGGGCGGGGATCACCTAAGGCAGCACGGGCTATTGTGGCGATGGGCTAGGGCTCTGAGAAAGAGAGAGAGAGAGAAAGGAGTAAAAACAAATCGAAAAACCTGATGAGATCAGAAAAAAATAAGAAGGAATATCGGGTGTTTCCTCAAAAAATGTCGGGGTATAAATCTATAGCCCGGCGTGTTTCTTAAAACGCCGGAGTATATAAATTTTTAAGGAAAGTAATATCTTTATCATAACTGTGAATATGTAATACAATTTAAATCAATAAATGCCTGTAAATATCAAGTTATATTTCATAGAGTTGCCAAATCGCCATATCGACATATGGATAAATAATTCCATATAGACATTTGGATCAATAATCGTCATTTCGACATTTGGGTCAATATCGACATTTGGAAAAAATAATGATTTTGAATTTGGAGAAGATCATGATCATCGTAAATTACATTGTTTGTTGGATCTAATAATAATAGTCTTCAATAAACAGAATTAATTATATGAACCCACATTGATCCATAGGAATCTTTTGCATGACCATGTTAAATTCTAAAATGTATCAAAAAAGAAAGCAAAGAAGAACTTTAAGCAACATATATTTTTAGCATAATATTTTCCACAAAGTCATGACAATCTTCATATATTTTGAAGAATCCCTATGCAGAGAACACATGAAAACCTATATCATTTTTTCTTTCTTCTGAATAAAGGCTACGTCGTAGTCTAATCTCGAATCTAAAATCTCCCTTTATAAGATTTCTTACTGTATGAACTACAACTTGAAGACGTACATCAGAGTGCATATGCTTTGCCTCCTATATGATATTTTCCCTTTTGTATTCCCTTCCTTTCTTTTTCTGGCTATAAATGAAGAGAACAAAGAAATCTAACAACATCTAACACAAACCCAACAAATAAACAAACCATCAGCTACTTGTTCAAATGCACCAATTCTAACTAAAAATTCTAACAGTTGTAACTAAAATTCTAACTACAATTCACCTAAAATCCAATCTACAATGCACCTAAAAATCCAATCTTTAGATGAGAATTGTAACTAACCCATCTAACACAAACCCAACAAAACCAATGCAGTATACCTGAGATTGGTGGTGAGACCGGTGGTGAGGACGGTGGTCAAGAGAAGAGGGACGGTGGTGGGATTGGTGGTGGGATCGGGGATGAGGTCGGTGGTCGAGAGAGTGAGAGAGTGCTAGCACAAAGATGCATAGAGCACAATATTCCTTTCGTGCACTGTGTTCATCATAGTTCTAGCATAAAAGGATACTTTAATGAACCAAAACGTTGAACAAAAAAATAAAAAGATGCATAGAGCTCGACTCTAATCCAAAAGACTGGAAGATTGACCAGATCTTATGCTCAGGTGTCAACTTTGGTTTCCTTGGTGTATGACTTGGTTCAAGAATCCCATCAAATGAGAAAGGAAATTGAAGAAAAAGAATGAAACCCAGAAAGGAGAAAAAAGGTCAAAAACCAAAATCTTTGTAAAATTTTTTTTAAGGAACTTCAACAGGGTTTTACAATAAGAGCTGCATTAGTCTATAACACTAACCACACCTTCAAAGTAATTTCAAACAGAATACTACATGGACTGAAATTTTAAATACAAACAAATAAACAACTACACAACCTACAGGTGGTGTTGAAGCAGGAGCAGACAACTGAAGCAAAGTTTGAAGAAAAAGAAAGAATGGAAACCTATTTCTTTCCCAAAAAAATAAGTCATCTACAAATTTATGATAGTAGTAACCTGAAAGAAAACATTTAAAGGCTTTTACCACCACTGACGAAAGATGCTCTAACAGGATATCACTAACTCTACACACACCAGAATAGGTAAAGAGTTGACAAATTCCCCAGGCAATTTAGTCATGAGATTCTCTTCAATTTTGATGAAGCAATTGATCTGTATATAAAGGAGGGGAAATATGCGATGATTAACTTTGACGTTCTATAAACGCCTACAAAAATATAATGCACGTGCTATAAATGCCTACAAAAGTATATGATCATTAAATGAAATGAATTGTCCATAAGAAAAAAAATAGTCAAGCATTTAAAAATTGCAAAGAATACATAATTTTGATATAGCTTGGCCAAAAGAGAGATTTCTAGTGTGGGCGCAGACATTGAATGGTATCTAGCAAGGATCACGGGATCAGGTGTAGTACGCCTGACCTCTTCATGTCCTCAAACAAAAGGAAGGCTTCATTGTAGCAGCCACTCTTGACAATAATTGCAAATTGAATTTGAATGATATATAGTTAGGAAAAAGTTAGGAGGAGATATTAATATTTAGTAAAGACTCTATACACAACAATCAGGTCTCAGAATTGGAAAAATTAATACGAAAATGCATTAGTGCTTGAACTTTTTGATCTTTCTAAAAATACATGTTTACTTGAATTTAAATTCTCTACATAAAGTTTTCAAAACATACTTCTTTATATAGAAAAAAGGAGATTTTTAAATAAAGTTTGTGTATTAGATATGCAGTTTTGCTTATATTATAAATTAATTCAAGGTAAGAATTCAGATCAATTATCTCATCAAGACATGGTATGTATACTATGTCAATTGCCCATATAGGTGATTAGCAACAAATCTCATAGACTAAGAGATTCCGCAAAAGAAACCTTGTTGTACACATACTACTGAATGTTTATTTAAAAATAAATGCTTTTCTTGGTTAAAATGTACAATCATTTGTTATTAAAGACTTCAAACAAAATGTTTTAGTAGTCAATCGATCACATTACGTCAAAAATGCCAGATTATATGAAGGGGTTAGATATTGAAACCTTGATGTATCCAGACATTAGTTAGACCAAGTAGTCCTCGTACTGCGGCTCTGTGAATTGCTTCGATCTGTTTAGGTAAAAAAAGTAATTTTGGAAAAAATCATTAGTACCAGCACTGATTATAACCATGGAGTTGTTGATGATTTTCTGTGATTCTGTTCGACCAACTAATTTTCTCAGGTGAAGCTTGTAATGCTTCAAGTACTCTATCTATACAGGTATGCATTCTTAGAATGCCACTAAAGTCCCAGTACAACTCTAAAAGCCTATGTCATACCTCTTAGAGCTTTAGCCATGCTCTAAAAATTTCAAATTATTATACTCTTTGATACAGTTTTTTTCTATAGTGAACTCGTAAATTTTCAATATTAACTCTAAGTTATTAGCTATATATACTTTCTCAAAAGATTCTATTAATTTTATCTTTGTTATTTTTGAATTTTGTGTTATCTAAAGTTGCCATTTGTAACTTTTAATTACAAATGCAGCACACACATTTGTAATTGAAAGTTACTTGTATGATTGTATCGAGCTCACGTGCTGACAATATAAAAGTTTGTGACCTATCGTGTTGGATACATGTCTATGCTACTACATGCTAATGTCGATCTACAACTCTAAAAGCCTACCCCTCCTACCTCCACATTATCTCAATCAAACAAACTACACAAAACAAAAACAAAAAAAACTCACCTTCTTATAAAGCTCATCAAGCGCATCCGTTGTAATTGTATACCCAACTCTAAATGTCTGCACCGACAAACTATCCACCATATTCCTACTCACCGCTCTCTGCATTGTCGTAAATGGCACGACACTCCCCAACTCTACCCCCACCGGCAAAGTCACCCCCACCTTCACCGCCCCACCTCCCATCGTTGCCCCTGCAGCTGCCTCCACATCCTTTCACCACAATCCGCCCCATGGGCCTCGTCCCCACCACTCCTGCCAACTCCACCGGTTACAAAAACAACCCAGACATAATGAACATAATGAATTTAGAGCATGAATAAGGCTGCTTAGCAGTACATTGGAGAGCGTTTTTGGATCTAAAAGCACTTTTAAACTCAAACTCAAAATAGGTGTTCGAAAGCTGAATTAAATGTGTTTAGCCAAAATAACTTTTTCCAAACTACTACTTCTATCTTTTTCCCTAACACACCTAAAGTTAAACTAAACAATACTCTTTCTCTGAAGACCCATCCTTGTCAGGAATGCTAAATAGTGAGAGAACATGCATGATCAAACACATTAACCATTATAACAAAGGTATATACCATGTAGAATGCCTTCCAATATCCCCACCTCAACTTTCATCCAAATATCACAACAATGGGTTGTACGTATCGAGGCATATATTACAAAAGTTAAAAAAGGAGATAAGTGGAAAAAACTTACTTTTCACATGCACCCTTCCTATATCGATCTGCTTGATATATCTTTGATCCTCTATCATACCATGCTTTCGTATAGTTTGGATCTGACTTCCACTTCTGTTGATGTTTTAAACTCTAAAAAAACCAAAACCAACAACTTTGATAAAGACATAAACAACAAAGTAAAAATTAGTACATACACAGGAATGAAAGGCTTACCGGTCTCTCAGCGTTAAGATACCAAGGAGCAGAAGACATATAGTGAGGAATATGGGGATTGATTTCTTTTCCATCTTCGTTAACCTCGGCCGGGGCAAGCCCGCCTTTCGGGCCTCCTCCAATTCCAACTGTTTCCGATGGTCCTCTCGAGACTTAAAGGACACTGCAATTCAGTACAGAATATATAAGTACATGAAATAAAATCTTAGTGACATGAAATGAAGGAAAAAATCATTTAACAACAGCTCGGATCTTAAACACAGTCATAAGAGCAAAATTACTAAATTCAGTTCGATGTCGATAATTGAACAATATCACAAATTAGAACCAATCTATTCAGTCAAAACCCTAAATTGATGATAAAAAGCACAAACCCTAACAAAATTGATACTAAAATTGATACCTTATAAAAATGGTGATATCTTGAAACTTTTGCCTCAAAATTTGTGCTGGCGTGGGATGCCTATCTGTTTATGATAGATGAATCTCATCATCATAACTTTATCCCATCTATGGAATTGTCTATAAAGCACCAATCACAACAAAGGGTTCTAAAAAGTTATTGATATGAACATCTAAAATGGACGCTAAAATTGTAGTTGACGAAAATTTTTGATTTATTTTATTTCAAAAATCAAAATTAACTATCTAAAAAAAATTATAAATTCTAAATATTTCAATAGAACATAGAAAAAATGTTAATGCTTAATTGACTTCATTGCTTCTCTGAACAACATTGCTTTTTTATATTTAATTGACTTCATTGCTTCTCTAGTTAATTTTTATTTTTTTTGCAGATTCAAATCAAAACTGAAAAGCTTATGCAACATTGCTTATGAAGGGCTCAAAATCAAATGTTATTTTGTATGTAACTGTGTATTATATAATGTGAATGTGATCTTGCAAGTGTGGTTATAGTGAAATTGTACTGATTATATTATGGGTGCACTGTGCACATTAAGAAATGCAACATTCATAATCTCAAAGCTTAAACAGCCACTGGAATGCAAGTCTATTGATCAGTACCCATAGCTTCACAAATGCAACATTGCTATGAGAAGCAACTGGAAGCTATGTGAAGTCTATTAAGAAATGCAACATTCATATTATGGATATAGATCAAATTGAACTGTGAAGCTATGTGAAGTGGAAACAGCATAAACAGCCACTGGAATCTTCACAAAAATAATTCACTTTAAGAAACTTATCATAATCGGCATAATCTCAAACCCACATTCATAATCTCAAACCCACAATCACACTTCACAGTGTTCACAGTGAAATCAGCAAAATTCTAGAGGAAGAAGAAAGTCTAGAGGAAGAACAAACTCAAAACAACACAAATTAGAGGAAGAAGAAACTCAGGAAAAGAGATGTAAATACCTTTACTGTTATCGCGTTAGCCGTCGCCTGAACCCCTTACCGTTGCCGCTCCAGTCGCCGGAATCCCTTGACATCGCCGCTCGCTTCTCCAGTCATCGATCGTTGCTCCAATTGCTGCCTCCTTGTGAAACCCTAAACAGAAAAGGGGGGGAAACGGTTCTAAAAGAGAGTAACAGAGAGAGAGAGAGAGAGAGAGAGAGAGAGAGAGAGAGAGAGAGAAGGGCCTTCGAGTGTATGATCGGAAGCAAAAGATCGGAGTGGGCCAATGCGCGAGGCGGCTGGGAGGCGACGGGCTTAGGGCGGGCTGCGTGGGAGGTAGACGGGAGGTAAGCAGGGTGAGGCAGCTTGGAGGTGAGCAGTGTTAGGGGGGCGGGATTTTGGGAAGATGGGGAGACAAAGAAAGAGGGAGAAGGGAGCGGGGAGAGAGAGGGGGTTCAGGAAAATGGAGAGAGAGAGAGCGCGGTGGAAGAGAAAGGGGGGGGGACTTTTCGGGAGAGAGAGAGGGGTGATTTGAATTTGATTTTTGGGGTTTAAAATTTTTGGCGGGAAAATATGTTTTGTGAGAATCAATCTGGACCATTGATTTTGGGGGAGATTGAATGTGAGCCACTTGATAGCTTTCTTTGTAATTTATTATATATACTAGGTTTGCCCGTTGACACGTGCCTACGGCACGTCTTCGGAACGGTGCACCTTATTTGCTCATATAAAATAGTTTGGAGGTCCAGCAAATTAATTGAAGTAGAAAACATATTATATGAGAAACTTTTGGGGGTCCAGACAAAAACATATTATATGATTTTTTTGATTTTTTTTGAAATATTTTTAAACTTTTCAAAATTTTAAATTTTTATAGTTTTTAAATTTTTTATTTTGTAAAAATTTTTAAAATTTTTATTTTCTTAATTTTTTGAATAGAAGAGGGAGGGAGGGGGAGAGAGAGAGAAAAAATTAATTAAATAAATATAGGAGTTGTTTTGGGTGGGGGATTTGAATTTGAGTTTTGGAGGGAAACTTTTGAGGGGAAAAATATGTTTTGTGAGGTTAGATCTTGGCCTTCGATTTTTGGGGGGATTGAAGGAGAGCCACCTGATAGCTTTCTTTGTGTTTTATTATATATATATATATATATATATATATATTATACTATATTTTTGAAAATACGGGGTGTTACACACACACCAGCACGAGCATGCACTATCTAGTACAGGATCTACTTTCTAGCCGATGTGGAGAGGAGTACCCTGACGACTCTGATACCATTTGTAACGCTCCTGCCCCTAGCTCAGACAATTTATACAATTTAGAAGACAAATCAGATACTATGTAGTATAACTGTCCACCACAGGCTGCCTCTCAGATGACTCTTGATCATAGGCTATTATATTTATTTATTATTATATTATTAATTTTAACCGATATGGGATTATTCCTTTACTCAAATCCTTCTCTTTCCGAGAGAATACACAGCATCACAATTCGTAGGTGGGCCCCATTCCAAATGCAACGTCATCCCATGGCATTCAACAGCACATTTTGTGCTTCAAATCCGTGGGACCCCCTCCAAATCATTTCACATTTCATCCACGCATTATAAATACCATTAGCCAACTTTACTTTATATATATCTCTACTATATTAATGGGAGAGTTGGGGTTCAAACAAATAAACAATTTTTTATTCCTTAGTGTGTGTGTCAATACGTGCAGCGCATGTGTTGGTAGTTTTTTTTTTGTCCTTTTCATTCCCCCTCCCCATTTCCCCACGTGCATCGCACGTGCATTACACTAGTATGTATATACTATATTTTTTAAACTACGGGGTGTTACAGTAACCCCCACCCCCCCCCCCCCTCTCCCCTCTTCCACCTCACCCTCCTCTCCGCCACTCCCACCTTACCCTCCTCTCCGCCACTCCCACCTTACCAAATCTCATTTTTGGATTCATCTCCATCTTCAACTCGTACTCTTGTTCAAATCTAAATGTCGCGATTTCAAAAACTCAAATAAGAAACTGAAAATGAAATTAGGTAGTAAACTAGAGTTTTAAATATCATACATATATACAATTTATTTAGTTAAGCAAAATTTCACAAAATCATTTTCACAAACACATTGCGTGCTACATAAGCATTTCATCGAAAAGTTGATGAGAAAAACACAATTCTAGAAATTAATTCACACTATTACCGCTAAAGCAATTCTAACCCCATAAACAGACAAACATAAAAACAAATGCAATGTACAAATCTCTACCAAATCACAAAAAAAATAAAAATAAATAAATAAATAAATCACCAATCCAAATCCAATTTATTATTCATCAAATTGAACAGAGTTACCAATCCTAATCCAAAACCCATCTCTAAACTAAACTCAAATTCTTATATTTCAATTTTATACCCAAAATGGCAATCATGACAGTATTTACAAAACATAAGAACTCTAAGTAGAAATTTGTATGAAAATTAAGAGATTAATTTTGGGAAATATTAGAAAAAAGACATATGCATGCTGAATAGAGAAATATGTAACCTGCAGTATGTGGAAAATAAGTTTCTTATCTTTCTATATCTTATACAATATAAGGGGGCGTTTGGTACGCGGTAATGTATAAGGGAATCTAGGATTACCCTCTTGATTACCTGGTTTGGTAAGAAATAGGTATAGTTTTGTAAATAATTTTAAATTTCCAAGGTTATCAAAATAATTAGTTTGGAAGGATAAACATTCCCCTTAAAAGGGGTGGGATTTGTGGATTCCTCCACATAAAAAATGAGTGAGATTATTGCATACCCAAAACACCCTCCAAATTTCTGGCTTATCATATAATCCTCTCTTGTTCCCTCAAACCAAATTCACCCACTACCGCGTTCATCTCTTGACTGCTTTATGCAATTAAGGACTCGTCTCCTAAATTAAGAACTCGTCTCCTACCATTTCTGTCAAGTATGTATCATGTACACCATATGTTCGTATTACTACAGGATTGTTCAAATATCATCCAACAATTACTGATGTCAAAATTAATGTGATATGATTGTGAATTAGGAGATATGCTTGTGAATTAGGATTCGTCATATTCTATCTAATGTATCTCTAATAATAATATTATTATTATTATTATTATCTCTAATCTCTAATCTCTAATCTTTTTTTTTTATTTAAAACTTGTTAAGATATGTGGAGTTTAAATTTGCTTCTATGAACTTTATTGTTTCATTTGTATATATTTAAGTACCTATGTCTCGTGTTAATAAATACATTTCATTTTTTCTTTTTGTTATATTCTTCATCTAACTGGTTGAAATATATTTGAATCATAGTGTAATTTTTTTAGTAATCTATTTGTTAATTTACTAAAGTTTTATAAGATATATATCAGTATTGCTTTTGCACATACATGCATATACATCAATTACTAAATTAGATAACTTTTATATTTATTTATTTTTAAATAAAACCAAAAGGGTATTTTCGGTAATGTCTACTATAGAGATGGATTGATGGGAATGAATTGTTCTATACCAAGCACGGTAATAAAGTATTCCCAGGCATGTAATGTTGTATACCAAACACAGTATTGCAACATTCCTGGGAATCTTCATTCCCACCCTCATATTCCTGGGAATCTACCGATTCCTGGGAATTCTCCAATCCGCGTACCAAACGCCCCCTAATAAAATAAATTTAATTACGAAATTAATTGCTTATTGTTGGGAGAAATTCAAGAAGCGAAAAATAACCAAACTTCAATCTAAACTATCCTGCTTGCTCCAATTTTATATCTTGAATAATAGTTGTTGTAGCCATGCAAGTAAACAGGAAAAAAAATGCTTAGTTTGGATACAAATTTTTAATCCATTTGTGCAGTGCATTGGATCAATAAGGACATAATAAGGACATAATCCCAAGAACAACCTTACAGAAATAGCTAAAAGAAAAAGTAGCTTCATTTATGTACAAACAAAGGAAATATAAAATTATCTGTAACTTAGAAAAGATGACTTGTTGAACTTTTTCAATTGATAGTCCTTTCTAATTATTTGAACTTTTCATAAGTGCCCATGTTTATTAGATTACTTCATAAATTAGGGGCCATCTAATAATGGAAGGGTTTAGTTAATTTTAATTAATCCATTTTAATGCAGAACATACAAATTATGAGTCAAGGGTAATAAGCTTTCTCAACTTCCATTAGCTTCCATTAACGTGAGAAAATTGTTACAACCATCGTACCCACTTAACAAATTTTCGAATTTCGATGATTAAAAATATCAAAATCATACCTTTAAATTTGAGGAGCAATTCTGACTCAGTGGAGGGTTTGAAAGGTGGGCCGTAAATTCTGACTCGAACCCTATAATCAACATCAAAATATTGTTACAACCATTGGCAAAATTTTGAATAATATGTCTTCATAGTCAACTACAACAAACTAATGCTGAAAGCTAGTAGATTTTGTCAATTGAAGAACTTAATCTCTACAAAATAGGGCAGGAAATTGTGAACAGTATTTACACGTCACCCTATTTATTATGTGAACTAACTTTAAAAGGCTAAACAATATCAAGTCTTATGATTAAAAGCAACAAAATCAAACCTTTCAGATTGAGACAAATTTTGACTCCAGCCCGATAAAGGCTATAAGAGCATCCACAGTCGTTGAAGCCATTTTTTGGGTATATAGCAATTTGGAAATAGGAAAAAGGGAATGTTGCTGCAGTCGTCAAAAGGTAAAATATAGCCGGACGGTAGATTTTTTTCCGTCCAGTAAGAATGACGGGGGATTATCGTCCGTTTCAAATTTTTTATTTTAATTTTTTTTTTTTTTTTTTTTTTTTTTCACTAGAAGACAAAAAATTAAAAAAAAAAAAAAAAAAAAAAAAACAAGAATAGATCGGACGGGAGATTAACTCCCGTCATTTTGAAGAATGACGTGGACCAGTCGTTGAAGCCGTTAGTGCTCTTTTAATTTTTTTGGTATTTTTTTTTTTTAAAAAAATCCCACCAACGGTTCATAATGAACCGTTAAAGTTTATAGAAGGGTGATTATGCACCGTCCGTTGACCAGCTTTTAAATTTTTTTTTTTTTTTTTAAAAAAATTTCACCAACGGATCATAATGTTCCGTTAATCTGATTACACGGGTTATAATTCACCGTCGGTTGACCATCTTTTAATTTTTTTTTTTTTTTAATCATTGGGATTGTACGATACGGAACATTATGTTCCGTTAATTAGATCGGACGGGGGATTATCTTCCGAAAGCTATATTTTCCATTTCGCCATATCGCCTGCTATATTTGGCAGCGTACTGTTCCTCGTCAACCCAAATTTTGGGTATTTGGAAGACGACTGCAGATCGTTTTTTTCCAAATTTTCCAAATTTTGGGTATTTAGCCCACGACTGTGGATGCTCTAACTGACCACAAAAACCAGTAAAAGATTTTGAAAAAACTATCATAAACACTTAAGAAAATTGCAATGTTTGATGATTAAAAGCATTAAAATCAAACCTATGAGATTGGAACAATTCTGACTCCAGCCCTATAATCAACCACCAAATTCCATAATTTTTTTGAAAAACCATCATACCAACTTAACAAAAGTGCAAATTTTGACAATTAAAGGCATAAAAATCATAACTTTGAGATTGAGTGCAATTCTTACTCGGTGGAGGGTATGGGAGGTGGGTCCGTAATTTTGACTCCAACCTCATAATCAACCACAAAAACCCATCTAATAATTTGAAAAAACAATCATACCGACTTAACAAATTGCAAATTTTGATGATTAAAAGTAGAAAAAATCATACCTTTGAGATTAAGAACAATTTTGACTTGATCAAAGCAAGAGCTCCGCCAATAAGAGTACAACACCAACTTCGAAGGGCTGAGGTGGACGGTTCGGGAGAATCCTATAATCAATCAGAAAAACCCATAATTTTTTTTAGAAAACCATGATACCCATTTAACAAAATTGCAAAATTTAATGATTAAAGCATCAAAATCATTCCTTCGTGTGCATGCGTGGGTGGGGCTTCGTGCAAAGAGCAAGAGCTACTCCAATAAGAGTACAACACCCACTTTGAAGGGCTGAGGTGAAGGGTTCGGGAGAATCCTATAATCAGTCACAAAAATCCATAAGTTTTTTTTTTTGAGAAAACCGTCATACCCTTTTAACAAAATTGCAAATTTTGATGATTAAAGGCATCAAAATCATACATTTGTGCGGCTGTGTAGGAGTGGCGTCGAGTGGCTGTGTGCGACGAGTGGCGTGCGGAGAGCAAGAGCACCTCCAATAAGTAACAACACCATGGCTGAGGAGGAGGGTTCAGAAGAATCCTATAATCGATCACAAAAACCCTTAGTTTTTTTGTGAGAAAACCATCATCCCATTTAACTAAATTGAAAATTTTGATGATTAAAAGCATCAAAATCACACTGGCATGTGGCTACATGGGAGAGGCAGTGTGCGAATGCATGGGATGGTAGTGGAGGGGCGCCGTGTGATTGGCGCAAGACGGTGGGAGGTGAGAAGAGCTTGGGATTAGTGGTGGTATATCATACCGTACCGTATCATCATTACTCTACCGTCTACCGTACCAGAATACTTGGTACACAAATTTTTCTACCATTACCGTGCCAAGTTTTTGGTAC
The DNA here is from genome assembly GCA_017893485.1 of Hemerocallis citrina. Lineage (NCBI taxonomy): Eukaryota > Viridiplantae > Streptophyta > Magnoliopsida > Asparagales > Asphodelaceae > Hemerocallis > Hemerocallis citrina. The sequence goes on from CM030368.1 coordinate 168,159,855, forward strand.
TACCGAGTTCGGTACTACCGGAATATTGGTACGGTATTGGTAATACCATGGTACTATCGGACATGAATTAGCTTAAAAAATTAACATTCATATAAATGGCAAAAGAAGGATAAATAAGCTCAATATATATATATATATATATATATATATATATATATATATATATATATATATATATATATATATATATATATATGAAGAAGTTTCAACATAAATAATTAAATATATATATACGAAGAAGTTCCAATAATCAGCCAATGTCAATTCTCAAACAAGACTCAGCTAACTGTCCATAATTTAGTCTAACATCTGTGTTTCCAGAGCCCAATCACCAGCAGCACCAAATAATATAAGTTTCTGTTTAACAATGAAGGAAGAAATCATCACAAAACTCCATTGAAATAACTAATATCTTCAGGCATGTTCCTTTCAAAAAGCTCTAGAATTCTCACTCAAAACAAATTAAACATATACAAGAACAGAGAAACACCAGCACGAATAGTATACAAAAACCTACAGTTTAACTGATTAACGGAAAACAGATTCACATAAAAAATTATCCTCACAAACAAACATACATCACCTGATCAAGTGATAAAGAATCGACACAAAATTTAAGATCATGGATAAAAAAACATCAACATCACATTCTCATCCCCTAAATAGTTTAACCCTCAATAAAAGAATTAGCCAAAGACCTTTTCTACCCAATCCTTAATCCACCCAGGCCAAACAACAAATCAGGGTTGTAGACTTTATTGTTGTACAATTTCAGAGATGTATAAGTTTCAATATAATGTATCTTTATGTATGAAAATTAGTTTCAGTATTCAAAAACCTACAGTTTAACTGATTAACGGAAAACAGATTCACATAATAGTATACAAAAACCTACAGTTTAACTGATTAATGGAAAACAGATTCACATAAAACCTACAGCACGAATAGTATACAAAAACCTACAGTTTAACTGATTAACGGAAAACAGATTCACATAAAAAAATTATCCTCACAAACAAACATACATCACCTGATAAAGTGATAAAGAATCGACACAAAATTTAAGATCATGGATAAAAAAACATCAACATCACCTTCTCATCCCCTAAATAGTTTAACCCTCAATAAAAGAATTAGCCAAAGACCTTTTCTACCCAATCCTTAATCCACCCAGGCCAAACAACAAATCAGGGTTGTAGACTTTATTGTTGTACAATTTCAGAGATGTATAAGTTTCAGTATAATGTATCTTTATGTATGAAAATTAGTTTCAGTATTCTGCAATATAATTGGTTCAATATGCTACTCTATTAGATTCAACATTCTGCAATATGCTTGATTAGATATAATTGGATAGCTTCAGCATATAGAGAAAGCATATAGAGAAAGAATGATAACAATACCTGAAATTAAGAAGATTCATATATAAAGAATGACAACAGTATTGTTATTTTCCTTTCATAACATTCATGATATTTGATGGTTCTTTTATTTCTGTGTATTGTTCTACTCCTTTTTTTTGTAGTATGTATCTCATTTAGTAGATTCATATATAAATCAATTTCAGGATTATGATACAAATATACTACATAAATAAGATTTCACCTATATTAACCAGTCAAAAAAAAAAACTCCTAAAAAAACACAAAAATCAATTTGATAAATCAAATCAGAAGATCTTTTACATCCTAAATTCCTAATTACTTGTGAATAATAATACGCAATATCTCAAGAAAACTCAACAAGAACAAGAAGAAGATGGATCTTATATTAATACACCAACTAAACTCTAAAGTTTCCCTAATTAGTCGAAAAAATCCTCTAAAAATACCGTACCGATGGGGGCTGAAGAAGGTAGGCGGCGTCGCGACAGTGTGGTGCTTCGGCAGCGTAGTGCGTCGGTCAATCAGTGCATGTGCCCTAGATTCAAAGAAGAAAAAAAGAAAGAAGGAAAAATGGAAGAATAATTGAAGTAGTAGTATAACTGAGATGAAAATTTGAAAAAAAAAAAAGAAAAATGGGCATGGACATAGGTTTGGACCTAGGTTTTTAAATATAAAAATTAAATTAAATATATATTAATTACTTGGTATGGTACGGTATACCATGGTATCAGTATTGGGTACCAGTACCATACCATATAATTTTGGTATGGTACAATACCAAGATTTCGGTATGATATTACCAAGATTTCGGTAATATATGGTATGGTAATGGTATGGTACGGTAATATGGTATTTTTTGACACCCCTACATGGGATGCGACGTGTGTGAGTTGGAAAGGATTTGGATTTTGAAAGTGGGAATGAAGAGATCGTGGTTTGGCTGAGATGGTATGGGTTTTTTTTGTTTCGTTTTCTTCTTTATTTTTTATAAAAAAATGTTTTGCACATGTTAATTTAGATTAGAATTTATAATATTTCTATCCTTTCTCTATTTCAAATAGAGGAAGGGAAGAGGGGGTAGATCCATTAGAATAATATATAGTTATAACTAGTCTACCCTTGTGCAATATTGCACAAACTTACATAATATAATATATATGTACTATAACCCTGTGCAATATTGCAAATAATTTTTGAAAAATACGAAAACAATAAAAATATTTTTGAAAAATCACCTAATAACATATATACAACATTGCAAGATTTTAAAACTTTGGTTAAAGAATATGATTCCTGCTCAAAATTTTGATGGAGAAAGAGTGAGATGGTTGCCTCCTACATTTGCTGAACTTTTATTGTTTTAAATAGAAAAGAGGAGAAAAATCATTGGACCAAAAGTGTCCTTAGCATAATATATTGTATAGACTAGTATAACGATGTGCAATATTGCACATAATTCTTAAAATGAGAAAAAAAAACTATTTTTAAAAAATTCATCAAATATATACAATATTTTACGATTTTTGAGGTTTGATCAAGGGATAGGAATTGAGTTCAAATTTTGAATAGAGAAAGAGTGGATGGTTGTCTCCTACATTTGCTCTAGTTTTTTTGTTTTAAAAAGAGAAAAAAGAGAAAAAATTTGAATCAAAAGTGGTCTTAGCATAATATATTGTATTGTATAAACATATTGGTATAATATATAGTTATTATTGTATGTATGCTCGTAATATATAATTTACCGATGACCATTTCAACTGTCTATCTAAAAATGGAAGCAGCTAAAGTATTATATTGTATATAAAACTATCAAAAATAATTTATTAATATTCTCGATAACTTTCACGGCCTGCTTCTCAGAATACGGAATTACGGGCATATTATGAGCACACAACTAAAACCCAGCGAATGATATAAGTTCACAAACTGATATCATTCATAAGCTGTACAATACCAGTAATCTCAACAATATATGTAACAATAATAATCACATAAATAATGATAAAATACAATAACCAAATCTGAGATAGAAGAACTTACAAAATGCCAGAGAATATACAATGTATTAAACAGTTTGCCAAGTTCCTTCATTATCCCATCATCTGTACCTGTATAAACATTAACTGAAATGGTGGGGGGAGTGTCCGTTAGAGTAAGCTTCGAATAACAAGTAGCAACAAGTAGTGAAACAATAAAGTGTGATATAACAATAAACGATGAACTGGAACAAGATCCGAGGTCAATATATGATAGTCGATAAAAAAAATCAATAATCGATAATCAATGGTGCAATTGTCAATACTCAATAGTCGATAATCAATATTCGATAAACAATGGTCAATAAACAATGGTTGGATAAACAATAGTCGATAATCATTATTCGATAATCAATGCTCGATACACAATATGATCAATAGTGTCAATCATAGGTCTATTAATCTTTCATTAACCTATCTATTGCATGCAATCCTGTGTCTCATACGACATGTTCGGGTGCATACAATCAAGTGAACATTTAGACTATAGTGGTGGAATCTACAGGGTTATGTACTTGGCAACAATAATCAATAATCAATAAACAATAATCGGTACACGATAGTTAAGATACTGTAGTCATCAATCTACAATCAATCGATAAAATAATAACCTACAAAAATAATCAATACAAAAAACATGGGCCCCTCCTCCGAGTACAGTCTCCTATATTGTCTGCTACTAAGTCAAACACTTATTACCCTGACTTGTTATTCTTTTACAATAATCAATCATGGACATGTAATTGGTACAATCAATGAGGACGGGTGTCAAAACAATTTCGAGGAGGTTTCAAGGGCTATACAATGCATGATATAGAATTCAATTCATTAGATGCAAAATTAAACATTTTTATACTTAAAAACATGAAAATACAATTCTGGACAGAAACTCTGTATAAAAGCTCGCTTTCCCGCTACTACGGAAAAGCGAATCAAGTTCCGTCAGGGGTTCAAAAACTAGACTCCCTGTCGGTTTCAACGCATATTCACACGCAACATTCCAATTACAACAACTATGTTAACCAGTCAGTTCTTTACGAGTCTACTGTTTAGGCAGCAACTCAGTGTTAAGTTTTTATATAAATAATTCGATTGAAAGCTTAATAACAATTCTTATAAAAATCATAAAATAGCTCTTAACATTGTTCAGTAACATTATGATTAATCTCAAGTCTTAATTCATGATTTAATCTACTGTTTCAACTAAGTAAATATGACAATGTATTTTCAAATTGTATTATGGAATCCAGATGTTACGGCACGAGAATCAGAATATCATGAAATTCATAATTCGGATTGAAAAACCATCAGATTGTTTGGATTCTAGATACGGAGGGCTACGATTTTCATTTATAAAGTTCTAAATTATATTATCTATAACTAGGTCATAATCTCACAACAAGTTGGAGTAAATAGCAGGGCAGGAGTATAATATTTGCAATTGTAACGATTGTAATTTAGAAACATATAGTTTTATAACTAGAATTGAATATAAATTTACATCCAGTAATTAGAGTGGATTCCTATTGTTAACACGATGGAAATTATCATTTCTACGATGTCAAATTTACAGATTTAGCCATACTATTACATACCACCAAATTCATTCAAATTACTATATTTATCTATGTACACAAATTTATATATGACTCTAATTCGTGTTCATGCAATGTATACAGTGACAATGAAGTTTACGAACTTTCAGTGGGTATTGAATCAACGAAGGTAAATGGAATGATTCAATGCAATATGTAACAATTGATTTAAACATGGAAAGATCACAAGACATGTAACAATACGATGTTTCATCGACTGAGATCTACAAGGAATATTTTCATTAACATGGATGATAAAATGAATTTCAAGAAATGATAACAAATACGAAAGCTACTTGCGGAGTTCAAGGAAAAACTTGCACATGAACAATAAGGGTGTATAAGAGATGCTTGCCTTTATACAAGACAATTACAAGTACGGCGAGAAGATGATAGGATGATGGTAGGACGACGGTGAAGAACAGCAACTACAGCAAGAACGACACAGTAACAGCCGCAGTAGTTAGCAACGAGCGACGACAGCAAGGAAGGTTGGTTGCGGGTGGAGAAGGAGTCGAGGTTGCAAGGAGAGATGGTATGTCCTGAATGCAGAGTGGTGATGGCGATGAGAAGGTGATGTTCAGGTGGTGCTCGGATGCTGGTGTTGTAACACACCGCAAAATTGGAAATGACAATTTTGCTCCTCGTATGTTACGCACATGTATTTTGTACCGTTATGAGTAAAATCCGTAACGTGTTCACTACGTATTTCGGATTCCGACTATTTCTGCATTTCCCGTCTTCTCAAAATTTATTTTTATCAGATTTGAGTCAACTCAAATATGAAATTTCAATCTTTGTAGTTTTACGTACATTGCACGTGTTATCGATGCACGTGTTAGTTACGCATATTCCACCGTTACGTGTAATATTTTGATGTGTTTAAATTATTTATTTAATGAATTGTTAGAATTCATTTTTATAAACGGAAATTCATTTTTCTCTCATTTCGATTTTAAATATTATTATACGTACGGTGCACGTGTTTTTCTGTGTATGTATTGATTACACTACGGTATATGTATAATGAAATATATTTTCGTATGTACATTCCGATTACTTATAAATATTTTCCCATCGTTAAAATCAATTTTTGTATTTACATATTTGTTTTACGTGTGACGCACATGTTTGCAATGCACGTGTAAAATAAAATTTTGAAGTGTGTGTGTGTTTATTTTATTTGTGCATGATAAATCTAATTTATAATTAAACTAAACTAATTTTATTTAAATATTTACTATATATCATAACCTATATTTTAAATTAAAAATATATATATCTATATAATAAAACACAAAGAAAGCTATTAAGTGGCTCACCTTCAATTCCCCCAAAAATCAAAGGCCCAGATCTAACATCACAAAACATATTTTTCCCCCCAAAAGTTTTCCCCCCAAAACTCAAATTCAAACCCCCCACCCAAAACAACTCCTATATTTATTTAAATTTTTTTTCTCTCTCTCTCCCTTCCTCTTCTATTAAAAAATTTAAGAAAATAAAATTTTTAAAATTTTTTAAAAAATTAAAAATTAAAAAACCAAAAAAAAATTAAAAATTAAAATTTTAAAAATTTTAAAAATAATTCAAAAAAAATCATATAATATATTTTTTTCTGGACCCCAAAAGTTTCTCATATAATATGTTTGCTACTTCAATTAATTTGCTGGACCTACAAAACTATTTTATATCTATATAATAAATTACAAAGAAAGCTATCAAGTGGCTCTCATTCAATCTCCCCTAAAACCAATGGTCTAGATTGATTCTCCCAAAATATATTTTCCCGCCCAAAATTTTAAACCCTAAAATTAAATTTTTTTTCCCTCTAAAACTAGAAAACTCATTACTTTATTACTATCTCTCTTCTCTCTTCTCTCCACTTTTTCATATTTTTCTTTCTCTCTCTCCCTCTCTCTCTCCCATTCTTTCTTTATTTACTTAAAAATTTAGATTTTAAGATTTCAGGGTTTGTAAAATTTTCAGAATTTTTATGCTTTTTTTATTGCACATGTTATATTGAAAATAGCAAATATCTCTTCAACAGTTAAATTTCATCATTTTCCATCCTTCAAGTTCTAAGAAGTTGGATTTTACACCCTCATTTATAATTATTTTTCAACATATAGTAATAGAAACATGGACTTTTATTTACAACTAATTATTGTCATACTATTCAAACTTGAACTACATAATTGTTATTTTACTGTTTACAGGGCTTTTCGTGTGTTGTGTCGTTCCGAAGACGTGCCGTAGGCACGTGCCCATGGGCAAATCTAGTGATCATACAAGGTGCACCGTTCCGAAGACGTGCCGTAGGCACGTGTCAATGGGCAAACCTAGTATATATATATATTTGAAGTGTGTGTGTGTGTGTGTGTGTGTGTCTATATATATATATATATATATATATATATATATGGGTAATGCTCAGTTTATATATATGGGTAATGCTCAGTTGAAAACGCAAATGTCTGTGAAAACGTGAAAACGACCTTAGGCCGCTGTTGGGAATAGCGGCCTACGAATAGCGACCGCTATTCCCAACAACGGCCTAGGTTGTTTTCACGTGTTTTCACCACACTTGCGTTTTCAACTTAGCAGTACTATATATATATATATATATATATATATATATATATATATATATATATGAATGAAGTGTGTGCACGCGCGGTGCACGTGCACATGTTTTTACAAGGGAAGTGGCCGGCTGTTTTGGGATGGAGGGAAAAGTAATGCTTTTGAATTAAATGAGTGGAGTTAGTAGGTGATGATGGGTAGTTAGTTATAATAACTACTCCTAATTACTTATATAAATATCCCACCTTTACACCATTTAATACACCAAAAAAATCCATTTAAATCAAAAATCAAAACATGGAATAGGCATTGGTGGTTTTCCTGTTGCTTACGGTTGGTTTTCAGGAGGGGCTTTTCTTTGGCTTTGTGTGGGAGCTTTGGAGTTCTTTTGCGGAGTTCTTGCTACTAGGAAAATTCTCCTAATAGGTGGGTGTTTCTTAAATCCTTTCTAAATTTTAGTAGTATGATGCATGCTAGTTGGCATATGGCTTAGTTATTGATTGAGATGAATGAATATTGATATATATTTAGTTGCTAAATGACTTAGTTGTTATTTCAATTCTGTAATGATGATGTGATAAAAAAAAAAGAATAAATGCTAGGACTCACGTGGAATTGAAAGAGAACAAGAACATACATTTAGTGGGTTGTGGAAAAAGAAATCTTTTAATTGATGCATGTTAGGATGTTCATATAATAGTCAAATTAATACAATATGTATGAAAAAGTTTTAAGATGCTAGTATAGTAGAGAAATATGGAAATAGTTCCACAAATGTGTATTTTATTGGCATAAAGAATTTATATTGGTGTTTTTAAGGAGGAACCAAAGTTTTATTTCAAAGTCGATAATGTATTCTTTAAATGCAAATTGGAAAGAAAACTTATTACATTGTCAAAAAAATAAGAGCTTTATAAAGTTTACTATTTGCTGCTATAATGTATTTTTAAAGAAAATATTCTGGAAGAAGTTTTGATTTGAAAGATACAAACTGATTGAGATATCAAAATTTTGTAAGGGAAATTTACAAACAGACACTAAGTATAAAATTATTTCAATTCATCTTCGTAACAGAGAATGAGTTTGGGAATATTGATTTTCGGTGTGGGTTTAGAGCGCTGTGAACAGTTCTTGTCTTCATGGGTTCGAGTCTTGAAAAGACTCTGTTTTTATAAAATTTGATTTTTAGAAAATCACCGAAGACCAGCACATAAGACCTTTGAGTTTACCTTTAATCACTAGTCGCCTTTGGCCTTCTTAGTTTTCGAGTGCGCTCTGAGTTGGTCACTGTATTACAGCAGGGGTCTTGGGTTCGAAACCTGCCAACCCTCTTTTAATGTTTTTTTTCGTATTTTTCAGTTTTAAGAGCAATAAAAATTGGGGAAAAAATTCTATTATTTCTCTAAGATTATCTAGATTTTATGAAAAAAATATTTCCACAATATTTTGATATATTTTGTGAGAATTGGATGTGGATTTCATATTAAAACAATGGGATGAAGAACTTGATAATTCTTCTTAAAATGTGACTCTTGTATAATTAAAGAAAGATGGAAATTTGAATGCAATTAAAATCCTCTTGATGAGATGTTATAGTAATTGATTGAGAATATTTGAATTGCACATAATGTTATAAGTGATTAAATTAATAATGAAAGTTAAAGTGAGTTACTTCATGTTATGAGATTATAAATAAATGTTTTCTTTGAGAAAGAGATTGTGAATAAAGAAATTGAAATATTATTTTGAGATTGAATATAACATATTGTTGATCTCTAGAACGAGATAGTTGTTGGAATCTAGAGGCTAGGCGAGACCCTTAGAAACCGGCAGTTCTTATTATGAATTTGAGAGCTAACCAGTGTCGGTTGAGCATCTCTTGAGAAGTAGCCAGTTGGGGCTGACTGTCTCTTGTATTGGTTTAAGTCCGGTAGGGTAAGCTAGCTCTAGGTTATGATAATTTTTTATAAAAGAAACTAAAAACATAAGGACAGGCACTAAGGGGAGACGTGATGAAAGTAAGAGAAAAACACAAGTATGAGGGACTCGGATTCACGGTGTGAGAGTTTTCACAGGCTGTCTACATGATGCGTCATGTCATGACATGAATCCATCTCCGAAATTATCGGGATCGTGGCGACGCTTGTGGGGTACTTGGTGACTACGTAGTGCCATCGTTCTTGACGGAGGCAAATTGTCCATAGACTGTCTACATGATGAGTCATGTCATGATGTGGGATTCCCCTCTAGGCTGTCTGGACATGGGCTCGTAACTCATAAAACATCTAGAACTTACCGTAATTACCGTAGTAGTAATTCATGGCGAGAGATCTAACCCTTTAATATGGAGTACGTAGGTGTTGCCCTCGGACCTATGTAGTATGGGATGCATAGACTCCGAACAAGTATGCATTAGTGTCATCCCAGTGTAGACATCTACATCAGGCATTAAGTCATTGCATACACTGACATGTTTAGATTAGTCACTTTTTTACACTCTGTTTACATTCAAGCTTGTGGTTGTTAAAGTATTAAAGAATTGTTATATTTTTGGCATAACAGGGATGGCCATGTATAATATTACATCGGTTGTAAGCAACTGACGTGCCCATAGTTTCATATGCAGGACTTGGAATTTATAAGAAGATATAAAGATGAATTTGATGCTGATGATTACTTAAATGCTAAAGTTGTTACAATTGTGTATTTACCATGTTGTAATTCATTTATTTATTCGCTGCGTGTTGATGTAAAAGATTTTGTTGTAATAAAAGTTTCAAGATTCCTTGTAAAATTGTACGAAATGAAGTGTAGATCCTGTTGAGCTACGAATTACCGTATTTTGGAATTCGGGGCGTTACAGGTGTTGGCTGGTCGGGAAGGCCGTAGGAAGTGTCATTGGGCCTCGGGGGGTGCAGCAAGGTCGAGGAAAAAGGCAGCAATGGTAGGGCTCGTGGCTGAGGAGTTGTTTGGTAGTCACAGTGTTCGGGGGAGGAGGAAGTGGAGGCAGTTAGGAGATGGAGGTGAGGCTATGGGGATTGTCGGGTTGATGGCAGTGGAGGAAGAAGATGGGTTTCAATGGGTTTCGAGAATGAAGAAGAAGAAGAAAAGAGATGGAGTTATGGGTTATAAGTTAAGTGGGTAATTAAGTGTGATTAATTGTGTTGATTATAGGTGGTTATGGGGCTGGAATGAAGGCAGTAAATAGGAGGGTAGAGAGGTTTCAATTAGAACGATGATGGGGTGGAGATTTGACTGTTATGTTTGAGATTCTATTTCGGTTTTTTGATTGGAGATTGGATATGGGCTTAGAGTTGGGTTTGAGTTTAATGAAATAGATAATCAACTAGTAGCGTAATAAAATAGATTATGATTTAAAACATGGGCTTGGGTTTCACAATAAAACAAAGAATTAAATAGTTGATAAAATAAACTATGATAAATGAAAATAATTGCATTAATAATAGAATGAGCTTCAATAGGAGATTCAAAAATGAATTTCATACAAAATAATTCGAGAGAACGAAAAAATCATAAAAAAAAATTGAATTCAAAAGAATAGTATGATATATTTAGAAAATTTAAATTCAAGAATACGAAGGAAAGAAAAATAAATACAAATTTGTACAATCGGAAACGGGGATTGCAATAACTCTAGATTCACAGCGAACATATAATGAGTTCAACAAATAATTCCCACAATTCAGGTTGGTCGTATTTTTTATTTATTATATTTACTATTTTTTTTATTTTTTTATGGACGTTCGGCCGTAGTAGCTCACATTGGGAAAATAAAAATTTTCCAACATCCCTAGATAATTTTATCTATAAAAAAAAACGAACCGGCAATATCTCGTTTAACAGTGAGAACTCATTCCAATTGTCATAGTGCTTGGCAAGGTTGGTTGTAATTAGGTCATTGAATAAGTTCACATTTTCTAATTAAATCCATCTTTCTTCCCCACTTAGAACACTAACTTGTGAAGCCCAACCCAAATGATGGACTTGACAAGAAGTCTGTGGGTATGCACCCAATTGCCTATCCAAATCCAATACACAACATCAACAATCCATAAACCACTAGCAAATTCCAGTGAGAGCTGGCTCTTTCTAGCTACTGTGTCTCGGATACTCGAAGCCGTGAAAAAACAATATATCTTCCAACATATATCTTAGATCTTTCGACACCCCTCCCCTCGTGAAAAGCAATATATCTCCTAAAATACAGTAATGCTATAGCCACTACATAGTCCACTACCAGATTCTCCACTACCTGATGTGGCAGTCTAGTCAGCAATGCCACATCAGCAGCCCACTTAATATATATTTTTTATTAATTAATTCTAAACAGTGCATAGATTCTTCGTTAACTCTTCATCTTCCCCAACAGTCTTTCTCCTTCCCATCTGCAGTCTCTTCCCTCTTCTCTACCCATCCGCTGCCTTCGCCACGCGCCGTCGCCGAACCTCCGCCTCCGCCGTCGCCGTCGCCGTCGCCACTGCCTCTGCCGTCGCTGCTGCCTCTGCTTCTCATCTCTTTTGAAAAAGGTACAATCAAAGATAACTAATACAGTATGGATTATATGGATCATATCATGTATATTCTTTCACTTGTTTGAATTTCATGTATATTCTTTCACTTGATTGAGTATTTTTCATACTGTATTAGTATGTTCATGTATATTCTTTCAATAGGGGGTTAAGAAATCACTGCTTTGATCGTTAATGCACAACATCTTGAGTCTAGTTAAAAACTGGACTCTTAAGACAACCTTGCAATAAGAACCAAGTTCTAGGTTTTCTGTGTATAGAATATGAATTCATTCTACCCAGTTATAAATTTAAACTGGTCACAGCATTAGATTCATAAAGCATTTACAGATGCTAAATAAACTTTTACAGACTAAAAGTTTCAACATCCAAATTAATTTCATGTATATTCTTTCACTTGATTGAGTATTCTTTCATTGTATTGAACTCTGGCCTGGATGAATATACAAACTGGAGCTGAAGGTGATTCATTTTTCACAGTATTTTTCACTTGATTGAAGTCTAAAGAAATTTAGTATGATATGAAAATGCAGCTGAAGGTGATTCATTTTTCACAGTATTTTTCACTTGATTGAAGTCTAAAGAAATTTAGTATGATATGAAAATGCAGCTGAAGGTGTTCCACTATATGTAGCTGCATATAGAAGGAAAATAGACAACCTTCAGATTTTTGTCATATGGTAGTGAAATTTAGTATGGATTATATCATACTTTTAATGTAGATTTAGTGGAATTTAAAATAATTTTTGGATTGATGAATTAAAAGTCTAAAGAAATTGAGTTTTACTAAAGTATTATTTTACTAAAGTGTGATATCCTTGATATTTAACAGGCATGGTGAACCCCCCCAATGTTTTACCTTCAATTCAAAATTCAAGTGAGCATGGTCACAATGAAATAGAGAATGTAGAGAAAAAGGGAAAGGAAATGGTTGAGGAACCTAAACTTAATATGGTATTCAATTCAAATGAGGAGGCGTCTGAATATTACGTAACATATGCTAATCATTTGGGGTTTGAAATAAGCATAAAAACATCTAGAAAGAATGAAGATGGTGATTTGTGTTTTGTCACATTTGCATGTCATCGATATGGTTTTCCCAAACGGACTTCTCAAAATACCTTGAAGCCACATCCAGTACAGAAGACTAATTGTGAGGCAAAAATGAACATTGCCTTGTGTATAAATAAGAAGTGGCGAGTGAGCCACTATGTGCCACATCACAATCATCCACTTGCCAGCCCAAGTCACACTCGTTACTTTCAATTTAATAGGGTAATAAAGCCGCATGTGAGAAGAAAGCTTGAAATTAATGATAAAGCTGGAATCAGAATGAACAAAAGCTATAATTCTCTTGTAGTTGAAGCAGGTGGATATGATAATGTGACTTTTCTGGAAAAAGATTGCAGAAATTATATTGAGAAAGTAAGACGGTTGAAGCTCGAGGAAGGTTGCTATTGCAGTTCAAAACTATTTCATAAAAATGCAAGGAAAAAATTCAAATTTCTTTTATAGTATGGATATGGATGATGAAGGTCGTCTACGAAATATTTTTTGGGCAGATGGTCGATGTAGAGAGGCATACAAAGAATTTGGAGATGTCATTACGTTTGATACAACGTATCTGACAAATAAATATAAAATGCTATTTGCTCCATTTGTTGGTGTCAACCACCATGGGCAATCTATTCTTCTTGGATGTGGACTAATTTCAGGTGAAGATACAAAGACGTTTGTGTGGTTGTTTAGAACCTGGCTCACATGTATGTTGGAACGTGCTCCTGAAGGTATAATTACTGATCAAGATAAAGCAATGAAAAATGCTATTGAAACAGTTTTTTCAAATACTCGTCATAGATGGTGCTTATGGAATATCATGAAGAAACTCCCAGAGAAGTTGAAAGGATACAACAATTATGAATCGATAAAGAGTTCCCTCCAAAATGCAGTGTACGATTCCTTAAGTCCAATTGAATTTGAGGCAAATTGGTTTCAAATGATTAAGCAGCATAAGCTTAATAAAAATGATTGGTTACGTGAGCTGTATGATTCCAGACATCGTTGGGTTCCTGCTTTTGTAAGAAATAGTTTTTGGGCGGGAATGTCTACTACCCAACGAAGTGAAAGTATGAATGCGTTCTTTGATAGGTATGTCAATATTCGTACTACCTTAAAGAATTTTGTTGATCAATATGAAAATGCCTTGAAAGACAAAGCTGAGAAAGAAAAATATGCAGATTATAAGTCTTTTAATTCAAGGGTGCCATGTATTACTCATTATAAGATGGAAGAACAATTTCAGAAAGTGTACACTACTGCAAAGTTTCAGGAGTTCCAACAGGAGTTGATAGGGAAAATGTACTGTGAGATATCTTCATCCAATGCAAATGGTATAGTTTCAGAATATGAAGTGTATGAGGATGTCAAAGTTGGAGAGGGGTCAAAGCGTGTGACTTTTAAAGTTGTATTAAATGAAATACATTCTAATGAAGATTGTGAAGTCAAATGCAACTGTTGTTTATTTGAGTTTAAGGGCATCTTATGCAGGTGAGCAATTTAATTTCTCGTATCAATGTTACCATTTATTAGTCGCGTACTTCTTTATTATATCATAACTAAACCATTTTTACATGTTTCTTCTTTTTCCTTTTACAGGCATGCAGTTATGATTCTTATCCATAAAAAAATATTCCAAATTCCGAAAACATACATAATATCAAGATGGAGGAAAGATATAAAACGTCAACATACAAGAGTTGTTGTCATTTATGATGACTGGAGTTGCAAGCCTGAAGGAAAGAGATTTGACAAGATGTGCAGTGCATTTCATGAAGTTGCAGATTTAGCTATCGAGTCTGATAAGAAATGCAATATGGTTTTGACTGGATAAAAGACTTTTAGGAAAAACTGTTGGTGACTACAGATATTGTTAACGGTTCTCAACCTACACAAGAATCCAACCTTAGCGAGGCAAATGGAGCCGACAATAAATGTACGATAATGGAGAGGAAAAAACCACATGACCCATTCACAATTCCATGTAAGGGCCGTCCACCTACTAAAAGAAAAGAATCTACAATGGAGAAAATTGTGAAAAAGAAAGCAACAAAGAATAAGGCTGCAAAAGGACAAACAAGTCCAGGTAATTAAGGCTTAACTTCATATGTTCAAATATTTAACATTGTAGGTTTTTAAGTAGAAGAAACATTGATACCAATTATTGTTGTCCTAGCTAATGCATTGATTCAACAACCACCAAACAATGATTTGGCATGCTTTAGTTCACCATTTGATCATTTCTCAGCTGACGTGAGTGCAAGTTCACAATTCTTTCCTCCATATCAGGTACACCCTGTCAATCAGTTATTGTAAGCTACGTTATTTAGTATTCTATCATTCAGTTGTAATAGTTTGTATTTTTTACATTAATTGTTGTAGGTAGTCTCTCAGTTTGGTGGCCAAAGCATTGTTTCAGTAAATAAATTTGGTGGAGAAAACGTATCGGTTAGGAACGATATTAGTACCTCTACATGGCAGCAACCTGGTCAAATAGTAGGATTTTCATATGGTAGTGGAATACCCAACCTAAGAACACCTACATTTCAGGTTAGCATTATTCACACTTCAAACGACTTTAACAAGTTGTATTTTGACTTAAAATGTGTGCTAATTCCCTACAAGATTATTTCCTATGAGTTAATTGCTATTAATTGTGTATATAGGTCGCTTCTGCCAATGTGAGGTCATCCGGGATGAGCACTCAATTGATACCTAACCAAAATGCTTCAAATGCAACTAATCGTGATGGTCAATAACGCTGAAATTGAGGTTACATTTTGCATGTAATTGCTGAGAATACATGTGCTAGGTTATTAGCTAATGAAACTGGAGTAGTGAAAGGTTGATTTCTAGAGTGAAAAGTGCAAAAAGAATGTTGTAAAGGGAACAAAAAAAAAGTTCCATGGTGAAGAATGTTCAAACTGGTTGTTGTTTTTATACTTAACTGGTTGCTTTTTCTTCATTTGGCTTTTTTTACTCTATCAGCAGATCTTCATTTGGCTTTTTAATTTCTCTGTGTTGAAAATGATGCACTAATGTGGAGCTTCTTTTTATATTGGTTGCTGTTTTTACACTAATGTGCACTGATCTGTGGTTGCTGTTTTTATACTGGTTGCTGTTTTTACACTTAACTGGTTGCTGTTTTTATACTTAAATGATGCACTAATGTGCACTGATCTGTTCTGAGAACTGCACCTAAATACAAAAATAAGAAATGAAGCATTCAGCATTCAAATTCATAATTCCTTGCCTTCACAGATAACCTGAAATGATAACCTGAAATGATATCAGTTTGTGCCAAATATAGTCATCTAGTATTTATCAAGATATCTCAACAGTTTGTTCAGATTTATTTCCTAACAAAATTTGGCGTAATGTTCGCCATCCATGATTTCATCCCAGAGCAGGAATTACAAACCTTAATTCAAAAGTATTCTGTAAATAATCTGATCTAATAATCTGTAGAAAGTATTTAGTTTTTTAATTTAATTTGCAGTTGCAGGAACAAAATTCTACGTCTAATGGCAAACAAAATGTTGCATCAGCTTATAGTACATACTACATACACTAAGAGCATGACTTCTGCAAATTTTGTGCTATTCCATTTGGGTGTAAAGATCATCTCTTTACCTTTCTTTCTTAATACTAAGAGTTGGTTCAATGATATATACGCAACTTACAGAAATTTTTTGTCATATGACGGTAAAATGGCATTCTTTCTCATTCTCATCAATCATAATATAACTGAAGCAAAGCTCGACTCTATATTTATAGTAGCAAGCACAGTACATAATTCTTAACATTCACAGTACACATAGCACACTCCTATGGATTCCTTCATCAAATTCTGGAACAGTTCAGGCGTTAACGCTGCTCTTCTTCAACTCTTGCTTAGTAGGAGCAAGGATTCCGACCCTTGATGCTCAATGCTGCGAAACCTATGATCTTTCTTCGCTAACTCAATCTTCCTCTCCACTTCTCCATTTGCCAAAAGTGGCTTGGACTCTTCTTTTGGTTTGACATTGATAAAACTGACTTCCTCATCATCTTCCAATCTCTCATCAACTTTCTTAGTATCGACATTTGAATTTGTTTTTGCATTCTGTTCAACTGCATCCCCCTCTTCGATATCAGCTTCATAGTGAGAGTTCCACTTCCTGTACTGCTCTGAGCTGTGTTCAACAATACCTCCATCCTTATCAGATGACCATTTCTGATTGAAGCTGCCAAACCCTTTAATTTCTTGACTAACCTTCCGTGCCCGGTCCCTCTCTTCTTTGAGCAGTGGCCCCTTCCCTAGCAGTTTCATGACCATCTCCGATTTCTTCCTCACAGTCAATCCCCAGTTAAACTTGCAAGCATGCTCACAATCAGCTGAACAACCAATAAATCAAACAACTTGAATAGAAGAAACAACCAGCCATTTTTGTTTTCACCCTCTTTCGTCGATGTACTATTTATCAATTTAAACTGGTCACAGCATTAGATTCATTCTACCTAGTTATAACTGGGTAGAATGAATTCATATTCTATACACAGAAAACCTAGAACTTGGTTCTTATTGCAAGGTTGTCTTAAGAGTCCAGTTTTTAACTAGACTCAAGATGTTGTGCATTAACGATCAAAGCAGTGATTTCTTAACCCCCTATTGAAAGAATATACATGAACATACTAATACAGTATGAAAAATACTCAATCAAGTGAAAGAATATACATGAAATTCAAACAAGTGAAAGAATATACATGATATGATCCATATAATCCATACTGTATTAGTTATCTTTGATTGTACCTTTTTCAAAAGAGATGAGAAGCAGAGGCAGCAGCAACGGCAGAGGCAGCGGCGACGGCGACGACGACGGCGACAACGGAGGCGGAGGTTCGGCGACGACGCGTGGCGAAGGCAGCGGATGGGTAGAGAAGAGGGAAGAGACTGCAGATGGGAAGGAGAAAGACTGTTGGGGAAGATGAAGAGTTAACGAAGAATCTATGCACTGTTTAGAATTAATTAATAAAAAATATATATTAAGTGGGCTGCTGATGTGGCATTGCTGACTAGACTGCCACATCAGGTAGTGGAGAATCTGGTAGTGGACTATGTAGTGGCTATAGCATTACTCCCTAAAATATATCTAGACCTTTCGAGACCCTCCCTCCCTAGAATACTCTATAAATACTCATCTATCTCCTCCATTTGTCCCTAGCAAAGCATAAAAAAAATCTTTAAAAGTCAATTCTAGATCAAATCTCTTATAAGCTCAACAGTTTTAATTGGTTCCTAGCATGGCGCTGACTCCACTCATCATCGGGCAGAGAAAAAACATCTTCGACCCCTTCTCTCTCGACATTTGGGACCCTTTCCACCACGGCTGGCCCTTTGACCACTCCCGCATTGATCAGAGTCGACCAACTGCTGGAGCTCTAACCGAGGTCTCTGCCTTTGCTAACACCCGTGTTGATTGGAAAGAAACCTCTGATGCCCACATCTTCAAGGTGGATCTGCCAGGAATCAACAAGGAAGAGATGAAAGTGGAGGTGGAGGAAGGGAGGGTGCTCCACATAAGTGGAGAGCGCAACAAAGAGCACGAGGAGAATAACGACAAGTGGCACCGTGTTGAGCAGAGTAGCAGCAAGTTTTTAAGGAGTTTCAGGCAGCATGAGAATGTGAAGATGGAGAAGGTGAAGGCGGCGATGGAGAATGGAGTGCGGACAGTCACTGTGCCTAAAGAGGAGGTCAAGAAGTCTTAGGTGAAAGCAGGGCCGGCCCTACCCCCAAATGGAGGCGGGAGGCGGCGGCTTCGGGCCCCAAATTTTTCGTAATTTTAAGGCCCCAATTTATTTTATGTGTTTACCCTAGTTTTTTTATAAAACACTGTTACCGCTAAATCTGGTGTGGGGGTAAACAGATAGTATTTGTGGATTCTTGAAAAACTTGAATAGCAAACCTGGCACCTGTTCTGCCGGAGTTTGACCGTTGACTTCCGCCGTTCACCTGCAAAAAGTGCGAGACACCGGGGTTGATCTCGGCGACACACCCTCCGACGCTCAAGTCAGTAATCAGGAAGATTATGAAAGAGCGTTGTTACCGCTAAATCTGGTGTGGGGGCAAACAGATAGTATTTGTGGATTCTTGAAAAACTTGAGTAGCAAACCTGAAACCTGTTCCGCCGGAGTTTGACCGTTGACTCCCGCCGTTCACCTGCAAAAAATGCGAGACACCGGGGTTGATCCCGGCAACGCACCCTCCGACGCTCAAGTCAGTAATCAGGAATGATTATGAAAAAGCATAAATTGGCAAAAGATTGATTACCCCTTAATGGTGGTGGATGGGGGATATTTATAGTCGCCTTAGGGATCATATTTGGAATGTAATCCCTGTGATCAGATTAGGAATGTAATCCCTGTGACCATATTAGGAATGTAATCCCTAATTTCCATTGAAAGGATGGATGTGAATCAGGGTCGTTGATTAGGACTAATCAGAAACCTTAATTCTATCATGCTGGACTGGGTTCATTTCGGGTTGGGACCCATAACCAGTTGAGGTAGATCCGTTCGTGGGTTATTGGATCATGAAGAAAGACCCAGTTCCCATTTCAGACCCGTTAGTAGGTGAAATTATCGTTTAACCCCTGAGCTTTAAGATTCGTGTCCGATGTGAACGGTCCTGATTTAATCCTATTTTTAACCATATCACGAGCCCCCCACTCCTGGAGACTAAGTTTTACAGTCTTCGTGGAGTAGTTTTGTTGTTCTAATGGCGTACGGAATTTTATCGGTGT
The DNA here is from genome assembly GCA_017893485.1 of Hemerocallis citrina. Lineage (NCBI taxonomy): Eukaryota > Viridiplantae > Streptophyta > Magnoliopsida > Asparagales > Asphodelaceae > Hemerocallis > Hemerocallis citrina. Next base: position 168,179,845 of record CM030368.1, read on the forward strand.
TCTTAAGGGAGTTTGGAATCTTGTTTGGGGTGTAACAGTGTTATTCTGGGCTTGTAAAATGCCCAAAAATATCCTCGGAATTTTCTGGATTTTTGGTGATTTTTCCAGATTTTTCTGAATTTTTTCTCATTTTTTTGAATTTTTTATTCATTTTCCGAATTAAATAATTAATTATCGAAAATATTAATTAATTATTCTAATTTAATAATTATTTTTTCAGAATTTAAAAATAATTTTTCTGAATTAATGATTATTTTTAGAATTTTTAATTAATTTTTTTCGATTTTTAAATATTTTTTCGAATTTTTTTAAATAATAAAAACAATTAAATAAATAAATTAATTAATTAAATATTACCTGGACACGTGGCACGTTTCTAAGCGTCGATCATGATCAGATGTGCGTGCATCGCGAGACAGATCACGTTCTAGACACGTGGCGCATTTCTGAGCGTCGATCATGATCTGATGTGCTCGCATCGCCAGACAGATCACGTTCTGGACATGTGGCGTGTTTCTGAGCATCGATCGTGTTGTGACGCAATTTTTGAGAAGATCAGATGGTGCATGTAGGTCGGCAGCATTTTTCTCCAATTTTGAGCTCGGATTGCATGTTGCTCGGAATCCGAGCAACTTCGTGCAGATTTCGCGCTGCTCGGAAGCCGACCTCGGAGGTGACGCCACGTGGCATGCCACGTGGATTTTTTTTCTTTTTTTTTGCCAGCTCTTTTCTTTCTCGCCTTGTTCGATCTTTCCTCTCCTGTTCTTTCACATCCCCTTCTTCTTCGACCATCCCTTCGCTCCCGAGCTCGTCTCGTCGTGAAGCTCGGTGAAAGAGCTCGGCGATGGAGTCGAGAGGAGGCATCGAGCTCGGCAAGGAGGAGAGAGCGCTCGCCGATGGCTTGGCAAGGGAGGAGCTTGAGCTCGGAGGTGGCGAGGAATGGAGGCGAGCTCGGAGCTTTGGAGGAGTGGCAGAGCTCGGTGTAGGGGGGAGCTCGTCGGAGGTTGAACTGCGAGTTGGAGGTGAGCTAGGTGTTGAAGGAGCTCGGTACTGTGTTCAGCGTCGGAATGAAGCTTGGAGGTGAGAGGGCTTGCCGATGGCTTGGCGAGGGAGGAGCTCAACCTCGGAGGTGGCAAGGAATGGAGGCGAGCTCGGAGCTTTGGAGGTGAGAGGGCTCGACATTGGAATGGGAGCTCAGAGTCGATGAGAGCTCGCGCTGGGGAAGGTTGAAGCTCGGCAACGATGGGTTCGGCGAGGTCGAGCTCGGTTCTTGAAGATGGAGCTCTGGCTAGGAGAGCTTGTGGAGCTCGTCGTGCGCGGAGCTCGGGAGAACTCCGACGATGGGTTCGGAGCTTGGACGAAGAGCTTGGCGAATGGGCGAGCTTGGAGGTCGGAGCTTGACGGTGGAGAGATGCTCGGGATGGCGAACGACCTCGATGAGCGGAGTGGAGCTAGCCGTTGGAGGAGGAGCTCGGTGTCAAGTTCGGTGTCGACGAGCTAGGAGGTTGAAGGAGGGGTTTGGTGCAGTGAAGAAGAGAAAAGGTCGGCTGGGTTTTGCTCTATTTGGTTTTGGCGGGAACATGGAGAAGAAGAGGAAAGGGAGGAAGGGGTTCGGGTTTAGGACCCTAACGGGTCCGAACCCGACCCTAACGGGTTTTTTGTTTTTTTTTTCGTTTTTTTTTCTTCTTCCTCCTTCCTCGCTGCTTCTTGTTTGGCAAATCCGAGCGCAAATTTTGAGGCGCAATTTTTGCAACTTTGAAGCTCGGTAGGATAGTAGCTCGGATTGGAGATCCGAACTACGCGGCTCGATCTGGACGGTTGATCACGATCGTGGCGCGAATCACGAGACAAGAGGCTCAAATTTAGAGAAAACGCTATCTTGTTGTTTTGTGGAGACGTGGCGCGATCTGAGCCGTTCATCACCTTTTGCGCGATTTTCACAAAGATCCAACGGTTGGAGTTGCTCGGTATCATTTTTCTTCAAGTGTGGAGCTCGGATTGCCCTTTTCTCGGATTCCAAGCATCTTACTTGAGTGGGTTGGCTCGGGATGCTAGTCATTCGGCGCAGCTGTATTGCGATCCACTTTTTTGGTGCTACGGAGGTCCGATCGGGGCGTGCGATCCCTCGTTTCGAAGCTAACTCGAAGATCTATAGCTTATCTTTAGGAGTGGGATGAAGATTCACCCTCCTTCATGGTCAAAATAGCCTCGCAACATCCTTGTCTTCATGAAGTTGAGTGTTTTGGTCTTGGGAATTTTTGAAGAGGAGCTCCACTCCTAGGGGTAGAGAAGATGTGCTAGGAAGACCCTCATAAGAGACATGGGAAGACCCATTCTTTGAGGTGAGTGCAAGGAGCAACTCGGTAGGAGAGTTTTGAGATCCGATCTTGCTTAGAAGAGGCCTGCTTTGGAGGCGAGCGGAGTGAAGGGCTCGGCTCTGGGAGAGAGCCATTTGTGAGACGAGTTTGAGGAGCAATTCTAGGAGAGAGTTGTGAGCTCGATCTGAACCGTTGGATCTCGGCGCGGATGTCGAGGTAGGCTCGGTTCCCAAGAAAACGCTATCTTGTCGTTTAGTGGTCGTGGCGTAATCTGGATCGTCCATTATCTTAGGCGCGATTTTCGCAATGATCCAATGGTTAGAGACGCTCGGCAACATTTTTCTTCACTTTTGCGGGCCGGATTGGCACTTGCTCGGTCTCCGAGCGATGTAGCTCGGTAGCCGATCGTATAGCTCGGTGGCCGAACTGTTAGCTCGGGACCGAGCGTATAGGTCGGTGGCTGAACTGTTAGCTCGGGACCGAGCGTATAGTTCGGCGGTCGAACTGTTGGCTCGGATCGCTAGTTGCTTCGGCTCGGACTGCCGAACGTCGTGGAGCGATCTGAGCCATCGGATCTTGGCACGAATCTCAAGGTAGGCACAGTTCCCAAGAAAACACTATCTTGTCGTGTAGTGGTGCTGGCACGATCTGGGCCGTCCGATCGAAATCTTACGCGAATTTTGAGGGGAAAGTCGTTTTTCCCCAATTCGCAGCTCGGATTGGCACTTGCTCGAAATCCGTGCTATCAGCTTGGTTGTTGAGGTCGGATCGCCTGTCGCTCGGATTTTGGTCCCGAGGGACGTGGGAAGTCATTTGGGAGACGAGTTTGAGGAGCAACTCTAGGAGAGAGTTGTGAGCTCCGAACTCGTTGAGAGGAGGTCCGCCTTGGAGGTGAGCGGAGTGAAGAGCTCGGCTCTGGGAGAGAGCCGTTCGTGAAAAGAGTGTGAGGAGGAACTCTAGGAGAGAGTTGTGCTTCGAACTCGTTGAGAAGAGGTCCGCTTCGGAGGTGAGCGGAGCGAAAAGCTTGGCTCTAGGAGAGAGCCATTTGGGAGACAAATTTGAGGAGCAACCCAAGGAGAGAGTTGTGAGCTCCGAACTTGTTGTTTAAGTGAGGTTCAACGGTTGTGGGAGCAATTCCGAATGGCGAACCACTTCTAGCTCGCTTAAGAGCGAGCTTGCGAAGCGGAGTCGAGCCAAGTGTTGGACTCCGAACTCGTCGTTTAAGAGAGTATCAACGGTTGTGGGAGCAGTTCCGAATGGCGAACCACCTTTAACTTACTTAAGAGCAAGTTATTTGAAGCAGAATCGAGCCAAGTGTTGGACTCCGAACTCGTCGTTAGAGGGGGTCAACGAGGTGTAGGAGCAATTCCGAATGGCGAACCACTTCTTACCCGCTTATGAGCGAGTAATTTGAAGCAGAATCGAGCCAAGTGTTGGACTCCGAACTCGTTGTTTTTAAGCTTAGTAAGTTGCGGGAGCAGCCATGTAGGAGAAGCTGGACTCCGAACTCACCATTTAACGAGTCGTAGATGTTACTCGAAGAGATAGAGAAGAAGCAAGATCAATAATTTTCAATGAAAAATGTAAAGTTTTATTGAGATAAATAAAGTGGCCGCTTCAATAGGGCGAGCCATTATTACATGCTATTGGCCAAGTTACAAGCATTGGCCTTGTTGAAAATCAAGATCCTACTTCTACGATAAGGTGAAGACCTCTTGAGAGGAGCTGGGAGGTTCTGAGTCTTGAAGCTCGGCGGGCCTTTCTGTTCGTTTGTAGGCTCCTCAGGGGGAAAGCTTGGCCCCCTCTTTTTGGACGAACTTAGTCAGGTGCCCTCGCTGTATGAGTTCTTCGATCTCCTCCTTGAGAGCCCGACAATCATCCGTATCGTGGCCGTGGTCCCTGTGAAAGCGGCACCACTTATCCTTGTTCCTTTCTTGCCAGGGGTATTCATTCTAGGGGAGCGCGGAGTAGTCCTTCCTTGTCCACCTCCATAAGAACTTCTGATATATTAGCAATGAGAGGGGTGAACTTCTCAAAACGTGGAGTCGGGCGGCGTTGGCCATTACTGTCTTTCTGGGATTTTTGGGACCCCTCTTTGCTCGTATTCTTCCGTTTGTTCCCGGAAGATGTCTCCTCAAGAGTAGGGGGGTTGAGAGCCTCTTCCGCTCGTATGTACTTCTACACCCTAAGTAAAAGTTCCGAGAAGTCCCGAGGAGGCTTCTTGGCAAGGGACGCCCTGAGGTTGGCATTAGTGACGTTGCGCTCGAATGCGGCAGAGGCTACTGATTGGTTGAGGGAGGAATGGACCGGGCTTCGGCGGTAAAGCGTCGAACGTAATCCCTTAGGCGTTCACCCTTTTCTTGGTTGAGGGTCACCAGGGATGCACTTGTTTTCTCAGCCCGGCGGCTACTCACGAAATGAGTAAGGAAAAGCCCTTCGAACTGATCGAATGAGAAGATGGAGGCCGGGGCGAGTTGAGAGTACCATTCTCTTGTAGTCCCCTTCAACGTGGTAGAAAAGATCTTGCAGAGGAGGGCGTCTAAAGCATGGTGGATCATCATGAGAGTTTTGAAACTCTCTATGTGATCCACGGGGTCCGACTCCCCAGTATATGACTCGAAGTGAGGCGGCTTGAAGTTCTCTGGGATGGGGGCCTCCATGATGGTGCGGGAGAATGGAGGTCTGCTCGGGCGGATGTTTATCGCTCGTTGCTCTTCTTCCCTGTCAATTCGGCTGAGGCCCCTCTCCATCTCATGGAGACGGCGGTAGACCTAGTCTTCTCTTTGATCATACCTTGCCGAGCCCCGGGACTCATCTTCGTACGAGGGTGGACTGGAGCTGCGGCGATGGTAGCTTGGAGATGGACGAGGACTGAGAGTGTGAAGGCGATGGCTCCTAGTTGGCTCATGAGTAGGTGGCCTCTGGTCGTTCTTTGGGGTGATATTGAGGGCCCGTAAGACTGTCGCTTGGAAATCTTGAAGATCTGCCCTTGTGACTGGTGCCTCTCCAGCTTGGCAGTCCCTATGTGTGGCTCGGTTTACTGGAGAATGAGTTCTTCGCCGATGACGCTGAGGGGACTCCCTTCGCCCTCTTCGAGTAGGGGACCTTCTGTAGTCTCAGCGATGAGGAGATCGCTCATTTGGACGTTTTTGGCGGGAGGCTCCCTCTCGGGCCCGCCTTTCATCCAAACGGCGGTGAAAGTCCTCTTCCTTCTGCCGATTGAGGATGGTATTTCGAAGGTTGGAAGCTCGGGAATTATGGGATGCCATAGAGTCGGAAGAGGGGTTGTGTATTGGGATGCGGTCCTGTTGGAGAGGTTGCTTCTGAGGATTGGGGCGCGAGCCCCCCGCACCGGCATTCTGAGGCCCGGTTGGACCCCGAGGGGGTTGGAGATTCTGAGGAGGGAGTTGGTCCAGCCGCAGGGGGTCCTCTGCCTGAGGAGGAAGTTGCCCCTGCTGCTGAACGGGTTGGAGGGGGACCTCCTGTTGTGGTTGAGGAGGGGTAGGCCCACGGTTGGACCCCCTGAACCTGAGTTTCCTTGGAGGCATGATGGGGGAAGGTCTGACCTACGGGGAGAGGAAGGCTGCTATTCGTGGTGTTCCCACAGACGGCGCCAATCTGTTACCACTAAATCTGGTGTGGGGGTAAACATATAGTATTCGTGGATTCTTGGAAAACTTGAATAGCAAAGCTGGCACCTGTTCCGCCGGAGTTTGACCGTTGACTTCTGCCGTTCACCTGCAAAAAGTGCGAGACACCGGGGTTGATCCCGGCGATGGACCCTCCGACGCTCAAGTCAATAATCAGGAAGATTATGAAAGAGCGTTGTTACCGCTAAATCTGGTGTGGGGGTAAACAGATAGTATTTGTGGATTCTTGAAAAACTTGAGTTGCAAACCTGAAACCTGTTTCGCCGAAGTTTGACCGTTGACTCCCGCTGTTCACCTGCAAAAAGTGCGAGACACCGGGGTTGATCCCGGTGACGCACCCTCCGACGCTCAAGTCAGTAATCAGGAATGATTATGAAAGAGCGTAAATTGGCAAAAGATTGATTACCCCATAATGGTGGTGGATGGGGGTATTTATAGTCGCCTTAGGGATCAGATTAGAAATGTAATCCCTGTGATCAGATTAGGAATGTAATTCCTGTGATCAGATTAGGAATGTAATCCCTAATTTCCAGTGAAAGGATAGATGTGAATCAGGGCCGTTGATTAGGACTAATCAGAAACCCTAATTCTATCCTGCTGGACCAGGTTCATTTCGGGTTGGGACCCGTACCCAGTTGAGGTGGATCCGTTCGTGGGTTATTGGATCTTGAAGAAAGACCTAGTTCCCATTTCAGACCCGTTAGTAGGTGAAATTACCGTTTTACTCCTGAGCTTTAAGATTCGTGTCCGATGTGAACGGTCCCGATTTAATCCTATTTTTAGCCATATCAGACACTTTTCGAAAATATTTGCAAAAAAATGTCAGTTGTCAAAGTATTTGTGCTTGTAGACTCAATAACTAAACTCGCCATTCCCAACGGCGAGTTTAGTTGTTTCATGTTCGTCGTTGGGTACAGGAAGTTTAGTGCAAATTTTTTAAGAAACTCGCCTTTTTCAACGGAGGTCAAAATTTTCAATGAAGACTCTCCGTTTCTAATGGCGAGGACATTTATACTAGACTCGCTGTTGGGAACAGCGAGTTTAGTTCAAAATTTTGAAAGAAGACATGCCGTTCCCAAATGCGATGACATTTATACTAGACTCATTGTTGGGAACAGCGAGGATGTAGAAAATTTACAGAGAGTTAAACATTATGTTGGACTTAGTAAATTTTTGAAAAATACTCCATATTAAATTTTTTTTTTTGAACTAAACTCGTCGTTCCAAATAGAGAGTCTAGCGTAAATGTTTTCGCCGTTGGGAACAGTGAGTCTTCATTAAAAAATTTGAACTAAACTCGTTGTTTCCAACAGCGAGTCTAGTATAAATGTTCAAGCTGTTGGGAACATCAAATCTTCATTGGAAAATTTTGAACTGAACTCGCCATGGGGAACGACGAGCTGCTCAAAAAATTAGCACTAAACTCGCCGTGTTCCAATAGCGAGTATGAAACAATTAAACTCGTCGTTGGAAATAGCGACCTAAGTTGTTGAGTCCACAAACACAAATACTTTGACAATTGTCCTATAAGTTCAAATATTTTTTAAAAGTGGCATATATAAAAAAAATCTTTACCTTAACTAACACTATTTAATAAATTAAATCTCAAATTATACATGCACCATAAATATTTCTCGAATCCCGGAGCCTTCACTGTTACTTCCTTGATCTTGCACTCGATGTTCGCACTGTACACCAACATCCAATCAATGCCAATGATAACATCAACCTCCAGGATATTCAGCTCGATCAGATCAATACCAAAAATCCTGTATCCAATCTCGATCTCGCAGTCTGCATAGTACCGATCAGTGGTTAAAGTCTCCCCTGATGGAGTAGCTACTGCTAAGACCTTGCCTAGAAAGACCTTCGGTTCAACTCCCAAGACTTTAGCAAATTTAGGTGATATAAAAGAATGAGAGGATCCAGTATCGAACAAAACAATAACTTTCTTTCCATTCAAATAAAGTTCTCCTGTTACATAACACACTCTCGTTACATAACAGTGTTACTAAATAAAGCAGGAAAAAGAGAACAATAGAAAAACTTCTAAACATCCTCCCCCGTACCAGTAATGACATGATCCACTTCATTAGCATCGGCTTCAGTCAAGGCAAATACTCGCCCTTGCTGGTACAACTTCTTCCCAACCTGCTCGGTGGTCCACTCCGGGCGACATAGCGGCTTGGGGCAGTGTGATCTGTAATGGCCTGTCTCCCCACAATTGAAACAAGTCACCATAGGAGGTCTCACCCAACTATTTCCGGATCTCCCAGCCATATTGACAGCGTTCACCCCCGTAGGTTTGAACCTTTGAGCTGGCGGTTGCCCTCTGACATTCCCAGAAATCGCAGGCCTCTTCCCCACATTCCAGTTGTTCCTCCGATTCTGAACAGCATGGAACTGCTCCATATCCGCCTCAATAGCTACAGCTTGCTTGACTAACTTGTCAAACCTCTTGATACCAAGGGATATCATCCTTGATCTCAGACTCGGCCTTAAATCCGTGCTCGAACTTCTAAGCTTTCTTTGCCTCATCCATCACAAGTTCGGGTGCATATCTCGAAAGTTGAGTAAACCTTGTCTCATACTCTCTGACAGACATGCCTCCCTGCTGCAGTGCCAGGAACTCCATCGCCTTCTTCTCTTGGACATCAGATGGAAAGTAATGACTACGGAACTCCTCCAAGAATTCCTCCCAACCAATAACACCATTTTTCATAGTCCGCTTCATCGACTGCCACCATACAGCTGCATCCTTCTCAAGTTGTAATGTAGCCAACTTCACCTTGCTACCTTCTGGAGTTTCCAAGACTTCAAAAATAGTCTCCACTTGCCGAATCCAATTGTCAGCTGCATCTGGGTCTGACTTCCCTTCAAACAATGGTGACTTCATCCTCTTGAATGACTCCACGAGTTTGATTGCCTCAGAAACTAGATTCGCAAGCATCCTCCCTTGGTTTTGATTCATGGCAACGGTGTTGAGGGTCTGATGGACTCTAGCCAACTCCGTTTCCAAGTCGAGTCCACAGCTGGGTCCTTCTCCATTCCTTGATCTTCTTCCAGCAATATTATGATTCAAAAGATCCATTAAATTCGAAGTAGAAAATATGAATTTAAACCAACTTCTTTCATTTCATTGAATTCAAACTTTGTACATTCAAATTTAAAAACATCGTCTGACATCAAGCAAAAGCATTGAGAAGATACAACATTCTAATACTATGGTTCCTCTTGGCTTGCCTAAGCACTTCCCGTAGTTCTGCCACTTCTTCCTTCAGTACATCATACATGTTCTTTCTCTTCTCGAGTTCCCAAACACGATGACCGAGGGTTGCAATATTCTCCTTGCACTTTGCATACTGCACCTGCAATAGCTCTGCTTTCTCCCTCTGAGTCTCCACTTGACTCTGAAAGGTCTTGATGAGATCTCCCCGATCTGGCTCTTCCTCGTCGGATGAAATGTCCATTGAGTCCGGAGGTGGAGTGATCTCTCGGGACTCAGGCCATTCCTCTTCATATTCCTCGGGATCTTCTTCGTCGGAATCTCCTTGTCCGGGGTAGTAGTCCTCTTCGATTATGTGCCAATCATCATCGCCCGCTGGATCGTGGTGGTTCGCCATCTTGGGTAAAGGAGAAGAAGAAGCATCAATCATAGAGCAACACAAATGTAAGTAACTTACATTTAAATCTCTATGCCCAACTCACACTCTAATGTCCACTATAGGGTGTCGTTCCTTATAAATTTGTACTACTTAGAAGCGTGGCTCAGATTTCACTCTGTAACACCCCCGAATTCCAAATAAGATTGAATTCGAAGTTCCACAGGATCTTTACACTTCACTTCGTACAATTTTACAAGGAATTAAAAACTTTTATTACAACAATGATTACATTTACACAGCGGAAACAAATTTCAACATAATACATGAATTGAACATCAACTTGAACATTTCTTTATAAGCAGCAATCACTCTTTAGTCCTGTCAATCATTTTATCTTGCATAGAAACTGTGGGTACGCCAGTTGCATACAACTGATGCTAGGATATAATACATCAATTTCTCTTACTTAGAAAGCACACACTTGTCACAAACAAAGCTAAGGGGGACTATCCTATTGATGTCGTGTGTGAATATGCACTTAATCCTTAATGTAGTTATTATTATTTACATGACACTAATGCGCACTTGTTCGGATTCTATGTATCCCATACTACATAGGTCCAAGGGCAAGTCCTTAATCGTTCTTCATCTTGTAGGGTTCAATCCATCGCTATGACTTAAACTACTATAGTAACTATGGTAAGTATCCTAGATGTTCTATGAGTTACGAGCCCATGTCTAGACAGCCTGGAGGGAAATTCCACGTCATGACATGACACATCATGTAGACAACCTATAGACAATTCAGCCACCGTCATGGAACAATGGCACCACCCGTAATCACCAAATATCCCACAAGCATCGCCACGGTCCCGATAATTCCGGAGATGTATTCACGTCATGACATGACGCATCATGTAGACAGCATGTGAAACACTCTCACATCGTAGACCCGATGCCCTCATACTTATGTTTTTCTCTTACTTTCATCACATCTTCACTATTGTATTGTCCTTAGTTATTTGAATCATGAATAAAAATCAACACCCTACAGTTAGCACTTCCTCTATACCGGTCTTAACCATCAATCAACAATATGATCCAAACTTGGTCTTTCATTTCAATATTTTATCTCAAAGGAATTTATTTATTGCCGGTATAAGGACTTAGATACACTCTAGTCTTTAATCTCATTTCATGTTCATAAAAATTGAGTATTCACACTCATAAATTTTTCTCATAATTCATCATGATCTTTATTTCATTTTCATGTACAAATTTCATGTATAATGTGACGAATTCATTTTTCAAACATACCACATCCATAGTTTAATTTCACACAATTTCTTTTATTTTCATAACATCATTCTTTCACTTATTAAGCCAAATTACAATTATCCTTATTTAAATTTTCCGTGTCACGATTCATTTAAACTCTCTATTCAAAATCTCCTTTAAACGAAATGTATTAATCTTCTTTATTTACTCAATATTTCATTCTAATAATTTGAATCAAGTTTCTTTCCAAAATAGCCTTCAATTTTCATTATAGTAGGTCAAAAATCTATAGGAAAATTCTCATGAAGTCTAGGCATTTTTAGAATATTTCTAATATTTTTTCTCAATTTTTAAATCACTCAAAACTTTTAAAACTAATAAAATATATTTAAAAAATCAACTTTTCAAAATGTGGCCGAAGCCGGATTTGAACCCACGCACAACAGAGACCCCCACATGCTACAGTAATCGCCCTAAGGCGCCACCGAAGACCCAAAAGACCAAAACGACTAACTGTTTGATAGTAAACTTGAATTATACTTATGTTCTGGGTTTCGGAGTTGAGTTAAAATTTATTTCAGAAAAAATAAAGTCTCTAAAGAGACTCGAACCCAAGCACACGGTGCCACCAATGAACAGTAACGTTTTTAAGGCGCACCCGAAGACCAGTAAGGCCAAGGGGACTAATCGATGTGAGATGAGTTGAGTTACTAATATTTCACTCAACTCTGTGTTTGTTACTAATATTTCATATTTCAAAAACTCTTAAACTCTTTTCTCTTCTAATTTGTTCCATAAAAATTTACAGATTACTGATCATATAGATTTGCAACATAATAGTATTTTAAAATAATTATTTTGACATAAAAACATGAATTTTCTTTCTAATTTGTATTCTATGTCTACAATTTCAACATTTTAAAGCAACCATGATTTCCACCAAATTTAGTACTACAATTATCACATAAGGTTATTTTCTTGCTTTCTTTTATTTCTACAACAATTTCTAGAACACAATTCTCTTCTGTCACACTAGTGTCACAATACTTAATATAGCATATAACCAATATTTCAATTAATCAGCTAGCCATTTACCAACATATGTTCTACATCTAGCATGGTTTAAAATTCACATTTTCATAGCAACATGATGATTCTAATGTAGTAATCACAATTTATAGCAACTATCAATCAATTCATCACGCATTCACTTCATTTCTAACTAGTCTCTTTTTAAACAAACACATGGCCAAATTAACTAATTTTTCTTAGCAATTTCATCAATTAAATCTCTAGCATGATATCTACATTAGAAGTAGAGAAATCACCCACCTTAATTGAAGAAAAACAAAAGAACTCCTAAGGCAACTCCTTGAACACACGATCCCCTTCTAGTTGTAAGTCTTTTCCTCCTTGCTTGTGCACACCAAAGCGCTCCTCCTCCTTGTACTTGATGAACCCGAGCTCCCCCTGGATGATGCTAAGCCGGCCTCCAATGTAAGAGCACACAAACACAACTCTCTCAATCTTTTTACTCACAATCTCAATCTTTTTCTCACAACTAGTTTTCTTTTTCTTTCTTTTTCTCTTATAAGTTTTCTAGTTCTTTTCATGAAGAGAATGAGGGGGTATTTATAGTTTTTTCAAGGCAAAATGGAGGGCCAAGATTGATCTAGGTGGATGTAGATTAGGGGTTAGGATGTATTAGGGAGTTAGAACAACTACCCATGAACACACAACTACCTCTCCACTACTCCAACTCTCCCACCTCTCTCTTGAACCATCCGGCCACCCCCATGCACACTCAAGACACGTGCTAGTGCAATGCACGTGTCACACCAAGCACTCCTACTTACTAGTTTACATGTATTTGTTAATTAATCGTTACAAAAACAAGTCTACCCTACAAGTTGTCTTATTTAAATGAGAATAAACTAGTGGGCTTTGGAATCCATGGGCTTAATAATTAAAATTAATTTAATTAGTGGGCTAGATTTAAACAATTAGGCCTAGGATTTAAAATAGGCTTTTTAAATTAAAAAGACAAGAATTAAAAATACTTGTTCATGGTATAAAAATAAATAATTTTTAAGAGAAGATGTGCATAAATTTGCACGTGCAAAACACGTGAAATCAAACAAACTTATATTAAATTATAATTGAAAATTCAGGATGTTACAGACATAAGATTGAAGAGATTCCATTATCATATATTGTATTGTACTGATTCATTTCCGCTGTGTTATTGTAAAGAACAATATTGTAAATGAAAAAGTTTTAAATTCTTTCTAAATTTGTACGAAGTTGAAGTAAAAATCCTGCTTTTGCTACGAATTACATGTGTTTGGAATTCGGGGTGTTATAGTAAACAATAAAATAAGTGCAATCCTATTTGACTAACAAATCATGTAGGTCAACATTTATATGCAATACCATCTGGTTAGTGACTACACGATAAGTTATAAAAAATAATTAGAATGTCATAAAATAATTACATACTAAAACAATTAGGGGTGGTTTGGTTGGTTTGTAAAAAAATGAAGAGAGGGAAAAACACTTTAGCGAAAGCAATTCCTTGGATTTGATTTCTTAAAAGTAGCTTTGTTTGAATATAGGTTTACTGTAGCTATAATTAAATGTTAGCTTTGTTTTGGTTGTAGTAATACCGTAGCGAAAGTAATTTAAAACACTTTTTTATTTTTTATTTTACATGAAATTAATTCAAAATTAGGTATTAATTAATTTTATTTAAGCTTAATCCCTAATATTTTGAATGAGTTAATTAAGCTTAATAATTAAAGTAAATAGATTGAAACTAATTAATCCCTAAATTTTAAAGTAATTAGATTGAAACTAATTAACTTTTAAACCCTAAATTTTAATTAATTAAGAAAAGACTAATTAAACCACAAAAATTAAAGCTTTTTTTAATTAAGATTAGTGTGATTTTAAATGTCTTTTCTAAATTAATTAAAGAGTAGGGATTAAAGGTTAATTAATTTCAAAAGCCAAACAAATATCAACTACTTCACACATCATAAAGTATAAAGAGCTATGGTAACAGGTACTGTAGCTACAATACTCGTTACTGTAGCTATAGTAACGAGCGGAAAAATATCTTTTGTGAGCATAAATCTGGACCGTTGGTTTCCTTCCAATTGAAGGAAAGCCACTAAATAGCTTTCTTTTGAATTGCCTTGTATTTTGTTATATAAATATATCCTGAACCACATGCCACATCATCATTATTTATATTTTAAAAATAAAAAATAGCGGTGCCAATTTTATTTAATTATGCAGGCATAGTTAAACCATGGTCTTCTTTCTCCCAATCACACAAATGCTAGTTTTGATCCTTGCCTATTTTTGCCCTTTTGTTTCCTTTGTCAACAGCGATCTTCTACCACGATCGATGGCTTATTTTTGAAGGACATTAATATTTAAAAGCGATAGAGGCATGGCCGGCCCTAAGCTCCTGGGGGTCTGAGGCGAACTTCCGAAATAGGGCCCCTACTAACATTTTTTTGTGCGCAAAATACGTGCCTATTTACAAGGGAAGTATAAATTTGGGGCCCCTAAATTTGTAAAATTTTCAGGGGCCTGAGGCTGCCTCCTCACCCGCCTCAAGGGTGGGGCCGGCCCTAGATTGAGGGGTCGTGTGGATACACTAAGAATGAGTTTCCTTTCAGAATAAAGCTTACTCAACAATGATTTGCTGTGATCAAAATTATCTCTGTCAATACAAACATCAACTTTGATTTGTAATGCCTAGATTTATCTGTTCATGATTTTAGCGATGGAGTTTATAATCTTTTAAGTTTTAAGCTAAGCCCCACATGCCATGGCACGGGTGTGTTCGTGGATCTACCCTAATTTACATGCACGACGGCTGGTTCGGAACCCATAACCATGTTGATGATGCTATTTGATGGAGTTTGGTTTCGCTCCACATAGTCAAATTAATTGATTGATTCTAAACATCAGAGAAGAGGGAGGTATGGTTCGTATGGGATTAATGACAAGGAGAGATGGGTTAAGTTGATCAGTAATTCAAAAGTAGCGCCGCTAAGATTGGGAAAAAATGATCACAGTGAAGATATAGATTCAAGATGTTTAAATATCTCTATCTCTACTATTTTAAAGTGAGAGTTTGTCACTAAAAAAACTTCATTTATAACTCAAAAAACACGTCAATTGTAACCCAACATACACATGCAATGCACATGCATAACTAATATAAACGAGGTCTTAGGTTCGATGCCAGACACCGTTGGAATTTCTTTTGAAAAAAATATATCTCTACTATTTTGATGGGAGAGTTGGTCACCAAACAAACTCCATCTGTAACCAAACAAATATGTGCATTGTAATCAAACAAACACAGGGAATGCACATGCATAACTAATCAAAAGAAGATCTTAGGTTCGATGCTAGACAATGTCGAATTTTTTATAAAAAATATATATATTTATAAAGACATGCATCACACGCATAAATTACTAGTATTTATAAAAATGTGCATCGTACGTGTAAATTACTAGTATGCAATAATGCGGTATGTATAGTCTTGGAAATATGTTTGGACCATGTATATAGTTTTGGGTTTATTTTCTTAATTAATGTTATGTAAGGGGAAAATCAAAAAAATTTCCTTATATTTACGGTTGATTTTGGTGTGGGAGAAAACAGATGAATTAGTGGATTCTTTTTAGGAAACGAATAAGGCAAACACGTTGACTTTCACTGGCATTTGACTAGTTTCTTACCGCTGCCGTTGACCTGCAAAAAAGTTTGATATACCGGGATGGATCCCGGTGATGAACCCTCCGACGCTCTTGTCAGTAATGAGGAAGATTATGAAAGAGCTTTATGTTGAAAAAGATTGATTACCTTGTTATGGTGGGGGGAGAGGTTTTTATAGTCGCCTTTAGAGCCAGTTTAGAGATAATCATTTATCCCTATGTCTCGGTGTTTTTGGATAAGGTGTAGAGTTTAAATCTTTTCATGATAAGAGATTTGGCTTAAACCGTCTCTTAGAGATAACAATGAATTTGAATTACTCTTTAAATGACCTGGACTGGTTCGTAATGGGTTATCACCCTGACCCAGTAGGATAGATCTGTTTATGGGTTATTGGACTTTGAAGAAAGACCCAGTTCCCATTTCAGACCCGTTTGTAGGTAAAATTACCATTTTACCCCTGAGAGCTTTAAGATTCGTGTCTAATTTGAACGGTCCCGATTTGGTTCTATTTTTTAGCCATATCACAAGCCCCCTCAGAATGCTCGACACAAGTTGCCAAAGGCCAGGAGGGCGACACGTGGTGCCGTTGACCGTTGACTAGTCAACGCACTTTCTCGCATTTGGATGTCGATGGCAAGAATGCTTGGCACTTGTTGCCGAAGTCCAGGAGGGCAACACGTGGCCTTGTTGAACATTGACCGTTTGACCAGTCAACGCCATTTCTCGCATTTGGATGTCGTTGGCAAGAATGCTTGGCACATGTTGCCGAAGTCCAGGAGGGCGACACGTAGCGTCATTGAACGTTGACCGTTGACCAGTCAATGCACTTTCTCCCATTTGGATGTCGGTGGCAAGAATGCTCGACACTTGTTGCCGAAGTCCAGGAGGGTGACACGTGGCATCGTTGACCGTTGACCGTTGACCGTTGTCCAGTCAACGTACTTTCTCACATTTGGACATTGGTGGCAAGAATGATCGGCCCATGTTGTCGAAGTCTAGAAGGGCGACACGTGTCATGGTGGTGGTCAAAGTCGAGGAGGCTCGACGAGAGCTACCGATGTTCATTGAGACTTCGAGGAAGCGATGCGTGGCATCATTGACCATTTGACCAGTCAACGCCATTTCTCGCATTTGTATGTCGGTGGCAAGAATGTTCGGCACTTGTTGCCGAAGTCCCGGAGGACGACACGTGGCATCGTTTGACCGTTGACCAGTCAACGCCATTTCTCACTTTTGGACGTCAGTGGCAAGAATGCTCGGCATGTGTTGCCGAAGTCTAGGAGGACTTCGAGAGGCTGACATGTGTTGTTGTAGCGGTCGAAGTCGATGAGGCTCGACGAGAGGTGCCGAAGTTCATTGGGACTTCGAGGAAGCGACACGTGGCAACATTGACCGTTGATCGTTGACCAGTCAACGTACTTTCTCGCATTTGGACGTCAGTGGCAAGAATGCTCGTCACTTGTTTCCGAAGTCCAGGAGGGAGACACGTGGCGTTGTTGGCCGTTGACCAGTCAATGCACTTTCTCGCATTTGGACGTCGATGGCAAGAACGCTCGGTACTTGTTGCCGAAGTCCAGGAGGGCGACACTTGGCGTCGTTGACCGTTGACCATTGACCAGTCAACAAACTTTCTCGCATTTGGAAATCAGAGGCAAGAATGCTCGGCACATGTTGCCGAAGTCTAGAAGGGCGACATGTGTCATGGCGGTGGTCAAAGTCGAGGAGGCTCGATGAGTGCTGCCGAAATTCATCGAGGCTTCGTGGCAGCGACGTGTGGCGTTGTTGAACGTTGACCGTTGATGAGTCAACTTCTTGGTTTATCCCACTCTTCTTGTCGTCTTGCGATAAATGGGCCTAGGCTTTGTGCTCATGGGGGCCTTTTAACCTTGGTGAATGTGCCAACGACTTTTCCCTATAAATCTCAACCCCCACCCTTCATTTGCTCATTCTCTAAATTTTTACCCAGTGATTTCTCACTGTTTAACGGGAGATTCTAGTGAAATATTCTGTCTCCAGTAATCTATTCTGGCTGTTGCCGTCAAATCAAGGTAATTTTAGATAACCTAGCTTATTTATTTAGAGAATGTCTAGCATTCCCCGCGGTAGGAGGCCTCCCCTATCCTTGCCCTTGAGTCGACCTCTAGTCAAGTTCCTACCATCGACAAGGGCAAGGCTGTAGTAAAGTCTGCTTCGACTGTGGTAGAGACCATTGTTGAGAGCGAGCGAAGGATGGGAGAGTTCGGCAGGTTGCATGGTCCGTTGACCGAACTTCACAGGGTTAAGGATCTTCCGGATGGCCTGGCCAAACGTATCATGTACTGTATAGAGCATATCTTTAAGGAGAATGCAGCTCGTGAGACTTCGAAGGCTGACGAGATAGTCTCTATTCTCAATGAAGCAGACCTGACGTCATATTTTCAGATCCCTAGAGAATATGACTTAATGTTACCCGGACCCGGGGTGAGGGCCAACTCGCTGATGCCAGTGGATATGTGCTTTTCGTCTGTCGATGCCTTCTTGGCCGATGCTCGATTGCCTCTTCATCCCTTTGTCGTTGAGGTGCTGTGACGGTACAGGATCAGCCTGGTTCAGTTTTTGCCGAAGGTGTGGAGGCTAATCAATGGGTTCATCCTTCACTGCCAAGCTGTGGGTTTCGAGCCTCGGTTAAGTGTGTTGTGAACTGTCTACCGGGTTCACCAGCAACACAAGTCGGAATTTAGGTTCTATTTGGCCCCGAGGCATGGTGTATGGCTCGTCAGCTGTCCTGAGTCGATCAAAGATTGGAGGGATAATTACTTCCTTATCCGAGATCGAGAACCCTGGGTTATTTCGATGGCTTGGGTCAAGGAAGTTTCGAGAGGGTGAAGGAGAGTCCGGTTCTCAGCCCCGAGGAAGATGAAATGGTCCAGACGCTCCTCGGCCGACCAAAGTTTGATTGGAAGGACTTGACTGAGGAGGCGCTCTTTGGGGGGTCTCAGTCATATAAACCCCAGTATGCTTTTTACTTTTAGTCCAGCGCAACTCTCCTCTTTTTCTTTTTTACTGTCGAGTTTTATTTGCCCTTAACCTCGGCATCTTTATGCTTTTGCAGAATCGATGGACTTCGACGAGATGTTGGCGGGGTGAGGGATTCTGGGCAGCAAGGTCCCTAGGAAGAGAAAGAGAGTGACCACAAAGGTTTCTTTGCCGAAGGTGAAGACTTTCGCCGCCGCCGTACAGCAGTCAGCGAAGGAGCTCGCTGTGGTTCATCAACCAGTGACTCCCGTAGCACCATCGACTTCTGCTGACACTGGGGCCTTCCCCCTATCGGTAGCCTTGGGATTGGAGGCCCCCCTTAACTACGAAGGCCGAGGAGTTCCTGACAGAGAACACAAAACGATACATGTCCCGGACTGGCAGGTCAGAAAGCTTGACGGGTTCATCGGTGATTCGTCCTCTTGCATGCAAGTTGTGCGACACCTTGCCACGCCGAAGGAAAAGGCTTCACTAGAGGCAGGGTCTATTGGCAATGACGCACTCGAAATTGCTCGGGCCACCGTGCCGGTTAGTCTCGTATCGACTTGGAGGTTCTCCTTTCGGCAAAGCATCGGTTTCTTTTTTTTTTTAGCTTTGAATGATGGGGTTCTACTTTTCATGCAGATAACTTGCCACTTCGGACATCTGATGGAGAAGATGATCGAGCAAGAGAGGGATTTGCGGCTCGAGGCTGATAGAGCTCGGTTAGAAAAGGCTAGGATCACCAAAGACCTCGAGCAATCGAGGGTTGAAGCTGAGATGAAGGCTTCGAGGTTGGTACACCTCAAGGCCGTTTTTGCTAAGCTCGAGGAGGACAATGCTCGGTTGCTCAAGGAGAAAGAGCTCATCGAGAAGGACAAGGAAGACGCTGTCTCTGCTGCGAAGATAGCCGCGGCAAAGGATGCCGAAGACCAAGCGATGGAGAAGGCCGAAGGGTTCCTTTACGTGAACATGGCGAAGGCCTACGCCCGTACTATCAACCAAGTGAGGGAGACATTCCCAGATGTCGACTGCGCAGGATGGCATTTGTTCCCTGACCTGGTTCCTGGGTTTGACGACGTCTCCGTGGAGGGTGAAGAAGATGAGGAAGCAGAGGAGGGCGAGTTAGGGGCCAACAAGGCAGGGTCAGAGGCAGCCTCTGGGGCCATGCCCCTAGCAGTTGTCGTCGAAACACAAGGAGTCACGCCGTCTGCGAGTGGGCATCACTCAAAAGAGGTCGGCCTCTGACTTTATAGCACTTTCATCCCTTTTCTAGTCAAGATGTTTTGTACAGAAGCCTAATAGCGGACTGGCCACCGCTTCTTTTGTAACGCCCCGAATCCCAAATACACTGAATTCGAGATGTTCTACAGGATCTTTCCGCTTCTTTTAGTACAATTTTACAAGGAAATTTAAACTTTTCACTTTACATCAGAGTTTACATCAATATTACACTTTGCATTTGCACAGCGGAAGTAAAATTTACAACAATTAAATAAATGTACAACAACATGGTATAATCTTTAAGCATCCATTCCTCTTTAATCTTTAACATGTCATTCACCTGCATATAAGACTGTGGGTACGTCAGTTTATTCAACCGACGATCATTATACACGGCCATCCTCTCTATGCCGGAAATAGTATAACTTAATTTTCCATATTTAGCAAACACAAACTTGTCACATTATAACTAAAGGGACTACCCTATTGATGTCGTGTTGTGATTGTGCACTTAGTACTTAATGCAATTATTTATGTTACATGACACTAATGCACACTTGTTCGGATTCTATACATCCCATACTACATAGGTCCGAGGGCAAGCCCTTAATCGTTCTTCATCTTTATAGGGTTCAATCCCTCGTTATGACTGAATCTACTACTGTAATTACGGTAAGTATCCTAGATGTTTTCTGACCTACGAACTCATGTCTAGGCACTCTGGAGGGAATCCCATCGCTGACATGACTCATCATGCAGACATCCTGTGGTAATTCAGCTCTCACCATAGACATGACACCACCCGTAGTCTTTAAACATCCCACGAGCGTCGCCATTGGGACGGTACTCCGGAGCAACATCCTCACCCAGACTCATCATGGGAATTCCTGGGATACGCTCTCGCCGCTACCCAATGGCCCTCATACTCAATGTTTTTCTCTTACATTCATCACATCTTCACTATATACTAGTCCTTAGTTTTATTAGAATCATGAACAAAAATCAAAGCTCTAGCATTAGCCTCTCCACTAAACCGGACTCATTCATTCATTTCAACATGACCAACCCTGGGTCTTTCATTTCAATAATTCATTTCAATTTCTTTTCCATTGCCGGGGGAGACTTAGCTACTCTTTCATTTCAATTTCAATTCACAATTACTAAAAATAATCTGAGCACTTCCAGCTCATGAGTTCAGTTCATATTCTCAACAGATTTTCTTTTTCATGTCATAGCTTTCATATTCATTTAATTCCCACAATTTAAAATAAATGATTCACTTCATGTAAATCCATGCAAAGGCAAATAGAGTTCACCAATATCGTCCATAAGACTCACAATCTTTACCACAACAAAATTACAAGATTTCTGATATACCAAAAGCACTCTGGACAGTCGACTTGGATCTCCTCCAGTCGACTTATCCAGTCAAATACAGTTCATCAATCACACTCGGAAAAGTCGACTACTGCACATGGCCAGTCGGCTGTTCCGCAGTTTTCCACGTCTAAATTGTCATTCACTTAACAGTCGTCTGTCATTCAAATCAGTCGTCTGTACTGGGTGATTCAACTATACACTATTCATGCTCAGTACAGTCGACTGCTACAAGCATTCGGTCGACTGAACAGGTTAAATTTCAATTAAGGAATCATCTTTCCTTCCGTTCTTCAATTCACATATTACATTATATTCGTGCCCACATAGCATGTAATTTCTTGTCTGTTTACTAACATCACAACGTGATTTCAATTAAATATAAATTTCACATAGCTAGTGTTTCTTTTCTCAAAGAAATGCTAAGCATGCACTTTCATTTACTCATCATTTACTATCTGAGATGAATACTAATCTCAACTTAACACACTAGAACGTCACATTAAAATACATCGTTTCATGGAGCTCTGGACTGTACATACTTCATTTCAATAAGCCAGTCGACTGTTCACATTACCAGTCGACTGTAGGTGTTATTTCCAGTTCTCTAATTATCACTAGTTCTTTTTCATCCATTCATATTTTCTAAATTATATACCGCATGGAGGATATTGATTTAGCAATCGTTCTATCACTTCAGTTTGCATACACATACATAATTAATCCTTTAGTCTTAATAAGGATTCTAATTTAGAAGTCATGAGAAAACACCCGCCTCGTACCAGTCCACTTGTCCACTTGACAGTCGACTGTACAAGCCATTTTCAGTCCTTTTACAATGTCATTACTAATAGAACACATACAATTGCACATCCATATATCGATTAATCAATAGGTCAATTTCCAATTAAATGTGTACTCTTATTAATCATTTTCATGCTTCGTTCATTCAATTCAATCTAGCATGCATTCCTAACTAGAAACATGGAAAATTTACCCACAACTCAAATTTAATAATAAAACCACATACAAGTTATTCATTAACATTCCGATCAATTCACAGACTAACTTTTCAATTAAAATGTATTCTTATTGATATTTTTTTTTCATGCATCATTACTCAATATAATACTAGCATAATTCCTAATTAGAAATAAGGAAAATTAAACCCACCTTGTATGGAGAGAAAAAACTCAATTAGTAACGAAAGTCCTTTGCAACGAGATGCCTCTCCTCCTTGTACAAGCGCGCACACGCCTCCAAGCCACCAAAACCGAAAGCTTCCCTCCTTGAATAGCCGGCCTTCTCCTTCTCCTCCTTGATGGAATGCAAGCACAATCCCACTCACAACTCAATCTTTTTAACTCACAAACTACTACTAGATAATGCTATTAGACTATAGATTTGGAAGGGAATATTAAGCACAGAATAACTAGCCATGGGAGGGGGTATTTATACTAAAATCACATAGAATGGAGGGCTAGAATTAGTTGGTTGGCTGTAGGATGGAGGGCTAGGATGAGAGTAGGAGTTACCATAACTACCCACATCTAAATAACCACCACCATGATCACCATTAAAATTTTTGAATTCTCTCCAAAAAGAAGCACAACCGGCCATGAAGAGCATGCATTTTGCACGTGTACGTGTAGTGCACGTGCATGCAACTAGGACCAAAATTGTACATTAAATTTTGTATAAAAATAAAACAATCTTTTAAATTGTATTCTACATGACAAGTTGTGTAAAAATATAGTCCATGGGCTTTAGTTTATGGGCCAAAATGGTTATTTTAAAATAAAATAAATAAAATACATTTTGGGCTTTAAAGAAAAGGCTTTTTAGTCTAATTAAAATAAGGCTTTTGTATAAAGTAATTAAAAGCATATATTAAAATATCTTTACTCATCTTGATGAAAATATTAACCAAAAAATATTGCACGTGCACACTACGTGCAAAATAAATAATTTTTCATTAATTGAAAAAAATCAGGGCATTACAACACTCCCTCCTTAGATTAGTTCCGTCCCCGGAACTACAATCAAGAGTGAGAAAACAAACACTCACAACAAACAGAAAAAAATTACAAAGATATAATCAAGCAAAAAGCTCAGGATAGTCCTTCAACATCCTCTCCTCGGATTCCCAAGTAGCCTCTTCAACCAAATGGTTTCTCCAGACTACCTTGACCATCGGTATCGTCTTATTCCTCAAGACTTTCTCTCGACGATCAACAATCTCGACAGGAGACTCGATGTAATTCAGATCCAACTGCAAACCTTCCGGCACTTCAGGCAAATGATGACTCGGATCTGGAATATAACCTCTCAGCATAGACACATGGAAGACATTGTGCACCTGAGACAACTCTTCCGGTAATTCAAACCGGTAAGCAGTTTTCCCGATCCTTTTCAATATCTTATACGGGCCTATAAACCTCGGGGCTAACTTCCCGCCTTTGCCAAATCGAACCTCACCTTTACTAGGTGATACTTTCAGAAAGACGAAGTCACCAACCTCAAACTCAAGGTCCCTTCTCCGGTTGTCTGCAGAGCTTTTCTGCCTGCTCTGAGCTTCTACCAACCTTTTCCTGATCAGAACAATCTTCTCAGAGGTTTGCTGTACAAGCTCAGGACCAAATAACTGACGCTCCCCAACTTCAAACCAACAAACAGGTGTCCTGCACTTCCTGCCATACAGAGCTTCGTACGGTGCCATCCCAATGCTAGCCTGAAAACTGTTGTTGTAGGCAAACTCTACCAAAGGTAAATGCCTTTCCCAACTGCCTCCAAAGTCTAGTACACAACACCGAAGCATATCCTCAAGAATACGGTTGACTCTCTCGGTCTGCCCATCGGTTTGCGGATGAAAAGCAGTGCTGAATTCTGTCTTGGTCCCCAAAGCTGTCTGAAGACTCCTCCAGAAATGCGAAGTAAACCGCGCATCTTGATCAGACACAATAGTTGACGGAACACCATGAAGCTAGACAATCTCGCCAACATACAACTCAGCTAACTTGTCCATCGAAGCAGTGAGTTTCATCGCCAAAAAGTGAGCGGACTTGGTTAGTCGATCGACTATAACCCAAATCGCATCATTGCCTTTAGGACTCTTAGGCAATCCCGTAATGAAATCCATACTGATGTTATCCCACTTACATTCCGGAATAGGTAACGGCTGTAATAGACCTCCGGGTCTCTGATTTTTGGCCTTAACTTGCTGACAAACCTCACACTTTGCCACAAATTCAGTCACATCCCGCTTCAAACCTGACCACCAGAAATGCTGTTTGATGTCTTTATACATCTTAGTACTCCCAGGATGTACCGACAAAAGAGTAGCATGTGCCTCCTGAAGAATACTCTCTTTCAGGTCCGCCTGATTTGGAACGCACAGTCTATCTCCGAACCACAGCACTCCATCCCTGATTTGAAATCCGGACAACCTGCCAGCACCAACCTGCTCCTTCATCTCCAAAATATCAGCATCAACCTCTTGACTTGCAATGATCCTTGTATTCAGAGTAGGCTGAAGCCTCAACTGAGCCAAAGATGCTCCCAATCCTTACAAGACAACCTCAATACCTGCTCGGTCCAATTCCTCAATCAGATGCTTCTGAGTTGTAATCAAACCGGCTAAGCTGCTCTTGCGACTAAGTGCATCAGCCACAACATTAGCCTTCCCAGGATGATACTTGATCTCAGGTCGCATATCCTCGAGCACTTCCAACCATCTCCGCTGTCTCAGATTCAGATCCCTCTGCTGATATATATACTTCAAGCTCTTGTGGTCCGTGTACATGTTCAATTTCTCACCGTACACGTAGTGCCTCCATTGCTTCAGGGCAAATATAATCGCCGCCAACTCTAGATCATGAGTCGGGTAATTCTTCTCATGCGGTCGTAGTTGCCTAGACCCATAAGCAATTACTCTTCCTTCTTGCATTAAGACACAACCAAGCCCACGATGTGAAGCATCGCTGTAAACATCATACTCAACACCTGCTCTAGGCAGAGCCAAAATAGGTGCAGTAGTCAGTTTCTCTTTCAACTCCTGAAAGCTTGCCTCACATTGCTCAGTCCACTTGAAGCTCACATTCTTCTTGGTCAGTCCAGTAAGCAGTACAGCTATCTGAGCATAACCTTGAATGAATCTCCGATAATATCCAGTCATTCCAAGAAAACTTCTGACTTCCTTCACTGTAGTAGGCCTTGCCCAATCTCTCACTGCCTCTATCTTCTGAGGGTCAGTTGCCACTCCCTCCTTAGAAAGGATGTGACCTAGGAATGCCACTTCATATTTCTAGAAATCACACTTGGATAACTTGGCATACAACTTCTGCTCTTCCAGCTTCTTTAAAACTGCTGCCAGATGCTCGGTGTGCTCCTCCTCTGACTTGGAGTACACGAGGATATCGTCGATAAATACCACGACGAAAGAATCAATGAACGGCCTCAGAACTCTGTTCATCAAATCCATAAAGATTGTGGGTGCATTCGTCACTCCGAATGGCATAACTAAGAATTCGTAATGCCCATGTCGAGTTCTAAATGCAGTTTTATGCACATCTTCAGCTTTTACTCGAACTTGGTGATATCCTGATCGAAGATCTATTTTGGAGAATACAGCTGCTCCTTGTAGACGATCGAACAAGTCATTAATTCGAGGAATAGGATACTTATTCTGAACAGTGACCTTATTCAGCTCCCGGTAATCGATACACATTCTCATCGATCCATCCTTCTTCTTTACCAAAAGCACTGGTGCTCCCCAAGGTGACGCACTAGGTTGAATAAAGCCTTTCTCCAACAGTTCCTCAATCTGCCGTTTCACCTCATCCTGTTCCACTGGAGCCATCCTATATGGTGCTTTAGAAATGAGTGCACTTCCCGGTTGAACAGTGATGCTGAACTCTACATCACGATGCGGGGGTAACCCAGGAAAATCATCCAAGAATACAGTCGGATAGTCCCGAACCACAGGAATCCCTTGTACTTCCGCAGGAGTCTCTTCCTTGCGGATAGTTGCCACCAGCTTAGAACACTTCTGCTTCCCTTGGAAAGTGACTTCAGGTCCACCTGGAGCCTTCACTGTTACCGTCTTGGTCTTACACTCGATGCTTGCACTGTACACCGACATCCAATCAATGCCAATGATAACATCGACTCCCAAGATAGTCAGCTCGATCAGATCAATCCCAAAGATTCGATCTCCAATCACAATCTCGCAATCAGTATAATACCGATCAGTGGTTAAAGTTTCCCCTGACGGAGTAGCTATTGCTAAGATCTTGCCTGGAAAAATTTTCGGTTCAACTCCCAACACTTTAGCAAATTTAGGAGACACAAAAGTATGAGAGGATACAGTATCGAACAACACAACAGCTTTCATTCCATTAAGGTAAAGTTCGCCTGTTATATAATACATACCATTACATAACAGTTTCACAATATGAGCGGAAAAAGAAATGACAAAAAACCACTAAACATCAGCCCTCGTACCAGTGATGACATGATCGACCTCATCAGTATCAGCTTCCGTCAAGGCAAATACTAGCCCTGGTTGGTACGGCCTCTTCGCAGTCTGCTGCGTTGGTGCATTGCTATTACCACTCCGTGGCTTGAGACATTGAGATTTGTAATGCCCCGTTTCGCCACAATTGTAGCAAGATACCGCAGGAGGTCTCACCACATTGTTCCTAGGTCCTCCAGCTACACTAACAGCGTTCGCCCCTGTCGGTTTGAACCTTTGTGCAAATAGATGGTTGCCCCTTGAAACTCCTAGAATTTGCGGGCCTCTTCCCAGACTGCCAGTTGTTCCTCCGGTTCTGAGCAACATGGAACTGCTCCATATCTGCTTCCGTCGCTGCCGCTCTCTTGACCAGCTTGTCGAATCGCCTGATACCAAGAGGTATCATCCAGGACCTCAAGCTCGGCCTCAGTCCATGCTCGAACTTACGAGTCTTCTTAGCCTCATCCATCACCAATTCAGGAGCATATCTAGAGAGCTGAGTAAACTTGGTCTCGTACTCCCTCACTGACATGCTGCCTTGCTGTAGCGACAGAAACTCCATAGCCTTCTTCTCTTGAACATCGGAGGGGAAATAGTGACTACGGAATTCTTCCAGAAATTCCTCCCAGCTAAGCACTATGCCTCCCATGGTCCTCTTCATCGACTGCCACCACACAGCCGCGTCCTTCTCAAATTGCAGAGTCGCCAACTTGACCTTACTGCCTTCCGGGGTCTCCAACACCTCAAAGATTGTCTCCACTTGACGAATCCAGTTGTCAGCCGCATCTGGGTCTGACTTTCCCTCGAATACATGTGGTTTCATTCGTTTGAACGATTCAACCAGTTTAATCGCCTCAGGCACCGGATTCGCAGGTCCCCTTCCTTGGTTCATAGCCACTGCATTGAGCGTCTGGTAGACCCTCGCAAGTTCCGTCTCTAGATCCAACCCTTCACCATTTCTAGCTCCTCTTCTTGACATATTCTGATGCAAAAGATCCATTAAATTCGAAGACGAGAATTTAAATCAACTTGCATTTCATTGAATTCCAAACTATATACATTCGAATTGAAAACATTTCTTAACATCAGAATGAAAGATAGTAGAAGCTACAACAGTCTAATTCCTACGGTTCCTCTTCGCTTCTCGAAGTTCTCCCCGTAGTTCATCAACTTCATCCTTCAGCACATCAGTCAAATTCTTTCTCTTCTCGAGTTCCCATATAGATGACTGAGAACAGAATAGTCGTCCTTGCGCTTTGCCAGCTGAGCCTCCAATAATCCGAATCTCTCTCGCAGTGTCTCTACCTGCCTCTGAAGAGAAGTCACAAGACTATTCGGAACTGGTTCTTCTTCTTCGTCAGAAGAAGAGTCATCAAAGGATCCGGAGGTGGGGTAATTTCTCGGGATTCAGGCCATTCTTCCCCGTCAGAATCTGCTTGTCCTGGGTAGTACTCGTCCTCGGAATTAGCTTGTCCAGGATGGTACTCTTCCTCGACGATATGCCAGTCGTCGTCTCCAGCAGGGTCGAAGTGGTCAGCCATCTTAGAAATAGAGAGGAAGAAGCATGAGTCATAGAGCAACACAAATGTAAGTCACATACATTTAAATCTCTAGACTCAAACACACACTCTAATGTCCACTTCTAGGGTGTCGTTCCTTATAAATTTGTACAAGTGTGGAAAGCATACAAAACGTGGCTCTGATACCACTCTGAAACGCTCCGAATCCCAAATACAATGAATTCGAGATGTTCTACAGGATCTTTCCGCTTCTTTTAGTACAATTTTACAAGGAAATTTAAACTTTTCACTTTACATCAGAGTTTACATCAATATTACACTTTGCATTTGCACAGCGGAAGTCAAATTTACAACAATTAAATAAATGTACAACAACATGGTATAATCTTTAAGCATCCATTCCTCTTTAATCTTTAACATGTCATTCACCTGCATATAAGACTGTGGGTACGTCAGTTTATTCAACCGATGATCATTATACACGGCCATCCTCTCTATGCCGGAAATAGTATAACTTAATTTTCCATATTTAGCAAACACAAACTTGTCACATTATAACTAAAGGGACTACCCTATTGATATCGTGTTTTGATTGTGCACTTAGTCCTTAATGCAATTATTTATGTTACATGACACTAATGCACACTTGTTCGGATTCTATGCATCCCATACTACATAGGTCCGAGGGCAAGCCCTTAATCGTTCTTCATCTTTATAGGGTTCAATCCCTCATTATGACTGAATCTACTACTGTAATTTCGGTAAGTATCCTAGATGTTTTCTGACCTACGAACTCATGTCTAGGCACTCTGGAGGGAATCTCATCGCTGACATGACTCATCATGCAGACATCCTGTGATAATTCAGCTCTCACCATAGACATGACACCACCCGTAGTCTTCAAACATCCCACGAGCATCGCCACCGGGACGGTACTCTGGAGCAGCATCCTCACCCAGACTCATCATGGGAATTCCTGGGATACGCTCTCGCCGCTACCCAATGGCCCTCATACTCAATGTTTTTCTCTTACTTTCATCACATCTTCACTATATACTAGTCCTTAGTTTTATTAGAATCATGAACAAAAATCAAAGCTCTAGCGTTAGCCTCTCCACTAAACCGGACTCATTCATTCATTTCAACATGACCAACCCTGGGTTTTTCATTTCAATAATTCATTTCAATTTCTTTTCCATTGCCGGGGGAGACTTAGCTACTCTTTCATTTCAATTCCAATTCACAATTACTAAAAATAATCTGAGCACTTCCAGCTCATGAGTTCAGTTCATATTCTCAACAGATTTTCTTTTTCATGTCATAGCTTTCATATTCATTTAATTCCCACAATTTAAAATAAATAATTCACTTCATGTAAATCCATGCAAAGGCAAATAGAGTTCACCAATATCGTCCATAAGACTCACAATCTTTACCACAACAAAATTACAAGATTTCTGATATACCAAAAGCACTCTGGACAGTCGACTTGGATCTCCTCCAGTCGACTTATCCAGTCAAATACAGTTCATCAATCACACTCAGAAAAGTCGACTGCTGCACATGGCCAGTCGGCTGTTCCGCAGTTTTCCACGTCTAAATTGTCATTCACTTAACAGTCGTCTATCATTCAAATCAGTCGTCTGTACTGGGTGATTCAACTATACACTATTCATGCTCAGTACAGTCGACTGCTACAAGCATTCGGTCGACTGAACAGGTTAAATTTCAATTAAGGAATCATCTTTCCTTCCGTTCTTCAATTCACATATTACATTATATTCGTGCCCACATAGCATGTAATTTCTTGTCTGTTTACTAACATCACAACGTGATTTCAATTAAATGTAAATTTCACATAGCTAGTGTTTCTTTTCTCAAAGAAATGCTAAGCATGCACTTTCATTTACTCATCATTTACTTGCAGAGATGAATACTAATCTCAACTTAACACACTAGAACGTCACATTAAAATACATCGTTTCATGGAGCTCTGGACTGTACATACTTCATTTCAATAAGCCAGTCGACTGTTCACATTACCAGTCGACTGTAGGTGTTATTTCCAGTTCTCTAATTATAACTAGTTCTTTTTCATCCATTCATATTTTCTAAATTATATACCGCATGGAGGATATTGATTTAGCAATCGTTCTATCACAGTTTGCATACACATACATAATTAAACCTTTAGTCTTAATAAGGATTCTAATTTAGAAGTCATTAGAAAACACCCGCCTCGTACCAGTCGACTTGTCCACTTGACAGTCGACTGTACAGGCCATTTTCAGTCCTTTTACAATGTTATTACTAATAGAACACATACAATTGCACATCCATATATCGATCAATCAATAGGTCAATTTCCAATTAAATGTGTACTCTTATTAATCATTTTCTTGCTTCGTTCATTCAATTCAATCTAGCATGCATTCCTAACTAGAAACATGAAAAATTTACCCACAACTCAAATTTAATAATAAAACCACATACAAGTTATTCATTAACATTCCGATCAATTCATAGACTTACTTTTCAATTAAAATGTATTCTTATAGATATTTTTTTTTTCATGCATCATTACTCAATATAATACTAGCATAATTCCTAATTAGAAATAAAGAAAATTAAACCCACCTTGTATGGAGAGAAAAAACTCAATTAGTAACGAAAGTCCTTTGCAAAGAGATGCCTCTCCTCCTTGTACAAGCGCGCACACGCCTCCAAGCCACCAAAACCGAAAGCTTCCCTCCTTGAATAGCCGGCCTTCTCCTTCTCCTCCTTGATGGAATGCAAGCACAATCCCACTCACAACTCAATCTTTTTAACTCACAAACTACTACTAGATAATGCTATTAGACTATAGATTTGGAAGGGAATATTAAGCACAGAATAACTAACCATGGGAGGGGGTATTTATACTAAAATCACATAGAATGGAGGGCTAGGGTTAGTTGGTTGGTTGTAGGATGGAGGGCTAGGATGAGAGTAGGAGTTACCATAACTACCCACATCTAAATAACCACCACCATGATCACCATTAAAATTTTTGAATTCCCTCCAAAAAGAAGCACAACCGGCCATGAAGAGCATGCATTTTGCACGTGTACGTGTAGTGCACGTGCATGCAACTAGGACCAAAATTGTACATTAAATTTTGTATAAAAATAAAACAATCTTTTAAATTGTATTCTACATGACAAGTTGTGTAAAAATATAGTCCATGGGCTTTAGTTTATAGGCCAAAATGGTTATTTTAAAATAAAATAAATAAAATACATTTTGGGCTTTAAGGAAAAGGCTTTTTAGTCTAATTAAAATAAGGCTTTTGTATAAAATAATTGAAAGCATATATTAAAATATCTTTACTCATCTTGATGAAAATATTAACCAAAAAATATTGCACGTGCACACTACGTGCAAAATAAATAATTTTTCATTAATTGAAAAAAATCAGGGTATTACATCTTTTATTTCTTATTGAAGTTGAATGATTTTTTTTTCTTTTCTGACAAGTGTTGTGAAGTTTCAAAACAGTTGTGGGCTTGTTTTGCCTTTGACTCGTCCCATAGTTGCTTCGTTCAGTCGTAGCACCATCATGTGGCTTCTTAGACTTAGTAATTTACACTTTCTTTTTGGTCGTCTTTCCCAGATTGGCGAGGTGCCGCGTCTTCGTGCTCAACTCACTGTGGCTAGGTTGGGGCTCGCGGAATCTCGCGAGAGACTCTCCAAGGCGGAGTTGGAGCTCTGCCAAGTGAGATTGGCTTTGTCTCGCCAAAATATTGAGATTAGGCATCTCGAGGAGATTCTTCAAGAGGTACCCCCGAGGGAGGAGAGGTCGGTCCCTCAATGGCTGTCGGCAAGGCTTGTAGGCTAAAGTTCCTTAAATATTCTCTACACATGGCAATGACTGAGAAGGACGAGCTGAAGAGTTCGTTGTCCAGAGTAAGGGCGGAGAGGGACGAGCTGAAGAACTCGTTGTTCAAAGTGAGTTCGGAGAGGGATGAGCTGAAGAATGTGGTGCTCGAGAAGAGTTTTGAAGCAGCTCATCTGCGAAGGACCATCTTAAAGCCATCTTAGGGGAGGAGTATAAGCGGGGCACCACGCTTGAAGCTCAGAGTCACAGATGACTCTCTCAAGGAACGACTTGTTGAATTAGAGGCGGATAATCTTTGCTTGAAGCGACTCTCCGATGGGAGTAATGTGAGGAGCACCTCTTGCCCACGGGGGGAGTATGCATAGGGAAGATCATTCCATGAGTTAGCTCTCTGCACGCCCCCTGCCCTACGGAATCCTGGGGACGCACAAAGTGGCGTGGCGGGCTCGTCGAGTGGGGTGTCTGTCCGAGCGGCAGTCAGGAACTTGGGTGCCGATGGCTCGACTCAGCTCGCTGGCCTAGAGACTTTCGTGTAGACGAGAAGAGAGCAACACGGCGCTCGCCATCCCCGTGTATTGCTTAATAGGAGCGCCCCTTCCCTAGAAGGAACTAGTGCAAAATTTTGTAATCTTGTTCTTTGTCTTGTATGAGTTTTTAGTCTTGAATAAGACTTGTATCCCCAATCTTGATGGAATAATATATCACATCTTTCGATCCTTTAAGTGTTTTGCTAGCTTTCGCAAAAGAATTTCAACTGTTGTGGGAGCACTTTCGAATGGTGAGCTACCTCGTACTTGCTTGTTCGCAAGTAGCTAAAGTAGCATCGAACCAAGTGTCGGACTCCAAACTTGTCGTTAAAAGAGTTTCAATAGTTGTTGGAGCAATTCTGAATGGTGAGCTACTTCGTACTTACTTATTCGCAAGTAGCCAAAGTAGCATCAAACCAAGTGTTTGACTCCGAACTTGTTGTTTTTAAGAATTTCAACGAGTTGTAGGAGCAATTCCGAATGGTGAGCTACTTCGCACTTGCTCATTCGCAAGGGGCTAAAGCGGCGCCGAACCAACTGTTGGACTCCACACTTGTTGTTTGAGGGGGTTCAACGAGTTGTAGGAGCAATTCTGAATGGTGAGATACTTTTCACTTGCTCGTTCGCAAGCGGCTAAAGCAGTGTCGAACCAAGTGTTGGACTCCAAACTTGTTGTTTGAGGGTTTAACAAGTTTTAGGTGCAATTCCGAATGGTGAGCTGCTCCGCACTTGTTTGTTTACAAGCAGCTAAAGCGGCGTCGAACCAAGTGTTGGACTCCAAACTCTTCTTTTGAGCTTAGTAAGTTATAGGAGTAGCCCTGTAGGACAAGCTGGACTCCGAACTTGCCGTGTAACGAGTCGTAGATGTGACTCAGAGAGATAGAAATGAGGCAAATGTAATAATTTTCAATAGAAAAAAAGCTAAGTTTTATTGAAACAAACTAAGTGGCCGCTTCAATGGGGCAAGCTATTATTACATGCTTTTGGCCGTGTTACAAGCATCGGC
The DNA here is from genome assembly GCA_017893485.1 of Hemerocallis citrina. Lineage (NCBI taxonomy): Eukaryota > Viridiplantae > Streptophyta > Magnoliopsida > Asparagales > Asphodelaceae > Hemerocallis > Hemerocallis citrina. The sequence continues at coordinate 168,213,476 of CM030368.1, forward strand.
CTTATTGAAAACTGAAAACCTACTGCTACGATAGGGTGAAGGCCTCTTGGGAGGAGTTTGGTTCTCCCCCTATTGGACTTCCATGGATAAGGTGGAGGATGGCCCCAGGTTCGGAGTCTTGGAACTCGTTGGGCCTCTCGGTTCGATTGTTGGCTCCTCGGAGTAGAGAATCAGCCCCGTCCTTTCTGACGAATTTGGCTAGGTGTCCCCGCTGCATGAGTTCTTCGATCTCCTCTTTGAAAGCCCGATAGTCATCCGTATCGTGGCCATGATCCCTATGAAAGCGGTACCACTTATCCCTGTTCCTTTTCTTACCAGGGGTATTCATTCTAGGGGGACCGTGGAGTATTCCTTTCTTGTCCACCTCCATAAGAACTGCTGATATACTAGCATTGAGGGGGGGGGGGGGGGGGTGAACTTCTCAAAACGGGGAGCTGGGCTACGCTGGCCATTGTCGTCCTTCTGGAATTTGTTGGAGCCTTCTTCGCTTGTATTCCTCTGTTTGTTACCAGAGGATGACTCTTCTTGACTGGATGGGGGGGGGGGGGGGGTTGAGAGCTTGTTCGGTTCGGATATACTTCTCGCTCCTAATCAGAAGTTCCGAGAAGTCCCGAGGAGGCTTCTTGGCGAGGGACGCCCTGAGGTCGGCATTAGTGACGTTGTGCCTGAATGCCGCAGAGGCTAATGATTGGTTGAGGAAGGCAATAGACCGGGCTTCGGTAGTAAAATGCCATACTTAATCTCTTAGGTGATCACCCTTTCTTTGGCTAAGTGTTAGCAAAGATGCACTTGTTTTCTCGGCTTGGCAACTGCCCACGAAGTGGGTGAGGAAGAGCTCCTCAAACTGTTCGAATGAGAAGATGGAGGCGAGGGATAGACGGGAGTACCACTCTTGCACTGGTCCCCTCAATATTGCTAGGAAGGCCTTGCAGAGGACCGCATCCGAGGCTTGATGAATCATCATTAGAGTTTTAAAACTCTCGATATGATCGGCCGGGTCCAACTCCCCATTGTAGGATTCAAGCGGGGAGGCCTAAAGGCTTCGGGGATTGGAGCTTCCATGCTTGGGCGGAACCTATTGGTCCGTTGTTCCTCTTCGGGATTGATCTTGTTAAGGTGCCTTTCCATCTCATGGAGACGGCAGTGGACAGAGTGATCCCTCCGGTCGTATCTAGTCGAACCTTGGGACTCTCCCTCATGAGTGGCGGTATGGTGAGGGTTAGGGGCACGCTGATCCTAACTTGTGGCAATATTAAGAGCTCGCAAGATATCTTGTGTGAAGTTCTGGAAGTCGGCCTGAGTGACTGGTGCCCCTCCAGCTTGTCGGTCCCTAGATGTAGCTCGGCTTATTGGAGTATGACTTCTCCACCGACAACGTGGAGGGGACTATCTTCGTCTCCTCGGGGGAGGGGATCTTCTAGTCCTCGGTCTATGGGGGGTTCGGACTCTCGAGGCCCCTAGGTGCTCAGGTTGAGGGACTTCCTCAGGGGCTTGCCATTTATTCAGGCGAGTTCAGAGGTCGACCCCCTGCTGACGGTTAAGAATTACTTGACGGAGATCCGACACTGGAGGACTTTGAGAAGACATAGAGTCAGTTGAGGGATTGCGGACCAAAATATGGTTATGATGAGGGTGTTGCTTTGGATGACTTCAACGAGAGCCCCCTGGGGCAGCCCCCCGAGATCCTGCAGGGGCCTGTTGAGGAAGAGGCTGTTGAGGAATAGGCTGTTCAGGCTGCGGTTGCTGAACTTGTTGATTGAGTTGAGGAAGAACGTCTTGGAGCGGAGGAGGAGGAGGAAGAGGAGTGAGTGGCTCCTTGACTGGAGACCGCTGTCTTCCCCTTCTCCTTCGGATGCATAGTTTAAAACTACTTTCGCAAATGAAGTAAGGTTGGATTGCTTTTTCGTTTTCCACAGACGGCGGCAATCTGTTGCTGCTGATTTTGATTTGGGAGCAAACAAATGAATTTGTGGATTCTTTTTAGGAAATGAGTAAGGTAAACCTTTTGACTTTCACCGGCGTTTGACTTGTTTCTTGCCGCTGTCGTTGACCTGCAAAAAAGTTTGATACACTGGGATGGGTCCCGGCGATGAACCTTCCGACGCTCTTATCAGTAATCAGGAGATTATGAAAGAGCTTTATGTTGAAAAAGATAGATTACCTTGTTATGGTGGGGGGAGAGGGGTTTTTATAATCACCTTTAGAGACAGTTTAGAGATAATCATTTATCCCTATGTCCCGGTGTGTTTGGATAAGATGTAGAGTTTAAATCTTTTCATGATAAGAGATTTGGCTTAAACTGTCTCTTAGAGATAACCATGAATTTGAATTACTCTTTAAATGATCTGGGTTGGTTCGTAATGGGTTATCACCCTGACCCAGTAGGACAGATACGTTTATGGGTTATTGGACTTTAAAGAAAGACCCAGTTCCCATTTTAGACCTGTTTGTAGGTGACATTACCATTTACCCCTGAGAGCTTTAAGATTCGTGTCCGATTTGAACGGTCCCGATTTGGTTCTATTTTTAGCCATATCATTTACATATATGTATTTTGTGCGTAATTTTTTTAGGGGTCCCGAATTTAATTTTTTGGGCTTTTGTTTTTAAAATTAGTACTTGGATCGACTTATTTTAGTTGGGCTTTGATTTATATGGAGACTTTTTCTCAAATCCCTAAATCTTCATCTATTTCTTCATATGTATATTGGTTTTTCATAATTGTAGCAAAAAAAAATTAAATTTTTTTTAACAACTTTTTTTAAAAATAAATTTTGTATGGAAGCGCTATTTTGGAAGTTCTTCTCGGACACTTGTAAAGTCTGGACTGGGCCTGGTTTGAAGACAGTGAGATATCTTGTTAAAACAAGGGGGTTTGTTGGTGCAATTAGATCGGGTTTTAAAGACAGTTTTCAGTTTTTAAAATCAAAACATGCGGTAATTTTGTTTGGATACAAATTTTTTGAAAACTCATTTTAAAATTTCACACTTAAAATCTATGTTTAAAATGAGTTTTTTGAAAACAAAAAAAACCTGTTTTCTGAGATAAGTTTTTTCATTTCCCAACCAACATACTATATATGTATATGTATATGTATATGTATATATGATAATGGTAAAATTAGAGCGAATCAGGTTCGTACGATTCCAGCACAGATCTCAAAGCTTCTACAGGAAGATTAACCATAAAGGGCCTCTTTAACAGGTCTGGGCCTTCTCCAGACTCCTCTACAAGACATGGGCTTCTTTCAAGCCCATAAAAAGTGACAAACTAGTCCCACTAAGAGAGACACCCAGTCTATGAAGGCTAGGAGTCAAATCTCTTATCCCCTAACAAGAGAATTTATCTCTTGAGGGGGAGAAATATAAAGGAAATAAGGAATTCATATCGATCTAATGGATTTAGATCGATCTCTTGATATGTTTCTCAGGACTATAAATGCCCCCCCCCCTTCTCCACAGTCAGAAAGTAATCAACAAATCGCCAACTCTCTTTCTCTTTCGGTTTCTGACTTGAGGCGTCGGAGGGTCTGTCGCCGGGGCCAACCCCCGGTGTTTCAGGTTTTTTGCAGGTCCATCGGCCGCATCAGCAACCGTCGGAGCTCTAACCGCATTTCATGGCAAAGATCAAAGGTCAGTTTTTTAGTAGTTTCCATTAAATAAGAACTCACTATCTGTTTGCTTCCACACCAAAATAAGCAGCAACAATAAACGTATACATTATGTACGTATACGGTATATATGTATATAGTATGTATATATAATAGTATGTACATATTACTATTATTATTATTATTATTATTATTATTATTATTATTATTATTATTATTATTATTATATAATATATTATTATTATATATTATTATATTTCCTACTATATATATAATTATTTATATAATAATATATATTATTATTTATATTATTATATATATAATGATATATATAATTATTATATAATATATTATATACTAGGTTTGCCCGTTGACACGTGCCTACGGCACGTCTTCGGAACGGTGAACATGGTTTGATTATATAAAATAGTTTTAGAGGTCCAGCAAATTAATTGAAGCAGGAAACATATTATATGAGAAAGCAGCATATCTACCTTTAAGCCCAACCATCGCCTTCTTGATCATTAGCTTGAACTTACGTGGAATGCATATAGTTTGTTAGAAACACTGCATAGAGTTTTTTTAACTTCAACATCACTTTTAGATGCTTGTAATAATTATGCAAGGACATGATCATATAGGTTTTATAGAGCTTACTCTAATCCCATAACCACTATGAGCATGTCTAAATACAATGGTAACCCAAGTGCAGGTGTAAAGGATTCTACAATACCAATAATTTAAACATTTGTTTGTCTGAGACTCGGTTTGCAATTGAAATATCTCTTATTATTATTTCAACCAAACTGTAATACGTGAAGTTCTCAAAACTCTAATCCAATCTAATCATTTCTTTTATATCCACTTTGTCTCCCCATTGCACCTTTATAAAAAAAATCAAAATGGATCAATAAAAAGTTTACTTTAGCTGTCTTTCTTGAGTGCAGAGTTTGCACCCTTCATTGGTAAACTCCAATCATCCCAATCCTATATATCTAAACATACACTAAAGGTTCTTATATGTTATGTTATTTATGGTTTCTAATAACCAGTGAAGGGAACACTTCACGATAGTATATTCTCTTATAGTAAAGAAATTAATGTTGCATATTTGCCAAGTTATTTTAGGTTGCTGATCAGCTTACCTGTCCTGCTATGGTTTGGATGCCCAAATTAAGGCAAAAAAATAATCCATCTCTCACTTGCGTACATCTTAAATCAAAACCAATAAAAAACTCATCAAATAAATCACCAAATTAAAAATTTTTAATTCCAAAAATAAAACAATCATACCTCCCTAAACTTAGATCTCATGCACACACAAATTTCGTGTCAGCAAAAAACTGAGTAATCCCCTTCACACACAAAATAAAAAATTAGAATGAGAATTCAGTTAATGAGATGAAATTAGAGTCGCCGTAGCGCATGTAGAAGCTCTCGATTCGGTGAAAAGGAGTCGCTGATACAGATTCGCTTGATATTCGCGCTCAATTTGGTGGAGGGGAGTCGCCGATACGAAATCAGCAGCAGATCAGATATCGGCGACGACCACTTGATTGGGGTTTGACACTGGATTTGAATTTGGATTTGTTTTGAGATTCGCGCTTGAGAGGACGATGGATGCTTCACCAATGGAATGGAAGCGAAGATTCAAGAAAATGGTTTTAGGAATTTGGAGTTAGCGGCTTAAAACCTCTATGGGAGAGAGAGAGAGAGAGAGAGAGAAATTGGAGCCTATGGTTTGGGGAATAGAGCGAGCAAACTGAACTGAATAGGAGAGAGAGAGGGGGGGGGATAATTAAATAAATAAAGGAGCTGTTTTGGGGGGGGGGGGATTTGAGTTTGAGTTTTGGGGGGAAACTTTTGGGGAGGAAAAATGTCTTTAGGGAGCTTAGATCTGGACCATTGATTTCCTTATTATTGAAGGAGAGCCACTTGATAGATTTTCTTTGTGTTTTATTATATAGATTATTATATATATAATTATTATATTTATTATTATTATTATTATTATTATTATTATTATTATTATTATTTTATATATACTATTATTATAACATATTATTATTTCATATATACTATTTTATATAAATTATTATTATTATTATTATTATTATTATTATTATTATTTTATATATACTATTATTATTATTATATTATTATTATTATTATTATTATTATTATTATATATATTGCTATTATATATTATTATATATATTAATATTATTATAATATATTGGTATATATATAATTATAATATATTATTATTACATATATATTATTATATTTATTATATATTATTATATACTAGATTTGCCCGTGGCCACGTGCCTACGGCACGTCTTCGGAACGATACAGCATATGAAAGTCTTGTAAACAGTAAAACAACAATTGTATAGCTCAAGTTTGAATAGTAAAACAATATTAATTAGTTGTAAATAAAAGTTCATGTTTCCATTAGTATATGTTGAAACTTTGAAGGTGGAAAATGATGAAATTTAACTGTTGATAAGATATTTGCTATTTTCAATGTAACATGAGCAATTTAAAAATGCATAAAAAATTAGAAAATTTACAAACTTAAAATCTGAAAATATAAATTTCTGAGTAAATAGAGAGAATGAGAGAGAGAGAGTGAGAGAGAGAGAGAGAGAAATAAATAAATAGATAAAAAAATAAAGGAGTTGTTTTGGGGGATTTGAATTTGAGTTTTGGCGGGAACTTTTGGCGGAAAAATATGTTATGTGAGGTTAGATCTTGACCATTAATTTCAACCCTATTGAAGGAGAGCCACTTGATAGCTTTCTTTGTGTTTTATTATATAGATTATTAAATATGTTTATTATAATAAATTATTTTATATTATTATATATCAGTATGTATATATGTATATGTATGCAGCATGTATGTATAGAGTATATATACTGTATATACATACAAACAACTCGAATGCAGTTCTAACTCCGGCCACTCGAGTGCGATCCATGCATACATTATATATAATAGTATACAATATAGATTATTTATGTATATAAATATATACATAAATACGAAATATATATATACATACATACTGTATACAGTTTACCAAACGTCTTTTCAAATTTAATTTTGAAAAAGCTATTTTATGAAAACAGTTTACTAAACAATACTATGTTTTCGAAAATCACAAAAAAACTTTTTAATTTTTTTCTTCAAACTAAAGCGTTTGGATCAGGTTTTAAAAACAGTTTTCAGTTTTTTAAATCAAAATACAGGGTAAACTTTGTTTGGATACAAAAATTTTTAAAACTCAATTTAAAATTTCACACTCAAAATCTATGTTTAAAATGAGTTTTTTGAAAACAGAAAAACTTGTTTTCTGAGATAAGTTTTATCATTTCCCAACTAACATACTGTATTTGTATATGTATATGTATATATGTATACATTATGTACGTATACAGTATGTATGTACATGTATGTATATATAATAGTATGTATATATTATTATTATTATTATTATTATTATTATTATTATTATTATTATTATTATTATTATTATTATTATTATTATTATTATTATTATTATTATTATTATTATTATTATTATTATTATTATTATTATTATTATTATTATTATTATTATTATTATTATTATTATTATTATTATTATTATTATTATTATTATTATTATTATTATTATTATTATTATTATTATTATTATTATTATTATTATTATTATTATTATTATTATTATTATTATTATTATTATTATTATTATTATTATTATTATTATTATTATTATTATTATTATTATTATTATTATTATTATTATTATTATTATTATTATTATTATTATTATTATTATTATTATTATTATTATTATTATTATTATTATTATTATTATTATTATTATTATTATTATTATTATTATTATTATTATTATTATTATTATTATTATTATTATTATTATTATTATTATTATTATTATTATTATTATTATTATTATTATTATTATTATTATTATTATTATTATTATTATTATTATTATTATTATTATTATTATTATTATTATTATTATTATTATTATTATTATTATTATTATTATTATTATTATTATTATTATTATTATTATTATTATTATTATTATTATTATTATTATTATTATTATTATTATTATTATTATTATTATTACATAATATATTATTATTATTGTTATTATTGTTATTATTATTATTATTATTATTATTACATAATATATTATTATTATTATTGTTATTATTGTTATTATTATTATTATTATTATTATTATTATTATTATTATTATTATAATATATTGTTATATATATAATTATAATGTATTATTAACTATTACATATATATTAAAATAATAATAATAATAATAATTTTTATTATTATATAATATATTAATTATATTATTATTATTATTATTATTATTATTATTATTATTATTATAATATATGACTATTGTATATTATTATATATATTATTATTACATATATATTATTATTATTATTATATATTACATATGTATATTACAAAATATGTTTATTATAATAAATTTTATTATATATCAATATGTATATATCAATATGTATGTATGTATATGTATACAACATGTATGTATCAGAGTATACATACTGTATATACATACAACCAAACCCATACGTACATTATATATAATAGTATACAATATAAAGTATTTATGCATATACATATATACATAAATACAGATTATATATATACATACATACTATATACAGTTATCAAACACCTTTTATACTTTAATTTTGAAAAAAAACTATTTTATGAAAAAAGTTTACCAAAAAATCACAAAAAACAACTTATAATTTTTTTTCTTCAAAAACTATGTTTAAAATGAATTTTCAAAACAACGAACCAAACAGAGTATGTTTAACAAAATCATGCTACCCCGGCATTTCTATCCCGTCATTTGGGTAGAAACGTCGGAGTAGAACCCCAGGGAAAAAAAGGGGAAACTGATTCCCCTCCTAAACCAGCGTTTTTATAAAACGCTGGGGTAGGATGTGCTACCGCGGCATTTAATCTATGTACCCTGGTGTATTTACAGATATTTTATCTCAATCCCGTATCCCCACTCTTTTTACAATTTCCCAATATTCATTTTCCCCCTCTCTCTCCTGCTTGTTGATTCTTGGTTTTGATGACTACAACACAATGAAAGTTGTGCTACTTCTTATATTGCAGGATGTATCAATGTCAATTACACAAAGGCAAAGTTGATCCAATGAGGCTCTCAAAGAAAATTTGATCAAGTCAAGCAAGCTTCAACAACTAAAGCCAATGGCTCAAGCTCAAATTCAAGACACAAGATCAAGACAAGATTCAGTGATTCAATGTGTTTTATTAAATGTCTTGTAAACAATTGTATTTTTATTTTCTTTTGAGCCTTAGAATGATGTAATAGCCTTGTTACACACACACACACACTCATATCTTTATAATTGAGTGTTTTTCACAAGTTTAAAGGTCGAAACAAGCTTGATTAGGATCAGTTGTTGAGTACCAGTTGACTGTCGTTTGGCACCAGTCAACTGTACTAGTATGAAACTGTCTGAAAATTTTCAAACTCTGGCCAGTCGACTCATCCTGGCAACCCAGTCGACTGTTCAAGTCGTTTTGACAGATTTCAGAATTTAAAACTTGTTTTTTTCGAATTCAAAAGTTTTATATCCGTTTTAAATCAGTTTTATTAACTGTTTTACAATGTCCTAGTGATTCCTTTATATAAATAGAGCCTAGGAATCAACATGGAAAGGTTCCAAGCATTTTGATAAATAAGTTTTTTGCTTTTGTAAAAGTGAACTAGTATTCAAACAAGCATTCACAATCTTCTAAGTCTTGGTTCTCTGAAATCAGTCTAGTATAACAGTGAATTCATTTTTGACTGATTTCGGAAGTTGACCTATTAGTCTCCATACAAAAATCACAATCACAACAAGGCTATAGGTTGTTGTAATTCTTTTATTGTTTTCTTTCACTCTCGGGTTGTGAGAGTGGTCCTCTCGGTTGGAGAGTAGGGCTCTAGGTTGTAGAGTCAGGTTTTCACTCTTGGTTGAAGAGTGTGTTTGCTCTCTCTAGTGGTGAGAGAGATCTACGGGTTGGACAAGGTTGTTGTCTAAACGCCGTAGGGTATTCTTGTATTTTTCAAGAATAGGGGAAAATCTCAAGTGGGTTGCTTGGGGACTGGATGTAGGTCGGGAAGACCGAACCAGGATTCATCGCTGTGTACTATGTGGTTGATTCTCTCTGTGGTTGTATTTTCTTTACTTGATTTTTAATATCTCTGTGAAACTTGTCTGGCAAGTCGACTGTACCTCTTCTATAAGTCGACTAATCAGATTGATATAACATAATCTTCGAAAATTTTTCTGATAATTCGACTGAGTTCCGCTATAAATCGACCAGTCGGACTTGTATAAAATACTCTTCTATTCTGACACCCCAGTCGACTGTATTCCTTTTTCTAGTTGACTGGACAGTAAAAAAAAGTTCAATTTCGTTATTATTTTTTATACAACACTATTCACCCCCTAATGTTTCTTGCCTTGCCTGCAGGATCCAACACTTGGTATCGGAGTCTGGTTGAGTGCAATGGCAACTACTTCTAATGCAAGTCAATACCATGAAGGCCAATCCACACAAAGGCCACCCCTATTCGATGGAACCAATTACAACTATTGGAAGTGTAGAATGAAGATCTACCTTCAGTCCATCAATTATGAGATATGGAACATGACGGAGACCGAGTACACCGCCACAATGGAATGGCGACATGAAGAGCAAAACAATGAACAATGCAAAGGCGATGAACGCTCTATTTTGTGCACTTACCAAGGACGAGTTCAATCGTGTGTCCAATGCAACAACGGCGCATCAAATTTGGCACACACTCGAGGTAACTCATAAAGGAACTAATAAAGTTAAAGAGTCTAAAATATCTATTCTTGTTCACAGGTTTGAAATGTTCCGCATGAAGGAGAACGAGAATGTGTCTGAAATGATCACAAGGTTCACGGATATTACAAACTCTCTTGTGGCATTTGGAAAGACGTACACTCAAGCCGAAATGGTGAGGAAAGTGCTTCGTGCACTAACACCCAAATGGAAGAAGAAGACCACCGCCATAGAAGAGGCCAACGATTTAACACAACTCTCTCTTGAGAATCTTGTGGGAAATCTTATAGCGTATGAGGTACAACTTGAAAAACGCAAGAAGGATCTAGAACCTCAACAATCAAAGAAAAAGACTCTAGCATTCAAGACCATGTCGGACTCCGAGGATGAAGAAGAAGATGAGGAAGAGATAGCTATGTTCACGAAAAAGTTCAAAAAGTTTCTAAGGAAAGGTAAATTTAATTCAAAATCTAAGGATACTAATGAGCTTCCAACTTGTTTCAAGTGTAACAAGACAGGAAATATAAAGAAGGATTGCCCAGGAGAGAATGCGAAATCTAAAGGAAAGGCTTTCAACTTCAAGAAGGAGAAGTACACCAAGAACAAGAACATGAAGAACAAAAAGGCGTATCAAAAAACTTGGGACGATAGCGACTCTTCATCGGAAGAAGAAAGTGAAGAGAGAAACGAGGTTGCTAATGTATGCTTTATGGCTTCACAAAATCAAGTAAGTGATGATTATGATTCGAATGATTTATTAGATGCGTTCAATGAGATTTTTCAAGAGCTTAAAAAAGAAAAAAGTTAGAACTAAAAACTAAATTAAATCAAACACTTTTTCAAAAGAATCTTGACTTAGATAAAGAAGTCAAGTCTTTAAATTCTCGACTTTCTAGTTTGGATATAGATATTGTATCTCTTACGAAAAATTATGAAGAGATATCCAAGAATGTATCTAAATTTAATAAAAGGAAGGAGAATTTAAATGATGTTCTCCAAAATCAAGTTCAATCTAATAAGAGATTTGGACTTGGTTTTCAAAAGTCTCTTGAAAAACCTCATGTTACTAAGAACACTAGTGTAAATAAGCCTGAATCTATTTCTAGTGTTAAGAATAAACAATATGATTTTTTTGAAAAACCTATAACTGTAGTTTTTAATGAAAAGAGCAATTTGTAGTTCAGACCAGTCGACTGAACCCAAATTTCAGTCGCCTGTCCAGAGGTTCTGAGTCGTATTCAACAAGATGAAAACCTCAGATAAGTTGACCTATTACACCTCCTAGTCAACTGGATGTAAGTAACAGTCGAATGAAAGGTTCGATAAAGTCGACTGAACAGAGCAAAAATATATGGGTTCCAGTCAATCTGAGTCAGAAAGATAAAGTTACTTATATAAAATCATATATTCTTGCTGTATGTAATTCTGTAGATTATATTCCTGCATTTGGTGGAAAATCAAACTTACTTTGGGTTTGGTTTCCCAAAAACTAATCTCTTTTGGACCCAATGAAAATGGTACCATATTCACATTGTAAATTTTATAGGTACCTAAAAGAGAACGTTGGATACTTGACAGCGGATGTTCAAAGCACATGACTGGTCAAGCCAACCTCCTATCTTCCATTCAAGAGATTGATGGAGGAACAGTCACATTCGGTGACAACAACTAAGGGAAGGTTATTGAAATAGGCATGGTCGGTAAGCACACTAACCCTTCAATAGAAGATATTTTTCTTGTTAGTGGTCTTAAGCATAATTTATTAAGTATTAGCCAATTGTGTGATAAGGGATAAAAAATTATTTTTGAAAAAGATGCATGCTTAATTTATGACTCTACCATGCAAAATATAATTTTTCAAGGAATTAGGAAGAATAATATTTATGAATTGTGTTTAAAATCAATTGAATTTTCGAATGATTTTTGCTTAGTAGTTTCTGATAATGATTATTGGCTTTGGCATAAGCAATTTGGTCATGTGAACATGAAAAATATTGCTAAATTATCTAAATACAACCTAATTAAAGGGCTACCAAGACTATCCTATAAAACAGATAAGTTATGTGATGCATGTCAACTAGGTAAACAAATCAAATCTACTTTTAAGACAAAATAAGTAATTTCTACTAGTAGGCCTCTCGAATTAATCCACATAGATTTATTTGGCCCTACTAGAGTTGCTTCTTTAAATAAAAGTAGGTATGTATTAGTTTTAGTAAATGATTTTTCACGGTTCACTTGGGTTTTCTTTTTAAAACATAAGAATGATGTTTTTGATGAATTTGCAAATTTTTGTAAACGGATTCAAAATCAAAAGTCTCTAACCATAGTCACTATTAGAAGTGATCATGGTGGAGAAGTTGAAAATGAAACGTTTTCAGAATATTGCAACAAGAATGGTATAACACATTTATTTGCATTTCCTAGAGCTTCACCAAAAAATGGAGTGGTCGAAAGAAAGAATAGGACTTTGCAAGAGTGTGCACGTACCATGCTTATTGAAAGCAATTTACCTAAGTATTTTTGGGCTGAAGCTGTTGCTACAGCTTGTTATGTTTTAAATAAAATTTTGATTAGGCCTAAGCTTAAGAAAACATGTTATGAACTATTTTTTGATAAAATTCCTGAAGTATCTTATTTCAAAATATTTGGATGTAAGTAATTTATTTTAAACACTAAAGATAATTTGGATAAGTTGGATCCTAGATTTAATGAAGGTATCCTCATTGGATACTCAAATAGGAGTAAGGCATATAAGATCTTCAATAAGTCAACTTTGACTATTAAAGAATCCATGCATGTTTCATTTGATGAATCTCTGACTTCATCTACTTTTATTAAAGACGATAAAACTGATTCATCACCTTTAAATAATATCATTAAATCTTTAGAGCAGACTACCTTAGCGGATAAGTCGATTGATAAGGAAATCAAGTCGACTGATGTGAATCAGTCGACCGATGGACTAGTCAAGTCGACTGATCCTGTTGTGATGACTCAAACTTTACCAAAATATTTTGTTGAAGTTAGAGATCATTCTCATGACTTAATAATTGGTGACATCTTACGTGGTATTTAAACCAGATCTCATGTTAACATGATTTCTCATACGACTTTCTTGTCAGATTTTAAACCTAAAAATATACAAGCAGCCTGTGAGATGAGTTTTGGATGAATGCCATGCAAGATGAATTAAACCAATTTATAAGAAATGATGTATGGGATTTAGTTCCATGACCTCCTGACTATACTATAATTGGTACCAAATGGGTATTCAAGAATAAATTAGATGAATCAAGACAAGTCGTTAGGAACAAAGCTAGATTAGTTGCTCAAGGGTATAATCAAGAAGAAGGCATAGATTTCGATGAAACATATGCTCCTGTTGCTAGACTAGAATTAATTAGGATCTTGTTATCTTTTGCTTGTTTTATGAACTTTACACTTTTCCAAATGGATGTTAAAAGTGCTTTTCTTAATGGTTTTATAAAGGAAGATGTTTATGTTATGCAACCACCTGGTTTCGAACATGAAAAATTCCTAAGCCATGTTTTTAAATTGAAAAAGGCTTTATATGGTCTTAAACAAGCACCTCGTGCTTGGTATGATCATTTGAAGACTTTTCTTTTAGAAACTGGTTTTGAAATAGGTAAAGTAGATACTACTTTGTTTATTAGGAGAAAAGAGACCGATATTTTGATCATGCAAATATATGTAGATGAAATAATCTTTGGTTCTACTAATAGTAATCTATGTTAAGAATTTTCTAATACCATGAAAATGAGTTTGAGATGAGTAACATGGGTGAACTCAATTATTTCCTTGGACTACAAATTAAGCAGTCACCAAATGGCATATTTATTAATCAAGGAAAATATGCTAAGAAATTACTCAAACGGTTTGGCATAGATAGCACGAGTAGTAAGACCACACCTATGGCTACTACCACTACCATTGACAAAGATGAATTAGGTAGGAGTGTCGATCAAAAACTTTATCCAGGTATGATTGGCTCACTCTTATATATAACTGCTAGTAGACCAGACATTATGTTTAGTGTACGTTTGTGTACTAGATATCAATCAAGTCCTAAAGAGTCTCATTTAAAAGCTGTGAAACATATTTTAAGGCACATTAAATGCACGTTTGAGTATAGTCTATTTTATCCACGCACTGATAATTTTCAACTTTTATCGTATAGTGACGCTGATTTTGCTGGCAGTAAAACTGACCGCAAAAGTACTAGTGGAATATGTCATTTTTTGGGACACTCCCTAGTCTCTTGGTGCAGTAAGAAGCAAAATTTGGTATCTATATCTACTACAGAAGCTAAATATATTGCTGCAAGTTTAGCTTGTGCCCAAATTTTGTGGATGAAACAAACCTTATTAGATTATGGTATTTCATTTTCAAAACCTGCAATAATGTATGATAATACCGGTGCCATTAATTTATCTAAATATCTAGTTCGACATTCACGTACAAAACACATTGATATTAGACATCATTTTCTACGTAATCATGTTTTAAAAGGAGATATATCTTTAGACTTTATTTTTACTGATAAACAAGTAGCAGATATCTTTACTAAACCACTTAAGGTAGACACATTTATCACCTTAAGAAGAGAACTAGGAATTTACAGTTTTTATGATATTTCTTGATTTTTTTTATATATGGTAAGTCGACTTAGCAATAATTTTCGGTCGACTTCCCAAGTATTTTTCGAGATGTATTTTTTTCTGAATTTTTTAGTGCTCTGGACAGTCGACTGTGAACAGCAATCAGTCAACTGCTAGAAGTATTACTTGAGTTTTTTCGTTTGTTTTATTTGCTCTCGACTAAGTCGACTGTTCCTCAAAACTAGTCGACTGTCACGCTTCAGTCTGTCTTTTAGATTCGAAAACGATGATGCCGCAAACGATGATGAAAACGAAGATTGATTAGCTATCTTTTTTCAATATTTTTGTACATTTTATGTATTTTCTATTTTATGTTGTCTTTTGAACAATGTACTTCGAATTTCATATGTCTAAATTTGCTTTGGTTTTGACTTGTGTTTGTTCTCTTGCAATATATTCCTCTTTATTTTTCTCCTTCTATTTTTTTTGTTGATGCCAAAGGGGGAGAAAAAGCTTGTGTATGTTATATGTGTATATGTTGTATGTGTATATGTTGTTTGCATTTTGGTGCATGTTTTTAACTTATGCATATTGTACATTACTTAGGGAGAGCATTTGTATTTTTATTATTATTATAAGCTATTGTGTTGTCATCATCAAAAAGGGGGAGAATGTTGATTCTTGGTTTTGATGACTACAACACAATGCACAGTTGTGCTACTTCTTATATTGCAGGATGTATCAATGTCAACTAAACAAAGGCAAAGTTGATCCAATGAAACTCTCAAAGAAAATTTGATCAAGTCAAGCAAGCTTCAACAACTAAAGACAATGGCTCAAGCTCAAATTCAAGACTCAAGATCAAGACAAGATTCAGTGATTCAATGTGTTTTATTAAATGTCTTGTAAACAATTGTATTTTTATTTTCTTTTGAGTCTTAGAATGATGTAATAGCCTTGTTTCACACACACAAACTCACTCATATCTTTATAATTGAGTGTTTTCTACAAGTTTAAAGGTCGAAAAAAGCTTGATTAGGATCAGCTATTGAGTACCAGTCGACTATACTAGTACGAAACTGTCTGAACTTTTTCAAACTCTGGCCAGTCGACTCATGATGGCAACCCAGTCGACTGTTCAAGTCGTTTCGACAGATTTCAGAATTTAAAACTTGTTTTTTCGAATTCAAAAGTTTTATATCCGTTTTAAATCAGTTTTATTAACTGTTTTATAACGTCCTAGTGATTCCTCTCTATAAATAGAGCCTAGGAATCACCATGGAAAGGTTCCAAGCATTTTGATAAAAGTTTAAGTTTTTGCTTTTGAAAAAGTGAACTAGTATTCAAACAAGCATTCACAATCTTCTAAGTCTTGGTTCTCTGAAATCAGTCTAGTATAACAGTGAATTCATTTTAGACTGATTTTGAAAATTGACCTATTAGCTCCATACAAAAATCACAATCACAACAAGGCTATAGGTTGTTGTAACTCTTTTATTGTTTTCTTTCACTCTCAGGTTGTGAGAGTGGTCATTTCGATTGGAGAGTAGGGCTCTAGGTTGTACAGTCAGGTTTTCACTCTTGGTTGAAGAGTGGGTTTGCTCTCTCTAGTGGTGAGAGAGGTCTACGGGTTGGCAAGGTTGTTGTCTAAACGCCGTAGGCTATTCTTGTATTTTTTCAAGAATAGTGGAAAATCTCAAGTGGGTTGCTTGGGAATTGGACGTAGGTCGGGAGGACCTAACCAGGATACATCGCTGTGTGCTCTGTGGTTGTATATTTTTTACTTGATTTTTATTATCTCTGTGAAACTTGTATGGCAAGTCGACTGTCCCTCTTCTATAAGTCGACAGATCAGACTGGTATAACATAATCTTCGAAAACTTTTCTGACAAGTCGACTGAGTTCGCTATAAGTCGACTGATCAGACTTGTATAAAATACTCTTCTATTCTAATACCCCAGTCGATTGTATTCCCTTTTCAAGTGGACTGGACAGTAAGAAAAAGTTCAATTTCGTTATTATTTATTATACAATACTATTCACCCCCCCTCTAGTGTTTCTTGCCTTGCCTACAGGATCCAACACTGCTCACTCACGAATCTAACCCTCCGTCATCGTCCCCCTCCCCCCCCCATCGTCACCGTTGTCCCCTCCCCCTCTCCCGTCACTCTTCCCCATCGCGGTCACCCGCCCACATCTCTCTCCCTTTCTCACTCCCTATCTCTCTCTCTAAAATAAAAACCCTAGCCACCTCCAAATCCTCCGACCACCACACATCGCCGTAGTCGTGCCCCCTCCATCGTCGTCGTCCCCCGCCCCCCGTACCGTGCCTCCTCGACGTCATCGTGCCCCCGCACCCCTGGTAGGATTACCTTTTTTTGTTGCAAATTGGGCTTCTTTATCTGTGATAAAGATGTTGTTGGATATATGGTTATATTCTCTATATATAAATATTATATGTGCATATGAGTAACACGTGTATTGAACGTATAAATTATTGGATATTGGAACGTGGGTTTATGGGCTTACAACCCAGTACCCAAACCAGTATTTATTCTATAAATACTGGCTTGTGATTGCAGTCTAGGTATTCCAATTTTGATACCTAGGGTGAATATCTCAAGCAACTTAGATCTAGATATTAACCCTAATTTTTCTTTGATTATTTCTCACAAAACTTAACAATCTTGAGATATTCTTAAATTAACTTTGTGAGAAATTGAGAGAGAGTTCACCGATTTTGGTCGGATCGTGGTGATTCATTGCTGTCACTCGTCGACTCACTGATTCCCGTTGTCTTCCTTCAGTCGAGGCAGTCGACTCGCAGTCGGGTAGTCATCAGATCTGAGGACGATCACCCTGCGCACTTTGATCCCACCCTGGCCCCATCGACCTGTCGCAGAACTCGTCGACGCCACTGCACACCACCAGTCGCCATGCACATTCGTCCTCCTCCTCCCGATCCCGACTTGCTGTGTATTGGGTGTTGACCCGAACCCGAAGATTGAACCCAAATCCGTTTTATTTTAATCTATAGTTGACATTGCAAGATTTGTTCTTTGTGCTATCGGATCTGAACCCGAACTCGCAGAAAACCCAGAATCTGAAAACACTTCATCTCATCATCAAGATCTGGTTATTTCTAAACTTTAAGATTTTTGCAATTTATCTAATTTATTTATTTTGTTATTAGTTGGCATATTTACAGATAAATCCTCTTCTTTCTCTAAAATTACTTGTGTAGAAATAATTCATAATATACTCTCAAACTTTAGGAACTCATTGTTTATTCCTTAAGATGGAAAAACATAACTGTCCGTATGAGGTTCCTAAACAAAGAGGCGTTTAGTAGTTCTAAATTCAATAGCCGGAAGAGGAAAGCACAATATGGAATGAAATTTATGAAAATATTCTATACCTGTCAAACGACCTATGATGAGTGTACTGAAGATGTGGATGATGCCACTTGGATAAGAGACGAGGACTTGTGTAGGGAGTTCCTGCTGAACAGTATATCAGATCGGTTAGCAAATGTATACATGAAATACAGGACAGCTAAAGAAATATGGGATAATCTGCTGGATGAATTCAAAAAGTAGGAGAAGGTCTCCAAGACTCACTTGGTTGATAAGTTCATGAGTTTTGAATTCAGAGAGGAGAAAGTCATTCTCCCTCAGGTAACTGATCTTGAAAACTTAGTAGCTAAATTGAAAACTAAATATATTATTGTGTGTGATGCTTTTTTTACTGGAGCAATAATTTTTAAATTACCTGCATCATGGCTTACATTTAAGACTGAAATGTATAGACTACCGGAACATATTAAGCTTGTACAATTGAAACGATGTATTAAAGTTGAAGATGATATTAGAACTAGGATCAATTTGGAATTGGCTAAGAAACAACTTTCTCATGCTAATGTGTTAACCAATACCAGATATGTTCCTAAGTTTAAGAAGAACAAGCTTAACAGTAAGGGTGAACCGTCTAATTTGGAAGTCACTAAAAAGATTGTCAAAAAGAAAGGAAAGTGCTACAACTGTAGTGGGGTCACCATGCTACCGAATGTAAGCTACCCAATAGAGAACAACCTAACGAAGAAAATGTGAACTTGTTAGAGGGCAACACTCAACCCACCAATTTTCAATGTGTTGTTAGTGACGATAAGTCAGTGTCTCAGCTAGTTGGTTGTTGGACTCGGGAGCCACATGCCATGCTTGCAATGATAAAAACCTGGTAACAGATCTCAAGAATGCAAACGAGTCCATCTCTATGGCGAATGGAGAATCAGTCAAGATGCTCCAGGTTGGAACTGCAAATCTTAGTCTTTCATCAGGTAAAAATTTAATTTTGCGTAATGTTAAATATGTGCCTGTTTTAGCAAAGAGTTTAATTTCTATTAGCTTATTGAATCATGTTGGCATGGTAGTTTCAATGATAAGTGGTACAACTATTTATCTGTTAACTTATACTACTTTGGTTGTCCTTATCTAGTCAATTGCATGTGTAGACTTAGTTTGGTAAATGAAGTGATTAATAATATTAGTTCCAAATTATATAGCCTATCTATATGGCATAATAGGTTGGGACATGTGAACTATATTAAATAACTTGCTGTTGCTAAAACACTTAATCTGCCAATTGATATATCCTTAAAATATGACAAATGCGAAGTGTGTGCTCAGACAAAGATCACTTGGAAAACCTTTTATTTCTGTTTCTAGGAGTACACAACTTCTTGAGATAGTCCATTCTGACATATTCGATTTTAAAAGTTTTGTGACGCAAGGAGGTCGGAAGTATTTAATCACTTTTATAGATGACTATTCGAGATATTGTCATATTTATTTGTTAAAAACTTAGGATGAAGCAATTACTAAATTCAAAGAATTTAAAGACCGTGTCGAAAATCAGTTAAATGCTAAAATAAAAAGGTTCAGATCTGATAGAAGTAGGGAATATGTATCAATGGGTTTAAAGAATTTTGCACTTCACATGGAATTATCTTTGAAACAACAGCACCTTACCACAGTCAAACGGTATAGCCGAAAGAAAAAATTGAACACTCACATAAATGTTGAATTATATGTTATTTACTGCTGGATTGCCTACATTGACTGTAAATAATATTCTTAATATGTTACCGCACTGTAAACTGTCTGCAACACCTTATGAGTTATGGCATAAACACACACCGAGTTTTGATAAAGTAAAAATATGGGGTTGTAATGCTTTTGTTAGAATAGACCGTAGAAGGTCTAAAGTAGGACCTCATACAAATACTTGTGTGTATCTAGGAAGTGCAGTTGATAGTGCGGCATACAGATTTTATGACCTATCTTTCAACAAGATAATTGAATCTTGAGATGCAGAATTCTTTGAAGATGAATCAAAGACAAAGGTATAACACTATCTGGCCACACAAACTAAGTCAATAATTCACAAACAGAATCTAGACTTAGCATAACTGATACTGAAATTTCAAATGAAATTGGGCCAAGAAGAACCTCCACCAAAGATAAGACACCTAGAACCTATAGTGATGATTTTGTAACATATGCACTATTGGCTGATCCATTTAGTGTAAAGGAAGCCCTTCGGTCTAGGTGGTTTACTTTGAAAAGAGGTTATTGATGATGAGATGGATTCTTTATTACAAAATGAAACTTGGAAATTAATTGATCTGCCAAAATGGGCTAAAACCATAGGAAACAAGTGGGTTTTGAAGAAGAAACTTAATCCTAATGGATCTGTAGAAAAGCATAAAGCATGACTAGTAGCTAAAGGTTATACTCAACAAAGTGGAGTAGATTATTTTGATGTTTACTTACATGTTTGTCATATTGCTACAATAAGGATTTTCTTGCCATTGCATCTATTGAAAGTTTTGTTATTCACCAAATAGATGTTAAAACCGCTTTCCTAAATGGAGATCTTAATGAAGAAATCTATATGAATCAACTTGAAGGTTTTGTACTTAAAGGTTTAGAGAACAAAGTTTGCAAATTGGTAAATTATGGATTAAAACACGCACCCAAATTATGGCATGAAATATTTGATACAACAATAGAGAGCTTAGGTTTTGAATATAGTAATTCTGATAAATGCCTTTATTTTTGTGATCTATCAAATAAAATTGCTATAATTTGCTTTTATGTTGATGACATGATTGTTGTTGGAAGCGACATCTCAACTGTAATTAAAGTTAAAACAATGTTAGCCAAAGAATCCAGCATGAAAGACCTAGGTGTTGTGGACACTATATTAGGTATGAGAGTGAGATTTAGTAGGCAAAGAATATTCCTTAGTCAATATCACTACATCAATAATGTGTTGCAAAAGTAGGGATACAGTAATTGCAAAAGGTTTGAAACACCTTATGATTATAACAATAAGTTGACACCTAACAATGGTGCAACAGTGATACAGTTGGATTATTCCAAACTAATTGGAAGTCTCATGTATGAAATGATCTGCACTAGACCAGACATAGCCTTTGTGGTAGTCATGCTTAGCAGATTCACTAGTGTACCAAGTAAGTCACATTGGAATACCCTTGAGAGGCTAATGGGTTACCTAAGTGGTACTCAAGAGTTGGTGCTACTCTAGACATCCTTCAGTTTTAGAAGGATATTCTGATGCATCGTGGTGCACAGAATTTGGTGAAAGTCGATCCACTAGTGGTTATGTGTTTACACTAGGAGGAGCAGCTGTGTCATGAAAATCTTAAAGGCAACCCGGCATTGCATTTCATCTATGGAATCTGAACTCTTTGCGCTATCTTGTGCTGGTGAAGAAGCGGAATGGATGAGAGATATGTTGCTAGATATTCCAATGAGAAGGTTTAAAGTAACCACTCTTAGCCAGTTTTGTGACAACCAAGCTCCAAAAACTGTAGCATCTAATACTCTTTACAATGGTAAGAGAAACTATTGGTCTTAGACAGGCAAAGTTGAATTATCTCCTTAAGCAAGGGATTATTATTCTCATTGATGTGAGAATCAAACAGAATATGTCTGATGCCCATACTAAGGGACTACAAAGATGTCTAATGGTCAAAACTGTGGGGGGAAATGGGGTTAAGAGCAATTGAGTCATAAAGGCTTTAACACCCTACTTATTTTGATAATTAGAACCCATAACAGCCATAGTAAAGTTCAAACTTTAGCATCAATTTGACAGTTAACATGTTTTAGATAATTTTGATGATTCCATATAAATTTCACAAATATATAATGGCATTCCAATTTGATGATATTATAAACATATTATTCCAATACGAAACATGAAAACTTGTCAATGTGTTTCCGATGATTAAATTTTCTTTAAATATCATTCCAATTTTGATCATGTTTTTTATGGATACATATTTCATTCCAATTTTGATGATTCACTGTTAAACCATGATTGAAATGACAGTCTTTTCATTCCAATATGGAACATAGTATGGCTATTGTGTAAAAACTATAAAAGTTCATGTACTTTATTTGTTAAAGATACTTGATTATGATACTTGTATTAAAATCTTGTAAGCTAACTTGAATTGTACTAAGTTCTTTTGTTTGAACTAGATACTTTTATGCAATTTGTTTGAATTCTAAGAGAAATGACTCATGAAATTATTGTTTGCAATATTAAGAAACAGATGCTAGCAAAGATAATAGAGGTGGAATCCTAGATCTCGATTTCGAAGATGATGATCTGCTCGATGTGGAGTAATCATGAAGCAGCATGCAAGGATTTTCTATCGTTAATCACTTGCTTGATAAGAACTTCTCTTGAGTTTAAGACTGCATACTTGAGCTTAAAACTCTTTATTTGGTTTTGAAGTTTATTTGCTTTGTTTAGTTTTGAGACTAGGATTTGTTTTATCTATTGGTTTAGTCTTTGTGAACTATTCTAAATTTGATATGGTGTGGAACTATTTAATTATATTGGTTTAGTCTTGATTGAACTATTCAGATCTATAATTATCTTGGTTCTTATGAAATTATACTTTTATGATGCATTTCTTATATTATGGACTGCTATCAGCCAGTCAGTTTTATACTGAACTGATGAGATAATCATGTACTTTATATATTGAGAATATAGGAGGAGATTGTTGGATATATGGGCATATTCTCTATATATAAATATTATACGTTCATATGAGTAACACGTGTATTGAACATACAATTGATTGGATATTGGAACACGGGTTTATGGGCTTACAACCCAGTACCCAAACCAGTATTTATTCTATAAGTACTGGTTTGTGATAGCAGTCTAGGTATTCCAATTTTGATACCTAGGGTGAATATCTCAAGCAACTTAGATCTAGATATTAACCCTAATTTCTCCTTGATTATTTCTCACAAAACTTAACAAATGTGAACTTTAGAAAAAATATATGTGATTTTTATAAAAGACCGAGGTGGGTAGCATTTGTGTTTCTTGAATTCCTTTTAATTGTCAAGGAATTAGATGGGTTGGGGGATGTATTGGGTTAGATCCTGTAGGTTTTTGATGTTTGAGAATGAGAGACTTTGGTGATTTCAATGAGGGATTTTGTTGTTGCTCAAGAAATTTATGATCATTCTGGTAATGGGTTTGGTTGTTTCAGGGTAATATCTCTGATTATCACAGTAGGAATTTGATACTATGTGTGGTATGAACTGAGGAGTGGAATTGTGGTACTAAAGGTGGTGTTATGATCTGCTTCGATAAGATAGAGGTACATAATTGGCTCCCATAGTTATAGAGTAGTACCCTAGAGATAAAAGTTAGGGTTAATAGTTTTGACTAAGCGTTCAAGTGAATTTAGCCCCTAAGTTAAATATATTCTCCTAATCAAATTAAGAATAAATTCCTAGCAAATCTCTGAAGATAATTGCAAAAAATTGTATCAAATATTTCAAATATAGAACGATATAAATCTTAAAGAGAATAACAAAAAAAAGATTCTAAATTTAGAGAAATATTTAAGACATATTTTCAACAATTTTTTCCTTGACTTAATTATGTTTCTCTTCCTCCAACTAGAAAGTCTTCATGAGTCAACGAGATATGTATATTATCGTTGGTTAAATGGGTCGGCCAATTCAACATGGCTCCCGTTCTTATTGACTTTCATCACTTGCAGGGTCTTTAGCACCCTCTCATCGGTTCAACGCCGAGTATAATTTCTTGCACGTAGTAGTTGGAAGAGTTGTCAATCGGCAGTGGCTCATCCTTCAGATATGGATAGACACATGTAGGATTTTCAGTTAGTTGGACATCCTCCTTTGTTCAACGTCTAGTTGGACTTCGTGCATGCCATAGTTGAAAGAATTTTCAATTTAGTTCTGTCGAGCATGGATCGACGGGAGTTTACCTTTGGCGTGGGCAATCTTCACAATGCTTATGTAACGCCCCAAATTCCAAAAATACACTGAATTCGAGATTCCACAGGATCTTTACACTTCTTTCGTACAATTTTACAAAGAAATTAAAATTTTTCACTTTACATCAGAGTTACATGAAAACTTTACACTTTACATTTTTACAGCAGAAGCAAATTTACAATATTTAAATAAATATACAACAACATTTGAATAATCTCTAAGCATCTGTGCCTCTTTAATCTTTATCATGTCATTTATCCTGCATACAAAACTGTGGGTACGCTAGTTTATTCAACCGACGAACATTATACACGGCCATCCTCTCTATGCCGGAAATAGTATAACTGATTTTCCATATTTAACAAACACAAACTTGTCACATATCAAACTAAAGGAAATACCCTATTGATGTCGTGTTGTGATTGTGCACTTAGTCCTTAATGCGGTTATTTATATTACATGACACTAATGCGCACTTGTTCGGATTCTATGCATCCCATACTACATAGGTCCGAGGGCAAGCCTTTAATCGTTCTTCATCTTGTAGGGTTCAATCCCTCGTCATGTCTTAATCTACTACTGTAACTACGGTAAGTATCCTAGATATTTTCTGACATACGAACTCATGTCTAGGCACCCTGGAGGGAATCCCAACGCACTGACACATGACTCATCATGCAGGCATCCTGTGGTAATTCAGCTCCTACCATAGACATGACACCACCCGCAGTCGTCCAACACCCCACGAGCGTCGCCACCGGGACGGTACTCTGGAGCAGTATCCATGCCCTATCATGACTCATCATGGGACATCCTGGGATACTCTCTTGCCGCCAATCCAATGGCCCTCATACTCAATATTTTTCTCTTACTTTCATCACATCTTCATTATGTAACTAATCCTTAGTTTAATGAAATCATGAACAAAATCAATCTTTTAGAGTTAGCCCTCTCACTACTACTGGTCTTATTTCTTTCATTTCACAATGACCCAAACTGGTCTTTTCAATATCAATAATCATAATTCATCACTTTTCACTTGCCGGTGTGAGTTTTGGCTACACCCTAATTTTCAATTTCAATTCATAAATTCACATGTTTGAGTTTTCGTACTCAATAACATTTCTCTTTTCCAATCACATGATTTCTAAATTATTCATGAGTCCATAACCATACATGGAATTCAATTATTCATCAAGTAATTCATCAATTATCATTTCCATATTAAAATCACATCACTAATTATATGGTAAAAATGAGTATTCACAACTCATAATTGTCACACTATTCTTCAATAAGAATAATTCATACCACTTCACTTCATATGTTTTCTTTCTTATTTATAATTCTTTTCTAGCACTTTATTTCAATTTCTTTTACGAATTATAACTTTCACAAAAATATAAGTGTAGAACTGTAGTTCTATTTATACCTTTGTTCTAAAAAATATACTCTATTTTATTTTAATAAATCCCAATTTATTTTTCATAAATCCCACATAATTTTATGATAACAATCGTATTTTTTCATAATTTTTAATTAACAAAATCCAACCAAAAAAATATTTTTTCCCTAAGTTAAACACTGGTCGAGACCAGGTTTCGAACCAGCAACCACAGGGAAACAAGCAACCCACTCTGACCACTAGGCCAGTCGCACCGATCGGTATAGAAGGGGGTTAAGAGCTTTAAATGCTCTCGGCTGAAGTTAATTAGTTTTTTAAATGCACAACAAAATATATGGTGCTAACAAGAATCGAACCATCGACCTGTGAGAACCCAACCGCACACTGTAGCGATTAGAAGCCTCCCGACCACTTGAGCTATAGGCTCAAGTTGTCTCAAATACAACTTGCATTTTAATTAAATCAACTCTCTATCTAATAGCACGTTTCGATGTTTCGAAAGCTCTCATTTGAGTTTTACTTTTACTAATCTTACTGTAAATTCCCAGAATAATTATTCCCATAATAATTAATACTCCAGTAATTTAAAAATAATTTTTCTAATAATTAAACACATATTTTGCATACAATTGGTTAAATTGTATGCTACTACTACTGCATTTCTTATTCGACATTTCTTATCCAATTTAACATCAATATTCCCTATATCAATTTCCTGTTTATATTCATTTCACAAACCTACAAAATATATTTTAAGTCATTCATTGCAACACTATCACAAAAGGTTCATTCAAGCACATAAAACAACATTTTCATTTACTAATATTTGCATATAGTTTTTGATGCTAACAATGAGTTTTTCTTCAAGCAATCCATAGCTATAATTATTTCACACACAACTTAAGTTTGATGATGGAATCACATACAATCTATTTAGCAATATTTCATTCAACTAACAAGCCATTTTTTCCAATTAAAATGTGCTCTTATTAATCTTTTTCATGCATTAATATTTCAATTCAATTCTAGCATGCTTTCTAATTAGAAACATGGAAAATAACCCACCTTAATTGGAGAGAAATACAATTTGCAACACCTCCTAAACAAAGTCCTTGCCAAGAGAGCGATCCTCCTCCTCCTCGATGTGCACACGAGCCTTCAAGATGCCAACCCGAGCTCCAAAGATGCCGGCCTTCCCTTCTTGGTGCAACACAACTCTTCACACACAACTCTCAATCTTTTAACTCACTTACTATACTACTAATAATGTATTTTATACTATAGGTCTTGGAGAATTAAAGAGTACAAATATAAATAGGCTAAGGGGGGTATTTATACTAAAAATTTGAGTAAATGGAAGGCTAGGATCAAACTAGGAGTTAGAAACAAAAGGCTAGGATTCAAGGAGGAGTTACAATAACCAACCATGATCAAGCAACCACCACCTATGACTCCATTCAAATTTTCCTTTTCCTTCCATGTAAAAACCGGCCTACATGTGGTGCATTTGCACGTGTACTTGCAATGCACGTGCATGCATTTGTCTCCATTTAACAAAAGTTGTACATTATATTTTCAATAAAAATAATCCTTAAAATATGTGCTACATTACAAGTTGTAATTAAAATAAGAATAACTCATGGGCTTTAATTAATGGGCCAAAATAATAGTTTTTATAAAAGAAGATAAATAAATTAGATTTGGGCTAGAAAGAAAGGTTTAGGTTTATTTGAAGAAAAATGGGCCTTTATAAAAGTAATTAAAGAACACATATACACACATCATCCATAATGAAAAATAATTATAAGATTTCATACTACAAAAATTGCACGTGCATACTACGTGCAAAATTAAATAAATAATTTTCATAAATGAAAATCGGGGTATTACAGCTTATGTCGAGGAGGAAGATAGTATAAGTATTGTGTTATCTTCGATCCTGCCTGCACGAATGTTTCATCCATCATATTCGATAGATAGTTTGAAAAGGAAGTGGTAATAAGGAACTCGTCTTGTATTCATAATCTTTCCAATCTTCAATTTTCACTTTCGATTTGTTCTTCCCAAGCAAGGCTATGTCAAGCCCTTCTTGCACTAGCATATCTTCTAGCTTGATTTTACATATTCTAAAGTTTGTCATGCCATCAAATTTCTCTATACGAAAACGAGTTGTTGAAGAGGTGTCGGAAGTAGGCGTCATCACCTTCGGTTGGATCTTCTAACTATGGCACTCTGATACTAGTTGTTAGGTCAAAATGGTGGAATTCGATAGAGACTTAACAGCTCGTTCTTCATTAGAGAGTTAGGCAAAAATAATTCAGAATTGCAATTAGTAGAAATAATAAAAAGAAGAACATAATAAAATTTTAATAGCCAATATTCAATTAGATAGTATGGGAATTACAAGACATGTTTCTTAGTCTCTTTCTATTTTTCTCTATAATTATAATAATCTTTCAATTAGATAGTTAGCTCCTAGTTCTTTCTATTGACACTTTTAGATACAATCTATTCTCAAAGTATTTATGGAGTAATAATCTAGAGATAAAAATTGGATTAGTAGTCTTCGACTTAGTGGCCAAGTGAACCTAGCCCCCTAGTCAAATATATTCTCCCAATCAAATTAGGAATAAATCCAAACAAATCTCTCAAGATAATTACAAAAGATTATATCACATATTTCAAATATGGAAAGATATAAATCTAAAAGAAAATAACCAAAAAAAAATAAAGAATCTAAATCTAGAGAAATATTTGAGGCAAATTTCCAACAACACACAATAGCTCAATATTAACACTTTCTTAGAAAACTGGTTTTTACCTATTTTCAAAAAACACATTTTAAACATAGAGATAGAGTGCAAATTTTAAAATGACATTTATAAAATTTTGTATCCAAACACAATTACCCTATGTTTTCATTTTATAAACTGAAAACAGTTTTACAACTCCAAACCAAACGTAGCTTTAAATATTTTAAACACATCTGTCGGTCACTTTTAGAGTTTTTTGTTAAATAAGAATTGTGAAATATGTTTGTACTCTTACACTTTCATATTGCCCTCTTATATTCCTCTCTCTCTCTCTCTCTCTCTCTCTCTCTCTCTCTCTCTATAACCCATGTTTCCTGATTTTTTGGATTTTCCTTTTTGTAATTCTTTTCTCTTCACATTCCAGTAATCTTTTTATTTTAATGATAAATCTTGTTATTCATCTTCAGCCCAATTGTATTCTTTCAATCAATTTTATTTTCCTATGTTGAACCCTGAGATTCTTGTGCACTCTGTTTTGTTTTTATTATCTTTGTGTTTTGGGTATTTTATTAACCCACTAATTGATTAAATTTTTTAGCCCAAGCCCAGTTCTTGTTGGATCATAATCCAAACCCGCAAAACCCGTTAACCCTAACCCAAAACCACATCTTAATCCCCTATAAATACTAATTAATCCTTAAACCCTAATTAATTAATCTAATCCCCATCTTCAGCCGCTAACCCTTCTTCTTCATCATCTCTTCCCTGCTCACCCTCCCAACCCATCCCCGAAGCCCCAGAACCCATCGCTTACCCCGTTGCTGCCTCATTTCCATCCCGCTCGTTGCCTGCACCACCCCATCGCCATCCTTCCGCTGTCTCCCCGAACCCCCGCCTGCATTCCACCATTGCTTCACCTTTGCCTGCGCCCTCCAAACGAACCAATACCCATCGACCTCACCACTGAAGCCCACGTTGCCTCCAGTTGCTGAACAACCCAACCACCGACGACCACCATCCTACTCCTTCTTGTGACCGCAACCACCTACACCTCGCCACCAAACACCAAACCCCTAGCTGCCTGTCTCCTCACCGACTGTAGTCCCCACCGTTGAGCCCTCTGTCGTTTCTGCGCCTCGCTGCACCCCGAAGCTGCCGCCGTCGCTGTCTCTTGTGTCGCCGCTGTCTCTTGTGTTTCCTTTGTTTCTTATTATTGTGGTTGTTGTTCTTGCTGCGCTACCGTGTGTTGCCTTCAGAATTCTTATTCTCATTATTCTTTCATATTTGGAACTGTCGTCTATAAGACAAGTTTCCCTGAACTAGTTTTTATTCTTGTTCACGAATTTCTTTTGATCTCCGCAAGCAATTTCCATTTCAATCATCGTATTTTATTTTCTTGATACCCTTCAAAGAGACTATTACAGATTTATCGACGAGGCCAAGTAGTATTTTTCTTTTCGTGCCATTCCCTTGATTCAACCCCAAGCCTTGTTATACATCATCATATGCATACACTACATGAATACATATAGATTAGAAACGTGTTACATAGAAAATGATGATTTAAATGTTTTTTGATTGGATGTGATGTTCATGCTATGTAAATAATAATTTGTCCTATAAACAGCAGAATTCCACCCTAATAATTGAGTATAATTTTCTGTTAAATTATTTTCATAAAGTTATATGTATGTGTACATCGTTTGTTGCTAATTAATAATTAATCAACTTGCTTGCATGCTGCTTATTCCATGTTGTGTTCAGATTTTGACCCAGTTGTTGTTATAATTAGGTAAAACTTTGTAAACAAAATTTGTAGCCCTCTAAATCTATTTTCCAGAACTTTTTATGGATCCAAATTCCAATTTATGTTTTGCAAGTTATCATAATTTTCGTACTGCTAGGTTTTCAATTTCCAGATTGTTGTCTAGAGACACACTGACATGATTTTCTAATTTAAAAAAATTATTAACAGTAGAATTAAAACTTGACATTAACTATGTTGTTACTATACATGATTAGGAGTCACTTTGATATTTTTATAAGATTAATTGATGATTTTCCAGACCCGTTATATACATGAGAACATAACCCTAGGTTGCTGCCAGAGCACTAGTTCATTAAATAACTAGACTTTTGACCTAGCTATAGATAATATCATTTAGATATTATTAAATAAGAGTTGTTGCCCCGTGTGTCTGGAATCCATATTATCTGATAGTTTTGCAATCTGACGATTGCAAGATATTCAGATTTTCGTATTGTGACATCTGAATTAAAGATTACAGCATGAAAATACATTACATGTTTAACTAATTGAAATAGTAGATTAAATTAAGAATTAAAATCTGGGATTAATCGTGTTAATACTAATAACTGTTAGAAACCAAATTATGACTTTTATGAGATTTTTAAATGATTCTACAAACAAATTTTATATATAGGAATTTGACACTGACATGCTACCTGAACATGGAACCAGTAAAGAACGAAATTATACGCCTAGATACTATAGAATTAATATGTCATGTGAATATGCGTTGGAAACGACAGAGAGTCTAGTTTCCAGAACCCCTGACAGAACCTGATTTTCTTTCCTGTACCAACAGAAAAGTTAGATTTTGTACAACAACGTCTTGCTGTCCAGAATATGTGTTTTTTATTTTAAGTATAAGCATGTTTGATTTTGCATCTAGGGAACAGAATTAATTATACTATGCATTGCATTGCTTTGACACTCCTCCTTGACATCACGTGATACTTTTGTACCCATTGCATGTCCACATTTAAGTATAATTAAATAATAACAAGCCAGGGTATTAAGGGTCGACTTGGTAGTGAACAATCGGAGAATGTACTCGGGGAAGGGTCCCTTATCGTTCGATTGATTATTTTCATTGATTGGGGATTATTGATTTTTGATTATTGATTATTTTGCAGAGTACACGATCTGTAGAGTTCACCATTATAGTCTAAACAATCACTATTTGTATGCACCGAACCTGTGGTATGGGACACAATACTACGTGCATTAGATACGATATTAAAAGATTAACAAATCTAGGATTGACACTTGCACTCTTATCATGATTATAGTTATCAACTTTATTATAGATTGTTGTCTCGATTATTGCATCTTTGATTATAGTCTTGTGGCCGTATTATCAACCCTGGTTATTGACATTTGATTTTTGTTGTAGTTCATTATTTCTTGATAAACTATATTATTCTTTCTTCTTTGCTTCTACTGTTTGCTATCCATAACTTGCTCTAACAGACAATCCCCCCCCCCCCCCCCCTCCTCTCTAGTTGATGAGTTTGCAGGTACAAGAGGATGACTAAATGACTTGATGAGCAAATCTTCTAGAAAGTGGAGTTGGATCGTTAGACTACTAAAATTATTTTGTTCATGTTAATTCCTTTTCCGTATTGTTACTTCTATCGTACTTTGTATTCTGGGCTTATATGACTCGGAGTTTATTTCTTTTCTTTCAAATGTTGGATATTATTTTATGAATTTATTTCATGGATATTTTGGAGTTTATTCATTGTTTATGTGGTAATTTAATCTTGTGTGGTTGTGATCTTTTGCATATTATTGAGTTAATCTGTTACAGCTTATGAATGATGTACACATCATTCGCTGGGCATTTGTTACGTGCTCGTATTCCCATATTTTGAGAAGACGGCGTGACATTCTCTCTCTCAATTTAGTGACAAAGAATATTAAATCAAAGATTCAGACAATTTACACTTCATACATTGTATTATTCTGCAACTTAATGTACAAAGAACAAGAATAAAATATTTGAAGTTCAATTTTGGACTAATTTAATGTAGCGCCCCGAATTTTCAATAATAAAATCAGAAATAAGTGGCATAATTTTCAGAATCGACTTCATTTGTAATCATAAACATAGTATCCAAATACGGGAAAATTAGAACTTTTCATTTCATTAACTCTCTTTACAAAAGCACAACAGAATTGAAACACTTTAAATTACAATTCTTTTTACAACACAGTGGTATTTAGAAACACCATAAATACAATTTTCTCTTTACAATCATTTCTTTTACAAAATATGCATAAACATTAAATATTCTACCACATGCTCCAATTTTCATGCTAATGGTACCTACCTATAAAACATGGGGCTAGAGATGTCCCTAACCCCCAAAACTATAGGGGTTAGCCATAACGGTGCGAGTAATATTCAAAGGAATACAAACATAACTGAAAACATAAAGAATAAAATCATAAATCAACAAGTGGAACTAGGCTAAGTGTCGAGTGTATGGAATGAAAACAAGATGCAAGCATACATAAACAAGTCAAGAAACACAATGCCTATGATGATTTCTAATGCATACTTGTCGGATTCTATACATCCCTTACAACATAGGTCCGGTGCAAGCCCTTATCATTCTCCACTTTATATGGTTCAGTCCCACATTATGAAACTAACCTACTATGGTGACAGAAACAAGATTAGGTATTCCGTGAATGGACCCCAACTCCGATGCGCAACCCGCCAAGATGTACAAGTGTAGACACGTCAGTACCCCGCAAGCATCGCTCTAACTCTTGAGAATCACCTCCTTGCCGTGTACCCCGCGATTAGGCCTGTCGACCTTCAACGCGCAGATACATTGTACATTCCGCGAATAGGCTTGCAGACCCTCAACGCGCGAATATACCGTACGTTCCATGAATAGGCCTACCGACCCTCAACACGTGATTACCAAATTCGTCTCTTTTCTAGACATTCTGCGAATAGGCCTACCGACCCTCAACGCGCAAACATACTAGAAAGACACAACAATGCACAGCCTCGGAATACGTCCGTGCGACTGACAACAGAGTTCATACTTACGTTGCCCAAGTTCTGTCACAACTCCCAACCTAATACATGTCCTTATGTTTATTTTTATTAATTAAATCACAGCCTTCCTAGAGTTGGTGTACCCTGCCGGACTTAACTAATTCAACAACAAGGCCCCATTCGCCAACATTCACAAAAATCTCATCTGTCGGCATGTTAGGGTCCCACTCAACCTCTAAAGTCTCACAACTCGAAATCAACATCAATATTTCTAGGGTTCTCATCACAACCCTAACTCACAAATCAAATCTCAACTTGGTTCAATAATACAAAATATTCTTTCATATATATAAACGAATTCAACTTACAAAAATTCTTTAAACTCAACTTTTTAAATCTTACTTCTCATTCATCCATAAAGTTCAATTAATCCTACTATAAATTCATTCAATCTCAACTTAAACAAATCTCTTAATATATGGGATCTCATCCCCAAAAATTGAAAATTTTATAGTTTCCAAAAAATTGAAATTTACACGTCTTTAAAGCTGAAAATAACTATTAAAATTCTGAAATAATTAGATTTCAAAACTGAAACATATAACCCCTCAAAACTGAGAATTTAATCTCTAAAAACATTGATTTATACATTCAAATTTGCAACTCAAACATGCCAAAAACTGAAAACTCATTTCTCCAAAAATCTAAAACTTACGCCTCCTTATCCTAAAGAGCAGTCTATTTAAAAGTGAAAATAAAATTCTAAAAATTTGAGTTTATACTTACTCCATAATCATAGAATTCATTGCCAAATTTATAAGCCATTTGCACGAAAATATTAGCTCCAAATCATCAATAAACTGAAGCTCACATTTTTAATAAAATCTAAAAGTTATATGATTTTGCTCTTCAAAATAGTACACTCTAAATTTGATATTAAATTCTGGAAAAGTTTATTTAAATCCAACACATATCAAAGAACACGCCATAAACTCTGGAATCAAACAATTTATTTTAGAATGTATAAATTTAGTAAGTTCGAGAAAAAATCGTTTGTTAATCACAATCCGAAACATATACAATATTGCTACTCAAAACAGTACAATCAAATATAGATTAAAAATTCCAGGAAAATTACTGTAAACTGAGTACATATTAACGAATCCACCATAAAAATCTGGGATTTAAAACATCAAATTAAAATACTTAAACGTATTTAATTCTAGAAACTAGCCTTTTTAATAAAAGCTGTAATTTATATGATATTGTTATTCAAAACAGAACATTCAAAACTCTATATTTAATTATGAAAAAATTTGTTTAAGAACAGTACATATCATATATCATGCTATAAAAATCTGGATTCAAAATCATTAATTAAGATGCTTCAACTTAATTATTCTGAAATCTAGCTTTTAATAAAATATGAAACTTTCTATATTTGAAACTTAATCGAAACTCAACCAAAACTTCATATTCTTTCCAATTATACATCCATACATACATTTACAAACTTGTACTAGATCTCCTCAAACCCTAGCACCCATCCCCTTCACCAAATTTAAATCACAAACATAACTTCAAGCATGAACATCAATTTCATGATCAAGTTCAATCTTTTTTAAATTATCAATCAAATACTTAAGATCTAAAATATCTACACATACATACAAATTTATTTGACCAATTTCATCGATCTAAAATAGATCTATCATGCCATAATATTTTACATCACACAAGATCACCATATACATGAACATCAAACTAAAAAATTTAGATTTTTATTTCATGATGTCAACGATTTTAAAGTAACAGTTTTTCTCCATTCATCTCATGATAGGAATCAACAATGCATGCTATTCATTCAATAGATCCATATGCAAAACCTAGCACATCAATCTATTCTACCATGGAAACACAACAAGAAAATTTGAATAACTACTCACCTCAATTTGAAGAAGTCCCAAGTTGAAGAAAATAAAAAAAAAGATTCAATCTTCCTTAAGAGAAATTGGAAGGAAATCAACAAGACGTCAAAAAATACAACTCTAAAGCCTCCAAGGTTCAAAACAACAAAGAAAGAAAAGATGCTGCTATATAAATATAGCCGGCTCAGATTTTTAGGATTTAAGGCAATTCTGCACTTTAGCCCCCCAAAATTATAATATTTGCAAATATGTATATATTGACCCAAAATCTTTAATAATACGTACGGAAATAAAAATCCATACTTTCTGACCATATGTGGGCCGAAATTCAAGATTTTCAAGGTTTGCGCACTTTTGCACAGAAGACCTACTAAAAAAATCATATTTGCAAAAAATACTCTTTTTATTCACATCTTCTTCAATTTAGATCTAAATAATTCGAAACTAATTTTATCTTCAAATAATGATTCTGGCTAGCCCTAATAGCAGCAAAAACGAATTTATGTTATTTATATGAGGTCCAATCATCTTTTTATGAAAATGCCCCTCACTTTCGAAAATTTGCAAACATGGTTTTTCTTATTCAAAAAAATCTAGAAAAATAAGAATTATTATCTAAAATAAATTATTAAATTTTCCAAGAGAAATTTCTTACTTTCATATCCAAATATATTTGCACGTGTTTTACACGTGTAAAATTGACAAATTCATAAGATTGCCAAATTACTTTAAATAAATCTCAAAAATTAAAATATCATATTTAAATGAGGAAAATTAATTATTTAAAATAAAATTTTAAGAATTCAAAATTTTCTAACTTTGTAAGTGTGTTGCACGTGCAAAATTGCAAATAAAAAAAATTTGTCAAAATAGTCAACTTTACCCATTTAATATTATTTAATAATACAAAATAAATCATTTTATTTTGTGGGTGTTACATTTAATGCCTACATCACATATGGAGAGATGGGGGAGGAGATAGGTTAATGTTTTTAGAGAAGGAAAGGATAAGGAGAAAGAAGATAAAGGCGAACGGTACCGTTGCTACTTTTTTCAGGTGTGGGAGAAATTGGATGATGAGTTCTTTTTTTAGAAGAAAATCAATAATCAAATCATATGTGAAAGCCATAGCGGATGTGGGCGAGCGTGTGCTCAGCTTTGATAAGAAAAGGTACCACATCCTTCTCATGCCTGGAGACGAACTTGCCTAAGATGAGAATGTGGAAGAGGGCGAAGAGGAGGTCCTGAAGGAACGAGCAAGCTAAAAGGTGGAGAACTCGAAGGGAGACATATGGGGGAGGGGAAAGGAAGTGACCAAGATTTCCACTACTGTGGCCCTGTCAACCGAGGTGGATCCCTGATTTTTCCTTTCTGCTTTCAGCATTTTTATTTTAATTTTGTAACTACGCCTAATAGTGGATCGGTTACCTCTCATGTATCGTCCATTTTAGTTGAATAAAAATACTTTTGGTATCCAACACTTGTGTTTTCTCTTTGTGAGTAAGGACTTTAGAAGTGTTCGGCTAGAACTCTTGAGTCTTCTTATCATTGAAGTCCAGTCCTTTGTGTTTACTTAGCATTGTAGTAATACTACTCTTTTCTTTGTTGATAGATAGTCTTGTACACCTGTAATACCCCGCAAAATTGAGTTATGACAATTTTACCCACGTGTGTTGCACACTTGTATTTTGTACTGTTATGGGTAATATCCGTTACGTATTTTAATATAAATATCCTATGTATATCTGCATTTCGACTATTTATATATTTTCCGTCCTCTCAAAATTCATTTTAATCATATTCTGAGCCAACTTAAACATTTATTTTAATCTTTGGGTTTTATGGGCATTACACGTATTTTCAGTGCACGTGTCGATTACGTATATTTTACTGTTACATGTAATATCTGTAACATTATTAATATAAATGTTCTACATATTTTGTTTTTTGACTATCTATATAATAAATTACAAAGAAAGCTATCAAGTGGCTCTCTTTCAATCACCTCTAAAATCAATGGCCCAGATTAATTCTTACAAAACATATTTTCCCGCACAAAATTTTAAACCCCACAATTTCAAATTCACACACACACTCTCTCTCTCTTTCACAAAATACCCCCCTTCTCTCTCTCTTTCTCACTGTCTCTCTCTCTCTCTCACTGTCTCCCTCTCTCTTCCCGCTCTCTCTCACTTTCTCCTTCGCTTTCTCTCCCTTTGGTGCCTCTTGAGCGCCGCCCTTCCGCCGACGACCACTCCTGTCACCACACAGCGGCCCCCCCACCTCGAATCGCGACCCTCTGTTTCCGTCCAATGCTAGCCAAAACCCCCCCGCTCCTCCTTTCCGCTCTCACAGACCAAAGCCCCGACCTCCTCCCTGTTTCGATCACCAACCATTGCCAGCCAAAACCCCCCTGCTCCTCCCTTCTGCTCTCATCGACAGACAGACCAAAAGCCCCGACCTCCTCCCTATTTCGATCGCCGACCACCAGTGCCAACCCCGATGCCGCTCAACTGCGACCCCATCCAACCATCGAACCCCTCACCATCACCGATTTCAACATCCCAACCCCAGCTTGAGTTTTTCCCGACCACCAATTTCACCGTCTCTACATCTCAGGTATACTTCACTGCACACCGATAAAAATTTGATGGGTTTGTGTTACATTTGGTTGATCCCGACCACTGACTGCATTCATTTTGTTAGGTTTGTGTTAGATTTGGGTTTTCATGTGTTACTTTTTTTTATGCGTAACCTAATTCTCATATAAAGATTGGATTGTAACCTAATTGTCATCTAAACAAAACTGACTGCATTATAGATTAGATTTTTAGGTGCATTGTAGAGTGGATTTTAGGTAAATTGTAGTTAGAATTTTGGTTAGAACTGTTAGAATTTTTAGTTTGCAAACCTTGATTTTTGATTGAGTTAGTGTTAAAGGATAGTTTCTGGCTTGAGTATTATATGTACAATTATATGTATGATAGTTTATGGCTTGAGTATTGTTTTTGAGAGAGGTGTAATTAGGGTAAGACATGGTCTTTCTTATATTCACTCTAACTAAAGAAGTTAACTATAGTATCCGGATTTTAGCTACTAGAATGTAATAGCCTGATTTAGCCATAGCTTAGTATTGCAATTGCGAAACAATATCTCATATTTTATTTTATTTTATTTTATTGCAATTGTGAAGTAGTGTTTCTTAAACTGTCCTTATATTACTTACAGCCGGGCCTAAGGGACTTCCCGCTCCAATGTTTTATTAAGAGGAATCGAACTACTCAGACATACAGCCTTTACCTTAGTCTTACGTCAGGTATGTTTGCTTCCTGTCTATGATGGATAAACATCAATGTGTGGAGATAGAGGAAGTCGAATGCGGAACTGTAGTAGGGAACTTGGTAGTGTTCTGGATGATGATGCTCAATTATTTCGTGTGCACTATTAACTTTATTTTGTTCTTGCCCCTATTGGGTAATGAATTTGCCAATTATATGATGGGACCGTTGTGACTTAATTGCTAATAATTCTTCATTTTTAAAACAAATTTTTGATGTAGCTTTGCAATTTTTAAATGCTTGACTATTTTTTTTCTTATGGAAAATTCATTTATTTTAATGACCATATACTTTTGTAGGCATTTATAGCACGTGCATTATACTTTTGTCTGCTTGAGCATCATTGCTAAAAAATGATTTAGTGAATCAGCACTCGAAAGTAGTAGACGAAGCTGTTTTAGGTAAGCATCTCCTTTCATTGTCCAACAATTTTGGTGAATATTTAATTTTGAAGTGATTATTATTTTAATACTTAAGCAGTAGCTATTGTTTATATTTGTATGTATAACTTACCAGATTCTTACCTAAAGTGGTATGTATGATAGTTATGCCAATGCTTTATGTTGATCTAGAAATGTCATTTAGTTTTTGTCAGAATAATCTTTCTCCTGAGACTATATGTGATTGAATTGGACTAAATTTTGATGGTATCATGTACATGCATTAACTGGCACATGTGGATATACCTTTTAAGGAAGTCTATTAGCAGTATATAACTTAGTAGTAAGTTTTAACTTTTACAAGCCAAAATATAATAGGTTTAGTCTATGACATTTTTGACAACACATACGTTAAGGGACAGTAGACATGCCTACGTTATTTGCTGCATCGTTTTCATGATTTTTCATATGTTGCATCTAATTTTAGGATTGATAGTGTTTTTTGCAACTCCGTCAACCCAACTTTCACCTCAATGCATATCTTAGGATTGTAAGTGTTATTCTAAATTTATACTATTTTCCATCTAATTTTGCATCTAATTTAGGATTGTATCTGTTTAGGGAGATTTTAGGATTGTCGAAATTTATACTGTTTTCCATCTATTTTTGCATCTAATTTTAGGGTTGTATCTATTTAAGGTTGCGGATTTTAGCTAATTGAGACTGTTTAGGGTTATATCTATTTAGTATTGTATCTGTTTAGGGTTATATTCAATCAGATCATTTTTCTTTGTCTTTGTACTTTTTTAGCTAATTGAGAAATTGAATTTCTATTATAGACAGTGGTCTACCTTTTAGATGAGATTAAACTACCATCGCATCAGTGTTGGTTCTATTAGCTTTATCTGACCTCTGGTTTTTCATGGCAAGTAATATGACGTCTATGGTTCATAACACTATAATTTGCAGGTGATACACTTGTTGTGCGAAATACAAATCAAACCAACAATCAAACCAACGCGGAAACAAAGAGAGAACCAGCGAGAGAAAAACAGAAAAACAAGCAACACAAGAACACAAGATTTACGTGGTTCGGCAAAACGATGCCTACATCCACAAGGGCGGTTGAGGTTTCTTTACTATGTTCTCCAATGGGCAAACAAAGCCTTTACAAGAGATGACGGCTGCAAAATCCGAATAAGGTGTTACAATTTACAAAACCCTAACGGGTGTATTTATAGGGAAACTATTGGGCCTTTCGAATTGGGCCGAATCTGGATCCAAAACCCGCCGACAGTCGACTGGTCTTCATACCAGTCGACTGATTCCTCCGGGACGGTCGACTGACTCCCACATACAGTCGACTGCTACTGCTGTATTCTCAGTCTTCGAAAACTCCTCTCTGGACAGTCGACTGCTCCTCCATCCAGTCGACTGAAGCTCTGAAACTTTCGAACACTGCAGATACCAAATACCAGAATCGAGCCATTATCCTACAATCTCCACCTTGGCGAGATCTTCCAAGTATCCAACAATCTCCACCTTGGTGAAATCTTCCAAGTAGCCCAAGCAATCTCCACAAATACTTCAAAACAACTGCTCATCACCAAATGTAACAAAAGAACCCAAACTCCACCTTAGTATGATATCACATACTAAACAAACCAATAGCAAAGTACTATCCCAATCGCCCATGCCAAATTATCAAACATGCAAAATATTAGCCAGGTTCATGCAATGCTTGAACTTGGCTCCCCAACAACTTTGGTCAACATATCAGCAGGATTATCAGCTGTTCCAATCTTCACCAACTGAATATCACCATCCTTTATCAAATCACGCACAAAATGATAACGAACATCAATATGTTTGGTCCTCGAATGATGAACTTGGTTCTTCGCTAAATGAATAGCACTCTGACTGTCACAGTGTACCTCCACCTTCTCCCGATGAATTCCCAAGCTCTTCAAAAGTCCATGTATCCAAATGGATTCCTTCATGGCCTCAGCAACCGCCATGTATTCAGCCTCAGTAGTAGACAACGCTACAGTGGACTGCAAATTGGACCTCCAACTTATAGGTGCTCTAGCCATAGTAAACAAATAGCCTGTAGTAGACCGCCTCTTATCTAGATCACCTGCATAGTCAGAATCAACATATCCAACCAATAACCTGCTAATATTGTCATCCCTTTCAAATTTCAAACCCACATCTGTGGTGCCACTTATGTACCTCAAAATCCATTTAGCTGCTTGCCAATGCTCTTTGCCTGGATCATGCATATATCGACTAACCATACTCACCGCCTGAGAGATGTCTGGTCGAGTACAAACCATGGCATACATCAAACTGCCAACCACACTAGTGTAAGGTACATTCGCCATATACTGTCTCTCTTCATCTGTACTTGGAGACTGAGAAGCACTAATTCTGAAATGACTGGCTAAGGGTGTGCTAACTGGTTTAGTTTTCTCATCTATACCGAACCGTTTCAGCACCTTCAAAAGATATTGC
The DNA here is from genome assembly GCA_017893485.1 of Hemerocallis citrina. NCBI lineage: Eukaryota > Viridiplantae > Streptophyta > Magnoliopsida > Asparagales > Asphodelaceae > Hemerocallis > Hemerocallis citrina. Next base: position 168,255,157 of record CM030368.1, read on the forward strand.
TTCTGTGTCAAACTCACTATGCCCTTTGCTCTGTCTCTAGCTATCTCCATCCCAAGTATCTTCTTGGCTTCACCAAGATCCTTCATCTCGAATTCAGAACTCAACTGATTCTTCAAATTTTGAATCTCCTTAGCATTTTTAGAGGCAATCAACATATCATCCACATATAATAACAGATATATAAACGAACCATTCTGCAACTTCCTGAAGTAGACACAATGATCAAACTCACTTCTGGAATATCTCTGCACCTTCATAAACTGGTCAAACCTCAAATACCACTGCCTTGGAGATTGCTTCAACCCATAGAGAGACTTCTTCAACCTGCAAACACAATTTTCCTTCCCAGCAATTTTGAACCCATCTGGCTGCGACATATAAATTTCTTCATCTAGATCCCCATGTAAGAACGCAGTCTTCACATCCATCTGTGTCAATTCAAGATCAAACTGTGCTACCAAAGCTAACAAAATCCGAATAGAAGGATGCTTCACAACCGGAGAGAACACTTCATTATAGTCAATTCCTTCCTTTTGAGCATACCCCTTTGCAACTAGTCTAGCCTTGAACCGAACACTGCCTTTTGGACCTTCTTTCTTCGTATACACCCACTTGCAACCAATTGCTTTCTTCCCCTTTGGTAGTTGCACTAGATCCCAAGTCTTATTCTTATGAAGAGAGTTCATCTCTTCATCCATAGCAACTTTCCAATCTGCATTTTCTGAACTTCTAGTGGCTTCTTTGAAGTTGGAGGGAACTTCATCATCCACAATGGGAAGAGCAAATGCAACTGTATCTGTAAAACGAGACGGTCGTTTGATATCTCTTCTTTGCCTTCTTACTGCAATTGATTCTTCCTGCTGGATAGGAACTTCTTCATCATTCTCATTATCAACCACATCATCTTCATCTTGGACAGGAACAGGATTTTCAACTGACAACTTTTCTAACTCCACCTGTTGGAAAACTCTCCTACCAGTCGACTGGTTATCGCCAACAGTCGACTGTCCCGAGCTCCCACTCTTCTGCTGTTCTAGACCACCAGTCGACTGCTCCTGTACATCAGTCGACTGTCCCGAGATTCTGCTACTCACCTGTTGGAGAACTGTCCCACTCTTCTGCTGCTCACCAGTCGACTGTCCTATACCACCAGTCGACTGTCCCGAGCTAATCATGCTGGTCTCATCAAAAGTCACATCCCTGCTGATTACTAACTTCTTCTGTTCTGGACACCACAACCTGTACCTTTGACACCAGTACTAAAACCAACAAATATAGCCTTTTTGGCTCTTGCATCAAGTTTAGTTTCAGTTACATGAAAATAAGCAGGACAACCAAATATATGCAAAAAACTATAATCAGATGCAGGTTTACCACTCCATACCTCAATAGGCGTCTTGCCTTCAAGTGCTGCTGATGGTAAACGGTTGACAATGTGGCTTGCATATATAACAGCTTCTGCCCAAAATGTCTTCTTCAATCCAGACTGTGCTAACATACATCTCACCTTCTCAAGTAAGGTTCTGTTCATCCTTTCTGCAACCCCATTTTGCTGTGGAGTCTTCCTAACTGTGAAGTGCCTCTGGATCCCTTCATCTTCACACAACTTCAGAAACGGATCGTTCTTGTATTCCCCTCCATTATCTGACCTCAGAACCTTAATCTTCCTACCAGTCTGATTTTCAACTTTCTTCTTCCAACTTGTGAACAATGTCAAAACTTCATCTTTGTGCTTCATGGTATATACCCAAACTCGTCTGGAGTAATCATCAACAAAAGTAACAAACCAGTGTCTTCCACTCATAGAAGGTGTCTGAGTAGGGCCCCAAACATCTGTGTGCACATAATCGAGGATACCCTTTGTCTGATGTACAGCTGTACCAAATTTCACCCTAGTTTGCTTACCCAAAACACAATGTTCACAAAATTCCAACTTGCACCCTTTAGCATCTTTAAGCAACCCTTGCTTCACAAGCCCCTGCAAGGCCTTTTCTCCTGCATGCCCGAGTCGCATATGCCACAACCTGGTAGAATCGGGAACAACCTGTTTAGGCTTCTCAGTTACACTGGCAGCCTGACCCAAATATGTTTTTCCCTGCAAGAAAAACAAGTTCCTCTTTCTTTGCCCTTTCATCACCACGAGTGATCCGCTAGTCACCTTCAGAATGCCACCTTCACTAGCAAATTTTAATCCACTGGCCTCCAAAGCACCTAGTGAAATCAGATTCTTTTTCAAATCTGGAACATACCATACATCTGAAAGCTCCCTAATAAGACCATCGTGCATTAACAATTCAATCTTCCCGATTCCTACCTTCTTACAAGGTGCATCATTTCCCATCAAAACTACACCACCATCCATATACTCCAAAGAAGTAAACCACTCCTTTTTCCAAGACATATGATAGGAGGCTGCTGTATCAAGAAACCATACTTCTTGATAAAGTGAGGGACTAGAAGCAAGTGCAAAAGAAAAATCCTCGCCACTTTCTAAATTATCAACAGTCACATTTGCAGTCGAATTTCCCTTATTTCGTAGCTTTGGACAATCCTTTTTCCAATGCCCCCTTTCATGACAGAAAGCACATTCATCTTTGGCCGGTATTTTCCTGTCCTTCGAAACTCCTCTCGATTTGGAACGAGATTTGTTTCCCTTTTTCCCAGATTTGGACTCAGATCTGGTCTCAGTCCTGCCCCTTACAATCAAAGCTTCAGAAGTTTCTCTATCAACCATTTTATCCCTTCTCCTAGTTTCATTATTCAACAAAGCATTTGCAACATCTTCATATTTCACAGTATCTTTTCCATATAATAAAGTAGTTGCTAAATGATCATAACTTTCAGGTAATGAATTCAACAGAATTAGGGCTTTATCTTCATCCTTAATTTGCTCATCCAAATTTAACAAATCAGCCAACAATTTATTAAATGATTCAACATGAGCATTCATAGACATACCTTTCGTATAGGTGAAGCGAAAAAGTCTCTTCTTCAAATACAGCCGATTCTCCAAACTTTTCCTCATGTATTTGTCTTCGAGTTTCTTCCACAACACCGCAGCAATGGTATCCCTCATCAAATCGTACTTCTGAGCCTTCTCAATAAAGAGCCGAATAGTCCCACACGCAACTCGATTCAACTTCTTCCAATCTGCTTCGGACATATCCTTAGGTTTTTCTTTCTCCAAAGCAACATCTTGTTCTTGTTGAACAAGAACATCCAACACCTCACATTGCCACATCCTGAAATTGTTTGTCCCATCAAATTTTTCAACTTCAAATTTTGCATTGTGAATCGTTGTTCTTGACGAACTTGATCCCACAACATCCTTGGTTGCATCTGCATCACCTGCCATCTCCCTCTAGGTCGAACCAACAGCTCTGATACCACTTGTTGTGCGAAATACAAATCAAACCAACAATCAAACCAACGCGGAAACAAAGAGAGAACCAGCGAGAGAAAAACAAAAAAACAAGCAACACAAGAACACAAGATTTACGTGGTTCGGCAAAACGATGCCTACATCCACAAGGGCGGTTGGGGTTTCTTTACTATGTTCTCCAATGGGCAAACAAAGCCTTTACAAGAGATGACGGCTGCAAAATCCGAATAAGGTGTTACAATTTACAAAACCCTAACGGGTGTATTTATAGGGAAACTATTGGGCCTTTCGAATTGGGCCGAATCTGGATCCAAAACCCGCCGACAGTCGACTGGTCTTCATACCAGTCGACTGATTCCTCCGGGACGGTCGACTGACTCCCACATACAGTCGACTGCTACTGCTGTATTCTCAGTCTTTGAAAACTCCTCTCTGGACAGTCGACTGCTCCTCCATCCAGTCGACTGAAGCTCTGAAACTTTCGAACACTGCAGATACCAAATACCAAAATCGAGCCATTATCCTACAACACTTTCCTTTTGTTTCGTTTTGTCAAGCCTTCTCAGTCGAGGGTTGTATTGTTGTCCCTAACATCTAATTTGATGGGAAAAAAGCTTTAGTGACGATGAAAATATTAATAGAAACTTCAATTTTTAATTTTAAATTGAGCACTTCGATACATCGCGTACGATAAATATACTTGAGGTTAAGGTATGTTTACTTACAATTATAGTGAGACTGAATGTTTTTTGTTCGGTGCTGCCAATAGTTTTGAACATTGTTTGATAAGATTTTTTTGTTCGATGCTGCCAATTTTTTTGTTCTAAACATCGCTTGATAAGTACCTTTACATTTAAAATAACTAAATATTTTTTTTGTGTTCAGTGCTGCCAATAGTTTTGAGTTATTGTTTTGCATGCTGATTGCTGCCCATATTTATTAGGATTGTCGTATTGTGCAATGTTGATTTAGTTTTTAATTTAGCACATAAGTCATTAGATGTATAAACCACATTAAGTCTATTTGGCTATATAAACCACCATCGGTCTTTTTCGTTTTTTATTTTTTTTTATTTTTATTTTTATTTTAGCTATTCAAAGATGAGTTTTAGCTAAAATAATGTAAACATAATAAACATGTTTTAGAAAATACAAATAATAAACATGTTTTAGCTATTCAAAGATGAGCTTCACCTTCTCTTTCATGCCTAGAAGACAGAGACCACAATCAATTGTGTGATACAGAAACTGATTGCATTTGTTGTGCCCAGTCATGGATAACTCCAAACTATATGCTGTAACACCACGCAAAATTGGAAATGACAATTTTGCCTTCGTGTGTTAAGCACATGTATTGTGTACCATTACTGGTAATATTTGTAACGTGTTTTCACTTTGTATTTTGATTTCTGACTATTTATGGATTTCCCGTATTCTTAAAATCCTATTTGAGTCAACTGAAATATAATATTTCAGTCTTAGTATTTTTACGTGCTTTTTATGTTTTTTCGATGCACGTATCAATTTTTCATCGCTACGTGTGATATTTTTATGTGTATTGATTATTTATTTTACGTGTTCGAACTCATTTTATAAACGGAAGTTCATTTTTCTCCTATATTGATTAAAATAATTTTGTACGTGTAATGCACGTGTTTTCTATGTACGTAGTGATTACATCGTGGATTATATAAAAATTAATAAATATATTTTTCTTATGTTGGTTTCGATAATATTTTAATAATTTTTCATTTGATAAAGTCGATTTCGCATTTTGACATTTTACGTGCGACACACGTGTTTCGGTGCGCGTATTTGGGTGTATTCGTTTTCAAAATAAATTTTTGGGAGTGTGTGTATGTTTATTTTATTTGTGCATAAAAAATTATAATTTTTAAATTAAACTAATTTTATATGCATCTTATATATTATATACACGTGCTTTAATTTAAATAAAAATATTTAATTGAGGAAGGGTGTGCTAGTGCAAGCACGTGGACGTGTTGAGCATGGGTAATAGGTGGTCGGGCTATTTGTGATGGAGGGAGAAACAAGTTTTGAAAATTTAGAGAGTGGAGATAGTGGATTAGTGAGTGGTGTTCATGGGGTTAGTGGACAAGTAGTTATTGTAACCACCCTCTAATCTCCTTATATAATAGCCCTTTCTCCTTCACCATTCTCTGTCATCTCTCCCTTTCATTCCTCCTCTGCCGAAACCAGCAAACCAAGTCCAGCCATTGCTTTCTCTACTCCTACCATCCTATTCCATCTGTGTGTGTGTGTGTATATATATATATATATATAAATGCACATATTTCTCACTTTCTCCTTCTTCTTTCCTTTCTCCGTGCATTCCGTAACCAAACCAAAATCCCATCCAGCACACTCCCATACTTCTCCACCTACTCCATACATATATATATATATATACATATATATACTACTACAACATTTAGTGTATATGTAAATATACATTCATGTACATATAAATACATATATGAAATGAGAGGAAGTGTTGTTCTTGATGCTTGACCGAAAATTGGAGAGTTGGGGAGTTGCTTCTGGTGCGCGGAATCCGAGGGGAAAAATCGGAGTTTCTCTAGGAGTCTCTAGGAGTTGTGTCTCATCTTCTTTGTTCAGTGGCGGAGCCAGGATTTTCATCCACCATGAGAGAAATTACAGGAACTAAAAATTTATAAAAGTCTTTAAACATTCACATCACAATCATATTACAAAAGCAATTAAACAAACATTGTTTTATTAACTTCAATGTTTTTCAAACCTTTTCATTATATTCTCATTTTTGATTGACTTCAATGTCCTTTTCTCGACATATGCAATCAAACAATCATTCAACCATTTGTCTCCCATCTAGTTGCAAAGTGATGTTTTTATAAGCTTCATAGCTGAAAATGCTTTTTCACATGTTGTCGTTGCCACTGGTAGGAGTAATGCCAACTTCATAAGTAAATACACCAATGGATAAACAATATGTCTTCTAGTCATATCCATTTTTTGAGCCAAATCATTAATTCCAATCATTTTAGAAAACTCATCGACATGTGTGACATCTTCATAGTACATATCAAGTTGGAAACTCAAAGCCATCAAATCAGTTGGAGAAAAATAAACTGGATAAAACTTTGCAAATTGCAGTAGCTTTACCTTATCAAAAGCAGAGAATGAATCTCTTGGATCAAGACAAGCAATGTACAACACCAACTGGGTATTCACTTAATCTAAGCGATGGTTCAACTCTTGAAGTTGTAAGTCGATCACTGCATAAAATAACTCTACACAGTAATGACGAAGGTTTGTCAATTCCTCGGCTCGACGACGTGATCTCCCAAGTGCTACAAAAGTTTCATCCATGTTTGGAAATGAAATTTCATTCTTCTTGCAAAACTCACAAACTTCCTCTAAAAGACTCTCATTCGCTTTCCCGCAATTTCTGCAATTGTCTTTTGGTTACACTAACAAGATTGATTGCATTTAGAATATCTTGGTCCCTTCTCTGTAATGCTTGAGACAACTCATTACTGATTCCCAATACTGTTCTCATCAAATGCAAAATAAATACAAATTCAAAATCAAATAACTTCAATAGCATATTTGCATCTCCATGTAGGTCATCCTCATTAATTACTTCAAGTACCTCAACTATTGAGGGAAACAAGTGAATTAAACTCAAAAGAGTATTAAAGTGAGATCCCCAATGTGTGTCTCCAGAGCGCTTTAGTATAGCTTCTTGATTCAATCCTCGCCCGGTTTCAATTTCACCACTACTTATGCCTGCAATCAATCTCTCAAACTGTTTATCCCAAAGTATATCATGTCGTTTTGCTGAACCTCCAACAATATTGCACAATTTTGTAACTAAGTTGAAGAATGTGGCAATAGTCCTATGCTTATGAACAACACCCTCAAGTGCTAATTGTAATTGATGAGCAAAACAATGAACATTGAAGGCAGACTGATTTTCTCTCATAATCAAGGTTTTGAGACTATTATATTCACCCTTCATGTTGCTAGCTCCATCATAACCTTGTCCACGCAACCGTGAGATACTCAACCCATGATTAGCAAAAAGACTATCAATTGCCTCCTTCAAACATATAGCAGTTGTAAAGGAAACATGTACTGCTCCAAGAATACGTTCAACGACACAACCTTGTTTATTCACATAACGAAGGCATACAACCATTTTTTCTTTCACAGATATGTCTCTAGATTCATCAACTAAAATAGAGAATAAATCACTTCCCAAATCATCCATGATTACATTTGGGGATATCAACTTATTATTTTCTGGAGCATTTTTCGAAACAACATTTTTCACTTCCTCATTATCTTCAGCATAAAACTCTAGTACTTCAAGAAAGTTTCCTCGATTATCTGATTCATCGGATTCATCATGTCCTCGAAATGGAAATCCTTGCCGCAAAAGCAATTTAATAACTTTAATTGAAGCAAGTAAACGCGTACGATACTCCATTCAGACTTTGTTTGATTGCTTTAAAAACTGAACATCTATATGTTGTCTTTGATTTATTAAATCAAGACATTTCTTCATGCACGAATTATGAATGCTACTATGACCCCCGACATGCTCTTTGAATTTATGTGGTCCTTTCTTCCAATTTGTGAATCCTTCACCAACAAACTTGTCACCGCCACTTTGCGAACCACTTTCGGGCTTGAATAAATAACAACATAAACACAATGCAGCATCTTTAGACATACTATACTCCAACCAAGTCCTATTAGTGTGTTCTTGAAACCAATTAGGAAGAAACTTTCTTTTCTCGTTGCCAAAATTTGTAGAAGGAAAAACATGAGACTTTGGTTGACACGAACTTTTTTGCCAATAATGCCTTCGAATTATCTCTCTATCAGTAGCATCAAAGGAATAAATATTTTTCCTATTTCCAAGATCAGATTCAAGTTCATCAACGTTTAGCTCTACACGAGGACGAGGAGGACGAACACTTGAATCACCATCCTCCCTTGGTTTTCTTTTCAAAAATTTATCCATAGCTGTTTGAATATTGTTCAAAAATTAAATTAGTGTTAAACAAAAATCTAATTTATAAACCCCCTAAGTTATGAACCAAATAAGACGTAACTAATAGCAACCAATAGCAAGTAGTAACTAATTTGATTCTAGATAAAGTGTGATAATTGATAGCTAATCAATTCAAATCCTGCTCTACATAAAGTGTGCTAGAACTAGAGCATGGTCTCAACTCTCAACTAGGTAAAGCTATGTGGTGAGAGTATATATGCTGGGTGAAGTCATTCATTTACATTAGTAAAGTAATGGAATCAAGTAGTGGGATTAAATGGATTGACCTAATTAAGTACATATCTACTAATTAATTAAGACCTTATTGGCATAAGCAAATATCAGGATTGAGGAATGTACAGATTTCAAGAGCAACAAATTAGAGCAGTCCCTTGTAAGATATGAGTAATAAGAAAATACATGGCATTTAGGAAATGCATAAGATCAGTGATCGAAACATACAAACATAAGGAAAAAAGAGATGGGCATCATAAATTTGGACGACTTCATATGTGCAACAAATCTTGCCTTTCATCTACATCATTATCCAACTGAAGACCATAATCAAAAGATTAAAACTTGTATTAAAATTATTATATTAATTACCAAAATAATATTCTGCATCCCAATGTGTGAAATGCATATTAAAAGAAATATGTCAAAGAAGTTTTAAAGAACAGCAATGGAAAGGTAAAAGAAAATTTCCTAGTACAGAATGCAATGAAGCTAGTGACGTGCCTGAGAATTCTGCTCAAACAAGGCATGTGATAATTTTCTTTATTCTACAAAAACAAATGATTCTTAAACTACCTAATTTCTTCCTTCTTAGCCTAAACCACCTGCTCTCCATTGACCAAATGAGGAAAGATTTCAGAATTACATACCAGCCTTTAAATAGAGGTATATGTTTCTCACTATCTATACACCAATTTTAAGACCTTGGCATATCTTATACCTTGCTGCACAGGTGAACCTCTCAATATTGAAAGTGAAGAAATTAACAGTTGGCTAAAAAAGGGCAAATCCATAAACTAATAGAATGATTAGTTTGTCTTGGCAAAAAAATTCACATCATCAGCAAATACAAGCAACGTTTAAGAACACGTTCCACTTTGGTCTCTCTAAGATTGGGAAATGAATGAGTACCTGGCTCTGGCAGAATAGCTAGAGTTTCGGACCAGCACTACCACCTCCGCCCTTTGGACTTTGGAGCCATGAGTTTGAGAAATGGAGGTTTGGAAATTGGGGGATTGGATGGGGATCTAGGGTTTCGAATCCGATTATGGTCGAAAATGAAGAGAATGAAGAGACGAAGAGGATGGGGATCTAGGGTTTCGATTATGGTAAAAAAAGAAGAGATTGAAGAGATGAAGAGGAGGGGGATCTAGGGTTTCGATTGTGGACCTGTCACCTGTGGTCGGAATTCGAAAATGAAGAAAGTGGAGAATGAAGAGATGAAGAGGAGCTTTGGTCCTCTGGAATGGAGCGGCCGAAAAAAGGAAATGATTTTTGGGTTTTTTCGTGGGCCGAAAGAGAGCGGGAGGGGTGGGGGGGGGGGCGCAAAATGAGGGGGAGCGAAAAAAAAAATCCTATGTTCCTATTATAGGCAGCCTGCCCAGCCTAGGGTGAGCGACCGCTCACCCTGGGCCAGTAGTGCCTCCGCCTCCGTCTTTGTTTGCAATTCTTCATAAGAGGTGGGTGATCTTATTGCTTTCTAATTGTAGGGAATGCATGCTAGTAATGATAAATGAGTAGTATAGATTAAATTGATGTGATGAATGTAGATTAGATCAATGCTATGGTATGTGCTATGAATGGTAGAAAATTTGTTGTGATTAAGAAACTAATTGCCATCATAATAAATAGAAAGAAGAATATTAAACAAAAGAATTAATTCCATGAATCATACTAATATGCTTGTTAAATTGTGAATGTCGAATTTGATAACTTATATGACTATTGTTGAGATTATAGCCAAAATAAATTTGTAGTGAAGTTTAGGTTAGTACAAATAGAATCATATAAATTGGTTGTAAGAGATACTAATTGTTATTTTGCTTAAATTGAAGAAATGCAATTCATGTATACAAATGAGAGAAAAATGAATTGAAATATAGATATATGTTTAAAATATAAGTTTGAAAATTTGTGGGTTATTGTTTGCAAGTAAACTCAGTCTAGATGAATTAATTACAGTCTAATAAAAGAGTTGATCGATTGAATAATCAAGTTTTGTAAAAGAAGTTGATAACGGTATGGTGTGAACAAAAGTATGGCAGTGTATTTTTCACATCAGTAGTCATGGTTGGACTTACTGGCTAGTCGGTGCGTCACAGTACTGTTACCGTAGCACGGGTGTGGTCAGGGATTCTGGGTTCGAAACTTGGCAGCCCCTTTTTCCTCTTGTTTGTTTAATTAAATCCAAGAACCGAGACAAGATACTTAGGGCTTACGGTCTGTCATTGTGACAGTAAAGTCACTTGGACTTCTTGGTCTTTCGGTGGCATCTAGAACGGTCACTGTAGCGCGCTGTTGGGCTTGGGTTCGGGTTCGAAACCCAGTAGCCTCATTTGGAACTTTTTGGTGTTTTTTGATATTTTTGAAGAGTTTAAATGCAAATAAAAATTTGGGAAAAATTCTAATATTCCTCTAAATTGATTTAGAATTTATAAAAAAATAGTTTCATAATATTTCATATATTTTGTGAGAAATTAAAAGTGAAATTGATATGAAAATGAGTTGATGACTTCTAAATTATTTATTTAAGAATATGACATTTATTTTGAGTAGAAGAAGAGTAAAATATTGTTATGCTATTGATTTCTCTTTGATGAGATTATATAATTATTTGATTAAAAAATACTTGATGTGGTTTAAGATATTATATGTGATTAAGTTGTTAATGAGATTGGAATCTATTATGAGTTCATGAAAAGAAATGTTGTTTTTTTTGTTGAAAGAATTGTGAATAAGTGAATGAATTGAATTTTATGAATGTTGCAAAAATAAGACATTGATTAAACAATGAATAAGTTGAAGATATGAATATAATAAAGTTTAATACATGGTCATTGAAGGGTATGAGTAACCATGAAATTCTAGAACATGAGAGGTTGTGATCTAGTGGTTTAGTGAGACCCCGGGTACCGGCATGTTGAATTAAATGATTGAGTTATTTGAGATATGGCTATGGAGCTATCTCGGTATTTGTGATTAAGTCCGGTAGGGGGTAAAACTAACTCTAGGTGTGATAATTTATTCATTTCTTGAATTTAAGAACTAGGCGCTAAGTGAAGATGTAGTAAACTTGGGCAAACGTAAGTGGGGCGCTTCTATATAGTCGGGCGGAGGATTCCGGGACTATAGACCCAGTCGGGCGGAGGATTCTGGGACTGTGTTTGCTTTGATGGAGACGAGATTTTATTTTAAATTCGGGACTATGCGTAGTCGACCGGATAGTTTGCCGTACTCCAGTGTATATACGTATACCGGGGCTAGAGGGGCACTTGCGGGATGTTCGCACGATGAGCAGTCTGTATAACAGTCGGGTGGTGGACTCTAGGACTGGGATCCGTACTCGTGGAAAGATCTAAACTTTGTTTTATTACTAGGTAGTTATCATGGCGAGGGATCGAACCCATTAATGTGGAGTACGTAGGTGCTTGCTCTTGGACCTATGTAGTATGGGATGCATGGAATCCGATCAAGTATGCATTACTGTCATCTTAGTATAAAATATCTGCATTAGGCATTAAGGTATTGCATACACTTACATGTTTAGAGTTGTCACTTTTAACACTTTATTTTACATTCAAGTTTGTGGTTTATTAAAGTATTAAGATCGTCATACTTTCAGCATAGCGAGGATGGCCGTGTGTAACATTTTTCGTCTGTTGTAAGCAACTGACGTGCCCACAGTTTTATATGCAGGATTTGGATTTTTTCAAGAAGATATAAAGTTGACTTGATGCTGATAATTATTTAATCTTAAAGATATTGCAATTGTATATTTCTTTCATTATTGGACTTCATTTTACCTTCCGCAAATGTAAAGGACTCTGATGTAATATACAGTTTTCAAAATTCATTGTAAAATTGTACGAAGTGATGTGTAAAGATCCCGTAGAACTTCGAATTTTGCCTTATTTAGAATTCGGGGTATTACATAGTGGTATTAGAGCGACGCTTCAATAAGTAGTATAAATTTACAAGGAAGACACATTAGGGTGGACATTAGAAGTGTGAGTTCAGTCTATAGAGATTTAAATGTAAGTGATTTATATTTGTATTGCTCTATATGCTGATGTTTTCTCTTCCTTTTCCCTGTTTGGATGGTTGGAGTCGTGAATGAAATAGTTATTTGAACCTTCATTCATGATACTCTCCTCGTATATATTGATGTGAGATCGTATGCAAGTATATTTTCCCTGGATATCAGAGTGGCGCAGTGGAAGCGTGTTAGCTTGAACCTACATTTATGATACCTTACACGTCGGCACACTTCCCTCTCAAATTTTTCATCGTGAATTTTTATCATAGTACTTTTTCCATATTTAATATTTTTTCAAACAAATAATTTCTTATACTATTGAACCACTTGATTATCTATTCTTTTGTCTATCCTCATTAGTCTTGATCTTTTGAATTTGTTTTATCTGTCTTTCAATTTTAAATATTTGTCCTTCGTATTTTTGTGTCACTTTATGATTATCCATTTACAATTGTTATTACTTTTCGTATTATTGCAACTATTATTTTCTTCATTTATTATTTCTATTATATTTTGCTTAAGAATTTTTGCTTATGTACATTCATTTTGTATGATTTGATTTCCTGATACTACATTTTTCCATTTCCTCATATTGTCATATATTTTAGTGTATTTTTAACAAGATTAAAATATTCTACCCATATAAATATGACCTACCATTTTGTTTTATTGCCTACATTCGATACTATTGTTATTACATATTATTTGCTGATTTGTTTTGTTAATCGCTACTAATTAATTTTGTAGTTTTACGTTTCTTCAATATAATACATACACTACATAATTATTGTTTTCATTTGTGTTTCCATCTCGTGCATACGCTTTACACTATTTTCATCATAATGTTATAAATCATTTTCATTACTACAAATTATGTAAATCCTATATTTAAAGTTTTTCTATTTTAATATTTTGCCTTCGTAATTCCTACTTCATTTACAACTTTTCCATCTATTTTTATATCGCTGATTTTCAAACATAACACCATATTTTACTAAAAACCCAATATTCAAGTATATATGGAAGATTACATCTCTCCATACTCCGTTTTGGTGCAACCTGATGTCGAAAGGGCAAATCTGCAACTAGACGTCAATGGAGGCAACCTGCAACTGGACGTCAGGGAGGCAAAGTCTGCAACCGAATGTCCAGAAGGAAAACTGCAATCGGATGTCGTAGGGTAATTTTGCAACTTGAAATTGAGGAGGCGAGTTTGCAGTTGGACACCAACGAGGCGAACCTACACCAGAAGGAGATTTCTACTTTGATAACCCGTACTTTGTTTTCTATAAAATTTACATACCACTATTCTATTTTTGTACTAGCTTATACTATTTGACAACCTAGCATTATATTATTTAAACTGATTTGTATCCTACTTGTATATTTATTACTTAATCTCAACTATCTTGTCGTCTTCTTCTTTATTTTGAATCTTTTCATGAGTAAGCATTTCATACCGCTTTATCGTATTTTATTTTGCTACTAACTTATCTTAGATTTGGTGTCTACTCACCTAATAAAAAAAATTGGTATTTATACATTTTCTTCAATTCGTAAGTTATTTCTATATGATTAATTTTCGCACTATTTCAATAATATGTTATTACTTTTTTCACTATAATGTCTTGTTTTACTCCAACAAATTAACTATTTATAATTTTCATGTCATAACATTGTTTGTTTCACTCTATAATTTTTACACTTATATACGTACATAATTTTGTATGTTGGTTTTTCTTGCTATACTTGACAATTCGAAAGTATTTCGTGTATGCCTTCTATATCTTTAATTTTCAAATCGTATGTATAATTATTATAGTTACCTTACAAATTATTTTATGATATTAATTTATTTACACTTTTAACTAAATTTCATTCTCGTTTATTTTCAAACTCTTATCCAATAGTCTTCTTTTAAATTGCTAATTCAATTTTCGTTATACAGTACCAGTTCAGTTTTGTGATTTTATTAATCTATTACTTATTATCTTGAAAGATTTTGACTACTAAACCTACTTATAAATTATCTATTGACTATGTTTCTCTTTATTGCATTATTTTCCGAACTATTCCTTAATTAATAACTAAGTTTATTTTTCCTTTTGGTTTACCTAATATTATTTTTGTATGAAAATTTTTCTCAATCTATCCTGTCTTTTTGTCACATTTATTTTCTGATGCTATTTTTCTTGTTTTCTCGTTCGGTTCTTATAAAATTTTGATACTCATAGTTTTCTTATATAGAGTTTATCTTGTTTTTTCTCATTGCATATTTTTATACTACATTTATTTTTCTTAATATTTGCAGTTTTCTATATATAATAATGATATTTTTCTTTGGTGTGTACAAAGTACAATCTTTTCCCTAGCGAGTTCTGAGGAGAGAACTGTTCTAGGGGGGGGGAGAGTGTAACACCCCGCAAAATTGGAAATGACAATTTTGCCCTCGGGTGTTACACACGTGTATTTTGTACCGTTACTGATAATATTTGTAACGTGTTTTCACTATGTATTTTGATTTCCAACTATTTATGGATTTCCTGTATTCTTAAAATACTATTTGAGTCAACTAAAATATAATATTTCAAGCTTAGTATTTTTACTTGCTTTTAGGTGTTTTCGATGCACGTATCAATTACGTATATTTCCATTGCCACGTGTGATATTTTTATGTGTATTGATTATTTATTTTACGTGTTCGAACTCGTTTTATAAATTGAAGTTCATTTTTCTCCTATTTTGATTAAAATAATTTTGTACGTGTAAAGCACGTGTTTTCTATGTACGTAGTGATTACGTCGTGGATTATATAAAAATTAATAAATATATTTTTCTTATATTTTTTTCGATTATATTTTAATAACTTTCCATTTGATAAATTCGATTTCGCATTTTGACATTTTATGTGCGACACACGTGTTTCGGTGCGCGTATTTGGGCGTATTCGTTTTCAAAATAAATTTTTGGGAGTGTTTGTAAGTTTATTTTATTTGTGCATGAAAAATTATAATTTTTAAATTAAACTTACTTTTTATGCATCTTATATATTATATACAGGTGTTTTAATTTAAATAAAAATATTTAATTGAGGAAGGGTGTGCTAGTGCAAGCACGTGCACGTGTTGAGCAAGGGTAATAGGTGGCCGGGCTGTTTGAGATGGAGGGAGAAACAAGTTTTGAAATTTTAGAGAGTGGAGATAGTGAATTAGTGAGTGGTGTTCATGGGGTTAGTGGACAAGTAGTTATTGTAACCACCCCCTAATCTCCTTATATAATACCCCTTGCTCCTTCACCATTCTCCATCATCTCTCCCTTTCTTTCCTCCTCTGCCGAAACCAGCAAACCAAGTCCAGCCATTGCTTTCTCTACTCCCACCATCCTATTCCATGTGTATATATATATATATATATATATAAATGCACATATTTCTCACTTTCTCCTTCTTCTTTCCTTTCTCTGTGCATTCCCTAAGCAAACCAAAATCCCATCCAGCACACTCTCATACTTCTCCACCTACTCCATACACATATTTATATATATATATATACATATATATACTACTACATCATTTAGTGTATATGTAAATATATTCATGTACATATAAATACTTAAATGAAATGAGAGGAAGTGCTGTTCTTGATGCTTGACCGAAAATGGGAGAGTTGGGGAATTGCACTTGGTGCGCGGAATCCGAGGAGACAAATCAGAGTTTCTCTAGGAGTCTCTAGGAGTTGTGCCTCATCATCTTTGTTTGCAATTCTTCATAAGAGGTGGGTGATCTTCTTGCTTTCTAATTGTAAGGAATGCATGCTAGTAATGATAAATGAGTAGTATAGATTAAATTGATGTGATGAATGTAGAATAGATCAATGCTATGTTATGTACTATGATTGGTAGAAAATTTGTTGTGAATAAGAAACTAATTGCCATCATAATAATTAGAAAGAAGAATATTAAACAAAAGAATTAATGCCATAAATCATACTAATATGCTTGTTAAATTGTGAATGTCGAATTTGATAACTTATATGACTATTGTTGAGATTTTCCTTATAGCCAAAATAAATTTGTAGTGAAGTTTCGGTTGGTACAAATAGAATCATATAAATTGGTTAAAAGAGATACGAATTGTTATTTTTCTTAAATTGAAGAAATGTGATTCATGTACACAAATGAGAGAAAAATGAATTGAAATATAGATATATGTTTAAAATATAAGTTTGAAAATTCGTGGGTTATTGTTTGCAAGTAAACTCAGTCTAGATGAATTAATTACAGTCTAATAAAAGAGTATATCGATTGAATAATTGAGTTGTGTGAACGAAAGTATGGCAGTGTATTTTTCACATCAGTAGTCATGGTTGGACTTACTGGCTAGTTGGTGCGTCACAGTACTGTTACTGTAGCACGGGTGTGGTCAGGGATTCTGGGTTCGAAACTTGACACCCCCTTTTCCCTCGTGTTTGTTTAATTAAATCCAAGAACCGAGACAAGATACTTAGGGCTTAGGGTCTGTCATTGTGACAGTAAAGTCATTTGGACTTCTTGGTCTTTCGGTGGCATCCAGAACGGTCACTGTAGCGCGCTGTTGGGCTTGGGTTCGAAACCCGGTAGCCTCATTTTGATTTTTTGGTGTTTTTTTGATATTTTTGAAGAGTTTAAATGCAAATAAAAATTTGGGAAAAATTCTAATATTCCTCTAAAATGATTTAGAATTTATAAAAAATAGTTTCATAACATTTCATGTATTTTGTGAGAAATTAAAAGTGAAACTGAAATGAAAATGAGTTGATGACTTCTAAATTATTTATTTAAGAATATGACATTTATTTTGAGTAGAAGAAGAGTAAAATATTGTTATGCTATTGATTTCTCTTTAATGAGATTATATAATTATTTGATTAAAAAATACTTGATGTGGTTTAAGATATTATATGTGATTAAGTTGTTAATGAGATTGGAATCTATTATGAGTTCATGAAAAGAAATGTTGTCTTTTTTTGAAAGAATTGTGAATAAGTGAATGAATTGAATTTTATGATTGATGCAAAAATAAGACATTGATTAAGTTATGAATAAGTTGAAGATATGAATACAATGGAGTTTAATACATGATTATTGAAGGGTATGAGTACCCATGAAATTCTAGAACATGAGAGGTTGTGATCTAGAGGTTTAGTGAGACCCCGGGTACCGACATGTTGAATTAAATGATTGAGTTATTTGAGATATGGCTATGGAGCTATCTCGGTATTTGTGATTATGTCCAATAGGGGGTAAAACTAATTCTAGATGTGATAATTTATTCATGTCTTGAACTTAAGAACTAGGCACTAAGTGAAGATGTAGTAAATTTGGGCAAACGTAAGTGGGGCGCTTCTATATAGTCGGGTGGAGGATTCCAGGACTGTGGTTGCTTCGATGGAGACAAGCTTTTATTTTAAATCCGGGACTATGCATAGTTGGGCGGATAGTTTGCCGTACTCTAGTGTATATACGTATACCGGGGCTAGAGGGGCACTTGTGGGATGTTCGCACGACGAGGAGTCTGTATAACAGTCGGGTGGTGGACTTCGGGACTGGGATCCGTACTCGTGGAATGATCTAAACATTGTCTTATTTCTGGGTAGTTATCATGGCGAGGGATTGAACCCTTTAATGTGGAGTACGTAGATGCTTACCCTCAGACCTATGTAGTATGGGATGCATAGAATCTGTACAAGTATGCATTAATGTCATCTTAGTATAAAATATCTGCATTAGGCATTAAGGCATTGCATACACTTACATGTTTAGAGTAGTCACTTTTAACACTTTATTTTACATTCAAGTTTGTGGTTTGTTAAAGAATTAAGATTGTTATACTTTTGGCATAGCAAGGATGGCCGTGTATAACATTTTTCGTCGGTTGTCAGCAACTGACGTGCCCACAGTTTTATACACAGGATATGGATTTTTTCAAGAAGATATAAAGTTGATTTGATGTTGATGATTATTTAATGTTAAAGATGTTGCAATTGTATATTTCTTTCATTATTGTACTTTATTTTACCTTCCGCTGTGTTATTAAATGTAAAGGAATCTGATGTAATAAAAGTTTTCAAAACTTATTGTAAAATTGTACGAAGTGAAGTGTAAAGATCCTGTGGAACTTGGAATTCAGCCTTATTTAGAATTCGGGGTGTTACATATACTATATCATCCCGAGGCATCGAGTTGGTTGTCAATAAGATATACACACTTAGTAAGCAGAGACTGACCAATAATGTAAACATTTTGGTACAGTTCATAATAATGTAAACATTTTGATACACCGTTCTCTTTGAACACTGGATTTATAGCTATCGCCACCATTTGCACCCTGAAACTCTTCTCTCTTCTTCTTATTTTGGCCTGCACTATTGCTACCCTATCACCAATACATTTCTTCCCAAACCTCCAATCACTACGTTCTATCTTCAACAAGATCGTTGCCGCCACCACCACCACTACCAGCAACAAGCCATTCCTTCGCCAACACTCACTACAAGCATGGAAACCCTGATCAAATTCCCATCCATAATCTTAACCAGGAATAAAGTTTAGGGAAGCTCAATGTTAACTCTGCAAAGGACTACAAAGAAAGACATAACTCCAACATTGAAATTTTGATGACAATAGGTTCGTTACCAATCATTGAAATTTTGTTGAAAGACATAAACTCCAACATAATCCATAGGTTCATACACATCTTTTTTATGGGCATACTAGCTTTAGAAATTATGAATCAGATATCCGCAAATGAAGGTTATTAACACTTCTGTCGCAGAAAATATATTCAGTAGTCCCTTCCAAACTAGACAAACTAATTTTGCTTAAGACTCTCACAAATAATCAAATTTGGAAGCAACAAGATGTACAATCAAAATAAGAATTTCAGAGGATGCATTCATTAAACTTTCGAAAACCTGGGATTCATCTGAAGTAGTCTCAATGAATTTCATGTAGCGTACCACACATTTGGCTCCAATGTCACATGTTCAATTTGAAATTTAGTAACCAGAAAACCGCACTTCCGATTACAAAGATAACATATTATCATTATCAATAAACACTGAAATTTAAACTCCAACCCATACAACTATATCTATTAAGAAAAAATCAAACCTAACACAAACTGCAAAAGTCTAGAAATCACAAAATTAAGAACACAAGGCCATAATTCATGAAACGGCAGCAACAGTTAAACAGTAGCATTGGCAGCACTAGCAATCCTTGGCCACAGGTCAGCACATACTTTTCCAATGGGCCCAGTAATAGCAGATCCTACAACCATAACCAATAGAACTTATTAAATTTATGGATCTGAGACTATTCAAAGAAAAAGCAAGTAACCAATTAATAATCATTCCAAGGTCAATTTCAACAGAATCAGCTGAAAAAATAAGATATGCATTTGGCAATATTTACAAATTATTTATTTAATCCTTTAGGAGGGGGAAAAAATAGATCATATGATGCAAGCTACAGTCTGTATATATCCACTTCTAACAACTAAAACGAAATAGCTCTAAAGATCTTAAATTCGTAATTCTGTATCTTAATAAAAAAAAAGGTTAGGTGTGTAACACGTACCAAGCATTGATTAGTTGGTATTTTAATTTCTCAAATCAAGAGACTGCCTATCTTAATAAATAAAGTAAACTTTTTTGTCAACTGATAAGATGAACGTTGTGACATAGTATTTTTGCAAGTTTCTGCAATAATGCACTTAAAACAGAATAAGTGTATCGCCTTACCTTTCATTTCTCCCTTTTGATTCACAATCACCCCAGCATTTTCTGCAAATTGCAAAAATAACATAACCATGTTAAAGATATAGAGATGCATCCAAAACAATGGGCTCCAACAAATTTTCAGTTCTTTAAACTTTCAAATTGCAACAGTTAGTAGTGTTTTTCTATGATAAAACATGGTTAGCAAGTGGACAAATCGGTATATTTCATGCAACAACAAATATTAAACATAATAAATATTAAACATGAAACCAACTAACAAGCATTAAAATAATTTAGAAATGCAACTGCGGCTGCAATAGATGTAGGCTTCAAATGCATGTACCCATTACTCTACAGTTTCCAATGACTATAGTTTCTAGAAGATAGATCATAGTAGTTAATAGTTACTCTACAATGTATTGATTGGTTTGTTAAAATAATTAGAACGTCAAAGTTAATCATCGTATATTTTCCCTCCTTTATAAATGCAATTCTATAGTTAAAAGGATTGGGATGCAGCTAACATGGACCTCAAATTTATAAATGCAACTACATTGATCAATTGGGCTTGCAATAAAGTAAATTGATATTTACTACAACTATACCCTATGTTTGCCGTTAATTGCCACTAATTTAATGCTTCTTTTTTCCCCCAGATTGTCGTTACACTCAGAACCGTTATGTACATATTGACAGTTTAACTTTTGGTAGGGTGATGAAGAACATGTTGGGTTCAAACCATTGAGTTAAAAGGCATTGTCCTGTTTGAAAGGTAATGGTTTCAAAACTCTTATTTAAAACTCTCATTGTTTTAATTGATTATTGTAAACTCTTACTATTTATTTCAAAACTCTTACTGTTTTTTAGGCTCACTATTTGGTCCCATTTTTGAAGACTTAAAGCATTATGTTTTCCTACAACCCTATAATTTTTTTTTGGTCATTCGGTTGGTTAGTGTATATTATGGTGGAGGATGTAATAGTTGTAATAGTTGTAATATTTAGTATTTTCGGAGATGATGTAAGTATCTGTATATAATGATGATATAATATAGTTATGTTAATACCCGTACCCACAAAGTTGTGGAGTATTGGGTTCTGTGTTTGGTTTTTCAAAGGTTTTTCTAAAAATCCATTACATTTTCAATCAAAAGTTTGGTTTTTATTTTGTATCTTGCATTATATTATGATCCCCCCCAGAGCCTTATATATATAATGCCTGTATGATGTTGCTTGGTTTGGCCTGGGGAGGATTGATATTTATTGCCTGTGATGTTATATTTTAAATTGTTAGCAGAATTCCATAAGGAATTACTATGAAATGGCTAATATTTTAGGGAAGACTGTCGAAATTTTTACTAAATTTCCTAAAATCTATTGTGTTTTCATACGATATCTTGGTTTTTATTTTGTATCTGTAGTCATATGAACATTTCCCCCTCCCCCTCCCCCCCCCCCCCCCCCAAGAGCTCTATATATATGATGCATGTGTGATGTTGCTTGGATTGGCCTGAGGAGGATTCATATTGACTGCCTGTGATGTTAATTTTTTAATTGTGAGCAGAATTCTGTAAGGAATTGCTCTAAAAGGGCTAATATTTAAAGGGAGATTCTGTCAAAATTTTTACTACAATTCCTAAAAAATATATTATGTTTTCCAATGAAATCTTGGTTTTTATTTTGTATCTTGGTTAATATGAAAATTTTAGAGGATACTATTTTAAAGGAGACTATTTTATATCTTGGCTAATATCTTGGCTAATATCAAATGAAAACTATTACGTCAAAGTTAATATTAACTGCCTGTAAAATTTTAGAGGAAACTGTCGAAATTTTTACTAAACAACTTAATTAATTAATCATTTTTCGCAATGACGTGCCGTAGGAAACAATTTAAAGGTGATTGTATTAGAAAACAATTAGGAAACAAAAAAATTTCAAAGGAGGGTGTATAAAGAAGATGATTGTATTACAAAGGTGGTTGTATTTGTTTACACTCAGAATTATTTTTTTCTGTCATGGTGCATATTTTTAATGGATGTGCTCACATTTTTTGAAAAATAGCTAGGTTTTTGGAGAATTGGATAAGTCAATATTGAGAAATATAAGGGCAATAAAGATGAAATAACTAAAAAACTAAAACAATTTAGCAAATAATTGTTAAAGAGGTATAGTGAATGACTTTTGATCTTAGCATGTATAATGCATAAATTTATTTGCAGTTCACGCAACCAAATAACTCCAAATAAGTTTATATGCAGTTTTGAATACGTGCCGTAGGCACGTGCCCACGGGCATACCTAGCTTATGAATGTTTTTCGTTCTCTCGAATTTATTTGTATTGGTACGTGCAATGCACGTGTTGGCAGTGCCCGTATTGGTTGTTTCCTTTTTCAAAATAAAAATTTATGAAGTGTGTATGTTTATTTTTATTTTTATTAATTTAAACTATTTTTACGTGGGATATTTCATTTTACAATATTTTTTCTACACGTGCTTTACATGTGCTTTTTCTACTATACACGTACAAGTTTTGTTATTTTTACAACAAGTTGTGCATTAAGATTAATTTAATATAATTATACTAAATTTAATGTTAAGAAAAATAATATAAGTATTTATTAAAAATAAGAATTTAAAATGAAATAAAATAATTAAATGAAAGTAAAATGAGAAATGTACAAAACACGTGCACACGTTCCAAAAACCGGCTGCCCTTTTGACTTGGTTTCCATGGGTGGGAGAGTGGGGTGTGTGAGTGGGTGTGTGAGTGGATTAGTGGATAGTTAGTTGCTAAAACTATCCCCTAATTACCCATATAAATACCCCCTATTCTAACCCCAAATGAACACAAAAATAAATAAAAAAAAGAGAGAGTCAAGAGAGAGGAGTTGTTGTTTTTGGCTTTCGGGATTTTGCTAGAGGCTTGCGGGGTTTTTCTTTTTGGAGCATTTTAACTAAAGAGTTTCAACTACAAGGAATTCTCTTTAAGGTGAGTGCTTCTTTTGCTTTCTAATGCTTTGTAGAATTCATGATTAGGTGTATATGCATGGAATGATAATTAGATATTGTGTGGATGGTTGTTTTATTTCTAAATATTTTGTAGAATGCATGGTTAGATGTGAATGCAATGGAATGATAATGTGTGGGTGTTTTCATAATCTTCTAGTATGAATAAATTGTGTTGGTTTAAACTAGAAATGTGTAGATATAGATGAATTAATAGGTGTATGAAATAGTTCTCTACAAATTTTATTTGTGCATGCTTAGTTACAATTGTGTAGTAGATGTTGAAATTAATGTGTGTATGTGCAGTGGTTTTATGGAAATTGTTATCTAATGAAAATTTCACACAATAAACTCATGGGATTAAATTCTTGTATGCATTTTGGTAATATAAACACTCCCAAGAAATCTAGTGGTGTAGAGAAAAGTTTGTTCATTTAATTTATGTAAGGGACTATGAGTCATTCATACAATTTAAATGAAAATATCTATGTTCTTCAAAAATAAAATCGGCATATATCTTATTTGTACAGATACACTAAGTTTTAGAGGAATGTATCTCTGAAATTTGTAAGGAAATACATAGCAATCAAGTTATCAAAATTTTTTAAGTTAATAGACATAATGTGGTTCGGGTTATAAAAATTGTGGTGAGCCTTTTCTCACCAACAGTGAGTTGGCTCACTGGTTCTGAGCTGCGTTTGGGTTGTTGTTGGGTTTGGGTTCGACCCCGGGCAGGGGCATTTAATTTAAAAAACTCTTATTATTATTCATATTAGCTAAATTTGCATGAATTTGATTAAGAGTGTATTTAAATCATACTGGAATATAAAAGGAGTAATTTGAGATAATTTTGTACAAATTTAGGATTTTATTTGAATGTAAAACCACATTACATATTGAATAGTATATCAAGACGATTATTTTAAATTCTTAAAGATTTTTTTTTAATGAGCTAACTTTGGAATAATTGAGATAATCAAATATAAATTTGGGAAACTCATGTACATTATTTTAATTAAGGAGTAAATTTAGTGATATTTTATTTTTGTGATGAAAGACTGAAATGTGAAAATTTATCCTATAATGTGTGTACCATATGAGAAATAAATTTCATCCTAAAATTTGTGAAAAATGATTTACGTGACAAATTAAGAAATAAACAAAGTCTATATTTTGAAAATTAAACGTACGATATTTTTAAGGGTTTTATCAAGTTAAAATTGATTTTGAGATGTGTTATCTTGAAATGGGCAATTTAAAGAGAGTGAATGAAAGAATTTCAATGAATTTTAATGAATGAGAATTTTTTTTGAAGAGATTAAGATTAATCTAGAAGAGGTTAAATTTTCTAGGAACTTAGCGAGGCTAGTAATGTACGGCAAATTTTTGATGAATGAAATTTTGTGAAATGGTCAATATGGACCAGAAATGTTGTGAGTTTAAGTCCGGTAGGGTAAGCTAGGCCATGATAACCAAAGTTAAATTAAGGATATGTTCTAGAAAAAGAAGATGTAATGAGATCTGGGCAACGTAAGTGGGGCGTTTCTATATAGTCGGGCGGTGTACTCCGAGACTGAGATTGCCACAGTGAAAGACGAGCCTTTATTAAATCTGGAATTATGAATGATCAGGCAGTGTACTTTGGGGTCATGATTAGTCGGGCGGATAGGATCCAGATCTCCAATATATATTGGGCTAGAGCGGCATTTGCGGGATGTTCGCTCGAGGTGAATTCTGTATAGTCGGACGGTGTACTCCAGGGCTGAAATTCATACTCGTGGGATGTCTGAACCTTGTTTTTGTTACAGTTGTAGGATTTCATATTGAGAGATTGAAACCTATAATGAGGAGTACGTTAAGGGCTTGCCCTCTGACCTATGTAGTATGGGATGCATAGAATCCGAACAAGTGTGCATTAGTGCATCATAAGTGTAAGTGTCTGCATTAGGCATCAAGTTCATATCATAGGTTGACATATTTAGGATAGCCACTTCTCACATTTTGTTTCGCATTCAAGTTTGTGTTTGCTAAAGTAGAAGAATCGTTGTATTATAGCATTGCGTCAGTTGTATGCAACTGAAGTACCCACAATTTCCTAGTTGCAGGATTGGTTTTGGCATGGATTTGAAGTCACTGTGAGAGATATCACAAGATTGAAGAGCTTTCATTATCATTTATGTACTGTACTTATTTATTTCTGCTGTGTTAATATAAAGAATGATGTTGTAAATGAAAAAATTTTAATTTCCCTGTATTTTTGTACAAAATTGAAGTAAAGATCCTGTTTTTTGCTTCGAATTACCTGTGTTTGGAATTCGGTGTGTTAAAGAATGGTTTCAGAGCCGACTTCAACAAGTAGTACAAAAATATTAAGGGAAACAAAATTAGGGTGGATAATAGATTTGTGAGTGTCAGTTTGGAGTCATGAATGTTATAGTTATATAATTTGCATTCATGATACTCTCATCGTATACATTGATGTGATATTGTATGCGAGCATGTTTTCATTTGTATCGTGATTGCTATGGTTGGCTTGAAACTACATTCATGATACCTTATACGTAGACTAACTTTTCTCATTTATCTTTTTTGTATATTTTCCTCGTAGTAATTCTCATCTTTAACGTTTAATATTTTCTTTTTTCAAAGAATTATTTTCTTATACTATTGATTCACTTCGATATTTATTTTATCTACATTCCTTGGTCGTAATCTTTTAATTTTGTATTACTTGTTTTTCAGTTTTAAATTTTTTTCCTTCATATGTTTAGTGCTTTTATGTTTACTCGTTTACATTTACTATTACTTTAAGGAATTTTATTAAGTTTTAAGTTACCACTTATTAAATTATTATTTACGACTATTATTTTTCTTTGACTATTATTTCTATTACATTTTAATTTATTTATTTTTCCATATTACATTCATTTTATATATGCTTTTGATTTCATGATACTATATTTTTCCGTTATTTTATGGTGTCTTATTTATTTCAGTATATTTTAACATGATTGTATTTTTTTTGTATTAATGTAATATACCTCTACACAATAAGATTTTCTTTTATTACTATTTTTGTTATTACATATTATTTTATACCTTTTGTTATATTTACTTTTCACTATTAATTTCTACTTATTAATTTTGTTGCTTTATACTTCTCTAATATACTATATACACTCATTATTTGTATCTTTACTTTATTTCAATTTTTATTATCTTTATATTCTTTTTTACTATATATACTTTCCACTGATTACTATATACATCATATATTTCAACATACTTACTATACATACTATTTTGCACTTATGTAATTACTACATTACTATATATTGTATAATATATGTTTATTATGTCAACTCATTACACTACATACTTATTTTCTCATTCACAGTCGCATTTAAGCTTATGTATGTATTTCATTCCATTTTTCTTCTTACTTTTATAAATCATTTTCATTACTACTAATTTCTACTATTTATGTTTGATAATTATACTCTACATCTATTTCAATATTTCATCGTTGTTATTTTCTACTTCATTCCTACTTTTACTTCTATTTTTATATCATAAATTTCAAAATGTAACATCATATGTAATTAAGCATTTAATATCCAATTACATATGGAAGATTACATCATTACAGTCACCGTTTTTTGTGCAACCGGATGTCGAGAGGGCAAATCTGCAACTAGACGTCAATGGAGGCAAACTTGCAACTGGATGTCGAGGAGGTAAAATATGGAACTGAATTTCCAGAAGGCAACCTGCAACCGAATGTCGTGAAGGCAAATTTGCCACTTGATGTTAAGGAGGTAAGCCTGCAGCTGGACATTAATGAGGTAAACCCACAACAAAGGAGATTTTCTATTTTAATAACCCCTACTTTTAGTTTTATATATATTACTTACCACTATTTCATTCTTTTGTAATAGTTTATACAATTTTATAATATTTTACAACTTAGCTTATACTACTTCAACTTTATTATTTATAACACAGTTATACTTACATACACATTTAATTAATTACCTTATTATTTAAACTTGATTCTACATCTATCATATATGTGATGTTTTTCAATCTATATTACTGGTTACTATTAATTATTTTTATTGCTTATGTATTTTTACAAAATTCCATTTTTTATTTATATTTTTTTTTACTAACTTATCCTCTACTGTTTTCTACTCATATAATATGACTTTTATTTTATTATTTATAATTAAATATTATATATTATTTCAATAATATATTTTTACTTTTACTACTATTATATTTTCGTTTCTCCAATTACTTATAAATTTCATATTATAGCATTGTTTGTTTCATCATAGATTTTTACGCCTGTATATGTATATAATTTTTTATGTTGGTTTTCTTGCTATACATGACTACTTATAGATATGTTAATAAATACTAATCATTATTTTATGAATTTAATTTTAAATCTTATATATAGTTATTATATTTACCTTAAGAATTATTTTTTCGTGATATTAACAAATTTAATACTCATATATTTTTCAGAATTTTCATAAAACAATATTCTCTTAAATTGTTACCTTCTTTTTGTCTATCAATATATATTCTTAGTTTACAATATTAATCATTCATTTCTTCCCATTTTCTTTTAGTTAATTTATCTTTTCTTAAAATTTTCAAATTTTTATTAGCTAGTGCTAACTACTTTTTAATTATTATGCTCTTCCAAATTATTTATCAGTTTGCTTTATATTTTGATAGTTTTTTTTAATTTCGTTTCTACTATTTATTTCATTATCATAATAATATCCTTTTATCGCAGTAAATTTTTGAGCTACTTAATATTTATTTATGCTCTTAGTCTATTTTTCTCCTACTGCATTGTAAATTGTTCTATACTATTTCAATGCTTTTACTCTTTGCACTTACATTTCTTTTCCTTCTTATTTATTTCCATACTTCTATTTTTGTTTTAATCCTTTTCATACTACTTCTTACTATTATTATTTTGTTTACTATATTTATTTTTTAGAGCATCTATATATTACTATGATCTTCTTATTTCTTTCCAATTACTTTGTTTTCCAACTTCTTTCATAATGGATGACTAAAATTTTCTTTTGCTACAGTATCTAATACTTTATCTAATATTATTATTATTATTTTCTTTCAATCTATATTATCTTTCATTGTCACGTCCCTTTTCTGCTATTTAAATTTTTTAATACTTTCGTGTTTTGTTCTTATTCACTTTGATACTCATAGTTCCTTATATAAGTTTGCTTTGTTTTCCATATTACATATTTTTATATTATATTTATTTTCTTAGTATTGGCATTTTTTCTGTATACAATAATGATTTATATGGGGTACTCACGATACAACTTTTACTCTAGTAAGTTCTGAGGACAGAACTGTTCTAAGAGGGGGAGATTGTATCACCCCACAAAACCGAGTTATGACAATTTTGCCCACATGTGTTGCACACTTGTATTTTGTACTATAACGGGTGATATCTGTTACGTATTTTAATATAAATATGTTACGTATATCTGCATTCAACTATTTATATATTTTTCGTCCTCTCAAAATTCATTTTTATCCTATTCTGAGCAAACTTAAAAATTTATTTTAATCTTTGGATTTTACGTGCATTGCACGTATTTTTAATGCACGTGTCGATTATGTATATTTTATCGTTACGTGTAACTAGTATCATACACGTGCACACGTGCACGTGGAAAAAATTGGAGGATAATGAAAAGGGTAAAAAGAAAATAATTTCTAAACTGATCCACTTTCGAAAATATTTACCAAACAGGTCCACTCACGGAAATATTTACCAAAGTTAGTCCATGAGTAAAAAGAAAATAATTTCTAAACTGATCCACTTTCAAAAATATTTACCAAACAGAGCCACTTTTGAAAATATTTACCAAAGTAACCCAACCCGTGCGTTGCACGGGTTGGGTTACTGATATCGGTAACCTTATTAAAATAGATGTTCTACGTATTTTGTATTTTGACTATTTATGAATGTTTTTCGTTCTCTCAAACTTATTTTGTATTGGTACGTGCAACGCACGTATTGGTAGTGCACTTGTTGGTTGTTTCCCCTTTCAAAATAAAAATTTATGAAGCATTTAAGTTTATTTTTATTTTTCTTAGTTTAAACTATTTTTATGTGAAATATTTTTTTAAAAATATTTTTTTCTATACGTGCTTTTTCTACTATACACATGCAAGTTTCGTTATTTTTACTGCAAGTTGTGCACTAAAATTTCATTAAAATTTATGTAATCTAATTATACTACATTAAATGTTAAGAAAAATAATATAAGTAATTATTAAAAATAAGAATTTAAAATGAAATAAAATAATAAAATTAAATTAAATAAAAATGTACAAACACGTGCACACGTGCAATGTGCACACTTTCCCAAAACCGGCTGCCCTTTTGACTTGGTTTCCATGAGTGGGAGAATGGGGTGTGTGAGTTGGGTGTGTGAGTGGATTTGTGGATAGTTATTTGCTAAAACTACCCCTAATTACCCATATATGTACCCCCTATTCTATCCTCAAATGAAAACAAAAAATAAATAAATAAAAAAAGATAGAGTCAAAAGAGAGAAGTTTCTGTTTTTTGGCTTTCGGGATTTTGCAAGAGGCTTGCGGGATTTTGCTTTTTTGTGCTTACTAAGGAGCTTCATTTAATTTAAGTATGGCACTATGAGTGATTCATACAATTTAAATGAAAATCTCTTTGTTATTCAAGAATAAAATCGGCATATTTCTTATTTTTTACAGATATACTAAAATTTAGAGGAATGTATCTCTGAAATTTGTAAGGAAATACATAGCAATCAAGTTATCAAAAAATTTTGAGTTAATAGACATAATGTAGTTCGGGTTATACAAATTGTGGTGAGCCTTTTCTCACCAACAGTGAGTTGGCTCACTGGTTCTGAGTTGCGATTGGGTTGTTGTTGTGTTTG
Source organism: Hemerocallis citrina (assembly GCA_017893485.1). Lineage (NCBI taxonomy): Eukaryota > Viridiplantae > Streptophyta > Magnoliopsida > Asparagales > Asphodelaceae > Hemerocallis > Hemerocallis citrina. The sequence continues at coordinate 168,285,624 of CM030368.1, forward strand.
GGTTCAACCCTGGGCAGGGGCATTTAATTTTAAAAACTTTTTTTATTATTACTCCTATTAGCTAAATTTGCTTAAATTTAATTAAGAGTGAATTTAAATCATACTAGAATATTAATGGAGTATTTTTAGATAATTTCGTACAAATTTAGGATTTTTTTTAGGGTAAAATCACATTACATATTGAATAGTATATCAAGATGATTATTTTGAATTCTTAAAGAATTCTTATTGTTTTTAATGAGCTAACTTTGGAATAATTGAGACAATCAAATATAAATTTGAGAAACTCACTTGGGTGGAAATTATAGTGTCCAGTATTCTAATTAAGGAGTAAATTTAGTGATATTTTATTTTTGTGATGAAAGATTGAAATGTGAAAATTTATCCTTGAATGTGTGTACCGTATGTGATATGAATTTCATCCTAGAATTTGTGAAAAATGATTTATGTGAAAAATTAAGAAATAAACAAAGAATGTATTTTAGAAATTAAACGTACGATATTTGTAAGGGTTTTATCAAGTCAAATTGATTTCGAGATGTGTTATCTTGAAATGGGCAATTTAAAGAGAATGAATGAAAGAATTTTAATGAATTTTAATGAATGAGAAATTTTTATGAAGAGGTTAAGATTAACCTTGAAGATCTCTATGTTAAGATGGATGGGTTCTAGGAACTAAGCGAGGCTCGTAATGTCCGGAAAATTTTTGATGAATGAAATTTTGTGAAATGGTCAATATGGACCTGAAATGTTGTGAGAAATTTTAAGTCCGGCAGGGTAAGCTAGTTCTAGGCCATGATAACTAAAATTAAATTAAGGAAAAACACTAGAAAATGAAAATGTAATGAAACGTGGACAAACGTAAGTGGGGCGTTTCTATATAGTTGGGCAGTGTACTCCGGGACTATCGATCTAGTCAGGTACTGTACTCCGGGACTATGATTGCCACGGTGAGAGACGAGCCTTAATTAAATCCGGGATTATGAATGATCAGGCAGTGTACTCTGGGGTCATGATTAGTCGGGCGGATAGGAGGTGGATCTTCAATATATACTGGGCTAGAGCAGCATTTGCGGAATGTTTGCATGAGCTGAATTCTGTATAGTCGGGCGGTGTACTTCGGGGCTGAAATTCATACTCGCGGGATGTCTGAACCTTAATTTTGTTACCGTTGTATGACTTCATATCGAGGGATTGAACCCTATAATGAGGAGTATGTTAAGGGCTTGCTCCTGGACCTATATAGAATGGGATGCATAGAATCCGAACAAGTATGCATTAGTGCATCGTAAGTGTAAGTGTCTGCATTAGGCATCAAGTTCATATCATACACTGACATGTTTAGGATAGTCACTTCTCATATTTTGTTTCGCATTCAAGTTTGTGTTTTCTAAAGTAGAAGAATTGTTGTATTACAGCATTACGTCAGTTGTATGCAACTGACGTGGCCACATGTCTATTTGCAGGATTGGTTTTGGCATGGATTTGAAGTCACTGCGAGAGATGTCACAAGATTGAAGAGTTCTCATTATCATATATGTACTGTACTTATTTATTTCCGTTGTGCTAATGTAAAGAATGATGTTATAAATGAAAAAGTTTTAAATTCCCTATATTTTTGTACGAAATTGAAGTAAAGATCCTATTTTTGCTACGAATTACCTGTGTTTGGAATTTGAGGTGTTACAACACCAGTGGGGATCCTCGGGATGCCGAGATTGATCGTCTTTGTTGCGCATAGTTTGTGGCCATGGCTGAGAGGGATCAGCTGAAGAATGTGCTTCTCGTGAAGAGCTTGGAGCTTGATGATTTGAAGATCACTCATCTTAGATGCTCGGTTGAGGCTCATCTAGATTGTTTGGCAAGCACTCGTAAGATTCGATTAAAGATTCATGTTAATGATGCTCGCCTTAAGGATATACTCATTGAGAAGGAGGTAGAGATTTACCAGCTGAAGCTGTTACTTGAAGGATCTCGAATGCGAAGTAACTATTGCTCTCGCGATGATTATAATCAAGGGAAGTCATTCCATGATCTAGCCTTCCACCTTCAGCAGCATCGAGGAACCCTGAGGATTCCCTTAGAGTGGTGGCTAGCCATGTGGTTGCGAGGGTCGGACCCAATTGCAAGGTTGGAACCTCTCTCGGGCGGCCGAAGGATAGCTTCAGTGGTGAGGAGGTACCAGAGGTGTGTCCTGTCTCTTAACCGGAACATTCCTCTTCCCGCAGCCATAAGTAATTAGAGAAATGATAGAACTTGTGAGTCGATCCAATGTGTATATCTCCCAAACATATAATATATATTTGAAGTGGAATGAAGGTCACCTATGTATTCTTCAAGCTTGCATTAGAATGTTGATATGAAATAAAGGCCTTTCAAGTGCTTTTGTATTGACTCTTGCCTTCATTATGTTGTGATTTGTTGCTTTGAGTCAATGAGTCATGGGAGCTATTCTAGTGACGGGATGGGCTCCCGATTTAACATTTTTGAGTTAGCAAGTTGTGTGAGTAGCTTTAGGGAAGATATGCACCTCGAACGTGCTATTTGAGAGTTATCGAGTTATGAGAGTCACTATAGGGAAGAGTTGGGCTTCAAACATGTTGTTTGAGGGTTAGTGAATAGTGGGAGCAACTGTAGGGAAGAGTTGGAGTCCTAACTTACTGTTTGGGAGATACCAAGTTGCGGGAACAGTTCGAGTGGTGAGTCGAGCTCCGGACTTTCTTGTTAGCAATTTGCCGGAGCAGCTTCAAGCCATGAAGTGGACTCCGACCTTGTTGTTTGGGAGTTAGCGAGTTGTGGGAGATATTCTAAGGAATAGTTGGACTCTAAACCTGCTATATGAGAGTTAGTGGGAACAACTCTAGGTAGGGGTGGCAACTGGGCCGGGTCAACCGGCGACCCACCCGCGACCCGGCCCACGAACCCGGCCCGCATAAGGATTTCACGGGTTCGGGTCGAACCCGGTGAATAGGACCGGGTCGACCCGGGTCGCTTTTTTCCCGAATTTGATTCGCCAAACCCGGCCCACGAACCCGGTCAACCCGCGAATTGGACCCGCCAACCCGCGGGTCGACCCGCGAATTTCGACCTACCGACCCGTGACGGGTCGACCGTTCGACCCGCGGGTCGAACGGGTCGAAACCCGCGGTTCGAGGTCGGGCTGACCGTTGGGCTTAGGTGCCGTTGGGCTTCACAGCGTTGGCATGCAGCCAACGGCTCTTAGAGCCGTTGCTGTTGCCGTTAGATAGTTTATTTTTTTTTATATTTTTTTTTTGTTTTTTCCCAATTCTAAGTCTATAAATAGCCCCCAAAAATCTCCAAAAAAATCACACCTCCCTCTCTTACTCTCTCTACTATTATACATCAAAAAAAAAAAAAATTGAAAAATTGTAGTAATCATCAAACAAGTGTACAAGGAGGCGTATACACGATCAAATTTCGGTCGTATCGGAGAACAAAATTCAACGTCTTCAACTCTCTTCAACCATCGACTCAAATCTACTTCAACTCTTCAATTGCGAAATCGGCAAAGCCCTCCTCCATCTTTTCTATTATATTCTAATTTTCACGGTTTTATTTTATACGCGTATTCCACGGTGAACGGTATCAAAATATCTCTATCTCTTTTCTCTTGTTATTATTTTTTTTGCGTTGTAGTTAAAATTATTGTTCGTTTTTTGAACTTCTCTATCTCAACCCTCTTGTTTTTTAGTTTTTTTTTGTATAATTCACCGCTCGTCCCCTCCTACATTGTAGATTTTTTTTTCCATACCACATTACTACACTATGTCTAGATCACGCGGTAGCGGTCGTAGTGGACAAGATTCTTCCTCATCTTCACGTAGGCCACCAATTGTCCCAATTACTGAGCCCGCCCAAGATTACATTGATCCTACTATGGAACAATGGGGTACACACGATGATGTTGGACATGAACAATTAGAAGAAGAACAACAACAACAAACCGACACCACACAACCCCGTAGTAGTAGGAAAAGTAGAGGAGAAACTAGCGATTGGCATAAGTTTTATCATTATATCCCGGACGAAAATACTCCGGGTGTAGGTGTGAAAGCGTATAAATCATGTGATAAACTATACAAATTCAAAAAGGGTGACGGAACCGGTACACTTAGTAGGCACATCCTAAATAATCATAAAGATCTTCTTGATCAACTACAAGGCCAACAAAGAATAAACCCTAGGACCGGTCAAGTAGATAGCCACCCTTATGATCCCGAACTTGTTCGTCGGGAAATGGCCCGATTAGTAATTAAGGATGAGTTACCATTTACCTATTCCGAGAGTAGGAACTTGGAAAATTTTAATCAAACGGCCTTAAACCCTCATTTTAAAAGAATTCCGAGAAATACTTGCAAATCGGATTGTTTTAAAGTGTACATGGAAATGAAGGACGCGTTGATTGCAATTTTATATAGTTTAACTTGTAGGGTTAGTTTAACTTCGGATTGTTGGACGGGTGTCAACAATATTCCAACGATGGGAATAACCTGTCATTGGATCGACAATGATTGGATTCTTAATAAAAGAATCATATCACTTGCGTCGTTGCCGTATCCCCATAGTGGCGCTGAAATAGCAAACCGTATTTTAGAAATTTGTGATGTTTTTCATATTCGCGATAAAATTATGGCTATTAGTTTTGATAATGCATCTAACAACAATGTAGCAATTAATACTTTAAAAAGAATATGAAACCCTCCATCTGACAATATTTTTCATGTTAGGTGTGCATGTCATATTATAAATTTATGTGTTCAAGATGCATTAGGTATAGCTGATCCATATATAATTAAAATTAGAGATTGTGTACATTTCATTGCATTAAAACCAAGCATTCTACAAGAATGGAAAGCTTGGTGTAGAGCTAGACATGTTCCTTTTAGAAAATTTCCAAAGGATGTTAGACACCGATGGAATTATACTTTTGATTTACTAAATGTTGTCACCGAATATAAAGCAGTTGTAAATAATTTTTGTATCGCACAAAATATGCCTAATTTTCAAATGACTGCCGCCGATTGGTTTTTTGCTGAATCTTTGTTGAAATTTTTAGAACCTTTTAAAACCGCAACTTTAAAATTTTCAAAAACATATGAATCTACTTCTAGTAGCATTTTTATTGAATTAGTTAGCATGGTTAAAACATTTAACGAAATGTTAAATGATACCCATATTAGTGACATTGTAAAACCTGCATTTACTAAATTTTTGAAGTATTATTTTCCTCCTCCTATGTTGATTTGTGTTGCTACTGTTATGGATCCTCGTATCAAATTTGAAGGTACGAAGAATTTGATAGAAATATTTTTTGGATATTTAGATAACATTGTAGAATTAACAATTGATTGCGCTAGTTTTTTAGTTAAATTTGAATCTACGTTAAATAACTTGTATGATTATTATGATAGACGTTTTGCTTCTAGTAGTACAACTTCTATAGTTAGTTCTTCTTCTGGTAGTTCTAAAGGTAAAAGTAGAATTGGTGATAGAACATTTAGTTTACTTGAAAAAATTCAATCTAAAAAACCTAGGACTAATCAACCAAATGAATTAAATTGGTATAACCAACAAGATGCTGAGCCTTTTACTTCTGCACTAGATATTTTACAGTGGTGGAAAGAACATGAACACACTTTTAGTATTCTATCAATTATGGCTAAAGATTTACTAACTCCTCCTATCTCTACAGTTGCTTCTGAGAGTGCATTTTCTACAAGTGGCAGGGTTCTATCAGATTACAGGAATCGGATGAAGCCCGAGACGTTAGAGATGCTCGTATGCACAGAAGACTGGCTGAAGGCTGAAGATAGGACGCAAGGGAAAGCACTATCGAGTTCCACAAGTGGGAGCAACTCGCCTGAAGACCAACAACAACAACAACAACAACAATAGCTTTTCTTGTTTTGTTAAATTAGAAAAATTGTAGTCAATTAAAATTGTACATAAGAACTAAGAAATATGTTATTGTATAAAACTTATTTGTGAATTGAATTTTTCATTTCGTTATAAATTGTTCAAATTGTACAACTTAAATTCATATGAATAAAATTTCAAAATTTGTTGTCAATTTCACTCTTTCAATCTTATTATTATTATTACGATTTTTTTTGTTTATTAGTATAATAGTATTATTACTTACTTAGTATTATAATTAAACATCATTTGGGGATATTTGATTCAATTTTAAGAATTGTAGTATTATTACTTATTAGTATTATTACTTAGACAGTTAGACTTAGTATTATAATTAAACATCATTTGGGGATATTAGAAGAATTGTATAATTTATTACTTATTAGTAGTATTACTTACTTAGTATTATAATTTTTTAAAAAATGTAATATTCATCAAACAAAAATATGGTTGTTTGTATAATTGTATACATCATTTGTAAAATTATTATTATTATTAGTTCGATTTAAGATACCAAAAAAAAAAAAAAAAAAATTATATATTAAACGGGCCAACCCGCGGGTCGACCCGGCCCAACCCGGGTTGAGCCCTAATGGGTTCACGGGTTGGGCGGGCCACCCAAATCAGAATCTGACCCGGCCCGGCCCGGCCCGCATAACAACCCAACCCGGCCCGGCCCGCCCACTCCAGCGTGCCAACCCGCGCGGGTTGGGCCCGGCCCGGCCCGTTCGGCCCGTTCGCCACCCCTAACTCTAGGGAGAGTTGGGCTACGAACCTGCTGTTTGAGAGTAAGCGAGTTGTTGGAGCCGCTCTATGGAAGAGATGGACCCCGAACTTGTTGTTTAAGAGTTAGCAAGTTGTGGGAACAACTTTAGGAACTGAGCATTAGCAACTCTAGGAACGAGTTGGACTTTGAACCTGCTGTTTGAGAATTAGCAAGTTGTGGGTGTAGCTTGGAAGAGGAGCTGAGCATCAAACTTGTTTTCGGAGTTCGGAGAGTAGATTTTTTATAAAGAAATGTCGAACTTTTATTGAAAAATAAATCTAAGTGGTTGCCTAGGAGGCTAAACTTTATTACATGCTCTAACGATTATAATGTTCAATCTTATTACAAAATAAGAAAATCTAGCAGGGGGGGAGGGGGGGGGGGGGAGGGGGGGCATTAAGAACCATCATTGTACTTCATCAAATGCTGGACGTTTCAAGTTTTGGATATCTTCTTGCCCTTTAGGTCTTCAAGTTGGTAAGCTTCTGTGCAGATGACTTTGGAGACCATGTAGGGTTCTTTCTAGTTAGGGGTGAGCATTCCCTTCTTGCGCAGGTTGTAAATTTTGAGTTATCATAGGATGAAGTGTCCATTTGTTTGGTTTATCAACCGAACATTTATGTTGAAGAACTTCTCTCCCCTTTGATGATAGATCTATCATTGAAGGGCAGATTTCTCGCGCATTTATTTGATGAGATCAAGGTTGCCCCAGAGGTCATTTGAGTTACGTTCTACATTCAAAGAGAGGAGGCGAGGAGAAGGAAGTCTGACCTCTAAGGGGAATAGAACTTTGGATCCGAAGGTGAGGTTCAAAGGAGATTCTCCTGTCGGGGTCCTTTTCGTGGACTTGTAGTACCAAAGTATACTCGGGATCTCTTCAACCCACAATCTTTTAGGAGCTTCATCGAGCCTCTTCTTAAGGACATTAAGGATCTGTTTGTTGGCATTCTCAGCTTGACCATTAGTCGGGGGATAAGAAATTGTAGAATAGCACTTTCAAATCATCGGATCAGTGCAGAAGGTGCGGAACTTCTTAAAAGATAATTTAGTTTCATTATCGGTGAAAAGAATCTGAGGGGACCCAAAATGTAGACGATGTTCTTCCAAAAGAGTTTCAGAATCTTATACTTGGTGATGGAGGCCAACGGTTCTTCTTCGATCCACTTTTTAAAGTAGTAGTCATTTACCATTACCAAGAAGTTCCTCTGTCAGGTCGCAGGAAGAAATGGCCCAAGTAGATCCATTCTCCACATGGCGAAGGGGATCAGACTTGACATGCAGCAAAGTTAAGACTGGGGTGCCCGCTTGATCAAGGAGAACTTTTGGAAATGGGTGCATTAGCGAACATATTCTTTGGCAGCGTTAAGGAGTGAGGACTAGTACTATCCATTGATGTCGTTGATTTAGTGGTGGGAGCAAGAGATGTGAGTTTTTGTTATTTGTAGAGGGAGAGACAGATCTCAACCACATATCTGGATCTAAGATTTGGATTTGGTCAGGAGCAAGAGAGGAGGTGCTGCTAGTAGCCGCCCACCCTGAGTACCTGCAAAATGCCTAGAGACACTCGGGGTGATCCTTGTGGCGGGCCCTCCCACGATCTAGTCAGTCACTGGAAGAAAGGGAAGCTAGGGTTTAGGTGAGCAAAAAGTCATTTCCTTCTGAAGGGGAGAGGGGGTCTGGTATTTATAGGCAAAAAGAGTAGATTCCCTAACCCTAATGGGCCGGGTTGACCCGTTTCTGTGTAGGCCTGAACCAGCGGAAGGCCCGTTGGATCCTTAGGCCTGATGATCAGGGATGAGCGTATTTTTAAGGGATTAGATGGTTCTGATCGCACTGGATTATTTAACCACATCATAGGCCCCCACTCCTGGAGGGTTGTATGCATCATCCATCGAGGAGTAGTCCATCCTTGGTAGACATTATTCGTGAGGAGAAGATGGAAGATCCCTGCAGAGAATGGTCTGAGGTTAGGATCGAGGTTCGTGATGATCGAGCTCCGATCTCTGAGCATCAAGCGTCAAGTGTGATAGGCTTGTAAGGATGCTAGCAGCTAGCTCAAGGTTCATGTTGAGCATCGAGCGTGATAGGCTTTTGAGAAATCCAATAACTAGCTCAAGGTTCATGCCGATCATTGAGCGTGACAGGCTTGTAAGAAAGTCAGTAGCTAGCTCAAGGTTTGTGCTGAGCGTCGAGCGTGATAGACTTGTGAGAAAGTCAGTAGCTAGCTCGAGCTTCGTGTTGAGCATCGATCATGATACGCTTGAGATAAAGCCAGTAGCTCGCTCGAGGTTCATGTCGAGCGTTGATCGTAATAGGCTTACAAGAAAGCCAGCAGCTAGCTTGAGGTTCATTCCGAGCATTGACCATGATGGGCTTGTGAGAAAGTTAGTAGCTAGCTCGAGGTTCATGCTGAGCGTCGAGCATGATAGGCTTGCGAGAAAGCCAGTAGCTAGCTCGGGGTTCATACTGAGCATCGAGCGTAATAGGTTTGCAAGGAAGTTAGTTGCTAGCTCGAGATTCTTGTCGAGTGTCGAGTGTAAGAGGCTTGTGAGGAAGCCAGTTGCTAGCTCGAGTTCATGCCGAGCGTCGAGCATGATAGGCTTGCGAGGAAGCCAGTAGCTAGCTCGAGGTTCATGCCGAGCGTCGAGTGTAGTAGGCTTGCCAGGAAGCCAATTTCTAGCTCGAGGTTCATGCCGAGTGTCGAGCATGATAGGCTTGTGAGAAAGCCAGCTACTAGCTCGAGGTTTATGCCGAGCGTCAAGTGTAATAGGTTTGTGAGAAATCCAGTAGCTAGCTCGAGGTTCATGCCGAGTGTCGAGAGTGATAGATGTGAGTGCATACTGCTGTGGATGTAGTGGACACATGTAGTGCACGTGTGAGGCTGATGTCACGGTTGTAGAAAATGAGGCTTCGAGGATTTTTTGCATTGCGGTTTACGAGTCATTCCTGCTTTGCCTATATATGCCTCTACCCCCCATGTCATTTTTCACTTTGCCCTCTCTCTCTAAGTTCCAGAGCTTCTCACTCTAGGTACTGTTCAGTCAACGACGGTTGTTTCTCCGGCAAGTATTTCGGCACCAGTAGCCAGGTTAGTTCTTTTAATATTATGTCGAGTGCTCAGTCTAATTCATCGGCCTCCACGTCTGACCTTGGCGATGCCAACCGTCTGAGTGATTCCTCGAATTGGGGAGCGTATGAGGAGGAAAAGATAGTGTATAATCCCGAGCCGCTCAGGGTAAGCAAGCCCTTTGTCGTGGAGTCGAGTGACTCGGAAGAAGGTGTTGAAGAGGTCGAAGTAGTTGGTGGAGGGGAAGTGGATGACAAGGGAAGAGACGAGGAGGACGAGGACATTGTGGAAGAGGTTTGTGAAGGAGGAGACGAGGAGGATGATTCTTCTGACAAACCATCCCTGGGTCCGCAAATCGAACCGTTTAAGTTGAAGGTTATTCGGAGTAGTAAGAGAAAATGGACCCTTCCAGACAGTCCTGCGAATCCACCCGAATTCCTCCCTAATTCTGTTGTGTCTGATAGGGATATTAAGTTCACCAGCTACTTCTGGAAAATCCTATGGCACAAGATGAGGATAAAATTGAAGTTTTCTTCGGCCTTCCACCCTCAAACCGATGGACAGACCGAAGCTGTGAATAGGAGTCTAGGAAGTCTGTTGAGATCGTTAGTAGGTGAAAACATGGGAACATGGGATCTGAAATAGTCTATTGCTGAGTTTGCATATAATTCATCTAAGAGTCGAACCACTGGTATGAGTCCACATGAGATAGTTTTTGGGTATCGACCTAGACAACCTATAGACTTAGCACCTATGTTAGAACCTCACAGAGAGTCTGAATCTGCATCAAGCATACACAAATTACACAGAGAAATATCCAAGAAAATTGAAGAAAGTAATGCTAACTAAAAGTTGAGAGCAAATGCTAGAAGGAGGTTTAAAACTTCTAAGGTGGGTGATGAACTAATGGTCAGGATTCGTCCGAAACGGTTTCCCCCTGGAGCCGTTAAGAAGTTGCATGCCCGCTATGCAGGTCCATTTAAAATCTTAGAGAAAATTAATGACAATACTTATGTTGTCGATGATCTTGAATGTCTCGGCTTTAGCAAAATTTTCAATATGGAAGATTTACTAAGCTACGAAGGCCCAAATTTTAACCCTAGCAACCCATTGATAGAAGAGCCTTCCCAAGAGCCTAATGGTGAGATTCCTCCACTACCCCCACTCCTTGACATCACATGCCCTCAGTAGAGGTTATTGATAATATTTTAGATGATGAGATTATCTCTACAGGGGATGGTGGAATTCGCAGGTACTTAATTAGGTGGAAAAACAAACCAGAGACTGAGGACACATGGCTGGACCGTTCAGATCTTCAGAGACTTGATCCAAATAGGCTGGAGCAGTATGAGAGCCACCCTAGCTTTGATGCACCGACATTGAGTTCATCCCAGATATTTGGCAAGACTTATCAGCGACATATAGTTCCCATATATTTTTGAGTGTAGAAGTTATGTAATAGCAGTTGTGTGGTCAGTATGTGGCAGTCAGTGTGTGTGAGTATGTGTGGTAGCAGCCTATATAAAGGCTTGGGTTGTTGTATTCTTGATATGAATTGGTGAATGAAAAAAAAACAAAGAGAATGTGATATCTCTATGTTCATGTCTTGAATGTGTGAAACTTTAAGGTAAGGTATGAAACCGACTATTATCCTTCTTTCTTCTAATCATCTTCAAGGTTACAAGCCTCCTCTACCATTCCTCTTCTCATCCAACATTCCTCCATGTCATAGTCGGTAAGTTTTTTTAAGGTAATTAAGTCTATCGAATTCCACTTTCATTATCTCTAAATTATTATCTGTTGACTGTGCTACTATATATGAGAGTGAGAGTTTGTACATGTCTGTAGCTTATAAACTTTTATATTCTCAGTTTTAAATTGCACAACTTTAGCTTTGTTAATAATGTTATCTAGGTTATTAAATAGAACTGCTAGTGAACATGTGACTCTTGTAAAAACCATTAACCGTAAATGTTTTAAATTTCATTCTATAATTGTTCTTAAACGTGTTGGTGAATACTACTTGCTTTAATTTACTTGGATAAATCATACACTCACAAGTAGTTTCACATCATTTTGGTATCAGATCTAAGTTATTCATAATTCGGCTCTTGCATCATTCCGTTTAGGTCATTTCATTTTAATTTCAGCAAGCATTTAGAAAAAGAAAAAAAAATCATTTAGGTTGATATATTTTCTATTTTGTGCATTCATCTCAGGTCTTAAATTTGTTTAGTTTTAGGTACATTTAGCCATTTCCCCAAGGAATTTTAGCAGTTAGATACTTTAGGATTTTCCTTTCAGTCCCTCTTTCATCCTTGCCTAGCGCATGAGACTACAAAGCACTGTTAATGACCCCGAAGAACCTTTCTTAGCTATTCCCAACCACTCAATTAGGAGACGTAGGATTAGGACGATAACACCTCTAGGAGAGTCTAGTTTAAACATTCCTTGTCCCTCCCCTTCTTCTGATACCTCTACTGTCTTTCCATCCAACCTGTCAATGGATACTCTCCAAGCAACCCTTACTAAAATTATGGACCGGCTTGCTAGAATTGAACAAAATCAAGTCAATTCCCCAACTCTCGACCGTACACAATTTCAACATGACGGTCAAGATCATCACAGACAAGCTCAAGACCCCGACGAACAAAACATGAAAAGTGTTAAACCCGATGTTGGCACTTTTGGATCCCCAAGCCTTCCCCGATTGGATCCAAGCCATAGACCACTACTTCGACTGGCTCGATGTAACTGAAGAGCGAAAAGTTAAGATTGCGACAATGAAATTAACTGGACAAGCTCTCCAGTATTGGACTAACGTGAGACGCACTCGACGAGCAAGAGCCCAAAACCCCATTGCCACTTGGGAAGCGATAAAAGACGAACTCAATGGCAAATATGTGCCTATCTCTTTCCATTCTCGTCTTCTCGACTCGTGGAACCAACTATATCAAGGCAGAAAATTAGAGAAAGAATATGTTGCCAAGTTTGACGAGTTCTTGATTCGTTGCAATGCTCTACACTCCGAGCCTGATGTCCAGACCTTGTCTCAATTCTAAGTTGGACTTCGAGAGGACCTCCACAAAGAACTCATCCATTGAGAAGTGGAAACTTTAGAGAATGCTTATGCTCTTGTTCAAGATCTTGATGACACGAAAGCAAATTCATCTTATAGGTCCAATGATTCTAGGAGTCAAAATTCTAGGTCGACCCTAAGTCAAAATTATGGATCCAGATCTTCTTCTCATTACCCTAGTAAGTCTACCCCAAACTCGTCACAGCCTAGGAGTGACCCCAAAGGAAAGAACCATGATAGAGACTTTTCCAAGATTAGCCCACTCACCAAGTGCTACAAATGCCAAGGCTATGGACATGTTGCAGCCAACTATTCTAGCCTAGTCAAGGTAGCCATCGTGGAAGGCAATCCCGTCCTTGACAACGAAGAATCAGACACCGAAGAGTACACCTACGAAGTCAACGATAGTGCTGAATTTGACGATGTTGAATAAGATAATCACCTCAACTGCATCAATTTTGAGCCTTCTCCTAGTCTATTAGTTGTTAGGTGCGCGTTCTGCCAGCCAAAAGAACAAGAAGATTGGAGATGCACTAACATTTTTCACACCTTCACCAAGATAGGCAATAAGAATTGCAAGGTGATCATAGACAACGACAGTTGTATCAATGCTGTATCTTCTGCCATCATTTCCAAGACTGGCCTTAAAACTGAATCACATCCCCACCCTTACAAAGTAACTTGGATTGACGCTACCTCAATGCAAGTCAACCAACGCTTTTTAGTCCCTATTGACTTTAACGTCTACTAGGATAAAATCGGATGCGATGTGTTGACCATGGATGTAGGCCATGTCATTCTTCATAAACTGTGGTTGTTTGACCACAACGTAACCATTTTGGCCGCTTCAATCAGTGTGTCTTTCAGCACAACAACAAAAGGATAAAGCTTAATCCTTCCCAACCACGAACATGTCCAGTGGCTGCTAAACCCACTGACAAGAAAGGAAAAAAAATTTCTTACATTGGCATGAAAGAACTAAGTCAAAAGCTACAGAAAGGGGCACCAGACTTTTTTCTCGCCACTAGTGAAGTCCCCAAGAAAGCTATGACGCCAATTCCTCCTCAAGTTGTTCCCGTCCTTCAGGAATTTTCTGATGTCTTCCCCGAAGACCTCCAAAAACAACTACCCCCATTGCGTGACATTCAACACGCTATTGATCTGGTCTCGGAAGCAAGTCTTCCTAACCTGCCGCATTATCGAATGAACCCAACTGAGCATGCTGAGCTCAAGGGACAAGTTGATGAACTTCTCAAGAAGGGCTTCATCCGAGAAAGCCTAAGTCCTTGTGCAGTCCCTACACTTTTTATGCCAAAGAAAGACAGAACTTGGCGTATGTGTGTGGACAGTCACGCCATTAACAAGATAACAGTGAAGTACCATTTTTCCATTCCACGACTGGATGATATGCTAGACATGATGGCAGGTACCACTATCTTCTCTAAGATTGATCTTAAGATTGGTTACCATCAAATCCGTGTCCGTCCAGGTGACGAATGGAAGACTGCATTCAAGACCAAAGATGGTTTATATGAATGGATGGTTATGCCTTTTGGGTTGACCAACGCCCCGAGTACATTTATGAGAATTATGACTCAGGTCCTCCGTCCGTTCATGAGAAAATTTCTCATTGTATATTTTGATGATATTCACATCTACAACTGATCTATAGTGAGTCATCTGGACCATCTGAGGCAGGTTCGTAGTGTCTTAAGCAAAGAAGAACTCTATGCTAACCCCACCAAATATACTTTACTTACAGACCATGCCATCTTTCTGGGTTTTATAGTGTCTGCTAAAGGTGTATTAGCTGACCCAGAGAAGGTGAAAGCCATTGTCAATTGGCCCGAGCCCCGAGCCCCGAGCCCCGTAATATTAGAGATATCAGAAGTTTTCATGGACTCACAACCTTTTACAGAAGGTTTGTACAAGTCTTCAGCAGCATAACAGCTCCTATAACGGACTGTTTTAAGAAAGTTGAGTTTGTTTGGACACCAGCTGCCACAAAAGCATTTAATGAGATTAAAAAATGAATGGTCCAAACTCCTGTTATGCGGTTACCTAGCTTTTCAAAAGTCTTTAAGGTGACTTGCGATGCTTCTAGTATTGGCATAGGCGGCATTCTTAGCCAATAAAATCATCCCATTTTTCAGAAAAAAAATTAAATGCAGCAAAATAGAATTACTCCACCTTGATAAGGAATTCTATGCGGTGATACAATCTTTAAAGCACCGGCGTCACTATCTTCTGCCACAAGAATTTGTTATCTTTTCTGACCATGAAGCCTTAAGGTTTATAAACTCCCAACATAACTTGAGACCCAGACATGACCGATGGGTTGAATTTCTTCAGGAATATTACTATACTATCCTGCATAAAAAGGGAGTTGAAAACAAGGCCACTGATGCACTCAGTCATTGTCACATGCTTATATCTTTTATGTGCACCCAAGTCATTAACTTTGAGAGAATCAAAGATAAGTATGCATTCTGCTCTGATTTCCAAGAAATTTATTCTCTTTCCAAGGATGGCGTAACTCCAGTGATAAATAACTACCTTCTTAGAGACAGTTATTTATTTTATCTATCTAGGCTATGCATTTCCCGCACTTCTCTTCGAGAATATCTTGTTTAGGAATTGCATGCTGGTGGTCTTGTTGAACATTTTGGGCATAGCAAGACAGATGTTGTTGAATATCATTTTTTTTGGCCCAGTTTAAAGAAAGACATTGTAAGGCTTGTTAAACGATGTCATACCTGTCAATTAGCCAAACAACGTCAGAAAAACACTGGTTTGTATACTCCGTTGCCTGTCCCTAACTGACCATGGAACGACGTCAGTATGGATTTTGTACTTGGTCTCCCAAAGACCCAAACCTAACCCCCCGAACACTAAGGGGTTAGCCATTTCTGGTGTGAGTATAATCTATTAAGAAGCAAATAAATTAATCTTATAAGTAAAACAGAGTGAACTTATGAATACCAAGGTAAACCTGAGCATGTAAATATCATAAATGGAATTTCACATCAGATACTCACTGCATCACTTCCTGTATGCATATCCATACCTGCTCACAGCATACTTATCATAAGTTTGGAAATCATTCCAATTTGTCGCTTAAGGCCCATCACTTTACGCCTTAAGCAACCATTCCTATAGCTTTATTTTTCCATAAAGCTTTACATTCACAAATACTCTACTATCACATAACTGCACCATATTTACCATTCATTGCAATTACAGACTCACGACTTATCTTCTTTCCCAATCTCATATCACATAACACCGCATTCATTCATTTCTAACAACATATATCATCACGTCTCGCAATACATCACTTTCACACTCATAATTCATCTTAAATGGAAAATAAACGTGTATCCTAATTTCCTAGTGTTTGTGTATGCCATGACCTGAGTCTAATGCAACAATACAGAATACAGAACAGATGCACTTAATCTAATGTCAGCAAGATTCTGGATGCACATGCATCCCATACTACATGTGACCCAGGTCAAGCCATCGTACTTAGTCTAATGCAAGCGAGACTTTGGAAATGTATGCATCCCATACTACATACTTTCCAAATCAAGCCGTTGTCTCTAAGTTTAGGGATTCGAATCCTCGCTATGCAATGCATTCTAATTTGGTCTACTTCCTGTTCCTGATAGTATGACATGGTTGGGTTCAAGCCGTGACGAACTTAAAGATATACCGTAGCATACCTATAGCATCGTATTTTACCGGACCGCAGTCCGTACGACCCGTTCGTGTCCACGATGAGTACTAAGCACAGGAACTTATCTAAGTCCCAAATGAAATGCTAAGACATCATTAAAACCTGATAGCTTATGATCACCATACTGCGGTATGCAGAGGGCTCTTCATCAATTGTCCGATAAAATAACTCAAGAATTAGCAGTAGCTGTGACCTAAGCTACGCTTATCGGAATTCAACACTTTCAGACTTCTAGCAGGGTGGGGAGATCCTCAGCAATCCCCTAGTGGGCGACTCTCAACTATTTAAGAGCTCAAGTCCCCAAGCTAACTTAATCTTTAAGTCAACCTCAACAACAGGGTGCCAAACTTACAACAACCACAACTTCCAACATAGCACACAAATTCAGCCACTCCTTCAGCAGAGCGTTTACTACCCTTGACCAAACGAACTCTAGAATTTCTAAAACTTGAGAATCATCAAATAAACCCATACCAAAAACTACTCTCAAGGTTCATAGCAAGATCATACCTACACAATTGGTTATGACCTTTCGGACTTCGGTCCAAAAGCAAATCGACTTCAGCTCTGTCCTTTCAGACCAGCTGCACTCCATAATTTATTTTGAGGTATCAACCAACCTCGATAATTTATGAAATTTAACTTATAGTGTGGACACATACAAGAGTGTCCACACAAATCCTTAGTTCAAACACCCATGCTATACTAAGATACGGAAGCAGAAATACACCGCAAATCGTAATTTAAAATCTTCATATCACACCACATGCGTAAAAATAACGTATATCATACTCACAAATTGTCCCGCAAAGACTCGAAGCGCCACCACGCATCCAAAGCCGCCAGTATATCCTATCATCAGAGTTCAAAGCAATCAAGGCTTAAGCATCCAAAAACAATTACGGGAAAATAATAATA
Source organism: Hemerocallis citrina (assembly GCA_017893485.1). Classification (NCBI taxonomy): domain Eukaryota; kingdom Viridiplantae; phylum Streptophyta; class Magnoliopsida; order Asparagales; family Asphodelaceae; genus Hemerocallis; species Hemerocallis citrina. Next base: position 168,303,130 of record CM030368.1, read on the forward strand.
CTAACTCCAATATCACACAGGCATTCTATTGAACGCCTAGGATGCACACGCGCTTTGCACGTAATCACTCAAATTCCGACGAGATTCTTATTTTCACACAATTACTAAAGCGCTCCAAATTATTCTAATAGTCCTACCACAATTTCTACTACCATACGAGAATTAATTCATATCCATATAATTCTCTTTTACAAACCCAAAATCCTATTTTACTAACAACTTGAAATCTCTCTAAAATCCGCTAATTTCTCACATCTACAATTTCTAATATCTCTAAATCTCTCTACCCTAACATTCCCACTCAATAAAAATTAACCCAACTAAATTTTATAAAATAAAATAGTTAGGGTTTTACCTTCCCGAAATCCAATCGAAAATCCGACGCTACTACGATGTAGAGAATCCCTCCATTAGTCTACCCCTCGATTTAATTTGGAATCCATGGAGAAAAGAGGTGGATTTGAGGTGGGGAACGAATCATCGAAGTGGGTTCGTTGGGATCTTTTGGGTCGGAATGGAAGGGGAAGGGAAGAAGAAGAAGAAGGAAGAAGGGAATGGGCGGTCGGGGTTTCTTTCGATCACTGGCGTGGACGGGAGAGGGAGGAAGGGAGAGGAGGTCGGGGGTTGGTTCCCATCGGGTTTGGATGGGGAAACGAACGAGAAAAGGAGAAGGAAAGAAATGAGAAGGAGAAGGTGTGTAGGGTTTTTTTTTATAAAAGGAATAATAAATAAATGAATAGATAAATAAATAAATAATAAGGGAATATTACCTATAAACCCCCTAGTCTCAAATACATTTCAAATAAACCCCAAAACTCTACTTTAACAATATAAACAATACAAAAATATATTAAAACTACCTCGTAATAATCCTTCAAAATTATAAAATAAAGTAGACAATAAATCCGATACTTCTCAATAACAATCAATTGTTATTAGAAAATACATAATCGTGTGCAGTTCTCAATTGCGCACAGATTACGATGCAAAATAGCCATATGCTATTTTTGCGGGGTATTACAACATGTAAATGGAATTCGGGGTGTTACATATATATCCAAGCATATCAAAGTTATTGCAAAGAAATGCTCACGATAATATCTTGGAAAATTATTGCTATTCTTGTTTACTCTATATTGACTTTGGTTGTGATGATCTCTCAAATTAAATATTTAATTGTTATAAAATTCTTTCAAAACCTTTCAAACTAATAAAGTACAAAAAAAATTCCCTACAAGAAATTTTCAAATTCGTTGCAAGATGTTGTACGTCCATTAACACGGAAAATAGCTATAAGCAAACCAAGGAAAATTATGTCCAAGTTTAAATTGAATAAATGGATCCATCTGCAAAAACTATGTCGTCATATTCAATTGGCATAAGCATAAACACAATCAAATACAATACGGGAGCTTAGAACTGTAAAACTAATCAAGGAGAAGGCAACGTTTTAGTTCATTTCATCATACTCAATTTTCTCATTATTCACTAATTCTTCAAAGAATTTTCTCATCATAACACTGTTAACTATAATAGTGTTAACAAACTACAGCAAGAGAGAGTGAGAGAGGGGGAAAGAGAGAGAGAGAGAGTAATAGTGTTAATCAAGATATGAATTGTAGTGCCAGTGACCATCTATGTGTGGTATATTTTTCTGCTTGTGTGATTTGAACTGTAATTTCCATTACTTTTGTAAACTTTCAAAACAAGCCTCATCTGAAAGTGGAAAAAAAATTGACAGATCAAAACTCTTTATTGAGTCAAGTTGGGTAATCTTGTCTATAACAAAAGTGTTAGCTTTTTACCACTCCGTTCGTAAGAGTGACATTCTGTGTCATCATATTGATAATCAGATCTATTTTTCACCCAAATACTTGTGTAATCAAAATAATAATCGATAAAGATAATGTACTTGAGAAATTTCCAACAACTACAACAAAACTCCGAATTGTCACGAGAGTAGAGGGTTTCATACTTGTAATTCCCAGTACTCACTTTAATTGGAGAATTGTAAAAACATGCTCCCAAATCTTAAGCTATAAGAGTATTCATGGAAACTTTACCTAGTTTACAAAAACTACACAGGCTTTTAACCATCTAAATTAATTCATGTCAATGGATGATTAGTATGTGCATCTCAGATATAGTCTCAATTTATGATAACTGTTGTCGATGCGATAAAAAACAATTCCTCCGAGCTTGAACAACAAATTTTCAGGGCAAATGCTCCTAAAAAACTTGCGATCATGTTTCCTTCCGGTAGTAACCATAGCCACATCCTCATGGGTTGCAAGAAAACGTGTACACTTCTTCTACACAACCAAAAATACAGCTCATTTCAATAACAATAACTTCAGTAAATTTCGCCATAAGTTTAATTATCCAAAAGAAAGTAAAATATATATTTAAATAATCACGATATGTGTACAATTAATCATGAAATGAGCAATTTGAAACTGAAAAAAGGGTCTCAGAGTTTCATCAATGCCTTCCAACTTGTTGCAATGTCAAATAACTTGTCTTATCAGGCCTTTTTCAAGAAGAGGTGAAAAAGTCTTCACTCAAAATTTTAGGATGCACGAGATGAATATGGAATGTTCACCCTTACACAAATATGATCTCGCTTAGACATGCAGAAAATCATAAAATATAATGTTCGAAGTAGGACGCATTGTGCCTGATGCATATGTTTGATATTCAAATCAAAACATCTGAACCTGTTAACCTGTTAGCTAAATATGTTTCGAATACATTGATGAACATAAAACAAAGCTAGGATCAAATCGTTCCACTGATGAGACTATAGAGAAGATTGAAGTAGCTGCAAAAGATGTCAACCTTTCAGTTGAAAGGATGAATAATTCCATGGTACTAATTATATGTCTAAATTGTACTAAAATATCCCAATGTCTCAATAAGTATGTTTTTAAACTTGGAATCAATCATTCACTATTTGAACTCCATGAAATAGATCCATGTAAAACTCCATGAAGAGAGGAAGCTAACAGGTACAACTCAATGAAGAGAGGTAAAACTCTAGCTAAAACCTACACGGAATTAACAGGAAGTAGGTCCCTGAAGAGAGGAAGCTAACAGGAAGTAGGTCCCGTGTGATGCTATCAACTGAGAGAGGAAGCTAAAACTCCATGAAGAGAGGAAGCTAACAGAAAGTAGGTCCCATATGATTGTATCAACTGAGGTAAAAATCTTTGCTCTTTCGCTAAGAAACGTTATGTAGTAGTGTTGTAAGAGTACATAATGTACACATAAAAATTTAAATTTTGCAGGTGATTGAGGTCACTCCAGCCCACTGCATGGTTGAAGCCTCAAAACTTGCAAAAGATATAAGAATATTCAAAGAGGTAAAAAGAAAAAGCCTTTCTCCCATAAACTTAATTCTAAAAAAAATAAAAAATCGAGCACATTTTGTTTAGTTTCCCCTAGGAGAAAATTATTCTTGATACTATCTCTTGTGAAGATACTAATACCAAACTATTTGACACATGAAAAAAACTTTGGAAGATAAATGAAAATGAAACACAAAAGTACCACTATTAAAGAATAATATATTTTGCGGGATTCATTTTTATTTCTTGAGGCATGAAAAAGAAGTGTCATGATAGAAGATCATTATATATTGGATGTGTTTATGCTACATACAACACAAAGTATGTACTCTACAGTCTACATGAACTCTAACTCTCTGATACAACAACAGAGAACCTACACTCTCAGTCAATAGTGAAAACTGAAAACTAAACCATGTTCTCACTTGTATTTATATCGTGTTTGAAAGACTATCAAGCGTACTCGCAGAGAAGATCCCGTTGGATTTGCAGGCATGACCGCAAAGGTTTTGATTTTAAGTAATGAATTGTTCTTAACATTGTTCAATGCAAGTAGCAAATTCTAATAGTTTTCTCCATTACTTGCAAGTTCAGTAAAGGGGAAAAAAATTAAGTCCAAGCATATATAGCAAAAAAGTTTTGGTGGCCATCTTGACGTAAACCTTTTTCTGGTCAAGAAGCTCACGACACTGTTAAGTGAATGATCAAGCAAGTGTATGTTTGTGTCTATGTATTATCAGTTTACCACATGCCTGAAAATGTGAATAAAAGGTGAATGTTTACAGAATGTAACAGCTTATCTCATGTCCTTGGTATTTTTACCAAACAAACACGAGAAGTTAGGTAAATGACACATGGAAGACATTTAACAAAGATTATAAAAAGAATCAACAATAAAAATCATGAGATAAAAATTCACCCAAAAAATTGAAAAAAGGGCAATAATTAGAGATTACCATTTTCAGCATCGGAGTTCATCTCCTCGTCGTCGTCGTCTCGATCGGGGAGATCTTCATCATCGATGGGGATGTCTTGGATGACGTCATCGTCGTTCAAAAAGACTTCCTCTCCTTCTCCATCTCCTTCTTCGTGGTGGGGATCGTAGTCCGGGATGCTCATCTTGCTGCCGCCACTTTATCATGTTCTTCTAAGATTCGATTTTTACCCGTATATATAAGACAAGAAATAAAACCCAAATCGTACCGTTCTCCGGAAAGATAAGTGACCTAAAATTTTTTGCCCTAGTTTGGAGGAGGAAGAGGGCAGTGTCGACGAAGGGAAATTAGAGGTGATTACATGATTGTGAGATGCAGGAAAAAATTAGAGCAGGACGGCAGGGGTTCCGGGTTTCTAGAAACGAGTACAATTTGGGTTTAGATCAGATGGACGAGGGAGACTATTTTTAAGAATATAACGGCTGTGATCTAATCAAGCAAATTAGTGGTTAGCATCCGGAGTTTGAATATACTGATAAGATCGACGGCTGAGATTCTCTGTAGACAGATTCACTTTGATGTTTAAATGAATGGTTAAGATCGAGTTTTCAAAATTGATGGTTGAGATTGCTTATGGACAGTGGTTAGCATCTGGAGTTTGAATATACTGATAAGATCGACGGCTGAGATTCTCTATAGACAGATTCACTTTGATGTTTAAATGAATGGTTAAGATCGAGTTGTCAAAATTGATGGTTGAGATTGCTTATGGACAAACTTATTGTGGCATATATATATATATATATATATATTATCTTCACCTTCTACATGCCTTTTTTTTAAAAAAACTCCTACTCTAAACAAATTATCTATAACGGCAAAAACTTTTATTTTATATGATAATTATGTTGTAATAATTTTGAAGTTGGAGCACATTATGGTAACTTAGTAATTAATTAATAATTGATGATTAATATAATTCTGACTTAAAAATGTGTAGCTGAGATTAGATAAATTAAGTCAAGTTTGATCAGTAATGCATTTTTAGGTTCAATTTTGTCTCGAAGTAATTATTCAAAGTTCATTCTAAATAGTTGCCTCGAAGTAATTATTCGCCATTTTTTTTCCTTCTTGAGACCAACTTTGATGGTAGTTGGTAACATAATCATATTAAGGCTAAATTTTAAAAAAACTCTACTGAATTATTGGTCAGTTTTAAAAAAATCCACTAAACTTTTTTTATTTAAAAGCCGTGCTCAACTATAGTTTAAAAAAACCCACAGCGACGGAGTTTACATCCGTTAGGTTTTTGTCATGTGCGTCGCACGTGAATATTTTTTGAACGAAAATGCTTATCTATCAGGATTGCTGGATCTCCAAGAAAATCACGCACGATCGATCAATGGTCCAAATCTCTTCAAAGTATAATTTGTTATTTTTAATTCTTTTTATTAATTTTAAAATCGTATTAATTAATTAAAAATTCTTAAAATAAAAAAATTGATTTAGTTAATTAAAAAATATGAAAAAATATTATAAATTCAGAAAAATATGAAAATATTCCAAAATAATAGAAATTTAGAACAATTAATTAAAAATCCAGAAATTAATTATAAAAATTGAAAATGTTCAAAAATGATTAAATTTTTTTTAAAAAATGTTAAGAAATTTAGGAAACTTAATTAAAAATTCAAAATTTAATTATAAAAATAGGAGTTTGATTTATAATTTTGAAAAAAAAGATTAAAATTGGGAAATTTTTGAAAAAATCTAGAAAAAACTGGAAAAAGTCCTAGAAGCTTTACAAAGATGCAACTACTTGGCTAAATAGATCGGATGCTTCAATATGTCCCTCTTGTTTATTGGCTCTCATTACGTGTAGGGGTTTTAGGTAGTTGGGGCATCCTTCTCGATTCAATATCAAGTCGAAATTCTTACATGTTGTAGTTGGAAGAGTAGTTAGTTCGGTAGTGATTCCTCCTTCGAGCATGGATCGATAAGTGTATAGCTTTTTTGTGGGCGTGTTCCACAGTGCTTATGTCGAGGAGGATGATAGTATAAGAATTGTGTTATCTTCAAGTCTGCCTACACGAATGTCTCACCTGTCATATTCGATAGATAGTCAGAAAAAGAAAGTCATCGCGAATAACTAATCTTGCACTCGTAGTCTTCCTAATCTTCAATATTCTTTGTTCTTTGTTTGGAAGGTCATGCTACAAATATATATATATATATATATATATATATATATATATATATATATATATATACCTAACAATTGGTATTAGATGTAAACTAGAGCGAGGCTAGAAGATCCAACCGAAAGGGATGATTTATACTTCACGGCTTCAACAGCTTGTTTCCTTATATATCTCGTATTGCAATACAATCATATCTATAAGGAAACAAGTTGTTGAAGCCGTGAAGTATAAATCATCACTTTCGGTTGGAACTTCTAGCCTCGCTCTCTCTCTATATATATATATATATATATATATATATATATATATCGTATTGCCATCAATCATCTCCATAAGGAAACAAGCTGTTGAAGCCGTGAAGTATAAATTATCACTTTCGGTTGGATCTTCTAGCCTCGCTCTAGTTGACCTCTAATACCAATTGTTAGGTAAAAATCGGGGAATTAGATAGAGATCATTAACTCATTACTCTTCAAAGAATTCGACAAAATAAACAACTTGCAATAAATAGAAAAGTAGTAAAAAGAAGAAGAATGAAGGAAAATTTTTCAGAGCCAATATTCAATTAGATAGTATAAGAAATGTCTCTGTCTCTCTCTTTTTCTCTGTGATTACAACAATCCTCAATTAGATAGCTAGCTCTTAGTTCTTTGTATTGGCTCTCTATTAGATATAATTTTTTCTCATGTATTTATTGAGTAGTATTTTTTTCTTCTTTTTATTGGCTCTCAATTATATACAATTTATTTTCATGTAATTATAGAGTAGAAATCTTGAAATACAAGTAAAGGAAGATATATTCAATACTCTAATTTAAATATTAGTTGTTTCATAACTTAGAGTTTAAGATAAACTACAAATTAAATATTCAATCTTTATTTAAAATAGGATTTAGTCTCCAACTAACATTACATTATACTATATATTATAATAATCGGCCTACCCTCTCTTTCCTTTCTCCATTTTGAAATAGAGAAAGGAGAGCAAAAGTAAGAATTCAAACCTACCTTAACACATTCATACAATATCTTTTAATTAACAAAACAAAATAAAAAGGAAAAAATACAAAAACAAGGCTTCCTCTCCTAAATTCCCCCAATCCCGCTAACACGTCCTCGCCCAAATCCTACCCAACTCCCTATGTTGCAGCACCCCGTTAGCCTCACCGACGTCGTACGCCAGCCCGTCGCTAGCCTCGCCGTCGCCGTACGCTGCCACCTAACTCCCCTCCGTCGCAGCACCCCGTTAGCCTCACTGTCGTTGTACACTAGCCCGCCGCTAGCTTCACTGTCGTCGTACGATTCTCGCCACCCACGTAGCCTCTCACGCAGGTAAGTTGGAATTGATGGAGCGGAAGATGGTAGCAGTGGAAACAAAAAAGAAAGGGCGATGGTAAGAATCCTTTCTTCTTCTTCCTTTACCTCCTCAACACAAGTTTATATGTCTTGATCTATTTATTCTTTAGATAATTTAGTAATTAATTTTACGTCCATTAATTTTTTTGATTATTTTTATGTTAGAAAAGTGATAGAGATGCACAAGAAGTCAAGGATTGACTATTTATTTTCCAGAGATGGGATAGATGCACAATAAGTCACGGATTCACTAATTAGGTTTAAAAAAATCAATGTAAGTAGAGAGTCATAATCAAGGGTTTGATCTTATTTATCTAATCTTTTATACTATTATTTTCTCCTTACTTTTTGTTAGGAAAAAGGCTTTTATTTTGTTCTATTTTCTCCTTACTTTTTTCAGTGCACTATAAGTGTTTATAAAAATGCCTTAATGAACCGAGACCTAAAGGAACATTTCAATAGCAAAAAATGAACCATGTTATGTTGATCTGATGCACTTATAAGTTGTACCTTTTCCTCCACATACTCTTTACTTGATCACTTTCTCTTACTAAACAGTCATGTCATAATTCAATTCAACTCATCTAGGTGTCAAGGGCCTATCACTGGATCTTGTTTATGTGAAAGTTGACTTCATCATAGTATCACATTTACGTAAACTTGAGGTCTTATGTAGATACTAGAGACCATGTCCCCTAGGAATTATTTCTTCACCCTAAACCCACCCTCACATACTTACATTAGAACATCTTATGTTGGTTCTCTATATTGTACACCCGCAAACAGTTCTTCCATCCAAATAATATATAGGAGGTTTCATACTTTCATATGGAATTCTATGCCCCTTATTGTGTAGTAGCATCTAACATTTTACTCTAAAACCATTTTTTTCTTAATTATTTTTTTTTGTTTTAAAAACAAAACTTAATTATCTTTTCATTCTGTCAATGTCATCAAACTCTACTACTACTATGATCTCCATGCACACAGCCTAACGTTATTAGGTATACGATAATTATTATTTTTATTTTTGACAAAAGAGAAAGAAGCTACCACTATTAAAGTTGAATGTAGAGAAGAACCTATGTGGTTTCTCTAATCACGAAGATTTAAAAAAAAAACAACAAGATTTTTTTTTTTTTTTTTTGCTTGAATTAGGATTAGAAGAAAACATTAACTCATGACTGATAAAGTACATAAAATTCCAGTAGAGAAAAAAACTCAATGGCAATATGCTCATGCTAGTAAATACGGTAATAAATTTAGTTTTAAGAGGTCATAGATAAGGAGTATGAAAGAAAAACATTATAAGCTTATGTATTTAGAAAAGCAATGAATTGAGAATTAGGAGGCCTTACATGAACAGTAAAAGTTGAAATAAGAATTGTAATTTTGAACTTGCACTCAGCAAGAGGTCATGAACCTATTACATAGATATATGCTAAAAGAGGATGAAACAATATAGAATTTTTTTATTATGAGTATAGATAAGTTATGCACAGGTTCAATTGCACTAGAGGACTGTGAGTGCAAAAATTCATTGTCCATGATCTTATACTAAGAAGTTGTAGAGAAGAGGTAGATTGATTCCGAAGTTAACATTAGAATATAGAACTCAACATATAAAGCTTGATCTGATTAAGGTTGTAGTTGAAATGCAAATAATGAAATTAATTCCCATAGATGTTGTTCCATTGGCATCAAAGATGTTTGAGGCTTCATACTGAGCAAATGAGATCCTTCAGAATTAAAAGTTCAAAAGATTTTGGTAACTAGTGATTGCTGGAGAATGTCCAAGGAATTAAAGCAAAGAGACAACTTTTGTAATGTAATTTATTAATTACATTTTAGATGGGAGTGACTACAACTTCACCACCTTCAACTCTCCATCAATTTCACTAATGGAAAAAAAAATGATTCCATAATGCGTCTCAATATATCAGTTTTTAAAGACCTTCAGTTTTGATGGTTTTTTTTTCTTTTCTTGCAGTATTATCGTTACTCTTTAGGAAGAGCTTCATCAGAGTATATGTTACTGGAAGTCATCCATCAATTGCAGGCAGATTTACATGCCTAAAAAGGGTTTCTAATATGAATTTAAAATTCTCAGTTTATTTTGTTAGCAATAATGTTATGAATCAGTCAACACTGTATTAACTGATTTTATATATGACACAAGATGTGGGGTCCCATGAATCCTAAAGCATCAAATGTTAATGACAAATACTTTGTATATTTAGTGAACTTTAGGGAATTCTATATATGTATGCAATGAAAGAATGACTAATCAATGTGATTTGTGTATTGACGATAACAAAAGCATTATAGTTATATATGGAAAAACGAAGATGTATATAATAAGGCATGAGATTTGGTTCTCTCTATCTTTTTCCCCCTATTAATCTAATGACTGATTTGGTGAAAATTAGAAGAAGAAAAAAAATTGACTACAAGTTGAATATTGTGCTTTGATGAAATTAGATTGATTAAATATGGACCAGGGTAAAGACATTAAGTTTATTCTCAAAACAGGAGTTCTTTTAGTAATTAATGTGTTTTTTTTGAATAATGTTTGTCATTGAATGATGAACCACATCATTTGTTAGTTGATTCTTATAACATATCATAAATGTTTAAACCCCTAAAAAAATTGTTAAGCACATAAAAGAATCTACTTATACCCGTACCATAAATACAACTTCAAAGAGTACCAACTTCCGCCAATCATTATAGTTTTTGATTGCATAGAATACAATGGAAATCCTATCCCGGGAAGTTCTGAACCTCAATACAAGCCAGTTGATGAAATTCAACAATTTCTAGATTGTCGTTGTGTCTCCTCCATCGAAGCATGCTAAGACTCTCTCTCTTTTATTAGCATAAGATAGAAATTACAATTAATATAAGCTACTTAATGTGTTACGGATGTTGATTCTTTTTCATTTGAGAGGAAAGGCTTGATCTGAGAGGGAAGGCGGTTGATAAGAAAGCAGTGGAGAAGGAGATAGCGGAGTATATAAAGGAGTTCGAGAAGAGCCACCGCCCCACCTAGCACTACATTGTCAGCCCAACTTTGGTAATTGTTCGACTTTTTTTTCTTTGCTTTCAATTGAATAGAAATATGGAATGATGTTGGTTGGTTTAAAAATGTGAAATTGTTATTTTGTAGATTTTTCATCTTTTGATTATATTATGATCGAAATAGTTAAGGGGCATCTCTAAATTTACTGACCTTGGGTTCACCTTTGTCTTGGTGTTCGGTCGGTGTTGAATATGGTCACCTCCGTCCAAATAAGACTTTTATATTTTTGTTTAAGAACGAAAGTTACTGTGCATGTATGATATAGCATGTACATGATAATAATAAAATGAATTGATGAAATTTTACTTAGTTGTTTCAAAGAATATGACCGAAATAAATTAAAAAGCTCATTAGTTGAGTTTTCTAAACAATAACAACATATGTTATTAAATAAGATAAACTGAGAAAGAGACCCAATACATATCATCATTGTATTGTTTCAGTTCCATATAATTTTATGAATCTGTCAAAATTATTTTAATCTTTGCAATTTGCACAGGGTAACACCAATTTAAATTATGTTAAATCTCTAACTAATATTTCAAATCTATTTCTATTATAAAAGCAAACATAAATCTGTCCATAACGGTTCTCAATAGTTCATATATCATATTGATCTAGATAATTAACGGCTAAAATTAAATAACCCAAGAAAAAGGTGTGCCACATGTGCAGTAGGTGAATCCCTAATCAGAAAAAGTTCATAACGCTACTGTGATTTCTCCTCTCTTTCTCAAACCTTCACTGCCTCGTAGTTGCTAATCTCCCCCTTTCCCCAATGGTGTCGCACTTGCCATCTTCCACGAATCATGACACCTCCCACACTCCAACGAAGATCTGTCGCCTCCCATGCCACTGATGATCTCAGCGCCTGCGTCAACTACGAATCCGACGTCATTCCTCCTACATATCCAAGGCGTTCTCGCCAACTCTGAGGTAAATAATATAGATTAATTATATAGTAACCAAGGGATAATGTCTTGTATATTTTTTGACATTGAAAATTAACTTACAAATTTTGAGAATTTTTATTGTCATGAACCTTGACAAGGATTTTAGGAAAACTTCAAGTTGGGGTTTAATTATATAGGAAGATTGTGGATATCAGGCAAGGTGGGAGATTTTATACTTTAGATTCTGCAGTTAGAAATTTAGTTAGGAACTAAATATATTTGCATGTTTTCTTTGCCTTATTAATTCTTTAAGGTAGTTCAATCTTTTAGTTCTGACAAGATTTCTCAGCCCAATCAAAGTTAATCTGGGTTAGATTTAAAATCCCAAAGTTCATACTATTTTGACATATTGGTTCCCTAGTTCACTGTTTACCAGTTATGTGTGATACATGTAAGTTGATTTACATGCACAATGAGTTTACTATGATTAGGTTGTTGGGTTTATGTCTTGCATACTATGTTGGATAAGAAGACGATGAGACGATAGAGGAATCGAGAAAATCGGAGACGGAATGGAAACAAGGGGAAACAGTCAGCAGCAGTAGGTTGCGGTGGACCGTCCTGGAGTGCGGTCGACCACCCTACTATGCAGGAGTTCCCGAGAGGGGGACACTTGTAAAACTCTAGATTTTAAAATAATTTTTTTGAGATTAATAAACGAATTAAAGTGATTTTTGGTGATTTAATAAACATTTTTCTGAATTTTATCTTTTTGCAGTGCAAAACATGTGCAAATATTTTCTTGAGAAACTCAAAGGCAGCAATTAATTTGGGAAAACCTAATATTTATTAGTAGTTATTATTTATGAATTCTCTGGATTTTTCTTATATTTATTTGGCATATTTACAAATATTAAAAAAAGATGGGCTTTTGTGCAAAATTACCACTTTAAGTAAAAACTCCAGATTTTTGGTTTTCTGGTCTAAGCATGATGGCTAGCCAACTAAGAGGTAAAGATTTTAATTTTTTTTTCTAATAGATTTAGTTTATTTTGCAAATTTGTTAAAGAAGGGGTTATTGCAAAATTGCCACTTAGAGACCAAAATTACAAAATTTATTTTTCTGGTTTGAAACTGATGCCGGCCAGATCTAGGGGAGTTATTTTTTAGTTTAATCTCAATTAAATTGGTTAATCTAATTACCTAGTATAAAGGAACTATATAAGTAAAGATATATTCTAACGGAATGTTTTGCAAAATCTTCTCAAAACCCTAATACCGAGATTTCGGCCTATTATAAGAGCAGTGGAAGCCGTCTCTTTGCTGCACAATACAAAAGTATATTTTATTATTAGTTTTCTTGGAGTCAAAGCGAGGATCTTGGATTTTTGCGAAATGAGGAGCTTTTTCTTATTCTTTATTATCTTCATTGATTCTTCAATAAGGTAAGTGACATATGTTTGATTTTTTGTTGATCTATGCATGTTATATATGATGATTTGACTAGTAGAATGCATGATAGATGGATGTATGATGATATAATGAATATATTGGTGGATGGATGATTGAAAATAGAACTTTTCATGAAAACTATGCAACTGATGAATAAAATCTCTATATAGATGACTTAAGAGTGCTAAGAACTTAATATAACTCATGGATGTACTGTTTCCTTGCTGATTTGATTGTTTATGATGAGTGGTATGAATGTTTATACATAAAAGAATAAAGATGGTCTCTTTACCGAGTATATATGTATATACATGTTGTATGTGTTTGGATGAAGAATAACTTAACTAATGCATGTTGTAGAGGCATATAATCAAGGGTTAAATGATTCAATCAGTAGTAAATGTGTTTAATAAAGTGCAAGAGAGGTTTTGAAGTCAAAAAGATCAAGTTTGAAGTGTTGCATTGGATTTTGATTTCGGGTCTGACATTGTTCAGCCGAAATCTGTTTTTTTGTGTTTTGTGAAGATTTCGATTGGATCGTGGTTCATATTGTTACTGAGATTTGAATTGTACATTATACTACTCTTATACACTGAATCTTGATGCTTTTAACTGATGCATATGCACATACATACACATATATATTCATGTTTCTTGATTTGAAGAAGTTTTAATGAAAAATTGCTCTTTTACGAATTTGATGAAAGTTTGATTTGATTTATAAACTCCAGTATGTTAAACAAGTTGTATTTGATCATCTCAAAATTTTTATTTCACAAATTCATGCCTTTAAATATTTAAAACCACGTATCAGTCGTAAAGTGCACAATTTTTAAAGCTGGCTCTGTATCAGCTGTCGGTCAACCGTCCTATTTTTGAACTAGGATGTCGGTCGACCGTAATTTTGGGATTTTGGGTTTTGTCATGTGCGGTCGACTGTCTCAATTTTGAACTGAGATTTTGGTCAACCGACACCTGCTGCTCCTGTTGTTCTGTTGAGTTTTCTTGCTGATTTCTTGAATGACTAAATCTTCGGACTTACGGATTATTGAACTACTGTTTTAGGTGATTTTTTTGCTACAGATTACTGTATATTACAGAGAATTATATTTTGATTAATAATAGAATTTAATTGGTATTTATATAACTTTATAAAGCAAATTATATATGGATTTCAAAGGAATTGATGTTTTGTGATTTTTCTATAACTTCAAAATGCGAAACTCAGTTGTTTAAGAGATTTTAATCTCAGATTTTATTCTGGAAATTTGTGGGTATTTGGATGAATTTGGATTTGTTTGATTTAAAGATGTTTTCTTATTATAAGTAGTTTGATGATGAAATTAAGGAAATTTATTGTGAGATTCATGTCAAGGGTCGGCGGGCCTATTCACTTGATGTACTGTGTATCTGCACGTCGATGGTCGGCAGGCCTATTCGTGAGGTACATGGCAGGGAGGTGATTCTCCGATTTTTGAGCTATACTTACATGATGCTTGCGCGTCGAGGGTTGTTTGGCCTATTCGCGGATATTCTAGATCTTGTTTCTATCACCGTAGTAGGATTAGTTGCGTATTGAGGGATTAAACCATATAAAGTGGAGAACGATAAGGACTTGCACTGGACCTATGTAGTATGGAATGCATAGAATTCGACAAGTATGCATTAGAGAGTCATCATACTGTATTTGTGTTTTCTTGACTTGTATTATGCATGATGTTTTTTTCTGTTTTCCTACACTTGACACTTAGCTTAGTTCACTTCATGTTTTCATGCTTTATTTATCGTTATTTCATTATCAATGTGTTACTACTGTGGGAATATATTGATTATGGATTTATTCTTTATGTTTCATTTAAATTGTATTTCTTTTGATGTCACTCACACCGTTATGGCTGACTCCTGTAGTTTTGGGGGTTAGGGTTATCTCTAGCCTCATGTTTTACAAGTAGGTACCGTTAGCTTGGGATTTGAATGCATGTGGTAGAATGATAATGTGACTTATGCAAATTGTAAAATAATGTGTTGTAACAGAAAGAAATTATAATTCAATGTGTTTAATTTTCGCTGTGCTATGTAAAGAATTGATGTAATAAAAGATGAAAATTATTCTGTGTTTGGCTATGTTTACTATTACATTGAGGTAGATTCTAGAAATTGTGCCACACATTTATGAGTTTGTTACATTGGAAATTCGGGGTGCTACAACAGTTGACCGACCTTGGGATGCGGTCGATCGAATGCGGTGCTGATGAATTATTTGGGTCGGATTTTGGTGATTTGTGAGAATCCCAACTTGCTCTTCAAGCAGATTATACAGATCTTATCGTTGGTTATCTCTTCAGGAATATCTAATTACTATTGTATCAAGATATCTAACCAGGGTTTCTCTAGATCTATATATATTATTGTTATTGGTCTCCATTGAAAGTAAAGAAGAAAGAGTACTTCATTAAAAGAGAGATTAAGTGATTCTCTAATTGTAAATAACTAATACTTGCTGGTGAGGCTTGAGAGAGGGTCATTGTGAAAATCGTAATATTCTTGTATCTTCTCTAGTTGAATAACATCTCAGGTTTCTTCTCCTCCGGATTAAGGCGAAAGCCCCAACCAGGATAAACTTGTGTGTGCTTTGGTGTGTTTGGTATGATCTCATATATCCTTGGTGGTTTGTGTTGATTGCATCAAATAACTCAACAAAATCCTCAGTCAGTAATTTCCTTAACAATTGGTATCAGAGCTTTGGGGTCAAGGGTTTGTACGAGTTCCTTGAAGAAGATGGCAGATCAGATCATAAAGATCAAGCAATTCAAAAGCAATATCAACTTTGATCTTTTGAAGGTGAACATGCATGAAACATCGGTTCAACCAGACTTGGATCTAGTCCTAGAAGGAGATAAAGGGACACCATTCGGCACAAAGCAGGAGAATCGGGAGGAGACTTATTCAAAAGCCTTGCATTTAATCCGTATGAATTTGATGAGCAAAGTTAGGTATAGGAGAAGTAAGGCGAGTCTTTGGGCAAGATTTAGAACTAACTACTCGGGATCGTCATTACAGGGTCGGATGCATCAGAAAGGGAAGTTGTGGAATTTCTCAATGAAGGAATGTACCCCCTCTTCTAGTTCATGTAGTGGAGTTCAATATGGAGTTATCTGAACTGAGGGCGTTCAATGCAGATGATCTAAAGGTTTTCAACTCGATATATTCACCACCAAATCCATCAAACATGATAACCGTGCTATATGAGAAATCTACCAAGGAGAAGTTTTTCATAGTAGGTATGATCAAGGGATTGGAGGAGGATGCACTTAGGAAAGGGAGTCAGAAATTGGAGTCAACTTCTGTGAGTTGCTTGGAGGTGGACTGTAATTCGAATGGAAGGAAAAGTGTATGTAGGGGTAAGGTTTGTGGCCACCAGTGCAAAGGGATTGAGCATTACATGAGAGACTGTTGCAAGCGGTTGAGTCAAAGGGACGCTAAATACAGTGCCGCTGAATCAGGTGATGGCTTAAATAGTGCTTTTTTAAAAAAGTTCTTTAGATGTGGATTCCGGTTGTTCTTTTGATTCAATTAGTTATTCTCAAGTTTTCTTCGAGAGGGAGATGGTTTCTACTTACAAGTTTGCATCATGTCTTTGTGTGAGAATGAAGGTTGATAATATTTGTGAAGTAATAGTTTCTACTTACAAGTTTGCCTCATGTCTTTATGTGAGAATAGAGATTGACAGGACTTGTGAAGTAAAGGGTGAGAAAACAAATGAGTCAACGATGACAGATGGAAGGGGATACACACTAGAGGAGGACATGTATATTCCTTTGATGAGCATAACCTTATATCCATGAGAACTCTTGAAGTAAAGGACTGCAGGTACACAGATCCAGATGGAGTTCGATCAGTTTGGGATAGTTATTGTAAGGTGATGAAGGGTGAGAGGGGGATTGAGCAGGGTCAGCACAACCTCTACCAGCTTTGGAGGAACAAAAAAACTTGCGCAAGTGTTTTGAAGCCCACTGTTCCTAAATCACCATCTAGTATGTCGTCACTAGAATCATCCGAGCGAGACTACGACATTCAAATACTGACGGAAGGTGGAGAGAGCCTTGAGGTAGGTGGAGTTTGTGTGGAGGGTGGCACCTCCATGATTACATCTATTGAGGTGTGCCCTTGAGGGGGGCATACAGTTGGAGAAAAAAAAGTGGAGATAAATTCAACGAGCAGAGAAAGCCATCAAAACGAGTTATTTGCAAGAAGAGAAGAAAAAGAGTCTAGAAATTTTTTAAATCACACAGGTGTGGATTCATGAGTATGCAATCCAAGGTGGAGATTATTGGGTTTATGTCTTACATACTATGTTGGATAAGAAGACGATGAGACGATGGAGGAATCGAGACGATCGAAGATGGAGTGGAAGCAAAGGGAAACAGCTAGCAGCAGTCACAGCTGCAGGTTGCGGTCGACCGTCCTGGGGTGCGGTCGACCGTCCTACTATGCAGGAGTGCCCGAGAGGGGGATGGTCGACCGACCTTGGGGTGCGGTCGACCGAATGCGGCGCTGATGGATTATTTGGGTCGAGTCTTGGTGATTCGTGAGAAGCCTAACTTGCACTTCAAGTCAGATCATACGGCTCTTATCGTAGGGTTATCTCTTCAGGAATATCCACTGGCTATATTACCAAGATATCTAACTAAGGTTTCTATAGATCTCTATATATTGTTGTTATTGGCCTCCATTGAGAGTAGAGAGAGAGAGAGAGAGAGAGAGAGAGAGAGAGAGAGAGAGAGGGTACTTCATTGAAAGAGAGATTGAGTGATTCTCTAATTGTAAACAACTAGTACTTGCTGGTGAGGCTTGAGAGAGAATCGTGGTGAAAATTGTAATATTCTTGTATTTTCTCTAGTTGAATAACATCTCAGATTTCTTGCCCCAACCGGAATAAACTTGTGTATGCTTTGGTGTGTTTGGTATGATCTCATATGTGCTTGGTGGTCTGTGTTGATTGCATCAAATAACTCAACAAGATCCTGAGTCAGTAATTTTCCTAACATATGTATGTCAACATCTAACAGTGTTAAACACAAAATGATTAGTGTTTCAATTAGGGACTATCACATTATTTTTTCACAATCTCTACAAGAAATCATGCAGAGCTATAGCTCCCAGGTATCTCTTAAATGTGTTTTGGTTATTTATAATGTAACCGTTCAAAAAGGAAATGGATCTACCTCTCCACAAAAGAAAAGAGAGAATTGAGAGAAATGAATCTGTTGTACAGTTCGTACCGGGACCAATTCATTGGATTCCTATAGGTGAAAGGGGGTAAGATTTTACCTGTTGATCCAAAGTCCTTCATCTTTTGTATGTGTATTGGGTATTAACCTTTGGCTTGCTTGCAATTGTAGTCTGTAATGAGAGATCATTGTTCGACTCTACGCTTAGACAAACTTTCTCCGCGAGGGCGGTTCGTGGTGTATTAGTCTGAAATATGCAGCCTTTTTGCTTAATGCTTTTAGCATGGCTTATTTTATATTGAACTAATTAAGCAAGGCCTTTGCCATGTGATTGGTCAGAAAAATTTATCATTTGTTTCTTAAAGCTGGATTATCTATTTTTCTTGAAAAGAAAGAGTGAAAGATTCAAAGTGTCTTGTTTTGAAGAAGGAATTGTAGGTTTAATTAGCTTATTAGTGCTATTGTGTGTTTTGGGTTATGTTTTGCATGTTGATGAGCATGGACATTACGTTCATAGGTCCACTTGATGCTTAGAGAGATGAAATAATAATTGCATTGTTATTATATTATATTTCTTTATTAATGCTATTGGGATAACAAATTATACGTTAATTTGCATAAAATTGCAAGCAATAGTCTTCCTATTATTCTTGAAGGAATTTGTTATGTGACAGTTGTGATCTTCCATAGATTTGTAAGTTTCTTGATACTTAATATTGCCCTTCATTGCCTCTATGAAGTTGTTATATGTTAACATTATAATTTATGATCAAATATATTAATTAAATATAAAGTAATGCTTACTTTATGATCGAGTATACTAATTAAATACAAAGTAATGCTTCAATATGTTTCAGTTGCACGGCAACTTTAACTAGGTTTAGTTTCAATATGTTTCATTATGATTCCAAGTAAAAAAATAATTTCCTTCGTAATGAATGATCTCGTGCGTGATTTGCTTGATTGCTTCTTATGCAATTATCTTGACATTATTTCTGAATTTCTGTCTTAGATATCATGTATGCAAACATGAATATTGCTTACACCATCTTTTGTACTTATGTATCAAATATTGCAAATATCGACATTACTACATCAGGTTTAGGAATTCAACAAAAATAGAAGTGTACATGGGAAAGGCCTTAGTGAGACAAGATGGCAATTGACAAGTTAATCAACATTCTTCAAGTGTGGTAGATGAGTAATTTGTGCATATGCATTAATCTATATTCTTATGTCTTGACATTACTGAATAGTATAGTCACTAATGAAAAAAAAGAGTTTAAAATTAATAAGTGGATGAGAACAATCCATTGAATCGGTCTAAAGAGCAAACACGAAATAATTTTATGGTTCTATGTATAATTGCCAATTTGGGCATGCAATTCTTGCGCATAATTAATTAAGGGTTATTTAGGAGGGTGCTTCTCTTGAAGGAATTGGTACTGTTAGTTCTTATAATAATTAGTAGCTAAAGAATGCCTTAATGTCGAACTATTTATCAGTTTAGATCTGGGCTACCTTGGGGATACTAATGGGTGAAGAGGATGTGAGGATAGGATAGGATAAATATAAATTTATGGAATAAACAAAAAACACTATTAGGACTCCAGCTTCAACTCAAACTATACATACTACTGACCTTTTCCAACTCCTATATATATACATGAAGTAGTACAACTTTTATCTCATTAATCTCGAGTTCATGTTTTTGTTTTCTTTTTGTGTAATAGAGAACACTGCAATCATTTCATGGAGAAAAGATGTGGTCCCTTGACTGTAGCTAGAGAGTTCTTTTCTAAGGCTCAAACCCAAAACGACATCACTAAAATTCTCAACCGGTTCATGATCCCAAACATGGAACCGGAGAAGTACTTTCTATTGGGTTTATGTCTTGCATACGATGTTGGATAAGAAGACGATAAGACGATGGAGGGATCGAGACGATTGGAAACGGAGTGGAGGCGAGAAACAGTTGGCAGCAATCGTGGGAGTTGCGGTCGACCGCAACTCATGTGCGGTCGACTGACCCTGTGCGAAGTTTTCCCGAGAGGGGGACAATCAACCGACTTGTTGTTGCGGTCGACCGTTTGCGGCGGTAATGGGTTTCGGGCTTGAGTCTGGCTAATTCATGAAAAGCCCAACTTGCTCTTCAAGTTAGATCGTGTGGCTCCTATCGAAGGGTTATCTCTTATGTACTATCCAATGGCTATTGTAACAAGAAATTAACTTAGGATTTGTCTCTAGGTCTATATAAACAATTGTAACGGCTCATAGATCCATGATGATTCTATTGAGTGCCGAATAGAAGAAGAGAGTACTTCATAGAGAAGGGTGAGAGAGTTTCTCCATTGTAAGCAGCATCAAGTTCCAATTAGGCTTGAGAGAGAGTCGTGGTGAGAATTGGAACATTCTTGTATCTTCTCTAGTTGAATAATATATCGGTTCTTTCTCCCTCGGATTAAGGCGAAAGCCCCAACCAGGACAACTCTTGTATGCTTTGTGTGATTGGCGTGATCTAGTCTTGCTTGGTAGTTTGTGTTGATTGTGTCAAAGACTCAACAAGATCTTCAAATTTCTAAAAAGTGGTATCAGAGCAATCAGGTTCGTGGGTTTGTTCGAGTTCCTTGGAGATGGCAGATCAAAAGACGAAGATCAAGCATTTTGACGGTAAGATCAACTTCAATCTATGGAAGGTGGACATGTATGATGTTTTGGTTTAGAAGGACTTGTACTTTGTCCTAGAAGAGAAGAAGCCAACCAATATAAAGAAGGAGAAGTGGGATGAGATTTGTTTGAAGGCCTTGAGTTTAATCCAGTTGCATTTGGTAGACGAAGTCAAGTGTAATATTCTTGAGGATAAAAGTGCGGTGAGTCTGTGGGCGAGACTCAAATATGACAACTCGGGATCGTCGTTGCTAGATCGGATGTACTGGAAGAGGAAGCTGTTTAGGTTCTCGATGAAGGAAGGTACCCATCTTCAAGATCATATTGTGAAATTCAATACTGTAATATCTGAACTGAAGGCGATTAACGCTAATGATCTTAGCGGAAAGGATAAAGCTTTCAACTTGATTTATTCACTGCCAACTTTTTATGATCACTTGATGACTACCATGCTACATGGGAAATCTGCCAAGGAGACACTTACTATAGCCGGGGTGATTAAGGGTCTGAAGGAAGATGAACTGAGAAAGGAGACTCATAAAGGAGGGTTTATTTCTACAGGGTTGTTTGCGGTGGATTGTGATACTTCAATTGAAAGGGATGTGGAACACAAGGGTAAGATTCATTATCATTACTATAGAGGAGTTGGGCATTACAAAAGAGACTGTCGCAAGTGGTTGAGTTAGAAGAGTAAAGAAGGGGAACAAGTCCATATAGTCAGCGCAACTGAGTCAGGTAATAATGACGATTATTGTCTCCTTGTTTCAAGTTCTTCAGATGTGGATTCAAGTTGGTATCTTGATTCGGAAAGTTTTTCTCATATTTGCTTCGAGAGGGAGATGTTTTCTACTTACAAGTCATCAACAAGCCATAGTGTGAGAACGGGGAGTGGTGAGATTTGTGAAGTAGTGATGAGGGAACAGTTAAATTGGAGACGCTAGATGGTAAAGGGTTCACACTAGAAGAGGTCATGCATATTCCTTCGATACAGCAGAATCTTATATCCTTAGGTACTTTTGATGCTCGTGGCTGTAGGTACACAGCTCGAGGTGGAGTTTTGACAGTTTGAGATAGTCGTCGTAAGGTAATGAAGGGTAAGAGGGGGATTGGGCAGGGTTAGCACAACCTCCACCAGCTTTGTGGGAGCAGGACAACTCGGTCGACTGTATGAAAGCCCATTGTTCCTAAAGCATCATCTAGTAAGCTATCACTAGAATTACTGAAACGAGACTGCAACGTTCGAATACCGTTGGAATGTGGAGAGAGCCTTGGTGTAGGTGGAGTTCGTGTGGAGGGTGGCACCTCCATGATTACATTTACGGGGGTGTGCCCTTGAGGGGGCATACAGATGGAGAAAAACAGGTGGAGGTTTGTTCAACTAACAGAAGAAACCATAGAAACATGTTGTTTACAAAGCAGAGAAGAAAGGTTTATAAGAGTTTTAAATCACACAGATATGGATTCATGCGTATGCAATCCAAGGTGGAGATTTTTGGGTTTATGTCTTGCATACGATGTTGGATAAGAAGACGATAAGACGATGGAGGGATCGAGACGATTGGAAACAGAGTAGAAGCGAGAAACAGTTGGCAGCAACAGTGGGAGTTGCAGTCGATCGTAACTCATGTGCGGTCGATCGAACCCTGCGCGAAGTCTTCCCGAGAGGGGGACAGTCAAGCGACTTGTTGGTGCGGTCGACCGTTTGTGGTGCTGATGGGTTTCGGGCTTGAGTCTGGCTGATTCGTGAAAAGCCCAACTTGCTCTTCAAGTTAAATCGTGTGGCTCCTATCGTAGGGTTATTTCTTATATACTATCCAATAGCTATTGTAACAAGGTATTAACTTAGGGTTTGTCTCTAGATCTATATAAACAATTGTAACGACTCATAGGTCCATGATGATTCTATTGAGTGCCGAATAGAAGAAGATAGTACTTCATAGATAAGGGTGAGAGAGTTTCTCCATTGTAAGCAGCATCAAGTTCCAATTAGGCTTGAGAGATGGTCGTAGTGAGAATTGTAACATTCTTGTATCTTCTCTAGTTGAATAATATCTTGGTTCATTCTCCTTCGGATTAAGGCGAAAGCCCCAACCGGGACAACTCTTGTGTGCTTTGTGTGATTGGCGTGATCTAGTCTTGCTTGGTGGTTTGTGATGATTGTGTCAAAGAATCAACAAGATCCTCAAATTCCTAACACTTTCCACAGGTCAAGAAGTGTGATTTTGATAACAGACTATATATTCAAAGGTGAAGACATGAATCTTTGCTTCTTATAGAGGACGAAGAGATAATAGTGTGAGATCATTTCTGTGTAGGTTAGCAACAAAACCTTTTGTTCCAACTACAAACTTGGATGAATTTTTCAAGGATTACAATCTCAAGCAAACAACGTGGTCTAATTTTGAATGTCAAGAAATAAGAAACAAACAAATAAACATTTCAGGATTGAAATTGTTGATCATGGCAAGGCAAAGATAGAACATGATCCAATGAAGGTGGAGAATATGGAGATGACTGATAGTTGGTGAAGGTAATGAGGAAGTGATGAGAGGATAGATTGTTTCTGTAATTGATATCTCCACAAGATATAAGGATGTCAGAAGGGCGAAAACCATTCATGCAATAATGCATAATTAGTCAGCCTGTTATTTCATTACAAACACAAAAAATCATTGATATCTTCTTTTCCAAGCCTTCGAACATTCTGAGCTTTCTTCATTTAGTTATCCTCTGTATTTATTGGTGTATATTCAAGTTAAATGACTTGTACTACAAATAAGTTTCGACATACAAAGTTAGTTTTTGCCCCTGAATCATAGAAAGATCAAGACTGGTTTGACAGAAATTTGCAACATATTATATCACTTTTTTTTAATTGTTAATATACTCTTCTTATAAAAATTTCGAAATATATTTTCTTGTACTAGATTCTATTTATATTTTATGGTATGTACAATGCATGGATAATTCCAGGATATTATGCACGCCTATTTACAACGCAATCTCATATTTGACACTAAAGTATCTAGAATTTTTTTTGTAATATATATACATACTAGGTTTGCTCGTGGATATGTGCCTACGGAACGTCTTCGTGAACGATGCAGCATCTAAAAAGCCTTGTAAACACATAAAGAAAATACAGGCAAAGAACATAAAGAAGTTAAAGAAAATTCAAAACCATCCAACTGTTGAAGAATGTCTAATTTTATAGCTCCTTTTCGGAAAGTGAAGATATGAGAGAGAGAGAGAGAGAGAGAGAGAGAGAGAGAGAGAAAGAGAGATCTGAAAAAGTGAAGAAGGGAAAAGAGAGAGTAATAAAATGATGATGATTTATGTTTTGGGGGGAAAAATATAGTTTTGAGAGGAAAACTTTGGGGGGAAAACTGTCTTTTGGAAGGGTGAATGTGAGTCATTGATTTTGTTTCAATTGAAGGAGAGCCACTTGATAGCTTTTTTTTCAAATTACCTTGTAATATATATATATATATAATTTGCAATAGACTCCGCTTATAGAAATTTGGCAATATATTTTCTTTTTAATTTATAAAGAAATAATCATTATTCTTTTAATTTATAATGTATATGAGCCTATATATACTTGGAAATAGGGCTGCAAATGAATCGAGCTATTTGCGAGCTATTTGCGAGCTATTCGGCTCGAGCTTGGTCAAAGCTCGGTCAAAGTTTGGCTCGAGCCGAGCTCGAGCTCAAAACCGAGCTCGTTTCGTAAACGAGCCGAGCTCGAGCTTGATTTTTTTTTTATTTTTAAGCTAAGCTCGCGAGCTATTCGGCTCGAATATGGTCAAAGCTCGGTCAAAGCTCAGCTCGAACCGAGCTCGAGCTCAAAATTGAGCTCGTTTCGTAAACGAGCCGAGCTCGAGCCTGAAGGTATTCGGCTCGGCTCGGCTCGATTGCAACCCTACTTGGAAACTAAAAAAAAAACTTTCTTCAACTAGAGTTCATAGAAGAAGAGAAAAAAAAATGTTTGCAACAAATAATTTAATCTTATTTAAATTTTTCTTTTTATATAAAACCCATCTCTCAATTTGGTTACAATTATTATTGTTTTTTGCCAACTTTTATTCATCATCAATAAATTGTTTCTAAAATTTTGGATTATTTATAATAGAATAAGATATTTTAGTTATTGAGAAATTCTAAATTTTTATGTATTATATTTTAGAATTTTGACGAACCATTACAAATTGACGAAATATGATAGCACTTCCTACATTAGATTCTTGATCTTGTATACATGTGGTTTCAGATCATACTGAATCTGAAACTTCAACTAATGATTTATTAATAAACTAATTTGAAAAAAAAACTAGCTTATTAATATAATTCTTTTTAATACAGATTGTCCATATCAATGGAAAATTCCCTTAATGAATTGTAACCCCTGTTTCCGGTTGTACGGATTTTTCTTGTATTTTTGTAGTGTTCTCTTCTCTATTTTAATGTATTTTGGGTCTTGAACTTGTTGTGGGCCTTCTATTGCAATTTATTATTCTAGTATTATTATTGTTATCTTTTGTTAGCTCAATCCATTTGCAAGCCCATACTATTATCTACCCAAACTCATCTCCTTATTAGATCCTAAAACCAAATCCTAGTCTACCCAAATCCACAAACCCACATTTCCCTAGTAACCAACCCATATCTCCTCAACTGCACACTTCCCTGTATCTCCTAACCACTCATGTTCTACATCCCCACTATCTCCAACTACCCCCTTAATTATATTATATTATATTTATTATTATTTTTAACCACTCTCTCCTTGCCTCCCTCTCCCTCCTCTAACTTCCCAAAACCCAACAGCGACCCCCCATTCCACCTCATCTTCCTCCTCCCTCCTTCGTCTTCCCTGAGCCGACAAAGCCTCAGAACCATCGTCGTCCTGCTCGAGCGCCATCACAGCACCCGTCGCCATCTAACTCCGACCTCCGCACCTCGACGTTTTCACCTCCACCCATCCTCGTCGAGCAACCACCAGTCCCGATCGTCTTCCCCGTCGAGCTCCCCATCGTCTCTCGCAGTCGACCGAGCCCCTCGCACCTCCTGCTCCATCACCATCTCCATCCCCGTCGACTCCACCGTCCTGCCACCGCAATCCATAGCCCCCTGTCCTCCTTGCGCCGCTTGTAGCGCTTGCGGCGTCCTCCGCCATTTTTGCCCCTGTCTATGACCACCTTAGCACCATCGCCACTCGACCTAACATCGCTCCAGCCTGCCTCTCGATGCCCTGCCATCACCGCTCGAACCACCATTTGTCGCCCGTCGCTGCCTTCCACCGTTATCCTCAGCATGCGACTCCACCCATCGCAGCCCACCATTGTCGGAGCTCTGCCCATGTGCACCGCCGAAACCACCCTGGGCCGTGTACACCGCCAGCCTTCGCCGTCTTCTCTCGCCAACTCTCTCTCTCTCTCTGTGTGTCGAGTGGGGAGAAGAGAAGGGGTTGGGCTGTTCTGGTGTTTGTGGTTGTGGAGGAAGGGGATTGGTTGTTTTGGTGTGTGGTGTTTGGGGTAGCTGATCTGACATTTGTTGTTTGCTGTTCGGGTAGAAGAGAAGAGTTGGAGTTGCTGTTGGGTTTTGTTCTTGTTGTTGGTACTTTGCACGTGTCTCGCCCGTACTTTGGTCCGTCGCCCGGGTATCTAATCCTGTTATTCCTTTTCGCATATTCGAATCTCACACACAAAAGGCAAGTCCACTTGAACTTGGTTTATTTTTCTAGTTCAAGATTTTTGATCTCTTCCGCAAGTAGTTCTACTTCGATTATCTGAATAATTCTTTGTATACTTTTCGTTGGGGATATCTAGGGTTTACACGAGCTAACCCGAAGTATCCTTGACTCGTGCCAATATCCATTGATTCAAACCCAAACTTACATGCACACATGATATGAACAAATTGACTAGAACTTGCATATGAGAAATATACCATGATATGAATACATGTTAATTGATTGAGATCTCAAGAAATGAATCGTGACATGATAATCTTGCCTTGTATACATTAGAATTTCATCTTAACTTGCTGTACCTTAATGTTAATGCACTTCATGATAACAAGAACATGTTGATTATTCACTTTGACAATTATATATGGTGGCCTTTGTTATGTCTTGCTGCCTTTTCTGTTTTGTACTGAGATTTCGATCCTGTTACAATAGGAATCAGTCAAAACCATATAAAAGAGAATTGTAGCCTAATGAATCTAGTTTCCAGACCATTTGACGGATCTTAATTCTGAGCTGTGAGCTGTGAGAGATCGCAATTTTAGTCAATGCTGGCCCGTACTTTCCAGATTGCAAAATAAATAAAACACCGACACAAATTTCAGTTGAAACACCATGATAACAGTAGTATAATGCCTTGAAACTCTCCAGAAACTTAGTAGACATACTTTGGATCCATTCCTAATTTTTGTAGATTTTTATATTTATTTTATGCCTAGTTTTTACCCATTAAATTTTGACTATAAGTTGCTGCCAGAACAGTTAACCTGTAAAGATTAGGATGATTGACCTAGCTATGATCATAATTAATAAAAACATGCTGAATATGAATTGTAGCCCCAGATGTCTATTTTACTTTCCCTTTTAGCAGAATCGAATTCCGAGTTGTAGTTTGTGAGTTACTGTTGTTTTAGTACTGTTGTGCCTGCCCTTTTCAGATTTATAGTTATTGTATTTTACCATGCTTTGTATCATTTTGTTGCATTCCTATCTTCGCCTTGACACTCTTACATACACTTGCATGACCATGAATGAAATAATAAAATATTAAACAAGCCGGGGTTAATAAGGGTTGACTTAGTAGTAGATAATCCCAGAAAATGTATTCGGTAGGGCCCTTCTTGTTTACATGGAATATTGACATGGAAGGTGGAGAATTACTTGTGAACTTGTGAACTTGTTATCTTGTTATATTGTTACACCGAGTACACGCTCTGTAGATCCCACCAATATGTCTGAAACGTACACTGTTTGCGTGCACCGAACTTGTGGTATTGGACGCAGTAGTACGTGCACTAGATAGGAAAAATAAAATGCTATTAAATCTAAGTTGACACTTGTACACTTGACCATTGTTTAGTAACATTATTATTGCTTTTGAACTTTGATCTTGCTTCATATTCTTTGATGTACCATGTTCCCTTACTCTTTGCTTTTCACTACTTGCTGTCCGTACTTGCTCTACGGACATTTTCTTTTCCACTCTAGTTGATCCAGCTACAGGTGAACAAGGAGATTTGCCATGAGGCATTAGTGAGCAGTTTTTCTAGGGTTGGAGCAGGAGCTGCTCAAGAATAAATTATCTCCTTCTATGTTATTTCTTTTATCGCATTGTTATTCATTTGTTGAATTTTGTATTTCGCGCTTGTTGACCCGTAACTGTTGTTTGTTTTTCCAATTACTGGTTATTATGTTGAACTATTGCATGTTCTCAGTTGTTGTTATGTGATTATATTTATCTGCGTGGTTGTGATTATTATTTCTTTCATATTGTTGAGTTAAGACTGGTACAGCTTATGGATGATGTTAATATCATTCGCTGGGCCTTCGTTACGGACTTGTATTCCTGTATTTTGGGAAGCGGGGCGTGACATAAATACTCTGTCAATTCCTTGCAAGAAAATCAACAATTGTGGAGTATCGAAGTTTTGGTTACGAAATAATATGGTGTGAAAGAATACAAAAATACTAAAGGCACCAAAAAAATATCAAAAGTGGCACCTATGGATGATGAGGTTTAGATACTTTATATATTGTTAAAAATATTTATCTTCATACATATACATATATAAATGATTAATACTGCTAAATTTGTATCTTTTGTAGGGAACTAGAACACTGGAGATAATGTTTAATGAAGCGGTAGAAGCGTTCCAACATACGCTTGAGGAGCGAAAAACTTACTTAATTTCTAATGGAATGCTGAAAAATGCTGACAAAAGATATAATCCAATGCACGATAAATTTGACATCATTTTCAGGTTGCTTTAAAGATCAATATGTTATGTTACTCATTTTTTTATTATATATCAAATTGGTTATTACTGATATAAGATATCAAATATTAATTACAATGAACTACAGATCTTTGTTTAGAAATAATAAATGCAGATGTAGAGAATGTAGACTCAACATATGGTAATGAAGTAGAGAAGCAAAATTTTATAGTTGTAGGATTCAGATAGTATTGATTAATTATGTACATTAATTTACGTAATTGTTTTGGAATTCATATGCTTTTGCTTAATGGAAGGTCAAAACGAACCCTACTTACTTTATGGAGAGAACTATCGATCAGGGAAGGAAAAGCTCTGAAAGAATTATCATCCAACGTGCCAATTATTACAATTACCTCTATAAAACCTCAAACTTTGGAGGTGAATATATATAATAAAAATTAACAATGCTATTTATTATATGTTTATTTATTTATTTATTAAATTTATCTTTTTAGTGAATTTTTTAACATGACACTCTTGCACATCAACAAAGAACACTACAATAAAGATAGGTAGTAATTCTGTAATGGAACCAGAAGTAAATCAAATTAGAGAATGGAACAATTTATTTTGTATATTTAATTATGTAATTGCTGTCTTTTGAAGCATCATTTATCATTATTTTTTCCTTTGTTACAGGATAAGCTGTAATGAAATTTTATTAAAAAGTAATTCCTTGCAAAAAAAAGAGTAATGGATGTGGAAAAAGTGAAACTAACTGACATTCTCTATTGTGTAGACAAGCATTCATCGAGGTATTATAAATAAGGAAATTATTTTTTGAATTCAGGATTTAAAATAATTCTGTCTTTTTGCATAGATTGTGCATATTATTTTGTACAATTCTCTATATGTCTAGGAATATTTTGTTGACTTATAATTTTGTTTACTATTTCCATGAAAAGTACTACCATTGCAAAGTTTTGATCAAAAATGTAAAAGATAGAAATCCATGGTAGATTGCATGCAAAGCATGTTCAACAAAATTCATTATTGAAAACGATGTAGATTATTGTCGAAAATGTAAAAAGAATAATGTTGAGTATGAGCCAAGCTACACAAAACACAATTTTGTTAGTTTGTCCTTTTATGATTCTTCAAATAAATATAAAAAAGATTATTAGTTAAGAATAAATTATTTTAGATATGCATTCAAAATCACAATATAAAATACAAGTACAGAGCCAGAATTGACTTTATTTGATGAGAACGCAAGATGCATCATCGGATGTTCTGCTCAAAAGTCCTAAAACATATTATTAATAAGGTATAATATGTTATTCACATAATGTTAGAAATAATCAAGAGCTAATTACATAATTCTATATGCAGGAATTTTTTTTTTTGAAGAATTTAATAAAAGGACCACGAAATGCATTGGATTCAAATGAAAAGATGTCGTGTATGGAAGAACAACTATAAGAACATTGACTAGATACAAAATAAAAATGATAAACAAGAAGTTATGAGCAGTTTTAAGTTCAAGAAAATTAAAGTCAAAAATGATGATTGATCTTAAGAAAAATACGATGATATGAGTTTAGGATTTACTAATTTATTCTTTTTAAAAATAATTTTTAAACATATTTTATTTTTTAGATGAGACAATTATTTACATATTATTTTGTATTTACACAAGACTAGATATGATATTTAGTGTCTTTAGTATTAAAATTTTAAGTACTTTGTGTACATAATTAATATATAGTGATCATACTATATATTCATTTGAGTTCTTAATGAGATTTCTTCAAAGATTGATTTTCTCAACAACATAAAATATTGTTGAAATATTCAACTGATACGTCCACTAAGCCACGTGCACTTGGTGCACAGCAAATTTCAACTAGTTATATCAAAGAGATTATATTAAATAGAGAGCAAATAAAGAGAACTAAGTTATCTATCTAATCGAGAGATTATTGCAATCAGAGAGAAGAAGAGAAAGATAAGAGGTATATCTTGTAATTCCCTTACTATCTAATATTGGTTCCGAAAAAATCTTCCTTTGTATCTTTTACTGTTTTTTACTTGTTGCAAACATCATTTATTCTACCGAATTCTTTAATGAATAACGAGTTATTGGGTCTTTATCTAATTCCGTGATTTTGACCTAATAACTGGTATCAGAGCTAGGCCTGAGAGAGACTAGAAGATCTAACCAAAGGTGATGATGTCTACTTCACCGCTTCAACAACTTGTTTTCCTATGGAGATTATTGATGGCAATATGATGGATATACTTTTGCAACATGACCTACCGAACAAAGAACAAAGACAGTTGATGGTTGATGATTAAGATGACTATGACTACAAGACAACATCCTGGTGACTACTCTTTTCTTTCAGTTCATCTCTTGAATAGGATGGGTGAGACATTAGTGAAGGCTGACACAAAGATAACATAGTACTTATTAATATTTCCCTCCTCGCTATAAGCACTATGAGGAAAGCTCACGACAAAGCTAAACATCTATCGAGCCATACCCGATGGAAGAGTCACTACCGAATTGAAAATTTTTCTAACTACATCATGTAAGAAGTTCGCTCGGCATTGAACCGAGAAGGATGTCTGAACTAGCTAAAAACCCTGCATGTGATGGGAGCCAATAAAAAATGGAGCCACCCATTTAGCCAAGGAAAGTACACATAGATCACTGACTCATGAAAACCTTCCAATTTGAGAGGAGAATCATATTTGAGTCAATGAGGAGATTGTTGGAAATATGCCTCAAATATTTCTCTAAACTTAGAATATTTATTTTTTAAGTTATGTTTAGTATATATCTTTATCTAGTTTATTTATTTGATATAATTTAAAATATTAGTTAGAGACTTAATACAATTTAAATGTTAGTTGGAGACTTATTCCTATTTTAAATAGGGATTGGATATGTAATTTGGAGTTTATGTTTATCTTAAACTCTTAGTTATGAACAAACTAATATTTAAATTAGAGTTTTGAATCTATCTTTTCTAACTTGTATTCCAAAATTACTACTCTATTAATACGTGAGGAGATTGTATCTAATAGGAAAGCCAATAGACAAGGGGGGGGGGGGGGGGGGGGGGGGTGGAAGTGGAAACTAGCTATCTAGTTAAGAGATTATTGTAATCAAGTAGATAAAAGAGAGGGAGACTACGAGGCATGTCTTGTAATTTTCTTAATATCTAACAAATGTTGGCTTTGAACATCTTTCCTTGTTCTTATTTGTATTTTTTCCCAACTTGTTGCAAGTTCGACTTGTTTTGTTGAATTCTTCAAAGAAGAGCAAGTTGTTGGGTAACTAGCTATATTCATACCCTATTTATAATAGGATTAATTATCCAACTAACATTTAAATTATATTAAATTTCTAACTAAAATTAAAAATTATATCTAATAAATCAAATAGATAAAGATATATATTAAACATAACTAAAAATAAAGATTCTAAGTCTAGAGAAATATTTGAGGTACATTTCCAATAGTTAGATGTTAATTCTTAGTGGAGGTCTTTTGGTGTTCTTCTTTTAAGCATAAATAATCGTGTGTTTGGAGGTTCAAAGTAAGAACGAGGGTCTGTGTTATGTTTAATAACATGTAAATGGTTTTGTTGTGTATAAAATAAATTTGGTTTTGGACTACAGCTTTTTTGTTTGCTTCACCAGATCTTTGTTTGTATCTTATTGCAATGATCTTTGCTAAGGCATGATTCATGTAAATCGGAAGGGGTATTGAGTTGAGAATGTACACGACTTTTCTCAATCTGGATTCCAGGACTGAAACTTGCGAGGCTCCAAGTTACATATTATCTGTTTCTCTACATCTTTTTATATGCTCCCTTGTAAAAATGTCATTGATAAATATTAAGTTAGGAAAATGACTTTCGATCAATAGCTTACCTTTTATTGTGCACACAGTTTCAATCTTGTACATGAGATTCATTTGTAGACTAAATTCATTTGCTGAGGTAATGCACGCAGAGAGGAGAAGTAAATCGTTGTAGCTTTGGCAGGAATACATTCTTCTCAACATTGATTTCATTTTCCCTTCTTTTTTATCTTGCACTTGCACCTATCTAATGTGGCATGGGGGATTTGTGAGTCTGATCCATAGATGTCAAATCGTGTAGAATATTGTATATCGTTTTCTTGTATAATGTATCGTGTATCGTAAATTTGTGGTCAAATACTCTAAAAGATCATTTTAGTGATCTTAAGTCTATATTCTTTTAAAATATGAATAAATTTATAACATGGATTGCATGAACAACCAAAAATAAGCTTAATGACCTTTCTGCACATTCATAAAACTTAGAAAACTCGTAATGACATAACTGTTAGGAATTTCCTGCTGAGTTTGCAGCACAATCACTATGATAAAACCACCAAGTAAACAGTAGACTAAACAAAGCACACCAAAGCACACAATTTTGTTCCAGATTGGGCGAACCATAATACGGGGAGAAATAACCGAGATGATATTCAAGTAGAAAAAGATACAATAGTTATAACCGCTCTCACCACGGCCCTATCTATCTATTAAGCCTCACTGGAAATACTCATTGTTTACAATAAAGAATTCTCTCTATTTATTCAGCGTTTATACTTCATTGAACTGCTACATTGAATAAATAGAGCTATAGAGAAACCTTACTTTGATATCTTAATCCAATAACCATCCGATGTATGCTAAAGAGATAATCATAGAGCCGTACAATCTAACTTGGAAAAGAAGTTGACCTTCAATCGAATCTCCAAGACCCGACCCAAAAGACAACCACTGCTACATTACGGTCGAATGCCGTGACAAACAGTCAACTGTACTTCTTCGACTCCAAACATAGGGCTCATGCAGTTGACTGTTATTCTTTCTGTTGCTGCTAATTTTTTCCTTCTTCGTCAAACGCTGCTTCGAACCTCTTCTTGCAGGAACATCTTCTCTTCACATCGAATATAGTATGCAAGACACAAATCCAACAATCTCTACCTTGGAGTGCATACTCATGCTTCTGCACCTGTATGATTTGATTCTTTTAGACTTTTCTTTCTCCTGTGGTAAACAACTCAGTTCAGTGGCTTCTTATTGTATTTGAACATACCTCCACCTGTTTTTCTCCACCTGTATACCCTTTTCAAGGGCATACCCCAATAGATGTTATCATGGAGGTGCCACCCTCCACACAAACTCTACCTACCCCGAGGCTCTCTCCACCTCCCGACGGTATTCGAACGTCACAGTCGTACTTTGATGATTCTAATGATGGCAGACTAGATAGTGCTTTAGGAACAATGGGCTTCTAAACACTCAGCAGAGTTTTTCTATTACCCCAAAGCTGGTAGAGGTTGTGTTGACTCTGCATAATCCCCCTCTTATCATTATCACCTTACGAAAACTTTCTCAAATTAATAGAACTTCATATTGAGCAATGCATCTGCAGCCCCATGCTTCTAGAGTTCTCCCGAATACCATGCTCCATTTCTAGAAAGAAATATGCATGACCTTCTCTAGTGTGTCTCCTTTTCCGTTTGACATCTCTGACTCAACTATTCTCTCAAACATTACTTTACAAATCTCTCCAACCCTCGTTCACACAACAAACTGATATAGACATGTAAGTAAAAACCATCTCCCTCTCAAAGTAAATATGAGAAGAACAACCCGAATTAAGAATCCAGCCAGAATCCACATCTAAAGAACTTAAAACAACAAGACAGTCCAGATTACCACCTGATTTAGTGGCACTGACCACGTTGACACCCCTCTGATTCAACTACTTGCAACAGTCTTTCTTGTAATACCCAATCTCGAATCCATATGAGCACTTTCCCTTCCAAATCGAAGTACGACCCAGGGCCAGGCCTGATGTATTTGAGGCCCTGGGCAAAAAATAAAATTGTGCCTTTTATAAATACACATGTATTTTTAATATATTGATAAAATATGATACAACGAGGGAGCCACAAAATCAATACCCCAAAATTAAAATGAAATTAATAAAACATAGCAGTATAGAACAATAGAACCTGGATAGTGAATCTAAAGACTTGCACTTCGAAAATCCTCAACTAAAAACTTTGCATTCAAATCAATTAACAATTTCACAATAATTTTAATTGGTCTTCTCTTTATAGAAAAATTATTCTTTTGATTTATGAAAGATAAGTTTTATTATGAAAGTCTTTACATTTATTTGATTATTAGAAACAAGAAATGATTGTTTTAATTGATTGATTGTAAAGTTGTCTTTCATATAAGACCTAATTTTTATTTATTGAAATTGTTATGTTACTGGGACTTTGATGATGATGAGAGAAAATAAAATGAAGAGTTAGGGGACATGTAGAATTCCTAGGGGACTTTTGGAATTCTTAGGTTTAGATTTTAATTGGTTAAAGTATTGAATTTTGTAATTTTTGTGCCCTTCTAAGTCCTGAATTTTGTGAATTTTGGACCAATCTAAACCCTTCTAAACCCTCTTATGATCTAGGGCCCTGGGTCGTCGCCCTGCTCGCCCTAGGTCAGGGCCCGCCCTGGTACCTCCCACTGCCAAGCAACCTACAAAAGTAGACACCACTCTACGCCTCTCCTTCCTAAGAGCATCTGTAGTCGTTGAATGGTAAAATATGGATATATGGATAAATAGATTTAGGAATCCTAGTTTTGCTGCAGTCGTTTAAAGCTATATTTTAGCTTTCTATTAATATAAAAATAAGCGACGGCACATGAAGTGCCGTCTGAGAGTAAAAAAATACTGAAAAAATAACAAATTACATGGGACGGCACATGAAGTGCCGTCCGAACGCAAAAATAAAAAATTAATTTTTTTTATAGGTGGGACGGCACATGAAGTGCCGTCCGAGTAGAAAAAAAAATTAGTTATTATTTTAATATATTTTTAATCGATCCGTCCAATGATATTAAAGTAACTTTTAATTAAATTAGTTATTATAGTTTAGTTAAATAAATAATTAATTAATTAGTTATATAATGATAGTTAGATGCAGTAAGTTAGATAGTTAGATGCATTAAATTAAAACTGATATAGTTAGTTAATTAAGTGTTAGTGTTAATTAAAACTGATATAGTTAAATTAAAACTGATCCGTCCAATACAAATTTTTTTTTTTTTTAAAAACCATGGGACGGCACATCATGTGCCGTCCGGGGGGGGGGGGGAATTTTTCGGATTTTTAATTCGTTTTGGGTATTTATAATTCAATAAACTAATTAATTAATGAATGCGACGGCACATCATGTGCCGTCCGACGAAAAAAATATTAATTTTTTTTGTGGGACAGCACATGATGTGCCGTCACTCATATATGCATAAAAGTTATACGGATTCTCAAATATAGCAATCTACTGTAGCGATTTATCGATAATATGGATAAATAGCAAACGACTGCAGCTGTTTTTTTTGCCATTTATGCATATTATCGATAAATAGCAAACGACTACAGATGCTCTAAGTGAATCGTCCTCCAAGCCCTCGACCACACCTGTTGCTGAAAAGTTGCACTTCGAAAATCCTCAACTAAAAACTTTGCATTCAAATCAATTAACAATTTCACAATAATTTTAATTGGTCTTCTCTTTATAGAAAAATTATTCTTTTGATTTATGAAATATAAGTTTTATTATGAAAGTCTTTACATTTATTTGATTATTAGAAACAAGAAATGATTCTTTTAATTGACTGATTGTAAAGTTGTCTTTCATATAAGACCTAATTTTTATTTATTGAAATTGTTATGTTACTGGGACTTTGATGATGATGAGAGAAAATAAAATGAAGAGTTAGGGGACATGTAGAATTCCTAGGGGACTTTTGGAATTCTTAGGTTTAGATTTTAATTGGTTAAAGTAATGAATTTTGTAATTTTTGTGCCCTTCTAAGTCCTGAATTTTGTGAATTTTGTGCCCATCTAAACCCTTCTAAACCCTCTTATGATCTAGGGCCCTGGGCCGTCGCCCTGCTCGCCCTGGGTCAGGGCCCACCCTGGTACCTCCTACTGCCAAGCAACCCACAAAAGTAGACACCACTCTACGCCTCTCCTTCCTAAGTGAATCGTCCTCCAAGCCCTCGACCACACGTGTTGCTGAAAACATCTCCTTAGCTTATTTTCTGTCTAGCATGGTGGTTATTAAGTTGGATAAATTTGGCCATGAATAATTCAAGTTGGAAGCTTTTAGATCATCTGCATTAATCACTCTCTATTCTGATCACTCCGTACTGAACTCCACTGTATGGTCTAGAAGAGTGGTACTTTCATTCATTGAGAAACCCTACAACTTTCTCTTCTGGTATATTTGATCATGTAACAATGATTCCAAGCAGTCAATTATGAGTCTCACCCATATACTCGTCGCGCTTCTCCTGCACCTGACTTTGCTCGTCATTAACAGCCAGATTAAACTGAAGTCTTCTGAACAAATCTCCTTTTAATTCTCTTGCTTTGTGCCAATTGGTCTCCTTTTATATCCTTCTAGGGCTAGATCCAAGCCCTGTTGAACCGATGCGTCGTGCACGTCTGCCTTCCAGATCAAGTTGATCTTACTGTCGAACCACTTTATCTTTTTGAAGTGATCTGCCATATCCAAGGAATTTGAGCATTTTCTGAATTGCGAAAATTTACGCCCTGATGCTCGGATACCGATTGTTAGGAATTTCCTACTAAGTTTGCGACACGATCACTACGAGAAAACCACCAAGCAAATAATAGACCAAACCAAACACACCAAAACACAAAATTTTGTCCAGGTTTGGGTGAACCCTAATCTGGGGGAAAAATAACTGAGAAGATATTCATCAAGAGAAATATAAAAAAGGGTTACAACCACTCTCACCACGACCCTATCTATCTCTTAAGCCTCACTAGAAATACTTGATGTTTACAATGGACAATTCTCTCACCTCTCAGATAATGTACGCTATTTATATTCGGCCCTCATACTTCACTGAGCCATTACATTGAATATATAGAGATAAAGAGAAAGCCTTGATATCTTAATACAATAACTATTTGATGTATCCTAAAGAGATAACGATACAACGAGAGCCATCCGATCTAACTTGGAGAAGAAGATGAGCTTCGATTGAATTCACAAGACCCAACCCCAAAAACAGCCGTTGCTACATTGCGATCGACTGCCATTTGTGGCAGTCGACTGTATTTCTTCGACTGTCATTGATGTTGTTGTTGTTCTTCTTGTTGTTGATGCTACTCTTCCCTTCTTTACCAATGTCGCTTTGAACCTCTAGCAGCACTGCCTTCTCGTCAGATTGAATATAGTATGCAAGACAAAAAATCCAACAATAACTATTTTCAAATTTGTGCAACTACAAGTTGGAAACCTTTACTTTCTAATATAATAATTATTATTCTCAAATCTATATACAATATATTATGCTAAGAACACCTTTTGCTTCAGGATTTTCTCTTTTTTCCTTTTTAAAATTAAAAAATGAGTCCAAATGCTTTAGGCAACCTCCCACTTTTTCTCCATCCAAATGTTGATCTAGAATCATATCTCTTAATCAAACCTTAAAAATCGTACAATATTGTATAAATGTTATTAGATGAATTTTTCAAAAATGGTTTTTTTGCTTTTCACATTTTTTCTCAAAATTCTATGTAACATTGCACAGGGTCAAACTAGTAACTAAATATGCAATAATAATACAAGACAATAAGTATTATGCAATCAGTTCCCTAGAAGAAAAATAGACAATCAAGTAAACATCAACCAATAATTACTCAAGTTGACCATTAAAGATCAATCAATAATTAATCAACTAGACAACTATAATAAACTATTGACCTACTATAACTAATGGTAGTCTATTGTTACTTAATTATCAATTAGATGGAGAGAGACACGTGGATGGTTTGGATGGATGGGATTTTGAGGAGCTGATACATGGAGGGTGA
This sequence comes from Hemerocallis citrina, assembly GCA_017893485.1. Taxonomy (NCBI): domain Eukaryota; kingdom Viridiplantae; phylum Streptophyta; class Magnoliopsida; order Asparagales; family Asphodelaceae; genus Hemerocallis; species Hemerocallis citrina. The sequence continues at coordinate 168,342,234 of CM030368.1, forward strand.
GGGGTTTTGGTGAGTGGTCCACATATAATGTTGATATTCTTCATTCTATCATTTATAAAACCTTAATTTTCAACCCTAAAATTCTCTCTTTTCAGCCACAAAGTAAACAAAAAGAAAAAAAAAAACAACCAAAACTTATGACGACAGAAAAAAAGACAAGAAGAAGAAAAGGAAAAGAATAGAAGAAAGGATGGAGGATGGGATCAAACCTGCTGACAGCAAGCAATGTGAAAGTCGGAGACTTTGTTGGAGTAGATTTAATATATGGCCTCATAAGAATTATTAATGTGCTCGGATTAATTGGTGGATTGCATATAGGCTTTGTAGCATGGGCCTAGTTCACTTGGATATAAAAATTGGTGAAGCAGATTAGGCTGGATGGAAGAGTAGGAACTTTAGTCCAACATCTTATAGATGAGTAAGTTGAGTGGTCCTTATATAATAAAGTCACTGAACTCAAGTTGCCTTCCAACTATCTACATTTTTTTGTGACTTTAGCCCTGCGGTGGGGCTGTGAAAAATTACTGGATCATGACCACGGAAATGACTCGAGATTACTGGTCTAGTAGGTGAGTGGATTCAGGGTTACATTAAAGCTTGGGAATCATCCCAAGCTCGGGGTGATGCGATGGCGCGCAGCGGCGAGGAAGTGGAGGGCGGTGGCACTCCGACGAAACCAAACTGACCCAACTCGCGCTCGAATCCCCCTCCACCCCTCTTCCCACTGGATTGGGTCAAGCTCTCTATCTGGCAGTGAGATCGACGACGATCGGCGATGACAAAGACCAAATATCCAGCCATCTCCATCCATTTTCACCAAAAATCAAAGAAAAGTTATGGGTTTAACCCCTATTCCGAGAATATAATGATAATGACGATGGTTATGGTGGTGGTCGTCGATCGGCCTCTTATATTTTAGCCGGTCAACTTTCTTCTTTTTTCTCCCCAACCTTCGCCAATAAACAATTTGCTCATGAGGGGAAAACCCCAACTATAAGCAAAGCGAAAATGGCGTGCAGTGAGTCGAAAAAGGAAAAAAAGAAAAAGCGATAGCAGTAGGATCTTCCCTACTTCCGATCATCTTACTTTTCTTCTTCCCTTCATCGGTCACCCCATCTCCAAAATTTGAACCTCATAGGCCCATTGAACAATGGCGGGTATTCCGAATCGAGATCGCAAGGTAACCCCCACCAGTCGAACTCCACAATGGGGCCCGGTACTTGATGGCATATCGCACACTCCCAGGGTGGTGGTGGCGGTAGCCACCATCGGTCAGCAAAAACCTTACTTTTCATCCCCAAAACTTTCTCTTTTCAGCCCCAAAGTAAACCAAAAAAAGAAAACGGCATAAAAAAGACAAGAAGAAGAAGATGAAGAGAGTAGAAGAAAGAAAGAAAGACAGGATCACACGTGTTGAAGGCAAGCAATGTCAAACTCGAGATGATGACGATGGTGGTAGTTGCACTAAAAAGAAAAGGTAAGAAGAATAGAAGCAAATGAAAGAGCAAACAATGATCGCAATCTTAACCATTTCTGTTCTTTTTTTTTTTCAATCCATCTAACTTTATCGTCTAGTAACGTGAATCGGTTGATACATGTCGATATGAAAATTCATTGTACCGTACGATGCTTACCACTTTTCGATACGTGCTTTTGATACGTATCGATTTCCCCTTGAATCGTCCCGTTTCACGATATGTATCACATATAGTAGGATACCAACAATACATACTAACAATATGGGTCTAATCTTCATATTTTCTCAACTTTGTTGTTAATTCTTTTAGAGAATAAATGTTGACACTCTTGTCTAACAGTAGAAGAAATTAGTGAAATAACTCCGCGTTTTCAATCAAAACAGTAAGAGATATGAGACATGCAACCTTAAAACCCTGGATCTACATGTTAGGGGATGTTCGGATATGAAATTTTGAGAAAAATTGACTCAAATTACAATTTTAAGCTATTTGCAATTCTACGCAATTCACAAAATCAAAATCCTTTGACAATTGCACCTAAATTTTGCAAAATTACCGTTGGCTCACACGTCAACCTCACTATTTTTTTTTTGGCAAAATAAAGTGTCAGAATTTTGCTGCCCCTGCGGGGCTGTAAATTCTGAAAACTCTACACACTTTGGAGTAAATTTTGGTGAGGTGGATGTGAGGGCCAATACTAATTTTGTAAGGTTTAGGTGCAATTGCCAAAGAGTTCTGTAAATTGGGGAGAATTGCAAATAGCTCAAAATTTGCATTTTGAATCAAATTTTCTAATGTGGAATCCATACACCCCCTTAGGATAAACATTAATCTTCTGAATGCCAAAAGTTAAACATTTTCCACCAGCAAAAGTGGTGGTGAATCTTTAAGAATTGGAGCTCAATTCTTATTGCAAATGTGGAAGCATGTGATATATCATATTTGTCCATACCCACTCCATTTGCAATGTGTTACTGCATAGCTAAAATGCACTTATATTTGGACGAATGTTGAAAACAGATGATCAACACATCATCTTACTGAAACTTCATTGGTGAGATCGCCAATGGGACCAATTAAGATTTGACTTTGATGGAGCTACTGCTCCTAAAAATGCTTCAGTCACTAGCATAGCCAGAACTCCTATTAGCCAATGAAGCTCAGGTTAACAACATCGACTCAAAGATGGTTTATTCGGCAATTCATCCAAAGGAATGATCTTTCTTAATGGATCATAGCAGGATATGGGAGTGTCAAGGATTTGTATTGTTTGTTATTTGGCTAGAGGAATGGAAATTGTATTCCGAAAATCCTGGTCCCTGTTTGATTCTGGCCTATAGGCCAATTAAAAATGGCTGCAATGACTGCTTCTAGAAAAATATATCCTTTTCGCCTAATCTGCAATATCTGTCTTACACAGGGTGAAACAAATTTTAGAAACTTGTTACCTAATCTGTAGTATATAGTCAATTAGAGCAATGCACAAGAAAGACCAAGTGTGGTTGGAATTTAACAATTTGATCACTAATTTTAGGTGGATGCTTAATATTATACCAATTTTAAAAATGGGTAGTTGATCAAATTAAGTTGCATTGTCTCTAATAATGTTAAAAATCTAAGCAAATCAAGACCGTATAATCCCAGCACGAATCTTAAAGCTTCTACAGGTAGATTGACCATAGCAGGCCTCTTTAACAGGTCCGGGTATTCTTCAGGCTCATTAATAAGACATGAGCCGATTTCAAGCCCATAAAAGTGACTTGGCCCACTAGGAGAGACACCCAGTCCATAAGGGCTGTAAGTCAAATCTCTTATCCCCAAACAGGAGAATAACTGATTATATGTCTTGAAATGGAGAAAATCAGACAGAAGATAACAAATTCATATGAATCTCCTAACTGTTTCTCAGACCTATCCATACCCACCCCCTCCTCAATCAAAATGTATTCGATAAATCAGCAATGCCTCTCTCAAACTCTTTTGTAGCGCCCCGAATTTTCAATATGATATCTCAGAAATACGTGACACAATTTCCAGCATCAACTTCAAATGCAACAGTAAACATAGCCAAAAAAACATAGATAATTTTTATTTCAACTTTTTATTACAGCAATTGTTTACAAAACACAGCGGAATACAAAACACCTTGATTTACAAATTTCTTTCTTACAACACTTCCTTTTACAATTTTCATAAGCTCTATAACATCATTAAGCACAAGCATCCAAATCCCAAGCTATAAGAACCTACCTGTAAAATATGAGGCTAGAGATAACCCTAACCCCCAAAACTACAGGGGTCAGTCATAACGGTGTGAGTGACATAAAAAGAAAACAACATAAAATAAATTATAAAACATAGAGTCATCAACAACATGTATTAACAGCAAGAATAAATGAAATGAAAAGTAACAATAAGTAAAGCATGAAAACATCAGGGAATATAAGATAGTAAATAGTAATATATGAAAACTTCAAGTGAATCTAGACTAAGTGTCAAGTATAGGAAAAACGGGAAAACACAAGCATAAAACCAAGTCAAGAAAACACAATTGCTATATGCTGACTCTTTAATGCATATTTGTCGAATTCTATGCATTCTATAGTACATAGGTCCGGTGCAAGCCCTTATCGATCTCCACTTTATAGGGTTAAATCTCTCGTTATGCAACTAATCCTACTACGGTAATGGAAAGAAGATCCAGAATACTCCGCGAATAGGCACCACAGCCCTCGATGCGCAAGCATCATGTAAGAATAACTCTAAAACTGGAGAATCACCTCCCAATCCGTGTACCCCACGAATAGGATTGCAAGGCCCTCGACTTGCAAATATACTGAGTACATCCCGTGAATAGGCCCGCCGACCCTCGACACGCGAATGCACCCTGCATGCTCTGTGAATAGGCCTGCAGACCCTCGACACGCGAACATACAAATGTCCTCTCGAGACAGAACACAAACAGTCCTGGAACGCATCCGTTGGACTAAACAGACCAGGAGCCTATACTCACGTTTCTCAAGTTCCATCACATCTCCACAAGTGCTTGTCCTTAAGTTGGTTATTATTAAAACACAAAAATCCCCATCTCTAGAGTTAGTGTATCCTGCCGGACTTAAATACTCAACAACAACCCCAAGACCCTACAGGTCTATATCAACAAATCTCAACTGTCGGTTCACAGGACTCCCACTCAACTCCTAGAGATATCATCAAGACCAAAACTCACAAATCTATCGCCAAAATGTTCATATGAAGAAACTTCTCCAATCAACAAAAACCTAAATCTTTTATAAAATTCAAGAATCCAAACCCAATAATAAAACATCTTAAAAACATATGTTCTGTAGAAAGGATAATATTTAGAATAGTAAGTTATAGATCCAAAACATTTAAAGAATCAACCGTTTAAAGAACATCAGGATAACTCAAGAAAACATCAGTAACAGTCGACTGTAAACCGGAGTCGGTCGACTGTCCAGAGCGAAAATTCTAAAACTTTGAGAAAACATCAAAACAGAGCAGAGTCAGTCGAGTGTAAAAATGGGTCAGTCGACTGTTTTGCGTAAAATCCAAAACTTTAAGAAAACATAAATCAGAGCAGACTAGTCAACTGTGTAAAGTGGTCAGTCGACTGCCCCGCATGAAAATCCAATACATCAAGAAAACACAAATCTGAGCAGTGATAGTCAACTGTATAATCTGGACAGTCGACTGTCCCGCAAGAAAATCCAACACTTAAAGAAAACATTTAATTCAGAGCAGAGACAGTCGACTGTATAAGGAAGCCAGTCGATTGTCCGGCAGGAAATTTCGAGACTTCAAGAAAATACTTCGGCCAAGACCCCGACAGTCGACTGTCGACATTGGTCGGTCGACTATGAGTCCTCCAGGCTGTACTTTTAGTTGTGCACATTTCAACCGATACGAAGTTTTACTTTATGAAAACCAAATCTGTAAAAGATACAATTCTGATATGTTCAAATACAACTTGTAGAGTTTATAAGAGTCCATAAAAACCAATCAAAACCACTTTGAATCGATAAAAATAGCTTTTTGATGATTTTCTTCAAAATAAAACATGAATATGTGCATATATCAAAACTAGAGTTTTTAAGAATCAATCATACATCAAATAACTTCGTATTACGTTCCAAACAAACCATATCAATGCCGAAATAATTAAGATTCAATCAAAATTCTATAAAATACACAAAAATCCAATTTCTTCAAAAACAATGAAATAAGATATATGTACATATGTTTGTGCGCAAGAAAGCTTCAAAACTCATCAATTGAAAAAATGTAAAATATTTAGATTTAAATCTCAGTACTAAAACCAATCATATCCAATTGAAAACTTCATAAAACTTCACAAAATTACGAAATCCCCAAATTGATCATAATGCATAGATCCAAATCTAAACCCCCTTTCTCAAACTCCAAGACTTAATTCTTAGATCCAATAGCCATTAAATTCATCCACAATCATTCACAATAATTTGTCCATGCATATGAGCAATCATAACAATCACTAATCAAGTTTCTACTCAACGAAAAGCCCCCCAAATAGAGTTATGCAATATCACTAATGCATTTATACACAAGTAAAGGTAATCTTTTTATCCACTTTTATGAAATATCATCATGCAACACATCATGATAAATTGAAACAGTAAGTATATGAAGGAAAACATCCTACTCATGATTTCTATTCAGTTCTTTAACAATCTCAAGTCAACAAATTAGGGTTTCAATCATCAATAATATAGTTTCATGAAAGGATTCACTTTTAATTCATCTACTCATCAAAACTTCAGATATCATCATATAAACTCCTAGCATGCTTTCTAATTTATAGATCATCACATACAACATACATAAAACAAAACAAAACAAAACATATCACTCACCTTTGTTGAAGAGATCAACCGAAGATAATAAAGCAATATGAAAACCCCCTCCTTCCCAAGAAATCCAAGATCTTTTGCTTGAAAACTCTAAGAAAATAAAATAATGAAATCCCTTGTGTTGTGCAGCGAAAGACGGCTGTACTCCACCCTTAAAGAGGTCAAGATCCAAGGTTTTAGGGTTTTGAATACATTTGCAAAAATACTCCTTTAAAATATATTTTTACATATATAGATCCATATACTTGGAAACTTGATAAAACCAATTTAATTGAGTTTTAAAAACAAAAATAACCATCATAAGGTCAGCCGGCACTGTTTAAAAGCCCAGAAAAATGAATTTGTATTTTTACCCCTCAAAATGACAATTTTGCAAAAAAATCATCTTTCATCAAAACTTGTAAAATAAACCAAATTCATCAAAACAAAAGGTAAACTTTTTAAATCTGAGTTGACTAGGCATCATACCCAGTCCAAAAATTCAAAAATCTGGAGGTTTTACTCCAGGTGGTAATTTTGCACAAAAGTCCTTCTTTTTATAATATTTGCAAATAGGTCCAATAAATATCAGAAAAATTCAGAAAACTCACAAAAAATATCAAATAATAAATAATGATTTTCCACAAAATAATTTTTGATTTTGAACTTCCCAAGAAAATATTTGCACGTGTAAAAAGATAAATTTTCAAAAAAATATTTATTAAATCTCAAAAAATCATTTAAATTCATTTATAAATCTTAAAAATAATATTTAAAAATACGGGGTACTACACTTTTTCTCTCCTTTATTCTGACTTGTGCATCGAAGGGTCTGTCACCGGGCGATTCTCGGTGTTTCAGGCTTTTTGCAGATCCATCGATCACGTCAACAACCGTCAGATTCAAATTAAAGTGTTCAATCAACGATCCAGATCTATTCTCAGGAGCTCTAACTACTTTTTACGACGATGATCAAAGGTTAGATCTTTAGTAGTTTCTTTCAAAATATAAACTCAATGTCTATTTGCTCCCACACCATAATAAGCAGCAACATACTGGCATCGTCTGTAAGAAACTACACAGATCTACTTCATAGACCAGAACTTGTCGTGAGAAATACCGAATTCTACCGCCATGCCACCGAGACTAAGACAGAGAGCAGCAGCCTCAAGCCATCTAGCGAACTTTCTTCTTTAGCAAGGTCCTCCTGTGGAGGACCTCATTCCTCCTTATCAGCTAGATCACCCCCAACAGCCTAATTAAGCTCATGTAAATGGAAAGGCACTGGGGGGCTCCCGACAAAGTTATCATGAACCGCTCCGTGAACAGCAACCTCTTCACGACCATATCTCAGTCCACAATGTTACCAATGACTCAATGGCCTTTCAAGATCCCCGGGGTCAAGAGATCTCCATCAAATTATCAACAAAAGACAACAAAGGACCGATTTTTACGGATCCGTTTGGATGAGAAGCATATCTGGACCAAGACCTCCCGCTCAGAAAGTCAAGTGAACCGGAGAAGCAACTCTCCCCGAAGGCAGAGATCAAGATAGTCCACTGATAGAGGGCACACTACAGAAAGAAGCCCGATTCATGAGTCAAAAGCATTTTAATAGAAACAAAGAGCAAGAGGCCCCACCACTCTACTCCATCCCACCACTCTACTCCATCGAGAGAAGAAGAATCCAGCGAATCAACTAGATCCAATAGGAAGGACGACCAAGTCCCTCGCCGCATCCGAGATGTAGAAGATTGCCTGGAATAGATAAAGAATGAAGGGAATCGCCCCAGCTAGGCACCTATCGACAAGATTCTAATCCTACGATGGTGAATCTGACCCGGCCGACCATATTGGGAGTTTTAAAACTGTCATGATGGTCTACAACACCACCGATGTACTTATGTGACAAACATTCTCCGCAACTTTGAAAGGATCTGCAAGGGAATGACACTCATGCCTCACTCCAGAGTCAATATTCTCCTTCGATAAACTTGAGGAGCTCTTCATAGCGCACTTCATTACCAACTCGGTGATAACTTTAGCAGCAAACTTCAAATTAACTCTGGGCTCGACCCAAGTGTAGACAGAATTCGAGCTAGCTTCAAAACCCTACTAAAAAATGGAGGCAACACAAAATCCAAGCTTCAAAATTGTCACGTCCCGCTTCCCAAAAACACGGAATACGAGCGCGTGACAAAATCCAGCGAATGATTTTCATCATTCATGAGCTGTAAGATCGACTCAGCATCATAATAAGAATATAACAAAATGTACACAACCACGCATGCATGAATAATTTATTAATTAATAGAAAATAATTGAAACAAAATAATAATATTCTAAATAGTTTTCAAGTCTGAATCAAAGATAAAACTCGGGAACATAAGCCTGTTACAAGTTTTAAGTAGCAAAAGAAATAAATAACTCAAGAAAACAAAATGTTTAAATAAGTCCTTGCTCCAAGCGAAGCCTAGAATGTCTGCTCACCAATTCCAGCAGGCAATTCGTCTCCAAAGTTTGTATATAAAAGTAAAAAGGAAAAAAAAATAGGAAAAACAAGATGAACACCCTTAGTGCAAGTTAGGACCGTAAATAGTACAAACAAGGGTATGAAAACTAGTGCAAAAAATATGGAACTAGATTTGGAATCAAGAATGTATAACATAATATAATAGTGACACAACAAGTAGTGGGATTCAAGAAACTAACTTGCAAGAAAGACAACTCAAGTGACAAGATTATATAATAAATACTAGTAGTAGAACAAGCGGCTAGTGAACATGTAATGGTACCAAGCATCAAGTAACACGTCTCACGTACAAGTGTCGAGTAACAAGTAATTAGTATCATGTGTCAAGTTGTCAAGTAACAAGTCTCAAGTAGGAGTGTTAAGTATTATGTACAAGTATCAAGTTTCATGTATCATGTAATCAAGTATCAAGTAAGCATGTATCATGTTCAAGTATCATGTATCAAGTCTTGTAGTTATTATTATTTAGGTAGCACTTCATGTGCCATCCTTTTATCACATGGTTGCTACAGTCAATGTAATTTTGTTTAGGCCTAGAGGTGAATTTTATAGGGCGGTGTACTCAGGTCATGTAGGAAATATGAGCATGTGATCAAACCATGGTAGAAGTGGCCCCCGCAGGCACTAGAGGTGACCCCCATCAACCCTTGATGTGGCACTTAGTTCTACATGGCACTTAGTTTCATCTGATCGCGAATACATATCATTTAATCATATAATGGGCACTAGAGGTAACTCCCGCAGGCACTATAGGTGGCCCTCGTCACCCATGACGTGGCATTTAGTTCTACGTGGTACTTAGTTCCATTTAACGTAAAATTATGGGAAATACGGGCCCTTTTTCGAGTACACTTACCTATATTGTCCATTACTATGGTCCTTTCCTTAAACTCCGGCTTGTTATTTATTATTATCATCAAGCAAGCACGAAAGTGTGTGAAACAAGTTAAGTAAACATAACTAAGAACATGGAACAAGTCTAGGCCAGGCAAGATACACATTCGAGGGTCAAAACAAATCAAAGTATCAAGAACAACGAGAATTCCAAATCTGGATAGCATGACGTTGCTGCACCAAAACTGCGATTCCCGTTACTACAAGATAGAAAATGTGGATCCGTTAGAAGGCCTAAAAACTAGACTCCTGTCCGGTTCCAATGCATATAATTAAGGTACATAAAAGTTTTGGTAACATGTGTCAAAACAGTAAACTATATAGCATTTGTGTTCAGCCAGAATTTGTAAAACTGAGTTTATACATATGAAACAGGGTTGGAACATCATTAATTAATTCTAAGAAAATTTGGGAATGTTCTCTAGGGTGTCCAGTATCAGCATGCAAAATTTCAAGTCATTTACTTACTGGTAGCATAGTTAAAATAATTGTAAACCAAGGTGGTGCAGCAGTTTTTATGAATCTGCGATTACCGACACAGCAGTAGTAAAACTACGGTATCTCTTAAACCGTAACTAGAAATTCAAAAATTCTGGATGTTATTGATAACTAGACACTTAGGGATACATTTCATATTCAGGATTCAAGTTCAGATTTTGGTTTTATCGGGGTCGAAACAGCAAGGCAAGACAGAAACAGAAACCGACTAAAACACTTTTTGTATGAAATGAATCAAAATTTTACTAGTTGTGAACAAGTGTATCAACGAAGGGTTGTGACTCTTAGATCATATAATATATAAGGAGAAACATAAGATCATCAACGATAAATAAGGAGGAGTTACATTCACAAACTATTTGCAGTATTTTCAAGGAAGAGCTTTAACTAGAAAATGAAATGTACAAGAGATGCTTGCCTTAAAGTGTAGACGACGAATTCGACGGAGGGATAACGGAGATGGATCCCGACACGGATCTTGATGAGATGATCAAGATCAAAACGATCAACGGCTGAGAAGCAATGTGATGGTGATGGTGATGATCAGGTTTGGATCTGATCTAGAGGATATCGGACGGCTGGGATTCAAACAGCCTCCTTCTACTTCCCTCCGTCTTCTTCACAGCGACGGAGAGAGGGAGAGCGACACCAGCGAATGTGGCAGCGGCAGGAGGCAGCGATGTTGATGGAAGCTCGATCTGAAGACGGCAGCGATGTCGTCGACGATGAGGAGGACGGTGCCGGTGGTGTTCTACTTGGGCGGAAAATAGGGGAGACGAGTGACGGGGTCTGTGGTGGATGTGTGGTGAACGGAGAGGGTGAGGGCGATGCAGTGGTGGCGAGGAGAGGATGAGGCGATGGGGTAAAGGTGACTGACGATGGGTTTGCAAAGTAATGGAGGCGACGGCAGGTGCAAATGGGTTCGGGAGTGAGGTGAGGCGAGGCGATGAGGTGATGGGGATCGAGGGTCTGGATTGGGTTTTGATTGAGAGCGGACGAAGAAGGAGACGGGGGGAAATTGGTAGGCGGCTGTAGAAAGACTAGGGTAGAACAGTAGATTAGGTTAGGGTTAATTAGGTTTAGGTTTTATAATATAGGGTTTGGGTTTCTGGATTATTGGATAGCAGGTTTGAGTAGGATCCAACATGAGATTGAGTCCAAATTCAATATAATTAGGGGGAAAGAAACAGATGAGGTGAATTAGTCCACTCTTCATGAAGAACGACAATTCAGAGCAGATAAGAACAAAGAAATTGAAATAAATATAGGCACAAAAATTGAGTTGAAACAAATGAAATATTTTATTAGAACTGGAACAAAATACAGATCTCAAATTGATGGACAGAGCACAAGGAATGAAAATAAAGTAGAAAAATACAGGTACGGGAAATAGGAGTTACAAAAACCCACATCGAAGATGAATAGATGAGTTGAAATCCAGCTCTGCACAACCCGAAGATCAGCCAGAGACTCGAAAACCAGAACGAACTCAACCAAACCCAAACTCGAACTCCACTTCGAGCATAACTTCGAAGGCAGCACCCAAAAACTCCAACTCCAAAACCCTTCTTTGAAGAAAAACCAACCCAAGCTAACAAAGGAATTCTGAGATGATCAAACCCGAAAACTCTGAGCACCATCAACTGCAGCAGCTCTTAACTCAAACTAACACAAGCTTCGACCCAACTCCGTAGCAACCCATCTCTAATCAACACCCGCTTCAAAGATCAATAAATACTAAAGCTCCTAACTCGGCTAAAATCTAATGCACCGAAGCTTCGAAGGTCACTCGAACTCAATAGAGAGTTTTTCTCGCCCAAAGACTCTTGGTCGTCAAGATTGTTGGTCGCCCAAAGCCATCGTTGGTCGCCCAAGATAGAGGCCACCAGAGCTCGTGGTCGCCGAGGCTGTTGGTCGCCTAAACTCTGAGCTCGCCCAAAGTAGCTCAACGAGAAGCAGCTCGCCCAAAGATTTGAGGTCGTCGAGCTTGTAGCTCATCCAAAACGAGCACGTCGAGACTGGCGCTCGCCCAAACCAGATGTCGTCGATCCTGGTCATGTTGGTGTATGCCCTAGAGGCCAATTATGTATTGACATTATTAGTTTGCATTTTATCATGATATTTATTTTATATGTGAGGCATTTTATTTATTGTGATGTTTATTGTGATTAAATGAACATAATAAAGTCCTTAGAATAATAGGTTCAAAACCATGGGATATCAAGTGCATGATTTGATTGTGAGATCCTATTGGTTGTAATCAAACACTATTCTTAAATGTCCCTAGTCAAGTATTATTGTTAATTAGGATAACAATAATATATAGAGACTAGTATGTACATAGACTGATGACCATATCTCACGTGTCATGGAAATGAGATATCAAGTCTTCACAGGGGTACATAGTAGAGTAATAATATACTGGACTGACCCACCATGAGAATGCTGCATGGATCGTTACGTGCGTGACGTAAGCGGTTCTCACAATCACCATGGTATACGTAGTCCTTTGACTTGAAGTCGCTATGGTTCCTTACATGAGAATTATATGTTTTAAAGTTGTCAAACGTTGCCTGTAATAAGGTGATTATAAAGTCGACTATTGGATATACTACAAATTATGTGAAGGAATGTGAGTAACTTAGATAGGATTTGTCTCTCTTACATAACATGAGCTTTATGGACCCCTTGATTGAGTTAGAATGCAAAATGCATGGTCGTGCTCAAATGAGTCAATATGAGATATTGAGCTCATTTGCTTTAGTAAGTCTACTCAAACATCAAGAAACCAAAAATTGAACAATACAAGGGTGACACGCTCTATGCCTTATGGTCAATTGGATATCTGGACAAAAGGAGTAGAATACATGGTAACATTGGTCACAGATAGGTTATGTCAAATCACTGGCATTCCCGTTACTTGAGTAGCAGTGATGTATTGCTAGATACCGCTCACTGTTTGTAACAATAGAATATGATTTTAGTATTACTGTTAACGTAATAGAAAACTACAGGGTCACACACTTAGAATGGATCGGAATTTAATTTAAATTCATGAGATGAATTCAATTGGGAATCCTAGTAAGACTCAAACTCTTGGCATGGCTGGGTAATTAATTAGATTAAATGGGTCAACTAAAGTTTAAAGGCTCACACACGAATCTGACCCAGGTCAGATTGTGAGCCCAATAGCCTCATTACTCTATTAGGGTTGATTTTCTGCATTTATACATAAGATATGTATCTGTGGAAAAGAAATAGTTAAGAAAAATCTTAGCCGTAATAGAAATTGTGAGAGTGAGAGAGAGAGATCGTGAAGAACATCCTCATCCCACAACTAGCATCGCAGCATGAGGGAAAGCCTAATTTGATCCGTTCGTGTGGATACAGTAGAGGTGCCACAATATTGTAGTGTTGTAATCGGCATTGTAATACCCTGCAAAAATAGCACAAGGCTATTTTACATCGTAATCCATGCGCAATGGAGAATTGCACGCGGGTATGTACTTTTCTTATAACATCTGATTTTTATTAATAAATATCAGATATATTGGCTACTTTATTTTATAATTTTGAAGGATTATTATGAGGTGATTTTAATGTATTTTGTATGGTAGGTAATATTAAAGTAGAGATTTGGGGCTTATTTGATATATTTTAGAGATTGGGGGGTTCATATGCAAATATTTCTTTAAAAATCTTTTTATTATATTTTTATTTTATAAAAACCCCACCCACCCTTTCTCCTTCCTTCTCCTTCTTCCTTCCCCCGTTTCTTTCCCAGCCGAAAGAAACCCCACCGAATGAAACCCATTTGGCCGGTGCTCTCCCCACCCAAATCCACCCCATCTCTTCATTGTTTTAAAATTAATTTGGAGGGATGGCTAATTGGAGGGCGCACTAGCTCATGATAGCATCGATTTTTGGAGAGGGCTTCGAAAAGGTATACCCTAGTTATTTTGTTTGTATGAAATAAGTGTTTTCAATTTCTATTGAATAGAAATATGGTAGTAGGGAGATTATGAGGGGGTTGGGTGTTATAGATACGAGAAATTAGCAAGTTGATGGAGAAATTGCAAGTTGTTAATAAATTAGGGTTTTGGGTTTATAAAGGGGGAGTAAGTATATGAGAACTTGTCTCTTTTATGGCCATAGAATTTTTGTTGGGCCATTAGGTTATTTTAGGGGTGATTTTTGTTATTGTTCGGAAAATAAAAAATCCCGTAGGATTTTGATTGTTACGTGCATCGCACGTGTATCCCAGGCGTTCAATAAATGCTTGTGTGATGTTTGGAATAGGGTTATTAGCTTTTGTGATTGGTTTAAATAGTTTGAGTTTTAATCGCTTTGAAATTTGATGAAGGATATACTAGCGACCTTGGATGCGTGCTGGCACTTCGAGTCTTCGCAGGATATTTTGTGAGTATAAATTTATTTACGTATTTTGTGTTTTTAAGAAAAAATTCATAATAACCTGAATGGTTGGTATGAGTTACGGATAAGGCGTGTTTGGATCAAGGGTATCGGAACAACGTATATGTGTATGTGGGGATGAGTTATATTTATATGACGATACCAAATATGGTGAGTATGATTATGCTAAATATATGTTTACTGTTATGATAAAATCTTAGGCGGTTTTAGAGCAATCCTGGTTTAATTTAGCCAAATGAAGTTTTAATTTAAAATACGGGAAGTTCTTATTTGTTAAAAGTTATGTGATAAATTGGTGTGTATGTGGTGAGTTGATGGGATTTTAAATATTCAGTGTGATGGTGATGTACTGTGTAGATATACATACATGGCGTTGTGATGTATATGTGAATTCTTAGCTTGTGGGAACGTTTGGAGAATTTTGATTATCATTGTATGATTAGTGGAATGCTAAGAAGGATAGTTGTATGGTAAAGAACAACTTATTTTCATATGAGCTTGTTAAGAAGGATGTTTATGAGGGTAAGTTGGGAAATTCTTGCTCTGAAATGGTTAAGAATTTGGGGAATTGACCAACTAGAGAGTCGTAGTAGGGAGTCATAGCTTTCTAACCCATCTGGAGTTTTGTAATTCCAGTTTATAAGTTGAGAGTTATGATTTTCCAAAGATGGAACAGACCCAATCTTAGTTAAAGTATTATTGGCTAAGAAAACCAGTTTCTCTCTGTTTGTACACCTGATGAAACTTGTGTTTTCGAGAACTCAAATGATAGAGTCTGAAAGAGTCAAATTAAGAAGTCGGAATAGACACTCCCACCTTCCCATAGGACTCGGAATCGAGAATTTCCGATGAGTGAGCAAACTCTTATGATATTGGAAAGGTGCAGCGAGTGCAAGAAGAATGTACTATTGAGAGTACATGAGGTTTTATAATATCAAGCAATTTTGTATTGTGTGTTGGAAGTTATGGACGTGCAAGCTAGCGACCTGTTGATTAGACTAAACTTCAAGTTTAAGTTGACTTCGAAACGGTGGGACCGTTGACTGCCATATGGTGGGACCATATATCTTTATCGTCATGGCTGTTGACTGCAGAACGGTGGGACCGTTGTCTGTCATATGGTGGGACCGTATATATTTATCGTCACGGTTGTTGACTCAAGAACGGTGGGACCGTTGACTGCCATACGGTGGGACCGTATATCTTTATCGTCACGGCTGTTGACTGCAGAACGGTGGGACCGTTGACTGCCATACGGTGGGACCGTATATATTTATCGTCACGGCTGTTGACTGCAGAACGGTGGGACCGTTGTCTGCTATACAGTGGGACCGTATATCTTTATCGTCACGGCTGTTGACTGCAGAACGGTGGGACCGTTGACTGCCATACGGTGGGACCGTATATCTTTATCGTCATGGCTGTTGACTACAGAACGGTGGGACCGTTGACTGCCATACGGCGGGACCGTATATCTTTAAATTTGTCATGGCTGTTGACTGCAGAACGGTGGGACCGTTGACTGCCATACGGTGGGACCGTATATATTTATCGTCACGGCTGTTGACTACAGAACGGTGGGACCGTTGTCTGCCATACGGTGGGACCGTATATCTTTATCGTCATGGCTGTTGACTGCAGAACGGTAGGACCGTTGACTGCCATACGGTGGGACCGTATATCTTTATCGTCACGGCTGTTGACTACAGAACGGTGGGACCGTTGACTGCCATACGGTGGGACCGTATATCTTTAAATTTGTCACGGCTGTTGACTGCAGAACGGTGGGACCGTTGACTGCCATACGGTGGGACCGTATATCTTTAAATTTGTCACGGCTGTTGACTGCAGAACGGTGGGACCGTTGACTGCATATGGTGGGACCGTATATCTTTAAATTCGTCACGGCTGCTGACTGCAGAACGGTGGGACCGTTGGCTGCCATACGGTGGGACCGTATATCTTTAAGTTCGTCACAGCTGTTGACTGCAGAACGGTGGGACCGTTGACTGCAACCTCATTGCCACGACCTATCAGGAACAGGAAGTGGACTGAATTAGAATGCATTGCGTAGCGAGGGTTCGAATCCCTAAACTTGGAGACAACGGCTTGATTTGGAAAGTATGCAGTATGGGATGCATACATTTTCAAAGTCTCGCTTGCATTAGACTAAGTACATTGGCTTGACCTGGGCCACATGTAGTATGGGATGCATGTGTGTCCAGAGTCTTGCTGACGTTAGATTAAGTGCATCTGTTCTATACTCTGCATTTTGCATTAGACTCAGGTCACGGTATACACGAACACTAGGAAATCAGGATACACGTTTATTTTCTATTCAAGCTGAATTGGGGGTGTGATAGTTGAACTGCGTAATGAGTGCGGAAGTGATGTGTTGCGAGACGTGATGATATGTGTTGTAAGAAATGAATGAATGCGATGTTATGTGATATGAGATTAGGAAGGATTATAAGTCGTGAGTCTGTAATTGCAATTGTATGGTAAATATGGTGCAATTTATGTGAGAGTAGAGTAATTGTGAATGTAAGGCTTTATGGGAGAATAAAGCTATAGGGGTATTTGCATAAGGCGTAAAGTGATGGGCCTTAAGCGACCAATTTGGAAATGATTGTTCCAAATTAAAGTTAAGTATGTTTGTGAGCAGGTGTGGACATGCATACAGGAAGTGATGCAGTGAGTATTTGATGTGAATTTCCGTATATGACATTTACATGTTCAGGTTTATCTTGGTATTCGTAAGTTCATTCTGTTTTACTTATAAGTTTAATTTATTTACTTATTAATAGATTATACTCACACTAGGAATGGCTAACCCCTTAAGTGTTTGGGGGGTTAGGGGGTCTCTGGACTACCCTAGGCCCCTACTGTTACAGGTCCTTCGCGGTGCAGAGGTGAGGTGTAGATTCTGTGGAGTGGAGCTTCATTCTACAATTTGTTACTTAAGGTTTAATTGTGTGAATAGTGAATTTTATGCTTTAAATTGTATTTTGATGTATAAGTACGTGGATGATGATGATGAGTAATAGTGTGGAGTGGCATAATATGTTTCTGACCCGTACCCATCTTGTTGTGGAGTCCCGGGTCCTGTGGTGTGGTTTATAAATTATTTTCTAAAAACCTTACTACGTTTTCAAAAGGATTTATGGTTTTTAATTGATATTTGACATTCTATTATGAGTTTGGCCCCCAGAGTATATATATATGTTGCCTGTGTGTTTCTGCTCATTTTGGCCTGGGGAGCCCGTGATATAATTGCCTGTGATGTGAGCTACGGAATTTAGAGCAGAATTCCGTAAGCTTTTTGTGTTTCGGGGCAAAAATTTTAGGGGAAACTCTGCTGAAATTTTCTTAGAAATATAATTATCTTAGTTTATGTTTAAAGTGATATAGAAATTGAAAGAATTGAGTTTGGAGTCAATATGGGGGCGTTACAGCTTGATACGAATAATTGATGTTCGTAACTATTGATGTATTAACTCTGATGGCAATAAAAGTGTTTTAAATTTCCGTACTATTTACTGTGTTGAGATGCATTTGAAGGCAAAGATTCTGGTTGTGTCACGGATGTCCGATGACGGGGATCCGGGGCGTTACAGGCATACTGTGGAGACAGCAGATCCATCTTTAAGGTACAACTTCTAAACACGATTTATGGTTTTTGCATGGATCCATGGCTAGGTTTCGAAAAAAAATTGTAACTTTCCGCTGGATATTTAATCTGAGATTACCCTTGAAACCTAATAGGTCATCCACGAACTTTTCCTCCAAAGTCCTAGCTTGTCTGAGGCTTTAATCGACGGAGAAGAGGTCGACAAAAGCTTGGTGGTTGACCAAAACAAGAATGAAAAAAATGAAGAAGATGAATAGTAGCTCACCCAAACGGTTGAGCGAGTAGGGGGTTTTCACAGTCGATGATAGTCGTTGGATCACTCAGAAGCACTTGCCCTCTCCTGATCGACGTGTCAGATGAAGCCACGTTGCCCTTTCCCTTCCGCTCGCTTCTCTGCTACTCGATCTCGCTCAGCGGGCGAGCTAAGCCCTGATCGACGCTCTAGCTGAGGCCACGTCACCTGATCATCACCGCCCCCTCATCACAGCCACCCAATTTCATCAGTGAGCGAGCTAGGTGTGATCAACGAGCGTGATTGCTCCAAAATTCATGCCAGATCAGATAAATTAATAAACAATTCCTCTAAACATTTAAAATTTAAAAAATGTAATTAAAAAAATCCAAAAATGATTGTTAAATTTGAAAAAAATAATCAAAATTTCAAAACAAAGTTAAAAATTTGAATAATTAATTAAAAATTCAAAAAAGATATTATTAATTGGGGAAAAATTTTATTAAAAATTCAAAAAATTATGGAACATTCCAGAAAAAATTAGGAAAATCCAAGAAAATATTCGCCGCCTCCAGAAGCTTCTGATCAGTTCCAAGTATCTCTAATCGTCCCTGAAAGCTGAAGTTGTACTCCAGAACTTTGAAATAAGGCGAACTACTTCCCGAAATCCAAGAAATTTGCCTTTCGGAAGTGGGGAGCTTATTATAATGGTAAAAATCAAAGAAAATCAGGGTCGTATGATTCCAACACGAATCTTAAAGCTTCTTTAGGCAGATTAATTATAACGGGCCTCTTTAATAGGTATGAACCTTCTTCAGGCTCCTTAATAAGATATGGGCCGATTTCAAGCCCATTAAAAGCAACTTGGTCCACTATGAGAGACACCCAGCCCATGAGGGTTGTAAGTCAAATCTCCCCAAACAGAAGAATAACTGATTTTATCTCTTGAAAGGGAGATAATCTGACAGGAAATAACAAATTCACATCAATCTCCTAACTGTTTCTCACGCCTATAAATACCCTCCCCCTTCTCAGTCAGAAGGTATTCAATAAATCAGCAATTTCTCTCTCAAACTCTCTTCCTCTTTCTGGTTCTGACTTGAGCATCGGAGGTTCTGTCGCTGGGGCCATCCCTGGTGTTCCAGGCTTTTTGAAGGTCCTTTGGCCGCATCAGCAACCGTCAGATTCAAATCAAGGTGTTCAATCAACGATCCAGATCCAATCTCAGGACCTCTAACTACTTTTTACGGCGACGATCAAATGTTAGATCTTTAGTAGTTTCCTTCAAAACATAAACTCACTATCTATTTGCTCCCACAACAAATAATCAGAAACAGTCTCTAAATTTCACAATTGTGACTCTCAAATTATAATAGTGGATAACTCGCAAAATACTCGCATGAACTATTAAGCAAATACGGAAAATCTCTGGCCCTCACCTTTCATTCAACACAAAAAATCCTTCATAATTTCATTATTTGACAACCTTTTAAATCAGCAGGTAATTAATATGTCAGTAGCGTGCATCTATTTTTTATTTCACCAAATTTTGTCCAAAGTGTCCTTACCGTTATGGTCAGGTTGAGGAATAAAGAGAGTTCAAGGAGTTTTGTGTGTGCGCGCGCACGAGTGAAGCGAACGCGAGTGAAGCGAATAAGAGGAGGAGAAGGAGGAGGAAGGTGTTAAGGATTGGTTAGTTTTAGGGTTAGGGTGTAAGAGCAAAGTGCTGCAAAAGAGATTGAAGCATAAGGGGAGGAAGGCGAAGAGGATGAAGAGACAAAGAAGGAGGAAGAGTGGAATGAGAGAGAGAGAGAGAGAGAGAGAGAGAAAGAGATTGTGTGTGTGTGTGTGTGGGTGTGTGTTTGTGTGTGTGTGTAGGGGTTGGAGGAAAGAGATGAAGAAAATGAGTATATAAATTAGTATATTTTCATCGTGCCGGATTCAAAATAATACATATGCGCAAGACTGAACTGTTAGTAGCTGCTAATTATTTGGGTCAATAAAAAGTGCAACTATCAAAATTTATCAACGTCGACTGAAAGATGAGTGGGCCTTCTTCTATTACATCATAATAGTAAAGATATTTAGACAAATAGGCTTTTTGCACAAGTGGGAGTGTTCAAGTTGTTAAATCTTCAATAATCGATCAAAAGGAGTGTTAAGAAGAGGTGAGGTTCTAGGAGGGGAGGGGTGGTATTTGACCTAAGTAAGGACCTAACGATGGACGAGGCGAATGAGCAAAATAAGTGATGACATAAAAAGGAGGAAGGGCTTGGAAGAAAACCACGTCGAAGACCATTTTAATTTCGCTGGAACTTTGAATCTTTAGACGCATCATCACATCATGTAGTGTTTGCTATTCTTGGCAATATATATCGATGTCACATCCATTTCATATAGAGAGAGATCATATAAACATGACTATAAACCATAGTATGATACTACAAGTAGGGTAAACCTTACTTTGAGTTTTGACTATAGCGGAAGCGAAAATGATGATCTCCCTGATAGCCTGATAAGTCTTCCAAGAAACTGCTTATACGGCAACAGATCCTACAAGATGAGGATACACTTGTTGGGATGGGGTGTCTAAAATAACACACCACAGCAGAATTAAATAGAGTAATAAGAAAGTCGAAGTAGATGAGATGAATCAATTGAGCAAGCAAGTAAATGGATCCACCAATCCAACACAAACACAAGGAGAATTTATCCTGGTTAGCTTTCGCTTCATCCGGATAGAAAATATAGGGAGATATAATATTCAACAAGGAGAGATTACAAGGAATTAATGATTCACTTAATACAAGGAATTAAACTCACTCACCAAGAACTATCTCTCTCTTAAGTCTCTCTTTGAAATAAAAAATATCAATGGAGTACTTGCCACTCATATTGGAGGCTACAACAATATATAGAAGAAGAATAGAGAGAACCCGAGGTTAATCTTGATTCTCAATCGTCCGATATAACCTATAGAAAAAATAACTGAATGGGAGCCGTACGATCTGACTTGGAGTTGAAGATTGGGCTGAAACTATTTAACAAATCGAGGCCCAAAAAGAACACAGTGCCACGCACGGACGACCGTCCAACAAGAGCAGTCGACCGACCTCCTCTCGGCCAAAATCCTGTACAACTGCGGTCGGGTGTGCGATCGACCGCAACTTTGGACAGTCAACCACAACTCTGCCTACACTGTTGCTGCTCTATTCTCTTCTACTCTTTTCGATGCTTTGACCTCCGTGCTTCATCATACATTCTTCTAATCTGAACCATGAGTATTCAAGACTTAATCCTAACAACACACTGATTCAACATGTTTGTTCCCAAGTGCACTACAACACTAATCGTCTTTCCTGGCGTTTTTCTTATTTCCCAGCGTTTATAAATGCCGGTGTAGCTTTGAAAATGCTGGTATAAATGTCAGGGAAGCGAGCGCCGCGGTAGAGTGGGAGTCTACCCCGACGTTTTCTACAAACGCCGGTATAGGCATAGATCTATACCGACATTTTAAAAAATGCCGGGGTAGACCTATTTTTGATTTGTTTAATTTTTTAGTTATTTAATATTATTTCTTAACGTTAAATACTACCTACCCCAACGCTTTTTTGGAAAAAATGCCAGTATAGCTTTTTTTTGTTTTAATATAAATAATAACCCCTACACATTTATAATTATAAACAATAACACAAACATTTAGTAACAAATACTTAATTCAAAAGAATATTCAAATATATAGTGATAATATAGACAAAAATAATATTTAACATTCATCCACATACAATTAACATCCAAATACATATATATCCATACATACATGCAAACACCCACATAACAAAATTGAGTTATCACACTAGTTATCATATTCGTTATGTGCTCTTATCTCCAACCGTTCTCGTCCGCATTTGCAATTGTGCACTTCTCAATTGTGAGCTCTTTCTCCATCCACCTCTTTATGAAGACATGGCAATGAAACATCGCCACTATCAAAATTATAATAATTATCAAAATTTATTATGGTCTTCATGAATATCAACTATCCAAATATGGCCCAAGTATTTAATCCTAACTTGTACAAGTTTATCCTATATATCAGAAGTGTCAGTTGATCCTACTTCAATATGCATATCATACACAAGATAAAATTTGAATAGAATGTCTCAGTAACTTTATTAATATAATTTATTTCGGTTTCATTTTCTCTTATTTTTGTTTCATCATTAATGAAACAGAAATAAACACTACGAATAGTCTAATAAAATTTAGTTCAGGTTTACTATAGTAAATATGTCTACTAGGTTCAAAAATAAACAAATCATGTCAGAAACTGTTTCGTAAGAAGAAGATATTTTACTTTGTAAGTGTCTCAAACGCCACAGGAGAATTTGTGTCCACCTGTTCTGATCTGACTACAAAAGTAAAGATCAAAACCTACAAAATTTGTGTCCACCTGTTGGAGAATTAGTATGTCTCACATTTCATACACAAGATAAAACTTAGAAATAACCAAATATCTTACAACAACCCAATCGAAGAAAATATTCGTACTAAAACTACTGAAAACAAACTCTGTCAGGATAAATTGTCAGTATTCATCAAACTAAATGAGTGAAAATTTTCAATAGACAACATATGATCAGAGTGGATCATGTACGAAACCAACCAATCGCTTCATTTCATTCACATAATCATCCTGCATTCCCCGGTTCGTTGTAACCCAACCTGGATCCACCGGTCCATGAAACAAAAGCTCGTGAGGCTTCGAGGAAAGAAGAGACAGGTAAGAAATTCAGAAAAGCAGTGTAATGAAACAGAGGACATGCAAAGCTGAGTCAATAACTACCATATCCTTTTTTTTGTTTCATGTTTAAACAAAGATCCAATAAAATTATCAAAAATGTTTTTTCTTAATCAATCAAAGGAAAAACACTCTTTCACTATCAATATGTTGTCAACAAATTATCGGATGCTTTGATCTCCAAATGATTTCTATAGGAAAATTTAAGCAATAGCTACGAAAAGATTCCACAGCCAACAAACAGGGCATACTTGGCATCAGAAAACATTTGAATAATGGTGACCCATAGCAGAATTAATTTATTTGCTAGCAAATCACATTGGGCAAATGTTTGTTCTTTGTGATCTACACTCATTGATTTTTTTAGATAAAAAATTCAAAATATACTTCATAACCCATAGTTCGTACTTACTAATGAAACACGGTGAGGATCTTCCTCACCGTTCTAGATCCAAAAATGAAAAGCATAGTTCGTTAACTAGTGATACATTAGGGTGAAAACCTACTAGGGTCGAGAATATCTGACCTCAATTTAACTTAGTGATCTATACAGTCGGTGGTTTAGACTAAAACCTTCTTAATGGACATCCAAAATAAGGAGTCTTGTGGTACATATTGGTGTGCTTACATATTTCTAAAACTTCTAATATTTGCTTAATGTAATGTATCCTGCATCATAATAACTCAGATAAAACATAATAAATTAGAGTAGAATATGGAGGTATGACTTAGAGTAATGCTTGTATCCAATAATTCAAATGGCAACTTGAAGAGTTTCTAAACTATTAGTTCTTTTTACAGAACAATATACCAATTACCTCACTATCCCTGCCGATGTCTATAGAATTCAGTTCATACACGAACAGTAACAAACTGATTTTCCACAGTTCTTAGTGCCACATTAAAATTTACTCATTAGGAAGGTAATTGATTATCCCATGAAATAGCAAAAACACTGTGTAAATGACACCAAATGCCTATAAAATCATATAATTAGCTGAACATATATCCGCTGAACAATTGTCCGCAACCGACCATCCTGCAAGATTGTTCCATAAACCAAATGCATAAACAATTCAGGGTCACATAAGAATTGAGTGTAAAAACGCAAGTTTTAATACAATTTTCGCCAACTATTTTTTTCTCAAAAAAATCAACTAAGAAGAATGTCGAGAGCAACAGTAGAATATATAAAGCACCTTGTATGCTACTGTCCTGAAATAGTCAGATTTGCAAGCCTCTTATTCCTCAGCTTCCCCACTGCCAAAGCTTCCTCCTTTCCTCGAAAAAAATCAAACAAACAACAACAACTAGTAAAACCCAAAATCACAAATCAATTAAACTAACAAATTAAAGAGGAACAAAACCCAAAGGATGAGGAGACGGTAACGGGGGATCGGCGATAGGGGTACGACGACGGTGGGGTGATGCAGTTCTCTAATCTGCATCTTCTCTTTTTCTTCACCAATAATTCCATATCGGTATTTTTGTTTTATGTTTCAGTCCTTATGCAATTTCTTAATTGTTGTGCTTGTTTTGCAGTTAGGTCTTTGTATTAGGGAAAGAGGGTTAAGGTGCATTGTGCACGGGCTTAGGTGATAGCTAGCACTATTAATACCTTATTGTAATCTCATTTGGGGACATGAATGAATATGATTTAAGCTTCTTCTTTCTTCTTCCTTCTCCTTGTTCTTCTTCTTCCTCCTACTATTTTCTTTCTTTTTCTTAATTGATTCATGGATGTTATTGGGAGTTACGGTGATCCATCGCTCAATCGGATCGGGACCGTAACAATGGTATCAGAGCCTCTTCCATAAATTCTTCCGCCCAATTCCGCGAAGCCGATTCTCGCCTCCCTCTACCCCTTCTCATCATCACCCTCACCGCTGGTGCCTTCCCTTCCCAATTACCTCCAACCCAAATCAATGCCCATCGCCAAGACCTCCTCGCCCAACTCTCCGCTACCATCTCCCACGACGACGACCACCCCCCCTTCATCCTCCATGCCCTCTCCGACTCCACCACCAAGGCCGACCTCTTCCTCCACTCCCTCCTATCCGATGCTCACCCCCTCAAGTCCTCTTCCCAAAATGCCCCCAACTTCGCCGACTCCACCTCTCTCCACATCGATACCTGCTACTGCTACCGCTGCTGCCCCCACTTCGCTCTGTGGCTCCTCCTCAACTATTCGACAAAATTCCCCAGAGAAATAGGAAGTCAACTCCTCCAACTTCAACCCTATTTCCTCAAGATCCAACCGCTCACCAGGTATTCGACCAAATGTTTCTTCAAGTTCATCCACCCAAGTTGGCCCTAAACCCATGCTAGAATACTATTGCAATCTTTGCCTTGATAATTATTCCTACCAACGGTACCAATGCAACACCTTGCGAGACTACGATTTATGCCTCGGTTGTTTTGCTCGTGAAGGATTGGGGTTGAGATTGAATCCATTAGACTTTAGTTATATAGAGGATGATGAGCGGCAATTTGATGTGCTAGAATATTGGTGTAATCATTGTTTCGCTAATTGTACCGACGAGCACTATCGCTGCAATAAATTCCTCAGCTATCATTTGTGCCCCACTTGTGTGACTAATGGAGAATTTGAATTGGGTTTGACTCTGAGAGACTTTATTCTTGTAAAGGCAGCGGAAGAAAATTCCCTCCTTGCAATTAAAGCATCAAAGCAAGATGATGGGCGGAGAACAACGAGTGATCATATGAAGAAGTCTTCTAGTACCGCTTCCTTTAGAATTGACAGCATTTCAAGGAGTAAAGGTGCATCCAGTGATGCATCTAATAGGTCCCATGAAGTTTTAATTGGAAATGGAAGTTCTGTTAATGTTCTTCATATTGATCCTGAGGTGACTTCCTTGGAGCATGAAACACGCTTACAAACTCCATTTGCTAATCCTGCAAATCCTGTGATTTCCCTGGTTGCTTTTTTGACTTCTGTAATAACACGTAGAGTTGCTGCGGACTGTGCAAGTGCTTCACTTGGAGCCTTGACTAAAGGTGATCCTAGGTTGAGCTTTATCAGCAGCCATAATGAAGATGGCTCTCATGGAGCATATGCTAACTTAGGTCATCAAAACATTCCATATGCTGAAAATGATGATACCTCTCATGTGGCTCCTGAACATGTGAAATTTGCTTCAATGTATGACAGCATGAGTCTCTTACCTGATAAGAATATGTACACCAACTATACAGATTCATTGTCGTGGTTAGAAGATACAAATGTTCTTCAGATGATAGTTGATAAGTTTAGCTCATCAGACCCCCTTGAAGTGCATGCAAATGCTGTAGAAGTCCTTTGTACAATCACTCGATATGCTCCTCCTGCGCTTGCTACTAAGATTTGTAGCCTAAGTTTTATAGGAAGGTGGTTTCACCATGCTTTGGAAGAGTCGAGATTAAGAAATTTTCTAGTTCACCCTTTATCTGTATGCATGTCCTTGCTAGATCCTAAGAGACTAGTAACATCTACTTATCAGTCATATTGAAGTCAACTGAATTATGGCTCATTGGTTAGTGCTAATTCAAACACAGTTGATGACATGCTTGACAGCCTAGGTGATTTATTGAAGTTTTTGAATGTTTCTTCTTTTGAGTTTATTTTGCCTACAACCTATGGCAGCCTGCAATCTCCTCTCGGAAAGCATTTCCTAAAGATAGTTGAGTTCATCCCTGCTCTATTGACAATTGGGAGTGAAGCTGCTGAAAAGGAACCAATCCGCCTTGGAGCCATTAAGCAAATCTTAAATATGCTTTTCGAGTACCCTTTCAACAATTTTTTGCATCACCATGTGGAGAACATTATAGGTTCATGCTTGGAGACTGGTGTAGCTACTAGAATTGCATCAGGGTTTAATGCTGCTGTTGCTGTGTGTTTCCTTGCCATTGAAGCTGTATTACAACCACTTCGTGCAGAAAATTCACCTCCATTTACAACTGCAATGATTATTTTGGCATCAGTGATATCATCCACTGTGGTGGATGTCTTACTACGGGAGAGGCCAGCTTTTATAGTGCCGACGTATGAACTAAAATCTGCTGTTGAACTACATTTTTACCTCATTCTAGGGATGTTTTATGAGGTGATAAGTGTGGTTTTTACTCGACTGGTAGCTTGGTCCGAAAAGCTTTTTGAGTTTATAAGGGAAAGGTTTGGTCTTCACTCTGTTGTATGCCCTGTTCTGGGTGGTTTAGGTGCAGGCCTGAGAGTTCTGAAGTACCCGGGTATACCATACTAGGGTTTTACCAATGTAGAAGAAATCTTGCATACAGGAAACACTGCCATTGCTCAACCACAGGCCTATGCATTGGTTGGAATGGCTGCTACACTAGCTTCTGTTTGTTTAGTACCATTGACCTCGATGCTGCTACTATTTGAGCTTACAAAGGGCTATCGATTTTTTCTTCCTCTTATGGTTGTGCATACAAGGAGGTGTTCTTTTGCACTAGCACGGGGATCTACTGCTGCAGAAATAAATCCAAGTAAATGGCTTCTTGAAGCACTAGAACTTGAAGCACTAGAATAAAGCACTCTGAGATCTCTCTTCCAATCCCTTAGCCTAAAGGAAGAAGAAGTGCCCCTCATTGTCATACAAGAAAATGATGGGAAGAAGTATCTCAAGCAAAATGTGGGAGCTGATCAAATTACAATTTGGTTTGAAGAGTACACTGATGGCAGCCTAACACCCAATTCTTGGTTATTCACAAAGCATTTTATCTTTGACCCGGGCGGAAGACACCGGGAAAATATATTGGGTTTATCGCATGTTGAGAGAGGTATGGGGGGGGGCTCATTTTTAAGGGTAAGGGATTGATACAGTTCATACATGAACTGTATCTGTTGAACACTTGCGAAGACCTTCATATATCAGTCCCCCAATGATTAGGTATCAGTCCTTTGAAGAATGTCTTTCTTTTGAGGTTGAAGAAAATTATCACATTGACCTTGAGGACAAGGGCAAAATAAGGGGGAAGGATTGATGCAGTTCTCTAATCTATATCTTCTCTTTTTCTTCACAAATAATTCCATATCGGTATTTTTGTTTTATGTTTCAGTCCTTATGCAATTTCTTAATTGTTGTGCTTGTTTTGCAGTTAGATCTTTGTATTAGGGAAAGAGGGTTAAGGTGCATTGTGCACGGGCTTACGTGATAGCTAACACTATTAATACCTTATTGTAATCTCATTTTGGGGACATGAATGAATATGATTTAAGCTTCTTCTTTCTTCTTCCTTCTTGTTTTTCTTCTTCCTCCTACTATTTTCTTTCTTTTTCTTAATTGATTCATGGATGTTATTGGGAGTTACGGCGATCCATTGCTCAATCGGATCGGGACCATAACATGGGGGAGGGGAGGGGGGACGTCGACGACAGATTATGGGTGACGGGAGTCAAAATTTTGGGTTAGGGTTTGATTTGTGAGAGAGTGGAGGGAACGGGAGGCACGACTGCGACGAACGGGTGGCACGACGATGGGGGGCATGGCGGCAAAGGGGGGCACGGCCGGGGGCTCCAAATTTGGGTTGGGGTTTGGTTGAGAGTGGAGTGGGAGGAAAATAATGAATTTGGGGGAGAATTGGGAATTTTAAACCCCTCGGAGCATCCACTATGGTCGATCCAAAAATATAGGTACTTGACAATAGAAAAATAGAAATAAAGCCAAATTTTGGATTTAAAAAATAATAAAATATACAGACGGAAGTACATCCTCTGTCTGATAAAAAATATAAATTTTTTTAAAACAAAAAATTTGATAGATGGAAGACCATGTTCCGTTTGACAATATTTATAATAAAAAAAATTGAAAGCCAGACTTCCGTCTGGTAGTGATTAATTTTTTTTAAAAAAAAGAATAAAAAACTCAGATGGATGATGATCTTCCGTCTGGGGATTTATTTTATTTTATTTCAAAAAAAATACCTGGCTAGAAGTAGATCTTCCGTCTGGGTGTTTAAATTTTTTTTTTTTTTTAAAACCCAGCTGGAAGAAATGGACGAAATATAGAATTTTTTTTGTTATTTTTTGGTTTTTTTTAATATTTGTTTATTATTAAAATGGTATTGCGGTAATTCAATGAATGGCGAAATCGTAATTAAGGTTTCAAACATTTTGGTGTACGGAAGATCAACTTCTTTCCCACCTTTTCTGCTTTAAATTTTTTTTTAATTAGTGAAAATGGCAAAGACATAATTAAAGGAGTGACATTTTCGTAAATAAATTTGAAAAATTTTAGTAGCCGGAAGATCTTCTTCCGTCTGTCTCCTTAAATATATTTTTTATATAATTAAAATGGAGAAACGGAAGAAGAACTTCTTCTTCTTCCGTCTCTCAACTTTTGATCATTCAAAGTCGACACACGGAAGGAGATCTTTCGTCTGTCTTATTTTAATATTCAAAAAAATTGAAAATAATTGACAAACGGAAGATGATCTTTCGTCTTCTATATTTGGCAATTGCTATTTCACTCTGCTATATATGGCAATCCACTGTTCATGATTTTGCTAAAATATAGGTTTTTGGCCAACGATAGTGGATGATTTTTTGTTAAAATTTTCATATTTTAAGTTTTTAGCAAACGATATTGGATGCTCTTAGAGCATCTGTAGTCGTTATTGCCAAATTTTGGCTATTTGGCTTATAGCAAATTGAAAATAGTTTTCGTCGTAGTCGTTGTTAGCCAAAATTTTGGCGGACGGTAAATTATCTCCCGTCTGACATTATTAAATAAAATAGTGAAAAAAAATTAAATAACAATGATAGTAACATTTTAAAAAATCAAAAAAAAAAAAAAATCCCTAGAAGCCTAGGACGGTAAATAATTCATCGGCTGTTTTGTGTATATATATGTGTGTGTGTGTGTGTGTGTGTGTGTGTGTGTGTGTGTGTCCCTAAAAAAAAATTAAAAGTTTTCGGACGATGTATAATGTCCCATCCCGTAAAATTTTTTTAGAAAATGTTGTGCGACGGTGTATAATTTACAGTCCGTTCATTTTAAAATAAAATAAAAATCAGACGATAAATTATACTTCGTCTAATCTTCAGACAAAATATAATGTATCGTCGGGCTATTTTTTCCATTTAGCCAAATCAACTGCCAGGCTGGGTACTGTTCATAAAAATGGAAAAAATGCCTAAATAGCCAACAACTGCAAGACATTGAGAGCCAAATTTTCCAAAATTTGCCTAAATAGCCAACGACTATAGATGCTCTTACCCCGGCTTTTTCACTTGCGACCGCCGGGGCAGAACCTCACAACCCCGGCGTTTTAGTAAAATGCTAGGATAGAGAGGGGTGTTTTTATATATTTAATCCAGAGGGAATACTCTGACATTTCTATCCAAACGTCGGCGTAGATACGCCGGGGTAGCCCCTTTTCATTGTAGTGGTGGTTACGGAAGTAAAGTTCTTGAGGGATTAATATGAGAATGCAATCTATGTCATATGTTATTGTAACTCTCAACCTTAGACTTCACCCATCTATTTATAGAGTCACATAATGAGAGAGATTGTGGAGCAAGAATATATTCCCAATATATTCTTCATTTCCTTATTTAGCTAGGGTGTACATGCTAGAAAGGTATCTTCATAAAAAAAAGAACATAGACTATTTTCTTAGGACCTACACATTCTCTTAGGATGGACCAATAAGTTGGGCTTGGCTAGTGCCCACCAGCCCAATGGCGGCAAACATCTAGTGTGTAGAACCCCATATTTTCAAATATTATTTTAAATATTTGAAAATGAATTAAAACGATTTACTAGAAATTTAATAAATATTTTCTAAAAGATTTATCTTTTTACACGTGCAAAACACGTACAAATAATTTTGGTATAAAAATACAATTTTATATTTCTAATAAGTTCTCATACTTATTATGGAGTGTATTCTAAATTTTGGGATTTTTCTGAATAAAGAAACTATTTTTACAAATATCTCGAAAAGAGAGGGGCTTTTATGTAAAAAGACGTTTGGATCTTAAATAAACTATGAAAATTCATTTTTATAGATATTTTGGTCCTCCATGGTCATCATTTGAATTTAAATATATTTGAAATTTATTTAAAGTCGATTTGGTGAAGATTTAAACAAAAATGGTGTTTTTGCAAATATGGAATTCATGTAGAACTTTGTGCAAATGTTTTTCTGGAAGGTAAAAGTCAAATATTTTGATTGGAAAATATAATAGGTATTATTAGATATTATTTCTAATTTTCTGGATTTTTATGAATATTTTATGAGGTATTTGCAAATATTGCAAAAGGGAGGGCTTTTGTGCAAAATCGCCACCCTGAGTGTAAATCCAGAATTTTCTTATCTCTGGGCAGTGCTGGGTTGTTGGAAAACTTAGTGGTAAAAGGATTTTATTTAATTTTGATTTATTTAACTTATTTTAACTAAGAAAGGTTATATATGTGAAGTAATAAATTGAAAAAGGACTATTTTGCAAAACGTACTTCAAAACCCTAATTCCTTTCAACCCCGGCCTGTATAAAAGAGGGTGTGCAGCCGTCATTCGCTGCACAACTCCAGATTTATTAAAATATTATTTTCTTGGTGATCGGGAGGAGGATTTTTGGATCTAGCAAAAGGAAGATCTTTTCGTGGATTCTTCTAAAACCAAAGGTATCAATAACGAGAATTATTTGAGATTGTCGATTTTACCTAAATACAAATTATTTTAGTAAACAACAATTGCTTTTGGAAAACCCTAATTTTGATTATCATGAACAACCAAACCTTGCAGACTGAAGGCCGACAGTCGACTGGTATACTAATCAGTCGACTGGTACGACCCAGCTGCTGTATCTTTAGTTTTCTTGAAAATTCGTTCTGGACAGTCGAATTAGACCCCTTTTCAGTCGACTGGTACACTTAGAAGTTATTTTTCAAAGTTATCTTAGATTTTTCTCTGGTAAGTCGACTTATGACCTTTTAAGTCGACTTATATTGTATTTTAAGTCGACTTATGACTTTGCAAGTCGACTAATGACACTTAGAATATTTTCTTAAAGATTTCTGAAATTTCTCTCTAGTAAGTCGACTTATGTTTTTATGAGTCGACTTATGTTCTTATAAGTCGACTTATGTCTCCTTTAAGTCGACTTATGTTTTTATAAGTCTACTTATGAACTTTATAAGTCAACTTATGTTTTTGGTAAATCACCTTATGTTTTTATAAGTCTACTTATGTTTTTGGTAAGTCACCTTATGTTTTTATAAGTCTACTTATGATCTGGTAAGTCAATTTATGTTTCTATAAGCCATCTTATATTGTTAGTAAGTCAACTTGTGACTCTTATAAGTCAACTTATGTTACTTAGTTTATTTTCGTAAAAATTAGAGATATTCTCCTCTGGACAGTCGACTTACCACTGTATAAGTCGACTGGTACTGAAGGATCTGTGTAAACTTTAGTGTTACTTCGAATGATTAGTTTTCAGATAATTCAGTCTATAATTGATCTTCAGTTCAGTATTTGATTTTGAGATATTCAGTTCAATATTTGGTTTTAAGATGTTCAGTTGAGCCACTTTTGTTTAGTGGAATTTGTTTAGACTTTTGAGTTTGAGTCTCTAGAGGTAGGTGACCCTAGTATACCGGTGTTGAGATATTTGTTGAGTTATTTTGTTGAGGCCCGCCGAGGCATTTTTAGTTATTCAGTTTTGACTTTTAGGCCGGTAGGGTACACCACTCTAGGAGACTCGTTGAGAAATTAAATAACCCACAAATGATAAGGACAGACACTAGTGGTGATATGATGAACGGGAACATGAGTTATGCACCTCAATACGGCTTTAGATGAGAGATTTAATCTCCTGAATTATCCAAGTAACTTTCTTGAGATGAGGGATTTATCTCCGGAATTATCCAGGTAAATTACCTGAGATGAGAGAGATATCTTCGGAATTATCCAAGTGGTTTGCTTGAGATGTGGGATTGAACTCCGGAATTATCAAAGTCGAGGTGATGCACATGGGGTAATCATGTGATGATGTGTCTATGTCTAGATGTGGGATGATCTCCTGAATTATCCAGGTAAATTACCTGAGATGTGGGATCTATCTACGGAATTATCAGGCATGGGCTAATTCTCACAGTTTATCTTTATCTCGTAGTAGTCATCGTGTTAAGATTAGTCGCATAGCGGGGACTGAACCCATATGAAGTGGAGACGTTAAGGGCTTGCACCGAACCTATGTAGAATGAGATGCATAGACTTCGACAAGTATGCATTAGAGAGTCCGCATATAGAAATTGTGTTTTCTTGACTTGGTTTTATGCATGGGTTTTTCAGTTTTCCTACACTTGACCTTTAGACTAGATGCACTTGTTGTTTTCATTCTATGACGTTTTCATGCTTTACATCTTTGCCATTCCTTATTCATTTATCATTGTGGTTAATACATGTTGATGACTTAATGTTTTATGATTAAATTATATTGATTGTTTTTATGTCACTCACACTATTTATGGCTAACCCCTTTAGTTTTGGGGGTTAGGGATCATCTCTAGCCTCACATGTTGCAGGTTATTGCTTAGAGTTTGGAGGTTTGGATACTTGAGGCATATTTGAGATAAATTGATTTATAAGAGTTTGTGTAAATTTGTAAAAGTAGTTTTGAGATAATTTGAGTTGTAAATGACAGTAAATATTGTTTGAGTTGTTTTGAATTCCGCTTTGATTTGTAAAAGTTTGTTGTAATAAAAGTTAAAAATTTTAGTGGTGTTGGCTGTGAATATTGTTACATTGAAGTGGATGCTGGGATTGTGCCACGTATTTTCTAAGTTATTAAATTAGAAATTCGGGGCGCTACATAGTGACTAAAATCCATAAGCCTTTGGTCTGCCAGACCCGAAGGATATTTGCAAATGAGTCTAAAGTCCTATCTAAGAATTACATAGATTAACTAGATTTGCCCATGGGCACGTGCCTACGACACGTCTTCGAAACGATACAGCATATGAAAGTTTTGTAAACTGTAAAACAACAATTATGTAACTCAAGTTTGAATAGTAAAACAATAATTAGCTGTAAATAAAAGTTCATGTTTCCATTAGTATATGTTGAAAAATAATTATAAATGGGGGTGTAAAATCCAACTTCTTAGAACTTTGAGTGTGAAAAATGATGAAATTTAATTGTTGATGAGATATTTGCTATTTTCAATGTAACATGAGCAATAAAAAAATATATAAAAATTCTAAAAATTTACAAACCTGAAATCTAAAAATATAAATTTGTGAGTAAATAGAGAGAGAATGTGTGAGAGAGAGAGAGAAAAATAAATAAATAAATAAATTAGTTGTTTTGAGGGGATTTGAATTTGAGTTTTATGGGAAAACTTTTGGAGAGAAAAATATGTTTTGTGAGGTTAGATATGGACTATTGATTTCAACCATATTGAATGAGAGTCACTTAAAAATGCATAAAAATTCTGAAAATTTACAAACCTGAAATCTGAAAATATAAATTTCTGAGTAAATAGAGAGAGAATGTGTGTGTGAGAGAGAGAGAAAAATAAATAAATAAATAAAGGAGTTGTTTTGAGGAGATTTGAATTTGAGTTTTGTGGAAAAACTTTTGGAGGGAAAAATATATTTTGTGAGGTTAGATATGGACCATTGATTTCAACCATATTGAATGAGAGTCACTTAAAAATGCATAAAAATTCAGAAAATTTACAAACCTGAAATCTGAAAATATAAATTTCTGAGTAAATAGAGAGAATGTGAGAGAGAGAGAGACAGAGACAGAGACAGAGAAATAAATAAATAAATGAATTGTTTTGAGGGGATTTGAATTTGAGTTTTGTGGGAAAACTTTTGGAGGAAAAAATATGATCTGTGAGGTTAAATATGGTCCATTGATTTCAACCATATTGAATGAGAATCACTTAACAGCTATCTTTGAGTTTTATTATATAGATGACCAAAATTCATAAACTTCTGGCTAGTCATGGATTTACAAGAGATCGCAAAAGTATCAACATAAAATATCTAGTGACCAGTGTAGGTAAGTGTTTAAAATAGTCAGCTAGGCTCAGTATGCTCTGAATCAATCCATTGCATGCAAACTTCAGTCCATGTATTTTCTTTTGAATTTTCTTTGACAATTAATTATCTCGAAATAATTAATCTCCTATAATGTTGGAGACAAATTGTAATTACCCTCCACCATCTACTCACTGACTCACTCTCTCTCTCTACTCTCTCTCTATGTATATATACTCTCTCTCTATATATACTAGAATTATACACGTACTGTGCACGTGAAGAAAATTGGGGGAATGAAAAGGGCAAAAAAAAAAATCTACCAGCACGTGCGTTACACGGGTTGGGTTAAGGAAAAATTACACTAAGGCCTTCTCCCATTATAGTAGCAGTAGATATATAGAGAGAGAGGGGGGAAATGCTCCATTGAAAACCGGTCTAGTTTTCACGGGTTGAAAAACACCAATCTGAGCCGTTGGATCGCTCATGATCGTGATCAGCTGCTCAGATCGAGCTTCCCATAACCTGTTTCAATTGATCAGCGGAGGGTTATTTTGAAAATTTCGTCCCAAATAATTCTTCGCTGAACAGATTCTAAAAAAATTGATATAGCCTAGGCCGTTGTTGGGAACAACGGCCTAGGTTATAAAAAATTAAATTATAAGCCGTTGTTTGGAACAACGGTCTTATTCTAAATTTTTATAACCTAGGCCGTTGTTTGGAACAACGGCCTTATTCTAAATTTTTATAACCTGGGCCGTTGTTCCCAACAACGGCTTAGGCTATAAAATTTCTATAAAAAATTTATAGAAATTTTATAGCCTAGGCCGTTGTTGAGAACAACGGGTTAGGTTATAAAAATTTAGAATAAGCCGTTGTTCCAAACAACGGCCTATAATTCAATTTTTTATAACCTAGGCCGTTGTTTAGGATATATTAATTTTTTTAGAGCGAATCAGGCGAAGAGTTATTTGGGACGAAATTTTCAAAATAACCCTCCACCACTTAAGTGATATTGGGTGATGGGCGGAGGCGAGCCGCTGATCACAATCAAAAGTGATCCAACGGCTCAGATTGGTGTTTTCCAACCCGTGAAAACAAACCCATTTTCAATGGAGCATTTCCCATATATACACCAACCCGTGAAAACAAACCCATTTTCAATGGAGCATTTCCCATATATATATATATATATATAGTATATACATTTAGTATATATGAGCAACTTGCACATTTAGTATATATAGATATACATTTAGTATATATGAGCAACTTGCACATTTAATATACTAGTATCATGCACGTGCGATGCACGTGGAGGAGGAAGGAAAAGGACCAAAAAAAAACCTACCAATACGTGCGCTGCACGTGTTTGCACACATACAAAAAAAAATAAAAAATTATTTATTTGTTTGGAACCCCATCTCTCCCATTATAATAGTTATAGATATATGAGCAATGAGCAACTTGCTCATTTAGTTTATATATATATGAGCAACTTGAAAAAGATCGAGATCAAGAACAGGGGCCAATTTGCTATGTCAAATCCCTCTCCTAACCCCAACACCAACGACAACATCGACAATGCGGGTCTTAACACAGCCTCAACATCTCAAGCTTCACCATCCAGTCATCATCCACCCCCCTTTCCCACACCACCATCACCACCACTTCCCACCAGACCATCCATCCTCTGGCCCTCACGTGCCAATCAACAACCACCACCATCAACCACTACTTCCAGCTCCTCACCTGCCCAAATCATTACTTCTTCATCCTTCTCTGTTACCAACCAAGAACCACCACCATTACCAAACTCCTCATCTCCTAGTCCTGCTACTATCCTCAAAAACATCCTACCCTTTTTTAGGGATATCCTCAAAAACATGTTAACCAGGCTGAAACATTCAAGAATATCCTTCAATCAAGAAACTACTGATCATTCAACCTCCACCACCTTCCAAAACATCTTGACCAACCTAAAAGAATCAAGAATCTCTTCCAACCAAGAATTCCTTGCTGCCCTTTCCAACTGCACCACCACCTCAACCATCCTCGATGCCGTCCTCAACTTGTTTTTCACCCACTCTCCCACTCTTACAACTACCGCCACCTCCTTCCTCCTGGCCCTCTCCTCCTCCGACCCATCCACCAGCTTCGACATCGCCACCCACTCTGCAGAGGCCGTCATTTCGCGCCTACGCGATACCCTAAAAATACTCCACGTCTGGATGACCCCTCCTGAAGCCCGTGTCAACGCTGCCTTCACTCTCTATCACCTCGCGTTAGAACCCAAGAACAAGATTCCAATTGGGCAAACTGAAGGTCTGATTCCTGCACTGGTGGAGTACTGGCTGGATAAAAGTGTTT
Source organism: Hemerocallis citrina (assembly GCA_017893485.1). Classification (NCBI taxonomy): domain Eukaryota; kingdom Viridiplantae; phylum Streptophyta; class Magnoliopsida; order Asparagales; family Asphodelaceae; genus Hemerocallis; species Hemerocallis citrina. The sequence continues at coordinate 168,380,009 of CM030368.1, forward strand.
CCAAACGTGGGCGGAGAGGAGCAGGAATGGCGCTGATGGAGTTGCTCACATCGTGTGAGCAGAATGTAGGTAGGTTGGTGGAACAGGTGGAGAAGGTGGTGTTTAGGATTCTTGAGTTGGCCACAGATCAGAAGGAGGGGAACTGTTTTCTGAGGAGGACAGCATTTAAGGTGATGATAAGGATTGGGTTGACGCAAGGGCGGTGTTGGGAGTTGGAGTACGCATTTGTAATGGATGATATGGTGTTGATGTTGGGAGAGGGGGAGGTGGCGGGGTGGTGTTTGGAAGTGATGTGGGCAATGTGTAATGGTGGGTTGAGAGGGTGGGAGTTTAAGATGTTGGCAAAGAGGGCGAATGCGGAGGAATGGTTGATGCAAGAGGAGGAGTGGGGGAGGGAGGGGAAGTTACTGGCAGAAGAGATGCTGAAGGTGATTAGGACGAAGTTGAGACCAAAGAGAAGGTTTTTTAAGGTGTGGGGTGATTGGGAGGAGGAGGAGGAAGAAGAAGACTCAGACTGGTGAGGAAGTTTTAGGGTTTGATTATGGATTGATTGTTTTCATTATATATCAGTATATAATTTGATTAATTAATCGGATATCATATATATCAGTTTCTTTGTATGGTTATCATGCATGTTATACAGAAAAGATATGTCTGTTTGAAACTGTTTTTTGAGGGAAAGTTTATTTGAAACTTTTCATCAGTTTTTGTTTAGTAATCCATTTTTAGTTCAAATGTTTATACCACTGTATGTGCACGGGACTTATTGTAGCTTAATTTAGTTCATCAGAAATTATGGGCTATATTTACTGTACTTGGAGGATATCAAATAAGAATCATGTGAGAATTTTAATCATGCTTCATCGTTTATTTATGCTCATTAGTGTTTCCGCATCAAAGATTAATGCTCCTTAGTGTTTCCACTTGAATTTGATGTAGCTCTGAGTCTTTGGTTATGGAATAATTAAAGGAAAAATATAAATATAGACAAACTTAAATCAGAAAACCTTTTCTCTTCATGTTTCTTCTATATATTTAAGCTTTTATTTTCTTGTTATCTCAATTGATTTAGCTGTTCATACATCTTCAGTTTAATTAAAGAGTAAGGAAAAAGAAACAAAGTAATAATTTACTTTTTTTTAAAGTTATATCTTCAACTAACACATCTTTATTTTATGTTTAAATATAAAGCTTTTGGAATAAGTATACGTACTACTAGTAAAATATCACAAATCTAATTTTACTAAAAGTTAAATTGAAAACTTTATACAATTGTTGTCTGGAGTCTAGATACAGAGTAGATATCAGTACTACAATAAATAGGGCTTTCTATGACAAATTTATTGTTAGAAAATGAGTGTTTTAGACACCATTTTCGAACCGATTTTTGAGCAATTTTTTGAGTAATATCCTCAATGAATTATTGAGAGATCTTGATTGATTTGTGTTCTCCTTCGTGAGTAGATCAAAATCATATATTGGTTTGCTAAAATCGGTTAAGGGGTGAATGAGAAACTGTCTCTCAAAGTGAGACGTTTTCATTCTTGAAAATGGGTTAAGGGAACATAGTCCCACATCGGAAATAACAAAGAAAATAGAAGAGGATATATAGTAATCTCCTTCAAAGCATTGTAAGATGGCTAGAAGAGAGGCTCTCTCTCGCGCGCGCAGGGGGGGTGCAAATCACGGACATGCGACTTGTGTGCGCCCACACGAATGCCGGACCGATTTGATCCCACCCCGTGCAGAGCCACTTTTTGCTACAGTTTTCCTTCTGTAACGGCTGAAATGAATGCAGAAACGGTTCTGTCTGCCGTTTCAGTGCTGTATTTAATATTTTGTCTGCCGTTACACTGAAGGCATTCAATTCACTGGCTGCCGTTACACTGAAGGCAGTAAATGATGTCTGCCGTTACAGTGAAGGCATTAACAGCTTTGTCGGTTCTGTCTGCCGTTTCAGTACTGTATTTAATATTTTGTCTGCCGTTACACTGAAGGCATTCAATTCACTGGCTGCCGTTACACTGAAGGCAGTAAATGATGTCTGCCTTTACAGTGAAGGCATTAACAGCTTTGTCTGCCGTTACTGATTTAACCCAGGCTCTATAAATAGAGGTCTCCCCTTTACTTTCTTCCCTTCACAAAACCAGATCTTCTTCTCTCCTTCTCTGAGTCTTCTTCTGTACTGTTCGTCGGTTCTGTTTTGTTGGTAAGTCGGTGATAGCTTCGAGCGCTTGTACTCAGTTCGGGAGTGGTATGTGGTGCCTACGGGATCGCTCCAAGTCGTTGCATCCTGGGAGAAAGACGCCTCAGTTCATTCCAGCAACCGGAAAGAGGCGAAATCTGTTTTAAGGACACTGTGTGATACACAGGCCTCGGCTTCTCAAGTTGTACTTTTCATTTGTTCTTGTAAGTTGTTTTATTAATTTTTTCCTTTTCTTTTCTTTCGGTTTTCCTCTCTCCTGTTCTCTTCTATGTTTTTTGTGCCTCTTTATCTTTTCTTTGAAAAAGGAATTTTGTAAACAATATTTGTAACAAACTTAAAACAGATTTTGGATTTCTTTGATTTCCGATTTTGAGGCACGATTTTTCTTTTTATTTCTTTTATCTGAAAAACTTACACTCGTGTTGTATAAATTTCAGAATCACAATGACTACTGTATTGGACAATGCTGTTGTGTCTGAAACGGTCTATGTGCCGGTTGTTGATACAACGCAAGAACTGAATGCTGCTGCGGCACGAGTGCCAATGCCCACCGTTGTACCTGTCTCAGTCTCCCATGGGGAGAAACCTGAGAAGTTCAACGGGCAGAACTTTAAGAGGTGGCAAAAGAAGATGATGTTCTATCTGACCACACTGAATCTTGCAAGGTTCTTGAACGAAGATGCTCCAGATCTTAAGAAAGATGAGCAGGATAACCAAGTCATTGCCGCTGTGGATGCTTGGAAAAATACTGATTACTTGTGTAGAAATTACATAATGAACGGATTAGCCGACTCTTTGTATAATGTATGCATTGACAAAAGAACAGCTAAAGAACTTTGGGAATCACTAGAACATAAATATAAAACTGAGGATGCCGGCGCCAAGAAATTCATTGTGGGCCGCTTCCTAGACTATAAAATGGTAGATTCTAAAACAGTAATCAGTCAAGTTCAAGAACTACAACTAATCTTGCATGAGATTCATGCTGAAGGTATGAACTTAAGTGAAAGTTTCCAAGTGGCTTGTATAATTGAAAAATTACCACAAGGTTGGAAAGACTTTAAGAATTACCTAAAACATAAGCGAAAAGAAATGGGCATTGAAGATCTCATTGTCAGGCTTTGTATTGAAGAAGACAATAGGAGATCTGAAAAAGTTGGACTCATCAGCCATGCAGCTAAGGCAAATGTAATGGAACATAAATAACGTTCCAACAAGCACAACAACAAGGGTCCGAGGTTGGGGCCTAAGGGAGGAATCTCCAAGAAGCCGAAGTTTCAAGGCAAGTGCTTCAATTGTGACAAAATGGGTCACAAGTCCACTGAATGCAGACTTCCCAAGAGGAACAGGAACAGAGAAGCAAACTTGGTTCAAGGAATTGTTCAAGATGTTTCCGATATCAACCTCTCAGCTGTGATATCAGAGGTGAATATGTTAGGTTCAAACCCGAAGGAATGGTGGATTGACACTGGAGCTACTCGACATGTGTGCTCCAATAGAAGTATGTTCTCCACTTTCGAACCATTAGAGAATGGAGAGAAAATGTTTATGGGGAACTCGGCTACTTCAGAAATAAAGGGCCAAGGCAAGGTGATCTTGAAGATGACTTCTGGAAAGGAACTGACTCTGAACAATGTTGCATATGTTCCTGAAATCCGTAAGAACCTGGTATCTGGTTCGTTGCTTAATAACCACGGTTTTCGTTTAGTGTTCGAGTCGAACAAATTTGTTTTGTCAAAAAGTGGAATGTATGTTGGTAGAGGATATATGAGTGGTGGAATGTTCAAACTCAATGTAATGACCATGGTCAAGAATATGAATAAAGCTAGCTGTTCTACTTATTTGCTTGAGTCTTCCAATTTATGGCATGGTAGACTAGGACATGTTAATTATGATATTTTGCGAAGACTAATTAACTTGAATCACATACCAACGTTCCAAATTGATTCCAAACACAAATGTGAAACTTGTGCTGAGGCAAAACTAACAAGATCATCATTTAAAAGTGTTGAAAGAAACACCGAACCACTTGATCTAATTCACACTGATATTTGTGATTTGAAAATGATACAAACAAGAGGTGGTAATAAATATTTTATTACCTTCATAGATGATAGCACAAAATATTGCTATATATACTTGCTTAAAAGCAATGATGAAGCTATAGAGAAATTTGTTCTCTATAAAAATGAGGTTGAAAATCAACTCAATAAGAAAATTAAGGCGCTAAGAAGTGACCGAGGTGGAGAGTATGAATCCACTTGCTGACACATGTGCTAAGCATGGGATTATACATGAAACCACAGCGCCTTATTCTCCTCAGTCCAACGGTGTTGCTGAGAGAAAGAATCGTACATTGAAAGAAATGATGGATGCGAACTGGATATCGAGTGATAATTCAAAATCCACTAGTGGCTATGTGTTTACACTAGGTGGTGCAGCAGTTTCTTGGAAATCCTCGAAACAAAAAGTGATCGCTAAATCCACGATGGAATCAGAATTTATCGCATTAGACAAATGTGGGGAAGAGGCTGAATGGTTACGCCACTTCCTTGAGGATATTCCAAGGTGGACGAAGCCTGTGCCTCCAATCTGCATACATTCAGATAGTCAATCTGCAATTTGTAGAGCACAGAGCAATATGTATAATGGTAAATCTAGACATATTCGTCGAAGACATAATACCATTAGACAACTACTCTCTACTGGGGTTATCTCTGTGGACTATGTAAAGTCAAAAGATAACATTGCGGATCCACTAACCAAAGGATTAAACAGAGAGTTAGTTGATAAATCATCGAGGGGAATAGGACTAAAGCCCATGAAAGAATAAGTCGATACAATGGAAACCCAACCTAGCTGACTGGAGATCCCAAGATCTAGGTTCAAAGGGACAACTAAATTGTAAAGACCAAGTTAGATCACTGTGGGGATTTTTCCATGTCCATTCCCATGATGAAACAGTGATGCCCGCAAGGTAACAGGTTAAGCTAGGCTTTTAATGATTCTTATGCGTCGGATATCTGAGCAGAGTAATGCGGGTTACTCTTAAGTAAGAAATCACCTATGTAAGATGGAAGAAGGGCCGCTTCCAAGGGAATAATATAGGGCAATATTCCTGTTAAAATCTTGCAGAACCAGGCGTATGTTCATGGCCAAAATGAACATAACAGTGAGAACTGAAAAAGAGTTAGAAAGATTTCTGTGTGAGATATGTCATCGTTTACACAAATGGCAGAACAGTTCAAAGACATCGCGTCTACTGTTTAGTTAGTCAAGTAAACATATTTTCATAAGGGAAGGTTCAAAGGGTAACACCTACCTATCCTATGCAGAAATCAATCGTTGAATTCTATCACCAAGTCTGTCGGGTCAGTCTGTCGTGTCAGTCTGTCGTGTCAGTCTGTCCTGTCTGTGGTCGTCAATTTTCATTCATGTGGGGATTGTTAGAAAATGAGTGTTTTAGACACCATTTTCGAACCGATTTTTGAGCAATTTTTTGAGTAATATCCTCAATGAATTATTGAGAGATCTTGATTGATTTGTGTTCTCCTTCGTGAGTAGATCAAAATCATATATTGGTTTGCTAAAATCGGTTAAGGGGTGAATGAGAAACTGTCTCTCAAAGTGAGACGTTTTCATTCTTGAAAATGGGTTAAGGGAACATAGTCCCACATCGGAAATAACAAAGGAAATAGAAGAGGATATATAGTAATCTCCTTCTAAGCATTGTAAGATGGCTAGAAGAGAGGCTCTCTCTCGCGCGCGCAGGGGGGGTGCAAATTACGGACCGGATTACATGCGACTTGTGTGCGCCCGCATGACCTGCGGACATGAATGCCGGACCGATTTGATCCCACCCCGTGCAGAGCCACTTTTTGCTACAGTTTTCCTTTTGTAACGGCTGAAATGAATGCAGAAACGGTTCTGTCTGCCGTTTCAGTGCTGTATTTAATATTTTGTCTGCCGTTACACTGAAGGCATTCAATTCACTGTCTGCTGTTACACTGAAGGCAGTAAATGATGTCTGCCGTTACAGTGTCGGCATTCAATTCGCTGTCTGCCGTTACAGTGAAGGCATTAACAGCTTTGTCTGCCGTTACTGATTTAACCCAGGCTCTATAAATAGAGGCCTCCCCTTTACTTTCTTCCCTTCACAAAACCAGATCTTCTTCTCTCATTCTTTGAGTCTTCTTCTGTACTGTTCGTCGGTTCTGTTTTGTTGGTAAGTCGGTGATAGCTTCGAGCGCTTGTACTCAGTTCGGGAGTGGTACGTGGTGCCTACGGGATCGCTCCAAGTCGTTGCATCCTGGGAGACAGACGCCTCCGTTCATTCCAGCAACCGGAAAGAGGCAAAATCTGTTTTAAGGACACTGTGTGATACACAGGCCTCGGCTTCTCAAGTTGTACTTTTCATTTGTTCTTGTAAGTTGTTTTATTAATTTTTTCCTTTTCTTTTCTTTCGGTTTTCCTCTCTCTTGTTCTCTTCTATGTTTTTTGTGCCTCTCTATCTTTTCTTTGAAAAAGGAATTTTGTAAACAATATTTGTAACATTTATTACAGTATTTACGCGTTAATGCTGTTGAAGTTGATAAATAATAGCATTTCTGAAGAAAATATTGTCGTTGATTTTATTTTGAAATTTACTCTTAGCTACGACAACGTGTTTAAAATGCTATACTTTTACAGCATTTTAGAAACATTATGATATCCGTAAATAAGCATAATAGATAGGCGTAAAAAAGAAAATTCAATCTAAAAAATCCAAATCCATCTCAACTCATCAACTCCTCCCCCGGTCCAAATCAAAAACCCCCTCCCCCGTTCCCTATTCCGCAAACCCTATTCCAAATCTCCACCGTTCCCTGTCGCCCACCTCTCCTTCCCGCTCCCCGAAGCCGCACCCCGCCGTCGCGCAATGCCCTCTTCTCCTCCCTGCCCCACGAAGCCCCACCCCGCCGTCGTGCTAGAACACCATCTTCTCCTCCCCGTCCCCCGAAGCCCCATTCCGTCGTCACGCTAGGTTCCAGAATGCTCTCTTCTCCTCCCCGCCCTTTTCTCCCCATGCTAGCCGTCACGGAGCTTCTTTCCTTCGCTGAATCATAAATAGTCGACTCCAGGTAATTTTCCTTTGTATTTTCTAGGGCTGTGAATTATTAGATTGAATTTGGTCAATGCTACTAAACCAACATCCAAATATTAGATCGATGTTAGGGTTCCTTTTTGTGAGAGATTAGATTCAGATTGTGTGACTGTGTCTTAGTATATAGATGTCGACTTCGATCAACATAGTATCCTCATTTTGTAACTATTTCCCATTGAACATTTTCTACTTTCTTACTCCTACTAATAGATGCGTGAAATCACAAAAAACATGATCTTCGAGCTAATTAGTTATGTTTGCTTAGAGGAGGTTGGGTAGTGTTAATCAAGAACATTAATTTGTTTAGTTTTGAGTTATAAACTTAAATGGATTGAGTCAGCAGCATCAATACAGAAGGAGCACCAAGAAATTATTGATATATACACTAAAAAATAGTATATGACCATTGTTTTTAGATAATGCAATTTAAGTATGAAGCAAGTCTGCATGACCATTATTTTCATGAGCTGCATTCTGTTCTTCCTCATTCATTTGGCATTCTGTAGGCCTATCTAAATAAGAGTACTTGTAAAATTATTCCAGGAGAAGTTTGGATGAAATCACCTTATAAAGCTCATCTGATATAAGTCCCATCCCATGAGCATATGGTGTTAGATCAAGATGAGTAATTAGGGTTAGGGTTTATCTCATAGCAGCTTAAGATATTGTACCCTGCTTATCAGTATTAGAATATCACAGGGCACTACCTCTAGACCAGCTTTTATATGAGATGAATTAGGTTTCGGGTACTGGGCTTTATGCCCACTCAACCCGGTCTAACAATTAAACAGATAACACGTGCAAAGCACATGTTGCCCCATAGAACATTATACACAATAATATTCTATTTTATTAAGAATATACCTATATATTCAACAATCTCCTCCTATATTCTCAATATATTAGGCAATGCCCCGTTAAATCATTGGCTCACAAAATAATGCAGTTCATAGACTAAATCAATTATAACTCGAATAGTTCAAATGAGACTAAACCAAAATAATCAAATAGTTCAAAGACCATATCAAAACAGAATAGTTCACATTGACTAAACAAACTAGAGAAACCTGTCATAGTTTCAAAATCAACCAAAGCAAATAAACTTCAAGAACAAAATCGGAGTTTTAAGCTCATGAACACAAGAGTCTTAAACTCAACAAAAGTTTTACCAAACAAGTGACAAATTTATTCTCGAGAGAAATAAACCAAAACTGTATCCTTGCAAACTGGTTTATATTTACTCCTCCATTTTGAGCAAATCATTATTTTGAAATCTATGTTGACAGATTCAACTCCTCCATCTTTGCTAGCTTATTGAAAACAAGAATATCAAGAGGCACATCTCTAAGAATTCTAACGAATTTCATAAAGTATCTAATTCCACTAAAGAACTTAGTACAATTCAGCAGTAGCTTAACAAAATGTAATACAAGCATCACAATGAAGTCTCTTTAACAAAATAAAGAACAAGAACTATTATAGCTTCTACACAAAAACTATACTATGTTTCATATTAGAATGATAGAATAGTCAAATCAATTATGGTTAATTCTGAATCATCAAAATTGGAATGAAACATGAATCCATAAAAGAGTTATATCATCAAACTTGGAATGATATAACAACAATTCTAAACATCGGAAATACATCGACAAGTTTTCATGCTTTCTTTTGAAATAATGAAATGATTCTAAGTAAATTATAAAAAATATATAGCATCATCAAAATTGGAATGAAATTATATATTAACAAAATTTACATAGAACTTTTCAAATTATCTAAAGCATGCCAACTGCCTAAAATTGATGCTTCAGTTTGAACTTCTCTATGGCTCCAATTGGATTCTAAATCTCAATATAACTTGGATGTTAAAGCTTTTGACTCAATAGCTTTTAACTCTATTTTCCCCACAATTTTGATAATTAGATCACTTTCAAGTCTCTTAGCAAGAGCATTAGCAATACTTGTCTCAATTGCACTTTATCTATGAGAAAGTTCAACTAGGCTTCTTTCAGCCTTAATATACTCCTCTTACTATTATAAAGTGAGTTATGAGCTACAGTGCATTATAGCTTAATAGTCACATAACAGAATTGGAGAATTTACGTTAAACTTCTCAATGGATGATTAACAATAAGTCATTCAATCCACTCAACCTCTTCTCCTGCAATGGATAACACATAGAGATCTGATTTTTTGGATGAGAACGCGATGCTTGTTTGCCTTTTAATCTCCATAATTTTTCTGCTCCTCCTAGTGTGAACACATTTTCACTAGTTGTCGACTTTCACTAAACTTTGAGTTGCACAAAGCAAACTCTTGAGTACCACTCAGGTATCTCATTGGCCTCTTAGGGCTTTCCAATGTGTCCAATGTGTATGGAATTATTAATGAATCTGCAGATCATACCTAGCTCAAAGGCTATGTCTTTTCTTGTACAAATCTTTATATTTATGGGACTTTCAATTCTTTTAGAATGATCTAACTGTCTCATAGTTGCACCATCATTAAATGTCAATCTTTTATCATAATCATAAGGTGTTTCAAAACACATTTTCAGCCACTATATCCCTACTTTTTTAACACATTATTGATTTAACAAGTTTGACTAAAGGTTATCCCTTGCCAATCAAAACTCAACCTTATACATAATATGGTGTCCACAACACTTAGGTGTTTCATACTAAATTTATTTGGATAACATAATTTTAACTCCATTTATAATAGAGATGTCACTTCCAATCAATAAGCATGTCAATAAAACCAAGTAAATAATAGCCATTATATTTGACACACCACAAAGTTAAAGGCACTAATCTGAATTACTTGATTCATATACTAGGCTCTTTAAGAAATTTGTCAAATTATTTATACATTAGCTATCTTACATGTTTTAAAACATACGACGATTTTACTAAGTTGTAAATCTTGTTCACTAAACATATTAGTACAAAACTCTTAGTACAAAACTATTTAGTACGAAACTTTTCAGTACAAAACTGTTTAAAATCTTTTATGAATAATTTTTTTTTAATAGATGTAAGGGCAAGAAGAATCCTTATTGTAGCAAATTGACAAACATGTGAGTAGACAACAAATCAGTCTACCCTATTTATCTCAGTCAATTTTTAAGCTACTAGAAGTGCATTAAAATTTCTATTGATCAATCAAAGCTAAGTTTCTTGTACAAAATCCCACTTACTATAATTTTAGCCCATTTTGGCAAATCAACTAATTTAAAATATTATTGTATAACACAAATTTATCTCATTGTCTACTAAAGACTCTTCTTGGCTCATATTCTATTGAAGTTTGAAGTGTCAGTAAGCATGGTTCTTGATTCCAACTGTGAATCATTGACCGTGTTCGTAGGACTAGATAATTTTATATATTTATCTTTAATAAACACATCCTCAAAGAACTCTACAAGTCTGGATTCTTCTAATACAAATTAGATAGATTCAATATCTGTCCACAGAACTACATTCTGCACTTTCTAAGTACACACAAATATTTATTATAGGTCTTACTTTAGGTCTTCTAGGGTCATGTACTCTAACAAATGTATCACAACACATATTTTCACTTTAACAAAGTTATTTGTGTTTTCATGCCATGATCTACAAGGTGTATTCAATTTAGAGTGTAGTAACACATTAGTGATATGATTAACAATACAATATCACTTATAGTTACACAAGTCAAACAACGGTTAATAATATAGAATTCAACATTTCACAAATTGTTTGATTCTAACTTTTATTAATACCGTTTAACTGTTGTAAGTAGAGTGTAATAAAGATTATGCCAAATGCAAATTACTCTAAAATTATTAAACATATTCACCACCTCTATCAAATCTGAAACAAGTTGATCTTAGCATTTAACTAGATTTCTATTCATCAAAATAATGAGTGCTTCCTTCTCCATATATATATGACAAACATTCAATAGTCATCTATATAGGTGTTACCGCTAAATTTGGTGTGGGGGTAAACAGATAGTATTTGTGGATTCTTAGGAAAACTGAATAACAAACCTTAACCTTTTCTGCCGGAGTTTGACCGTTGACTTCCGCCGTTCACCTGCAAAAAGTGCGAAACACCGGGGTTGATCCCGGCGACGCACCCTCCGACGCTCAAGTCAGTGATCAGAGAAGATTATGAAAGAGCTTAAATTGGCAAAAGATTGATTACCTCTTAATGGTGCTGGATGGAGGGTATTTATAGCCGCCTTTGGGATCAGATTAGGAATGAAATCCTTAATTCCCAGTAAAAGGATAGAGCGAATCAGGGCTGTTGATTGAATGCAATCAGAAACCCTAATCCTATCTTGCTGGACCGGATTTGCTGCGGGTTGGAACCCGCACCCAGTTGAGGTGGATCCGTTCGCGGGTTATTGGGTCTTAGGAGAGAAGACCCAGTACCTGTTTTAGACCCATTTGTAGGTAAAATTACCATTTTACCCCAAGCTTTGGGATTCGTACCTGATTTGGACGGTTCCGATTTAACCCCATTTTTAGCCATATCACGAGCCCCCTACTCCCGAAGACTAAGTTTGATCAGCCTTTGAGGAGTAGTTTCACTGTTTTAATGGCTTGCAAGGTGGTATCGGAGTCCAAACGAGGGATGTTGAATCTTTGTATGTGGTATTATGGCAATTTTCGAAGCTATTTGCGCACTCAAGGTTACTCTTGATCTTTCTTCGACTTTTAGTGATTTTTCCTAACTTTGCGAAGTGGTGATTTGTAATTCGGGGGTCTTAATTAACCTTTCCAAGCAATAATTATCTACCCAGGGTTTCAAAGATATTTCCCTAGGTTTATAATTATTTTTTAGAATTTTTAATTAATTTTCTCGAATTCTAAATCATTTTTTTGCAGTATTTAGGTAGATGATTTGATGTTATTTGCATCGTTTCACGGCTTAGACGCTTTGACTTCGCCGCCGACCCCTTCCGAGCTTATGCCATGAAGAAGGCCGAGGTCCATGGGGGTTCGGCACTTGCTGCCGAAGCGCATAGATACTTCGACCAGGCTATAGGCGCATTCGGCCGGTCTTTGCTGGAGTTCGGGGTAGTTTCCTCCCCGTAAGAGGGTCGGTGTCGAGAACGCTCGACAGCATGTGCCGAGGTCCATATTTTCCATGTAACATGGTCGGTGGCAAGAGCGCTCGACAGTATGTGCCGAGGTCCACATTTTCCATGTAACATGGTCGGTGGCAAAAGCGCTCAGTAGCATGTGCCAAGGGCCACATTTTCCATGTAACATGGTCGATGGCAAGAGCGCTCGGCAGCATGTGAGGTCCACATTTTCCATGTAACATGGTCGGTAGCAAGAGCGCTCGGCAGCATGTGCCGAGGTCCACATTTTCCATGTAACATGGTCGGTGGCAAGAGCGCTCGGCAGCATGTGCCGAGGTCCACATTTTCCATGTAACATGGTCGGTGGCAAGAGCGCTCGGCGACATATGCCGAGGTCCACATTTTCCATATAACATGGTCGGTGGCAAGAGTGCTCGGTGGCTTGTGCCGAGGGCCTTGGATTGCGATTTTTGGAATCATCGGAAACGTCAGGCTGAGTTGGCGGCTCCTAAACTTCTGACAGATGTGACATTCATTAATGCGATGACTGCTGATCTTCTGACGACTCTGACAAATGTGTCAGCCATTAATGCGATAGTACAGCTGGGCACGGTAAATAATGTGACGGTTCAGGTCATTTTGTCGCCTTGTGTAAATGGGCTGGCTGTGTGGGCCCATTAACCTCGTTTCGTGTGCCCAGCTCTATAAAACTTCAACCCCTTCTCATTTCTCACTTCTCCGAATTTTTACTCAGGCAGTAATTTGTACTAGTGAGAGCTCACGGTGATCGTCAATTGCTTTTCTAGTGAAAATTCCGACCTTTTCCATCAACTCAAAGGTAATTTATACTTAGTCGTTTTTTAAGTATAAATATGTCTCTTTCTCCTATCTCCGAGCCCTCCCCTTCTGCCGCCGAAGTCCCTTCTCCGAGTCAGATAGGTCGCCAAGACAAGGGCAGGAGGGTCTCAGGCCGGGACACTATAGTGGAGGACCCGAAGCGTATGGGGGAGTTCGGCAGGTTGCCAGGGCCGTTGACAGGACTTCAAAGAGTTCGAGAACTCCCAGGGGAGAAGTCTGAGTGCATTATTCACGGGAGGGGGAGAGACTTCGAGGAAAATGAGGCAAGGGAGACCTCCGAGGCCGACGAAACGGTATCGATCCTTAGCCTGGAGGATTTGGTAGTGATCCGGAGCTGCTTCCAAATTCCGAAGGAGTACGAGCTCATTTTGCCGGGACCCGGGGTTAGGGCAAATTTGCCGATGCCAGTAAACATGTGTTTCTGGCCGGTCGATGCCTTCATCGCCGGGGCTCGACTACCTCTCCACCCATTCGCGATCCAAGTGCTGAGGTAGTTTGGGGTCAGCCCCGTCCAACTGATGCCGAACGTGTGGAGAGTTATCAATGGGTTCGTACTCCACTGCCAAGCAGCTGGGATCGAGCCGGAGCTGAGGGTACACCGGACTATCTACCGGCTTCATCAGCAGAACCGGTTGGAGTTCCGGTATTCCCTAGCTCCGAGGCACGGAGGTCGGCTCGTCGTCTGCCCCGACTCCATTAAGCACTGGCGGGATAAGTACTTGATAGTGCGGAGTGCGGAGGCGTGGCCCATACCTACTAGTTTCGTGGAGGAGGTGTCGAGGCGAGTGAGGGAGTCGCTGGTGCTTCACCCTCAAGAAGAGGAGGCAGTGCAGACTCTTCTTGACAGGCCGAAATACGACTGGAGGGAGCTGACCGAGGACATTCTCTTCAGGGGAGGGCGCAGCCACGTAGATCCTAGTACGAGGCTTTTTCTATGAATCAAAAATTTTTTTTGAAATAAAAACTTGCCTGTTCCAACTTGTGTCTTTAACTGGCTTCTTATTTGATGCAGAGGCAATGGATTTCGATGCGGTGATGGCGCAGAGGGCCGCCCTCGGAAGTAAGGCACCGAAGAAGCTCAAGAGGGTTTCTACCAAGCAGCTGCCCTCGAAGGCTCCGAGGGGCGCGAGTGTAGCCGAGGAGGTGGAGCCTCCGGCTGCGGTGACCCCGACCACTGGCGCAGGAGTAGCCTCGGTGTCAACTGCGGCAGGGGACTTCCCGATCACTGCATCTCTCGGGATGGGGACCCCCCGCTGATGGTGACGACCGAGGAGCTCCTGACTGAGGAGCACAAGAGGATCCATATTCCGGACTGGCAGGTTCGGAAGCATGATGGGTTCCTTGGCGACTCGTTGGCGAGCATGCAGGTGGTCAAACACCTGGCGATGCCAAAGGACCGAGCTGCCATGGATGCCAGTCTGGCGGGTGACGACACTATCGAGATCGCGCGCTCGGCAGTTTCGGTAAGTATCGAATTTCTGCCTTTGTTGGTTACTTTCCCTTTGGATTTTTCTAACTCTTTGTACTTTTTATTGTTTTCGTTGTAGATCATCGTCCACTTCGGTCATCTTTCGGAAAAGATGACGGAGTTGAAGAAGGAGCTGAAACAAGAAACCGACTGGGCTCAGGCTGAAAAGGCTCGAATGGGAACCGAGCTCGACAAGCTGAGGGTCGAGTCCGAGGATAGGTCGACGAGACTCGAGTATCTCGAAGGCCAGGTCACGAAGCTTGAGGCCGACCTTTTGCGGCAGAAGGAGGAGTCGGCCAAATAGCTGGCTGAGGCTGCGAAGACCATGGACGCCGCGGTGAAGGGGGTCGAAGAGGCCACCATGGCGAAGGCGCAGGGTTTCCTTGCCCAAAACATGGCCAAGGCCTACGCCCAAGCCATTTCTCAGGTGTCGGCACGATACCCTGAGGTGGACTGCTCGGGGTGGAGGCTGTTCCCGGGCCATGTCGAGGGCTTCGACCCTGAGTTGGAGGGAGAAGAAGAAGAGGGCGACGATGAGGACGACCGCAAGGTTGAGGTCGTCGGCGAGGTGCAGGTCACCGAAGTAACCCCGCTGGCGATTCAGCCCCCATCGGGGGGGTCCGTCCCAATCCAGTCTCGACGCCCTGGGAAAGAGGTCGACCCTTGATTTCACCTCTTCTTGACTTCTTTTTTTTTTTCGGTGCTGTCCTGTATTGCCTAATTGCAGACTGGCCACCGCATTTTTTGTCATAAATAAAAGAAACTTTTGAACTCGACCCCACATCACCTTTGAATAACCCCCCACCCCCCTTTTTTTGTGTTTGCTTGAAATTTGGCTAAGTGTTTAGACGAAGAACTCCTGCTTTAGTGCATGTAGCTTTTATTCAGGGGTCGGACGAGGAGTGAACTTTTGAATTTACTGAGCTCCGTTATTTGCCTTGATCTTTTCAGCTTGCCGATGCGACCCACTCAGCCGAACCCACTCGCTCTGAGGAGGAGGTTGGTTCCGAGGATAGCTTGGGGTCGACGAGGTTGAGTCTGGCTAGGTGTCGAGAGCGCCTTTATGAAGTCGAGTTAGGGTTGCACAGGGCTAAGAGCGAGCGGAACCACTTGCAGGTGATCTTGAGCCAATGAGACATCGAGATTCGGCGACTAGAGGGTCGGCTCGCCGAGATCCCTCCTATGGGTGAGAAGGATGGCTCGTCGACGGCTTTTACAAACGGGCTAAGATTGAAGTGTCTCCAGCTCTCTCTGTCGAAGATGACAGCGGAGAGGGATGATGTGCTCACCGAGGTGCACCACTTGCAGATAGTGGAGGCCGAACTTTTGGCGGAGGAAGAGGAGCTAACCAAGGCGATAGGCAGGTTGATGACCAAACGTGATGAGCTGACGGCAGAGGTCGATGCGTTGAAAAGAGCCACAGTGGATAGGGGCATCGAAGTCACTCACCTCCGCCGGATCATTGCCCGTCGCCCCAGCATTCCGAGCTCCGCCGTGCCTCCTCGCTTCGAGGTGGAGGCAGGAGACGAGTCTCTGAAACAGAGGATCGCTGAGTTGGAGGTTGAAGTGGCAGGCCTAAAGCCACACTCGGGGCCAATTAACGTCAGGAGCACTTCATGCACTCGTGAGGAGGGCGAGCGAGGCATTTCATTTTATGAGATCGCGACACGTTCTCCTGTAGGTCAACCAAGTCCAGGTGACGCCCAAAGTGGCGTGGCGATTTCATCGAGCGGGGCATCCGTCGGGGTAACTGTCAGGAGCAGTGCCGAGGAAACTTCTCAATTTGTCGGTTTAGGGACGAGTACCAGGGTCAAGCGTCGCCGCCCTTGGGTGTCTTTGAAGCGAAATATCCCTGCGCCAAGGAAGTGCTGAAGATTTTTTTTGTTTTTCAAGTTTTGTATTTCGCCTAAGTGTAACGAGTCGGTGTTGTAGTTTTTGCTTTTTGGAAGTCTTGTAGCTCGGTTGTAGAGAAGATGCCGCTTTGTAATTGTCTCCCCGCACTTAATCGAAATGATGCTTTTTCTTTCCTGAAATTGTGCGTTTTTGAACCCTTTCTTACCGTTGTGTTACTCGTGACTGTCTTTAGCGTGCCGAGGTCCGGAGATAAACTTTCGCTCATTTGGTCCTCGGGGGCGTCGGTGCCTAGAGCGCTCGGTAATGTGTGCCGAAGCCCTGAGCAAGGTTTTTTGCTTGTTTGGGCGTCGGTGCCAAGAGTGCTCGGCAATGTGTGCCGAAGCCCAAAGCAAGGTTTTTTGCTTGTTTGGGTGTCGGTGCCAAGAGCGCTCGGCAATGTGTGCCGAAGTCTAGAGCAAGGTTTTTGCTTGTTTTGGCATCGATGCCAAGAGCGCTCGGCAATGTGTGCCGAAGTCTAGAGCAAGACTAGGCAGGCCAAGCACTGCTTCGAACCTCTTGGCTCGTGAATCCGTGAGAGTGAGTTTCTTGCAGTGGAGAGCCACCTATTAGAGGATTACCTCAACTTTAAATGAACTATAAGAACCAGAGGTTAGCTCCTCAAGGTCCTGGGCATGGGTCGACAATATACGAGATTCTAGTGGTGATTTCATAGTCCAGTATTTGATCAAGGACTAGGGCTATCGTGGACCTTCGACTTCGCCTTGTGAAAAAACTGAGGACTGTCCAAGCTGGGAATTCACCGAAGCCTCTAACAAGTTCATGTTTGAAGCGGATATCTTCTCTTGAGGAAACACGAAGAATATAGCAAATTCATATCAATGACCTTCCAACCGCGAGGATCAAGAGATGTAGTGTGTCAAGATTAGCATACGAATGGTAGACCTAGCATCAGCTTCTCCCATGTTTAGTTTAGTTGTAAGGATTTCGCGCACGGCAGCGAAACGAGAGTATATTTCAACGGTTGTGGGAGCAATTCCGAATGGCGAACCACTTCTAGCTCGCTTAAGAGCAAGCTTGCGAAGCGGAGTCGAGCCAAGTGTTGGACTCCGAACTCGTCATTTGAGTATGTTTCAACGGTTGTGGGAGCAATTTCGAATGGCGAACCACTTCTACCTCGCTTAAGAGCGAGCTTGCGAAGCGGAGTCGAGCCAAGTGTTGGACTCCGAACTCATCGTTTGAGTATGTTTCAACGGTTGTGGGAGCAATTCCGAATGGCAAACCACTTCTAGCTCGCTTAAGAGCGAGCTTGCGAAGCAGAGTCGAGCCAAGTGTTGGACTCCGAACTCGTCGTTTAAGTATGTTTCGAACGGTTGTGGGAGCAATTCCGAATGGCGAACCACTTCTAGCTCGCTAAAGAGCGAACTTGCGAAGCGGAGTCGAGCCAAGTGTTGGACTCCGAACTTGTCGTTTGAGTATGTTTTAACGGTTGTGGGAGTAATTCCGAATGGCGAACCACTTCTAGCTCGCTTAAGAGCGAGCTTGCGAAAGCGGAGTCGAGCCAAGTGTTGGACTCCTGAACTCGTCGTTTGAGTTTGTTTTAACGGTTGTGGGAGCGATTCCGAATGACGAACCACTTCTAGCTCGCGTAAGAGCGAGCTTGCGAAGCGGAGTCGAGCCAAGTGTTGGACTCCGAACTCGTCGTTTGAGTATGTTTGAACGGTTGTGGGAGCAATTTCGAATGGCAAACCACTTCTAGCTCGCTTAAGAGCGAGCATGCGAAGCGGAGTCGGGCCAAGTGTTGGACTCCGAACTCGTCGTTTGAGTATGAAGAAGGTAAAAGCAGAGAGATACAAGAAATTTCACAAGTAAAATATGAAAAAATGTTCTTTATTGAAAACTAATAGTCGGCTGCTTCTGAGTTGCGAGACGTTATTACATTGGAGAAATAAAGGAGCAAACGTAAAATTACAAGTGGAGAGGAACGGTTCGACATCTGACGGTACTCAGAGAGGCGTTCATGCGCTCTCTTGGTACTTTAAGAGATGTTCGGCATTCTAAGTCCTGAGAATCTCTCTTCCTTCGAGATCTTGTAGTTCCGGGTCGAACCACCTTGATGATCTTGTAAGGTCCTTCCCAATTTGGAGCCAGCTTACTCTTCTAACTGGGGACTGAGATAGCTAACTTTCTGAGGACCAAGTCCCCTTCTTTGAGGTTGGTGGGACGGGCTTTCTTATTGTAGGCCAGCTCGATCCTCCTTCGGTAGCTTTGTTGGCGAATCGAAGCTCTTTCCCGGAGCTTATCAATCAGATCCAGGTTCGCTCGAAGTTCCCTGGCATTCTGCTATTCTTCATAGGTAATGAGGCGGGGAGAGGGTACACCGACTTCCAAGGGGATCACAGCTTTCGACCCATAGGTGAGATTAAATGGCGACTCTCCTGTACGGGTCCATTTGGTAGTGCGGTAATTCCACAGTACGTTAGGGAGCTGGTTGACCCATAAACCCTTAGCGAACTTATCCAGCCTCTTCTTAATACCGGAGAGAATTTGTCTGTTGGCATTTTCTACTTGACCATTTGATTGCGGGTGGGAGACGGGGGAGAAGCATTGTTGGATGGCGAGGTCTTCACAGAGAGCTCGGAATGCGGACCCTGTAAATTGTGTTCCATTGTCGGTTATGAGGACCCGAGGGACATCGAACCTGCAGATGACGCTCTTCCAGAAGAACTGAAGGACTTTGTTCTCGGTGATTGTAGCTAAGGGCTCGGCCTCTATCCACTTTGAAAAGTAGTCGATCGCCACGACTAAGAATTTGAGCTGGACAGGAGCTGGGGAAAACGGCCCTAGTAAATCCATTCCCTACATTGCAAAGGGGATTAGCTTGATAGGGAGATAAGCTGAGCTTGAGGCAGGCGACAAATGTTGGAATGCTTTTAACAAGAGCTGCATTGCCGAACGTGTCGTTCGGCGTCTTGGAGGAGGGTAGGCCAGAAGTATCCATAATTCAGCACCTTTCAGGCAAGTGATCTGGAACATGAATGTGCTCTGCCTATGCCTTCATGAAGTTCTTGCAAGGCGTATGTGGCTTGTTCGGGGGAGAGGCACCTCAGATAAGGTCTGCCATCAACTTGTGTGAAGGAGCGTTTGTACAAGACCCCCTTAATAATGGTGTACCACTCCGCTCTGGTTCTGACTCGGCGAGCTTCCTTAGGGTCTTCGGGGAGGAGCCCATCCCTTAGGAATTTTACTAGGGGTTTCATCCAATTATCTTGAAGTTGAACAAGCAGCGACTCCATGGAGTCGGGAGTTTCTTCTTCTATGCTCGGCTTCAGGAGCACTTCGATCAAGACGGTCTGCTCGAGACCTTAGAGAGAGAAAGTGGCTAACTTGGAGAGAGCATCTACTTGGGCATTTTACTCCCTAGGGATCCGCCGAATAAGTGCCTCTTCGAAGAGAGCCATGAGATTTTGGACCTTGGCTAGATACTTAGCCATTTGGTCATCTCGCGCTTCATACTCGCCCAAGACTTGATTCACGACCAGCTGAGAGTCACTAAATATGCGGAGATGTTGTTCCCCTGCCTTGCAAGCCATTCCGAGACCGGCTATAAGTGCTTCATATTCTGCTTCATTGTTGGAGGCCTTGAAGTTGATGCGAAGGGAGTATTGGAGGACGAAGTCATCGAGGCCTGCCAGAATAACTCCGACTCTACTCCCTTCGGTACAAGAGGATCCATCAACATATACCGTCCAAATAGGAGGCCCGTTTGCCGCTTGACTAACCTCGGGAATGGTGCTTTCAACTATGAACTCAGCTAAGGCCTGAGCCTTGATCGCGGTCCAAGGTTGGTAGGATATATCATGCTGGCTCAGCTCGATCGACCACTTCATGAGGCGGCCAGACCTCTCTGGCTTGTGCAGAACTTGCTTCAGCGGTTGGTCGGTAAGAACGACCACTGAGTGAGACTGGAAATACGGGCGAAGCTTCCTAGCTGCCATAACCAAGGCGTATGCCACTAGTCTTGGATAACGAAGCTCGGCATCACGAATTACCTTGCTTACGTAATAGATGGGCTTCTGACCCTTGTCTTCTTCCCTCACCAAGATAGCGCTGAAGGTTTGTTCAGAGGCAGCTAAGTAGAGGTACAGTGTTTTCGCAGGGATAGGCTTGCTGAGGAGAGGGGGGTTGACTAGGTAGGCTTTAAGCTGATCGAACGACTCCTGCTGTTGCTGACCCCATTCGAAGCCCTTATCCCCCCTGAGAGCCTTGAAGAAGGGAAGACACTTCTCCTTTGACTTGGAAAGGAAGCGCCCTATAGCTGCGAGGTGCCCGGTTAGCTTCTAAACTTCTTTTATACTTTTGGGAGGAGCCATATCCAATATGGCCTTGATCTTCTCGAGATTGGCTTCGATACCTCTTTGGCTGACCATGAAGCCTAGGAACTTTCCCGACGCGACTCCGAACGCACACTTGTTCGGATTGAGCCTCATATCATGTTTTCTTAACACATCGAATGCCTCCTGTAGGTCGGCGACATGGTCGGCCCCTCGAATGCTCTTCACAAGCATATCATCAATATACACCTCCATGTTACGACCGATCTGATTTTGGAAGACCTTGTTAACGAGGCGTTGATAAGTGGCGCCTGCGTTCTTCAACCTGAAAGGCATCACGCTGTAGCAGTAGAGGCCCTGATCAGTAATAAAGGAGGTCTTCGGGATGTCCGAGGGGAACATGCGGATTTGATTGTATCCGAAAAAAGCATCCATGAAGCTGAGAAGCTCATGGCCCGAAGTGGCGTCAATCAGAGTATCGATGCTTGGAAGGGGGAATGGATCTTTGGGGCATGCTTTGTTCAGGTCAGTAAAGTCGATGCAAATTCTCCAGGTCCCGTTGGCCTTCTTTACCATCACAACATTCGAGAGCCATTCGGGGTAATTGACTTCTTGTATGAACCGAGCCTTTAGGAGCTTTTCCACTTCCTCTTTTATGGCTTGCTGGCACTCGGGAGCAAACTTGCGCCTCTTCTGTTGGACCGGTTTGGATCCCGGAGCAATGCTGAGGTGGTGGACTAGGAGCTCTTCAGAAATTCCGGGCATGTTGGCTGCCGACCAGGCAAAGAGATCGTGGTTCTTTCTAATGCACTGGACTATGTCAGAGCATAGGGCAGATGGGAGGGTCTTACTGATAAAGAACTTGCGGCTCGGATCATGCTTAGAGAAGAGCACTTCCTCCAGTTCATCCACCGGCTCGGACGTTTGTCGGACACTCTCTTGGGGGATTTCAAGTGTTTCGAAGGAGAGAACTGGACCTCCAGTAGAGGTCATGTAGCATTTGCGGGCCATCTCCTGACTGCCTCTTACTCCCCTACTCCTGCTCGAGTGGGGAACTTCATCTTGAGGTGATAAGCGGAAGGGACGACTTCGAGAGCAGCTAGGCCGGGCCGGCCCAGGATGACATTATAAGCTGCGAGGAAATCAACGACCATAAAGTCCATCGGCTCCATTCGGGTAGTAGGAGTTTTGCCAGTGGTTACGTCGAGGGTGATCACCCCTTCAATAGTCACTGGCACTCCCGTGAACCCGTGGAGTGTGTAGCTGGCAGGTTTAAGTCTATCCCGGGATAGCTTAAGTCCTTTGAAAGCATCGAAGAAGAGGATGTTAACGAAGCTGCCATTGTCCACTAGGATCCTCTCCACTTTAAAATTCGCCATATGGAGGTAAATGACTAGTGCATCACAATGGGGGGTTCGGACGCCTACCAGGTCTTCATCTGAGAATGTGACGGGTACCCCAAGGCCTTTAGGGGGAGGCATGCCATGTACTGAATTGACTTTCCTTACGAAAGCCTTTTAAGAGCAGTTGGAGGAGCCCCCCATTGGGCCCCCATGAATGAGGTGTAGGACACGCTCATCTTCGAATTTGGGTGTCTCACCACGTCGCTCAGGACGCTTGTTAGCCCCCCGAGGAGGAGGAGGAAGGTCAGTTTGGTCTTTTCTCACGATTTTGGCCAGCTGCCCCCTCTAGATGAGGGTCTCGATCTCGTTCTTCAGGGCCCGACAATCATTGGTGTCATGGCCATGGTCCCGGTGATAGCGGCACCATTTCTCTTTATCCCTTTTCTTGCCAGGGGTGTTCATCTTCGGGGCAGGAGGTATCACCCCTTCCTTCTCTACTTCCTGAGAATAGTGGAAATGTTGGCATTAAGAGGAGTGAATTTCTCGAATCTGGGGGGAGGGCGGTGCTGACCGCTATTATCCTTTTGGAGCTTCTTGGCTCTTTCTTCTTCTGTTCCCTTTCTCTTGGACGCGGAGGAAGGCCCCTCAAAGCTGGGGCGGTGCTCAGCTTCCTCGGCCCGAATATACTTCTCGCTTCGGAGAAGGAGATCGGCGAAGTTCTGCGGAGGCTTCTTGGCGAGGGAAGACCGTAGGCTGGAGTTGAGGACATTCGACTGGAATGCTGCTGCAGCGACCGACTGGTCGAGGGAAGCAATGGACCTGGCTTCCGCGGTGAACCTTTTCACATAGTCTCGCAACTTCTCACCCTTCTTCTGGTTAAGATAGAGCAGCGAAATGCTGGTCTTCTCAGTTCGGCGGCTACTCACGAAGTGGGTGACGAAGAGGGTCTCAAATTGCTCGAAGGAGAATATTGAGGATGAGGCGAGGCGAGAGTACCATTCTTTGGCCGGACCTTTAAGAGTAGCGGGAAAGGTCTTGCACAGCAGAGCATCGGAAGCTTGGTGGATTAGCATGAGGGTCTTAAAGCTTTCGATGTGGTTGACGGGGTCGGACTCCCCGGAATAAGTCTCGAATTGGGGAGGCTTGAAGCCTATTGGAACGGGCGCCTCCATGATGGTTCGAGAGAAAGGAGGTCAGCTTGGGCAGAGAGTCCTTCCTCTAAGCTCTTCTTCTCTGTCTAGCTAACCCAAGCGCCTCTCCATTTCGTGGAGACGACGGTAAACGGCATCATCCCTTCGATGGTAGCCAAACGAGCCTCCGGACTCGTCTTCGTACGATGGAGAGCGGGGGCTACGGCGACGGTAGCTTCTGGAGTGGCGAGGACTGGGAATGTGCTGGGGGTTGCTAGGAGCTGGGGGAGGAGTTAGGGACCGTTGGCGAGGACTTCGGACCGGAGGAGTGGGAACCCTCTGAGCATTGTTGTTGTTGGGTCGAAGATTGAGGGCTTGTAAGATGGTTGCTTGGAATTGCTGGAACTCGGCACGGGTGATGGGTGCCTCATCATTGCTCGGGGGTTGTCGACCAGCAGGAGAATGGGGTCTTCTCCTATGGTGGCCTGGGGACTCTCTCCGCCCTCTGCAAGGAGGGGACCTTCTGTATTCTCGGCGGTGAGGAGATCGCTCATTTGGACGGTGTTGGCGGGAGGTTCCCTCTCGGATCCGCCTTTCATCCAAACGGCGGCGAAGATCCTCTTCTTTGTGCCGATTGTCTAGAGTGTTGCGGAGGTCATCGGATGCTCGGGGATTGTAGATGCCATGGAATCAGTAGAGGGGTTGTGCGCGGAGACGCGATCATGTTGGAGAGGTTGTTTCTGAGGATTGGGACGGGAGCCCCCCGCACCGGCATTCTGAGGTCCGGCTTGACCCCAAGGTTGAAGATTCTGAGAAGGAGGTTGGTCTTGCTGCGGGGCTTGATTAGGCTGAGGAGAAGGTCCTGTTGGCTGGACGGTTTGGAGAGGGATCTCTTGTTGTGGTTGAGGAGGATTGGGTCCACGGTTGGACCCTCTTGATCTTAGCTTTCGGGGAGGCATGGCTGGGCGGATCTGACCAACGGGAAGAGGAAGGGCTGCTATACGCTGTTTCCCACAGATGGCGCCAATCTGTTACCGCTAAATCTTGTGTGGGGGTAAACAGATAGTATTTGTGGATTCTTAGGAAAACTGAATAACAAACCTTAACCTTTTCCGCCGGAGTTTGACCGTTGACTCCCGCCATTCACCTGCAAAAAGTGCGAGACACCAGGGTTGATCCCGATGACGCACCCTCCGACGCTCAAGTCAGTGATCAGAGAAGATTATGATAGAGCATAAATTGGCAAAAGATTGATTACCTCTTAATGGTGGTGGATGGGGAATATTTATAGCTGTCTTTGGGATTAGATTAGGAATGAAATCCCTAATTCCCAGTAAAAGGATAGAGCGAATCAGGGCTGTTGATTGAATGCAATCAGAAACCCTAATCCTATCCTGTTGGACCGGGTTTGCTGCGGGTTGGAACCCGCACCCAGTTGAGGTGGATCCGTTCGCGGGTTATTGGGTCTTAGGAGAGAAGACCCAGTACCCGTTTTAGACCCATTTGTAGGTGAAATTACCATTTTACCCCCAAGCTTTGGGATTCGCACCCAATTTGGACGGTTCCGATTTAACCCCATTTTAGCCATATCAATAGGTGATTAAATACTTCTGATTAATTATTGTCTCATCTAGTCACAAAGCTACTGAGATCACAAATATCAGAATGTATTGACTTAAAAAGTTGTGTGCTCCTAGAGACCATACTAAATGATTTTCTAGTGATCATAATCTAAGCACAAATTTCACAATTGTCATATCTAATGAAGTGTCATTTAGCAAAGTTATAAGTTTTAACAAGAACAAACAATTTAATATAAGTTTTTAAATCCTAGCCAATTATACTATATTCAGGAACTATACACAATTAGAACAATTATTATTAATTGTCTCATTTATTAAACTCAACTTATACTTGCGATTGACAATATATGCACATTATAAGAGTTAATAAAAAATTACTCTACCACATTTTACAAAATTGTTTGCTTTATCTAATGGTTCTAACAATGTCCACTTGCTCAAACACAGTAAGCAAAATTTTCGTTATTCGTTCTTCATCATCTTTGAAACTCTAAACGAGATAATGACTAATATTTTATAATTCAATTTTGCACATATAGTACAACAAACGAGAAAGAACAAAATGTAACTAATGGAGTCATATCCTACATTAAGAGATGCTCTCTCCTAAGTTACAGACATTTATTAAAAATCTTATACATCAATCTTTATTAGAGAAGCAAACATACAATCTCATTAAACTGCAAAAGATGTGTCACCCAATATATCTATACACATAGTACGACAAGGAACACTAAACAACTTAAAACATGCTAGTTTCAAAATGAGAATAATTATGATCTAAAACTCCTAATCATATGATCAAACACACACAACGTTAACACATTTATCACATGAAAATACTAAGAGATTATAGTAGATCATACCGACACTTCAAGTTAGAAGTGTTTTCCAAATTCGATGGAGAAGCCTGCGTAGTGCATACTTATTCAACCGTGATGCATATCCATCGTCTCCAATACACACAATTTGTAAGTAACTTTGAAGTTCCTATATTCATCAAATTGTTAAAGATTAGCCAATTAAACAAATTATTAGCACTATTTAATTCACAACAATTCAATTGGAGACTCAAATTTTATAGTCAAAGCCTATAATTTATCAAAATAGATATTTGATCCTTAGCATGTAGCCAAAGCAGTTATTCAAATTTGTATTTAATTAAATAATGCATAATATGATTTTGAATTTTAGCACTTAGCAACAAAATTCAAACAAATAATTAAATAACAATTTAAATTTGGTGAATTTATCTTTAATTTAGATCTGAATTAGAAGTACACTGCAATAGATCTAGTTTTCTCCCCAAACACGAAATACAAAACAATACCCAATGGATTGTCTCCACTAGTTAGATCCAGATCTGATTCCTTTTGGCTGGATCTGGATCTAATCCAACAGTCTAAACACCAAACAACAAATCTCCAACCAGTAGAGCAGCTGTTGGACTGGATCTGAATCTGGATCTGCTCCAACAGTCCAAACACCAAGCGGCAATCTCCAACCAATAGAGCAGCTGTTGGACTGGATCGGAATCTGGATCTGCTCCAACAGTCCAAACACCAAACATGAACTAAACACCCAATCAAAAGTCTGGATCTGATCAATCCCAAGAGCAACAAGGATCCGATCCTAAGCCTGAACACGCACCAGCAAGATCTCAACAAATGAAATATGAGATGAACTGGGTTTAGGGTATTGGGCTTTATGCCCACTCAACCCGGTCCAACAATCAAACAGATAACACGTGCAAAGCACATGTTGCCCCATAGAACATTATACGCAATAATATTCTATTATATTAAGAATATATCTATATATCCAACATATGGTACTACTGCTCCGTTGTCAAAATGGCCATCCGTAGCCGGGTTGCCAACAAGGTAACCCTGGATAAAAATTAATACAGAATTTAAAAACACATCTAAAGAACTAGGGCCTGATATTCATAGTTCTACTTTCTAGCTAATTCGTACTTTTAATGTCTATAAAAGGAGCCAAGGACTATTGAATAAATCAGGTAATTTTGAATGGAAAAATTGAGTTGGTTTTGCTGTAAGGTCTGTATGTGAATTTCTTCTTCTCCTTCATAGTTGGTTGTGCATTACTTAGCATAAATATTCAAGATAATATCCTCATGGCTTGTGTTGTTGTAAATGATATATTAGTTGATGAGAAGGGAAAATGGATAATCTTCAAGGTTGGAATTGAAACTAAAAAATTTAAGACTTAAAACATAATCTGGAGTTTAAACAGAACTGAAGAAGAAATGACGGATTTCCATTGATTACTAAGAATTACCCTTGAGTACTCATTTCTGACAATTGATGAGAATGATGTTGTTTGTAGTGCCAAATCAAAATAGTTAAAGATCAATACTTAACGAGTATAAGTTAATGTAAAAGATCTGCTAAATTGAGGAAGTCCTACAGAATAACTATACAACTACGAATGAATTACATGCCAATTTGGAAAAATAAGTATCAGTTCAGAAAAGAAAATAAGAAAGCGCCAACATGAAAATGTTGAGATGATGATTGATGAGCACCAAAACAGTATGACATCATAAGTTGGTAATCATTAATAAATATGTGTAATCAGAGAAATTAGAGGTACCCACATTGAGTGAAATATCGAAGATTCACTTGAGAGAGTTTGTGCAAGTGCAACAAAATTCATGAGTCTTTTAACAATCATTTGTGGTTGACGCAGTTATTGTTTGTACATAGGCAATGGAAAAATAGGTATATATCTTCCTGTATCTAACTACTTGTAAGAAAGAATAAGAAAAATAAAAAGAAAAGTAAAGAATTATTTGTGCAAGCTTACAAACCTTGAGATTGAAAATCATTTTGTTTACAGCTTGATTATCCGTCATAAGATGGAAACTTGTAATGGAGTAACTAAGTATGTCAAATATGAAGAGTTAGGGACTGTTTGGTTGGAGGGGAATGGAGGGAAGGGGAGGGGAGGGAAGGGTTTTTTTAATACTTTTCTTGTTTGGTTCAATTTTTAGGAGGGGAGGGGAGGGAAATGGGGGGTTGCAACACCCCTCCTGAGCCAATTTTGGCTCCCCTCCAAAAGTGGGGGGATTTGGAGGGAAGAGAAAATAGGGCTAATTTTTTAAAGTGGCTAGACTAAATTGTCCTTTAAAATCTAAATCCTAATATAATAAAAAACCTCTCTCTTTCTCCATACCGACTGTTTCTCTCCCGCTCTCTCTTTCTCCCTATCCTGGTCGCCGTCGACTCCGCTGTCCTCCGAGTTTGAATCAACATCTTTGGGTGTATTTTCCTCGTAGCCATGCACTCTGAAGCGGTAGATACAAGTTAGAGACGGGTTACCATGATAGTGTTGGCTGCCTCCACATCAAATGTCTGAGCATTGCTTCTCTCAAGATCATAGATAAACCTTGTCAGGACTTAAGAATGTGTAGGTTCGCCAGACCCTTCATGCCATGCAGAGACGGCGCAGTCTTTAGGAGCACTTGACCTGTCATATGCCACACTCTGCCACTCAAAATAAATTTAGATAGTCAATTTTGACAAGGGGAATGGCAAACATATGGATCCAATGTTCCATCAGTTATTGCATTTATCATGAGAAGACAAGCAATTATACATAAGAGTAACTATATATGTCCTGTATATACCTTATATGAACCAAAATATGCATTACGTTGCATTACCAGA
Source organism: Hemerocallis citrina (assembly GCA_017893485.1). Lineage (NCBI taxonomy): Eukaryota > Viridiplantae > Streptophyta > Magnoliopsida > Asparagales > Asphodelaceae > Hemerocallis > Hemerocallis citrina. The sequence continues at coordinate 168,408,699 of CM030368.1, forward strand.
CATGTACGAGTATCAAGCTGTGTTGCAGATGCAATGCTACTATATAACCAATCTGATGTCACTTCTTGAAGGTGAAGGGCATGATTATGAACAAAGGATATAACATAGGGCAAATGTACAAAACTTTAAAATGAAGAGCCTAATGAAAAAATATGCATTTCATTTCGACCATGCTGCTTTGAGTTGTATAACGGCATCCTTTTCCATCTCACATTCACGATCAAACAGTAAATCAGAGAAATACAAGTGAACACTATTAACACAAGCAATCTTCTTCTTCTCATACGAATGAAAAACTTAATAGGCATTATGACTATTAAAATTGTCATTGATATGGAAGTCTCTGTTCAGCAATATCAGAAGCATGTTCTTAACGAACTACTAAACATAGTCATGGATATATTACATTCGTTGTTGTTTCAATTTTTATTGTATGAAGTGGTTGTATGAATTTCTTATTATATGCAAAAGGGTATAAAAGTAATTTTATTATAAAATTCATTCCCTCTCCTTGTGAACCAAATAAGAAAATTATTATTTTCCCTCCCCTCCTCTCCTTTAAACCAAACAGACTTTTCATTAAATTCCTCCCCTCCCTTTCCCTCCCCTCCCCTCCCCTCCATTAAAATCCCTCCCTTCCCCTCCCCTCCTTTAAAGATAATAAATTTGCATTGGAGATGCTAATTAAGCATATTCATAAATTCGACATAATTTAACCAAGCTTACATCATTTAACAAATAAACAAGGGATACATATCACCTATTTTGTTCCCGAATCTAGCTAAATAAGAGAAGTAAACACAACTTGTGGATTTCATCTAAACTCCTGAATCTAGCATAAACGACTTATCCAATTTTTCTGATGGTTGTTTTCTGTCCGAAAACAGCAACAAACAATATTTCTGATGGTTGTTATGTATTATTGGCATTGGGGGTTAAAACTAGCAATATCAGTGGAAGTCTATGATCAAATAGAGCTGCAACATTATCAATAATGGCAAGTCAGATAACATGTGGAAGAATAGAACGTGAAAGTCATTGTAACATGTGGAAGTTATTTTTTCTCAACTAAATAATGAGTAATGCTAGAGCCACTACCAATTTCACTACATTTCTCTTCACTACCTTAGGTGGCACACTCCAATAGGTAGGGGATGATAGAGTAGGTGGGAGAACTCTCCAATAGGAGTATGCCACCTAAGGTAGTGAAGGAAATGGTAATGAAATTGGTAGTGGCTAAAGCATTACTCCTAAATAAATAGCCATGTCAGCTAATAAATACATCAATAAAGTAGTTTTTCTTTGTTAACTTAAAATTGAGTTAGGCCAATCAACATGTCGTAACTAACTAGAGTAAGCTATTTGAAATAATTTAACAAAGTGAAGAACCTAGACAATGAGTATGAGGTTAAGTAGGAGATATTTCACTTATGCAGAGTAGAGAATCACTTTGTTAGACTAGCAAAATTAATAGTTACAGTAATCACTATTTATAGCTTGCATTTAGCGCCCCCCCCCCCCCCCCCCCCCCCCCCCCCCCCCCCCCCCCCCCCAAAAATCCATCCTTTTTTTCCTGATTTGGCCTTCGTGCCAAATGTACAGTTTTGCATAATGCTTTTCATATATTTGTTAGTAACCCAATGTTCTTGCTTACCAGTAATGTGATAATGTACTCAATACTATATATCTTAGGGTTAGTGATGTTCATATTTCAGAAACTACAGTTTTAATTTTAATTAGCTATCTGTAGCATATATGTATTTTTCAAATATTTTTTAAGCTGTACAAGGCTTTGAGTTATAACTACACTAATAAATTATAAAATTTTCAACTAATTATTCAACATTTTATTTTGTTTAGAAAAGTAGAACAGGTAACAGAAGAGGTTGATTCCTTGAAAGAAAGACTTTCATTGCGCCAACAAAACAGGATGCAGGAAGCTAGAGAGAGAACAGAACTAATGCAAAGAGCGGTATGGAATCTACTTTATTTTTTGACAGCAATCATTGCAGTTTTTTGTGCTTTCTATTGGCTGTACATGTATGTCGTAGTTGAATGCACTTCCTACGGCTAGTGTTTCACCTTTCTCTCAAGTTCTAAGGAACTTCTCCAATAGTTTGCTAGAATGTGGAAGCCACAAAATGATCTTTTCAGAGTTATGGCCAACCTCTCTTACTTAGGGATCTTTTGAAGTAGAACATGTTGAGATGGGTTGGGCATTTATCATAGACCTGCAACAATCATGAAGAGTGTTGGGATTATATAGAATAAAGCTAAATGTTAGGGTAGACCTGAACATACTTGGATTAGGCAATTAAGAAGGCAATGATAGTTTTAAATTTGACTGAAGACATGACTCTCAATAAAGCTAAATGAAAAATTAGGATTCATAATTCATGGAACTAATCCAAATTGTTGTTGTGAGTTTGCTCTCTGATGTATAGTTTCTTGAACCAGGAAGTTGGCGAATATATTAAGAGGGTGATATCAAGTCGACAGTCAAGTTAAAAAACTTTGTCAAATTTCCAGAGCTTTGTCTCCATAACTAATCACCCCGCATTTATGCCAAATGGCTTAGATGGTGTTTATATAGTCATATGTTTAGTGACTCGTAGATTTTGCCTGAGATCAGACCTCAGATCGGCCCTTGTTGTGATGAGGAATGCTTGTTTAGTTTCTTAGTTTAATTACATCTACGACTAAATTAAGAATCATTTTAGCATGGGGATAATTCACATGTTCTGAGAATTTTCGATGATGAAGCCCAAGCAGTGCAATCGGCCCGCAATTTTCACAGGATGCTTGAAGAAGCTTATTCTACTGGAGTAGCTATTTTTTCCAAATATGCTGAGCAGGGGGGTCGTCTTAAGGTAATCGATTATGGCCTCCTAATATTCTATGAAAATATAATATTATATGTATGTATCTTGCATGCAACTGGCTACTTCCTATTTCTCCCACACACACAAAAAAAATGAAAAATGAAAAATGAAGTAGAATACTTGGCGTTTTTAAGTAAACCATATTTGCCATTCCCATGAGAAGTTCAGACCACCTAAGAATAAGTGAATATTCTTTCAAATTATGTGTATCATTTAATTAAAATAAATTATAAATGTACACCTCTTCTCAATTATTTTATACTTTTCTTCGATAGGGAACTCACAAAAAATGTTGGTGTACTCAAGTGGCTGAAGGAAATAACTCGAGAAAAGATACAAACCTTAACAAACAAGTTATAGTGACGCTTCCAATTGTTTTGGTTTTTCAATCATATACAACACAAAATTGTCCCCTCAAATAGAGAAATGTCATGCGGGTGGGGGTCTAGAAATCACCTTAACCCGCACATCTAATTTGCAGTTTAGTGTAGCTGTGTAGGCTAAAATCACTGCTGAAAATATGAATTATATATCCTTGAATTGTTATGGGAAAAAAATCCTATGTGTTGGTAGAAGTGAAGTAAAATTTTTTCTCAGTTCTTATGTCATGTCACTTTCAAATTCCACTTAAAAATTGTATGAACATTTTTGCTTACTTCTTTTTTCATTATTAATAACACCTTCATATTTTTTCTTCTCCAATTGCAGGTTGAAGATGTCGTGGATGTGAATTGTTTTTATGTTAGTCACTCAAGGATTTTTGGTCGTCAATTTTAAGTATATTTAATGGATATTTTTATGAGTTTATTGTACGGATTCAAGTTTATTGTACGTTAGTTTGTGATATATTTTGTATACAATTTTTCAAAACTTTTATAGGTGAATGGTGTATTGATATTGAATATATATCAATTTTTATATGCATCCGGAGATTTTTTTTTATATAGGTAAAAAGAAATAGCATTCTTAAAACGTTGTAAAAAACACCTATATTAAAACGATAGCATTTTGCAAATGTTGTGAAAGAGATTGCATTTTTAAAAACGCTTGGTTTTTATAGCGTTTTCCGAAACGCTGTCAATTGATAGCGTTTCTGAAAACGTTATCAAATCAATAGAGTTTTTGAAATGCTATAAAAATGATAGCGATTCCAGATAACGCTATCAAAACGACTGCATTTCCGAAACGCTATCAAATCAATAGCGTTTTTGAAACGCTATAAAAATGATAGTGTTTCCAGAAAACGCTATCAAAATGATAGCATTTCTGAAACGCTCTAAAAAGCATAGAGTTTCCAGAAAACGCTATAAACTTACGATAGCGGGGGCTGCGACAGCGTTTGTAAAACGCTATCGTAGACCTTTTATAGCATTTTACAAATGCTATCAAATGCCCAATATATTGTAGTGTATACAACTAAAGTACTACAATGCTACTGAGCCCCATTGAGTAAAAAGAACTACTGAGTCCCATATTTGAACTTTTTTTCAATATTACTTGTAAATTTATTTATTTTCCTTTCTAACCATGTCAATATGTTGATACTTTGCATTGACAAGTGAGGTAGAGATGGTATGAATGTGAATCAATTAATTGTCTTTTGGCATACAACATTAATTGAGGTCCGATCAAATCCTTTCGAATTTTTTTACCAAACTATCCCACCTTTTGAAGGTATGTACCAAACTGTCCCTATTTGAAAGTTAAATACCAAAAAGTCCCTGTCGCTAACTGAGATAGCGCGCCTGGTAAAAATTTGCGCGCTAACTCAGTCAGCGTGTGTCACACTCATCTAGGCGCGCTAACTGAGATAGCGAGTGTCAATTGGATTTCATTTAAATCACACTCGATGTCACACTCATCCCAGTTCTTCTCTCCCAAAACATGCTATCTCAGTTAGTGAGTGTGATACAAACACACTCGCTAACTAAGATAGCGTGTCTAAACCCAATGATTTTTCCCTGCAAGCCAATACACTCGCTATCTCCGTTAGTGACTGTGGTACAAACAAACTCACTAACGGAGATAGTGAGTCTATACTTGGGATTTTTTTTCATTTTTTTCTCCAAAGTGTGTTTTAAAATTAAACCAATCTATACTCGCTATCTCAGTTAGCGCGACTGGATTAAATGGGTGCGCTAACGGAGTTAGCGAGTCTATACTTTAGATTTTTTTCTCACAATCTTACTTGAGGGGGAAAATAGTAGCCCCTAACACACGCTGACTGAGATAACGCACAGATTTTTACCAGGTGTGCTATCTGAGTTAGCGACAGGGACTTTTTGGAATTTAACTTTCAAACAGGGACAATTTGGTACATACTTTCAAAAGGTGGGATAGTTTGGTAAAAAATTCAGTCCTCTCCGATGTCTCCGTCTCCACTCTATAAATAATCTCTCCCTCTCACTCTCATCCTAGCATCAGAAAAAAGAGTTCAATCTAAAACCAAGCATAACATTTCCAGCAATATCTTTAGTTCCTCCCAAATCATCATTATTACAAAGAGGTTTTAACATGTGTAGCCCTAACAAATATATGATAATATCATATACCCCTCACAAATTTATATTTTTGTATATGCCCCTAACAATTTGGACTTTATTTCATATTTACCCCTAAGTTAGATATCACTAAGTTAATCATGATTTTATTCTTACGAGACAAATAGAAATCAAATTAAAAAATCAGATTAGGAAATCAAATGATAATAGATTTAAGAGTTTTAAGGAAAATAAATGAGGAAGGTTATAATATATCATTAAAAAACAAAATTGATGGTAACTTTGGAGAAGTAACATTAGGAAGAATATGTAATTTTCAAAGATGCACTGTTAGTTAGTAAAGGAGGAGAAAGAAATAGATTATTGAGGTTGAATGTTTTTGTCTTGGATTGAATTAGCTTGATTAAATAAGCATACAAGGTGAGGGTATTTATAGGTGCCTTGAGTAGTACATCATGTATTAATTTAAGATATACTAGAGTCTTCTATCACCATAACCGAAGAGGTAGAATATGGACCATCATGGTTCTAGATAACTCTAAATATACAAAACCTAGGAGACTAATCCTAGGAGACTAATGATTACAAATTATATTTCCACCCCCTCCAAAAAAAATTTTTTGTAATCTTCATTCTTTCTCTAAAGTGAACAAACATGTCTCCAGCAACGGCCTTAGTGAATACATCTACCAATTGGTTGTTTGTATCAACGAACTCTAAATCATTCTCAACGTCTTGCACCAAGTCATGAAAGAAATGGTGACGCAACTCAATATGCTTTGAGCACGCATGAAAAACTGGGTTTCTTGCCAAAGCAATTGCCGACATGTTGTCGCAGTAGATGGTTGTTGGACCAACTCCACCTTGGTGTAAATCTGATAAAATTCTTTTGAGCCAAACTGCTTCACAGGATGCAATGTACTCCACCTCAGCTGAAGAGAGTGCGACGGTCTTTTGCTTCTTTGAAAACCAGGAAATCACCTTGGACCCTAGGCAATATACATATCCTGATGTGCTCTTTCGATCATTAATAGAACCTGCCCAATTACTGTCAGTACATCCAATGAAATCATCATTTTTTCCTTGACATATTCCAGCCCATACTTTTTAGTTCCTTGGATGTAGCGTAAAATATGCTTGGCTGTTGCAAAATGAACTTTGCTTAGCTCGCGCATGAACCTTGAGATGAGACTAACCGGGTAGACAATGTTAGACCTTGTATTTGTGACATAGATGAGTGATCCAACCAAGCTGCGGTAGATTTTGGGATCAACTTTTGGAGGGCCATCATTTAGTTGAAATTTCTCATTCAAAGAAATTGGTGTGATTACTGGTTTGCAATTCTCCATGTGAAACTTTTTTTAACAAGTCTTCAACTTATTTTTCTTGAGAAATGAAAATTGTTCCTTTTGATTGATGAACATGGATTCTAAAAAAATATTTCATCAGACCTAGGTCGGTCATCTCATACTCCATCAATGAATTTTTAAATTCTTCCAACATATTTAAATTTGTCCCGGTGTAAATCAAATCATCCACATAAAGACAAACAATAAGATAGTCTTGCGTACCTTTTAGTTTCACGTATAGAGATGGCTCACTAGGACTTTTGTGAAAGCCATGCTGACAAAAGTATCTGTCAATCTTGTTGTTCCAAGGTCTGGAGCCTGCTTCAAACTGTATAAGGCTTTTCGAAGTCTATAAACTGTCTCCTCCATCCCCTTCTTTACAAAGCCTTGAGGTTGTTGTACATAGACTTCCTCTTCCAAATCTCCATTTAAGAAGACTAATTTCACATCAAGCTGGAAAACTGGAAGCTCCAATTGGGCAACAAGTGCTAGAACAATTCGTGTTGTTTCTATACGTGCAACTGAGGCAAAGATTTCATTGAAATCTATACTGGGTTGTTGTGAGTATTATTTCTCAACTAGACGAGCCTTGTGCATCTGAATTGTTCCATCTTCCTTGAATTTTGGCTTGTAAATCCATTTTAATCCAATGACTTCTTTTCCTTTGGGCAAGTCCGCTAGCTCCCATGTTCGGTTCTTTTCGATAGCAACAATTTTCTCATTCATTGTAATTTTCCAGATTTCTTCATTCTCAGCTTCTTTAAATTTTTTTGGCTCACTTGTAAAAAATACAACATCACAAGTTTGATAAATGTCTCCCAATGAACACCGTTTTCTTTGAGGTGTACTAGTATCGCAATTTGATGAACTTGCAGCTGGTGCGGTAGTAGTTGGGGGACTTTGCATTTGATTTCTTGGAGGACTTTGTGTTGGATTTGAAGGAGTTGTAGCTTCTGAATTTTTAGCCTCATCAAAAAAAGTTCTTGCATATCCTCTTCGAGTGTCAACAAAAATAGAGGGATTTGGATTCCAATTTCACTTTGCCATTTTTCAAATACCACGTCTCTTGAGACAATCAATTCACTAGTTGTGAGATTGAGGTGATAGCAGGCATTGGATTCTTCACTATAGCCAATAAAGATGAGTTATTCTCCTCTTTCTTCAAACTTCTCTCTACTTTTGGAAGGAATTAGAGAATATACATTGCAGCCAAACACTTTGAGTAAACTTACTTGATCCTTATGTCCATGCCAAGCTTCATATGGTGTAGAATCTAGAACGACTTTGTAGTAACTACCTCTGCCCAGAAAGTATTAGGGAGTTCTTTTTGCTTCAACATGCTTCGTGCCATTTTTTCTACGGTGTGGTTCTTCCGTTCAACCACAACATTTTGTTGTGGTGTGTACTGAACTGTGAGCTATCTTTTGATGCCTTGAATTTTACAATAGTCCATGAATAGCTTGTAGACGAATTCACTGCCATGGTCTGTCTGGAGAGTTTTATTTTCCTGTGACCTTGTTTTTCTGCAAGGGCCATGAACTCAAGAAAAACTGAGAAATTATCTGATTTTTTCTCTATAATATAAGCCCACATCATTCTTGTATAATCATCAACAAACAATAGAAAATATCTCTTACTAGAGAATGATGGTGTTTTTGTTGGCCCAAAAATGTCATAATGCACCAATTCAAGTGGAGCATGTGCTTTCGAGGTTTTCTTTGGAAATGGTAGCATGTGCATTTTTCCCGAAAATACATTCTTCACCGATGTGCTTCTTGCATCCTATAGAAGGAAGACCAGCCACCATGTTTTTGCTCTTCAAAATAGCCAAACTTGTGTAGCTTAGGTGCCCATGTCTCATATGCCACAACCAAGGATTCATCTTTAGTACTTTTGAGTGCAAGATTGCCGCATGGTGACATCATAAGAGGAAATATTTTATTTGGAGTCATCTTTACTTTGGCCACCACGTGATCAGATTTCTTCTCAATAATATGGAATTCTTCATTGCCAAATGTCAATGAATATCCTTTTTGGTATGTTAGATATTATGTTAGATATATATTTAGTCCCATATCAGAATATGTATTAGTTTAGTATTTGGTTTCCTCCTATATATAGGAGACATTGTAATCCGTTATAATCAATCCAATAACTTTTTTCCATTCTCTTTGTTTACAATAACATGGTATTAGATCAATAATTCCTAACCTAGTCTTTCTTCCATCCCTAATCTCCACTATCTTCTTAATGAAATAACTCCTCGACAACGGTCAACCACATCGCCAACAGATCGGCAACACACCATCAACAAATCAAATCGGCACCATCAACAACTCAGATCGGCAACATCCCCAATCGGCAACACACCATCAACAACTCGAATCGGCAACACACCATCAACAATTCAGATCAGCAACATCCCCGATTACAACCACTTTAAGCAACTGCTCCGACATCTCTAGATGATTGCAACACCACCAATATCTCTCTTTCTGAACCCGACTAATTCCACTCCCGACTCCAACAAATCCCGAAATTCACCTATACTACAAACCCTAGCCACCACAAAACCCTAGCTGCCACCCATCTCAGCCACAACTAAACCCTAGCTGCCATTATTCCTCTGTTATTTTCTCATCTACACCCACTAAACTAGCACCATATTCGTGTAATCCCGCCCTAAATCTAAACACGTAGCCGACCCGCTGCCCTATACCTGAATTCCACACACATAAAAAAATAATAAAAAAATAAAAAAATAAAAAAATAAAAAAATAAAAAAATAAAAAAAATTCCTAACTCATTACAAATCAAAACCCGAACTCCTATACCCTAACCCTACCTTCAACCTAACCCTCTTCCTAACCCTAACCAACTTACCCTAACCCTATCTCTCTTTACTCTCGCCGACTGTTGCTGCCGCCGCCGATCGTCGCTGCCGCTACCATCGACGCTAACAAAAACACCCAAAAAAATCAGAAAAAAATCCAAAAAAATGCAGATACTAGTTCTTCTCAAATGGAACACCAATTTTGCCAGTATTTTTTCTTCTCTAATGACTTCATTGCTGCTGCATCTTCATCTTCACTCTCTCTCACATTTCGATCCCAATCCAGATCCAGACAGTAACAATGCCGCTTTCATCCTAATTCCATATCTCTATCTCGATCACGACAACAGCAACATCTTCGTCCTCATTTCGATCTCTACCATAGCAACACTAGTCTCATTCCTCTTCACAATACTTCTTCTATTACATCTTCTGTCATGATTGTTACTTTAGCTTTGCCATCTCCTACTGATTGAGTCAATCTTCAACATCACCTCGCTCAGCTAGAGCTCCAGCTCTTTGGTCAGTCTATCAATACTGGCCCCTCTGCCCCTGTATTCTCTGTTACTCCCTTTATGAATTCTTCTTAGATTTTAGATTCTGGTACATCACATCATCATACTAGTAATTACACATTGCTCACCACCCGTACTGCACTTTCCTCTCATTCTCCATCCCTTCACACAGCTGATGGCTCACAACTTCTTACTATACACTCAGGATTTATTAGTTCTCTCATTTTCACATTGCCATATGTTCTTTATGCTCTTCATTTATCCATGAACCTTATTTCCATTAGCGTGACATGCGATAATGGTCTTTTCGTTGCATTCGATTATTCAAGTTGTTCTATTACAGATTCACACACTAATTAGGCGTTTGGGCGTGCTAGTCGACAGGGTCGTCTATATCATCTAGATTTTTTATATGCACACAAATCTCATCCTAATTTTGCTGGTATTTAGTCTTCTGATGTTGATCTGTGGCACAGACGTTTAGGTCATATTAGTGAGCCTCGTCTCAAGACTTTAGCCCGTAGTGGTGCTCTTGGTCATCTTTCATTTAAATTTTTGTCTGTTAGTCAGAGTTGTCAGTTGTCCAAACACATAGCAATCCCCTTTAATAACAAAAGTACTTCTTAAACCACCCATCATTTTTAACTTGTTCATTCTGACATATGTGGACACTCTCCTATACTTTCTAGCAAAAGGTATCTCTAATTATGTTACCTTTATCGATGACTTCACCCGATATACATTGGTTTTCTTATGCACCAACGATATGAAATTCCTAATATTTATCAGTTCTTTATGACCATGATTCACACTTAGTTCGGTGTGCACATCAATATTTTTCGCTCAGACGGTGCTTGTAAGTACACTTCCACTACTATGAGATCGCTCCTTCAGTCTCATGGCACACTTTTTCAGCAATCATGCTCTAACACACATGAGCAGAATGGTATAACTGAACGCAAGCATCGTCACATTCTTGAGATGGCTTGAACTCTTTTACTCTCCTCTTTTGTTCCTCATTCTTTCTGGGCTGAAGCTGTCATGACTTCTGTTAGCTTCATTAATATCACTCCCACGTCTATCTTATCTGGTACGACACCTTATGAGGCTCTATATCACTTACCACTGGTGTAACG